>OY998177.1:242875845-244280845 GCA_963921935.1 Galeruca laticollis | reverse complement strand
ATGATATTATTAAACTTCCAGATTTTGTTTTCGACTTAATATTTAAAAAAAATATTGGATTAACTTTCGTTTAGATGAAACCAGTTATGTAAGAAATATTCGTTTATTTACCATTAGGAATATTTTTCAAACAGAAAGATTCGATTTTTGTTTTGCGAAAATGAATAATTTTCATTTTTCTGACTTTAGAATAGCGGAAACCAGTTACAAGAAAATATGTTTCTGTTCTACATTTTAGACAATTTGCTAAACATAAACACGCAAAAATTTTCTTGCGGAAATATACCATTTTCATTTATTGATAAAATATTGTAGATTTAGATTGATTCGAACTTTAATCGGGGACTCTGTAAAAAGGCATGTATGAAAACGTTCAATAGGTTTTTAAATGTCGTTAAGATATGAGCTTTATTATTGTTAGTATAATATGTGGTATAGGAGTAGAAATACGAATACCTGGTGATTAAATGATGTATTATTTTATTATAACTGAGGAAAATCTACCTAAAACTAGGCAGGAAGCTTATGAGTTTGCGAAAAATGGAGGCTTAATTTCTCGACCACTCCTTTGTAGGACAAAATGTTAAGAACATACGAGTAATATGGATATATTTTTGCATTATTATTTTTCAGAAACAGATTTGTGAATATATAGGTGTTCTTAATGACAACAATGCAAACCTTCGTTTTCTGTTGCAAAGGAAACCTGGTTTGAAAATAGTCATCTTTCACTAGAAAAAGAGTTTAGGTAGGTAAGACTTTTTAAACTTTTTTTTTCTTAAATATTTATATGCAGGATTCTTTTTGGATTCGCTCACGGAGAATCATATGAACGGATATGTGTTGGTGTAAGTGGTTCAGAAGGGAGTTTATCAATGGCAACAATAGCTGTTCGGATGGAGTATTGTCGGGAGATGGTTACCAGTACTTTTACTTCAATGCAGGCATCTCTGCCGAAAATTGGAGGGCCAGGAATCATAGTGCAGGTTTGTGTCTTGGGATTTTAAGCGATATTAAGAATAATAACAGATATAAAAGAAAAACTAAAAGCCTGGAAAAATTACGTCGAGGAACTCTTTGAAGACCATAGACAGAAGGAATACCTTGAATGCGCGGACAGAGACGAAGGACCAGAAATAACAAAGGAAGAAGTTTTATATGCTCTGAACTCGCTGAAAAACAGGAGGGCACCAGGCCCAGATGAACTACCAGCCGAAGTTCTTAAACTTATTGAAGAAGAGCAGATACATGTCTTGATGGATCTGTTTAACAACATCTATAAATCAGGAATCATACCACAGGAATGGCTGATATCAACTTCTATAACGCTACCAAAGAAAAGAAATCCTAAACATTGTCAAGATTATCGCACTATAAGTCTAATGGGACATACCTTGAAAGCATTCTTAAAAGTCGTACATACCAGAATATATAGGAAACTAGAACAGGACATCAGTGAAACTCAATTCGGATTTAGAACTGGCCTGGGTACCCGTGAAGCGTTATTCGCACTTGACGTTATGTCCCAGAGATGCCTAGACATGAACCAGGATATGTATCTATGTTTTATTGACTATTCTAAAGCCTTTGATAAAGTGCGCCATGATCACCTTATAAAACTGTTGCAGGCAAGAAACTTAGACTCTAGAGATATTATTTCAAATCTCCATTATGGTCAAAGAGCAGTCCTGAAGATAGAAGAAAATACAACTGAAGATATAGAAATAAAAAGAGGAGTTCGTCAGGGATGTGTGCTTTCACCAATCCTTTTTAACGCATACTCGGAAGATATCATGAATAGAGCACTGGCTGATCAGGAATATGGCATTAAAATCAATGGAAGACCAATCAACAATCTAAGATATGCCGATGATACAGTGCTGATAGTCGAAACACTTCAAGATCTACAGAAACTTGTTAATGCAGTTGTGGAAGCTAGTGAGGAATATGGACTGTCACTAAACACAAACAAAACCAAATTTATGGTTATAACAAAATCGATCCAAAACATCGGAAATATATTAATACATAACCAACCAATTGAAAGAGTGAGAAAATACAATGAAAATGCGGACTGCTCTCAGGAGATAAAAATCCGAATTGAATAAGCGCGTAGTACTTTCACGAGGATGAAACGAGCATTCTGCAGTCGAGATCTCAGCTTGGAACTCAAATTGCGTCTTATGAGATGCTATGCACCAATAGTCACCTTTTTTGAGCAGCGGTATCCAAAATACGAATATCCTTGATGATTGCCAACCTTCGGAACGAAGACGGCACTTGAAGAAGAAGAAGCTGATAGGAATAGATATTATTCGGGAAGAGGATTAAACTCAATTTAATATTTTAAGGTTTATATTTTAATAACCCATCAACAAATTGAATAAAAGAAATTTTTATTTTTAGATTGACAAATCGAAATTTGGGAAAAATAAGTACAATCGTGGACGAGTTATGGAGGGTCCATTGGGTTTTGGGAATGATTGCTCAAAACTCAGAAGATCTGATGCTAGTTGTTTGTCCGCAAAATAAAAGAGATGCTGCTACCCTTATAGAAATTATTAAAAATTATGTGACAGTGGGATATATTATTCATACGGATGATTGGGAAGCTTACAGTGGACTTTCCAATTATGGTTATATCCATCACACAGTAAATCATAGCGTGGCTGATGATGGGACACATACTCAGAGGATATAATCTCAATGGAATGCAACGAAAAGGTATTTGAGAGGTCAGCATATTCCTGAAGATGAGTTTCCTGATCAACTTTGTGAATACCTCGTTCGTTCTCTCTCTAACATGTTTATATTACCGTGTACTTTGCCCAAGAAGCCGGTCTCTCTCTCTCTCTCTTTACATTAAATTACAATAAATTCCATTACAAGTTATTAATTGTCTCTTGTCTCTATTGAAAGATTCTCAACATCTATTCATGTAATTACTCCTGTAAAGAGCATGACGTTCTTTGTTACATTTTTTCATGTAATAATATTTTATATTTAGAGCTAAGCGCTAACAATACAGTGTTGCCAAGTATTGGCATCAACAATTTTTAGTTATACCATTTTCACATGTTTATTTTAGTTTTGTTATGATTTTTTGAAATTAATTTCATTAAAAATCAATTGATATTAAACTGGCTATTTTATTGACATCATAGTAGTTAGTTTACCCTTTGGTGGTCAGCAGGGACAGGATAGTTTATGTTTAGATGTCAACAAAGACCTTCCCAACAATTATACAGTCCACTGAAATTACTGCCCGTTTACGCTATCCGACAGTGCCTTTACCTCCCTCGAATGATTACTGCCCTCCGCTACGCATCGGGCAGTAAACTTCATCCTCGGGAGGAAAAGTAGCACTTTCCTCACTTATTATACAACTAGCTATTTCTTTATTTACATACTTTATTAGTATTATTTCAAACTGTTTACTGTTGACATGTCGAAAAGCGATTGCAATAATATCCAGCGTACTACATCTGTATAAAAAATAAAAAAGCTTGATAACTGTCTAAAAACATATTTTTTATGATTACGAAAAAAATACGAATTATAGGTATAGGGAAACCGTATATCGTTTGAAGGGAAATAATACAGGGTGTTCCATTTAACCCACTATGCAAATAAATATTACAGTTACGTTATTTCAACATCACATTGTGATAATGTTCTTCCTTTTTTTCCTCTTGTTTTCATCACATGCACATCTATACAACCGCTTATGCCCAGCTTGTGGCTGTTAACATTTGTGATGTTTCAACTTAACTTCTCAGCAATGTTAAAGCGCTGCCTTTTTACATTACTGTGATGTTACTAGAACTTCCTCAAAAGGAAGTCTTTATAACGAACTAAAAATAACATTTCTGTTACATTCTGAAATGTCTTTTAACTTCTCGTCAATGTTATTGCAATGTCTAAAAAATAACATCTTATCAATGATCTAAATGAGACATATCAAAAACAATACAGTGTATTATCTTAGATGTTGTATGGACATTACTTAAACCTCTAAATAACATACCTCAAACATTATAGATGACATCCTATAGATGTTTCTGTACCTAATCAGCAAATACAGGGTCTGAAATATTTCAAAAAATAATCATGGTACAACTTTAAAAAAATTATTTCAGGAAAATGACCCTGAAAAATCGCTGGAAAATATTTTTGAGTTCCTGAAATATCTGCTATGGGGTGGAATGAACACTTAAAATGATAATACTGTGATTATCTCCAAAAAAGACATACATATATAAATACAATTTTTGATATATTGATGAGATTATGAAAAAATGTAGACAGGGACTTTTTGTCCTTATTCTTCAAATAAGGAGTGGGGGAAGGTTCAACCTAAAAAACAAATGTCGTAATACTTTTTTGTTTTTAAATCGATATCAATGTTTCTGGCGTCATTTAAGAGTTTTTCCTCTTTAATAAGATATATCCTTAACTAAAATAACAAAATTGGACAATTTTGTCAACGCTATGTGGAAAAGTCGACAATTTTCCCATTTTCTCGGAAATTTCAAATGTAATGAGACATTTTTTAAATTCTGATTAAAAGGGATTTACGTTATCAGATATAAAAATTAAAAAACTGCTTCAATTTACATTTGAAATTTCCGAGTGGATACAAAATTATCTAATTTTGTTATCAATCTTATTAAACAGAAAAACTCTTTTAAATGCAGCTGAAATCATTAATATCGGTTGAAAAAAGAAAAAGTTATACATTTGTTCATAGGTTTGAACCTTCCCCACCCATTATTTGAAGAATAATGGCAAAAAATCTCCTTAATTATATTTATTAATAATCTCATCAATATTTCAAAAATTGTATTTTCAGGACACCTTTAATATGTTTTTTTGAAGTATTATGTTTTCGAGTGTTCATTTCACCCCTAGCGGATATTTTATAGACTGCAAAATATTTTCCAGCAATTTTTCAGTATCACTTACCTAAAGGTAATTTTTTTGAAAGTTGTACCATGATTCTTTTCTGAGATGTGGCCTACAGTCGTTCTTAGTTGTTCACCCTGTACATTTAAAATAAAATAGCAAAAAAAGCAATAAAGGATTTAAAACTTTTATTCACTTTTAATGAACAGTACAGTAAATTTGAAAAGAAAGGTACAAAATTAAAAAAAAATATCTTGTCCAGGAATCCAACCTAAAAAAAATAAAATTGTGTAAGCATATTACATAACAAGTGTGGAAAGTGGAAACTATTGAACGCATTCAGTGAAAGCAAAGAACAAAAAAGGGTATAATAATCTTTAGTTGCCATAATGCAACATACTTTGAAACTGAATTAATAAAGTTTAACGGATACACATATATTACAGCTAGTTTACAGAAACTTTATTAGAATAGTTTTTTAATGATATTAAAACTAATAAAAATTTTACACCATGAAGATTTTATGAAACATTATGTTAAATCAACAGGAATCCAATCTGATTAAAGAAAATTCTATCGTTTACTTACGATTACTTTTTCTTACGTAAGGGTCGCTGTTTCGAATGCCTCAACCATTCCATAACGTACACTTCAAAATAATTATTTGTGAAACATTTAAAGGTGTTCTGAACAGCAGGTAATAAAACAATTACTTTAGATCAAATTGTGCCCATGGAGACCTTTGATCGATCATCATAAACTACATCAATCTCGATTTTCAGCCAATTGATTGGGACCCATTTTCCACAACATATTTTATTTCGAGATGTAACTTTTCATGATTTACTTTCTATTACATGCCTCACTCCGTTTCGCAGGTAAATTCAGATGTGCCATGAAAATTCATACTTCTTTCCTGTATAAAATAATATACTATTCTCATCTTGTTATTTTCATCCTGGAACATATTGTATATTAACTACGTGGAATTGTAACTTACTGAAAACTAAGCATTATTAATACACTGTATACAAATAATCTACTTATGAAGAAGATATATGAACACATTATCAAGTTAAATGAGTTTATAATTAATTGTATCCAATTGAGTATCCAATAGCTGTGTTTCTAGAATAATAAATAATTTAATTCTGTTTGTTGACTAGAGCATTCAGTGTATTTTCAAATGGAAATGAGCTTTTCAACACAAATTTCTGTTTTTAAAGTCTTAAACAGTCTCTAATTGTTCACAAGAATTGTTAGTATTAATGTTAAAATTTTCTAAACCTGCAATACTATATTGATGGCTATGACTGCTACTACAAAAACTAGAACTAGAAATACTCCATTGAATATTTTTGGAACTGTTTCATACAATATCTGTATCAGACTATCTGAAATAGTTATTGCCCTTTCTTTACATAATTACCAACTATTTGTTTTTTATTTTATTTACGTAAGTAGCTTCTAAAACATCTTGAACATTGAAAATATTTTCTTCTAGATTCAACTCTCTGCCAACATATGAGCATGTTTTATTATTAATAATAATATCTACCCTATTGCAATATTAAGTCTTTTGTATGGTATAATGCATATCTATGATTAATATAATGTGAATCGTTTTTTAAAATATACTTACTAACTAAAATATTTTGAAAATTGAAAAAACCGTTATTTTGTAAACTCTATTATATAATGTTAGTGTACAATTCCTCCACCTGGTATTTCAATGTACAATAGCCGATTAAAGTCTTGAATGAGTATTAAATTTTAATAATTTTGATTTTGAAATAGGTACCTTACCGATAACAGCTGTTGTTCGTCCATTATAACAAGAATTATAACTAAGCATAGAAACTGAAGCTAAGTAGGAACTAACGAAAACGAAGACCAATTCATTCAAGTACTTCTTGCTAAAAATGTGCTTCCTACAAATAAAATATAACACAAAACTGAAAACAATCCGCCATTTCATGCTTGTCATTTGTTTCCACAGATAATGTTCGTTCATCAGTTCCTCTTCTGTTTTCTTCTTATTAATGTTACTGTGTTGTTTAATATGAGACATTACTGAGAGTTTTATGAACTAACATCGTAAAGAAGTATCACACGAACTTACTAAAAATTATTTCGAAAGATGTGGAAGTAACTGCAGCATGTGATCATCTTAGAAACATGTTAATATCTAATATTACAGTAACGTTCTGTATGTGATATTAGTGAGAAGTATACAAATTAACATCGTATGAATGTTTCCTATAGGAAGTTACTAAAAAGAAGTTCATAGGATGTGTATGTAACTGCGAATTCAAGTATTACTGTGTACATCAAAATATTTTTTATTTACATGACATGGATGTTAATAGTGTTGGTAATAAAATTAAGACATCTAAGAGATATCTTATTAACGTTTTAAATAAACATCACGAAAAGTCTCTAAAAATAACATCACAAAAAAGACTTGTTATTTTTCTTGTTTAGTGGGAAGTTAAGCAAGTTGTTCAGCTAGAAAGGTATCTTAGATAATTCACACTTTTCGGAGCACTGTAAAATTCATCGTTATAGACAATATTGCCAAAAGTTGCCTTAAAGTCTTTTTATAAACTATTTAAAAACTTCTTTGGTCCAAGCTGATCCGTTTTTTTTATTCCATTTTTTGCGAAACACTGTATATCGCAAAAAACTAAAATATCTCGATAATCATGAAATATTGATATAGGGAATCTTTATGAAACTGACATTATTTGTATACGTTTAATTTAAAAATGTGAAAAATGTAGGGTGTTCCATTTAAAATAACACATCTGACGTCTACAGTATAACCGGAAGTCGCCAGAAGTTGAAAATATTTTCGTTGGATAGATCATTGCCGAAAACCTTTTAGTACAATTTTCAGGTCTTATTTCTGGCTAGTTTTCCCATAACGTTTAATGTGCCATCGAAACATATCACCCTGTATATAGTTATGGCCCTATGACCCGTTTTATTAGATATTTATCGGACGTATATTCATCCATTCCTGTCCTGGTGTCTATATCTTTTTACCAGTTTAGAATATAAAAATAGACGATAATTTTTGTTCAGTATGACAAGCCAAATCCCAAATAATGTAAAATGCCTTTAAATATAGAATATCATTGAATATGTAGATTACAAGTAAATTGTACATCATTATTGTATTGCTCCTTTGAATAGTAGTAACCCGATTCTCCAGTTCTACAAGAGTTCAGTATGTCTAATACATTTATCGTCCACGAATTGTCTTTAACATCGTTTCGTGAAATTTAAAACTATTTTCCAATTATAAAAAAAGTATGAATAATATTTTAGGTTATGTCCGCACCAAAAAATAATATCGTGCCTGAACAACAATAGCCGTTCACTACAAATGTAAATTATAATTGAAAACCTCTCGGTGAATCCAGTTTTTGGCAATTTTCCATACAAAGCTAGAAATAAAAAGAGATTTTCTCTTTACGTACACATATCACGAAACTAATATGTCAAGCTTAACTGAGAGTGCACGAGACCAACTGTTCATTATCACTGCGCACCAAATAGTCCATTGAAGACACCATATGGCCTGATATATAGCGAATTTCAGATGGAAAATACTCATACCTACACTTAAAATTAATTAAACCAAAGTTACGTTGTATATCTTGTGAATTTATTACTTGGTTCTCGGCTGTAACTCGTCATGTAGCCGTTTGGCGCGCTGCTGTTACAACTTCCACTTAGATTTAATTACAATTATGATAATTGTAATATAGAACTTCATCTCTGGTTAGATGCGAGACCAAACGTCAGCCGTTATTCAGAAAACGTAGTGAAAAGGTTTTAAATCTGCGTGTTACAAAAATATACTTAGACTAGCTACATATATTCATTCATTTCTGTTTAAGACTGGAATATGTTGATGATGCTCTTATTTTCAATTAAAAAAATATTTTTTCATACCATATTTTATTTTTATAAACGTACAAACAGAATATTTAATAGAATAAAACTAGTATATTGCAGATAGAATGAACTCTGTATTCAATAAAATTCACCCAGAAATATAGCACAAATATATTGACTGTCTCGACCCTTACTTCGTGGAATATGCTCATATTAGTGTTTTTAAATGAAACTCACGGTTTCTAGTTAATTCAATATAATACAAGTTATTGAAAATTCTAAAAAATTGACAATTGTTTCGATAAATCAATATCATCGTCAGAATGACAGAAGTTACATTTCATTTTATGCCTACCTGATGTTTAGTAGTTACCTTTGGCTAGACCAAGAAGTAACCCAACTTGTGATTGGCTTAATATATGTTTATAGAAAAAAGAAGAAGATGTGATATTACAAATATTGAACCTTAGATATTATTAGCCCTATGGTGATATCCTGGATATCATTTTTCCAATTAAGATCAGTATGACTGTGCTATGATATAGAAAACCAGGAAAGCTATATCTGCTGATCTTTACAATTATCACTTAAGAAGACAGTTTATAAGTGGAGAATTCCCTAGATTTAACTGTTCATTGACAACTTCATATTGTGGGTTTCTTAAATGTCTTCTAATTTCCAGTTCTTCAAGGAAATCCAGTTCTTGTTTCTTTTCACAACTATGCAGCACTTCTAGTTCTGTGTTAGGTGTCAATGAATGATTGGTGTCAAATAGATGTTTGGCGTAGTGGGATTTATCTGGTTGTTTTAATCTGTATGCTCGTAAGTGCTCACTGTATCGTATTTCAAAATTCCTAAGGGTCTGACCCAAATATATTTTAGTCTTATTTCAGAATGAAATAGGGCTATTGTAGAGAGAAGCATGACGCGACTTCGGAAAAATTTCAATGCAGTTTTTCGTTTTGGTGTTCCTAGATGCCAAAATCACCCTCCGTTCAAAAGGTTATATATATATATGTATATATGTATATATGTATGTCAAAGCTGAAAAAAAATCGTATTTCCTTTGTTTTTAATTTGAAGCAAAAAAGTTATGAAGCTTTTTCATAGACCTTAACACGTTCTACAACTTTTGTATTCAACATTTTTCTCTAAATCGTACATTAAAACATTTATTTAGGAAAATTCACAAATTATAACGGAATTTGTAAGCACAATAGAGGGCGTATTTTTTGACGGATCGAAACCAAACTCGCTACAAAATCGGTTAGGCAAAAATCTTCGACGAGTTCGTTAATGAGCCAAATCGGCACAGAAAAAACAAAATAGCGGCCTGTCAAAGTTGAAAAAAAATCGTATTTCCTTTGTTTTTCATTTGACGCAAAAACGTTACCGAGCTTTTTTATAGACATTAACACGTTCTACAACTTTTGTATTTAACATTTTTCTCTAAATCGTACATTAAAACATTCATTTAAGAAAATTCAAATTCACCAAAATTGTTTTTTATTTTTTTGTTTTTGATTTGATGCCAGAATGTTACTTTGGTTTTTTGTACATCTCAGAGCATTCTATTACTTTTGTATCTAATTTTTTATTTTCGGTTTTATGTAAACATGTTACTGAAATAAGACTGTCCAATTGGTCCTGTGCCATTGGGATTTTTTGTTTTTACATTTAACAATTTTGTACTAACGTTACTTTCTGTTTTAGAAGAAATTGTTGTATTCGTTGCTGAAGATATTATCTTTGACATATTATTAGAAATATTTCCTGCATATGTGATGGTTTTATAAGTTTTAATTTCATCAGCTTGTTTAGGATATATTAGTTGTAATGCCACTTTTTCCTCTTTTTTACTAATTAGCTTATTTATCATATCTAATGGATAACCGTTAGATGTTGCTATTTGTCTAATTGTATTAATCTCTCTATCAAAATTACATTTGTTCATAGGAACTGAAAAAGCTCTATGTATCATTGAATTATATGCTGCTAGTCTGTGTGAAGGGTGTTTAGAATTGAATGGAATTGTCACATCGGTCTGTGTTGGTTTTCGGTAAATTGAATAATCAAGTACATTATTAACTCTTTGAATTTTTAAATCAAGAAAATTGATTGAGCTATTTTCTCCAATTTCTAATGTAAATTTAATTTTCGGGTGTAAATTATTGATGTGGTTGAAAAATACATCTAATTGTCGTTCACTACCCATAAAACAAGCTAATATGTCATCTACATATCTATACCAAAATAAAATATTTTTCGAAATATTACTTTCAAAGATCTTTCTTTCTAAATTGTCCATAGAAATGTTTGCTAAAATAGGTGATATAGGGCTTCCCATTGGTAAACCTTCATTTTGAATATATATCTTATTGTCAAAAGTGAAATAATTCTGATTAATGCATACATCAAATAAATTAAGTATATCTGATATTATTCCTGGATCAATATTTTTATCTTCTAGTAATTTTCTTAGGAGTATTAGACATTCTTCAGGAGAAATTTTAACTAAACATATTAGTTACATCGAACGAAATAAGTTTATAGTAATCTTGCAAGTGGATTGCTTTCAACTTTTTGATTAATTCTATTGAATTTCTAATTGAGTACTGTAAAAGTTCTTAAAGCAGACCCAACAAAGAAGTTTTCTAATAATGTAAGGGATATTGTTAATAATTCAAATTATCTTTTAAATGATTACGAACAGAGGTCTATCATACATAAGAATCCTCATTGTCCACAATTATATGGAACAGTAAAATTACATAAAATAACGAAACCAATTAGACCTGTAGTCTCTTATGTTAATGCTCCTAATAATATATTGGCAAAGAAGATCAACAATATACTCAATACTTACGGATATGAATCTCAGTACTCTATTAGAAATTCAATAGAACTAATCAAAAAGTTGAAAGCAATCCACTATATACTCATTTCGTTCGATGTAACTAATATGTTTACTAAAATTCCTCCTAAAGAATGTCTAATACTTGTAAGAAGATTACTAGAAGATAAAAATATTAATCCAGGAATAATATTAGATATACTTAATTTATTTGATGTATGCATTAATCAGAATTATTTCACTTTTGACAATAAGATATATATTCAAAATGAAGGTTAACCAATGGGAAGCCCTATATCACCTATTTTAGCAAACATTTTTATGGACAATTGAGAAAGAAAGATCTTTGAAAGTAATATTTCGAAAAATATTTTATTTTGGTATAGATATGTAGATGACATATTAGCTTGTTTTATGGGTAGTGAACGACAATTAGATGTATTTTTTAACCACATCAATAATTTACACCCGAAAATTAAATTTACATTAGAAATTGGAGAAAATAGCTCAATCAATTTTCTTGATTTAAAAATTCAAAGAGGTAATAATGTACTTGATTATTCAATTTACCGAAAACCAACACAGACCGATGTGACAATTCCATTCAATTCAAACCACCCTGTGTCACACAGACTAGCAGCATATAATTCAATGATACATAGAGCTTTTTCAGTTCCTATGAACAAATGTAATTTTGATAGAGAGATTAATACAATTAGACAAATAGCAACATCTAACGGTTATCCATTAGATATGATAAATAAGCTAATTCGTAAAAAAGAGGAAAAAGTGGCATTACAACTAATATATCCTAAACAAGCTGATGAAATTAAAACTTATAAAACCATCACATATGCAGGAAATATTTCTAATAATATTTCAAAGATAATATCTTCAGCAACGAATACAACAATTTCTTTTAAAACAGAAAGTAACGTTAGTACAAAATTGTTAAATGTAAAAACAAAAATACCACTATTAAAGAAGTCAGGTATATATAAACTCAAATGTTCAGAATTGAATGCTGTCTATTTGGGTCATACCCTTAGGGATTTTGAAATACTATCCAGTGAGCACTTACGAGCATACAGATTAAAACAACCAGATAAATCCCACTACGTAAAATATCTACTTGACACCAATCATTCATTGACACCTAACACAGAACTAGAAGTGCTGCATATTTGTGAAAAGAAACAAGAACTGGATTTCCTCGAAGAACTGGAAATTAGAAGACATTTAAGAAACCCACAATATGAAGTTGTCAATGAACAGTTTAATCTAGGGAATTCTCCACTAATAAACTGTCTTCTTAAGTGATAATTGTAAAGATCAGCAGATATAGTTTTCCTGGTTTTCTATATCATTGCACAGCTATACTGATCTTAATTGGAAAAATGATATCCAGGATATCACCATAGGGCTAATAATATCTAAGCTTCAATATTTGTAATATCACGTCTTCTTCTTTTTTCTATAAACATATATTAAGTCAATCACAAGTTAGGTCACTTCTTGGTCTAGCCAAAAATAACTACTAAACATCAGGTAGACATAAAATGAAATGTAACTTCTGTCATTCTGACGATGATATTGATTTATCGAAACAATTGTCAATTTTTTAGAATTTTCAATAACTTTTATTATATTGTGGAATTAACTAGAGACCGTGAGTTTCGTTTAAAAACACTAGCACAAATATATGTCAAACTTATTCCAACCAACCAAGAAAGATATTTAACAATTTAAGTAAGAGTGCGCAGCACCTCATCAAATAAATGCTAAATTATAGAATTATGGGAATACAGAAAACACAATGACAATCAAATGGTTAACACAACCTAAATCAATTAACTTTTCAAATTCCCTATAGCGAATTGGCAAATCAGGAAACAGCGATACCAATAGCCATAAAGATATTTGTTTTCTATAAGTTCCTACATGGGCGTACCAAACGTATCTCCGAGTCGGACAACACCATGACAACCCTCTACGCGAATGACACTGCTATCACAACCAGGAGCACCCAACCGGCGATGGTATAGTCAGCGTAAGAGATATAATGCAAACTTCAAGCGTTCCGCTTTTCGTTTGATTTGAATACCGTCATAGTCCAGTCAATATTATAATTTAAAATGATTATTTGACAATATATTCATTTAATATTATAATTTCAACTAATAATCGTTAAAATGTATTTGATAATTTTATAATTATTAAATACATTTATCGACGATTTAATGATTATTTTAAACTCGCAATTATGGAGCGCCATCCTACTTCTTAAGATACTTAGCATAATGTATAGAACAAGATACTTTCCTTTAAATAATATCAACCTATAAATTTTTATAAACATCTTAAATATAGCACCAGAAAATTAATACTTCCTTATATCTCGTTTTATTAAAACGAATTAGGAATATAAATTTCAAATAACTAATTATTTTTCCCATCTTTTACTGAGCTATAACTATATTTTGAGAGGGAAATTTTTTCGAACACAACAGATGTTCAGTCTTTAGTTGGTAGGTTGAAAAAGTGTAGTATATTTCTGAGGAATTTGGGTAAGTATACATATTTATTATATAGCAATTATATTTTCAGTTGAAAATTAAATATTTCCAATGTGGCGCCCTTGCGAAATATCGAGATCGGTTCAAAATATTGTGTGTAACAACAACGAAAATTTAAATAATTGTAATCAAAGTGAAAATAGGATTCGATATCATTTAAATATGGAAACACAGAAAATATGTTTCATTTTGTATAAGAATCTACGGGAAAAGTTTGGCTTCGATGAAGAAAGATAATTAATGCCAGTATCTGATTTAACAGAAGTTCCCGTGTTAATTATACGTAAAATAGCCAAGTGTTTGGAGGTAGTTAAAACTGAACAGTGCTTAACAATTAAATGTGGTTCAATCTTGATTCAGAACTAAATTTAAATTTCAATAACTTAGTCATCACATTGT
Organism: Galeruca laticollis; assembly: GCA_963921935.1. NCBI lineage: Eukaryota > Metazoa > Arthropoda > Insecta > Coleoptera > Chrysomelidae > Galeruca > Galeruca laticollis. The sequence goes on along the minus strand of OY998177.1, from coordinate 244,266,205 downwards.
TTATTTTGAAAGGTCTAAACATAAAGGGCTATCCCTACCAAAGTGCCAAGCTGGCTAGTTGATGACCAGTGATTAAGGTTGGTACTTTGATTTATACATCTAATTGACATACTAACAATATGCTTTTATTTCCCTCTCACTTCTGTTTTGTTTTTTCATGGCTGTATTTTACCTGCATGAGGTTAACCGAACTTTTCCGTATTCTGAAGCCAAAAAGTAAAAAAAGGGAAACCCTTTCCTAGACTATTAATTTTATTTTCATGTATTGAAAAGTCCGCAAGGGGGTATTTTATAATTAGACCATTGAAGAGCCACTCCACCTTCGGTAAGTCTACCTAACTGTAATTATCTGGGATCTTATTTTTTTGTCACCTAGTGTAACAATATTGTCTCGTATTGTTTTGTACTTCCCTTTTTTCTGCAGCGGGCTGTCACGAGTGCCTTAGGGCACAATAGAGCCGGGAATCCTCTGTGGAGAAACCTAGGGGGAAGGTGGTTTCCTGGCTCGAGCGGAAGGGTATTGTGGGCCCTCTTGGGCTTATACGATGTGCCAAGCCTAAGTTGTAAAGTTTGTCGTGTCGCCCAGTTTCCAGGGTTCAATCCAACTAGGTCGGGTGGAGGGGTTTGTTGGCAAAGAAAACGGTCTGGGTAGATAATATGTATATATACATATATATATATATATATATATATATATATATATATATATATATATAATAAGTTTATTCATCATCATAAACAATTACAAAATAATTATAGAAACAGGATTACAAAGACAAAATAAAATAATTTTATGAAAATATATCTGGCTGACAAACAAACCGATTTACCCACTAAGGCAATGCCTGAGTGTGGGGAAACTAAGGCATGGTTAGCTCGGTGTTCGTAACAGTAAGTACATACAATGAGTAAAACAAACAGTGTCAAATAAAAAAACAAAACAGACAAGAAAAGTGACAGATACAATTTGAAAATGTAAAAATCCCAGAGATTATGATTTGAAAACATTGAACAAAAAGACTAAAACTAAAATATGACGAAAATAGATACATTTAATAATTTTACATTACAATATTTTCAACTCATATTAGGCCCAATTAAATCTTTAATTGCAGATCTTTCTTTTAACCAAAGGTAATTTTTAACTTTCTTTTTAAAAGAAAAAACACTTTTTACATCCTTTATTTCTTTTGGGAGGTAGTTGTAGACTCTATTGGCCAAGTATTCAAGAGATCTCATTGTAGCAGTTTTTAGAGTAAATACTGTTTCTAGGGGTGTCTCTTTTTTGTATCTGGTATTATGCGCATGATCTACATAAACCAGAAATCCCCTTCTCCTGAACTGCTGTACTGCAATGTTAAAAAAATATAGCTGCCGCATATCCATTACTTTATTATCTTCATATAATACATCAGATGGAAATAATCTTGGTTTTTTAAAAACTATTTTTAAAAACTGTTTTTGTAGGACTTCTACTTTCTTAAGGTGAGTATTTGCAATACCTCCCCAAGCCAATATCCCATATCTCAGACGAGATTCTATAAGCGCAAAGTATAGTTTTCTCAACTGATGAGTGTCTAAAATATTCGCTAAGTTTTTAAATTTAAACAACATACTGCGTAGTGTTTTTTGTATTTGATTACTATGAAAATTCCATCGTAAATGACTGTCAATTGTTACTCCCAAATATTTAATGTTATTTGATGAATGCAATACAATATTTTCATTGTGACCTTGTATAGTTAAAAAGTTATACGGAGGTAAAAAAGAAGCTAGGCATGTAAAAGGTAAGTAACAAGTTTTATCGTAGTTTATGGATAACTTTTTTTGTTTAAAGCAATCAAAAATTTTTACAAGATCACTTTCTGCTTTTTCTTTTAGTTGCATCCAAGTATCTGCACTATACACTATTGCAGTATCATCAGCAAAGGAGATCATCTCACCACTAGATTGAAATGCCAGTAAATTGTTTAAATATATTATAAACAAAATTGGTCCTAACACTGTCCCTTGCGGAACTCCACATTCTACTAATTTCTTTTTACTAATAGAGTTGTTGATTTTAACATATTGATAACGGTCAGTCAGATAGCTTTTTATTAAGTTGTAGGTATTTCCTCTGAATCCTAGATCTTCCAAAGTTTCCAAAAGATTTGTGTGATCCACAGAATCAAAAGCTTTAGCTAGATCAAGAAATACACATAAAGCTGGTTTGGTTTGGTCTATATATTTATATAATTTAGAGGTTAGAGCACAAATTGCATCCTGCGTAGATGTACCTTCTCTAAAGCCATATTGATTGCAAGAAATTAGTGTATTTTTATTTATGTACTGAATAATTCTTTTTTTAAGGATTTTTTCAAAAATTTTGGCTATATTTGAGATTAACGATATGGGTCTGTAGTTAATTACCTCAGATTTAGAACCCTTTTTAAATAGAGGCTTTATTAAACCAATTTTGAAATTAGTGGGACAGTATCCGGACTCTATTATTTTATTTATTAAGTGAGAAAGTGGTTGAGCTATTTCGTTTCTTATTTCTTTCAAAGTTTCAGCTTTTATTCCGTCAATACCTGGCGCTTTTTTGGATTTTAATGAGTCTATAATTTCTAGTACTTCATATTTGGTTGTAGGTGCAAGGAACAGGGACGACTGATACGGCTTTCTTTGTAGATGATAAACAGATGGTGTTGGGGTATTACTTGCCATATTTTTACCTATTGAAGCATAGTGATTATTAAAACAGTTCGCGATTTCTTCGTCTTCTTTTATAAGTTGTCCGTTTTCATTTCTAATTTGTTTGATCATTGTTTCTTGTTTGCTCGGAAATATTTCATTTACCACCTGCCAAAGAGCTTTTGAGTCATTACCTAAATTATTAATTTTGTCCTTATAGAAATTTGTTTTCACTTGTTTTATTAAGTTATTTAGTGTATTTCTGTATTTAGTATATTCCTGTTTTAGAAGAAAATTCATTGGATTTGCTCTTAATTGATGGAATAGTTTATTTCTGTGGTTTATCGACTGAACAAGTCCATCTGTAATCCATTCTTTACGTTTTATTTTATTGTGAGAAATTTTCACCATTTTACTATTTTTGTCAATGACTGACTTTAACAGGTTAGTGAAGAAAGTAGAACTTTCTTCTATATCATCTATAGCCATAAAATGTGCCCAGTTATATTTTTGTAAACAGTTTTTTAATGAAGTAAAATTAATATGTTGTTTGAATCTGTTTTTTGTGCTGAAATCGCCACATACTGTGTATATCGGTAGTTTAGCAATTGTCATGTAGTGATCAGTTATATCGCTCTGCAAAACAATAGACATGAATTCAGTATTTTTTGTTCTATTTTTCATAAAAATATGATCTACGCATGTTTTGCTTTGAGGTCTTGTTATGTTATTAACCAAAGATTTATAATTTAACTCGTATAAATTGTTAAGGTACTCATCTACGGATTCATTGTTTTCCTCGAATATATTGATATTAATATCACCAACAATTAAATGATAATCTGAGTGATTCTTGGTTACATTAGAAATAAAAACTCGTAGCTCACTATTGAAAACGTCAACGCTTGTCGACGGGGATCGATAAATGCTTGTTAAATTAATTACTTTATTATTTACATTAATAAATATGTCGATGATTTTAAACAGTCCAATATTCCCTATCTCAAAGGTATAATCTAGCTCCTGTTTTATGAAAACTACTACTCCGTCACAGATGTTTATATTTCCCTCGTTGTAGAGAGTATTATAACCATCCAAATGAAAAGCATCCAGATCTGTGAGATTTCTAGTTTCCGTCAAAATGATGCAATCAAAAGTATCTTGTAGTTGACAAAAGTAAGTTAAAAAGGCATCAAAATTTTTTGCAATACTTCTTATATTTTGGTGTAAAACATTGAAATTATAATTTTTTTTATCTGCTAGGGTGGTAGTTTTATTGTAATCTCTAATATTACCAATTTCGATTGCCTTATGCGGCACATATTCATTATCTCGTATATAAGGATCCATAATCTTACCAAAACACAAAATAAACGACAACAAAAACAAACAACTAACGCTGATTATATTATACCTTAAAGAAAAAATGAAGTTAGAGAATTACTTATTGTATTTATTTTTTACCAGTAGAGTTATTTCTTTGTTTCTGTATTTGAGACCTAGTGTTAACAGTTATTGATGTTACAGTTCCTTTTTTTTGTGGCGCATCTGAATTATTTTTATTAAAAGCAAGTTCCTGGGAGATGTTTGACGGATTCGCTTGAATCTTGGTGTTACTATTTAGGTTCTGTTTCAACACAAGTTCTTGGGCGCTGCTTGGCTGGTTTGTTTGAACTGTAGGAGTGGAAGGAGTACTATTTGACTTTGGTTGTTCGTTAGTTTTTTCAATTTCCAATAGTTCTTCGTAATCGTATGAATCCCCATCGACGAATAATTTACCGTTTTTTATGAAGCAGTTATTTTTCCCATCGTTTTTTGCCAATATTCTATGTTTCCATAATAACTGGTGTTCTTTTCTTTGTTGTGGTGTTAGGTCGTCCGCAATGCTGATTTTCTGTCCTTTCAATAGATTTCTATTCTTAATGACAAGCTGTTTTGAAATAAATCGTTTAAATTCAATTTTTAGAGGGCTGTTTGTGTTATTACCCAGAAAGTAGAAATTGTTTATTTCTTCCTCAGGAATGTTAATATTTAGAAGATTTTTGAGCTCTTCGCAAATTTCTTTGCAGGTTAATAGTGGGCTTCGTTTTCCAATTCCGAAGATTATAATATTATTTTTCTTTTCGGCTCTTTTTGAGTTTTCTATTTCTGTTTTTAGTTCTTGATTTTCCTTCTCTAGTAGCTCTACCCTTCTCTTTAATTCTTCAGTTTTGACTTGTTGCCTAACTTCTAAGGCATCTATATAGCTTTTCACTTCATTTCGGTTTTTTATAATTTCTTCTAGTAATTGTTTTGCTGTAACCTCTTCTTCGCTCATTTTATAATTCAATGGATTTTAATCAGAAGACGTGTATGGTCTGCTTTAATATTTAGGTATTTTATTAATGACTGACTGATAAGATAAGGTTTTTTTGCCTTTCAACGATAGCGTTGATGATTCTAAACGGCCCAAATATCTTAATTTTTACTGCACTTCTCAAAATATCTCCTTTTGTATTTACATCACTATGGTATAAAGTAATTTTTGTACAAAATTCAAAATTCTTTGTTAAGTACGTACCAGTAGAATTTTATTAAGTTTCAGGAGCTAATTCACAAACACTCTACTCTGTAAAGCCAACCACACACCATATGGAAGATAGTCTTTGCTGACTGTTAGGAATAAAACTGGAGAATATTGGGGTATGCAGCAAGAGAAACGGAAAAAGTGTACTCTCAACGGAAAATTTTCAAGCTTTCGAGGATGATTGTCCTCATCATCATCAGGAATACTGAAATGGAAAAACAGCATCAAGATACTGTAGTTAATAAGTAAGATACAATATAAAAGAAATCGCAACAGGTGCGAACTTACCTCCGAATTGAGATTAGAATTCATTATGTTGTATAGAAATAAACTACGGACATTCAAAATATGAAACAGTTCACTAACAAAGGTTTAAAATAGCACAATCACAATAAGATAACTAAAAAAGCCAACATCTAACACCATTTTGCAGACAAACGAACACGAGTGCTTTTTTATTATCAAAAGCCGGCAGGAAACTGATATCAAATTCTTCTAATTTGGAGGGATTAAATTAACAGGCAATGATGGCAACCAATAGTTGAGTGGATGAACGTGACAACAAGTACCATAAAAGAATGGTCTCCGTTGTGAAAGTTCATATTAAGGATGGAAAAGAAGAATGCAGAGGGGTTGAGAAATTGCATTCATAAGAAAGAAGAAGAGGAATTGATATATCCCAATGGTAAGAGTTTTGTATAACAACAAAACGTATACCATGGAAGACAAAGTTAAAATCACCACCAGCCAAAGAAGACAAAGATCAAAAGCAATTAAGTAAAAATAATAATAATATTGTAATATAGTCATTATTAAAGTAAAAATAATAATTATGTAATATATATATATATATATATATATATATATATATATATATATATATATATATATGTATGTATAATAATAAGGTGATAATGGGTGCATCTACCAACACCAATGCACCCAAAATAAGAGGTGGAGATATGTTAGCTATCTGCAAAAGGGGTAGTGTCAATTGAGGGAACGTGATTGTCACTAGTGGAAGGAAGGTTATAGTTGTAATCTAAGGATAACAAAAAGGAATAAATCTCACTCAAGTGGTCTGTGTCAGTTTTTTTGTTAATGACATTGTTAAATTGTGAAATAAAAGCCATTTCCAAAAATGATCTCTTAATTTTGTTAGACTCTGTCGCCAACACCTTTACAGCTTCAAAATTCATACGATGGTCAAGAGAATGAACATGATTTGCCAAAGCGCAACGCTCCGGATGTAATCTACAATCACTCTTATGTGAAACAATACGATTAGAAAGTGATCTTAAAGTCTGACCAATATATTGCTTATCACAGTCCCCACATGGAACGCTATACACAACATTAGTAAGAGAGGTCAACGGACATTTATCTTCAACTCTAGTAAAAATTGATCTAATTGTTAGAGCAGTTTTGTTAGCAATTTTGAAATTGCCATATGCCCGGAACAATCTGGCAAGTCTCGGAGTAATGTCCCCAATGTATGGAAAGGAAGCGAAAATTGGAGGAGCAGGGGTCGTAACAGCGCCAACATCCATTTGGGCCAAGTTAGGATGGCTATCATTAGTCAGCAGTTCCATGGGATTAAATGTGCTGAACAATAGTTTATTAAGTAAAGTTCTTGGGTAAGAGTTATCCAAGAAAAGGTTGAATAAAATGTTAAGATTTTCGTTGTGGAAGACACTATTTGAAATTTTAAGGACTCTCAGTTTCATTTGTTTTACCAAGTTCACTTTCATAGAATGTTTGTGGTAAGAATGGTAATTTAAGTATCTACCAGAACTGCAAGGTTTCCTGTACCAATCGATGATAATAGTATTATTTTTACGAATGAACTTAGGTACGGAATTTTCGTTGTCTTCTTTTTCTAATGTGAACTGTATATATGGATCGTAACTGTTAAAAATCTCAAGAATCTCCAATAGGCCCTCTCTAGGAAGTGCCACGATAATATCGTCCACATACTTCTTTATGAACAAAGGAGTGAAAGAAAGTACTGGTATGACAGTATCCAGCAAATCGTCCATGACATATGCTGCTAAGATAGGTGAAATAGAGGCAACCATAGGAATACCAAAAGTTTGTTTATAAAGTTTATTGTTAAAAGCAAAATAAGTACTATCAAAAAGAAAAGCAATTAAGTTCAATTACTACTCCCACTGGTTTGTTTACATGCGATATCTGAAATTCTGGTTTTATACTACTCGAATCCTTTTTGGCAGAAAGTGAATAAATCTTTTTTGCAATAAGGATAACATTAAACAATATTTATCTTCGATTACCTCTCTATCTGAACTTTGATCTTCATGTAAATATTATATTTGGTCTTGTATTGAACTGTAAGTATCGAATGCTTTAGTTAAAAGATCTAATCTGATTTTAAAAAATGTTAATTCACTTTTTATCATAGAATTTTTATTAAACCAATTCGGTTCTAGTAATTTTACCCTTTTTAATGGCTCTCTGTTTAATTAAGGAATCCATAGTTGTATATATTAGAAATATGTTATCAAAATCAGTAGGAATCTAAATTATTAACTATTTAGTAGGATACACTAAAAGAAATATTGAATCTGCTTCTGTATACTATTTGAAACCTCAAGAGTTTATTTACATCTATTAATTTTAATTTGGGAAGAAAACAAAAGATCATTCAAACGAGGAACTGCCTTTGAACTACTTATATGAAGTTTATCTGAACTTATTTTCCTGAGAACGGATAGGATGTTTTATAAATTTATTGACCAATTTTCACTTTACTTCCCTTCTTTAAAACACACTATTCTTGTGAAACTAGACTGGAACTCTTCTTTTATAATGAAATTGCTGATCTATTCTTCGGAACTGTACTACTCTCTTAAAAACATACAACAACGCTATTTTTTTTATCAGACAGAAACTTCAATTCTGACAAGTAGTTACTTTGGAACAATAACGGAACGGAACTGGTAAAACTAATCTTTCAAACGGTAACCTTTTTTTTAAATATACTTATCAACGCAAGTGAAATGTTTCCAAGGTTTAAATAGGAATTTTATTACTTTTTTTTCTGGTTTCTTCTCATATCCGGCTCGAATTATGATCTATTGATTGATTTTCAACAGTCAGATAGGTATATTTTCTTATTTACACCTCGGAAATAATTTCCATAGGTCGTAAAATAAGATCCAATGTAATTTCTAAAGACAACGGTATTCTAAAATCTTTTTCGAAGGACCAGTGGATTTTCAATCCACAAATAACAAAGTATTACAATGATTGGAATAGTAATCTTCTTAATTGGCTCACATAATACACAATGAACAATGTCATCTCTTTCAACAAACTCAAATAAGCAAACTTCACTTTTTTCTTTACTGATTGATTAATAAAGATGAAATTGAAAGGAATAATTGTCAAAAATATTAAAGAATGTTTGAACTAGTTTCGAACACAACCACTAAATCTAGACTCGTGAAAAACTGTAAAGTGTCCCTTAATAGGCTGGCAAGAATCAACACAGTGCCTCTTGTATGGGTGACGGGATATGAAGAGATTGCAGGCAATAAGTTGGACGACCAGCTTGTCAAACAAGTCTCTAAAGGAGACTTCATAGATCCAAAACCGTTATGTGGGCTTAAGAAGCTTGAAGCTATTGAAATAAGTGATGATAACCATATCACACTGATTTTATTAATATCCGTAATCTGATCCGACATTTAGTAGTATGCAATGATTATAGAGAACCATCCACAATCTCCAAGGCCCAAACTATTTGCAATGACTGTTGAATTGTTGGAACAGTTATCCATAAACTAATAAAAATTGAGAAATAAGCATTTGCGGTTGTAAACTTGACGCCTAGTGGTGATAGCAGGTAACGTAATCGTAGATGACATCATAGGGTCGTCATGGAAAATATTTTTTTAGAATCCTGCCGGTAGCAACATCTCTTTTATTAGTTTTGATGGATTAATCGGTAATCTACAAATAATTTAATTTCAATAACAGTTTCTAGAAATAGTAAACACTCTTAGAAATTGTTCCAAATGACTAGCATTATCTGTTTGATAATCCTTCTGAGAAATGTCTACTTATTCAAATAATACTACGCGTTTATGAAGTTACATCTGCCAGTAGAACGGACTGGTCTATTTTCATGTAAGTAAGTAAGGAATGGAATCGAAGCCAATATATTTTTCCAACTTAAAAGTTATATCGCGAACCGAAAATATCATGCCAAAATATGATGCATGTATGCAGCTGAAAGATTTGTGGCACACATTTAAAGGCTTCAGTAGCAATTTCAGTTTGTGGAACTAATAAAAAAATTATATTTTTTCTCAACTTCGGAGTACTTTCTCTATTGAAACTTGTTCAATTTAACATTCTCGTATGATTGTTTTAGCTTTTATAGACTGAAATATTTTCCATTGATAAAATGAGTAGCGAGTGATTGATAGTGTTCTTATTCTTCCAATACAAATATATATGGGCAGTTTAACATTATCTCAGTAAAAAATATTTCACTATTTTCTGTCTCAAGTAGGCAGCTTTTTTTTTAAGTGGAACATGTTTTGATGTACTTGGTCCAAATTAATAATTTAGCATAGTACCATAATGTAAAACTTTTGCAGAGAGGTATTATAATAACATCGTTTTCATGTTCAACTACAAATAGTAATTTTTGTTAGTTGCAGATTTTTATTTTTCGACTACCAATTTTTAAACGGGTGCTACGTTTATAAAAACAATAAAAAATTGTAAAGTATTGAATATCACATAAGTTGTCAAATGTTATTAACATTGTTGCGTCATAATAACAATTTGTTTCACATACATAAAATTGTAACTTAGGCCATTGACAATGAATTTGAAATAAGCAAATGTATTTAGCGAAGTGATGCTTTATTTCAATAAGTAGACAATAACATGTATAATAATAATGTTAGGTGAAAAGATTAAATTGGTTAATATAATTTATTAGATTGTAATACTAGTAATTGTTATCATCTTTCACTCTAAAACAAATGTAACTACTCTAACCTTACCTGCTAAATTGTGTATCGGTAATGAACCTAATTTTAAACTTCTTTTGCTGTTGGGCTAAATACACCCTTTATGAAAGTGTTCCAAATGAATAAATTATAATTATTTGTGTGCCTCTTCAATATGGGTTCAATACTGTTCAATTCATTTTTATAGAAGAAATCGATAAACATATTTGAAAAGCTTCTTTACATTTGACATAACAAAATGACATTTGTATTGTAACGTCAACTCTCGCTGTTGTGAGGACGATAAAATTCGATGATTTTATCATTTTTAGGAACTATCCGCAAATAGAGCATTCACAGGCTTGCGTATACATGACGTTGGGAACCATGTCAAAAATAGCGCCCCAGTTCGAGATTCAGAGTGGATGAAACTCAATCATCGACCAACACACCTGCAAGAAATGAATCACCGGTGGCGACAGTGATTTTCTTACCGAAGTATCGAAACCGCACCTGCCAAACGTTCAATTTTAGAAATATTTTTACAAAAGTTACAACTTTCATTTTTTAGAACTGAATATCTTTCTAATAAATACATGGAAAATTATCATGGATGCTACAAATGAAAGATCATATATGTATTATACGGCAAGTGTATGCATTACTTGCCCGTAGATGATATACTTTGTAAATAATTAAAAGAATAGATTTGCAGGGAAAGGAAAAAGACGAAATTTCCGGTGTAAGAGTGTCTGACTTCTAGCGCAAAAATAGATAGAAGAGGGGGGACTCGAGACGTTACATGGCGCGAGTGACGAGCAGTTACTCTTGATTTATGAGACAACTCATACACAAACAGTTGAATTATGTTGTGGTAATACTTCAAAGATATTGTAAAAAAATAAGTTTTGATGTTTTTAGGCTTTCATCTCAGAGCAACGACGGGGAGGTCAAAAGAAGCACATCTGTGGTTCTCATCAAGATTTCGATGATTTACCTGGAGGCCTCCAAAATATGTTTTCCATGTTTATTCATTTATTTATTTTCTTTAATTGTTTTAAAGAATTAATTGGATATATAAAAAAGAATATATAGACATCCCCTTTTTTCAATCCGTCTTAAATATTCAACTAAAATCATTTTATTTATAAAATGTGGAAATGCCGAACATCCACAGGTCATATTATTGACAGCAGTAGTAATAATAAATTAGCCAAAATTATATCTAAATTATTATTGATAAATTTTTATTATCCATTGTCGTATCTATATGTAATTTAGAGAATTAACTAAGTTTTTACAGTTTACAGAAGTTTCTTTTGTTCACTTAAAACTAAATTTCCCATTCAATCAATCCTCTATTGATATTCTAATTATTTTTTGACAAACAATCGTTTTTGTACGCATATGCCCCATTACGAGTTTTTGATACTTGTTATTAAAAAAAAAGATCACGCTATTCGTTAGCTGAAATACAATGCGAATTCATAAAATAGCGTCGCTACTATTTTATTGGAATTTCAACGATTTTCAACTAAAGTTTATTGTTTGAATCGCCGGACATTGGCCCGTTAACTATATGGAATACAAGTCAACTACTTTTTGTGCATTTTGCTGAGATAATTTCTGAAATTTCAAAGCTATGATATACTGTTATCTGCCAACTGTTCATCGTTAAATTATTCGGAAATAAATTTTCCTTTTTTTAAACCAAAATTTTTTATTTAACGAACAAATAACGTGATTCATTTGTTATCATCTCCATATTTCTTTGTAATATAAAACATACAAACTATGCGGTTTATTAATATTGACTACCAGAAGCTCTTGAGCTCTGTTTCTACCCAATATTAATACCACATTAATAATGAATCTCGGAACTACTCATTTAATCCAGCAGATCGGAAGTGATATATGTGAGGCTTAGCGAGCAAGTGACCGCCATTGTATGCTTAAAACAAACACAACATGGCTGCTGAACGATGCAAAAGAAACTAAAAGTAAGCTTTGGTCACTCAAGTTCTTTTTAGTAATAATTTCACATAGAGGTGTGTTTATGATAGGCGCTATATTGGAAACAAAATAGTTTCACAAATACCGCCATAATCAGTTGTTTCCAGGTATTAGATCCTATGGTTACTTTTCGAAATATAATGATATATGTTCATTCACTAGAAATTACAAAGTATAACAAATGTAGATCAAAAATTGTGAATAAACACAATGCCCCACAGAAGCTGTAAGTGGTATCTAAATTAAGTACAGCAACAAAATTAGTTACACTCACAACAATAGTAAACTTAGCAACTTAGTGGTAATATCACAAATAATGGATAGCATAATCAGAATATCCCAACAAAATATGAATCTAAAAAAATATAATATGAAACATTAAAGGAACAAAGAAAGTGAACCTGTACTACTACAGAAAAAAAACCTGTAGTATATCAAACTATTTAAGTGATTGAACACCGAAAACTCCAACCTTCAGCCAATGTAACCATGTGTAGGTGTAGATATTTCTCACGTTATGATTTTTATATCGCAGAATTCTCTTTTCTGCTCTAAAATGAAGTGTTTTAGTTTCTTTTTAAATAATCGAATATTTTGGATGCTTTTAATATAATCTGGAATACGGTTGTACATCTTAACGGAATGGAAAGAATATTTTTTCTGACAACTAGTTTTTATCATCCTAGGGACTGTATGGAAATGTCTATTCCGAGTATTGTTATTATGAATTGGTGTGTTGTATGTATTCTTTGATCCATGATATTCCACTGAAACGCATAAAAAGCATAGTAGTTTCAGATCCAATATTCTACTTTCAGAATACCAAAGATCTGAAGAATAAAGGTTCGGTTTAGACATTATGATTTCTAGAAATCTCCTCTGGATTATATTTAATGGCTGCAGATGAGTTTCCAACGCACTTCCCCAAACCTGAATTCCATATCGAAGATGGCTTTCTACCAATCCAAAATATAAATTGCGAAGATGTTGTCTAGAAATATACTTTTTCAAGTTCCTGAATTTATGCAGAATATTGAATAATGATTTTGTTGTTAGTTAAGTGAACTGTAATTTCAATTCTTTATTTTACTCACAATAATTTATAAAAATGACAATTTTAATACAATGAAAATGAAAGTGCATCTTCTTGCCACGATGCTCGAAAACCGACGACCCCGTCTTGTCTCGTCTGCGCTTGGTCCGTTGGTAGGGATTGCAGTGGCCCAGCTTACAGTCGGTCAAGTGAATTTGCACTTTAACATCCCGCCGCCGTTGAAATGACAAAGTCTTTCAAATAAAAACGCAACACTTATTGTTGACATGGCAGCATACAAAGTTTTTGGATTGCTCGAGTGGTAGTGCCTGTTGGAGTTCGGACAGTTACGACTCGGATCTGTCCATCCTGACCTGGATGCAATCCTTCTACTCGTCCCAGTTTCCATTTTAGAGGAGGAAGATCCTTGTCCACTAGCAGCACCATAGATCCAGGGGTTAATGACATCTGTACAGAATTCGTCCATTTGTTACGATTCTGTAGTAGAGAAAGATATTCTCTTGACCAGCGGGACCAGAAATGTTGACTAGCCTGCTCAAGAGCTTTGTACTGAGTTAGCCTGTTTGTAGGAAGTTTGGAATGATCATGCTGGGGAATTGAGAGCAAGGAGCGGCCAATTAGGAAATGCCCGGGTGTTAAGGCACTAAAATCGTTTGGATCGTTGGATAGAGGAGTGATAGGTCTCGAATTCAATATTGCCTCCACCTGTGAAAATATGGTAGCAAGTTCCTCAAATGTGGGATGAATGTTTTTCAATACCTTTAATATGTGAATTTTTGCCTGCTTAATTCCAGTTTCCCATAAGCCACCATGATGTGGAGAGTAAGCTGGTATAAACTTCCAACAAATTTGATTTTCCATGAAAAATTCTGAGAAGGCCTTATTTGTTACAACATTTTTTAATGTCTCAACAATATCTCTCAATTCATTATTTGCGCCAACAAAATTTAAGCCGTTGTCGGAATAGATTGTTTTACATAATCCTCGTCGAGATGTAAATCGCTTAAGTGCGTTAAGAAAAGTAGCACTAGTCATATCGCTGATAGGTTCTAAATGTACTGCGCGCGTGGTAAAGCAGATGAACAGGCATAAATATACTTTAATAATTTTTCTATTTCTTAATTTGCCATCCTTTATAAAAAACGGTCCAGCTACATCAACTCCAGTAATGAAGAATGGTTGGTTTGGTGTTATTCTGTCAATAGGTAAATCGGACATTTTTTGAATTAATGTCGTTGGTTTTAATCTAAAACAGGTTACACACTTGCGAACAATGTTTTTAACGGTTATGTGCCCATTAAGAGACCAATATTGTTGTCGTAACGAAGCTAAAATGGTTTGATTACCTGCATGTAGTTTCTTATGATGCTCATCTAGAATTATTAATTTAGTAAGGGGGTGTTTCGGATGAATGACAATTGGGAATTTTTTGTCATATACAATATTAGCTCTTAGAAGCCTACCACCGACACGGATTAATCCGTCAGAGTCAACAAATGGATTTAAAGTTAATAATCTAGATTTTCTGGGAAGAGATTTTGCCTTTTGAAAGGAATAAATTTCCAGTGGAAATGACTCTAATTGCGCAATTTTTAATAATGCCTTCATTGCATTATTTAATTATTCAAGTGTTAATTCACCGTATGTTTTTTGCGTACCCTTACGACTATTGTTTAAAAATATGAAACACAGAGCTACAACACGCTTAAGCTTGTAGAGTGTTGAATAGCGAAAAAATATTGAATTATTAGTTTGAGAAATGTGTGCAACTAGATTTGATCGCCGCTTCTCGGGAATTTCATTAGCAATGATCGGTTGATTTGGCCAAAATTTAATGTCGCATGATAGCCAAGGCGGTCCGTTCCACCATAAAGTGTTTGTTTTTAATTCGGTTGCAGTTGTCCCCCTTGAAAGTATATCCGCAGGGTTATTTTTACTGGGTTATATATGCTGCTGAATTAAAATTTTAGCTCTTATGATAATTGGCGATACAAGTCCTAACGGATCAAATAGTTTAGAAATAGATGATAATATAGTACGTTTTGAAATATTAGAGTTGATTAAATCTTGGGTGTTAACTGTATATTTTAATATATCTCTTCCAGCTTGCCAGCTAAGACCGAGAGTCTTACTAGTTTCCTGACATAAAACTTCGTATTTATCATGAACATCTAGATTTGTTTTTTGAATAATTCGAGGGTCGTTCGAAACCCATTTCCGAAGCTCAAATCCTCTTTGCTTTAGAATGTTGAATATTTCCGATTTAATTTCAATCGCACCCTCTATAGATTCGGAACCCGTTATGAGGTCGTCTACATAAAAATCTTCCATAATGATTTGACACACGTTTGGATGTAAATGTTTATTTTCGATAGCAACTTGTTGTAAACACCGAACCGCTAAAAAGGATGCCGCTGATGTTCCGTACGTTACAGTATTTAATCGGTAATGTTTTATGGGTTGAGAGGAATCCGCTCGCCACACTATTCGCTGAAGATCTCTCTGGCTTTCGGTTATATTGACTTGTCGGTACATTTTCGCTATGTCACCCGTAAGAACATAGTTATGTATACGAAATCTGATTAATATACCAAATAAATCTGCCTGTAATGTAGGACCTACCATTAAAATATCATTCAATGACACGCCATTAGTGCTTTTGCATGATCCATCGAAAACTACTCTTAACTTTGTTGTAAGGCTCGACTGCTTTATAACTCCATGATGGGGTAAGTAAAAAATGTTTTTTGTTAAATCTGTACTGAACGGATTGCTAATACAGGACATGTGCTCTAATTCTTCATATTCAGACATGAATTTGTCATATTGATCCTTGAATTCAGAATTTTTTGTGAATTTACGTTCCATCGCGTACAAACGTTTGACTGCATTTTGCAACGAATCACCTAGGTTAACGATATTTTTTTTATTGGTAAGTTTACTATGAAATGATTATTTGTATCCTTAGACACAGTTGTATTAAATATTTCCTCGCAATTCGATTCCTCATCTGATAAATGTTTTTTACCGGTGTAATCTTCAATTGCCCAAAATTTTTCTAATTGATTTTCTAACCTTTGATCATCATTGATTAAAGATAAATGACAAGTAGACCTAGCTTGATTTTTATTATCAAATATGGGACCTGCGATTACCCAACCTAGTACTGTTTTTTGCAATACTGGAAGATTTTTGCCTAGTTTGATCTGACCTGATGATAACAAAGTGTAGAATGTTTCTGCTCCTAGCAAAACATCGACTGATGATGAGATATTAAACTCTCATCGGCTAAAATTATCTCTTTTGGTAATTGTAATGATGTTTTATTGAATGTGTAGGTTGGCAAAAACTGTGTGATTTTTGGTAATACAAGAAGATGTAACTTTGATGAGAAATCGGAATTACAAGATTTAATGGTTGTGATAATTCGTTTGTTTGTAAAAGTATTAGTGCCGCCTACACCTGTAAGAGGGACATTTAGGTCTGATAATGGTAACCCCAAATTTTCCGCTAAATTTTTCGTGATAAAATTCGATTAAGATCCGCTATCTAATAGGGCTCGACATGTTTGCCAACCACCGCTACTATTTTTTATGAGAATGAGTGCTGTAGATAGTATGATTTGTTGACTGCTATTTATTGCATATGTAGTGAGTTATAAAAGACAATAAGGACAAAAGGTCTTTAATTAAGTATAAAAATAGAATCTAATAATAATATCTAATTTTAATATTCAAGAGATAATGAACTCATAACATTGAACTCATAACACGTTTGTTTATCAGTCATGACCGAAGGGTGAACAACATTCTTTCATATTTTGAACTTGAACGTGAAATTGAAGTCATCGACTTGAAGTATTGTCAAATATTTCCTATAAATAATTAAGCATTGAGAAATGGCAAGAACTCAGTATTTATATTCGATATAGTTCTAATGTAGATTAATGTGTAAATTGTATTTAGATTAATATACTAACCCAGTGAATTAAATCAAAGTGTTTCTTATTCAACCCCAACACATGGTTACGAGGTAAGTGTTTCTCAACAATAAATGGTGTTATGGTTTAATCGAGGTATCTACGAGGGCACTTGCTAAGTAACCACTACATGGCGATCCTGCGAAGTAAATCGTAAAATGGAAATAAATGTTTATTATATAATGGAAATGGTAAAATTGATAGTTAAATGGTAATCGCCACTACATGGCGATCCTGCAAACTAATGGGACATGGTAATTATAAAATGGTTATGGTCTAATTAATGGTAAAATAGATATCGCCACTACATGGCGACCCTGAGAACGAAATGGTAATGGTAAAATTAATTGTATAATGGTTATCGCCACTACTACATGTACTAGTTAATGGTAATGGAAAAATACGGTAATATGGACCCTAAGAACTAACTGCAAATAAATGGTAATTAATGGTAACCGAGATCCTGAAAATCAAATGGTAATTAATGGTAACCGAGATCCCGCCATAAGGACACGTGAAAATATATGGTTTTTTATCTAAATTTGGGACCTTGGAGAAAACAAACAATGGGAGGTTCAGCCACAAAACAAGAGGCAAAAGAAACGGGTACAGTCAACAATACATTCATGGTACAACAAGACAGTTTCACGACGCATGTAATGGTTCTACTATACATCATAACTGTAGCTTTCATTCTAAAATTTATCTGGTCGGTGTGGAAAACTCACAGGAGGGCACTGAAAAGAGATATCAACAGAGGCATTGCAGCGAAGCAGGCAACAGGAACCCTCACCGTGTAAAATAAAACTGTAAGTACCTAAACATTCTATTCTTGTGTACGAATCTTTAAATGTCAATAACGTGGGAAGATTTTGATGATAAGTTACGAATAATTGTGGACGAAGTTAATAAACAGGGAAAAAGAGTTTTGAAAAAAGAAACTCCTAAAAATCCTGATATACATATAGAAGTAATTAATACCATAGTAGGTCTTTATAATAATTTTGTTAGAATTATAGGTAAAAATTGGAAAAATTTAAGTTTATTACAACAAGAAAGTTGTAGAAATTATTCAGATAAAATTAGAGATAAAGCTGATAGGGCATTTCAAGCGTTAAATTGTATTATTAAAATACCTAACTCTATTTTGGAGGAAATCGATACGGAGGTATTACAAGCAATAAGCAAACAATTGAAAATGGCGACTAGTATGAATGATTTTTTTAATTTTGCGAGTAAAGTGTTACCGAACGAATTTAACGGTGAAGCAAACAAATTACAGTCATTCTTAGATTCATTAGATTTACTACAAATAAATGTGACGGGTAACGAAGAAAATGCTATTTTATTAATAAAAACGAGGTTAACGGGAAAAGCCAGAAGCTTGATCACGACGGAAAACTCCATTGCTGACATCAAGAATAAACTGAAAACAGGGATAAGAGGAGACAATCCAAGCTTTCTTTTAGCGAAACTGGGTAAAGTAAAACAAAATGGAAAAGATGTTACACAGTATGCAATAGAGGTAGAGAAATTGGCGGAAAGATTACAAGCAGCATACATATCGGAAGGGATGCCAGAACGACTAGCCGAAAAATATACGAAGGAGGCGACGATTAAGGCAGTAACTATGAATGCCGCAACGGACGCAACCAAAACAATAATTGCAGCGGGAAGTTTCGAAACGACACAAGAGGTACTATCGAAATTGGTTTCAGTGGAAGGCGTAATAGGACAACAACAAGTTTTACACATGAAAGATAACAGGAATTTCTTCAGGAAGTCAAACTTCGACGTTAGGAATAATCACAGGCGTGGAAACAGCAGAGGATTTTATAACGGTAATCATCCAGGAAGAACGTTTCGACAGTATAATCAAAGGAACAACTATGGCAGATACGAAAATTATAATACGAAATTCAATAGGAATAATAATTACAATCACCACAGTAAAAATAGCGTAAGAATATGTGAGATAGAAAATGAAGAAGCGAGAGAGACTCAGAAACAATTGGGGTTTTGAATGAAAAATCAGATAACGAAAACAAAATTTCGGGAACATATTCAGCATAGGTACTATTCAGATTTATCACTTTCTAACTTTATAGAAATTCACACAAGCGTATCAGACAACATCTGTAATTTTATATTAGATACAGGAGCAGACATTTCTCTAATCAAAATTTCTAAAGATTTTCCACATCATCTAATTGAGACTAGGAATAAAATAAGCATTAAGGGGGTAACTGAAGGCTCAGCAAAAACTCTAGGTCAAATATGCATAAACCTTTATATCAATAACATAACTTTAAGTCATTGTTTTCACGTAGTGGAAGAAAATTTTCCAATACCTACGAATGGACTAATAGGAAGAGACTTCATGACAAAAAATAATTGTATATTAGACTATTCACAATCAGAATTGCACATAAATTACAAGCCTAACAGGCGAGAAACCATACGAATTTTTGGTAATCCAGAATATGATACCTTAGCAATACCACCTAGATGTGAGGTATACAGGCTAATAGAAAATTTCAAGAATTTGAGAAAGGATACAGTAATAGAGCAACAAGAAATAGCACCAGGAGTATTTATAGCCAGATCCATAGTATCAAGGACAACACCTTACGTCAGAATTTTAAATACAAATTATGAAAGTATTACAGTAAAAACTAGGAACATCGAGACCTTAGATTTAGATTTATTCGATATATATACAATTAAGACTGATAATAGTAACAGACTGAAAGAATTAAGGAAAGCACTAAACTTAGAAGTACCGGAATATGTAAGAAATGATTTAACAAAACTTTGTGAAAATTACGAAGATATATTTGCTTTAAAGAATGATATACTAACGCACAATAACTTTTACGAACAAAAGATATCAGTAAAAGATGATACACCGATATACATAAAAAATTATCGTACACCACATTCGCAAACGACGGAATTAAATAATCAAGTAGAAAACCTTATAACACAGGGAATAATTGAACCCTCAGTATCAGATTATAACAGTCCAGTACTACTCGTACCAAAGAAATCGACGAATCAAGATAAGGCATGGAGACTTTGTATAGATTTTAGACAGTTAAATAAGAAAATAGTCACAGATAAATTTCCTTTACCTCGTATAGACGCAATTTTGGATCAATTAGGGAGAGCAAAATGGTTCTCAGTTTTAAATCTTATGTCAGGTTTTCATCAAATACCTCTAGAACAATCTTCTAGAAAATACACTTCGTTTAGTACAGAAAAAGGCTCATTTCAATTCACAAGACTACCCTTTGGGCTAAATATAAGTCCTAATAGTTTTTCAAGGATGATGTCAATCGCATTTTCAGGGTTAACTCCAGAAAAAGCTTTTCTCTATATGGACGATATAGTTGTGATAGGAATTTCAGAAAATCATCATTTAACCAATCTTAGAAAGGTGTTTGACGCATGTCGAAAATTCAATTTAAAATTAAATCCACAAAAATGCCAATTCTTCAGGCGAGAAGTCACATATTTAGGTCATAATTTATCAAAGGATGGTGTTTCACCAGATAAAGCAAAATATTCGGTCATTCAGCATTATCCAGTGCCGAAGAATGCCAACGAGGTCAAAAGATTTGTTGCATTTTGCAATTACTATCGAAGATTCATTCAGAATTTTGCCGAGATATGTATTCCTTTAAATAGGTTAGCTAGGAAAAACGTGAAATTTGAATGGTCACAAGAGTGCGAAAACTCATTTCAGGTCTTAAAAAATGCACTAATGAACCCACCAATTTTAAGATATCCAGACTTCAATAGACAATTCATATTAACCACAGACGCTTCAAATAGCGCATGTTCAGCAATCTTAAGTCAAAATTACGAAGGGATTGACCTACCCATCGCATTCGCATCACGCAGCTTCAAGAAAAGCGAACTTAACAAACCCACCATCATAAAAGAGTTATTAGCAATCCATTGTGTTATTTATATGGTTCACCACACTTCATAGTAAAAACGGATCACAAGCCACTAACACATCTATTCGCAATGAAAGATCCGACCTCGAAACTCACGAGAATACGAATTGATTTGGAAGAATACGATTTTGAAATACAATATGTTAAAGGTACATCGAATTACGCGGATAGCATATCGAGAATATCCATAGATGAACTTAAGGATTTATACATACATAATTCACATGTCTTAGCAATCACAAGAGCACAAGCGCAAAAAGTAAACGCCCAAACAGGAAAGGATCAAAAGAATAACGTGGAAACAAAGGAAGTAAGAATACAAAAACCAGCAGTAATAAAAGTTTTAAACAATCTTGAGGCACATAAATTACCAATTTTACATTTTGAAAATAACCGTATCTCGCTAAGGATGAGCATTCGGATCAAAAATAAATTGAAATTTAGTGAAGCCGTAAATACCGGATTAAACAACTTCGACCTAGGACGAACGTTGGAAAAGCTTGAAGAGCTATCGGTAAGAAATGAAGTAAAAAGAATGAAAATATATACAAATGATGATATATTTCAAAAGTGCACAGTAAAAGAATTTACAGAAGTAGGAAATCAAAGGTTAAAAAGTATTCAAATATGTATATGTGAAGTACCAAGAACGGTACAGCAAAAAGAAGAGATCAAAAAGATATTAGAAAGATACCACAACGATCCAATGTTTGGAGGACATGTAGGAAATAATAGATTATTAAAGAAACTAAGAGCAAATTTCAAATGGAAAAACATGGAGAGAGACGTAAGAAAGTACGTAAAGAATTGTCATAAATGTCAAGTAAACAAAGCAAAGATTACTCATAAAGAAAAATTTGTCATCACAAATACAGGGATAAAACCGTTTGATATTATTTACATAGACACAATAGGTCCGTTTGTAGAAAGTAACAACGGGAATCGTTATTGCATTACAATACTATGCGAACTAACTAAATACGCAGTTATGATACCAGTTCAGAATAAAGAAGCACACACTATAGCAAAAGCAATATTCGACAATTTTATACCGAATTACGGGCTGATGAAGGAGATAAGAACAGATCAGGGAACAGAATACAAGAATGAGATAATGAAGAATTTAGCGGAACTTTTAAATATGAAACATAATTTTTCAACGGCTTACCATCACGAAGCAATAGGCAGTTGTGAAAGGTTACACCGAACATTTAATGAGTATATAAGACACTTTATCGCAGACTCCAGGAATAACTGGTGTGAGTTTGTTAAAACGTTTGCTTACTGTTATAATACTACCCCGAGTACATATCATGGATACACTCCTTTTGAGTTATTATTCGGGAGAAAGCCCAATTTGCCAGAATTCTTAGGTGAAAAAATCGAACCATGTTATAATTTTGCAAGATATGATAAGGAATTGAAGTACAAATTACAATACGCTAATGAAAGAGCCAGACAGTTTCTTATAAATAATAAGCTAAATAGAGTCAGTAGTAGTGAAAAGGATTCCTCACCTGTAAATTTTAGAATAGGGGAATTAGTAATTTTAAAAAATGAAGGTAGAAATAAATTTGATCCACATTATTTAGGTCCGTTTAAAATATCGGGAATAACAGGTGTAAACTGCGAGATCACATCTCCAGACAATAAGACGCAAATCGTACACAAAAATCGTATGTTCAGATACGTTGACCGGAAACAAATGTAAATAAAGGAAGAGTGTTTATAAACGAACAAAGTAGTGTTAGTAAACAAAAAAACATTTAATAAACAAACTATTTTTATGTATAAGTGATATCGAAAAATTAAGACAGTAATTTTTCTCTCCCAAGAGGGGATGATATAGTGAGTTATAAAAGACAATAAGGACAAAAGGTCTTTAATTAAGTATAAAAATAGAATCTAATAATAATATCTAATTTTAATATTCAAGAGATAATGAACTCATAACATTGAACTCATAACACGTTTGTTTATCAGTCATGACCGAAGGGTAAACAACATTCTTTCATATTTTGAACTTGAACGTGAAATTGAAGTCATCGACTTGAAGTATTGTCAAATATTTCCTATAAATAATTAAGCATTGAGAAATGGCAAGAACTCAGTATTTATATTCGATATAGTTCTAATGTGGATTAATGTGTAAATTGTATTTAGATTAATATACTAACCCAGTGAATTAAATCAAAGTGTTTCTTATTCAACCCCAACACATGGTTACGAGGTAAGTGTTTCTCAACAATAAATGGTGTTATGGTTTAATCGAGGTATCTACGAGGGCACTTGCTAAGTAACCACTACACATAATTCGATACTGAGTATGCATTGGACGAATGAGCTGCCTCGTTATACTCCTGCGCGGAAACGTTATTTTCATTATTTACACTGATATTTGCTGATGAGTTACTGTTTGCCGCATTTTCAAAATGAAGTATTGTATTATGCTTTTTGTTGCATAGTTTACAGCTTTGAGAAATACATTCATTAGTTGCATGATTAGATCTTAAACAGTTGTGGCATAACCTTAGTTTGTTGACGATGGGAATGCGCGACGCCACTGGTAAATTGAGAAATTGTTTACAGCTGTATAATTTATGTTGCTCTTTACAATGAGGACATGTTTGAAGAAATGTTGAGACGTGTGAGCTTGACTTTAGATAATTTGATTGTTTTTTAGGATATGTATGCTTATTAAAGTTAGTTTGATTCTTGTAGCTTGAATAATCCGTTTTAGTATGATAGTCACTTTGCCTTGTTTTTGAATGATAATTTTCATCATTTAATACTTCAGTATGATTGTACCGATTTTCTCTTTTTTCAAATAACACACACCTATCTGATAAAAATGCTATTAGATCGTTTAATGTTGGAGACATGCTTTTCTGTGTAATAAGATATTCCTCCCAAGCATTTTCTGTATTATGGTCGAGTTTACGTACTAAAATTTGTATTAAAATTGAATTCCACTGATCTACGGACTCGCCAAGTACTTTCAACGCGCGAACTCTTGTTTGAAAGTCGTCACATAGATTTCGCAGAGTATAACCTGTTTTATTTATAACCGGCAAGTCTAAAATTGCATTTACATGATTTTTTATTGTGAGATTTTTGTTATCGTATCTTGATATCAGTAAATCCCAAGCAACTGGGTAGTTATCATTGGTTACCTCTATTGACGCGATTACCTTTTGAGCTTCGCCAACCAAATAGCTTGTTAAATAATAAAACTTCCTTACATTGTCCATTGTATTATCATTATGTACTAAGGTTATGAATAAATCCCTGAATTGACTCCATTTATCGATATTTCCCTGGAATTTAGGTAGTTCTGATGTTGGAAGTTTTATTGAGATTTGAAGTGAAGAAGTAGACTGATTTTGTTGAGGCAATCTAGGTTGAGAGACATTTTGAGACGTACTTTGTTCATTTCTATGAGTACTTATTAGATTTTTAACTTTTGTTATGACTGCGGAATATTTATTTTCGAAATTGTCACGCTCTTCATCAGATTCTTCATTATCATTTAAATATTCTAACTGAGACTGAATAAAATCAAATTTATTTATGATATCTAAAATAGTTACAAGACGATTTTCTAATTCATTTATTTTATCTGTGTTTACAGAGGATATTTTGTCATAGAACGTGATAAATTTTGTTAATTTTGATTTTGATTGGCCGCGTTCAAATGTTAACCGGCGAATTTGCTCTTCCCTATTTGCCTCAATTTGGTTGTTTGGTTGGTGTTCAGTATCAGGCATTATTATTAAATAAATCTACCACAAATTCTCTACTGAATGCAATAAAAAATTCGCGAGCAATTTTTTAAACAAAGGAATTAATGAAAAAATGGAACAGACTTACAGGTTTTTTCCATTCACTCTTGCTAATGGCTTGATTTCTGCTGTGTTGTTACACTTCACACTTTGATTATTTGATGATATTATACCGTTCGGCTGAAGGACCATATGTTGAATAATGATTTTGTTGTTAGTTAAGTGAACTGTAATTTCAATTCTTTATTTTACTCACAATAATTTATAAAAATGACAATTTTAATACAATGAAAATGAAAGTGCATCTTCTTGCCACGATGCTCGGAAACCGACGACCCCGTCTTGTCTCGTCTGCGCATGGTCCGTTGTGTCGTCTGCGCATCCCGCGTGGGCTCGTCTGCGCATCGCTTCACGCAGTTAGTTGGTAGGGGTTGCAGTGGCCCAGCTTACAGTCGGTCAAGTGAATTTGCACTTTAACACAGAATAAACTGTAATTTTTTTATTATATATTTAATTTTAAATTTGTATCCAACATAACCCTCAAATATTTTATTTTGTTTATTGGTTCAATAAATAAATCCTGATCAAACTGTGATATTTTCAGTGGATAAAATCAGTTATAAGATGAGTTGGAGTTAAGAATTGGCATGTAACAAGTTTTTTCAAAATTTATGGTTAATAGTTTACTATCAAACCACGACTTAATTAGCTTTAGGTCAGATTCAACTTTTGACTTCAAATCATACCAATTACTATCCTCATGAACAATTGCAGTATCATCCGCGTAACCAATTATATGACCAGCGCTATTTAAAGAAAATAGATCATTCATGTGGAGATTGAATAAAACAGGACCTAATACAGTACCCTGTGGTACTCCGTATGTTATATCGCGTTCTTCACTAATAAATCCATTGATTTGGACGACCTGTTGTCTATGTAAGAGATAACTCCTGAATAACTTCAAATAAGTATCCCGTATCCCGTAGTTCTCCAGCGTTTTTAATAGACTACTGTGGCTGACAGTATCGAATGTTCTCGTCATAGGCATGTTCTATTCCTATTTAGAGCATCAAACATTTTGGTTGTTAAATTTAATAAAGCAATGTGTGCGGAACTGTTTTGTTTAAATCCAAACTGGTGGGACGATATCAACCCATTTTTGGTTATGTATGATTCCAATCTTATTTTCAATATTCTTTCGAAAATGTTTGATATATGTGGTACTAATGATATTGGTCGATAGTTAATAGGAAGGGATTTGTGTCCATTTTTATAAATAGGTGTGATTACAGATTTTTTGAACGCTTTAGGCCATATTCCCACCTTCATACACTTGTTTATTATGTGTTGCAGCGAATCAAGGATATATGATTGTATTGCCTTTAGACGCTCAGCACTAATTTCGTCTATACCAATTGCTTTCTTGTTTTTCAATTTGGTTATAATGGACTTCACCTCAAATGTATTTGTTGGTAGCAAAAACATTGAATCATATACCTGCTGTCGGTTTTTGTCAATTTTTTCGGCCAAATCTTTCCCTACTTCAGAAAAAGTGGAGTTAAAATCATTTGCTATTTGAAGAGAATGGGTTAATATACTTCCTTTTTGATCTTTAATATTTCCTATGTTAACTTGTGAATCGCTTGATCCACATATATATTTCACTACATTCCACAGTTGTTTGTCATTATTGGAATTTTCGGTAATTTTTGTGATATAATATTTTTTTTTGTAGTTTCAATTGGAGCATTGTCTATTATAATAAAGGCACTTATCAATATTTTCTTGAATTTTTGAAATAAATTTCTCTGTAGCATCATCTGGATCATAGCAACTTCTTATCGAATCCCATGATATTTTAGAAACAATTTCCTTAAGTTTTTGGTAGTTAAGATGCTTTGTTACCCTTTGGGATGGCTTCTTTCTGTTATACCAGTTTTTATTACCAAAGGAATCATACTTGATGAATTTTTATTAGATTTTGAATATAAAAAGAGATGGTCTAGGCAGGAGTTCAGTCTAGTTGGCTTATTAATGGTAGATACAAATCCATATTCGCTCAAGGTACTAATGTAATCTATTGTATTATGATCTGAATCAAGTGAGTCTATGTTGATATCACCCACAAATATGCAGTACTGCTCAGTACCTACTCTATTATTCCTTAACAAAGTGTCTAGATTATTGAAGAACTCGGGTTTTTAGGATTATAATTCTCCTGTGATGGTGATCTATAACACGCCAAAATTACTATCCTAGTATTATTGTGAATATCTATTGCAACTTTTAGAACATTAGTTGGTCCCAGATTTATAATACTATGTTCAAAACTGAAAGCAGATTTAACATACATTACCAGCCCATCATTTTGATTTAAATTGCCCTCATTATAAATAAAGTTGTAACCTGCTATATTATATAGATTCGTATCGATAATTTTCCATGTTTCCGTCAAAACGATACAATCAAAATCCAGGATATCAGATAGTGATACTCTCAGCTCATCCAAATTTTTTGATATGCTTCGAATATTATTATAGAAAATTGTAAAATTATTATTGTGCTTATTAATCTCGAACAACTGATTACGTTGGCCCATATCTGTCAAATAATATGTGTCAATACTTTCGATTAGAATCTCTTATATATTGGTCCATTTTCAAGTAATTGAAACGTAATTAAAAAATTCAAAAAAAAACACAAAGGAATCAATCAATCAATATTAAACGCTTAGGCTGTAAAATAATATTTTTTAGTAATACAACATAAATACAAAATGAAAAACTAAATATGTTTACACACTGTGTTAGATTATGGTGCAACGTTGTATTATTAAGTGGTAGGCTACAAAAATTCATACTTACAGGGTGATCTGACTTGAGCTTGTAAGATGACAAAATCAACAAATCCAAAAGAACCGCTAAGCAATAGAAACACTTTTGCTATTAATTTTTTGCTTTTTGAATCTGATTTATTAAGTGCCTCATGAACAAAACTTCATACAGGGTCATTCAGCTCCGTTTTAAGCTAGATTCCATACCATCCGTGAGGCAGAGCCCTATATGCGCGTTTTTACTTTTCCGCCAACCTATCTAATATGCGAGGAAAGTATTGGTTTACCCACAAAAAAGTTGGGAATTTGAACTTTTTTTTTGAGTTATTTTTACGTTATCCATCAACAACAACACGAAAAAACGGTTTTTAGAAAAAAATCCTGTGTGTATGTCGTCGTCGTCGTTGTCGTCGGCCACTTTTCCTTGCAAGTCTTGTTAGCACGATACAGCCTCCGGAGTGCAATAAGTCACCAATTTTAATATGGAATATTGTTAAGGACATTTCACAGATGAACCCTATTGATTTTCAGCTCACCAGAGCCAGTACAACGGGTGCTATGGTACTTGAAGTACGACATTTTGTCGTTTTTCGAGAAATTTCAGTTTGTTAGCACGATACAGCCTCCGGATTTCAACAAGTCTCCAATTTTATGATTGTATATTATTCAGGGCATCTCACTGATGAACCCTATTGATTTTCAGCTCACCAGAGCCAATACAAATGGTGCTACAGTACTTTAAGTACGATATTTTTGTCATTTTTGGAGAAGTTTCAGTTTGTTAGCACGATACAGCCTCCGGAGTATATACAAGTGATGAATTTTATGATTGGATATTATTCAGAAGGTCTTAAAGCTGAACCCTATTAATATTGAGCTCACTAAAGCCAGTACAACGGGTGCTGTGGTACTTGAAGTACCAAATTCTTGTCATTTTTGGAGAGTTTTCAGTTTGTTAGCACGATACAGCCTCCAGAGAGTATACGATTGATCAACTTTATGAATAAGTATTGTTCAGGGTGTCTAACAGATGTACCCTATTGATTTTCAGTTGACTAGAGCGAGTACAGTGGGTCCTATAAAACTAGATATACTAAATTTTTGGTTATTTTTGGAGAAATTTCGGTTTGTTAGCACGATACATCCCCCGAAGTGTATACAAGTAACAATTTTATGATAGAATATTGTTCAGGGCCACAGATGCGGAAAAGTTAGTTTTAATCTTTAAAACCGTTTATTTTTTCAAGTGATATCTTCTGTAGGCCTATTCTACATATATTTTTATAGAACTTTTAGATTCTTATTACATACTTGTTAAAGTTAGGTGCGAAAGCAGTAGATACTTTATAAAATGTCACTACAGGTGACTAGAACAAGCATAAATTTAAAAAATGATGGTAAAGTCCAAATAAAGTGGGGGGAAACGAAAAAAAAACCTCTTGATCCATTTTCTTCAACTATGGGACCTGGAACAATATGTTCTGGCAATTAATGGTTTGCTGCATCGTCACAATTTAGTAGACGTGTTGGTGGAAATGTGATATTACTGTGTCTAGCAAATCCAAAAAACCATAAAATTGTCTTCTGGTATACCAAACTCAAACACTCGAATGAATATCGGAAGTCTTGGAAATCTGTCAACACCGTATCCAAAACTATTCGTAAGGCATTGGCTTTAACATGCACCAGCACTTGGGGTGTAACAAAAACACCGACTTTGTTTTGCCATAGTCATTTATTCAAATCGTACGAGCTCCTTACATAAACATTTTTTCTTCATTAGTATTTGACCAAAAGTTTGACAGAAGTGTCAATCCAATAATAACCCTTATTCCAGATGAAACTTGAATATGGTATATTAACAGTCACATTTCATTACTTCCGCTTATAATCATGTCTGTCACTATAACATAAATTCAAAGCTCTATTCTATATTCAACCTCAACTGAAGTAACAAATATCTTACCTGTTCCTAACTCGCCCTTACAACTTTGAGATGTAAAATTAATGCAAATCTAGCAATTTCAGAGAAGTAACATGTCTAATAAGCTTATTATAGACGCAGAACTATAAGAGCAATCTCAAACATACGAACAAACCGGCCAGGTAAGCATTTGCAATTAACAGAATTGTTATGTACACTATGTTCAATCCAGCACCGTATCATAGCGTAATTTACCGACCATATATTCCCTTATTAGAGAAACATCTCATCAGTAAGTTTCTCTATAAAAAAAACTTCTGGATCGTAAAGTTCTGATGAGTATTCGCTTTCAATTGTTCCTTGCAATAACAGACCCTTAATAAAATGGACTCGGTTACAGTAATTGTTCGCGAAATGATAATATATATTCAAAGCTGGATACGAAAGATAGTCACACGTTTTGTCGATAACTTTCATTCCAAAACCACTGTTTTTAAACTGGTGGGTTTCAGCAAGCACTTTGTTTCATTATTTGGTCTCTACCAATTATCCCGTCTGGATTGTGTTGTTTGACCGACTAATGTAGGGTCAGCTTTTATTGGAGAAGTTCCATATATATAATTTTGAAAGTTCATGTATGTATCACTTTGTTAAATGAGGTTCAAAGTAATTGGAACTTTACAATAACTATTGTACGTAGCAACAATTTTGGATTTTGGAAATCATAATATCAAAAGGAGCCTACTATTCTTGAAATATTTATTGAAAACAGTTTTGCGAGCTAGACAACTTAATTAAATAAACAAAAAAATGAAACTTTTGGTTTTGAAAAATATAAATTGAGAATTATTGTCAAATATATCTTGTCAAGAGAGTAATGGTACAATTTATTCTGTTAATATATTTACTAGTAATTAATACACTATTTATGCTACGATTTTATTCATGAATCGTTTCGGTCACATTTATGCAGTGTCAAATATGGCGCTTTTATTCATTTTGCAGCCTAAAAGTACCCAGATGAAAACTCCTCCTCGGGAAGTGGTATTCAGTCTCAGTTAGCTAAATCTAGGATGGGGCACAAAGCAGGAAAATGGTGGAAAGTTGGAAATTCCTTGTACCGGGTGATCAATTAAGGGTAGAGAACGGCCATATCTCATAAGATATTGGTCGTATAGATTTAGAAAAAAAAATTCATGATAAAAGTCGCCAAGAGAAGTGCTGGAATTTTTTTCGAGTTTCTCAAACGTCCACTAGAGGCCGTAACAACCAACACTAAGTAGAAAAATAGGATTTTTATAAAATTTTGCTTAATGAAAATATATCGATGATATTATTTTCATATTTACTGACTATTCACCTACACTTTTTGACTAAAATGTTTTGTTTTATCTATCAAAATAAAGCCGCGGGGGAGGTTCAATTGTTTTTTTAAACAAACCAAGATTTCTCCCGTTTCGCTTGACTGATTTTAACAAATTTGGGCTCATATGAAAGAGCATCATTTACACTACAAAATGCTCACTTGCTTTTGACTTTTTGACTTTCGTCTTCGCCGCTAGATGACGTTAACTGAAATGGTAGCAAATTTTTGAGTTTTTTTCACAAAAAAAAAATGTAATGGTATACACATTTTAACATATTTTAAAAGAGGATACATTATTCTAAAATTTAATGAAAAAAATTAATCATCTACCTTTTTTTGAACCGTTGATATCGAACAAAATATAATTTTAATATATTAAAAAATGGCACGCCACTGCTTTTTATCAAAATAAAAATCATTTTCGTTATCACATATTAGTTGCTAACAAAAAGAATGTGACTTTTTCTCGTTAGACAAATAAATTTACATGGAGCGCCCATATCTCGAAACATACTAATTTACATATATGGAAAAAAATCTTAATAAACCTGTCCAACAACAGTAGGAGCAATAAACACTAAAAACAAGAACACAGAACTTAAAAATAAACGTTAAAAATAAATTAATAGTTTTGTCGTAAATGTTCAAAATGTTGTCCATTATTATGAATGCACTGGTCCAATCTTTTCTGGGTGGAGTTGACAGCTGTCTCAATTTCCGCTCTTGGTATATTATTTATGGCGTTTTGAATTCGGACTATCATGTCTTCTCGAGTAGTTGGTCGAGTTTTATACACCAAATCCTTTATTCGGCCCCACAGATAAAAATCAAGGCAGGTTAAATCGGGGGATCGTGGTGGCCAGAAAAATAGACTGTCTCTACCAATCCAACGGTTAGGAAAATGTCTGTTCAAAAAATCTTGCATATTTCGAGAATAATGTGCCGGGCATCCGTCTTGTTGAAACCACATGTTTCTTCTTACTTCTAAAGGCACATTTTCTAATAGTCCTGGTAAGTCGTTCAATAAAAAGTTCAAATACATGTCACCAGTTAGATTGCCATTAAAGATGTGCGGACCGATAATAGCACCATTCATAACACCGCACCAGACGTTGACGCTCCATCGACCCTGCTGATAATCTTCACGTAACCAGTGTCGATTAGTGTCCGACCAGTAATGGCATGTTATGAAGATTTACCCTGTCATTACTGCAAAAAGATGCTTCATCTGTCCACAATATTTGTGACAAAATATGACGGTTTTCCCTAATGAAATCTCTAAGCCAGTAGCAATAATCGAGCCTACGTTCAAAGTCAGTCTCATTTAAGGATTGATGAATCACGACGTGATACGGATGCAATTTAAAATCCAATGATATTTTTTGCACTGAGCCATAGGATATTCCTAAATATCTGGAGATCTCTCTTTTGATTAAATGGGGGTCTGCATGAATATACGACAACATATTTATAATGTTATCTTCTCTTCTTACTCTACGATTTCTTCTTAAAGTTGGAGTTGGTTGCACTTGGCCATGTTGCCTTAAACGTAAGGCTAAACGACGAAAAACCATTCTCGAATGCCGTCTCCGGAGGGGATAACGCAATGTATACTGCCTAGAAGCAATCGCTGCATTTTCAAAACATTGAAAATAAATTCTCAACATATCAAAGGCTTCTTCATTCGTAAAAAGGCATGATTTGTTTTAAAAATACTTTTAACATAACATTAAATTAGATGTTAATAGCAGGAGCTGTCAAAATGAATATCAGCGTGATTGAGAATTTGGTTTATTCTTTCTTAATATAGATCATGGCCTGTTTCGCTTAAATACGATGTTAGTTTAAACAGTATGTAAACCTTATCTTATTTTTTCAATCCAAAACCGTTCGTCTAACGAAAAAAAGTCAGGGGGTTCTTTTTGTTAGCAACTAATAAGTGATAACGAAAATGATTTTTATTTTGATAAAAAGCAGTGGCGTGCAATTTTTTAATGTAATAAAATTATATTTTGTTCAATATCAACGGTTCAAAAAAAGGTAGATGATACATTTTTTCCATTCAATTTTAGAAAAATGTATCCTCTTTTAAAATATGTAAAAATGCATATACCATTACATTTGTTTTTTTTTTAAACTCCAAAATTTGATACCATTTCAGTTAACGCCATCCAGCGGCAAAGACGAAAGTCAAAAAGTCTAAACCAAGTAAGCATTTTGTAGTGTAAATTATGCTCTTTCATATGAGCCCCAATTTGTTGAAATCGGTCAAGCGGAACGGTAGAAATCTTGGTTTGTTTAAAAAAACAATTGAACCTCCCCCACCGCTTTATTTTGATAGATAGAACAAAACATTTAAGTCAAAAAGTGTAGGTGAATAGTCAGTAAATTTGAAATTTATATCATCGATATACTTTCATTAGGCAAAATTCTATAAAAATCCCCTTTTTCTACTTAGTGTTGGTTGTTACGGCCTCTAGCGGACGTTTGACAAACTCGAAAATAATTTCCAGCAATTTCTCTTGCCGACTTTTATCATGGATTTTTTTTTCTCAATCTATACGACCAATATCTTATGAGATATGGCTGCTCGCTACCCTTAACTGGTCACCCGGTACGTTAACATTAAATTGTTATATATTTTCCCCGAGCACGATCACCCAATATACTACAATCTGCTGAAATCAATGAAAAATCTTGAATAATGATAAATTTATTGAAATATAATACAGATTCTCATGAACGGTGTCATAATGCAAAACTCATATAACGCAATTATATTAAAAACACCAAATCCAGACCTATGTAAGCTAGAAACAAGGGAATTTATCTTATAAAAGCTGGGGTGTTACAGCTATCGGTGATGATCAGTAGGTGCGCGGAATCCTAGCGTTATTCTAGAGCACCGTTACTCAATGTCTGCTCCGAGAAGCCTACACACATCACAATGGTTATTTTCCGAAATATTTAAATAGAAATTCAATTTGCATTTCCATGTTGCAGTTTCGGATACACGCAAAAAGTGTGATTTGTATGAAACAAAAATTAAAGCAGCCGAAGGCAATCCGGAAGTTATCACAGGATTGATATCTGAAAAAGAGCTCTATCTGGGGAAAGCTGAGAGTGCAAGAAACGGTTAAAAAAATGATACACTTTCAGCTCAAATAAATGACACCGTTACTACAATAACCTTCGATCTAATGCAGATCATGCCAACGCCAGTTTCGTTGGCAACGGGAATTTGTTATTACAAACGACAACTCTGGACTTATTGTTTTGATGGGACAGGAAAAGCATACATGTTTATGTGGAATGAGTTTTATTATTTTATTACCACTAAAAGACTTATTGTGTAAATGTAATTTCAACAAATCCTGTGGGAGTAATTGATCACAAGTTTCTCGTAAGGGGACACTCTTATCTACCATGCGATGAAGATTTTGGTCTTATTCAAAAACAACAGAAATTCCACTGTCAAATTTATATCCCAAGCGACTGGAACAACGTTGTTTCAGAGGCTAGAAAGAAGAATAAATGTGACTTAAGGACGCTTTTTTTCAACGAAAGTCTTTGGGAAAAATATAACAAATAGAAAGGTTCCATCTACCGGTTAAATGGCTAAAAATTTAGTAGCTGCAATATAAGAAGAAATATCCATTTAAGATAAGCTACAAGTACACGGATGAGGAGTTTATGAGTTTAGACAAGGTAGATGTTTCTGAAAGGACCACAGAAAATATTATAAACTTGCAGCTCCTGTATACCAATGGTAATCGCATTGCACCTAATAAGAAAAAAGACCTCTTGGATTTAATACCTTTCATACCACCAATAAATCACTCTTTTTATACAGAACTGAGAACGTCCCTGGATGCGCAATCTACTTTGGATCCAAATAACTCAACCCCGGAGGATGAAGAAGAAAACTAAATGTTTTATTATTATTTACTTTCAGTATTATACATACATTCTGTATCAAAAAACACGTTTATTTAATAAATGAGCTTAAAAGTAGACAGCTGGTCTAATTTTTTCTCAAAACACTAAATGCCAGAGTGGCCTAAACCACTTTTTTTACTATTAAAAAAAAATAATCGTACCTAGCTTGGTGGGTTTTATTGTGCTTATATTAACTGTAATAAATCAAAAAATTTGGTTGAAATGTCCTAGAATTTGGTGAGTTAAGGTTGATGAAAGAATCATCAATTTTTCATATATGATTTTCTCCGTTTAAGCAAAGGTGGGTTTCGGCCACCATGGTTCTGAGCGCCTCAATTAATGGTATATTTTACTTTAAGGCTGCTTTCATTATTGGCATATCTGGCGACTACAGATGCGATGGATTCCCAAATATAAAAATAGGTGATCTAGAAATGATAGAAAATAGCATAATGATAGTTATTCTTGTAACAAAAACCCACACTTCTCAAACATTTGCTATTACAAAATCAGAATGGTTAAAAAAATAAAGCAATACTATCATCTTCATAAAATCATTGGTTCCGATCGTTTTTTTACAAATAAGGAATGTCAAGATTACAAATCAGGCTTGTAGCTACAATGCTATTAGAGGTTTTTCCAAAAAAATACCGGCTTTTTTTAAATTAGAAAACGCTCACGGGTTTGAGATATTGTTTTAGGTGGACTTCAGGTACATTGGTAGCAAATACAGGTGGAGACATCCTACAGTTCAAAAAATTTGGATGGAAATTCAGCGTAGTCGAAGGGTACGTGGTTACATGTCTATTCGATTTATCAAATAAACTGACTATTAATCTTTCTTTATTTGAAGACAGACTCTAATTTGGTGACTGCTTAAAACATTGTTACTTATCTTGGAGTCATGAGCCGCTCCTCCTTGGATTCAGATTCGCTAATGTGTTCTCGGTCACACTTCCGTGGTCTTGGGGTGCTATGGGTACTACTATTACAGGATGAGCTTATCTCAGCTCACGGTGCTCCGTCAGGTTAGGACATGTACTAAGTGCCAGAGGGTGAATGTGCCTAAAACATCATAAACGGGGAGAATCTGATCTGACCCAGAAGCATAGAAATGGTAACACGGTTCTGGTAAAAATGTTTGAATTCGTCACAAACTCAGATCGTAATACAGTGAACAAGAATCTAAATAAAAAAATGAAACTACGATTTCATTCAATGAAGTTCATTACAATTCGTATAATAAAGTTATCTGAAAGAATTAGGATTAAAAAGACTGTGCCTAATTATCAATTGAAAAGCAAAGTTGAAATAAACAAAACAAATGAATGGCTGATTAATTTACTATAAAAAGAAAATTTAGTTAAATTCTCATCACCAGAACTATACTCCAAATAAGTGTGCTCACTTTTCATTATACAGAAAGTAAACAATAAAAATAAAAAAAATTAAGGAAAAGAACTGAGTTATTAACATTTCAAAAAAAATATTAGCAAAACAAACTATGAAATATTTATTCTTCGACGTAATTTATTTTCCCTTAATATAATCTGAAATAGTAACCTTTTCTATCTGAGTGATGGAAGGTCCCAATATATCCAGGTAACTGGAAGAATATTTTAATTTAACGATTTACTCCTCGTGTAAATTCCCAAGAAGAAATTAATCACGGTTATCTTTAATTTCAATCAAAAACATCACGCTATCAGGGAAAAAAAATAACAGAACTTATGTTTTTATTTGAATACCTGTGTCCTATAGAAATAGGGCTCCCCATCTTCCAGACTTTCGAGCGAGAAGTATGTGTCTCATAAAAACCATTATTCAATAAAAAGCACCAAAATTAACTCGAATATTTATAGAAAGATATTTTACAACTTGATTCCACGAAGAGAATAAATATCAAGCCTATTGTCAAATTATTAAGCAATCGTTAACATACCTTTGAATTTTACTTATCCTAGGCAATATTTCCAATTTTCACTAGACACATCCTATTCGTTTCAGTTGGAGAGAGATCCAAAATTTCATTTTTATTTTCAGAAAACCTCGCTAGGAAGTGTCCCCAGTACTTATACACCTGTCTCTATCTTACTACAGTGACTTAATCGCTTTCTTCCTTCTCGAAAAATCAATAATTACCATAGGTACCTATCGCGTATATTGCAAATTAAGCTCGAGGTGGGAATTAATTCTTTGAGTAATAACTTGTAATAACATGAGTAACTACTGAACTTATCGTAGTAAATATTAAAGAGAATGAGACACAAATATATGAAATTTGAACTTTGTCAGATGGTGAATAGAGATTAATTTCTTCAGACAGACAGAATTATCATTTATACGTATAATTATAAGTAAGAAATATATCTCATACCAAATCAAACACCTATGATATCAATTATCCTTTATAACTATATAAATACATCAATAATATTGAAAATCGTTACCTTACATTTCAGTTGTAAACAATGAGTCATAAATTTTAATCCATACTTGGTAAATTATATATAAGGAATGAATTGAAAGGCATTATGAAAGATTTTAAGGACGTAATGATTGTAAATTCATTGATATTTGAAATTTGAAGTGGGATAGATACTATCATTGTAAATAAATATAAGATATATTTTGGAAATTGTTCACATGCAAATAGGTATAATGAATTATATTGAAATTTTACACAAATAATTAATAACAATAGGAATAAGAAGAAGACAATTAAATTAACTATTAAACATTCAATAAAAAGACTATGAAATATCTAGCAACTCAGTAGTGTTCTGTTTCAAATAACAAGACTAGCAACAAAAGTTTGTTGATTTGAAAAACAAAAGGAGTGTGTGGTGTGATGCTTAGGAAAATGGACATGTAAGAAAATGTTTCTAAAAATTTAACTAAAATAAGTAAAAATTGTTTGAAATTTAAGTAAAAACTGAATATAAATGATAAAGTATAACCTAAGAAACATTTAGAGAAAAAAATATTTCTAAATAACAATTATTTGTGGAAATTATCAACTATTGAATTTGAGAAGGGACGCTATGCGTAAATTTTAAGTAAATTCCTACATGATAGTCTCATGTATTTGATTAAAAGCATTTAGGATCATCGCAAAACATTTTAAGTCAAGTGAGAAGAACAATTTAATAAATAATATTGACTTACCTGCGATACAAACTAGCGAATTTATTTCCACAATTTGAAGAGAGTCCAGCTTCATTCCAGGAGGGGAGAACAGGAATAGAGTGCACATAAAGAGACTTCCAAGTGTTATGAACAGGTCAGTGTACATATAATTTATATGGTACCATTTAAATCAATTCAGACATATATATAACTAATTTGGCCAAATTTCACGTATAACTATTTTCTAAGTCTAAGAATATTCAATTTGTATAGTAGTTTGTAATAATAATTTGTTTAACTGAAGTTTTTCCTTAATAGTGATAATGTTTTTCAATTCGATGATTCATAATTATATATACTAAATTTTGACTCTTCTGCATTTTATTTATGTCATATATTGATGATAGACAAAGGTATGATATCATAGAGGTTGAATGGGTATGTTCCGCGCTAACACTCACACTAATTTTGTAGGAAACAATGGTAAGGTAAATTTGGTAAATACAAATTACATATATTTTAATTATCTTGAACCCAACGAGAGTAAGTTTCACATGTTCTCCGTTAAATTAATAAATAAATAAAACAAATCATATTTAACCTGAGCTAGTCAATTCAACAATTCATAAACAGTATAAAACCATAGATAAATTTTAAATAAAAATAACTAAAATAAGATAAGATATATTATACTACATTCCTATTCTCAAATACTATAAAAGAGACGATTTATGCTAGCTCAAATGCAATTACTTTTAGTCTTAGGATTAGAAGTAGCGTTTTTAATCCTAGGATTAAAAGTGTTGCTAAGCAACGAGCAAATTTTTGTACGGTAAGGGAATTGATGGCTTTTGCACCTGAAAATAGTACAAAAATGTCAACATTTTTTGATGGTTGGAGAAAAAATATATTTTCGTAGGGAGGAGAATGAAAACAATATTTTCTTACTAATGTCAACAACAGTTAGTTACTTAGTAAATAAAAGAAATTTAGACACAACTTTACCTTTGCAATAAAACTCTATCCACGTTAAGTGAAATTCTTCAGATCACACCTTGTATATAAAATATTTGGATTTCCTGAAGTTGAATAATAGGCAAAATTTTTCTAAAATGTCTGTTATAACTAGTTTTCTAATATTCTTTTTCTTGTTTTTAAATTTTTCATTAACTGTTTTCTCGACGGCTATGAACCCTAGACGAAGGACCAGCAATATCCCGAGCTTTAAGAGGATATCACGGATATACACCTATGATGCAGAAAGGGTCAAAATCTTTTGTTCGCGAATAGGGATAAAATCCTTTACGAGAGGTAAAATCATGTCTCAACCCTTTAGTATACAAAGATACTTGTATGAGATTCATGTTATTTTTCTGGTCCTCAACTTGTATCAATATTTGCGATAGAACACTTATGAGTTTCTACATGGGGTTTACTCCAATACTGCTGCTCGTTGATTTAGAATATTATGTTTAGAGAAGTTCTTGAATATTTTGCAAAATTACTATAATACGTTGTATGGGATGTTTGTATTAATTCTCTATTAAAGTTGATACAAACTGAAGGCATTATGTGAATTCACGACTGTTGTCATAGTTTTTAGTAGATAAACACAATAAAGTTTTTCTCTAAACTAAAAAGGCACTTGAATTACAGATAGATACAAGTAGAATTGCTAGACACATTTATATTATACATACCGGCAAAACTTTTGGACCCCTTCAAATTTTCTAGAATGAAAGGAAACTAAATATTCCAATTAATTTTATGAACTTCTTTACTCTATTGCAATGCTTTTGAAATATTTTATTGTAGGATTAAGTGCGACAGTAGAAGAAAAACAATACAAGAAAAATTAGTACAAAAATTAAATGTTATTATCATTGCAGATTTTCATATTAATTCTCAAAAAAGAAAAATATGGCAACCACAATACCCAGTAGAGCTTCCTCTAATCTGGAGTAATGAATTGACCTTCCGCGGCGTTGAAAGAATTAAATTATGGATTTGCTTCTTCCAACACATTTGGAAAACCTTCTTACCGGGTGTGGTCAAGCATTGTCATCAATAAAAATAAAATTTCCTCCCAGTTCTTCCCTCATGGGTTGAATAATTGGTCTTATGGCATTTTCAAAGTATATGTCTCCTGTCAACGTATGTGGTATGTGGATGAATCTTGTCCGACGACCATACATAATAAATCCCCAAATCAACTTTCTAAAAGAAAACTTCTGACGCAAAAGTTTGTCGTACTGCCCGTCCTGTTTGTCTCCATACCATCATACGTCGCTGGTCATTCGTTAATCTTAATTTACTCGTCTGAATAAGGACGTTTTTCTACTGCGATGAAAGTTAATATATATAATCTCTAGCCCACACTAAGAGGGCGGCTATGTGTTGTCTAGTAAGTCTTGTGTATCTTAACATGGCACCATCAAGTCTTCGTCGAAGTTCACGTCCCGAAATTTGCCTATATAATTGGCTATATAGAGATCCTCTCTTGCATTTTAAACTCTTGAACGCCAACCACCCGGTCTCTTATTCACATTACTAATCTCTTGAAACCATAGGATTATTCGAATAACAGATGATCTGGAGACATGGTTTTGACAATATTTTCAATTTCTTTTTCATAACATGAATAAATGCTGACAAGTGCCTTGGAATAATGATTTTTGTTCAAGATTGGATTAATTATTAAGGTACAATTTTGTTTTGAAAAGACTGATATTGTTGCTGATAAATACTGTTACTCATCAGTCATCATTTAAAACAGAAATTTATTCAATAAAATTAGAAACTCATTTCTAGTTATTTTTTCCTGATTTCTCTTGACTCTCCGCAACATCGTGTCTTATCTTTGTGCCATTGGCTTCAATGCTCCTGCGCCCTAATGAATCCGCGATCTTCTGTCCTTGCTGTTGTGTAAGTTAAGTTGGCAACATTGCCTAATCAGTTTTTAGTTTGTCATTCTGGTTTTGAATGATACGACGTTGGCAGTAGCGAGATATAGAAGATAGGCGCTTGTAGCTAGATTTTGTATCACACAAAAATATTAATAAAAACTATATGAAAAGTAAATAACAAAAGTATTATTAAACAATACTGTTACGAAACAGCACACTGATATAGTCCCTAAAACCGACTCTGTCTAAGCCAGGTATAAAAGTTAAAATTATGGCGGATACGCAGTTATAAAAAACTGTTTACGACTCTACGGCTATCTTATGTAAACATTGTTTTTGTGACCAGAGTTATCTAGAAAAGGCCAGAATCAATTGTCCGGAATTTACTAGTAAAAATGGCTTTAATATATAAGGGGACTGATCAGGAAGAGTGAGTTTAGTTGATAATTTGACATCGTGAGATAAACAAATAAATAAGTGGATTAGTGATCTGTTTATATAAATTAGTTTAAGTGAATATACTGTATATATAAATCAAGTATTAGTTATTAGTTTAGTGTTTAAATAAACTAGTAAGTAGCCATACCGTGTATTTAAAGTTTATCCCACCCGTTTACGTTTTAAATAAATTAGAAAAGCATTACATTGGTGTCAGGTGTGGGGTGATATAAATGAATTGCTACGCAAAAATGGCCAAGAGACTATGTGACCTCAAAGTGGCGGAACTAACAGCAGAATTGGAAGATCGTGAGTTGGAAACGTCCGGTAAGAAAAGCGAATTAGTTGAACGACTTAAAGTGGCACTGGAAAATGACGGTTCTGATCCAGAAACAGTTTTATTTAATGACGAGGCTTCCACCTTAATCTCGTCAATTTCTGCCATGGAAGAGAAGATTTCAACGAATGTGAAAAACGATATTTCTGCCATGGAAGAGAAGATCTCAACTAATGTGAAAAACGATATTTCCGCTAACATGTACAAGATTTCTACTAATATGGATGAGAAAATTTCAATCCTGAAGAACGATATCTCTGCTAACATGGACGAGAAGATTTCTGCTATGAAGACCGATATTTCTGCAGATATCTTATCATTGAAAAATAACATTGCTGCTGAAGTCGAGAATAAAATCACGTCTCTAAAATCGGATATTGAGTATAAGATGACAACGATGAACGAGAAAATAAAATCAGACATGGAGAATAAGATGACAACGATGGAAAATCAGATAAATGAGAAAATCAAGGAGTTAGAGACGAAGATTGCCGATTTAAGAACACAAGACACTTCAGCAGAAGAAAAGATCGAGATCTGCAAGCCATAAACACAACCCAAGACAGATGATATTGGCAGTTTTGCCCGAGTCAAGGCCCCAACGTTCGATG
The DNA here is from genome assembly GCA_963921935.1 of Galeruca laticollis. NCBI lineage: Eukaryota > Metazoa > Arthropoda > Insecta > Coleoptera > Chrysomelidae > Galeruca > Galeruca laticollis. The sequence continues at coordinate 244,223,696 of OY998177.1, read as the reverse complement.
GAAAAATGTCGTGGACCAATTATGTGAAAAAGTTTGAAGCAGCCGCTAGAGTGAATAATTGGTCCAATAAGGAGAAAGCAGTAAACCTAACCATCGCGCTTCGGGGAGATGCCTTAGACGTACTTCAGACGATACCACTTGAAGAAACTGATGACTTTGAGTAGCTGAAAAAGAAGCTGGACATACGATACGGTCACGAACATTCAGAACATTTGTACAGATTCCAGCTGAAGAACCGAAGGTGGAAACGTGACGAAACCCTTCAAGAGTATGAAATGGATATTGCCCGACTAGTCCGATTTGTTTATCCATCAGCACCAGAGAACATGATGGAATGTTTAGGCATCCAGGCGTTTATTGACGGCTTATGTGACCACGATATGGAGAAGACGCTTCGATTAGCCCATCCTAAAACATTGGTCGATGCATTGACTGCGGCTCTTGGATATGAAGCAGCCACGTTGGCTTCGGGATACAGTAAAGGTAGGACCATGCAGAAAAAAGGTGACGATGACAGACTTGACCAGACCGTCAACCTGTTAACAGGTATGGTAGACGTGAAGCCGAAGAAGATCAGGTGCTGTAATTGTGGCGAACTAGAGCATGCACGCAGTTCGTGTAAGCGTACTACGACTCCTGCAAACCAAGAACCTCTTAAATGCAAAGCAGCCACGGAGAGCTCGCGGTACAACAAAGGTAGGACAATGCAGGAAGAAGATGACGATGACAAACTTGACCAGATCGTCAACTTGTTGGAAGGTATGGCAGACAATATGCCGAAGAAGATCAAATGCCGGGAGTGTGGCGAGCTAGAGCATGTACGCAGTCCGTCTAAGCGCCCCAAGATTCCTGTAACCCAAGAACTCTAGCCACAGGGGAAATCAGACGGAGGTGAACATCCTGCTGATGTGAATCACCGAAAAGCCAACTCTTTGTCCAGACGGCCGTGCCCAACAGACTGCTCCCACTGCAACAAGGTGGAATCTAGGGAAGCTGCAGTTTCAAGAACTACTGTAGTCAACGAGGAATGGTCACCCACCAGGATCAGAGAAGATCAGGAGAATGATCCTCACCTGAAGATGACCCGGCAATGGAAGGAAGAAAATCGGCGACCCACCTGGCAAGAAGTGTCAAAGTTTTCACCGAAACTCAAGGCGTATTGGGCTCAGTGGGACTCCCTTGTCCTGGAAGAAGGGCTGTTGGAAAGAGTCCTTGAAAACGATGATGGTTCTGAGATGAGGAGACAGCTAGTTATCCCGAGAACAAGAGTAGCTGAGGTACTGAAGAAGTTACACGACAGTCCATTGGGAGGTCATCTGGGAGTGAAGAAAACCCTTCAGCGAGTCCGTGAAAGGTTTTATTGGATGAACAGCTCCGACGATGTGAAGGACTGGTGTAAGAAATGTACGACTTGTGCTACGAGTAATGGACCACATCGCAAGAGGAAGGCACCCATGAAACAGTACAATGTTGGAAGTCCTTTCGAAAGGATTGCTTTATACATCGCTGGACCATTTCCGACAACCGAAAATGGTAGCAAATACATACTAGTTATAATGGATTATTTCACAAAATGGGTGGAAATCTACGCTATTCCCAACCAAGAGGCCACAACTGTAGCAGATGTATTGGTGAAAGAATTTATCAGCCGATATGGAGTGCCCTTGGAAGTCCACAGCGACCAGGGAAGAAATTTCGAAAGTCATCTATTCCAGGAGATTTGCGAGAAGCTGGGAATGAAGAAGATCAGGACAACAGCATTACATCCACAGTCAGATGGAATGGTCGAGAGAATGAACAGGACTATTGGAAAATACCTGTCCAAAGTAGTATCCAGCCATCAGAGAGATTGGGACCAGTATCTTTCCCTATTCGCATTGGCTTATCGATCTGCCGTCAATGAGTCCATGGGTGAAACACCGGCGAAAATCCTGTTTGGACGTGAAATGAGGCTTCCTTGTGACCTGGAATTTGGCTGCCGGCCTGGAGAAGATCTAGCAGGCGCAGACTACGCAATCCAATTGAGAAGAAGGCTGGACGATATTCATGAATTAGTTCGAACAAATCTTCAAGTTGCCAGCGACAGAATGAAAAGTCGGTACGACACGCAGGCCACAGAAGGCGGTTTTAAAGAAGGGGACAAAGTATGGCTACACAACCCGGCGAGGAAAAAAGGATTTTCTCCGAAAGTACAAAAATCCTGGGAAGGTCCATACTTAATCAAGAAAAGGATCAATGATGTTATATATCGCATAAGCAAGATCCCCAACGGAAATCCAAAAGTAGTTCACCAAAACCGACTAGCGTTATTCGAAGGAGACCATGACCTGGAGGAAGGAGTAAACCTTATTCGAGATGTGTCTGACCCTACCTTCGAGGAATTTATGGGCACGTACTGAGGGAAAGCTAGATATGGAGTCACTCCGGAACAACAACAACTTTTGTTCACTCTCACGGAAGACTATTCACTGAAATACAACATCCCCGCCCGTATCAAGAACGCACGAGGGTTGGCAACCGCGTTTCGAGAGAAGTTCGGGCAATTAGAAAAACTTGAAGACCAGATTCCAGCCCTTGGCAAGACACTGAAACTGAAACATAATTCGCGGTACGTCTTCTACGTGGTAACTAAAAATGAATTTCAAGATCGATCTACCTACCGCTATGTGTGGGAAGCACTTCTAAACCTACGAGACCATGTGTTGGAATCCAGCGTGAAGAAAGTGGCTATGTCCAAGATAGCGAGTAACCAGTTGGATTGGCGAGTTATCAGGAACATGGTAGAGGTTATCTTTAGAGATACCGGTGTCCAGATATTAATTTGCAGCTACAACCCCCGTTATCAGTATCCGATGAAGACGGTGCCCTGCTATTTCCATAAGATCGGAAAGTGTAGAAATGGGGCCAGTTGCCGATTCAAACATCCAGTCTCGGCTACACAAAAGTTCGTGAAGGAACTTCCATTTAAGGCGGGGGAAATGTTACGAAACAGCACACTGGTATAGTCCCTAAAACCGACTCTGTCTAAGCCAGGTATAAAAGTTAAAATTATGGCGGATACGCAGTTATAAAAAACTGTTTACGACTCTACGACTATCTTATGCAAACATTGCTTTTGTGACCAGAGTTATCTAGAAAAGGCCAGAATCAATTGTCCGGAATTTACTAGTAAAAATGGCTTTAATATATAAGGGGACTGATCAGGAAGAGTGAGTTTAGTTGATAATCTGACATCGTGAGATAAACAAATAAATAAGTGAATTAGTGAACTGTTTATATAAATTAGTTTAAGTGAATATATTGTATATATAAATTAAGTATTAGTGATTAGTTTAGTGTTTAAATAAACTAGTAAGTAGCCATACCGTGTGTTTAAAGTTTATCCCACCCGTTTATTGTTTAAATAAATTAGAAAAACATTACAATACGAACTAAAACATGGTGTCAGGTGTTCAAATAAGAAGACTGTAAAAAGTGAACTACCATTAAAAATGGTCGATTGTAAACCACCCGAACCCTTTAACATTGAGGATTCAGGCTCATGGCCAAAATGGAAACAACGTTTTGAGATATTTTTATTGGCTTCTGGAAAGGACTAAATTCAGGAAAAGGTAAAAATCGCCTTATTATTACATGTAATAGGTGGAAGTGGTCTGGATATTTATAACACATTTCCATCAAACAAGACTGAAACGCTAAACGATATCCTTTCATGTTTTGACTTATATTTCTTGCCTAAGCAAAATGTTACTGTGGAAACATTCAAGTTCAATAGCATTGTACAAAGAGAGAATCAAAATATTGTTTCTTCTATAACTGAACTCAGATTAATCAGAGACACTGACATGACGTTGGAAAAATACAAGAATATTGTAAATCAATTGAACTGTCTAAAAAACATATTAAGATGCTATCACCTTCTCATGAACTGGAAATAGTAGATGCAGTCAAATTTACTCAAAAATGTAGATCTTGTGACACAGAATATCCAATAAGACAGTGTCCAGCCTTTGGAAAAACATGTGCTGTCTGTCAAAGACATTATGCTAAAATGTGTTTTTTCAAAAATCAAAACAATGGTAGCACTTCCGTGGGTCCTTCGTCTTTTAATCGTAATCCTCTTGGAAATTTCAATGGTTACTCAAATGAAAGTCGAGTAGTACCTAATGGTTCACACAAAAATGTGCAAGAAGTAGGACCAGAAACAGCTAGTTACGATAGTGAGGTTTCGAAAATTTCTACTGAAGTGTCTACAGTACAACTGTTGAAAAAAGAAAAGCCGAAAACATTGTGCAATAATGATACTCTCGATGAAACTGTAAGTAGTGAACACAGTGATAATATAATTATTTATGAACAAAAAAGGCAAAATATTGATTCTGGATGGCATGAACTAATTTATATTAACCAAAATAAACTTCGGTCTAAGTTAGATACAGAAGCAGGATCAAGTATTTTGCCTTTGAAATATTTCTAAAATCATTCCATCTAACAGCGTTATTATTTCATATGGAAATTCAAAACGAAGCCTGAAGGGCATGTTTATTTCAAAATGTGTATATAAGAATTAAACTTGTAATATTATTTTTTTTGTCGTAAACCTAGATACCGAGCCGTTATTAGGTCTTAATGAGTGTTTAAAATTTGGCATGATTTCTAGAATATACACAGTTCAATATAGTCACTTACTTTTGCTGCCTAAAAGTAAAAAGATTTTTCTGAAATATTTGAGGGTTTAGGTGGTATGCCAGAGTATGTAGATATAAAACTAAAACCAGAGGCAGTTCCTGTAATACAAACACAAAGAAGAGTTCCATTAGCTCTACATGAGAGGCTAAAAAATTCGCTTGTGGCTTTAGAGTAAAAATATAATCACAAAAGTAGACTACCCTACAGAGTGGGTAAATTCTTTATTGATAGTCGAGAAATCTTATGGAACTATCCGCTTGTGTCTCGATCCAAAGCCCCTTAATAAATATATTTGTAGAGAGCAGTTTATGATACCAAAATGTGACGATATCTTGAGCCAGCTTGAGGGTAAAACTATATTTTCTGTAACTGATATGAAGGATGGATTCTGGCAAATTCAGTTGAACGAACAAAGTTCAGACCTATGTACTTTTAACACCCCTTTTGGTAGGTATAAATTTAAAGTGCAATATACCGGAAATATTTGGTGATATTCCTAATGTTCACATCTATTTTTATGATTTAATTATAAGCGGATCTAATGTAAAATCACATGATAATGCTCTTAAAATAGTAATAGAACGTGCTTTAAAATATAATATAAAATTCAATTTTTCAAAATTACAATAAAAATTAAATAAAGTTATTTTCTTGGGTCAAAATATATCGCAGTCTGGAATCCAGCCTTCTAATAAAAATACTGATGCAGTTTTAGCTATTGAAACACCCTTAAACAAGAAAGACCTACTTAGAGTCTTGGGAATGTTCTGATATTGAAAAAGATAAACTACATTATCTAATCCAAGCCACAGCTCCGGTTTCCAGAGTAAGACCAATAATTGAAAGTTACCCTACAACTGAAGGTAACTACGTAAATGCAGTTGATAGCTCAAAAGAAAGACTTGGAAGGCCATATTTGTTAATAGAGGTTTATGTAAGAGAGCTTCTTAAGTTGGTTTTAACAAATCTCGATCTCTAGAATAAACTGTCCATATTTTTTGACAAAATCGAATCACAATTAAGAGCACTTGAAAGTTTGGGCGTGAAATCCGATACCTGTGCTGCGACGTTGTATCCTTTGGTAGAGTCTTGTGTAGGGGAGTAATTGATACGAGCTTGGAATTGTAGTCAATTATACTCATCGGAGTCCAGTTTGAAGGAACATCTTGATGGTCTCATGAATTTTCTCAAACAAGAAATGATAAATAAAGACAGAATTAATAGAAGTGTAGCCAGCAGTTCATCTGTTCGTACCGCGTCCGAATTGTTCAGTAAAGGAATCCCACGATGTGTATTTTGTAAAAATTCACACTCTTCTGACCAATGTAAGGAAGCACTGAAACTGAGTTTCACAGAGAGAAAACAAAAGCTGTCAGATTCGGATTGTTGTCATTTGTGCATAAAATTTGGTCGTATTGCTCCAAGATGTCGTTTTAGAGGAAAATGTTCTACTGGTCAAGGAAAACATTGTTCCATTAAATGTGTCCTAAAAACGATATCCAGTAGTTACTATCTTTTATAATGAGTGATTTCTCATCACATCACACTTGCTTCCGTATTGATAATACAATAAAGTTAGTCTATTCACTTACAGAACAAATCATTCTACTAAGATAATATTCAAATGAGCATCATAAATACAATGTTGAAGGAGCAATTTCATATAAAATTTAATAGAACTCAAAATTTTTTGAAAGGGTTGGAAGAAAGGGGAGACACACAAGGCCTGGTAAGTCATACCTTGTAACCTTTAAAGAAGTGAATCTCAAGTATACGGACTTTATATAATTTAGTCAAATGAGTATTTCATTATAATAAGTACTTCGCTCGCATTCCTTTGATGTCAGATTGTAAAATAAAGCGACTTTAAACACAAAGGACTATGTATAGCTTCAAATATTTACTTTCTCAACTTCACGGCTTTGCTTTCGAAATATTTTATATATATTCCATTTTAAACGTTATTGCTGACAAGATAAAAGACTGAAACTATTCTTGTGAATACGAGTTGACAAATTGAGTTGAAATATATAGAGAAAAGATACGAATTGTGTAATAATATGCCTGGTAAGTATTTTCTAGCAGATGCAGAATATAATATAGTATACAATGAGATATTAACAAACTGCTTGACGCGGGGAACTGGCGAAAAGCCGTCAAAAACTTTGGAGGCAAAAGCTAAGGTCAATGTCCAATAGGGTTGGTATAGTCCGTTTTTAAAAGGCATGGAGTAATAAAAGCTCATTAGGTATGCAAAACCGATACAGGGTGTATAATAAAATATCTCCGAAGTTCATCTAATTTTGTACTAAAATTTCTCATTTGTTACGAATTTCAGGTAACTCTGTATTCGGTTGGGTCGCCTATTGCATTGAAAGGGTCGCTCTATTGTATTTGAATGAACAAATAAACAATTTAATCCACAGAGGCGTGCAATCAGGACAAAACAAACTTGGTATATGAATATGAAGGCACTATGAAATTATAATTACGAAAACTATTCAAAAGAGTTCACAATATCGATTCAATAAAAACACATTTTTTTGTGTTCCTATGAATAAACGATAAACATAAAATATTATATAAAAAATAGCAAATTTTTTTGCAGTAGGTAAGTAGGTATCAACTTTACTACTAATATACCGTTTACAATAGGAGAGGGAAAAAGAAAAATGCAGGAATAAAGTACGAATTAATGTAATATTTATAAAAAAAAAGTCTAACAAATAATAGTAATAACTAACACAAAAACTAGTCTATATATCAGAATCAGACGATTCTGTTGAGATTCAGTTATTAACATTCATTATAAATGGTTCAATCATGTGTTCACTTATATGATCCATTTCCCACATATTTAGTTCTTCTTGTATCACGTGCTCAACACATTTCTTCCAGTTTTCTTTGGTTACGTTACCTAACGCGTCTTCGAATAAAACTTTTACGTCACTCATTTTGAATGTCGTATTCTTTCTTGAAACTTTCCCTTTCACTTGGGCCCATATTAATTCTATGGGATTGAATTGACAGTGATAAGGAGGAAGCCTCAGCATCGTTATACCACGCGCTGATGCCATTTGATCTACAACGTATCTACTATATTTGTGTTTATGTGAATTGGCCAGTTGCAAGAGCTCATTTTTCAGCGGGTCATCTGGGTATTCAATATTTTTCGAGGTTACCCAATCGTGGATATCTTGTTTACGCCATGCAGTTCAAGGTAAATTAGATCTAACATTTGTGAGAAATATTCTTCGAAAACGTCTGCATCCATATTTTCATGATAATCTCCGGTTTACTTCGACTCAAAGCATAACAATCCACCTTCAACAAAACCTTCGGCACTTCCGATATGAGTAATGATGAGTCGACGTCCTTTTCCTGCTGGTGGATTGAGGCCTGTTGACCACCCTTCAAGAGCTGCCTGCCTCCGACTTTTTACATTCGTGCCTTGCCAAAACATTGAAACAGTATGACCTTCATTTAACCAAGTCTCATCCAAATAATAAATTCGTTTTCGATCTAGTCTTGCTTTCCGAATATTGCGCAAATAACTCCTCCAAATGACAATGTCGTCTCTATCAATCAACATTGCGTTCCGACAATTTTTTTTATAGTCAAATCCAAGTTCCTTCAAAATTTTCCATAATGTACTTCGAGACATTTTCGGAAAATCTGAATCTTCTTGAACCGAAGCCATAATTTTGGAGAGAGTTGGGATCTCTTTTCTAAAGAAAAAAGCATTCTTCAAGTCGTCATCCATTTCAAGTTTGGTCGGCCTGGGGACTTTGCTGGGGCTGTGATGTTTCCATTTTTTTTTTCTCCTTCATTAAATTATAAATTTTTGTTTTTGAAACACCCATCATTGTTGCAGTAATCTCCACAGTTTCATCAACACTTCCTGTCAAATTCATGATTTTTCTTCTAATTTCTTCGTTCTTCAACGAGGAATAGCAATTTAGTATCAGATTTTTTTCGTTCAGCGACAATGGGCCCACTTTAGGTCGCTTAGATGGTGATGAATCCTCCATATCTGGTCGAATTTGGTTGGAACACTATATAGTTGGAAGGTGTAGTTAGGTGTTTGTCTCGTGTGATGAGAAGAGAACTTGTATAGATGAACAAAAATAAACACCATTCAACAATAACGGTAAAAAATAATAACAAATAACATTAATAATGGGGAAATCAATCTGTTTAATTTCTAACTTGTCTAACTGCTAACATGATAGCTTAAATATTTATTTTCAATTCAACCTTGGAAGTTTGTCAGACAGTTACAAAAAATTGTCACTGTCAAAAATAAAAAATTTCTACTTCATAAAATATATTTGATTTTTATCAACGATTCAAGATAATTTGAATGATATCCAATCCTTCCAAGTGAAATAAGAGCTATTGAAGCTTTATGTGTGTTTAAGGAATAATCGTTCGTTTATTCCCATACATAAATTTGATCCCTCGAGTCGGACAGAGCATAAAACCAGCGATAAATCCTAATTATTAAAATTGGAAAATGGAATGTGTGTCTGGTATCTGGTAATTGGACTGGACCGATTGTGAATTGGACTTTGTCAAGGACTCATTCAGGTCAGACGTTTCCAATATATTCTTTATTTTTTGAGCTGTTCAACATTTGACGTGCGAGTTTTCGCACACAGTTTGCAAACTTTTTTTACGTATATAAACCTGTAATCAAACATGGATCCGGATGCGTTGTTATTAAAAGCGCACGCCGCTCGAAGAACTGCTAAAGGTAGTATCACTAGAATAGAGAATTTTATCATTGCAAATGCAGGTAATTTATAAACTTGAATATGATACCAGGTTAGAGCTACTTGAAACTTCTTTCAAAAAATTTTGTGAGTCTCAGGACGTCATTGAGGGCTCCGAGACAGATCTTGATAAGATTGGTGACCCTAGTGACTATGAAGAAAAATATTGTACTTTAAAAACTCAATTAAAAATTTTGATTGATCATTCTTCTCCTAAAGATAATGCTACCGTTCAAGGTACAAACCAACAAGGTCATCACGCAAATTCCATACAAAATGTTAATGTTAAAACAGAGGTAAAATCTAAGATGCCTGAAATTGTAATTGACAAATTTGCAGGTGGGCACCAAAGTTGGAATGGTTTCTATGATATTTTTAAAGCCCTTGTTTTAGACAATGATGATTTGGCAGAAATACAAAAACTTATTTATTTAAAATCAAATTTACTGGGTGAACCTCAAAAATTAATTTCAAATTTACCATTGGTCGCCTCTAATTTGTCAGTAGCAATTGACATACTTAAGGAAAGATATGAAAATAAGTTAGCGAATATTTACGTTCACATCAAGGGCCTATTAGACGTTCCATCAATAAATAAAAGTAATTCAATGAATTTGCGTAACTTTGTTGTCACAGTTAAACAGCACACTGAGTGCTTAAAAAATTTGAATGTTCCTATAGCAGAGTGGGATTTGATTTTGGTGTATATTTTGTCCCAAAAACTAGACATTAACACTAGACGTGGGTATGAATTGGAAAGAGGTCCTACTCTTTTACCTACTTTAGACGGGTTCCTCAAGTTCGTTGAGAAAAGATGTCAGGCTGCTGAAAATTTGGTTTCGCCAGAGTTGCCTCGTAAAAACTCTAATTTTGCTAATGTAGATAAAAAGTTAAGTTGTTTGTTTTGCAAAATGTCAAATCATAACATGTTTAAATGCTTTAAATTCAAAGAATTGCCATTGGATAAAAGAAAACAGTTTATATTTTCAAATCGGTTATGTTTAAAATGTTTTGCTCCACATCATGTAAGTCAATGTGAGTGGAAGAATTGCCCTATTTGCGGCGAAGCTCATAATTCCCTATTACATGCGGGAAATTCTGTCGATTATTCGTCAAAATCTAATAATTCTCACAATAATACAATAAATGCTCAACAAAATTCGAGTTTTGATTCCAATCGTGGGCCTACCAATCACAAACAAAAAGGTTATTCCATGAACAAATCGAGTAGTAACTCAGATCAAGCTTCTAACATAGAACAAATACAAAATTCGGAGGTTACTCAAGCTTCCACTAGTGACAAGCTTGGGGCACAATCCAACACTATGTCAAGCCTTTTTATAAACCAAAAATCTCATATTTTATTGGCAACTGCATCCGTACATGTTTCAAATAACAATGGCCATTTAATATCTGCCAGAGCCGTGCTTGATAGTGGGTCTCAAGTATCACTAATCACACATAAATTAGCGAAAAGACTACAATACCCTACCTATAATAAAAACTTGTCAATTTGTGGTGTATCAGGTCACATGCAAGTAAGTGAAGGAATAGATATTAAATTGTTCTCAAAGGTTGATCCCACAAAAACATTTGAAGTAAATTGTTCCGTAACAAATTTTATTTCTTCTAAGTTGCCTCAATTTCCTCTACAAACAGATCGATTAGAAATCCCTTGTAGTATCGTCTTGGCCGACTCAAATTATGATGTTCCAGATCACGTAGATTTGTTATTAGGAGCAGATGTTTATTATTCATTACTTTTACCTGGTCTGATTAACCTTGGGGACAACCTACCCATATTACAAAATACTCATCTTGGTTGGGTGGTAGGAGGTGTCCTATCCCCAACAATCTTGTCAAATTTTATAACATGTGATCAAGTTCCCTCATATTCTTTATTCATTAATTTCAATCAAATCGACAATTTGCTGCAAAAATTCTGGGCAGTTGAAGATGTGCCACAAGGACGTATTTTATCAAGTGAAGATGAACTTTCTGAACAAATATTTGAGGATACCACAAAAATTTTGGATAATGGTAGATTTCAAGTGGATATGCCATTTAAATCGCCCGTTGAGAGTTCTAAACTAGGCGAATCTTTTTCATATGCCAAAAAACGTTTTCTTTCATTAGAGAAAAGATTGCATCAAAATAAGTCATTGTTTGACCAATATTCAGAGTTTATTAAAGAATACATCAACTTAGGTCATGCACGGTACATTCCTCTTGATCTTAAAAATATTCACAATAACCACAAATATTTTATACCTCACCATTGTGTGATTCGCAATGATAAAGTTACAACGCGTCTCAGAGTGGTCTTCGACGCGTCCCTAAAAACCACCTCGGGATATTCATTAAACGACATATGTCTAAAAGGGCTTGTTGTTCAGCCAGAGCTATTTGACATTTTGTGTCGCTTTAGAGCTTATATGTTGGCTGTTGTTGCAGACATCGAAAATATGTACCGGCAAATCTTGATTAATTCTGATCACATTTACCTACAAAACATCTTATGGCGAGAAAATATAACAGATGATATTAAATGCATTGAATTGTTAACTGTTAGCTACGGAACAAATTTTGCACCTTATGTAGCCACTCGTTGTCTCGTTGAATTGGCAGACATGTATAAAAAAGAATTTCCGTTGGCAGCTATGGCAATCCAAACTCAAACATACGTTGACGATGTGTTGGCTGGAGCTGACTCTTTCGAGGAGCTCTGTGAACTGAAAACCCAATTAATAAAATTACTTAATTTAGGCCAATTTACACTTCATAAATGGTGTTCAAATTCCATTGAGTTTATGAACAATTTTACCTCAGAAACTGAATCCAAAAACTACTCTATAAATTCTGAGAGTAATTCCAATAAAGTGCTGGGTGTTTTTTGGGAGCCGAAATCAGATCACTTTTCTATTTCTCTGCCCAAGAACATAAATGTAAATCCAATTACGAAAAGAAACGTCTTAGCTATTATAGCTCAAATCTATGATCCGTTGGGGCTTGTTGCTCCAATTGTCATAACAGCCAAAATCTTCATGCAGAAGCTTTGGTTATTGAATTTAAATTGGGACGACTGTTTAAATTTAGAGTTAAGTAACGAATGGATTCAATTTTCTACAAACATTTTTGAATTATCAGAGTTAAAAATTCCGCGATGTTTAATTAATAATCGCAATATCAAGCGAATTGAGATTCATTCTTATTCAGACGCAAGCTTAAAGGCATATGGGTGTTGTATATATTTAAGAACTGTTTATGAAAATAACAATGTTTCTTGTCATCTAATTTGTGCCAAATCTAGAGTTTGTCCTTTGCGAACAATTTCTCTTCCAAAATTGGAATTATGCGCATGCGTGTTGTCAGCAAAGGTCACCCATCGTATTTTAGAAACATTCAAAAATAACTTCCAAATAGCCAGTGTTAATCTTTGGACTGATTCGCAAATTTCGTTAGCATGGCTACAATCACATCCAAGTAGATGGAATATATTTGTCTCTAATAGAGTTTCTTTAATTCAAGAACTAACATCCTTGTACACCTGGAGGTACATTCCTACCAAACAAAATCCAGCTGATTATGTATCTAGAGGTATGATGGCGCAAGAACTTATTTCTAATAATATGTGGTGGCAAGGGCCCTCACATTTGAAAAATGTTGATTTTAATTTAAATTCATTTCAGTCAAGTGTTAATATTCAGAAAATTCCGGAAGAACGAAAAGTTGTTATGAGTACAACCTCTACTGAAAATTATATGATAAGTATTTTCAATAGGTTTTCAGATTTTCTGAAAATACAACGTATAGTTGCATTCTGTCTTCGGTTTAGACATAATTTACAACATAAAGATGATAAAAGGTTTGATCCTTTAAAAGTAGATGAATTACAACATGCTTTAAAGGCAACATTGCAAGTTTTGCAACAACATTATTTTTCTCAAGAAAAAGATTTATTAAAAAACAAAAAGGTCCTTCGAAATAAACAGTTTAATTCTTTGAATCCCTTTATTGACTTGGAAGGCTTAATCCGCGTTGGCGGGAGATTGTCAAATGCTGATCCGCCATTTGCACAAAAGCATCCAATATTATTGCCCGCTAGATGCCACATTGTTGATTTGATGCTACGGAGAAAGCACCTTAAATTATATCATGCCGGTGCTCAAACCGTGTTAAGTAACTTTAGACTACGTTATTGGCCTTTAGATGGCCTTAGAGCTGTTAAACGCATAATCCACAAGTGCATCCCTTGTTTTAAATTTAAAGCTAGGTGTGCTGAGCAAATGATGGCAGATCTGCCTAAAGATCGAATTTCAGTTTGTCGTTCATTTTTAAAGGTCGGTGTGGACTTTGGGGGTCCATTTTTAATTAAAACCTCGAATTTACGCAAAGCCTCTAAAGTTAAAGCATATATTGCTATATTTGTATGTATGACTACTAAGTGCGTCCATATAGAATTGGTGTCGGGCTTGTCGACAGAACAATTTTTGCTCACATTACAACGTTTCATAGGCCGACGGGGTAATCCTTCGGTAATATACTCTGACAATGCCACTAATTTTTTTGGCTCCAGTAACCATTTGAAAACCTTATACGAATTTTTTAAATCCAAAAGTAATATTGAGTCTATTGAAAATTTTTTATCGAAAAATGAGACTCAGTTGAAATTTATCCCACCTCGTTCACCACATTGGGGCGGTCTTTGGGAGGCCGCAATTACGGGTGCTAAGCATCATCTGATTAAAGCTATTGGTAAAACAGTTCTAAATTTTGAGGAATTTTCGACAGTCTTGGTTTGCATTGAGAGCATCATGAACTCGCGGCCTCTTAGCATTTTATCAAATGATCCGACTGATTTAAACTCTTTAACACCGGGACATTTTTTAATAGGCGACAATCTTTCAGCATTCCCAGACAAAGACTTGAGTAATATTCCAGAAAATCGATTGTCAATGTATCAGAAGTGTATTAAATTCAAACAAATATTTTGGAAGCGATGGTCCATTGAATATCTTAATAGGCTTCAGCAAAGGCCAAAATGGACCAATCAAACCCGAAATTTGGAAATTAATCAATTAGTCCTTTTAAAGGAGGATAACTTGCCTCCTTTCAGGTGGGCTCTCGCGCGAATCATTGAAATTATTCAGGGTTCAGACGGCAAAGTTCGTTTAATTAGAGTCAAAACATCAGATGGAACGTTTCTTAGGTCTATAGCGAAGGTATGTCCCCTTCCTGATGATACCTAGATTTGTGTATTGTTAAATCTTAAACTTTGTCATTAGGTTAGCTATTTTTTATGTTTTATGTACTGTGTTGTGTGCGGAAGTTATCTGAAGTGAAGTGTTTTGTTTAAGTTGGAGTTTTCTCCCGGAAAACGTCCAAGGCGGGAGTTATGTTTAATTTCTAACTTGTCTAACTGCTAACATGATAGCGTAAATATTTATTTTCAATTCAACCTTGGAAGTTTGTCAGACAGTTACAAAAAATTGTCACTGTCAAAAATAAAAAATTTCTACTTCATAAAATATATTTGATTTTTATCAACGATTCAAGATAATTTGAATGATATCCAATCCTTCCAAGTGAAATAAGAGCTATTGAAGCTTTATGTGTGTTTAAGGAATAATCGTTCGTTTATTCCCATACACAATCAACACAGCAGTTTCTCCAGAACAGATGAACTGTAAATTGAAAATATTCAACCTTTCCGCTACTTTTATAGTTGAAAAGTTCTAGTAAGTACATTGTATTATGGGGGCATTTTCTTAGAACTGAAAAGACTATATTTCACAATGATAAAAACATTTTTGAGCTACCTGTTTGTCAAGTTTCTTCAATTACCTGCTAATTGGGTGAAATAATCGGCAAATGGGGTTGGTTTGGATATATATATATTATTGTGAAAAAATAATGCTACACCCTGTATATCAAATAATGAAGAATCAAGATTATGTATTGTAATCTAAAAGAATTTTTTTTTGAGTCAAAATTTTTTTTAAACATTTGAATGGAGAAAATCTGTACGATCCACTATTCGATAGAGAAGACATACAGAAAGGACAGACTGTATAATGTAGGGATAATTGCGAATAGGTATGATAAACAATTTATATGAAATAAATTACCTAACGAAACTTTTATCAAAGAGATCAAGTATCAAAATTTGTTCATAATAAGAAACTAATAATGCTTTATTCTGTAAAGTCAAGCTAATCTCGTAATATTTGTTGATTAAGACATTAAAATGAGATAGTGTAGATGTTTAGACATAACAGAGCAGGAAAATATAAAATAATGTGAATTTCAGAGAACATGACTTATAAAGAAAACGAATTTTCATTTTGCATACATATTTAAAGGTAACAGCTGTCATCTATTAAAACATTATGAATATTCATTTGACATACATACTTAGAGGTTAGGAAATGTCATTTTAACAATACTAAGAAATATTATTGAATGAAAATAATATAGGAAGTCTAAGCAATTAAAAACCTTAGAATATAATATCATGATATAATGGATGAACATTTCACTGGTTGAAATGAAGAATTTGAGTTATAAAATAAATAGTCAAATTTGATTGGTTAATAAACATTTAAAAAAGATCACATCGGCGACAACTGTGTTGCTAACGAAAAAAAAATCAGAATGTGAGAAAGTTGTTGATTATGGGGGCTATTGACTAGTAGGTTTTCTTTTTGGGAAGAGATTTTTGGAGCAGCAAAATTTTTTTGGTAAAGTAAATCAATTGAAATCATTTGGAAGACAAAATTTGACTATAGAATTTAAAACAAATACATTATACTTACAAGAGATATATCAGTGTAAGTAGTTTAGTTTATATTAATAATTAAAAAAGGAATTGTTGAATGTTGTAAAACACTAATCATGAATTTTATTTTATAATATGGTGTCTTGTGTCTGGTGGAAGTAAAATAGCCAAAATAGTTTTCGAAAAACATTGAATAGTGGAATTTGTGTGAGCTGTTTGGACTTTGAAAGAAATACAGCATCGATTCCTGTTCTGATAGAAGCAGAATGCCAACAGGGAGGTTTTCCAGGAGGAGAATCTGGAACAAATAAAGGTGAACAAACAGAAATCGTGAAGTAAATAAGGTAGTACAAGTTAATTTATTAATGTATTAAGAGGTCAAGCGTACTTACTAATTTGTAAAAAAAACTAAAATTTTGTGATGCATAGACGCTGTTAAGAGTGTATTTCGCCGTTTTCTGAAAGTCAAATGTTTATGAAATTATATAACTGTATTTTAATATTATAATAATATCTCACCAGAGTGCGTGTGATTTGTATGAAAGAGTCATCCTTTTAGATAGTTGAATTTCTTAAAAAAAAAAAAAACACTTGTAAGAGTGTAGTGTATTTATTTTCATTGAATTAAATATTGTTTTTCCTTTTGAAGAACGTTTTTTTTTTAAATTTACTTGAGTTATTCATTTCATCTGGTGACTTGTGCACCATCTACTTACCACAGGCAGAAGCTCTGATTGAAATCGATTGAACTATACAGATATTTTTTAAGTAGGACAGGACCGTATTTAATTTGAAATCATTAAAAAAAGTAACATATTCTGATTAACAAATTTATTTTTAAAAATATAAAGCATTTATTAACTTTGGCGCTAACATATATAAAATTATAAAATCATTTTATTTAAAATACTTGAACTCTACCCTGAGATGAGAAGTTTTCATGTTGGTTAAATAAACTGTTTATCATACATATTAAATCCACAACATACCGGGCAAATTAAACTATTTTCTCACCCAATTCTATTCATAATAATATGTCGGCCCAACGTAGGGCAAATTAAATTCCCATATAAAATAAACTATAATAATATATATATATATATATATATATATATATATATATATATATATATATATATATATATATATGTATTTGTATAAAATTGTTATTAACATTCATTTTATTATTTATTGTATGTAGGATTATAACTATCTGGAGCTTACTGGAGGGACTCGTCTACGCCCTTTTATACATAATAATAAATTTTCTGGAAAATTGATGTCAGTGATATAATCCACAGTTTATTATATTATTGATAATATGAAATTTCATTTTAAATAATATTACAAAACGGTTATT
This sequence comes from Galeruca laticollis, assembly GCA_963921935.1. Taxonomy (NCBI): domain Eukaryota; kingdom Metazoa; phylum Arthropoda; class Insecta; order Coleoptera; family Chrysomelidae; genus Galeruca; species Galeruca laticollis. The sequence goes on along the minus strand of OY998177.1, from coordinate 244,206,094 downwards.
TTCGGAAATGAGATAATTTTAGAAGCCTTAACTTTTTTTAAATGACTAAATGTGGTACGCCTATGGTTCCGGCCAAAATGAGTGATTTATTACTCCATGCCTTTTAAAAACGGAGTATAATATATAATTTTTTTCTCTGAGAATATAGCACTGAACAGAGATAACAGGCCAGTCAAAAGTATTATGTGTTGCTTATATCTCTAATTTAACTATGATATCGTTTGGTGATATTGTTATACATGAATTTGTTGATTGTATAGTCCTACTAATGTTTAGTTAGAGACCCTGATCGTTTTTTATCCAGGATTTGGTAATTGTATTAGAAGTTTTTAAATAATGATATAGAATATGTATAATGAATTCTCCTCTAGTGTCAGTAGATTTGCTAAATTTATTGGGAACTGTACTTATTGTACAGTGATTTTTTGGTATAACTTATTATCAATTTCTATAATATGGAGTGAGCATTTCAATATAATCTGTTGGGAATCAGCCAGTTCATCACATAAGCAAAATTCGTTATCTAATAAACCATGATTATTACTTCTCAGACGGCAGTTTGCTATAATTAATAGGATATTTAAGTTAATAATAAACTATTGTTTCCTTCGTACTGTTGATTGTATGGCCATATAATATTTGCCTTCCGATTTGTGAGTAAGCTTGTTTGGTCTTAGATTATTTTTCAGAATTGTGTACATATATATCTAATATGCGATATCAGTATTGGTATGCCCCAAAAAAGTTGGAATGTTGAAAAAAATTGTTGAGTTATTTTTTCGAAAGATACAAAGAAACGGTTTTTACTTCCTTCGTTTCAAGAAAACTTTCAATTCAAATCAGAAAAAACCGGAAAGTGTTGGATTGGCTTGAAAAAGGAGCATCATCCCATTTAGTATTTCTGATTATTCTAGTGCTCTTAAAGATGTTCCTCATGACATTCGTTCAAATCGTGTATGGTATGTGGATGAATCAAGTTTTTGTTTGGACTCAAGCAGAATAAGGATTGTTGGAAAAATGGTACCAGTGCTGTGGGAGATAAAACATTACTGTTTTGTTGGGAGCAGTGCTGCAGGGGACAAACTATCCCCGTTGATAGTTTTGAAAGTAAAAAACTTATGGGACTTGTGAATTCCACCCTATGCAGAAGAATATCATGTAACAACATATGCAGCTACCAAAAATGGGTGGATGGACAAAACGTTTCAGAACTTCTTTATGAACAATTTCTTAAAGAATATTTCTCCTGAAAAATCAACCGTTTCAATCTACGACAGACACGTTTCGCATATCAGTATTGCAATAATTGAGAAAGATATAGAACAGAGTATAGTTATCTTAAAGATGCCCCCACATACTAGCCACGTTCTACAGCCAAGGACCTGAGTGTTCTCAGGCCCTTGAAATCAATATGGGATAAAGTGGTGATCAAATGGAAAAGGAAAAACTATGACAACAGCAACTTTTTCTGTCATTATTTCAAGAATTTGGTCTAAATTGAATCCAGTTATTATTCAGCATGGATTCCAAAAAGCTGGTATTGTTCCCTTCGGGGATAATGACGTTTTTATATATAAACTTCAAAAAAAGTGACATTTTGTGCTAACAACTGACTACAATAAGAAAATTAATTTTGAACATACTGGTCCCCGTTGATTCCACAGTGAATCAAAACAAGTTTTAACATAACAATCTGATCAGAAGGGGCTCAGACAATTTACACTTTATTAATTTGATGACTATTCTTAAGTTAAACGAAAACATGCAGTAGTAATAAGATGTAAAAAAGCAACGAGGATTGTGTAGTTTATTTAAAATCATAACTTTTTATAAATAATTATTGTTACGAAACAGCACACTGGTATAGTCCCTAAATCCGACTCTGTCTAAGCCAGGTATAAAAGTTAAAACTATGGCGGATACTGTATACGACTATCTTATCTAAACATTGTTTTTGTGACCAGCCTTATCTAGAAAATGCCAGAAAACAATTTGTTTTTGAGTAAGCCGCAGGCCGGAAGTTTCTAGTAAAAAAGACACTAGTATAAATAAGGAAACGACCCGAGAGAGTTTAGTTAGTTGATAAAGTGATCTTGACAAATAAACAGTAAATAAGTGAATATAAAAGTGTTTATATAAATTAGTTTGAGTGAATATACAGTTAATATAAGTTGATAATTAAGTGATTAGTTAAGTATATATAAATTAAGTGTTAGTGAGTTAGTGTTTCAATAAATTAGTAAGTAGCCATACCGTGTGTTCAAAATTTATCCCACCCGTTTACAGTTTAAATAAATTAGAAAAACATTACATTATTTACTTTCCGAAACTAGAGGACACGATTTTGTTATATTTCTGGTGTATATTTCAGATTCAGTTTTAATTTTAACCAATCTAAATTTGCCTGGTAATAGTTCTATGACCCTAGCTAATGGCCATTGTAAAGGTTCTCTATTTTCGTCTTTTACTAATACAGTGTCATTGAGTTTAATATTCTCTTGGCGAGTGTACCACTTAGGTCTATTTTGTAATTGATTTAAATAATCCACTGAGCAACACTTCCAAACTAATTGTTGGATTTGAGTGCAACATTGCCAACGCGACAGACTATTTTCTTTGATTTCGTATAGATCTTTTTCTGGAAATGAGGTTAAACTGTCACCTATAAAAAAATGACCAGTCGTTAATACCTACAAATCTGATGAATTATTTGAGATTGGAATGAGTGTTCTAGAATTAAGAATGGCTTTAATTTGGCTAAGAATAGTAGATAATTCTTCGAAAGTGAATTTTGAGTCAATAATTAGTCTATGAGGATGGAATTCTGCAGATTTAATTGCCCTTTTTCAAATACCTCCCTAATGTGGACTTTGAGGTGGAATACATTTCCAAGTGATATCTTTAGGGGTCAAAAATTGTTGAATTCGATCTGTAGTTTCTTGTTTTTTGAAAAATAAATGAAGTTCACGTAATTAATTATTACCACCCAAAAAAGTTGCTACCGTTATCACTATAAATAATATGTGTAGAGCCTCTTGATGCTGTGAAACGTTTTAAAGAGAGTAAAAAAGCTTCTGTGGATAAATCTTATTCTAACTCTATGTGGACTGCTATAGTGACCATGCAAATAAAGACAGAAATGTAAGATTTACTGATTGGTGATTTTCCAAGTTTAGATGATTTTATAAGAAATGGTCCTCCAGAATTTACTCCAGTGCTAGAAAAATGTCTCGCAGATTTTGTTCTCACTAATGGTAAATCAGACATTACTTGAGAAAAAGGCTGTGCTTTGAATCTACGACAAATCTTACAGTTAAAAGAGATTCTGTTAACTTCCTGTAAGCCGCCAAGAGGCCAAAATCACAGGCGAAAATGGGATAGAACTGTTTATGGTCGTTCATGTTCGAGGTTTAGATGTTCTTTGTGTAACATAAGACTAACAAGTCTATTGTTAGAAGGCGATAAAATTGGATGCATTTGGTCATATGGTAACATTGCAAATGACAGTCTTCCACCAACATGATCAATTTGGGGATTTATTTGTTCATTATAGATATATTTTTTAGATTTTAATTCTTTGGCAAAGTTATTTGCTTGAATAGTTTTGACGATAAACAATAGAGAATATTTAAGTTCATCCAGATATTTTTTTACAGTTATTTTTAAATCGAAAACAAAATGCCAAGACATATTGAAGTTTAGTGATTGAAGAATATTTTATAAACAATTCGTCTTTGTATAAATCTAGTATGATTGAACGCGTTCCCGACGTCGAAGAACACGAATAGGGCCAATTTCTTCTTCCTCCAGTTGCTGTTCCTATCCATTTCCTCCAAAACTATCACTCTATTCAGCGCCGAGATGCATGATTTTCCCGTCACAAACCCTGCTGGTTTTCCCTAAAAACCCCATTCCTAAAAACTTCCTCTTTAAACCTATCCACTCCGTCAATTTTCCCATACCACTTAGCAGGCTGATGATTCTGTAGTCCCACGTCCGCTTTTCCTCTTCACCCACCTTCCTCAACAATATCACCTTGGCGACCTTCCACCTTTCCGGGAACTTTTTCTCCCTCAAAACCCTGTTGAATAGTTCCCATAAGTACTCCCCATTGCCATCCAATAGCCTCTTTACTACACTACCTCTCAGGCCTTCTATCCCTGTAGGTGTCCTCATTTTAATGTTTCTTCTCATCTCCTATTCTTCCCATTTCTCTTCCGACCTAATCCCCGTCCTTTTCCCTACCCCCCAGTTACCTCGACTTCCCGAATATTTTCTCCCATTCCCCATTTTGCCCCTGTGAACAATTTCCCTACAACCTCCTTCTCCTAATCTTCCTCTAGCACCTCGCGTACCTATTCCCATCCATCCTTCTTACCGCTATCTAATACGTCTTTCCCCACGGGTTGATTTCCAATTTCCCAGCAGCTTTTCACACTTCTTCCTTTTTTCCTTCTCCACCCTACACTCCTGTTCCTTCTTCTTCTCCTTGTAACCCCATTTTCCCTCTATCCATCGTCTTCCCTGCTGCAGCCGCCTTCATTCTTTCTTAGACTAATTCCTCAGCTCCTGTATTTTCTTATTCCACCAGTAATTTACCCTCCTCTCACGCATATCACCCCTCTTTCCCTCTTTTTTACAGCCCTGTATTACCCCGTACAATTCGTCTACCTCATGTTCAAGTCCTCTTTCCATCTCCTCTCTCACTTTCTCCCTCATACTCTCTACATCGCCCTTCGTCCACCTCCATACCTTCTCCCTTTCCTTATATCCATCTCTACATACCAATGTAAACTTAAGCTTTTCTAATGCTTCAGCACCCTCTAACTACACACTCTTTCGCCCAGCTATTCATCACATGCTGTTACATCAATGTATGACGAACCTCCCTCACTCCTCCCGAAGGAGCAGTAGTCCATCATTCAGCACCACTAACCTGTTGCATGCTAAAATATTCTCCAGGATCTCCCCTCTTCTGTCCGTTTTCTTACCCCCCTCCCATGCAATATTTTTAGCATTGAAATCCCTTCTCCTGATGACACCCTCAGGTCGTCCTCCTATTCTATCATGCTTCACTCATATTCTTCCAGACTGACTTTTTGGCAAATATACACACTGTACACCACTATGTCTCCCATAGAAACTCGAAATATCATTTCACCCCACGTAATATAATTTTTTATGTCCATTATCAATATTTATGTTAACCTATATTATACAATTCAAATACTTCTGCTAATAAATGCTTTTTATACACCAACACAAAAACAAATATATTCAATTCCGTATTATTATTATTATTACTTTTCATTAAGCGAGTTTACATGGAACATAATTATTGATTATTGTTACAAATGTATTAAAGCATGCAATAAGGCCGTGACTATCAATATTTTCCAGCTAAATCATGTTTTTTTGCGCGCAAACATTTTCATCGAAAGAAAATTACCTCGTCATATTGATGCATTACATCATTTGTGGAAGTACACCTCTGAGATATACCTACAAAGAAAAAGGGATTGGAAATAGGACGAATCGGTCGTTGGGGCGATGATGAAATGAGGATATATAGTTTATTATTGTATGTAAACAGTGGTGTGTCATATTGATCCTACGAAAGGATTCAAATTCGAGAAAACCAATCTTTTCCCATTATATTATTATCATCATACCTTAAAAATATTGATCTTACATATGTGTTTATCACTTTGATTTCCTGGAAGGTGTGTTAATAACATCAAGAATTCGTTTCACCTTCTTGTCTATAATTAGAATTAATTTCAATCATTTAAATATACCATTTTAGGGGACACAGTTTCTGTTATCCATTTTCAGCAATGACTTAATTGATTTTCTTTTCAACTTATGTATAGTATATGTAATATACGAGGATATATTGAAAAATTCTTAACCTACTATAGAGCCAAACAAAATTTCAATGTCAAAATATTTTATTACTCAACATATTCTCCTCTTAATTGGATACATTTATTACAGCGAACCTGCAACGTCTCTAGACCTTTAAAAAAATATTCCTTTTTGCCCTACAAACCAGACGTCCACAGCTTTTATTACCCTCTGGTTGGAAGAAAATGTACGACCTTTTAATTTTTTTTTCAGTTGAGGAAAGAGATGATAGTCGGACGGAGCCAAATCTGGTGAATAAGAGGGGTGTTTAAGTAATGCAAACCTTAATTCACGAATTTTTTGCATGGCAACATGAGATTTGCGTGCAGGGGCGTTGTCCTGCAAAAACAAAGCTCCTTTGGATAGCTTTCCGCGTCTTTTCTCTTTGATTTTTTCCCGTAGTGTGGTCAGTAATGTCCAATAGTAATCTCCAGTTATTGTTCTACCCTTATCCAAAAAATCAATAATGATTACTCCATGGCAATCCCAAAAAACTGAAGCAAGAACTTTTCCAGCAGATTTTTTAACACGAAACTTCTTAGGTCTTGGAGAGCCAGAGTGTCGCCATTCCATCGATTGTTGCTTTGTTTCTGGATCGTAGAAATGTACCCAAGTCTCATCCATAGTAACAATTTGGTTTAAGAAGTCTACATCGTTTTAAAATCGAGCACAGATCGAACGCGATGCTTCTACCCTTGCACGCTTTTGGTCAACATTTGGGGATCCATTTTGCAGCAATTTTTCTAATGTCTAAATTGACGTGAACTATATGATAAACGCGTTCGTATGAAATACTCACTGCTTCAGATATCCTTTTTTGCCCAATTCGACGGTCTGATAAAATCATGTCATGAACTGCATCGACCGACACAGAAACTTGCCTTTCCGATCGGTCATCATCTTCAATGGAAAATTTACCTCTTTTGAAGCTTGCAGTCCAATTTTTTACGGTTTTTTACTTGATGATGACTCGATACTCCAATTTTTCGATTTTCACAATTTCGGTGGACATCTTTTTTCTTTTAATTTATTGCGTAACTCTGGTTTACTTTTTTGACGTCAAACTTTACACTGACACTTCTAATAAGTTATTGTTCGTTGCTATGGTACCGCAATATTTTGTTTATGCATGGAACTGATCTAGGCTAACTAGATATCAATACATCCTCGTTTGTATACATATAAGGGACGTATTGTAATGGAGTGATTTTGACGTTTCGGGATTCGAGTGGTTCTACACGTTTCACATGTTTCTGAGTTCAAGAAACCTATTTTAAAAAAATGTCGCTCGGTCGGTTGATCGGTCTGCTTGTCAACAATATGTAGGTTTATAATGCAAAAACTGAGGTTAAGTTCGTAAATGAGCAAAAGCTGATGTACAGTTTTTCGGATAATCCCATTTTCATGGATTTTTCTCAATTTTCCTCCCGAAATAATTTTTTAACAACCAACTGACAAATTTATTGGAATCTTCGTATATAATATCCCCCCTATGCAAAATTTCATCGAGAGCACGTTGTGTGATTAATTACAAAAGGGCTTCAGAATTATTGAACAATGGTGCTTGTCAGTGGGGCTAAATATTAACCCAAACAAGACCACAGTGATTTACCCGGAGAACAACGCTTCTAGCTATGAAATCCCTATCTTTAAACGTTGAAATAATTGAATGGAAATCTGAAGTTACTTATCTAGGGAGAACCCTAGGCAGTAAACTTCTGAGGAATAAGCATGTTGAGATAATTGCTAGTAAAGCAATAAAAGCGTCGATGGCGTTCAGAACTATAGCTGGTAATACTTGGAGCTGTAACCCAAAAATACTGCGATGGATGTACCAGAAATTACGTATGGGGCAATTGACTGGCATACAAAATCAAGTCAGAACAGTACAAGGAAGATACTCGACAAATTTCAAAGGCTTGCCTATGTGTGCATGACTGGATCTATCAGAACGTGCCTAATTAGTGCACTTGAGATAATTACAGATCTCACACCCCTACATCTGGCGATAGAAATAACAACCCAAGAGGCAATTCTTAAAATATCTAGGAATGGTTCAGTCAATGAGGGTTCAAAAAATCAGGGAGTCTGATCCTCTCTAACAAAATACATCTCATCAGCGAATCTTCCCAGTGACGAAATGATTAAGAAATTAAGTATCGAAAAGAACTTCGCTACGCTAATTAAGAGGAGATACTGGGAAAGGGCATACACCACCTAAACTCTCAAAGAAAAGACCATAAGATGGAACACAGATGGATCAAAAACCACCATAGGAGCTAGCGTTGGAGTATTTGGGTCAGGCACCAGATACTCATTATCATTAGGCTCCTTCAGGCAAAAATACTTGCGTGGAAATTAACCTAGAAAAAAGCTATCAGAAATGTAACGATTCATTTAAGCTGCTATCAAAGCATTGAGCTCCCATGTCATTGACTCAAAGTTGGCATGGGAGTGCCGAAGAAAACTTGATGAATTAGGCAAGAATAACAGGGTCTCTTTAGTTTGAGTTTCTCCCCACTTGGGAATCACAGGAAATGAAGAGGCCAATAAATCTGCTAGGAATGGAGGTGTGGAGGATGGAACAGATCTATAGTAGTCACAATATCTGTAACGAGACAGCTGACAGAAATGTCTGGGCAATATAATAATCTGTATCTGTGGTCTCATTAGAAGACTAAGACAAAGTGTAGCTGTAGGAGCTAGGACAAAATGAACGATCGATTCGCTTCTACAATAAGATGATGATAATGAATACTAGTTCTGGACTATTGGATTTCCCTCGAACAAATATCCTGTTGTCATTCACTGTTTAATTGCGTTGTTGTTATCATATTTAACAAGAATGTCCTATCACTGATTCTCTTGTATGTTATCAGATATCTGTTCATTACGCTTTGATTTTATCCCTCTTGAAAATTTCACGTAACGTCTAAGAGGCAATTTATACTCTATCAAATCGGATATCGCCAAAAATGATGTCTTAACGTACACGTACTCAAATAAATATTTGTGACAATTATGGAAAGGACGTTGTTTAACACGTTTCGAGATGTATTACGGATGAATTATTGGATTATAACACGAAAGGAGAAAAGCAGTGGCGGTCGAATTAATTTGATAGTTTTATTAGAAAATAAAAACGTACCTTTATTACCAATGTTTCTGAACATTACAGAAGATTAGAAACATGAGTTCTGCGAACCTAACTTATAATGGAATTGTTATTTCACCTATTGAAATAGATGCTTTATTTGAGTAGTATGTGAGAATGGATTACAATTTATGAGCTTTACTGTATTCAGTATTTCAAATTTGCATTTATTCCAAACTATATTAAACTATATACCAAACAACATGATTAAGAGAATAACACAAAAGGAATTTTGAGAATAAAAATAGCGGAATCTTGGGAAATAATCTAGTTATGTATATGTGTTATAAAATATTACTGAGCCAATATTTAATTTCGTAAACTATTTTTATTGAATTTTTGCTAGACAAACAAATTCTATGCTACACGTTTTTTTTTATAAATTAAATGACTGTTAAGGAAAATTATAGCTATTTATTGGAATCTAAATTACCACTGATAGTATTTCACCAAATTCTGTCACAAGTCAAAGGCCTGGTAGTAAAAAATTGTTGATTCATAGATTAGTTGCCTTGTTGGAATAATTATGTTAATGATGGAGTGAAAACTCTTGCTGGTGGCAGGGTAAGAGAGAATATTTTATATATGGTCCCCATGTCCTAGCTTTCATTATTTTTTACGCGGATGGGCTTTTACTGATGATAAGATATGTTATTACTGGAATCTTTTATGAAACTTTAAGTATTCGAATGTCAAGTCTGCATTATTGGAATTTTTATCAAGATGGATCGATATAGTTAATTTACGATAAAAAGACGATGATGTCACTTTTAGTTACTTTCCTGCTTATCAGAATGAATATTAATTTACCTACCCTAAATACAATTTATCCTCAACAGCCGGGGCAATTTACAGCAAACAGGTTGGCAAAACTTCAAGACTATGTCAAATCAACTGGTAAAATTCCTCAGTTTGCTTTGACGTTTATTGATATTCGATCATCGTCTAATACTTACAAGTTTTTTTGGTGCTTTCAAATTCATTGCTTCTTTAAGATTAAAAAAACAGTTACTTCCATAACTAATTATTTAGGCAAATCTGCAGTGTGTGGTTAATAAAATGCCGAAGCAGCTAAACAGAAAATGTCAAGAGATGGTAACATCTTTGTTGAGTTACTTTGAACGAGAATGCCGAAATGGGATCCCGATTTTCACGCTTACTGCTGTAAGAGACGTAAGTAATAGTATTCGCTATTTGTATTCATCATTATTAATATTATTTTTACACATTTAAATGTAAATGATTAAATGTTTTTAATGTTAGGTTAGGTTAATTAAACTTGATAATATATTATTCTTTCATAAATTGAAGTAATTATATTGTACAGAGTTGGAGAAGCTTTACAACTTAGCGTTACCACTGTTAACCGTATTGCCGCCAAGCATAATAGAGGTGAACAGCCTAAAAGCCCACCTAAAAAGAAACAACGCGTAAAACCTACTGTTGAAATTGATAACTTTGATCAAAATGCTTTCCGAAACGTTATATACGAAATGTATGGAAACTGTGAGTATATTGAATTTACTGTTTTCTTTTATTCACAATTAACTAACACAATCTTTTTTTAAAGGAACACACAACCTTGAAAACAGGAGCTTGAATTCTTTAATGGTTGTTTAACATCACTCTGGAAGATAGTGAAAAATATTGGATTCAAATAGCAAAAAGATGATCATCGTCGTTGGCAAGATTCTAATCATAGAAGAGTGAAAAAACAAAATTGGTGGTACAGGGTAATTGAATAATAAAATTTAGCAATTAATTTATGATGTACTAACATTCCTGCCATTTTAAGACCTTTTCAAATATTTACTAGTCACACTATTTTATTTAAATCTATATAATTATTGAAATTAATTGTATCGACCCTTACTTCATGGAATCTACTCATATTAGTGTTTTAAACGAAACTCAATGTTTCTAGCTAATTCCACGATATAATGAAAAATATTGAGAATTCTAAAAAATTGACAATTGTTTCGATAACTGAATATCATCGTCAGAATGACACAAGTTACATTTCATTTTATGCCTACCTGATGTTTAGTAGTTATTTTTGGCTAGACCAAGAAGTGACCTACCTTGTGATTGACTTAATATATGTTAATAGAAAAAAGAAAAAGATGTGATATTATAAATATTGAAGCTTAGATATTATTAGCCCTATGCTGATATCCTGGATATCATTTTTCCAATTAAGATCAGTATAACTGTGCTATGATATAGAAAACCAGAAAAACTATATCTGCTGATCTTTGCAATTATCACTTAAGATGACAGTTTAATAGTGGAGAACTCCCTAGATTTATCTGTTCATTGATGACTTCATATTGTGGGTTTCTTAAGCGTCTTCCAATTTCCAACTCTTCAAGGAAATCCAGTTCTTGTTTCTTATCACAAATATGTAGTACTTCTAGTTCTCTATTAGGTGTCAATGAGTGGTTGGTGTCAAGTAGATGATTTGCGCAAATTCAATTTACCGAAAACCAACACACACTGATGTGACAATTCCATATAGTTCCAATCACCCCATGTCACATAAACTAGCGGCATATAATTCAATGGTACATAGAACATTTTCAGTTCCTATGAGCAAATGTAATTTTGATAGAGAGATTAGTACAATTAGACAAATAGCAACATCCAACGGTTATCCATTACATATGATAAATGAGCTAATTAATAAAAAAGAGGAAAAAGTGGCATTACAATTAATTATCGAAATGAAACCAAATTTTGTATTTTGGTACAAGAATTTATTATAAGCAGAGCGCTTTCGGTTTAATGATAAACCATCATCAGTGCCCCATGGTCAGGGTGTACTCCAAATCCTCACAAATTAAAAGATACATAAAGCGAATTAAAATATAGTGCTTGAAACACAGTCACTATTTAATTAAAATAACAATAAAAAGCACACACAACCCATTGTACAATCAATGAATCCCTAAAATAGGGGATAAAATATAACTCAAAAATACAAATAATGTTTTGAGTTATATTTTAGCCCCTATTTTAGGGATTCATTCATTGTACAATGGGTTGTGTGTGCTTTTTATTGTTATTTTAATTAAATAGTGACTGTGTTTCAAGCACTATATTTTAATTCGCTTTATGTATCTTTTAATTTGTGAGGATTTGGAGTACACACTGACCATGGGGCACTGATGATGGTTTATCATTAAACCGAAAGCGCTCTGCTTATAATAAATTCTTGTACCAAAATACAAAATTTGGTTTCATTTCGATAATTGTTTTTCTCTGGTACACTCAGCTGACTTCACTCATTTATTACAATTAATATTTTCTAAACAAACTGAAGAAATATTTCTAATAATATAATAGCAACGAATACAACAATTTTTTTTTAAAACAGAAAGTAACGTAAGTAAAAAATTGTTAAATGTTCGAACAAAAATACCAACATTAAAGAAATTAGGTATATATAAACTCAAATGTCCAGAATGTAATGCTGTCTATTTGGGTCAGACCCTTAGAAATTTTGAAATCCGATACCGTGAACACTTACAAGCATACAGATTAAAACAACCAAATAAATCCCATTACGCAAAACATCTACATGACACCAACCATTCATTGACAGCTAACACAGAACTAGAAGTGCTGCATATTTGTGAAAGGAAACAAGAACTGGATTTCCTTGAATAATTGGAAATTAAAAGACATTTACGAAACCCACAATATGAAGTTGTCAATGAGCAGATAAATCTAGGGAGTTTTTCACTAATAAACTGTCTTCTTAAGTGATAATTGTAAAGATCAGCGGATATAGTTTCCCTGGTTTTCTATATCATTGCACGGTTATACTGATCTTAAATGGAAAAATGATCTCCAGGATATCACCATAGGGCTAATAATATCTAAGCTTCAATATTTGTAATATCACATCTTCTTCTTTTTTCTAATAACGTATATTAAGGCAATCACAAGGTAGGTCACTTCTTGGTCTAGCCATCAGGTAGGCATCAAATAAAATGTAACTTCTGTCATTCTGACGATGATATTCAGTTATCGAAACAATTGTCAATTTTTTAGAATTTTCAACATTTTTCATTATATTGTGGAATTAGCTAGAAACATTGAGTTCCATTTAAAACACTTATAAAATTATTAATAGTTGTTTTGAGCTATGCAGTCTATCTAGGAAACCTAGTAGTAATTTGTTATTTCCTTATTGTAGGTATATAGTATTGCATGCTGGTTCCTCTTCTGGATTTATTCCTGGAGCAGGGCAGGTTTTTTCTCCCAAAAAACAAGATGGTGATTACTACGGTGGAATGAACCGTGGAAAATTTTTGCATTGGTTTGAATACCAGCTTTTAGTGAACTTGGAAGTACCTGCCACAATTGTAATGGATACTGCAAGTTATCACAGTACAGTGATCAATAAAGTACCAACAACCTGCTACCAAAAAGGCTGATAAACAGAACTGGTTAATACAAAATGATATTCCTTCCGAAAATACTTTCCTCAAAACCCAATTATTGAATCTAGTACAACAGTAAGTTGATATAAACATTTTTCAATATATTATGGCAATACTGAGATAACTTATTTTGTTTAAATATATGCATGTTTGTAGAAATAAACCACCAACAGTATATGAAGCTGACATATTATCTGAAAAATATGGTCACAAAGTGCTTCGACTTCCCCCTTACCACTATATGTTCAACCCAATTGAACATATTTGGGGTATAAATTTTATAGAGATTATGTGGGAACTGATGGTTCTTCAACAGAACAAGCAATAGGTGTATGGAAAAAGTCTTTAGAAAAAGTGACTCCTGATATTTGGTCAAAGACAGTAGAGCACACTGAAAAACTTATACAAGATGGGTGGGAAAGAGAAGTAGTATTTGATAGACAGGATGTGCCTCCACTTATTATTAATTTTGACAGTGACGATGAAGATAGTGATGATTTTGTAGTGGAGTGTGTTTTATTTTTTGTATATTTTTATCCAATTTGCTTTATTTCCACCTTTTCAAAATCACTAATAACTATTATTAAATTAATTAGGTGCAGTTATTTTATAATACACAAATTCCCAGTATCTCTACATAAATAATACTGATAAAATGGGAGATTTTTTATTTTTATATATTGTAACAAAATTTTATTTTTTATGTCTTTATTTTTCTTTTCCATTCGATTTTTATTATAATAAATATAATAGATATTGTTTAAAGAAACAATATTTAAATTTGCATGAAGATGATTACAGCTTGTATTGTTTCCTTTTAGCGTAAACCCTTGCAGTGCTCTTGAAGATGGTTCTATAGAGGATAGAATAAGGTATAAGGACCTACAGTTCGTCATTTAACTATCTTCTATGTAAAATAATTAAATGTTAATTCGAATATAAAATGACTGGTTACTGTTTCTTGTATCTCATCCATAGTTTTTCATGAATAAATATTTATATTAAATTAATCAAACCTATCATACAAGCTTTTTATTTTTAAATAAATATTTTTGAATTACGCCCTACGAGGCACGGATCAATGAAAAAGAAGAACTGTTATTCTAACATCAGATTGACTTTTCTAGTTTTCGTTAAATAAAGGAAAAAACTACAGCTTAGCAACATCACAATATTTCCTTTTGCAACGTCATCGTCTTTTTATCGTATATAATATCTCTTCTTGAAGTCTCTGAACACAAAACGTGTACCATATCTATCATTTGTCCTTCGCTTTTCTATCAATATTTATATTTCTCAGGAATTCTCGATTAACTATGTCCTTTGATGAGAATATTTTTACATATTCGTCGATAATCCTTTCCAAAGATCGAGACATGATACACACATTTTCCATATAAATCGTACGGTATGATTCCTCCAAAATCGCATATCGATGATTCAAAAGAGAAACCGTCATAATTTTTATTTGAAAAAACTTTATCCTTCTTCTGCTATTTCAAAACTGATTAAAACAAACGACATCAGAGGCATGTACTTGTCCCCGAACAAATCTATACCGTACAATGTGAAATGAATATCAAATACAACTAGGATTCGAATGTGCTGAATCAGAGCCGTTCTCGATAAGATGTATGCGCCAAGATTTTTCATGCGAAATCCAAAGTCGTCTTCACTTTATCACTAAAATAAGAAAGAATCATAATTGTGAAGAAGTTACGTTACTCAAGGTAATGTAACTGAGGTAATTAGATATCTCAATTATATTGAACGAACGATATTATCGAGTATACAGAGAGAGTTTTAATCACTGAATTATTTCATAAACGTTTTGATAGATTTTCATGAATATTGGACTGTGACGGTTTCGTAATATGGCAAATCTTAGGGTTCTATTTACATTGTTAACTCTATTTTTTCTATAGAAACATAATAGTTTGTCTAACAAAAATACATATAAGCAGATTCATATTCTATTTACAAAGAATAAGGACCAAAAATAATGTGAATAAAACAATGATACACGAAACAAGGCATGCTATTGCGCAGGCATGTTCCAGCTCTCTCTCTCTCTTTCTCTCTCTCTCTCATCTGTAACGTCAAGTTGAAACCTAGATTTCAATTTTTCAATGGATAATGTATGCAGCAAATATGTTATAATATTGTATTTGGAATTGTAGAGAAAATTGGACGTTCCAAAATGATTATTTATTAAAACGACATATTTTTATAAACATGAATATTGAATGTATCGGATATATCCCATGTTATTAAAACCTTTTCCATAAAATAGACCCTTAAATGTGATTAGCAAAATTATTCAATTAAAAAATATTATTTCTGATATATTTTATTCATTTCTCTTAGCGAATCACACATTTTTCTAATCCTACCCAACAATAAAATCAGGATTAAAGGAGATTTACGTAATATCCATTAATTAAATGAAAAGAATAAGAAAATTATTATTAGATAACTAACTTTATTCAGATTTAGGTATAGTAGGTAATTTTTCAAGCATGCCGAGTTTTTAGTGAATACCATTTGGCAACACTGTCCATATTCTTACAAACCTCTAGATACAAATGTCGTGATCAGTTAGTTATTTGCGCCGGAACGCGGCACATTGTTTTTTTAACGCTGCTTATTTATAAGATATCATGTGGCAAGTTTTTGTTATTTTAATCTAGAGATTGTGTGTTTCTTCAATTTTTTTCTTCCATTACATATTCGATTGTCAGGATTTATTGTGTTGTTACTAATATATAGGTAGGTACACTTAAAATATAATTTTTTTTTTGTTTTTTGATGTGCTGCTAGGTGGGGCATAATCGAACAAGGCAGCAGCGCACATTTGAACTGTAGTGATCCCTTGAAAGACATTAAAGACAAAAGGACACTAACTTAGAATAGTATTTAATTTAATATTAATTATAGTATTTAAGGAGCATGGACCGGCCATAGTCAATGTCATTTACCAAGGAAAGATTGTTTTTGTTATTTTATAAACAGACATGTATAGTTTACAGACGGAGGTCGGCTGTGTAGAAAAACACAACTATGTTTCCTATATAATGGGTGTGAACGAACCAGGATATATTATTATTGTTAGTAATACTTTGAATAAGTCGTTTGATATTTATAATCGTGTATTTTTAAAATGTATTAAACTTGAACCCAGTGATTTTATAAATGTGTTATTGTTTATTCTGTTCCCGAACACAGGTTGCTAGGTAAGTGGTTTCCTCCATAATAATATGCCTTTATGGTAAACGTCGAGTATACGAGGGACCCTTACTAAGTAACCACTACAGAACAATGTTCAAAGGTGCCCCGTTTCAACTGTTTGTAGTGAAAGAGCTAATAAATTTTGTTGTTACTTTTTTTCAGAATTCGACAATGGTAAGGACTTATTTAAAAAAAAAGATCTATGCCAGAGTTCATTGAAGACGATTTGCAAAGGGCTATAGAAGCTTACAAGAAAAAAGAACTATCCCTAAGAAGAGCTGCCCAAGTTTATGGTGTCATCCACACTGCACTTTTCTACCGCCTGATAAAAAATGTAAACTGTGTTGAACCACAAGCGACTCGCGAACATTTCTCGTCTAAGCATAGATTTAGACAGGTTTTCACAAACGAGCAAGAAGAACTTTTGGTTTCATATATTTTGAAGTGTTCGGGTATGAACTATGGACTAACCTATAAACCTAACTAACATGAGCGAATAGAAAGATGAATGAATAATTCGAGAGACGGCAGAAAAAAAAGTAATAAAACCATCTACTAGTCCAGTAGTGTTCGTCAAGACAAAGGATGGAACTATCGCCAGTTAAACAACGTGATGAATAAAGACATCTTTCATCTGCCTCTAATCGACAATTCGCTAGACCGACAACAAACTGTTTTCCATCTTGGAACTGAAGTCTGGTTATTGACAAGTAGAAATTTACCCAGAAGACTGTTCTTACCACCGGATGTGGATCATGGCAATTCAACATCATGCAATCCGGGCTGTGTAATATGCTTGCGACATTTGAAATACCCATGGAAAATGTTTGAAGAAGACATTTCACAAACACTTGCAGAATTTGGAAGATGTATTCAAACTACCCTGCTCATGTTAAACCCGAAGAAATGTCAGCTATTCCAAAAGCGTGTCAACTATCTGGGTCATATAGTGAGCAATGAAGGAGTGGAGGCGGATCCAGAGAAAAATGCTTCCATTCAGCAATGGCCGCAGCCAGCCGACAAACATCAAATTAGGAGTTTCATTAGACGAAGATTCATCAGGAAGTTTGGAGAAATTGCCAAGCCACTAACTCGACTCAGAGAAGAAGAAAAAGCTTTACATTGGGACGATGCGACTATCAAATTACTTTTGGAACCTTGAAGAGGCATTTAACCACGGTGCCAATATTAGGATATCCATTACCAGAGGGAGATTTTAATCTTGACACTGATGCAAGCGACGTAGGAATTTGAGGAGTGCTCTAACAGATCAAAAAAGAGCAAGAATGAGTGCAGAATCATTTCAGTGAAGTCCTCTCCATACCAGAACGAAACTCCTGACGGTAGTGAAGTGCGTGGAACACTTTTACCAGTATCGCTATGGAAGGAATTGAACATGCAGCACTAAAGAGGTTGAGGGCCATCCATCAAAAAAGATAATATTGTAGTTACATCCAATGAAAGATTGTTTTCCTTTATGTAAAACATAAGATTGAAGAACTCATCACATGGTGTCACTCAGAGGAAAGCGGCATTCAAAATTAGCAATAATAATAATAACATTAAGGCTGTTCCAATGTAATAATAATAATAATAATAAAATAATAAAAACACAACATCTACGCAAGATTAATGCCATAAAATCAATTTACACAACCACAAGATGAAGACGACGCCAGTAGGTTAGAGGTAGACATATTCCTTCTAAAACGTAAATAAAAGAAAAACGACATCAACTGATACAAATTGCTGACATTACTTGTCAACTTGAATTTGCGAAACGTGAGAGCAGCGCCCTAGTGATATTTACCAATGCCAATAGAACTAGAAAGGTCAAAGGTTTAGGCCTTATTAGTTAGGGCTTCAATTGTTTGCATTCCAGTTGTCATCATATACTTCTTCTGTTTTGAATCACATAGTGAGTTGAGTTTTAAAGGGAATCTTCTTCTAGTCCTAACTAATAAGTCCTTAACCCTCGACCTTTCTAGTTCTATTGGCGTTGGTAAATAGAACTAGGGCGCTGCTCTCACGTTTCACAAATTCAAGTTGAAAACTAACGACCACAGTTGGTATCAGTGGATGTCGTTTGTCCATTATCATTTATGTTTTAGAAGGAATACGTCTACCTCTAACCTAGTGGAGTCATCTTCATCTTGTGGTTGTGTAAATTGATGATTTTATTGACTCAACTACATTAATGTCGCGTAGGTGTTTTTATTATTATTATTATCATTATTATTATTATGCTGGTCTCTCTCCACCTCTTGAAAAAGCGGGTTACGTTTAGTTTCGGATATGACGGCATTATTATTATTATTATTGGTCAACGAAGCGGAGAACAAGAGCAAAGTTATATGATATATTGTAAATCAGGAGAGGAACAAAAAATGTCAAAATAAAATATCAACTACACTTAGCTCGGATGATTTTAATCATGACTTTGTAAACATAGCCGAGAATTCACTCAACAGGATACAAAATGTCCATTCAAAGATGCTTGATCCGATGTCTTTTCTCACCAGCATGCCTAGTCCACCATCATCCTTTTCTATAACACCAGTTCAAGAAACTGACATTTTGAACGCGGTAACAACTCTAAAAAATAAGCCTGGGCTAGACTTTTATAATCTGAACGCCAAAATGTTAAAAGCCGCTCTTGGTTCATTAGTTACACCGCTAACAAACCTGTTTAATAAATGCATACAGGAGGGGAGCTGGCCGCATGTATTAAAAATATCAAAAATCATACCAGTATATAAAAACGGTGATTTAGATCTTGTCGGTAACTACACACCCATAGCAATTCTTCCTGTCGTCTCAAAACTCTTTGAAACAATAATCAAAGAAAAATTAATATCATATTTAGAAGATAAACATATTATCACTACTGCTTAATATGGATTTCAGAAGGGTAAATCTACAATTTCAGCTGTCACAAATGTGATTGAATACATTGTGGAAGGTCTTGACGGGGGTCAAAATACTCATGGTGTTATGTGCGATCTGTCTAAGGCCTTTGACTGTGTTAACCTTGATATTCTATTTAAAAAGTTCGAACATTACGGCATACGAGGGAATGGACACCTATTACTAAGATCTTATCTAGAAAACAGACAGCAATATGTCAGCTATAACGGACATGACTCTGGGCTTGTACCAGTTAAGCACGGAGTACCTCAGGGTTCGGTGTTAGGACCGATACTCTTCTTACTATATGTAAACGATTTGCCCTCATCTGTGATATATAAGACTATTATTTTTGCAGATGACACTACTTTTTTAACAAGAGGGAATGATAATTTGAATGTAGAAATTTTAAGAGTTGCAAAAAATTGGTTTGATGCGAATAACCTAAAGCTAAATGAATCAAAAACTAAAAATATAACATTCAGTTCAGACAAATGCCGCATAAAATCAGAACCGGTCAAGTTATTAGGAATAACACTCGATCCAGGACTAAACTGGACAATTCATATAGAAAATCTCTGTGCTAAGATCGCATCACAGTTGTTTGCGATGAGGCGAATACGTTCATGTATCGGAGGAAATGACGTTATGCGAACACTTTATTATGGTCTTATTCACAGTCACCTGTCCTATGGCATTGTTCTGTGGGGGAGATCAAGTAGTACTCACAAGGTGTTTGCTCAGCAGAAAACAGCTCTCCGTATCATTGATGGTACCCAAGAACGCGTACACTGTCGGGAGCTGTTCATTAAATACAAAATACTTCCTCTACCATGTGTTTACATCTTTGAGACACTGCTCAGTATACATAAGAGAGCTTTGAATATGCCGACCTGTTCTGATTTTCATTATTATAATACTAGAGGAGCTGAACAACTGGTTCTACCTTATTCTCGAATAAGAGTATCAGAAAATAACAAACCAGATATAAAGCTTTAGAATAAGTTTGTGGATTTGCATCCTGATCAGAATATTAAACATCTTAACTACTCTAAATTTTACTCACTTGCGAAAACATTTTTATTAGGAAATTGTTTTTATGATATTGCGGAATTTTTGGCAAGTATGTAACATTATGTGTTACGGGCTTTTAATTGATTTTTTATTGTTGAATTGCGATGAATAGTGTTTTTATGAATGTGTTTTGTAAACATTAATGGGACTACCTTAAAACTTAAGGGTTTTTGAGTTATACTTTATTGTTGAATTGCGCTTAATATTGTTAATATTGTTTTTATAAATGTGTTTTTGTAAATATGAATGATACTAGTTTGAAACTCAAAGGATTTTAAATGATATTTTATTGTTAAATTGAAGTTGAAAATGATTTTATTGTGTGGTTTTGTAAATTATGACGCAATTAGTTTCAAACTGATTAGTTTATTGACCACGTATTTTATGAATATGTGTTATTTTAAATTCGGATGTGCAAATTTATATCTGTGTAATTGTTTATTTTCAATCTCAAATAACTGTAATTAGGACAAATTATGAGGACTAAAAAAATACTATGTATTTCAACTAGTCAATAAAGCACCTACCACCTATTATTATTATTATTATTATTATTATTATTATTATTATTATTAGTATTATTATTATTATTATTGTTATTATTTTTATTATATTTATTATTATTCCTCAGGGCTCGATTTTGGGTCCAATACTTTTTATAATATTTGTTAACGATTTACCAGAGGCTATTGACACTTTTTGTATTTTATTCGCTGATGATACTACAACTTTATCTGATGGCACACAAGTTGGTGATAATATTTTGTTGAATCAGTGGTTCCTGGCAAATAAGCTGAAACTCAACGACACTAAAACGAAACACATTCTTTTCAGTTTAGATAAATGGGCTATAAAATCAGAGCCAGTTAAATTACTGGGCATTCATTTGGATACAAACTTAAGTTGGTCACCTCATGTTGACTACCTTTGTTCAAAATTAGCGAGCCAAGTTTTTGTAATTCGTCAATTAAAATCATGTATACCAACTCATTTGTTAAAGTCTGTATATTATTCACTTTTTCATAGCAATTTAACATATGGTATTATGCTATGGAGCAGCAGCACATCAGTGCACAAAGTATTTGTGTTACAGAAAACTGTAGTTAGAATAATTTACAACGCACCAAGAAACACCAATTGTAAAAAAATATTCAAAAAACTGAAATATTGCCGCTTCCGTGCTTGTATATTTTTGAAGTGTTAATTGAAACACATAAAAATCGATATGTTCTGACTAAACATGCAGATGTTCATAATTATTATACTAGAAATAGTAAAGACATTGTCATTCTCAAATCAAGACTGAAAACAACAAAAAACAATAAGTTGGATATTACATTGTACAATTCATTTGTAAAATATTTTGAACATATAAATATAAGTGATATGACGAGAGTTCAATTTAAACATTTTGCGAAGTCTTTTCTTTTAAATTATTGTTTTTATACAGTTCATGAGTTTTTGGAGGAATTGAATACTTGGGCTTAATGTTTATATGTTTGTTTGTTTGTTTTGTTCAATTTAATTTTTATTTTCTATTATTTTTTAACTTGTTTTATATTTTAAAATTGTCATATTCTCATCAATATTTTTACTTTATGAAATGTATGTCTGTATTTATGTAAAATTTTTACTTTCTATTATTTTTATTATATTTTAAATTTGTCATATACAACACTATACAATCTTTAATATTTTTAGTTGGTAAAATGTATTCACATGTACTACTTTCACTGACTTCTAATGTACTATGTATGTGAATGGGGTCAATAAACCATCTATCTATCTATCTATTATTATTATTACCTTATAACTTGAATGTTGCATTATTATTTCTAATTTTGAATGCCGCTTTCCCCTGACTGGCACCATAAGATGAGTTCTTAAATCTCATGTTTTACATTAGGGAAAACAATCTCGCATTGGATGTAACAAGCAAAACAGCATATAGAACCTGGGAGGAATAATCTAGAGACAGACAAAAATGGTATAACATGGAAGAGTTTTACAGGAGAAAGGAGGAGAAGCTGAATAATTGGTTATTATAAACGCTTCCCATATATAACAACAATAGTATCACAAATGAAAATCGCAAAGAAAGTTTCTGTAGAGACGTCTCTGCTTCGTATTTCGGCATCATAAATATTTCGGTCGTATCGAGTATGGGACTATACACAAATAGAGACTAAAGCGTTTTCCATTTAGCTTCGAAAAAAGTTATATCCTATAGATTTCCGTGAATGGCCCATTAGTAGAGCAACAATGATATAACAGCACTTTTATTTAACTAGAAATCGTTTCCAAGGAGAATTTGTGCACGGCATTTCAATCGCCGTTTTGCTGCAGAGTATTCGTTTAGGGAAATAATGAGGTGATTATAGCTATCCAAGATGCTTGCTTACAAGAATTTGTAAACTTGCTGAAAATAAGCTTTTAAATATCATGTTACTGCATTGAATATTTTAATGTTTCATTGAATTTCGTTCGCAAATTATTTTTTGTACCAC
This sequence comes from Galeruca laticollis, assembly GCA_963921935.1. NCBI lineage: Eukaryota > Metazoa > Arthropoda > Insecta > Coleoptera > Chrysomelidae > Galeruca > Galeruca laticollis. The sequence goes on along the minus strand of OY998177.1, from coordinate 244,182,869 downwards.
CGTGCGTTTTTACCCACTGTCCCGCTCTTATTTTAGTTTAGAAAGTGTCACTTTGGCTTTCCCGCACTAGTGCGGGGAAGTAAAATATGTCAATTAATCGTTATTAAATGTACATTTCATTGATTTTACCTGTATATTACTATCAAGACTAATATATATTCTGGATTTTTCAGATTATTTTCAATAAAATCAATATTTTAATGGATTTGACAGACGAAGAGCTCCCAGAAGCAATATTAAAGGCCGCAGATGAGGTAAATTCAGACCTGTTACCAAGTAAATCCCGAGAAAGATACGAACAGCAATACAACCAATTTTTAAATTGGTGTAAGAAAAAAGGAGTGAATAGCTTCAGAGACGAGGTTTTTTTGGCGTATTTTTCGCACCGTCGTTTTTTTATCAATTACAAAAAAGGCAAATGTCCTGTTCAGTGCGTAGGCGTAAACATATTTGGTAAAATGCCGGCAAAGATCGCTACCTATTTAGGCCTACCTAACCCAAAACGTTATACAGGTCACAGTTTTAGACTTTCATGTACTGGCAACCTGCAACCGATGCCGTCTCCGTCATCTTCATGCACTTTGGAATCTACGAGTGTTACTCTTAACAGCCAGTTACCACCAACAACTACTCTGGACCGGCTATTCTGACGCATTTGCAGAATGCAACAAATTGTGTTTTCAACATGAATATTAATAATAATTAGTGGATTTTCATGGAATGTTTTGTATGTTGAAATAAAATATATATTTTCAATGTGCTTTTTGAATCTTTATGCGTAAAGTGTCTTTTCCGCCCTTGACTGCTTGCCCGAACTCCGCTTCGCGTCGTTCGGGTCAACGGCAGTCGCGTGCGGGAAAGTATCACTTTCCGCACTTGTTAGGAAAATAACTATTTTGCTCTCTGTACTACACACTGGAAAATTATATCAATAACCATTTTTTTTATTGAAATGTTAGTTTTATCATATTTTAAATATTTGAACGTCATAAAATTGACGCGTTGCTATATACTCGTACTAGTTTGGTTTTTCGAATTTTATAATTTACTTTTTGTAATTGGTATGCAGTTGAGGGTAAAAATTCCCTTACTAAATATGTCCGACAGCGAACGTTCTTAGTTGTTCACCCTGTATTTGTTGATTAGGCACAGAAGGATGTCATCTAGAACGTTTGAGGTATATTATTTAGATGTTTAAGTTATACAACATCTAAGAGAATATATTGTATTGTTTTTGAAATGTTGCATTTAGTTCATTGGTAAGATGTTATTTTATAAATACCTCATTAACATCTACAAGATGCTAGAAGACAATTTTGAATATAACAGAAATGTTGCTTTCAGTTCATTATAAAGACTTCCTTTTGTGGAAGTTCTAGTAATATCACAGCAATGTTAAATGACAGCGCTTTAACATCGCTGAGAAGTTAAGTTGTAACATCACAAAAGTTAACAGCCCTTAGCTGATAATAAGCGGTTGTATAGACGTGCATGTGATGAAAACAAGAGGAAAAAAGAAAGGAAGAATATTATTACAATGTGATGTTGAATTAACATTTATTTGCATAGTGGGTTCAGTAGTGTGAAGGTCGCAAACGCGTAGGTACAAAATGGCTGCAGCAGTGCCTCGTCTTTACGAATTCAAAGCTGTTGTAGACGATTTTGAATTGTATTACGAAATATTAATTCTGTTAATACACATATAAATTACGAGAAAATCTTACTTAACCAACCCCACCAAACGAAAAATCCTTCGAAGATCTTTGCAATCCATTAAAGTCCCAGTTTAACACCTGTAAAAGTGGATGGAGAATAAATTTTTATAGTCTGTTCCAAAGTCATCTGTTCGTGAAAATAAGGGCCCTTATGTTATTTTGGGGCGAAATTGGAACTGTTTTTGCTGAACAAATTTGTGACTGGTTTAAATCTCGAGAAAATCCAAAATAGGATGTGTGAAGAATCCGAAACAAGAACATTAAAGCACATATTGGCATTGGTGTTAAATCAAGAAAATCTCCATCAATAACAAGATCATGACGTCAGATATATGTGTCAGAACCAATGCAACAAATGGGACGTCACAAAATCCATCAGGTCAGTAACTAGAATTGGTGAAAGTCGTTTGGAAAATCGCCAATACGACAGAAAAGAAGGTAATTGACAGAAAATTTTTGAAATTCTCAAAATAAAATAAATAAACGTATAAATGGTTTTGTTTGTGGTAAGGATTCAATGGGAGTTTGTATGTATAAAGATGCAAAATTTAATTTATGTGCGATAATAAGTTACTTCAAGTATTCAAGATAAAAGAAAAATTTATTTTGTAGAGGAAAATGCAGATGCAGATGGGTCAGTCAAGCTGCTTCCCCTGGATAGAGTTTTCTCCAAAATGGTAGCACAAATAAAGGACACCTATCACACCAATTTACACCCCTCGTTACCCCCCTAATTCATAAGCATTTTTTTGGTAAAATGTTGTTGTGTTAGCTATAAGAATGAGTGTGCTAGGTTGTAGTGCGTGTCCTTCATTTGTGCCTTCATTTGCGGAAAAATTCCATAGAGGGGGGGGTGCGATGGTCTAGCGTTAACCAGCCCCACCTTGAATTGAAAGCATTTTCATTGTAAGCTGTTCATGTACTGGCTATAAAATTTGATGTGGTATGTTGTGCTAATTTTCCTTTATTTGTGCTAACATTTTGGTGAAAAAACTCTAACCGAGTGGCGGCTTGACGGACCTGAGGAAGAGAACGAAGTTCATGATGAGGATGAATATAATGACGATTATGTAAACAATGAGTCAGGGAGTGATAAATAATAATAATAAAAGTCTTCATTACCAATTACTAAAAAATTAAATTACATTTTGTTTATACAGATAGGGCGAGATTCAGTTTGTATGTAATAATGAATAAAGTACAATATACAGGGTGTCCCGGGACTAATGGGAAAAAAGTCAGGAGAGTATAATATGAGCCAAAATAATGTTAGTACTTCATATAAACTTTCACTATGCAGGCCCTCGTTTTCGAGTTATAGGCCTCCAAAGTTTTAATTTTGAATTTGGTTTTTATTTTTATTTTTTGTACTAGTTATTTGATCTTTATAAAATTCACGGCAAAGCTATAATGTAAGTGTATGTTTATTTTGGTAAGGTAACCAGATTTACAGTAGTGCATTGAAGCCAGGGACGGACTACTCGCAATGGTTAGTGATGCAAAAATTTTGCAGGTATGGCACACCCTGTATGAAATTATCGAAATTCACTTCCCCACACATTAAGCTAACGAAAAGGTACTCTTGTTGGAATTCGATAAAATAAGCCGTTTGGTTAATATTTACTGTTTTATTAATGCACTACGTACAAATATACCTAACTAACTTATTAATACGATGTCCAGAATTTACTTGCTTTTAATCAAAATTACGAACACAACATTATTAAACCATTAAGAAAACCTCAAAAAGCACAAGTTATAAAACATAAGACTAAAACTAATTCCTAAACAACAACAAAAACTAACGTTATTCTAATAAATGTTCAATATGAGCTCCTCCCACTTCCACGCACATTCTAAGTATACGAAGGTTGTTTCTTTGCACTTGAAAGAGCAATCCCACACTGTTTCTAATAACATTGCAGTGTAACACAATTCTGTCTATTAAATCTTGCCTTGTTTGCACAGGTGTTGCGTATACTTTACTTTTGAGATAACCCTAGAGAAAGAAATCCATAGGATTAACGTCTCCTGATCGCGGTGGCCATTGAAAAGGGCCTCCACGACCAATCCATCTATTAGGAAGCCTTGTGTGTAAATGCTGTCGTACATCTAAACTGAAATGAGGAGGGGCCCCATCATGCATGAATCATAAATTCCTACGAGTTTGTGATAGCACATCATCAAACAGGTTCCATAACTCATTTTGCAAAAACTCCAAATATCTCTGACCGGTCAAAGTACCGTCAATAAAGTATGGCTGTATCAAATGATTGCCAACTATTCCTGCCAAATATTAACCATGAATCTATGCTGGATCCTAGTTTGGATAATGCCATGTGGATTCACATAATCCCATAAATGCATATTATGAGAATTCATGATTCCATCTCTGGTGAAACCGGATTCGTTCGTAAAGAGAACGTTACTAATAAATGTGTTGTCTGCTTGTGGTTGTCGCAGAAACCACTGGCTATACTCAAGTCGTGCAGGATAATCAGCCACTGTCATACGGTGTCCTTTTTCCATGTGAAAAGGATATAACAGCTGTTCTTTTAGGACGCGATGAACAACTGATTTCAAGACGTTATGTTCTCTTGATAATTTTCTAAAACTCGATGGTTCATTATCAATTGCATTTAACAAGTCTTGTTCAACTGCCACAGTACGTATGCTTCGCACTGGACCTTCTCCAGCTTTTTCTGGCGAAAACCTTCCTAAAATTTAAAATTTTGTTTTGTATACATGGAAAATTACATTTACTTATTCATATCTGTTTCTCGTAACCTGAGATCAATACGCCCAAACATTCGTCTGTCTGGCAATGCTCTGTTTGCAAAATGTTCTTCATAAAGCTTTTTGGCCTCTAAACAGTTTCGAGAAGCCAGTCCATACATTAGATGTTTATCTGCGTACTCAATAAAAGCGAATTCTGCTATTGTAACTGTTAAATTAAGGACTGAATTATTGACAAGTACTGACTACGAACTATTCTACACAACGTTTGACAACTAATCCTATGGTAACTTGATAAACGGTAAAAACACAGTTTTTACCAACTTTCCAATTAATAAGTCGCTAATGTTTTTCATCTTCTGCTATCGTTAAATTATTTTTTTGTAGTACTCTAGCTAAATATTGGACATCTATTAAAAGTTAGTTTTACCTCGTTGTGTACTTATAAAAATGGTGAATGCGTAAACTGGTACGTAGTGCATTAATAAAACTGTAAATATTAGCCAAACGGCTTATTTTATCGAATTCCAACAAGATTACGTTTTCGTTAGCTTAATGTGTGGGGAAGTGAATTTCGATAATTTCATACAGGGTGTGCCGTACCTGCAAAATTTTTGGATCACTAACCATAGCGAGTAGTCCGTCCCTGGCTTCAATGCACTACTGCAAATCTGTTTACCTTACCAAAATAAACATACACATACATTATAGCTTTGCCGTAAATTTTATAAAGATCAAATAACTAGTACAAAAAATACAAATAAAAACCAAATTCAAAATTAAAACTTTGGAGGCCTATAACTTGAAAACGAGGGCCTGCATAGTAAAAGTTTATATGAAGTACTAACATTATTTTGGCTCATATTATACTCTCCTGACTTTTTTCCCATTAGTCCCGGGACACCCTGTATAATATATATTTAGCATTTAACATACATCTGCTCTTCCACCTAACCCCAAAAATAAGCCACAGACAGCAAAAAGAACAAAACATAAGTAAATTAAATTAAAAGACAAAGAACATTAGTTTTTCAAATTAAATAACAAAGGAAGGATAATATTTTAATACGAAAAACTTGATTATTGTTGAGAAAAAAATAGTCAAAAAGAACTCGTTTGATTTTATGTAGTGATGAGTAACTGAAATAGTGAGATAGGTTATTAAGACGCTTAGAAATACGATAAGAAAACGATCGTTTGAAAAACTCAGTATGGTAACGAGGAGAATATTTCTGTCTCAAGTTTAGAGTATGTACATCAGTTCTGTATTTTATTTTATGATACAGGTATGGTGGAGAGCCTTCCCTTATGAGCCTAAGATAAAACATGGTAGAATGCAATTGACGACGATTTTTCATGTTTAACCATTTTGTCATTTTGAATGTATGACTGATATGCTCAAATTTACGAATACCAAATATAAGTATAAGGCATGAATTTTGCAATTTCTGTATTCTATTTATATCAAATGAGTTTAAGCAAGAATCATATAAAATGTCACAGAAATCTAGTTTAGATAATACTAATGACTCACATAGAAGAATTTTAACAGATCTATCCAATATGTCAACATGTCATTGTTCGAATGAACAAAGTGAAAGTAGCAAAACTAAAAAATTTTAGGTATTTTTTAATTAAGTGAATTTTGTAAACAGTAAAGACATGACTTTAATGTAGATGTTAGGGTTAAAAATATTAATATAAATTTTTATGTGGTAGAAAGTATTACGATTTCTAACCTCGAACTAACTCATGACAATGTTTTTTTTAAGAGTTATGATGGTAATGTGTTTTAACCAGATAGATATTGAGCCAATGTAGAGTTCAGAGGTGTCTATGAGGTACTTAAATTTTATGTTGTTCCTGGTGCAACGACCAATATTCTGGGTCAAGAATGCATGGAAAAGTTTAATACTAAAATGAATTTTGCAAATAATATTGAGGAAAATATTGAATTAAATAACATTATTTCAAGGTTTCCTAGACTGTTTAGTATTCAAATGGGTAAATATAAACAAGAATCAAGTTGGAGTTATCTGATGTTGATGTCACTCCTGCTTTCAAAGATGAAGTCGATAAAGAGCTCAAGCAGCTCGAAAGAGATAGAATAGTTTCTAAAATAGACCATAGTAAATAACTCCTATAGTTCTTGTCACAAATTTTTAAAACCTAATTATTCTCCTTTGCCGAAACCCAATGAAGTTTTGGCAACGTTTGATAATGCAATTTATTTTTCAAAGAACGATCTGAAGCCTGCTTATAACCAGATTGAGTTGACTGAAGAAACTGCAAAGATACTAGCTTGGACTATTCCAAGAGGTATTTTTTCAATGAGTCGTATGCCTTTTGGCATAACACCAGCGACAAGTATCGTACGTCAGATTGCAGTATCGGGTACTCACTCAGAAGAATTGGTTTTTGGGAGGTTGCAAAATTCAGGTTTTACCCATAAATTTTTTTAATGTTTTGTGTCAGATATTACTTATTTATGGTTTAAAATCACCAAAGGTAAAAGACAAAGTAAATGTAGTTTTAAAAGCAGAAAGGCCTACTCATATTTCAGAGGTTCGAAGTTTCATAGGGTTAGTGAAGTATTTTCCAAATTGATTCCTGATTTAGCAAAAATTTTACAACCAATTTATAATTTTTTAAAATAAGATCGCTGGTAAAGGGAGTATGAAAAGAGTTTTTGAAAATGAAAAATTTATATTTTAACCACATTATTAATGAACAAGACAGAATTGTAGCGTGTCTCTCTTGTGTCTCGTTACCATCCTAAAAGAATTATTCAACATTTTATTTTACCTTAAGAACCAATCACAGTCCTTTAATAACAATTTTTGACTTCAGATATGGGCAGTATTTTTATTCATGATTAAATATGAGATTTAGCATGTTAGAGGTACTTGAACTACTATCTCTCCCAAAACCTTTAATCGAGAAAGGGGGAAATTCTTAGCTTGACAATACATGAACTTAACTGGAAATATAAGTTTGTGGCTCAAACAACGATGAAATTGGGTTAAAAACCATGTAAGACGGAGACCTCTGTAGGGTGATTGAATTTGTAAGGAAAAGAAAAGAGCCAAAAATTATAGAAAAAAATCTAAAATCATATTACACTTGAAGACAAGATCTTTATATCGAGAAAGGAATATCACTTTACGGACATTAGGTATGTGTACCACAAGTTTTGAGAAGGAAAATTCCGCCCTCAACTTCAAATTTCGCATTTTTGTATTGCTGGAACCAAAAACCTGTCCAGATCTTTGGTATTTTGGGGTAACATTGAAAAAGAAATAGAAAATCTCATAGAGTCATGTTCTATGTGCTTCAACCCTCCTAAAACCATTTTAATACAATTGAAAATAGCAGGTGAGTCATTGGAATGAATTCATATAGATTACTTTGAATGAAGATGCGAAATATGCTATACAAAGAACTGTCTATTCGTTTTATATAAAACATGAAGTATCAGCATCAAGTGCTGGAAGCTGTTAGTGAAAACAAGACCATCCCTAAAATGGGTAAGGAGACGACGAGGACAATCTTACATGGTTTGAATGTTAGTTATGAGAAAATAAATTGAAAGAGTGTTCTTATTGAAAGATCTGAAACAGTATTGTGGAGAAGAAGTATCTAATGACAATTAACGAGTTCGGGAAGTAAGGTAGAAAGATTTATCATACGGATGAAACACGGGTAAACGAGGGCCACGTGGTGTTAAAAGTATGGCAACATGGAAATGTCAAAAATGCACGGCAATGGTGAATCAATATTTATGTCCAAGAAAACGGGAGACAACCATGAAGAGATGAACACAAAGGTGTATGAGAAGTGGTTTGGACGCAATTCGGATCTGTCGGTATTATGGATAATACCTTAGACTCGTCCAAATTTTTGTTTACACTTCGAATATTCATACTAACAATCGTAAAATGAGCGTTTTTCTCATTTACTGCTAAAATATCTTTAGCCTCCTGAACATCATCCAAACAAAAAAGCCTCAACTTAATCAACATCAAAATCCTTTATATAATTATCCTTAACTACAGAGATACAGTAGAACCTATATTTAAATATAACATTCGGAAGTTTAGGAAAAAAAGTCAATTACATACTATGCACAAGTGTTTTTAAATGAAACTCAAGGTCTCTAGTTAATTCCACAATATAATACAAGTTATTGAAAATTCTAAAAAATTGACAATTGTTTCGATAAATCAATATCATCGTCAGAATGACAGAAGTTACATTTCATTTTATGCCTACCTGATGTTTAGTAGTTATATTTTTGGCTAGACCAAGAAGTAACCTAACTTGTGATTGGCTTAATATATGTTTATAGAAAAAAGAAGAAGATGTGATATTACAAATATTGAAGCTTAGATATTATTAGCCCTATGGTGATATCCTGGATATCATTTTTCCAACTAAGATCAGTATAACTGTGCAATGATATAGAAAACCAGGAAAACTATATCTGCTGATCTTTACAATTATCACTTAAGAAGACAGTTTATTAGTGGAGAATTCCCTAGATTTAACTGTTCATTGACAACTTCATATTGTGGGTTTCTTAAATGTCTTCTAATTTCCAGTTCTTCAAGGAAATCCAGTTCTTGTTTCATTTCACAAATATGCAGTACTTCTAGTTCTGTGTTAGGTGTCAATGAATGATTGGTGTCAATAATAACCTAACAGTCACAAAATCCGATAAGGGGAATGCTACTGTCATTTTGACGACTGAAAATTACAATTCCAAAGTATATAACTTTATAAAATCCAGTGATGTAAAAGTTCTTAAAGCAGACCCAACAAAGAAGTTTTCTAATAATGAAGGGATATTGTTAATAATTCAAATTATCTTTTAAATGATTACGAAAAGAGGTCTATCATACATAAGAATCCTCATTGTCCACAATTATATGGAACAGTTAAATTACATAAAATAACGAAACCAATTAGACCTGTAGTCTCTTATGTTAATGCTCCTAATAATATATTGGCAAAGAAGTTCAACAATATACTCAATACTTACGGATATGAATCTCAGTACTCAATTAGAAATTCAATAGAAATAATCAAAAAGTTGAAATCAATCCACTTGCAAGATAACTATAAACTCATATCGTTCGATGTAACTAATATGTTTACTAAAATTCCTCCTAAAGAATGTCTAATACTTGTAAGAAAATTACTAGAAGATAAAAATATCAATCCAGGAATAATATCAGATATACTAAATTTATTTGATGTATGCATTAATCAGAATTATTTCACTTTTGACAATAAGATATATATTCAAAATGAAGGTTTACCAATGGGAAGCCCTATATCACCTATTTTAGCAAACATTTTTATGGACAATTTAGAAAGAAAGATCTTTGAAAGTAATATTTCGTAAAATATTTTATTTTGGTATAGATATGTAGATGACATATTAGCTTGTTTTATGGATAGTGAACGACAATTAGATGTATTTTTCAACCACATCAATAATTTACACCCGAAAATTAAATTTACATTAGAAATTGAAGAAAATAGCTCAATCAATTTTCTTGATTTAAAAATTCAAAGAGTTAATAATGTACTTGATTATAAAATTTACCGAAAACCAACACAGACTGATGTGACAATTCCATTCAATTCTAATCACCCTGTCTCACACAGACTAGCGGCATATAATTCAATGATACATAGAGCTTTTTCAGTTCCTATGGGCAACGGTCAGTAGCGCGCAGCGGTCAGAAATGTTTTCAGGTAGTTGAAATTCTATGGGTCAATAGCGCGCGGTATACAATCGGTAAACCGGTCAATTGCGCGAACGGTTCCTTTATAGAAATATGCTCGTCTTAAACAATTTTTTTAACACGTAACATGCCATAGGAAAACACCTGAAAAGAAAACTATATAAAATAGTGATTATAAGATATATTTTTTTTATTTTTTTGCAAAATTAAAACAAACACTTTTAATTAAATTAAATCTTTCAATATGGTTATTTACATATAAATTAATTAAATTTGTTACATAATCTTTGCGTTTTTTATACCTAATATTATTACAAGCTTTAGGCAAATGTACACTATTTATTTTAATATATGTATTAATTTGTACATCTTTTAAAACATTAATAAATTTAAAAATATCTGGATGCGCTACATAAAAACTGGAGTTAAAATGACTGTGGAATGATTCACAAGCATTTGTTGTACGTTCTTGATCACTATTACAAGAAGCCCACATTTTTGGAGGAAAAACGGAATCATCAGATATATAATTATCAACTAAATAATCAGCATATTCAATTAGTTTAGCATTCTGAGGTATATCTGAGTAAAGGTCTTCTACAAAACAATCCCCTACTTCGTTAGGATTTAGAAATAATAATCCAAAAGTGTAATGCAACCAAAGACCTATTGCTGAATTAGAATCCCTGTACTCAGATACCAACCCAAGATTTTGAATTTTACGATACCAGGACTGGGTCAAATGAAACCTACATCCTATTATATTTATGTCTGGCCAAATTTTCTTAACTCCAACGTGTATCGCTTTTTCAAAATCACTAACGATTTCTTTGGGCTCAAACCTTAAATTTATACTAGCACAATAACTTTTTAAAAGCTTAAATGCCTCAAAGTAAGTATTAGATTGTTTGTTTGGCAGTAAAATAAATACTAAAGGTATATAATGTCCGTTTTCTACTGTATGTATCGTGAATAACTGAGTTAAAAATTTCGGGCAATAACTGAAAGTTCCGTCTACATAAATTTTAGGTCGTGAACACAGATACTGTTAATTTGTTTGACAGGAAAATATTATTACATTTAAGTTCGTGTTATTTACCAATAAAAATTCTTCGTCCTTATTTGTTTTAATAACAATAGATTCTAGAGCTTCTTGGAGGTCTTCTAATGATTGAGGTAAAACTGGCAAAACGCTTCGTCTTGATCGATATACACTTTTTCTTATATTATCAAGGTCCCGTGTTGTGAGATTCACTTCTGCGGGAGCTTCTTTAAGCTCAGTATTGATGATCTTAGAAGGTCTTTGCGATATGTCTTCTACAGCCTTCCTTTTAATTCCGTTTTGTAATTTCTGTGAAACAACATTAAAATATATAAATAATATATATCTACTATAATTTTTGAGGTTTATAAGAGTGAGTATTTTTGAAAAATAACAAATTTAAGAAATTAGATGAATATCCGAAATATTTAACTTATACGAATAAAATTAATCATATTATATTATATACGTAGGTCGAGTAGTGAGCCATTATTAACCGAGGAGTTGTACTAATATTTTAAAATTTTATTTAATTAGATTTTGATAAAGGCAGAAATGATGCTAATTTCAAATAAGTTTTTATAATTTTATCATACCAATTAAGTGTACCTACTAGTGCTGAATTTGCGAGTTTGATTTTGTTTAGAATTAGAAATAAGAGTTTCTGTTTATATTTCATTGAAAATATAAAAAAAGTTCATTATTTACCTAGGGAGAGAAATATTATTTCTCATTCGAGCTTTGGAGTTAATAATGACGATTTCTAAGGTTAGTAGTAAGAAATATAATTATTAAACACTTACCTTAACGTGTAAATTTTCATCAAATGCGTGACTGTGATTGTCTTTCTGCTGTAACAACACCTCTTCTGATTTATCCACAGAAATCGAAGCTGGACATCCTCGCTTTGTACAGCGATATGAAACACCTAATATAGTTTCTCTATCTTTGCGAAAAGTATAACTTTTAACTATTAATAATTTTTTTCCGCGCTCACTTAACATGGTCTCCATTTCGGTATCTTTACACGTAAACTTCTTCTGAATAATGTAAGTGAGTAAATGTAATTTAATGTGTACAATCATAAGACTGAAAGACCCCTTGCTATTAGGGACAGGTACTAATATCATGTCTGCGCGCAATCGACCTGTCCCTTTTAGAACCCTCTTATAATCTGTAAGGATTAAACTGACCGCTGCGCGCTATCGGAATACACCCGTTCCTATGAACAAATGTAATTTTGATAGAGAGATTAATACAATTAGACAAATAGCAACATCTAACGGTTATCCATTAGATATGATAAATAGGCTAATTAGTAAAAAAGAGAAAAAAGTGGCATTACAACTAATATATCCTAAACAAGCTGATGAAATTAAAACTTATAAAACCATCACATATGCAGGAAATATTTCTAATAATATTTCAAAGATAATATCTTCAGCAACAAATACAACAATTTCTTTTAAAACAGAAAGTAACGTTAGTACAAAATTGTTAAATGTAAAAACAAAAATACCACTATTAAAGAAGTCAGGTATATATAAACTCAAATGTCCAGAATGTAATGCTGTCTATTTGGGTCAGACCCTTAGGAATTTTGAAGTACGATATAGTGAGCACTTACGAGCATACAGATTAAAACAACCAGATAAATCCCACTACGCAAAACATCTACTTGACACCAATCATTCATTGACACCTAACACAGAACTAGAAGTACTGCATATTTGTGAAAATAAACAAGAACTGGATTTCCTTGAAGAACTGGAAATTAGAAGACATTTAAGAAACCCACAATATGAAGTTGTCAATGAACAGTTAAATCTAGGGAATTCTCCACTAATAAACTGTCTTCTTAAGTGATAATTGTAAAGATCAGCAGATATAGTTTTCCTGGTTTTCTATATCATTGCACAGTTATACTGATCTTAATTGGAAAAATGATATCCAGGATATCACCATAGGGCTAATAATACCTAAGCTTCAATAATTGTAATATCACATCTACTTCTTTTTTCTATAAACATATATTAAGCCAATCACAAGTTAGGTTACTTCTTGGTCTAGCCAAAAATATAACTACTAAACATCAGGTAGGCATAAAATGAAATGTAACTTCTGTCATTCTGACGATGATATTGATTTATCGAAACAATTGTCAATTTTTTAGAATTTTCAATAGTTTGTATTATATTGTGGAATTAACTAGAGACCTTGAGTTTCATTCAAAAACACTAATATGAGCATATTCCATGAAGTAAGGGTCGAGACAGTCAATTTTTTTTACTATACACAACATAAAAAAGTGAAATTGCTAGTTTTTGTAATGTCTTTGGGTGGGTTTGATGAATTGTTTGCAGGATGTTCAAGTTTGTCTATTGTTCGATAGTCTAAGCTTGGATAAGCATTGCCATTCTCCCATCTTCTTAGTTGCGAAGCATCGTATTCCATTGATACAGATTGTGCAGCTTGTTAATTCTTATATAACAAACATTCTGATTGTTCTTCCTCTCATTTATTAGATGTTTTCGGAATGGTTTGTTGTCACAATTAGCATTTAGCCATGGAATTACTGTATTAAGGTTACCTCCGTATCATTGTGAGGTGAATTCAAATTGAATTAATCAGGGCATAAGTTAAAGGGAACGTGGAATGGAAAAATAGAGCGTTTAAGTTAGCCGTCTTCTTAAGGAATCATTGGAACGAGTGACTGCATAAAACTGGAGCAAGTGTATTGTCCATGATAAAAACGAATCAAAGAAAATGTGTGATGTAGATAATATGGCTGATAAAGTTATTGATGATATTATTATCAATGTGATAGTGATACTGATGATGAAAAATCGGGAAGAGACAAAAGGTAAGTTCTAACATTGTTTTTCGGTGTTACGAGTTATATTTTTATAATTCTATTATTGTTCCTATGATTTTCTTCATTGAAAACAATACCTTGCGTTTTCATTGAACAATTTTCTTCATTTTAACCGTCGCACATGCGTAGAAACAAAATTGGATGGTATGCAATCACGACAGACCAGCTAGCGCCAGTCTGCAATAGCTGAACAACGGGTTAACACGTCGAAGTCATCGCATCTCTCCCAAAGAAAGTAATAAAATCCTTAAAATCTTTAAACATCAATTTTAAAGACTCCCCGACATCACAATGTATCACTTTATTGACGCACTGTATATCTATGCGAATGTTACAGCAGCATAATAAACTCAAGGAATTGCGCTTGCAGCGAAATCGGATTGAAATTATTTGACAAACGAGATCCGGGATTATTACATCGAATATTCATCTGTCACGAAGCATCTGTTTTTGAAGTTCAGTATAATAATCAGATTCGACCAATTCACGCGAGAATTCCCTTTTATCGTGAAATATATCTTCCATAACTATTTAGAGTTTGAACCTATTACGTTTCGTCTGATGTGTAGAGTAACTGGCAGATTCGTTATGGAAAAACATAAAACATCGCGATTTACATAAGCTGTTAGGATAAAAACGAGGCAAGAACGAAAAACACTGTATCTTGTTTTGATAGACGAAGAGAGACAAGAGAAACCGTTGACGAAAATGAATAGTAGCTCTCAAGAAAATTTTAATAACAATAAAGACTGATTGTTCTATTTTCCATCAAAATTGAATTCTTGAGGAAAAGATCGACTCCATTTTTATAGATACTCAGAATATTAATGTGAAAAGTGAGTTTCTTGGAAGCAAGTCATAATATTCTCAATGTTTACACGGGTGATAACAAGTGAGACGATAATGAATATTTCACTCATATCAAAGTTTCCATACTAACTGATCAATCACAAACCAAAGACAGCTAGTATTATCGCGGAAATGCCAGCTATCCACAAATTAGGAGAAGTAGTTCTACGATATCAAATTCAATAAGTAAAGACAAAATCGATGATGTCTATACAATACCTCGTTTCCCCACAATTTTTGGAAATAAAGGTTTCTGTGGAGTTTGGTTAGACTATAGCTTATTAATCGATAGATGGCGCCAAAATGATCATAATATAATAATAGGTCCGTGATTTGTCAAAAGGAAAATGCAATACCTCGTATCTCCAACAAAATATGGCGGATGTGAGTGGCCTGTGAAATGAGGTAAGTTTTGATTGTCAACGGAATCATTTGGAAGTCGATCAATCTTGCTCTGAAAACCAAAAACTTGAAGATTTGTTATTGGGAAAGCGTTCTACCGGAAGCCTTGCACTCAATAAGATCGTTGCTGAACACTAGTACTAACTGTACTCCACACGAGAGGTTCTTCATTCATTCGAGACGACACGACTCTTCCAGCCTGGTTACTTCAACCTGGACCTGTCCTTGTCCGACGGAACAACAGAACCAGTAAGTATGACCCCATTATGGATGAAGCCGAGTTGATCGAGGCCAATCCTCAATATGCCCATGTCCGATTCGATGACGGACGTGAATCTACAGTCTCTCTCAAACAACTGGTCCCTAGTGGAGACTTGAATCTGGAACGCCCAGATCCAATAGACCTACCACCTTCTCCTCCCCTTGCACAGGCCTTTTAGCCACATGTTCCTCTTTGTTCGCCTGCCCCTTTCTGTGGGCCTTCCAGGTCAGATATTCAAGATCCTCCAACACCAGGTCAAGAAGGAACGCATGAAAATCGACCTAGAAGAAACAGAAGACCTCCAAAGCATCTTGAAGACTATGTCTCCAATGGACTCTTCTCCTGCGAGGGAGAATGAGGTAATTGCATGTTCACATTGCCTTGACAACCGTTATTATTTGACGACAATATTATAACTAAAACACGAGGATATACCTTTTAAAAACACTAACGTTAACTTCCGTTGACAATGTGACATGACATCTCACATAGAATATCTACATACAGATATATCAGTGATAAACATAATCTTCTAGCCCTGTCACAGTTTTTAGATTCTAAAGGAATTTTGCGAGTCAGTGGTCGTTAGAAATATTCACACCTCAGATTTGAAACTAAGCATCCAATTTTACTGATAGGCAAACATAATCTAGCAATACTTATCTTCGAGCAAGAGCATGAAAAATTATTGCATGCTGGGCCACAATTACTACTAGCTGCAGTACGTCAAAGATATTGGATTAGTTCAGGAATAAGCATTGCTAAGTCAACAATACGAAATTGTCTAATTTGCTCCGAACTGAAACCAAAATCAATCGAACCAGTAAAGGCACTTTTGCCAGAAGACAGAGTTACAAAATTCCACCCTTTGACTATAACCGGAATTGATTATGCTGTACTTCTCATGATAAGAGATAGACGAAGGCGTTCTTGCAAATTTATCAAATGTTATATTGGTTTATTTGTATGTTACTTTTCTGCCCAACCTATCTAATATGCGAGAAAAGTTGGTTTACCCCAGAAAAAGTTGGAATTTTGAAAAAAAATTTTTTTATTATTTTTACGTTTTCCATCAACAACAACACGAAAAATCGGTTTTTAAAAAAAAAATCCTGTGTGTATGTCGTCGTTGTCGTCGGCCACTTTTCCTTACATGTCTTGTTAGCACGATACAGCCGTCGGAGTGCAATAAGTCACCAATTTTATGATGCAATATTATTAAGGACATGTCACAGATGAACCCTATTGATTTTTAGCTCACCAAGGCCAGTACAACAGGTGCTATGGTACTTGAAGTACGACATTTTGTAATTTTTTGAGAAATTTCAGTTTGTTAGCACGATACAGCCTCCGGAGCTACACAAATCACCAATTTTATGATTGAATATTATTCAGAACATCTCACTGATGAACCCTATTGATTTAGAGCTCACCAGAGTCAATATAACAGGTGCTACAGTACTTTAAGTACGATATTTTTGTCATTTTTGGAGAAGTTTCAGTTTGTTAGCACGATACAGCCTCCGGAATATATACAAGTGACCAATTTTGTGATTGGATATTATTCAGAGCATCTCAAAGATGAACTTTTTTGATATTCAGCTTACTTAAGCCAGTACAACGGGTGCTATGGTACTTGAAGTACCAAATTTTTGTCACTTTGGAGAATTTTCAGATTATTAGCACGATACAGCCTCTAGAGAGTATACGATTGATCAATTTTATGATTGAACATTGTTCAAGGTGTCTCACAATTGTACCCTATGGATTTTCAGTTGACTCGAGCGAGTACAGCGGGTTCTATAAATCCAGATATACTAAATTTTTGGTTATTTTTGGAGAAATTTCGGTTTGTTAGCACGATACATCCCCCGAAGTGTATACAACTAACAATTTTATGATAGAATATTGTTCAGGACCACAGATGCCGAAAAAGTAGTTTTAACCCTTATACTACCAAGCGGGGTGCAAATGCACCCCACATGCACTTTTTTGTATATATCTAAGCCAATTATATTTTGTTTTATTTCCTCTTTTTAGTAGCTGCATTTTTTTAGGTTCCAAATGTAATTTACCTAAAATCTTTCATGGAATTTTTCCATCTCAGTAATTATTTAGGTATTTAGAGCATTTGCACTCCGCTTGGCATTTTACGTATACCAATATTTCTATGTTATTATGAGCTAACGGCAGGATAAAATCCTTACATGTTGACTAGCGTCTAGCGAGCTGCAGGTCACAGATGATCCTAACCAATCAAAAACGACCAAGGTTAGGATCCGTTGGCGCGAAAGTTTAAAAATAATAGCTGCTATCTTTTCACCAAAATATTGAATTATTTCAATTAAAACGCATTGTAATTGGTTCTTACTAGACAATTAACTGAGATTATTTGATATTCGGACGCATTTATTAAATCATAACGACTTTGCTACACTGAGAGAAAATAAAAGTTGAGAGAATGTTTTGCAGTTATTTCAATTCAAGAAAATCTGTTGAATTGAAATAAAATTATTGTTTAACGGTTTAAGGATTTTTTTTGGGATGTTAATTTATTCATGTTGAGTTTTCAAAAAACTTGTACCAATATATGTATTTGCGTTTTTGAAATTAAAATATAAATTGTTAAGTAGGAACAAAAATAATTTAACGTTTCTTTTTCTCGATCAATTTCCGGAGCCACATAATAAAAGAACAAATATTTAGACGAGATTGTTCTGTTACTAAAAAGAAGAAAAATATATCAAAAAGTGGTGTTTGTAAACCCAGTCATGAAGAAGTAGAAAAAATAGCTTCAAAGTTTTCATCAAAAAATGTATAAATAAATTATAATTATTTATAAGACAAACCAATAGTCTTAAGTAGTTTGTGTTTGCTTTGTTCAATATTCATATTTCCTTAAGACAACAAATACAGTGGTCAACGGTATTTTCCTAGTTTCTACTTTGATCAACGTGATAATTAGACTTAACTATGCAATGTTTTAAATCTCAGTTAACCAGATAATCCGCAATAGTCGTATATAACGTCTAATGATTTTTTTTTCTTGCTATATCAATTCTCGTTAATATATCAATAATAGGAAATTGATGGATACAACGAATCATTATTGTTCCTACTTACGATTTATATTTTAATTTGAAAAATGTAATATCCATATTAGTTCACGTTTTTTGAAAACTCAAACTTAAATGAGTAAATTAAAATTCCAAAATAGTTCGATATTCCGTCAAACAATATTTTTACTTCAATTTAACATATTTTTTTAGTTAATTCAACTGGAAAAATATTTTTCTTTTTTCTCAGAGTAGCAAATGTGGCCAAATATCAAATACTCTCGGTTAATTGCCTAGTAACAATCAATTACAAGGCGTTTGAATTGAAATAATTTAATATTTTTGTCAATAGAAAGCTGCTATTATTTTTAAATTTTTACGTCAACGGATCCTAACTTCGGTCGTTTTTGATTGGTCAGGATCATCTGTGACTTGCAGCTTGCTAGACGCTAGTTACATGTTGTACTGTTCGTATCCCCACTCCTCTCATTCGGCGCGGCGCTTGCATTTCTACGCCGCCGGCCGCCTACTGGTACAGGAGTAATAGTTATTACTTTTTAGTGTCGTTTATGCAAGCGTCTGTGTAAGATAAACGAGTCGGTTTATAGTGCGCCACGTGGTTGTTTATTCGGTCGAAAATGAGTAATTTCCGAATTCGAAATGAAAAAGCTCTAACGGAGGAGGAAATGTTAATGCTGTTGCAAAATGATGATCCAGAATATGAGAAATTCTTGCAGGAAGATGATGCAAGCGACATCGAATGTGAGGACTATATATCCGACCAAGAAGAATTCGATGAAGAAATCTATGCTTCTTCTGATGAAGAAAACACTAACTTAGAGGTACCTGTAGCTGATATTCCTGTTTATATAGCTAAAGATGGTACCCAGTAGTATAAAATGCCAATAAATAATCGAGTTCGACGTTCGCAGGCAAACAAGATTGTGCATGTTCCAGGACTTACACCTACCAGTGCAGAAATAGGTACGATCAAAGAATCGTTTATGCTGTTTTTTTCAGACGATATATTTAACATTATTGTCGCTGAAACCAACCGGAAAGCTGAATTTTATTTTGATAATCCCGAGAGTACAAAGAAATATGTGCCAACTAACAGAAGAGAAATCGAGGCCTATATAGGTCTACTTATTACATTAGGAGCATTGCAAGCTAGTACCGAATCTATTAAAATGCTTTTTGTCTAGAAATCGATTGCAGTTTCTGACCAAATTTTTGAGATTCGATAGTTTTGAGACCAGGGCTAAGAGAAAGTTAGAAGACAAGCTTGCACCAATAAGGGAAGTATTTGATAAATTCGTATCAAAATGTAAAAAAGCACTATATCCGAGTACGCACGTGTGCATTGACGAGCAACTCATCCCATTTCGAGGAAAGGCTCTATTTAGGGTCTATATGAAAAGCAAGCCAGCAAAGTATGGAATAAAGATATGAGCAATGGCAGATTGTGAATACAATTATACTTTGAATATGCAAGTGTATTTAGGTATGTCATTTATTTTCATTTATGCTATGTTATCTACCGATTATTTTTGTTAGGCAAAGTAGGCAACAAGCCTGAAAAAGGTGAACGGGTTGTTCTTGAACTTTCTGATTATCTAAGTCAAAGATATGGTATCACAACTGATAACTTCTTTACTAGTCTTCAGCTGTCTCAAAAATTGTTGGATAAGAAGCTTACATTATGTGGCACTCTGCGCAAAAATAAGACGTTTGTACCAAAGGAACTACTTCCATCATCTTCAAAAAAAGAATATTCTTCAATGATTACTTTTACAAAACATTGTACATTAGCGTCTCATGTGCCGAAAAAGAACATCGCCGTTATTTTGTTATCAACCGAGCATGACGATGACAAAGTAAGTAATAAGGAGTCAGACTACAAACCAGATATTGTCTTGCATTATAATAGTACTAAAGGAACTGTAGATGCAACAGACCAAATGGTAGCAAAATATACCACTCAAAGAAAAACTCTTAGATGGCCCATGGTACTTTTTTACCATATTATTGATATTGGAGCTATAAATGCCTATAAAATATGAAAAAATCCAAATTACGGATCTGGGCACTTAGATGCAAGAAGAAAATATCTTCTTCAGTTGGGAAGGGAAAGGAACTGACCAAGGAAAATATGATTCATAGATTTAGAAATACTAATGGTTTGCAAGCAAGCATAAAAGAAAATATTCCTCAAGTTGTTCCAGAATTGGAACAAAATATCCCTCCAACAAGACCTGTAGTAACTCAAGGTAGATGTTTTCTCTGTGAAAAAACCAAAGATAGAAAATCAAGACTCTGAAAAAGAAATTATTAATTTTGAATACCTAATTAAGGTTTGTTTAATTTTTAGTAACTAAATTGAAATAAAAATAGATACAAAACAATTTATTTGCGTTTTTTTTTCATTTTACTTAAAAAAATGGGGTGTAAATGAACCCCGCTTGGTATCGCACGTATGTAAAAAAACTTGGTATTATAAAGGTTAATCTTTAAAACCGTTTAGTTTACTACTAAATATATTCACCTAGACTTAGTATCAGACTTGTCTTCTGATGCATTTCTTGCTGCACTCAGACGTTTTATTTCAAGACGTGGTAAACCTTCTATCATGTATTCAGACAACGGTACTAACTTTGTTGGTATTCACAAACAATTTAAATTTTTAAAGCTCTTTTTTTGAAAATTGTAAAGATGAAATTCTAAATTTCTGCGCAAATGACAATATAACGTGGGAATTAATTCCACCTAACTCTCCTCATTTTGGCGCATTGTTGGAAAGCGGTGTTAAAAGGGTCAATCATCACTTACACAAAGCAATTGGTGAAACCAAATTAATTTATGGAGAATTATTAACTGTTTTATTACAGATTGAATCAATTGTAAACTCCTCTCTTCGGATCCAAATGACCTATCCCCTGCGCATTTAATCATTGGTAGAACATTTACTCCGCTACCACATCCAGATTTTAAGTCAGTACCTGTTGGAAGACTATCACGTTACCAGTTGCTTCAACAGCTCAACCAAAGCTTCTGGAAGGGTATCTCCACTCAATACTTGATCAATCTCCAACAAAAACGGAAGACACAATGTAATAATGTGACTGTTGACACGTTAGTTCTGGTCAAACACGACACGCTTCCACCAAGTAGTTGGTTGGTTCAACAACGCACGACTATGGAATATCCAGAGAATACTACATACATACTACATTTGTCGGCAGCAACCAACCACAACCCCATGAACTTTCACCCTCTAAATCACAGTACAGTGAAGTGTCTTAAAACGCACAAGTGATAATTATAAAAAATTCCTCAATTGTTTACTATCAAAATTGTTTATAAAATGTATACATTTATTTAGCTAACACTGGTCAACATTGTAATTAATACATGACACATTTATTGACCAAGTTATGAAAAAAATCGAGATTATACATATTGAAATTCATGATTGTGTAAAATTATATATTATTATTACTTAATACTCCCTATCGACTGTTTAATTTGCGTTAAAAATGAATAACATTCTAATAAAAAGTTTTTATCCAATAAGCAGGAAAAACTCCACTCTAAACTTTACAAACAAGCAAACTTGTTCCACGTTTTACCAGCGAGTTTTTTTTCGAAATGTAATTATTAAATTTTTATTGTGAGTTCTTGAGATTATTAATTATTTTCATACCTGAGACTCAGTGGATTGTTTATGACCACAACGGAAAATTGCTTCGCTCTTTTTTGAAAGAACGTTCTCCACGTTGGGGATTCAATTTAATTTCATTTCTGGAAAGATGTGGATTCTAACAAAGTTACTCGTGCTGATTTGGAATATCATGATAATAAATTGATTATACGAAATTACAGCACCGGGTAATGGAGATATATAATAGCTGCGAAGTTTCAGAAATATTCTACGACCAGCGTTCAAATAGAATTAAATCAATGAAAAATTATGTAATATACAAAAGAGGAAGATGACATACAGCCAAAATTGCTCATATATGTTCGTAGAAGTTATTTAATCATGGAAATTTTTTAATAACCGCATAATGTGGATTCAAAAGCCAAAAATAAAGTCGAGATAGAATAGCCCCAACCCACTTATATTTTTATAAATATTTACATTTGAAAACTAATACCATACAGCTTTCTTAACATAAAATTTCCTGTAATTTGATACCCCACATGATTTTTAAGAAAAAAATAGTTTTTTTATAGATATCGGCCAAAACTACGGATGTATACTTTTAGTATGATAATTCGGAACATGTAATCTACCATTTGCAATTAGTTCGATTGTTTTTTCACATATTTCTATTCCACTATAATGCTATTTCTAAAGTTAGTCTTTATGGTATTTCTCTATTTTTCACGAATGATAGAAGTGTTTTATTTATTCTCGTATATCGTTCGATACTAATAAAAGAATAATTAATTCGCAAAGATTTTTTTTATTCGGTTTAACGGGCTCGACAACTATGGCCATTTACACATTTACGATGAATTATACAACTTCTATGTATTATAAAATTACAGTGGATTTGTAAATTGCAATGGATTATACGATTAAATATAGAAGAAATGGTAAATTTAAACAATTGATTATCAGAAATATATCAAAATTAATTATTTTTTGGTTCATATTTTATAATAAAGTTGAATGTCCTTTAAAATAGTTTAATAAAAGCGATGATTTTATGCGGATCATTTAATATGATTTGAAGATCTTCTTCGATATTCAGTTGCTGTCTTCTCATTGTATGCTGATGGCAGTCAGTCAGGATGTGTTTAACGGTCAGGAGGGATTGGCAGAATCGACACAATGGTTTAGCACTTGTTGCCATTAGATAATCATACGTTAGTTTTGTATGGCCTAATCTTAGTCTTCTTAGATGACCATCTCTTTTCTAGAAAGTTGGGGCTAGGTCGGTCGATCAAGATTCGGTCGGATTTGGTAGTTTTGTACAGTTTTGGTGACAATGTGATTGCCACCTGCTGTTTGTTATTCTCTTTATTTCCGATTTCAAATCCTTGTAGAACTGGATGTTGGAAGAACCAGTAGTGGATGTGACAGATTTTTTTGCATAACTATCAGCAAGCTCATTGCCTGTTATACCGATGTGTGAAGGTATCCAGATGATAGTGACTGTTACACACTGGGAGGAAAGATTTTGATATGTATCATGTATCTTTTGTACGAGGGGATGTTGCGTATGGAGTGGATTGCTGCTAAAGAGTCTGTACCAATGGCAATATTCTCATTTCTTGGAGTGGGGCTATTGAATGCTAAAAGTATGCTAAATAGTTCGCTGGTGTGGACACTGCATTGGGAGGGGATACGAGGTGAATTTACGAGGTTATAGGTAGTTGTGTCTGGATTACTATAGGCACAATTTGATCTATAATATGTTGTTTTGATTTTATGAATATATGATCCAGACAAGATTTTTCTCGTGTGGCAATATTAATTGTAGAACTATATCCGAACTCATTAAGGGTATTATTATATTCAGTTGAAATACTATTGATTTCTAATATATTTATGTTTAAATCCCTAACGAAAAGGTACATATCTTCATCATTATCAACACTTGCTTAAAAATAATTTTGCAAACATGTTACAAATGCGGCCACGTTTGTATCGGGTGACCTGTACGCTGCAGATATAACTCCGCTATTACTTTTATTAAGTTGGATTTTAGCCTGTAGAACGTTAATATTTGGGTAGGTCTCTATTATTTTATAAGTATAGTTATAATTACTCCTAATGTACATAACAACACCATCGTTTTGGTTGTATTTACTTTCATTATAAAGGATATCATAACCTTCAATATGGTGTAGACTTGTATACAATATATTCCATGTTTCAGTGAATACAATGCAGTCTATATCAGAATTTAATGTTGTGAGGAAAATTTTGAATTCATTCAGATTTTTGTTGATACTGCGAATATTATTAAGTACTATTTTAAAATTTGAATTCAATTGGTTAATGGACAAAACCTCTGTACACTTTTCAATAGTTTCTAATTTATATGTCTCTATATTCGGTACTTTGACATCTCCTATATATTGATCCATGTCAAAGATTCACACTAATTAAAGAAGAATTATAGATAAAGACAATCACGAACTCAGACAGGTCTGGTGCAAGTCAATAAGATGGGTCTATAAGATTGATGTAATGATGAAGGATGGTCGGGTTTATTGATGGGCAGGATAATAGAGTTGAGCCATTGTTTAGGAAAAGTATGCGATGTCCAGATCACGTTATAAATTTCAAGAAGTTTATAGAGGCATGGTGTTGTAACTTTTTTGTAAAAAATGTAGGGGAGGTCGTCGGATCCCGGAGCGGTGTCTTTGCAGGAATTGACATCTTGTGTTATAGTTGTTGGCAGGGGGAGTGATTGGAGAGTATTTGCAGAAAAAGTTGATAGAGATTTATTCTTGCTTTAAATTTTTCTTCGAAGCTTTGAGCTAAACAGTTAGCAATTTGCAGGTTGTCAGTAATTACTGAGCCATTGCTTACTAGACTAGGAATATTGGGATTCGTTTTATTTCCTTGTATTTGTCGGATTTTTTTCCATACTAGACTTGGATTTGTATGTTCAGTCGAAGATGATACGTAGTTTTGCCATGAACATTTTTTGCTTTGTTTTATTATGAATTTGAATTCAGCTTTGGATTTTTTCAGAAAGAATATGTTTTCTTGTGTTCTGTTTCTGCGGAATTTTTTTGTGACGATTTTGTATTGCTCAACAGCTTTTTCAGAGGAGGTATTCCACCAAGGTACAGTTTTTTGGTTTAACGAGATAACTGTCTTTCCAATGTGGGTGTTTGCAGCAGAAATTATTGCATGAGTGAATGCATTAGTAGAGTCATCGATGCTGTCATATATAGGGATTAAGGGTATATGGGCTTCGGTTTGGGAGGTGTATCCTGCCCAGTTAACTTTTTTAAAACGCCAAAAACTTCTAGTAGCGACTTGGTTGCAACTGTTCGTATTATTCGTAATAATGATGGGAAAATGTTTGCTATCGTGCAAGTCATCATCAGTAGACCATTTAAGTGAAGAAGCTGATCTGGGATCGCATATACTTAGATCAATGGCAGATAATGTCCCAGAGGATATATTAAGATGTGTATCTGAACCAGTATTTAGTAGGCATGAGCCGGATATATTAAGTACATTTTCTACTGTTTTGCCTTTTCCAAATGTTTGATTGGAGCCCCACATGATATTATGGGCATTAAAATCGCCTACAAGAATATATGGAGAGAGTAGCTGATAGAGAAGGTCTACCAGTGCTTTTTCTTTTAGAGAGTGGTCTGGAGGGATGTATATACTACAAATTGTGGTTTTATATGGGCACCAAGTAGTTACGGCAATGGCCTCAAGATTAGTATCAATAGGACGATGAGTTGAATATAGGTTACTGGATACTACTATTGACGTCCCTTCCCTTGTTCTAGAGCAACTGGTACGGATGAAATGGTACCCTTCAAAATTTTTTAGATGAGGTAGATGTCAGGGTTAGTTTGTGAGATTGGGTGTTGAATTCTCTCCAGGCGGGGAATGAATCCGTCACAGTTCCATTGGACTAAAGTGAAAATGTTTTAGATAGAAGGAGAGGAAGGAGTTTATCAGGTAGGAATCGAATGAATTTGTGAGGTCATCCACTGAGGCATCCGACGAGAGATTTTTGCAATCTGATGAACCTTCAGGGAAATATTGAAATTTTAACTTTTTTTGTAATCTAGTAATACGATTGAATGATTGAACGAGTGAAAATATAAGCTTTTTCCAAGGGTTCACTATGATCAAAAGAATTTTGTAGGAAAACAATAAGTTGTATTTCATCCAGTGAGAAAGAATCAGATGAATTTTCGTAGAAATTATGAACGGTTGTAGGGCTCAATTTGTTGTCCTGAGAGACGGAAGTCTTGGTTTTTTCTTGGCATGTTTGGGAATATCTTGGGGTGCTGTAAATTTTGGTATTTGTATTTCACTAGTCTCTTGTGCAAGTATGGGCGCTGAAACAGGTGCAAGTTCAAGTGGAGAAATCAGGGTGACTGTCATTAGAGCGAATTCTTTTTTGGCCAGATTGATGGGCTGAGTTGTATAAAGGGATATCATATCAGATGATATCTGAGAATCAATTGTGGGTTTATCTTTAATGGGTTGGGGTGTAGGTTGTGATGATGGAGTAGAGAGAGGTGGATTATGATTGGAGGAGGAGCTAGTAGAAAAGTTGGATAGCTGTTGTTGGATGTCAGGGGCATTGGGTGCATTTGAGCAGGTATCGGCAGTATGTCCAGTTTGTTTGCAGATAAAACACTCTAGTCTATCAGTAGATATAAATATTCGATATTGCTCATTTCCAAGAGATGTTTAATATTTAAATTGTCACTGAATATTCGTTTAAAACTCATGATATGTGCATATTCATCACATGTGGCACCACATTTTACGAACGAAACTGGTGAGGCTAGTTTCAAGCCAAGTTCTTTGAGAGCTGATTCAATTACCGAATTAGGGATAGACGGACTTACACTGGAGATTAGGATTCGGTTAGCAGCAGTAAGTAGTCTTCTAATTGCGACAGAAGTAGAGTTCATCACCACGATAGGATTTGATTTAAGGAGATCATCTTCGATGGCGATAGAAGAAAGATATATGCAGATGCGATTATTTGAGATCCCAGAGGCAAAAGTTATATTTTTGGGTGAGACTATGTTAGCAATAGCTTTGATGTATTCGAAAAGAGCCGTGTTTGGAATTGAATGCATGATGATCGCTTGTTCTCTTTTAGGGAACGATGGGGGAGGGGGTTTAGTGAGTGTTGCCGCTACGTACGATTTTGGATTTGAGGGGGTAGTGACATTAGGTGCATTTGGATGAATCAATTGAGAAGAAGAGTTGACAAAATTATTATGAGTTGATGTAGTTGGTTGGTGAGATGGGGTAGATAATGACATTTTGTACTTGATTCTGGATACCAAAATCACTACACTAAAAGTGGTATTTCCGGTTTATCGGTGGAATTATGTCACTTACCAACGAACGAAGATGTTACGCCACTGCTTATTTCTTGAATAGATACACTGGTAAAGTTTTTTATTGGCTGTCTCACAAGTTATTATCACATGCTTAATGCATTTCTAATTACAAAGATGAATTACAAAAAAGCACGTAGCTAAAACTAATAATAAATAGTTAATTGCTGAATTTATTTAATTGGCCTAATTGATCGATCTTTACTCGTCGGCCGCTGTAGTAGGAATTAAAAAGAAGAATTAATTCGCAAATATTTAAAAACTAGTATAGAATCAAGTATAATCAGAAATCATTCAAATCGATTCTCATTAGTAATACACTGTAGAATAAGATGGAGCTACTTAAATATTGATACGAATAAATATTAGCATAGAAGGAAACATTTTATATGAAATATAAAGGTGAAACTTTTAAACGGCAAAACTTTTTTAAAATTGAATTGTTAAACGTTGACTTCGAACTTTCTTTGAAATCTTATTGTGGAACTTTCGGGATTGTAATCACTATTATATTCCAACCACTTTTTCTCGAGCTATCATATTTTATTTACAGCCAACTCCTCCAAATATTGGCATTGGAAACTTTAAAGTAAATGGAAACTTCCATTCGATATTCATATCAAACTTCAGACCTCTTTAGTGTCTTTTTTATCAATAAAAGTTATATTTGAAGCACAAAACATTTTTTCTCAAAGTAAAATTCATCAAAATTGAATAGAATTATATACTTCCCTAACATAAATAATATACAGTGCTATTCAAAAGTCCCCTCCCCCCCTCGTATCTTTTGAACGGCTACACTTACATTAATAAAATTTGGAGGGTGAAAATAAAATGTTGTAAACTTCTCTACGAATGGTAACAGGTGACGTGATAGTAATAGATGACGTCACAGTGCCACTCTGGCCAATAATTTTAAATAGGACCTTATGGCAAGTGATATCTTGTTTGAAAGGCATTGACATTGGCTACATAGCCATATTAATTTTGTATGTGTTTAAATTAATTTTGACGGATAAATTAAATAAATACCAAAATTATTATTTCACATTTAAATATTGAAGATTTGCTGTCATCAGCACGGTATAACCAAATAAGGATGTGAAATTTGGGAGCTAAGATGTTTCGATTAACATCTTTGCTCCCAAATTTTGCAATCTTATTTGATTATACCGTGCTGATGACAGCAAATGAGCCAGAAACATGCATGTCCGCGATTACCACTCTGTTTCGGTAGCCCTTTTTTTGCGTGAATTACCCATGCATCCTTTATTGTTGTTGTTAATATATCACGCGATATTCCTACATCTTCTTTATATATATATATATATATATATATATATATATATATATATATATATATTGTGGATAAGTAGGTGTGTAATTTTGATGTTTTAATGTTTTCTTATTAATAGACTTTCTCTATTTGCCCTACGTTGGGCCGACAAATTGTACTGGATTGGTATTCCTGTGATACCTTTATTATTGTAAAGTAGTGTAGTTAATATAAATTATTAATTTTTGTTTGCCCAATATATTATAAATTTTTAAAATATGTCATAAAATAATTATACCTTGCATGAAAAACTCAAAGTAGGGTTCATATGTTAAAACAAAACTATTTTAATTTCAATTATGAGCGCCAAAATAAAATAAAATCCTTGCATTTGAATAAATAAAAAATTTTAATCAAAGGAAATACTTGCTTTAACTTCTTAATAAAATCCTAGAGACGGTCCTGTATGCTCGATTTCAACCCATCCACGATTCAAAAATGTCTGGTCAATACTGCCAACTGCTGAATATAGATGGAGCAATCACCAAGAAATGAAGCTTCTCAACAATATAATTTCAAGTGTTTCAAATGGAAAAACGTTATTTAATATTTTTAAAACAATTACATCATTCTTCTACAAAAAACTCATGAAAACAAACTATCTATGATGATCATTCATTCAACAAAACATACACTCAATTGAAATATTATTATTATATGTGATTACAAAATAGGCAATACTATATACACATTTAAAAACGAATCTTGTTACAAAATTGTCTATGAAATAAAGATGGCGAAAATAATGATGGTTAGAATATATGAAAAACCAAAGTTCAAATCTTTGCACAACACAAGTAAGTTTATTTAACCGTTTTTATATGAATGAAATAGTTTTAAATACCTGTTCACTGTTCCATACTAATACACCTCAATAATTGTTTTTAGATTACCTCCTGGAAAGCAAAACAGCCTGCCGTGCTTGGATAATAGCCAAAGTTGATCTTACATTTCATCCACATCAATACATTTCGAATGGAATTCCATAGTCCAGTCCCCTCTGAAGTGTATCGCGGAGACACCACTCCCATGATACAATATTTTACTTGGTTATATAAATGAAATCTTACGGTCAGTACTCTATAATTTTTATCAATTATTTGTCAAATCTAGGTTTATTCACGTGATTTATAAATCTGTTGCGTTACATTCGAGAATAATGCATTTCTTTTATAGTTACCACTCCAATATGCTGCTTTTCGAGAAGTTTGAATTATTTTTCTAAAAATTTTTCCTTTCGCCCATTCACCTCTACCAAAAAGAATTCTACCTAGTGAATAGTGTTCATTATCAGCAAATTTTTCTATTCAAGTTTTTCAGTTTTCAATACGCTTGTCGCTAATCAAAATATTTCAAATCTACTCCACGAATCAAAATTGGCTATAAAAATTCTTGTTGATAAATTTCATTTCAAGTCATAAATTGCTCATCTATACTTCTAGGACATTCTGTTTAAAGTCTTTAAATGATTAAATCTTATATATTACTTCCTTTAAATTATATTCCAAAATATTTAGAAATGACAGCTCTTTTTCTTTCAATTAGATCTATTCGGAATGACAATTCATTTTACATATGTCATACTTTTAAAAACTTAATGTTGTTATTATTTTGACTTTCAACCTTGACATATACTAAATATTTATATAATGTTATCAGAAAATTTCTTTCAATATCTACTTGTTATTTTTGAAAATCAACCATAATGTTTTGACTTTTATTGTGTGAGAAATAGATTGTTATAATGTAATGTAACGTTCAAAATTCTCTCTCTCAAAGGCTAGAAATCATGTTATATACCTCACATAAGTGTATTGAAATTTCCTTCATGATTCTTCAGTTTGCCTCTTGTTCACTTTCTCTATTGAATAATGAATAATACAGATTGTCTCTTATTTCGGATGATTTAAAAAAAAATAGATTCTAAAATTTTGTATTTGCTTTTAGTGTGTAGTATTTCATTCCATATTATAGTATACAGAGTGTTGCAGATTTCTTTCTATGTTAATACATATATATATATATATATATATATATATATATATATATAAAATCTCTCAATATCTTAGAGATTCCGTCGTAAGTAGGGCTGAGTTAAACTCTTTTTTACTACTCAACATAAAGTCATCAACTAGGTTATGTCTCAACCAAAAAACTGTCACTCAAACTGTGACACTCTGACAAACATATAATGTTCCTTCAAATCGAAAAGAGCTATACATAAAATATGTTTTTTTTGATGTTCCGAGTATGAACTGTTTTAATAATTATTAACTCACTTTACACCCTTGAAAAAGAAAATAAATTTTTTCGAAACGTTGGGTAGTAAATAAGAGTATAATTCAGCCCTACTTACGACGGAATACTCAAATACTCAAGCTTAGATATTATTAACCCTTAGGTCTCTTCTTGGTCTAGCCAAAAATAACTACTAAACATCAGGTAGGTATCAAATGAAATGTATCTTCTGTCATTCTGACGATGATATTCAGTTATCGAAACAATTGTTAATTTTTTAGAATTTTCAATATTTTTCATTATATTGTGGAATTAGCTAGGAACATTGAGTTTCATTTAAAACACTATTATGAGTAGATTCCACGAAGTAAGGGTAGAGACAGTTAATTTGATTACATCTTGTTGATATTTTGGTTCTTCACCATGATTCATTTCATGGATCAAGTTTAAGTGGGATCAACTTATACGAATGAGAATTTGGAATAAGGAAACAGATTAGGGCTCCAGCTATCGAAGAAGATGAAGCGATATGAAGATCTGGCGATGGAAATGCGGAAAGGGACATAAGCCGTAGGACCCCCTACTATATATTATATATTTTCCTTGGATACATATTTAATTAAGCACTTACTTTGGAGTTTATTTTCGATATCCTGTGATTTATTCCGATGTTTGGCGGATAAAATTCCTCATAAATTCGATATACATTGAACATTTTGAAAGCAAATAACTTGAATTCACAGAAATCGAATCAGAGTATACTTTTCTGTAAAAATGCTTTTAGTTGAACAAATATTTGATTTAGTATAGTAGCCAAATGTTATTGCTAATGTTATTTATAAGATAAAATACTGGAAGGCCAGGAATTATTATGTGAATCAATATTTGTGTGAGCGGTCGAATTTTTTTACTTGGAGTCTGGAGCTTAGATATTGGATATAATTATTAAATCATCTTGTACATTTCTTAATGAAAGTGAATATTTTCATCGAACCATAGATAACAATGAATTGCTCAATTTGTTTCGGTATCATGTGAAAGTTATATTATGTTTCTGACATAATGTATAGTTATGAACGGCCAGTATATAAAATTGGAAAAGAAGTGAAATTAATACAATAGCCGTAATAAAATATATAGACATTTTCTACAGTAATTATCCATTGTAGGCTTTTTCACAAGTCTGCAAAACCATTTAAGTAGATTTCAGTGCTGATGCGGCCAACTACCCCATTGTTTCGATGTTCATTTCAGTCCTGTTACAATAGGGCAATGAATTATGGAGGTCATTATTTAGAGAACTCATTGTTATTGTTTCCCGCTCAAAAAATATTCCACTTTTTTGCTGGGACGTATATATTGTTTGTTGTACATTTCACATTTACAAATTATTTCATATGAATGAAAGCGTCAAAAGTAATACAATGGTCCGGCAAATAAGATGTTTCCAGCTTTTCCAAATGGAATCCTTTCAATGCCATTTGCCAAGCGTAGCCGCAGTCATAATGGTAAACGGTGATTCATTCTATTTTCGTGGAAAACCAGAGCAGACATTTCGACAGATAATAATGAATTACAGACTTGGGAGTTTTGAAAGTTTATCTTCATAGAATAATAGATTTCAACAAAATATACTTTATCTGCATATTTCTCATTTCTTATAAAATGATTCGCTATTTCATTATTAAAATGGTATCGCTATTATATGAAGGAAATTTTTTCCAACCAATATTCCCAAACAAACCAAAATTTATAAGCAGTTTGCTAAGATGGCCGACGATGTTAAGCTGTGTGCTATAGTCTGTTTCTTATTGTCTGACAGCACGCGAAAAGGTCACAGATGCTAGTCAGGTAGTAAACCATAAGCGTCCCAGTTCATCTAAGGAATTTATTTACTATTTAATTTTATACCCGATCTGATATATAAAGTTAATATAAATGTAAATTCGGTGAATTTAAACAACTAACTGACCTTCATACATTTGTAGAGTACATACAGTTAAAACAATAAATTATTTTTGAAATAATCTTGTAACGCAACTATTCTGACTGAATATTTCATTAATTATCTTAGGAATTTGAAGCAGGTCCATTCTTGGGGGACATATTACCAAACCATTTATCAATTCATTCTCCAGATAATTACTTTCTGATTTTCGAAATGTTGATAATAACATTTCCAACAAATATTACAATAGGGTCCTACTGGGAATTGTCCCAATGACTACTTCGAAATTTTACAAATATATACGGTGAAACTTGGTCTCGCCCAAATTTGTATAATTTGTTTTGCTTAGAGTCGCTTATATTCCATAAGTGTTAACTGTGTTGTGAAAAATGTCTTCAAATTTTACCACAGTAAAGTGTAAGAGCGTTCTTAGCTTACAAACGAAGACTGTAGTGTTAAATGTGCATGATGCTGTTGTACATCAAATGCCGGCTGCTACTGTTAGAAATATAGTTTCGACATGTTCCAATATGACAGGAGTTAGTGAATCTACTAATCACAGGCTTCTAAGAGAGAGTAAAAATGGAAATATACCTCCACCTAAAAAGTCAACTGGGAGAAAATCATTTGACCTTGATGAACATATGCAAAATGCAATAAGACGAAAAGTACATGAATTATATTTTAAAAAAGAGATCCCAACCCTTGACAGAATTCTAAGAATGGTGAAGGAGGACGAGAATTTGCCTGACATAGGGCGAAAAAGTTTGTGGGAAATATTACAAAAATTAAATTTTACTTGGGAGAAGAAATAATATGTTGGAGACGCCAGTATTTACGAGATATCCGAAAATACAGACAGGATGGAAGACAAATCTATTATCTAGATGAGACATGGTACAATGAAGAACATTCAGTGAAAGAAATATGGCAGGACAAAAGTATTAAAACCAGTCGTCAAGCTTTCATAGAAAGTTTATCTACTGTACTGAAAACTCCTATCGGTAAAGGTCGCCGACTAATAATAACGCATATTGGATGCAATCAAGGGTTCGTTGAAGGTGGTTTACTGGAGTTTCAGTCAACATCAACCAAACACTATCATGAAGAAACGACTGCAGATGTATTTTACACAAATGGTCGAATTAATTCCAAATAATGCTGTAATCGTTATCGACATGCCACTTATCATTCGCGATTAACAGAAAATCTTCCATCTACCTCTTGGAGAATAGCTGATATTAGAAACTGGTTATTCGTAAAAGATATACCATTTGAAGATGATGTGTTGAAAAAAGAACTTTCAAAGGTTGCTTCAGATCACAAGCTACAATTTAAAAAGTTTGTTATTGATGGAATAGCCAAGAATCGTGGCATAAAAGTGCTTCGTTTGCAGCCATACCATTGTGAATTAAATGCGATAGAGTTAATATCGGCCCAAATGAAAGGTTATGTAGCAAGACATAATAAAACATTCAAAATAAAAGATGTTCGTGAACTCATGAAGTACTCATTGACAACAATAACTGAAGAGAACTGGAGAGATGATGTGAATCATGTAATTAAAGAGGAAGAGAAAATGTGGGTTTTAGATAACCTCATAGAACAAACTATAGAACCGATAGTGATCTCTCTCGACGAGTCTTCAAATGATTCTTGTATGGCTAGCGAAGAGGATGATACTATAGATTGAATTTTGTATTTCCTATAAATGGTATGTTTACCTACTTTACTTTTCTATTTCTATTTTTAGCTGTTTTCTATCCTTAGGATATAGGCCTCTTCCAAATTCGTCCATCGGCTTCGATCTTGCGCAACTCGATACCAGTTCAGGTCAGTGACCTTCTTTATCTCGTCGTACCATCTTTGTTGGGGTCTTCCAACACTCCTCCTCTCTGCCCAAGGTCTCCATCTGGTGACATACCCGCTCCAGTTTTTCGTATGCCTGTTCACTTTATAACCCCGCTTGTTAACTCTATCACCATTAACTATCAATTAAGTATTTTTAAGGAAATTTTAGAGGTTATAAATGCGACGGCAGCTATTCATCGGAGAGCAGTCATGGACGTAAGCAAGGAATATATTACATAACCCCCGGCGCCATGCTATTTTAGTTTCACATACAGAAATAAGTCAATGAGCAGATATGGATTTTAGTAAATTACAAAATATAAAATCTCTGTAAAGAGGTGAGGTCCAACAAAAGAAAGTATTATTTGACTAGTAACAAATATCAATTCTTTAATTAGGTTTGAGTATTTATAGAAATCTACTTACAACCAGTGGGATTAATACTATATACATTTACGTTAATTCATTCAAGTAAGAAAATAATATTGATTAATCCTTATTAGTAAGTTAATAAAACTTTGGATGTTTCTCAGTATGACTACAATAATGATTTTTTTTTGTTACACTATAGTACTATAGTTTACACCTCCAAAGAAATATTCTGTAATACATCGAAAGATTGTATATACGTTTATAGTGGAATTTACTTAATTTTAATTACTTCCATTTAAATTCCAAAATACAGTTTCCCTCAGACTATAAAAGTAATAATTGAATAAAGAAAAATATAAAGACATTTCTGGCATGCTCGCTCCTATGGGCCCTACCACATTTCCCCATAAGCACTCTTGATCCCTAGCATTTCTTCATTTTCATAGTAACCAAATGGAGACTTTCTTCTATAGTTTTGGGCAAGGAGTGTATGCACCAAATCAAATGCACGTCTATCAAACACAACGAGAAATAGATGTAGATAGACCACGAAAGATAATTCTAAAATACCGTAAAACCCTAAAAAGAAAACTATTTTTAACAACCAAAAAAAACGTTCCTGATTCTGAGACGACACACAAAAATGGGTAAATCAAATTTGAATATACAGGATCTTAAATAGACCGCTCACCTTATTAAAAGGGTTATATCCCACACAAATCACGATTTAGGGCTACTTAGGGTTTTTTAACCAATAACAAAAACTAGAACAAGGTATAGGTAGAACCTCCTCGTTTCTTGGTTTTCTCCCAAATATCCTTTCAAAAACTTCTTCATCAATCGAATAAGTACATTTATCTTTCTCCCACAACCTACCAAATACCCCCTACTCAACAAGTTCAATTGGTGGCCTAACTAGTAGGTACCAATGAATCAAAATTACTGATGCTACTAAAAGCCAGTGGCGTATCCAAAATCAACACGTTACAACGTGCCCTGCCCATTGCCATTTTAGGGAACCAGTTCTTTTTATTATATCGAAGACTTTGGTTTTTTCTCGTATCCAAGTATTTGTTTTATGGTCTCTCAGGGAAATTCCCAAAATACGTCTTTCTATGGCTCTCTGATGTACTTCCAATTTAGGTTTTATCTTCTCTACTTTACTTAATATACATTAATTCATCGTCAATAAATTTGAATTATGAGAATTAAACTATATTTTCTTTAATTAAATTAATTTGATGAAAATGAAAATGTAACTTGTTAATAGGCCTAAGCGAATGAACTTTATTTCAACTGTAATGTTGACCGAACCTAATTAAATATGCAAAATGAACTAATATCGTAATCTCCGCCACTGCCGCACTGTTTATCCTTTTGCTGGCATTGTTCAGGTTTATTACCATATTGTATTTTGAGCTGAAACAGGGATGTACAGATAACCAATACAGACACCTACTTGTTTTGCATTGTAAAATTCTTAGGATCACTCTGTAAGAGATAATTTTCTATTTGAATATTTAATGAGGCTACTGTGCTGTCAGACATTAAGAAATAGTATAGTTGCTCTGATTATTTCATTGTCACTACCAAGTATACAGATTGTTTAATATGTAGAAAACGTTTTCATCCTATTTGCGCAAATGTTAAGGATGGTGCGCATAAGAACATTAGTAAATATGATGGTGTTTTGTGGACATTGTAAAAAGTCTTTATCAAAACCATCCAATTCAAGTACGGTATTTACAACCAACTCCAATAAATCTAAGAGTCATTTGAAAATAGAAATAAATTAGCAGAGGTGTGAGGTTGTTTGTCTATTTTATGTGATAATGGATCCCGCGCTTTACTCTACTAGGAAGGACGGGTAAGTTTTTATTTTTTATCTTGGATTATGGTAGAGCTACTTTTTTTAAATTTTTAAGTGTGCATAATTATAAGGTTTAGTATCATAACTGTATTTTTTTGCAAACAAAATATTTTTTATTTGAGACAGTAAGGCTTTTTTTTTCTGTCGTCCCCTATAAGGGACTCTATGCACTCTGGACCTTATTGATAAATATATTTTTTTGCAGTTTGCCCCTTTACGAGCTTATATATTTACTGGAAGAAGATGCGGATCAACGAAATGCAAACATATATACAGAACCGCCTGTTGACCATGGAGCAGACACAGAGGAAGACAGCGACAAATCGGATGATGAACATATTGGTGACATAAATCATTTATGTCGTGGTATACTAAAACAAAATTGTGAAATATCTCAAGAAAAAAATAATCTAGATGACATACAGGAATATTTACCAGAACAACTACTATTTGCTCATCCTGAAACTCATGATTTATCCAATGCCACCACCAGTCAGTCAGGTCCAAAAAAGAAGCTTCATAGTTGGAAAGGCGCTGCTCCTGATTTATCCAATGCCACCACCAGTCAGTCAGGTCCAAAAAAGAAGCTTCATAGTTGGACAGGCGCTGCTCCTGATTTTTCAGCAAATCGAATTTTTGTACCTAAAGAGTCTTCTTCAGAAGCTAAATCTGCCGAGACACCTGTAGATTTTTTTCTTTTATTTTTTGATGAAAATCTTACATCTAAAATTGAAGAAGAAACAAATCTATTTGCACAACAAAAAAATAGGGATTTGCAGTTCAAAAAGGATGAGTTTTTCGTTTTATTGGGTGGAATGCTGTTATCTGGATATGGCAAATACCCTCACAAAAGATACTGGCATTCAACAGAAGATGTGCCAAAAATGTTATCTAACAGTATGCGCTTGAATAGATTTGAAACTTTGTTACGTCATATGCACTTCAATGACAATACTAAAATTGATACAAGTGACAGACTTTACAAAATTCGTCCACTAATAGATGCACTCAATGAAAATTTTAAACGACATGGTGGATTAGAAGAAGCTTTATCAATTGACGAAAGCATGATTCCATATTATGGCAAACATTACGCCAAACCGTATATAGAGGGAAAACCTATACGTTTTGGTTACAAGAACTGGGCAAATTGTAATAGTAATGGGTATATGATTAACTTTGAGATTTACACTGGAAAATCAAACTCAGAAAAGGTTTTTGGAGATGTGGCGATGTCACTGCTTCAGAAAGCAGAAGTTCCTGCCGATAATGGACATAAAATTTTTTTCGATAATTATTTTACGAGCTTACGCTTATTACAGCACTTGTCTGAAAACAATATATGCGCCACTGGAACTGTGAGACAGGACCGAACAGAAAAATGCCCATTTCCTGATGTACAATTTTGGAAAGACAAACCAAGGGGAACATGTTACTTTATGTCATGCGAAAATGTCACTGTTGTGCAATGGAAGTATAATAAAGTTGTCACTGTAGCAACAAATTTCGAATCTAATGATATTGTAACAACTTCTAGGTGGTGCAAGGACTCCAAAAGTAAAAAGCAGATTACACAACCGCAAATTATTGCAAATTATAATAAAAATATGGGTGGGGTCGATATAATGGATGGACTTATTGCGGTATATAGAACCAGAATGCGACAAAGAAAATGGTATTGGCCAATAGTGTCGTACTTGTTAGATGTCAGTGTGTCAAATTCATGGATTTTGATGAAAAAAATGATTCCAAGTAATCCTAACTGTGCCTCACTACTAGTGTTTCGCAGATATATAGCACTTAGTTTCCTTCAAACATGTGGCAAAAAACCAAGCCGAGGAAAAACTACACTACCACATCCCGTTGCTTCTAGATTTGACAACATAGGCCACATGGTTCGCTATAATGAAACGGACAAAAGGTGCCAAATGTGCAAGAAAAAATCAAATTTTATTTGTGTAAAATGTGATTGTGGACTTCATCCTAAATTTTGCTTTGAAGGTTATCATACGAATTAAAATTATTTATAATTTATGTTTTAATACTTTTCAGTTTGCACTTGTTTTATGTTCAGTTTGCATGGAGTCCCTTTAGAGGGACATTTAAAATTGGGGTATTAAAAAATACTAAATTTATTTTTACATTTTTTTACCTACTTTTATATGTATTTTAAAATATTGCATTGAAAAAATCCAAAAAATCGAATACTTTATAACTTCATGCACTAATGGGTTAACTGAAAAAGATGTGTGTTGACATTTTTTGCCGAAACCAAATCTTATCAAATTACAAGAAGAATATTCAGAACTATCTTCAATAACGATCCACTGGTGAAAACATGGCATGCTAACTTTATGAATACAGGAACTATCATTCGAAAAAAAGGACCGCCAATAATGTGAACCGGCTTAACAATGCAAAAGAAATCCTGAGTTGCTTTGAAGAAGATTCCAGTTTATCTGCACTTATAATAACTGTAGATATTTTTTTTAATATGAATCATAAATATATGGAAGGGTTTTATAGTAAAGTTATTGTACATAATTTAGATTAACCAAATTCGAAAATATCTTTTTTGACTTTAAGCTTCTAAATCATATAATATTGGTGCAAAGTAACTAGGACAACGTTGACCAATGGTCTTTTGTAAGGTACGCATTGTTTCCCCTGGCATACATGTATGGAAAATTTTTCTTTTATTTTATTACAAAAAATGTTTATCAGTTTCCACGGTGTAGTTGTCTCATGTCGAAGAATATCAATAATCCGGGAAGATAAGGTCGAAAAGTCTGTTAACTATCAAAACTTTCCCATAACTGATTTTCCATTTTTAAATGAAAATATATTGACGCAGCATCACTCTCCTAGATTGTCTAATAATTTACGCTGGAGCTTGCGACGCAGCTTGCAAGCACAGCTCAGACCACCTGAAATTCAAGTGATTTATGCTCGTCTCATTTCTGGATGTGTTCTTACAAAAAAATCGTGGAGATGAAAATTGAAGCAAATCTTATGCTCTTGAAGGTGACGTAAATAGTTTTTCCGACAAAAAATTTTCCGATCTTGAATTTTCCAAAAATTGAAAAAATTTACGAAAATTATATTTTTGGTTGATAATTATAAATAAAATATCAATATCGAGGTCAAAACATAGATAAACAAACTTCTAAAAATTTACATTTATTCAGATTTGGAAAATTCAAAATAGCGGCTGCGCAAATTGGAAACAATTTTTTTTTTCAATCGCGTCTAAATTTATGAACATTAACGATATTGAGAAACGGTTTGCTGCAATCGACAGAGTGAAAGTTATATTTTTATAAACAACATAAACAAAATTTTTAAAAATTTTTTACATAATTTTTTAGAACATTTACCGAAAATAAAAATTTTTACATCTAGTTTTTTCTCATTTTGGCGTTGAAAAATTTCTTAAAAATACATTTTTACGTTATAAATATGTTCGTTTTTGAAAGACGAGTATTTTGAAAAAAAAATATTCAGATGCGACTTTTACAAGCTGAGATAAACAAATTCAAAATCTGCTAGATACTGTCATAATATTAATGGAAATTTTCAAATTTTGATCACTGCGCTAGGTTGTTGAATCCCAACTCAACTTAAACACAATTTTTCATTTTTCTACTGTTAATTGGTCCATTCAAAAGAGAACAGTAGTCCTAGCTCGCTCGGCCAAACGGTGCGGCGGCAGCTGCTTAGCGTTCTGGTGGGGGGTCAGCGCTCATTCTCTTCGAACGCCCAAAAGACCCTTACTAACATGACTGACGGCGTACTTGTACCCGACGAATTATTGAACATTATTTCGTGTTCTTGCACCACAGGGTGCTCTACTACCAGGTGTGGTTGTAAAAAAGTTGGCATACATTGTACGATATTATGTAAAAATTGCGAAGGCAAAAACTGTTGTAACATCGAAATTGTAAGTACGGTATTTGCCAATGACGATGATGATAATGAATCTCTGAGTTATGAGCTAAATTTTGATATGACTCAATTAGTTGATTGTGAACTTGCAATTGATAGTAGCAATAATATCGATGAGGATTTGCTTGCTAATGATAATGACGAGGAAAATTGTACAGAGCCATTTTCTCAGAGACCAAAAAGGGCGCGAATTTGTAGAAATAGTTGTAAATTTGTAAATAAATATTATTCTTAGTATCTACGTTTCGAATTATGTATAATATATATAATGAATGGATTTGTAGATATAAATTATAAATATCATTGTACCTTATTTCTAGCAATATGTAATGGTTGATAATAACCTTACTATTAGCAAACCACAAATGCAAAATTTTTACAAAGAAAACCAAAATAAAAGCTTGAGCTTCGTTCAACTGCGAACGAGCGCTGACCCCCCACCACAACGCCAAGCAGCTGCCGCCGCACCGTTTGGCCGAGCGAGCTAGGATTACTATTCTCTTTTAGATGGACCAATTGACGGTAGAAAAATGGAAATTTGAGTATAAGTTGAGTTGGGATTCGACAACCTAGCGAAGTGATCAAAATTTGAAAATTTCAATCAATATTATCACAGAATCTAACAGACTTTGAATTTGTTTATCTCAACTTGTAAGTCGCATCAAAAATAATTTTTTTTTGAATAATCGTCTTTCAAAGACACACATATTTATAACGTGAAAACTTATTTTAAACAAATTTTTCAACGGCAAAATGAGAAAAAACTAGATGTAAAAATTTTTATTTTCGGTAAATGTTCTAAAAAATTATGTAAAAAATTTTTTAAAAATTTTGTTTATGTTATTTATAAAAATATAACTTTCACTCTGTCGATTGCAACAAACCGTTTCTCAATATCGTTAATGTTCATAAATTTAGACGCGATTGAAAAAAAAAATTGTTTCCAATTTGGGCAGCCGCCATTTTGAATTTCCCAAATCTGAAAAAATGTAAATTTTTAGAAGTTTGCCCTCTGTGTTTATCTATGTTTTGACTTCGATATTAATATTTTATTTATAATTATAAACCACAAATATAATTTTCGTAAATTTTTGAAAATTTAAGATCGGAAATTTTTTTTTTTTAAAAACTATTTACGTCACCTTCAAGGGCATAAGATTTGCTTCAATTTTCATCTCAACGATTTTTTTGTAAGAACACATCCAGAAATGACACGAGCATAAATCACTTGAATTTTAGGTGGTCTGAGCTGTGCTTGCAAGCTGCGTCGCAAGCTACAGCGGAAATTATTAGACAATCTAGGAG
This sequence comes from Galeruca laticollis, assembly GCA_963921935.1. Lineage (NCBI taxonomy): Eukaryota > Metazoa > Arthropoda > Insecta > Coleoptera > Chrysomelidae > Galeruca > Galeruca laticollis. Next base: position 244,140,236 of record OY998177.1, on the reverse strand, counting down.
AGTGATGCTGGGTCAATATATTTCCATTTAAAAATGAAAAATCAATTATGGGAAACTTTTGACTTTTATTTCCTTACTTTTCCGGACTACAAGTTGTCAATGAACAGATACATCTAGGGAGTTCTCCACTTTAAATCTGTCTTCTTAAGTGATAATTGTAAAGATCAGTAGAGATAGCTTTCCTGTTTTTCTATATCATCGCACAGTTAATTGGGAAAAAGATATCCCGAATATCCTCATAGGTTTAATAATTTCTAAGCTTTAATATTTGTAATATCATATCTTCTTCTTTTTTCTATTAACATATTGAGTCAATCACAAGGTAGGTTCTAGTCAAAAATAATTATTAAACATCAGGTAGGCATCAAATGAAATGACGATGATAGTTAAAATCGAAATTGCGCGAATTGGAATGTTTTATTTTTCACTTCCAATCGTGTGGGATAAATGAACTATTGTGCACTAATTGAAAACTAAAAAAATATAATTGCAAAAAATTTGGGTTAGACGGACCTTCTCCGCTTTAAATGGACCATCGACATCGGGAGAGACGGACCAGTAGAAAATGTATTCCTAGAGCTAATGACAAATGTCTTACGTAATAATTAACATATAATTATAACTAATATTAGCACACAAAAACATTTATTTCTTTTTTGCGGCTATTTTTCCACATTCATTGCATAAGTTGATATAACCAGTACATTCTTCATGCGTCCAACCTTTGCAAATAATGCAACAGAGCCATTCATCTTTCTTTTTTGTACTAAGAAACTCCTCCCCACAGTCTATGCACGCAGCATTGTCTTCTGTTTCACCGTCAGTACTCTCATCATCTAGTATAGGGCTATCAGAATCAGAGGAGTCTGAGGTAGGAACTGTTGCTCTTTTTAACGGGCGTTTTACCTTTTTTAAAATATTTTTTTGCTTCTTTAATGGAGCTGTAGATAAGTGACGTTTCTTGTTCTTCACAACTTCGATATTTTCAGGCGTATTAAGAACTTCTGCAAGATGACGTCCACGTCTCTTGGCTTTTTGTAAACACGCAGAAACAGGAATTGGTGATATGTCATCCACAAGCTTCTCAGGTGTGACAGTTTTTGTAGACGGAGGCGTTTTAATTACTTTGTCACTATGATGAGAACAACTTGGCTGTGAAGAATCGTTAGTGAATGACACATCGTTGTTGACAATATCCGTATTGGACGGCAAGGAAGCTTGGATATTGTTTTCTGCAGAAGCAAAATCAGCGTTTTCCCTTGGAGTAAGGTAAGCGTAATCTGGGATTGCATCGGGCCAAAATGGAACAATACCTGTGGCTTTAAATCCGGACACAGCATTCTGTACCGTAGCAGCTTTGTTCCAAGAGCAACCCAATAGTTCACCGAACTGAAGTCTACCCAATTTTCTTGCAGGATTTGCTTCCATGAAGCTAGTGCAGGCCGAATAATAGTAGCTCTTTAAGGACTTGAAAAAGGATCGATCCAATGGCTGCAGGAAATGGGTTGTATGCGCTGGTAGGCACAAAAGAATGATATCATTCGCTTCCGAAAACACCAAAACACTGAGAGAGTTTGTGTGGGAAGCATGTCCGTCCAAAATAAGTAAGACTTTTCCATTCGGTTTTCTTGGCAGAAAATGAGTTTTCAGCCAATGAAAAAATATATCGGCATTAACATATGCAGACTTTTCTGACATTGCGATATATGACCCAGTGGGCATTCCGGTTGAAAATTCTTCATTTCTATTCTTCCCCTTAAAAATACAATATGGAGGCAGAAACACCCCTTCAGCATTGCAGCAGGCCACTACGGATATCGTTTCCCCTTTTTCTGCTGAAGTAATGTTTGCCACACATTTTGACCCCTTCTTGGCTAGAACCTGACCTGGTTTATTGTTTAACTGTAGTCCAGTTTCATCTACATTGAATATATGGGCGGGCTTATCATTTAAATCATTTTCATCCAAAACCTGAGCTAGTAAGCGAAAATACTTTCTAACATTTTCTTTGCACAAACCTGTTGCTCGTGAATAAGAAATTCCCTCGGCTTTACGGATTGAAATCTCAGGATGACGAGTTAAAAAAAAATTGGAGCCAATCATAACCTGCTTTACACGTATCTCGGTTAAAAGTATGCCTCATTTTAAGTTTTTCTGCAAGTTTGTATGCCATTTTTCTAACGCTGCCTCTGTCTGGAACAAAACCATATTTCTGTAACTTACGTATGTGAGCCACTAATTTTTTCTACGCCTAATCACCTAGCTGAGAGTCAGGTCCAAGGCGATTCATTCTATTACTATAACTAGACTTTAGTCTTCTTCTTTGGCTGCCTGATTAACGCCCATTGTCTTATTTGTCACAGCTTCCATTGCATTATGGAGTGATTCCGCAGACCAATTTCCGCGTTCTGATGTTCCTTTGCGTTTATATTTAGTCAGCATGGTTGTGTTAAAGAAATAAATGTATTGAATTGACCTATATATATGATTTTTGGCAATATAATTTATGGTCCAATTCACCCTAAAATATGCGATCCATCTATCCCAAAGTCACGGGAGAGATGGACCACTGGTTAATCATACTTAATGAAGGTGACAGAGCTCTTATGTTTAGGTTAAAATAGTCTACAGGGGCCATATAATCTATATTATGCATAACTGTCTTGTAAAACTTACCTAAAATCAATTCACCATCACACAATAAAATTCTCGAATAATTTATTACGCTAATCGGTCACTAAAATGTATTTCAACGTTGTTTAACGACCACCTTCGCTCAACTGGTATTGCATGACTGGCATTCTGTCAAATTAGGATCGCGGGCGCCATCTGATAAACACGTCTGGAAATTCTCGCCCTGGTCCGTCTATCCCGCTGGTCCAACTATACCGGACTTACCCTATCCTTGGTGTCCATTCTAGGATTTTGGATATTAAGAAAAATCTGTGCGTTCTACCATCCACGAAACCAACGATCAAGGGAAGCAGAAATTGTCGTTTGATGTCCTAAAACCACATCTTTGAGGGATGCGTTCCATTTAGGGACAGAGGAGTTACATTCTTGCACAATGCAACGTAGCAAGAAATATAATACTTTTATTTAACCTATAAACTGTAGAACACCATATTTTTGTAGTTAGTTCTTTTGTTGCGCTTTATCGTTTTCGAATTTTTAACTGAGCACACTATAATAAATGTGATTGTATAAAGCGGCACACACACATTGAGTATGAATTATATAACTTTGCTTCTGTCAAACAAGTTGATTCAAGGAACTTCGTATACTTCCAATCTCGTAAATCGTAAATTATATCTAACCAACCTGTTTTATATAGACTTGCTCATACTGTCTATATTCAAAACTTGAAATCAGTTATAATCTCAAGGTGTGTAATACATTGGTGTTCATAAACTTCCAAAATTATAAGCGATGGAGTTAAAATAAGTTCATAACTTTCTTCTATTATAGCTGAACGTGCCGGTTATAAATCAACGTGAGAACAGTTGCTTCATGAATTCCGATACCACACTATGTTTATTCGATGAGATGCGGTTGGAGAATAAACTTTCGGATATAGGCCTAAACTCCTCAACCAAAATTGGAGTTTACGAACTTTGATCATGAATTGGTGTGATATTTGTGCTAAAACTGATCATTGTTATAATTCAATTAATATCTCAACGGATTTTGATTAACTGACACGTTTCAGGTAGATGTTCTCACAATCTGTTTGTTTCAAGATTTTCGACCGTTTTTATCTGAAAACAAATTTCTTATTTGTCGGCTTACAGATTAAAAGTTATTGAAGAGAATTCTCATTGTAATTAGAGATTTATAGCCTTTCCAAAATTATTATGCAAACTTCAAAAGCATTCATTTCTTGACTAATGAACGATGTATGCATCAAGTCCAGCTATCATTTGTTAAACGCTGCTGCAGAAGTTTGTTTCCTAAGTAAACTAAAACAACTCCACTAAGCGCGAAGTTATAGTCCAGCTGCGAATTACAAAACGGAAAATAGTAGATTAAAAATTATTCTCAAAAATTATAGAATGTTCAATTAATCAAATGGTGATAAATTAACTCAATTAAATAATAAACTGAGTCAGTTCGATGCAATTAATTCGACCGAATTCACTGACAACATCGCAAATGAGGCGGTAGATCGCATAGTGCGAGCCAAAAATATTATAATCAGAGGCGTACCTGAAACTTTCTCTGGAGATGCTCAACTTAGGAAGGATGATGACACGAATAAAATTAAGCTTGTCTTGGATACTGTCGGATGTCATGAAACCCACATTACCTTCTACAGAGTCGGCAAAACCAACCAGAAGTTTCCTCGCATGATCAAAGTAGTAATGCCTTCAGAACACCATGCCAAGAACATATTGAGAAATTAACCCCACTTTCTCGAGGAGAAGCGTACTGAAAAATTTTCTATAATAGATGACAAGACGCCCACACAACAACAACGATTAAGAGAACTTCGAAGTGAACTAGATACTCGTAAAAATAATGGCGAACATGATCTGACAATCAGGTACACCAACGGCATTCCAAAAATTTCGTTCATAACTTTTCTACCCGCAATTTCAATGACTGGCTCTTTTTATACACAAATTTGAACTCACTTCACGCTAAACTTGGCGAATTCACATGCACAGTGCAACTTCTTAAACCACAAATTATTTTTATTACCGAAACCTGGCTGAAACCTTCAACTCCAGACTCCTTAGTTAACATTACTGGCTATACAATTTATCGTAAAGATAGAGAAAATCGTGTCGGTGGAGGTGTATGCATTTATTTATCTGACGATATTACCGCAAATTTTTCTAAAATTAAACTATTAGACATACCTGGGATAGATAGTATACACGTAAATATTGCTAAAAATTTATTTTCTCTTAACCTGGTATGTATATATCGTCCCCGGATACACAACTTGCGATAGACAACATATTGTTTGAAAATCTAGAAGAGTTATCACTTCTTGATAACCTCATCATTGCTGGAGATTTTAACTTCCCAGAAATATTCTGGCCGATAACCTCATTGTCAGAAGTCGTAAATTCACATACTTTATTTAAAAACTTCGTTGCAAATTCGAACCTCATTCAACTCATTACAGAACCCACAAGATTCAGAATTAATAATCCACCTTCCATTCTAGATCTCATACTCACCAATGATGAACAGCTAATCTCATCTCTCGAAATAGACTCTCCTGTTGGAAAATCAGACCATACAGTCATAACTGCCCACGTTCAGTTTATCCAGACATTACCAGGCAAAAATAAAATCACAACTTATGCTACTACTGATTTTTCTGAAGTTGATTCACAAGCTGTCCCGACTTGAATGGGACTCAATTTTCACAAATTTATCCGATCTCTCGTTAATGTGGGACGCATTTCATGCTACTACTCTCAGGACAATCTCTGCGCACACCACTGTCCGTGAGATTTATAAAAACCATCTCAAACCCTGGATAAACCACGCAGCACTACAACGTATCAAACACAAACGGCGCCTCTGGCGTAAATATCAGCGTACACAGCTTCTGATTGACTTCCGGAATCATCGCAGATTTTCTAATACCCTTCAACTCTCTCTCTCAAAACTTTAAGACAAAATTTTGAAGAAAATATCATTTCCAGTGGTAACAGTAAAAGGGTTTTCAAATATATACGATCGTCCCTATCATCAAAAGTTTCCATTCCCCTACTTCAAAAACCCGACCATACTGTATGCTCTTCTAATAAAGAGTCTTCTGAGACGCTCTCTCTAGCTTTCTCACAAGTTTTCACTCAAGAACCCAATAATGACAACCTCCCATTAATTAACTGTCCTTGCCTCAAGGCATCTTTAGAACATGTAGTATTTACACCAGACCGTATAAAACAGCACTTACTGCAACTTCGCACTAACGCATCACCTGGTTTAGATGGTCTAACTCCCAAACTCCTAAAAAGCTGCGCAAACTCGCTTGCATCTGCCCTGTTGTTAATTATGCCGAGTTCCTATACTCAAAGTTCCATACCCCCCAGCTGGAAATTAGCATCCATCACCCCCATATTCAAAAAAGGTAACAAACTTGATTCCAATAACTACCGCCCGATTAGTCTGCTGCCAGTGGTCAGTAAAGTCATGGAAGCCATTATTTCGGAGGAGATGACCAAATTTCTTATCCTGGAAAATGTGATTCCAACGCAATAACACGGATTTGTCGCCGGCCGTTCCACCCTAATCAACCTGCTACACTGTGTTAATGACTGGACATCATCTCTTAACGATCGACAGCCAGTAGATATTGTCTATCTGGACTTCTCCGAGGCCTTTGATCGTGTTCCCACGCGCAGACTTCTATACAAGCTGGAACACTTCGGCATTCGCGGCTCTTTACTTAGCTGGATTGACGACTTTCTAATAGACAGATATTTCAAAGTAAGAGTTGGCGAAGACTTCTCAAGGGATAGACTGGTGGAAAGTGGAGTACCACAGGGTTCTGTTCTTGGTCCTCTGTTTTTTACAGTTTACACCAGCGATCTTCCTCATCACGCGTAACTAATAAAATATCTTTCTACGCTGAAGACACAAAAATATATACGAATCCAATCACCAACCAACAAACCCTCCAACTGGACTTAAACTTCGTCTTCAGATGGTGTTCCCAGTGGCTACTTCCGTTGAACACGGAAAAATGTGTAGTGCTCCGAATTGGTAAAAACAACCCACTACTACCATACTTCGTAGACGGTCGACCATTAAATTCTGTGTTTTCCTATAACGACCTCGGAATTATCGTAAATAGCAACCTAACTTGGTCTGATCATATAACTTCAGTTTGTAAGCGCGCGAATACCAGACTGTATCTCATTCGTAAGTGCTTTTCGAGTGTTTCGTTTCAGTCGTTTTGCAAACTGTATACTATCTATGTCCGACCAATTCTTGAGTACGCCGGTCCAACGTGGTACCCAGACCTACTTCGCGATAAAAATCTTTTGGAAAATGTTCAAAGGAGAGCCACTCGACTGTCCCTGGGACAGCGAAGACCTTCCTACGAAGAAAGACTCTCCATGGCCAACCTAACTTCCTTTGAACTTCGCAGACACCGCGGAGACCTCATTACCACATTTAAAATATTAAAATTTAATTTTGGTAATCTTGATATGATGTTTACCTTAAATCCAGATGACCGCCTTAGAGGACACTTTTTTAAACTCAAAAAAGAAAATTTTACCATCAGATCAAGACAGAACTTCTTACCTAACAGGGTATTCGACAGCTGGAATAATCTTGATGTATCCACAGTTTCTGCACCATCTACTAACTCGTTTAAAAACAGACTTGATCATGCACTGCTAGAGCACCTATAGTTTATTTGGTGTATTGTTTATATTGTACTTATTTTTCTGTTATCTACCTACTAGTAGGTTATTTATGTATTCATCTGTTTTTTGGGCACAATAGGGACTTGTCCCTCTGCCCTTGTCTAAATATAATAATAATAATTTAATGTCACTATATTTAGCGAACAGAAATTTTAATTTCGGAGGCAAATCCACTAGAGTAAGAAACCGTATTTGAAAGTAGGTATAAATGTGTTATTAAAATCCTTCAATTCGTACAGTATTTCTCTTATTACTTAATGGTGACTAGTTTCGACTTAAAAAGTCATCTTCGGGGCAGGTAAGCAGGAATTATAATTGTCAATTTTAATATACAAATTAGTATTATTTCATAACTTACTAGTTGATTACATAATATACATAAGACAAACAACAATATTAAATTCACACACAACAACATATACAAGTTTTGATGACAGAACTAGACGGACTGATCATTTAAATAATTTGATTTCTATTCTTACCAGGTGAAGATACATTTTTATCCAAAATCCTAAACAGAGGCAGAACTTCAATAGTTGACTTTAAGTTTAAGGATAAAGTATTTTCGTTCTTAATAAATTTGAAAATTTCTAAATTCTCCAAAGCACTCAATCTAGTTCCACATCCACAAACGTGTAAAATTTTGAAATTGTCATCTAACCCAAAATAATGGTTATTAAATTGCGAATACTCATAGAAATAAATCATTCTTGTTATATTCTGAATTTAGATCAGTGTGGTAGCTAGGAAGTTTAAATTGTGAATTGAAGAACATTTAACAATGAAAATTCCTTTTTTTTATCTAAGTATTATAAGGTAGAAAATGAAGTCTTGTATTCAGAAAGGTAGAAGGTAATTGAATGAAAAGAGCTCACTGTTTCGTTAGCAAAAAAATAGATATAAATGATCGGCAGTTCCACTCACCATTATTTTGCCTATAAGGACATATAAATTGTCATGGCGCAAAAGAAAGTAATTGTTACAACAAAATGTGAGTAAAAATACAAACCAAAAATTGTACACACATTAAAAGAACGGGATTATGATAGGCGCTTTGATTTTTGCTCTGTCATCCAACGAAATTCCGTAAAATTCGATATTCAGACGCTGATTATGAAAATAACTTTTGAATATGGGTTTTAATATATGGCTTTCACTTGAAATGAATACCTGACGTCATCAACATCTGACTGTCAAATTTAACAGCACATCTGGTAGAACCGGGAGGACTGTTATTAGGACTTATCATACCTACATACGTATCATACCCCGAAATGACGTAGAAAAATAATATAGGATTTCTCGCACATACGTTCACATCTTGTTCAGAAGGATAAATTGTGCGACTCAAGAATAGTCAAAGATAAGTCAAGAATATGATAAATGTTTAACATAGTTTTTCTTAGAATCCAAATTTAAAAAAAAATTATGAAGTTCCTTTCGTAATGTCGAAGTTCGTTTATTTTCCGATTGAACCGGAGATGACAGTTAGATGTCTAAATACCTGAAATGTTCATCCTATGTACTCATACAAATTACCCAAATTTAAAATCGACCGCTCATTTAATACCTAACAAAATAGCACGCTGGCTAGTAATTTCGTTGGCAAACTATAGATACAGAGAAAATATGTTAATTTGGAATATGTACTGTTTATTTTTTGTATGAACATTTGTATAAATTTCATCAAATATTTTTTTATGAAATCAACTGTCTCGAACCTTACTTCGTGGAATCTACTCATATTAGTGTTTTAAATGAAACTTACTGTTTCTAGCTAATTCCACAATATAATGAAAATTGTTGAAAATTTTAAAAAATTGACAATTGTTTGAATAACTAAATATCATCGATGATATTTAGTTATCAATCACAATATATTGAAAAAAATGTTCAAAATTCTAAGAAATTTGACAATTGTTTCGATATTAAATATCATCCTCAGAATGACAGAAGTATATGTGTGCTTGCAAGTCATTCTATTTCGATTTTCCTATCTAGTTGAAATATTTCGTTTTCAAAAAAACAATGTTTTTGTTATGGCGTTTCCAGTTTTTCTTCGCCGTTCCCTTTAAAAATATCTGGTGGCGTCAAAAGTTATTTTATGAAGCGAATTTATAACAGATTCTCTATATGGTTATTTTCCACCGATTTAAATTTGCTTTTTCTGGTTATTTTGGGAACAGGACGGATAAAAATGAACAGATTTCTGTAGTTTTATTTTGAAAATTAAATTCAATTTTTATATCTATTGGAGTATAAGCTCCTCACCTGTTCATTTTATTCCTTATTTTCAAATTTTCACTTTTCTACTGTTTCTCCTGTTTTTTTTTCTATTTCTTTCCCAACAGCTCTGCAGCCTTTACCTGTACGGACCTCTACGGACCTTTCAGAACCTTTACGGTCCCTTACGGACCTGACGAATCTTCCACGATCTATTTACCGGACCATATCAATCCATAGTCCAGAAAAGGACGGCTCAAGAACCGTGAATACTGCTAGCTGCGAGCTGTACGGCCCGAGTCTTCCCAAGATAAGTCCCTAACTTATTTGTTAGTATGTTGTTCGTATTGTATTGAGAATATACGGTTTATGTGAATTTATTTTTGTGTGTCAAATAAATCCATTTGTCCCGAAATTTTGTTTGTTGATTCACCTTATCTCAATTGAGGTGATAAAAAATAGTGTAACTAAGGCCGAATTCACCACCTGAGGACAGTCCCAACGCCGGGTGAACTTAGAAAAGTGATAAGATTACGCTTCTAATGCCATCCGATATATATATATATATATATATATATATATATATATATATATATTAAAAGTTCTATATTGTTATTAAATCGGCATCCATATATTCAAATTTTGTGAGTAGTGGCAACTGGGTGATGTTGACAACAGCAATAGCTTTTGTATGCTTTGTAAGGCACATTGGTATACTATTTCATTCTAATCCGTAACTGGGATGGTACATTTTCTGGAACGTCAGTAGTAAAATCTTAATATATTCTATATTATTCAACACGGTTGCATTATAAAAGTAAAACATTGCTACGCAGACAATAAACTAAACAAAACATAATTTGATTAGTGTCTTGCTAACGAGTGAAGTGTTGCTAATGAGTAAAATTAATCTTATCATTATTGAATTTTACCTGTCTTCCATTTAGGATATAAAAGTAATTTTATTCCTATTTAAAAAAAATAGAAAAAAGGGTCGGTCCGTTAAAAGATTTTCCAAATTAAATGCAAAATAACTCATTTTTTTAAATTGAAATAAGAAAAATAAAAGTACCTGAATTTGTAATTTTGAAAATCTAAAACTGACAATATAAGTTTTTTTTGTACTTTTTTCTAAAAAGTACGTTTGAAAACTAATAAAATTGACTGTCTCGACCCTTAATTCATGGAATATGCTCATATTAGTGTTTTTAAATGAAACTCACGGTCTCTATTTAATTCCAAAATATAATCAAAATTATTGAAAATTCTAAAAAATTGACAATTGTTTCGATAAATCAATATCATCGTCAGAATGACAGAAGTTACATTTCATTTTATGCCTACCTGATGTTTAGTAGTTATTTTTGGCTAGACCAAGAAGTAACCTAAAAAGAAGAAGATGTGATATTACAAATATTGAAGTGTTAATAATTGTAAAGATCAGCAGATATAGTTTTCCTGGTTTTATATATCATTGCACAGTTATACTGATCTTAATTGGAAAAATGATATCCAGGATATCACCATAGGGCTAATAATATCTAAGCTTCAATATTTGTAATATCACATCTTCTTCTTTTTTCTATTAACATATATTAATTCAATCACAAGTTAGGTCACTTCTTAGTCTAGCCAAAAATAACTACTAAACATCAGGTAGGCATGAAATGAAATGTAACTTCTGTCATTCTGACGATGATATTGATTTATCGAAACAATTGTCAATTTTTGAGAATTTTCAATAACTTTTATTATATTGTGGAATTAACTAGAGACCGTGAGTTTCATTTAAAAACACTAATGAAAACTAATAAATTAATAAAAGTTCGCCAAACTCACCCAATTTTATAAGATATAAGATTTTAAAATAGGTGCCATATTTTTGAAATATATTTTTCGGCTTGATAAACCTAAATTAATACTACTCAGAATTTCTATTGATAAATGAAGAATTTAAAAAAATGTTCTCTCAAGATATAGCGGTACAAATTATTTTAAGGAATGTATAGCGATTTTAATAAAAACTAATAGCACATAAATATAACGATAAGATGAATAAGATATTGCAACAAGGAAGTCTCGTTTCTATTATCGTTTGAACGAGAAACATAGAATAGAACAGAACGGATTGTGTTTGGCGACCGTATTTTGAGCGTGTAATGCAAAGTTAGAGAGTAAAATCGCTAGAGAAATTGCGTCTGTTATGCGACGAACATTTTATCTCTCTTTTAAAGCTTGACGTAGTGCGCTGGTGAGAATTAATTAAATGAAAAAATGGCCCTTCTCTCCCTCTCTCTCTCTCTCTCTCTCTTTTCCTGGTAGCTTAATGTGATTCTAGTGAATAAATGATAGCAGGGATTTTGACTGTTGTTTTAGTGAAGTGGTTTCTACGTATTTGGTATCGATTCACAGTTTTTAATACGCTGGAATTCCAATTGAAAATTATCGATTGTGAATTACAAATTATACAATCCTATAACGAAATTTTCAAATAATAGTCACTCACATGATAATAGGTCCGGTTCAAGAAAGTTTTAATCACTCATCAAGATTAATATAGAACTAAAGCTGACTCACAATTTGACGTATTTTCCACTGTATGGAGCGGAAAGCTTTACACTCACCGAGACTTTATTAGAAGCCTGAAGCTTTTGGGATAAGGGTATAAGCTGGATCGATAGTATTAGTAATAAGGAGGCTCTTCCCTTAATTGCCCAAAATAATCAAAACAGTGAAAAAATGAGGAAACTGAAATACCTATCTTGCGCAAGTGAGAAATACCCGGAACTCTACTTGAATATGCAAGTTAAAATAGTTTCAGAGACCAAATGTTTACTATGATTTATTGATAAATCATAGTAGCCAATGTGACGCTAATAAAATCATAGTAGTCAATAATGCTATTTTTGACCCCGCAAACAATTGACAGAACGCAATGGGTATTTTCAATTGGTTAAGGCAAGCATCTATTGCATGATCAGATGCATCAGTTTTCACCACGAAAGGAATATCAGGATCATTAGACTGCATGATACCATCCCTTTTGATTCCAAAATCAGATTTAGGCGAAGGAATTGTTTTAGTGTTCACCAAATTATCGATTTTCTGAGAAAATCGAGGAATCCATCTAGAGTAGTGTGAGAACACACCTAACGTTCTCTGTAGTGATTGAACATTTTCTGAGGCAGGCATCTTGGTCGAAGATTTTAATCTCGAGGGGTCAGGCTTCAACAAAGTATCCAAGCAACTTTATTCTAGCTGTAGAAAAGGTGGTTTTGGTTTCATTAATTGTTAAATTATGTTTGTGTGTAGCGGTTGAAATTTTTCATAGAGAACGCTTTTTGTTTTACCACAAATTTTAAGTTAATACACCTTCCAGCTTCTTGCTCTTGATTATTTCATCAATTACTCCCTGGAAACACGCAACTCCATTGGTTACACAAACGGAACTCTAGTAAATTAAATTAACAGAACGTCAGCCTCAAATCTTGTATACTGTTGTTGCTCAATTTTTCTAGGTAGTTGGTGATACGCATTGCGAAGATCAATTGTGCTGATTCTAATGTTTGCGCTTAGGTTTCAACATCTTCCAGTGAAATTGATATATTTTCCAAAAGCCGTTATCGAATTTGCTGTGATTAATCCGTTTATAGAAGCATCCCGTATATTTTCATCTTTATTTTGACCTGCTATAGTTACTTTGATATTACTAGTTTTTTTCAAGAGCTTCATAGCTTGTAAATAAGGATCTATAGATTCAGGATGTTGTTGTTTACTAGTAGATAATTGATACGTAGCAATGATTTCATTCTTCGGTTTAACAAATACCGATTTCAAATTTTCATCGCATTTTCGTATGTATCGCTTTCATTTATATACACATATGTAGAATGGCTTATACAGTGTGGAACAGCGAAATGGAATAAATTCGATAACGAAAAAATGAGAGCGTGGACGCTTGGACACATCGATTTGTATTTTTAGATGCGAGTTTTTTTCAAAAAAAAATATTTATGTAGGGTATGTCATGTGACAGTGGCCGATACCAAATTTCTTATTTTGAATACAACCCCCTGTATATTATTAGTTTTTTGGATTCTTCAGAAAATTCTAGACATAATTCATGTACAATGCCCCATACCTATCTTCAACTGTTTCGGAAATATTAAGTGTTTTCAAATGTATTACAAAAATTAACATTAAAAAAAGAAAATTATTTTATTTCACAAATTCGCTACATTACACTCAATACTTATTTCCCATTTTGCTCTTAACATTGAGAAAATTAGAAAAAACCATTAATGCGTTCCTTTTCACTGATATGAAATAAAAAAAATACAAAAACAGTTTTAGTGTTTTTAAATGAAACTCAAGGTCTCTAGTTTTGTTTATTTTCGTATAAAACTCTGTCTGCATGACAGTAGTGATCAGTGTCAGTGCTATTGTCGTTTGAATTTCGTTAACTGTACGTAATATAATCAGAAAAATGGTTCATTTAACAGAAATGCACAAAATAACCATTCTACAAATGATTGGTTATAGAGATAACACACGAACACAAATGTTTCACGCTTATTTCACGAAAAATTTCCAAATTTGCCGCCTACATCCCAAAGAACAATTAGCACAATAGAAAAACAGTTTCGCGCGCTTGGTCATGTAAGACAGACAAAAAAAGTAGTTGTCCATGAACTAAGCGATGATACGAAATTGGATGTTATGCTTGAGTTTCAAGAAAACCCATATAATTCTGGTCGAAAAGTAGCCTCACTGTTCAACATTAGCCACACATCAATTTTTCTCATATTAAAGGAAATTAAAATGCATCCCTATAAAATGATGCCAACTCAGGAGCTAATGGAAGACGATTTCGACAGGAGAACGTATTTTTATGAACAAATGATGGAAATGTCAGATAACAATATGATCCAATTAGAAGATGTTTTGTTTTCTGATGAGAGCACATTTACACTTCACGGTCATGTTAATCGTCAAAATTGCCGCTATTGGTCTAATGAGAATCCTCACTGGATGAGAGAGGAACATACGCAATATCCTGAAAAAGTTAATGTTTGGGTAGGAATTGTTGGAAATCATATCGTAGGCTTCTTTTTCATTGATGGCAACTTGAATGGAGATAAATATTTAGAACTGCTCCAAAATAATGTCGTGCCAACTTTGACAAACTTATATCCTGATCCAGCAAACCCACAAGTTACTGCCAATATTCTATGGTTTCAGCAAGATGGAGCACCGCCTCATTACCAAATCAATGTCCGGCAGTACCTGAACCAAAATTTTCCAAATCGGTGGATAGAAAGGCGCGGATCGATAGAATGGCCAGCACGATCTCCTGATCTGACGCCATTAGACTTCTTTTTGTGGGGATATGTCAAAAGTATTGTATACCAAACTAAACCACTCAGCTTAGATGACTTAAAAAGACGAACCACGCTTGCGATTAGGTCAGTCACGCCTGAGATGTTGAGTAACGTTAGAAGACATCTCTATACCAGATTAGCATGTTGCCAAGACGTTCGCGGCGAACATTTTGAACATCTCTTACATTGAAATCAATGTTTTTTTGTTTTGTTTACATTATTTGTGAAATAAAATAATCTTCTTTTTTTAATGTTAATTTTTGTAATACATCTGAAAACACTTAATATTTCCGAAACAGTTGAAAATAGGTATGGGACATTGTACATGAGTCATGTCTAGAATTTTCTGAAGAATCCAAAAAACTAATAATATACAGGAGGTTGTATTTAAAATAAGAAAGTTGGTGTCGTCCACTGTCACATGACAGACCCTACATAATTATTTTTTTTTGAAAAAAATGCGCATCTAAAAATACAAATCGATGTGTCCAAGCGTTTTTCCCAACACACTCTCATTTATTCGTTATCGAATTTATTCCATTTGGCTGTTCCACACTGTACATATGTGTAATGATGAGTTTCAGTTTAGCATTTGCTGTTACATTATCTAAAGAAGAAATAAAGTTTTTAAATGTTGTTAGTCAGTGACCCCAATTTTGTTCAACATGAGGATTATTTGGCTCTCCATCAAATCGTTATGATTCTAGGAATTTATTCATGTTTCTGATTTTATTTTTCATTAAAAAATTGTAATGATTACCTTACGAAACTGGGTTTTACTAAGCAAAAAGATCTTCACATATACATAAGTTCATATTAATGGCATTTACGTATCAATGATAATGAAACAATATTAAATCTAATAATACAGAGTAATTTCACTACATAAAATATAACTATAATTCAGAGTCAAGAAGAAATCGAGGTTCAATAAGGGCTACTTCGTTTATAATTCTTAGATAGGGTGCTAGCCTGGACTAAATACTAGTTCATACATCCTGGTATTGTCAACAAAGCTTCCGAGCTTCACAATCCACTAACAACGAATAAAAAGTCTTCAGAAGGAAAGGGTCACGGAGGAGAAATCATGGACAATACACTAGAGGACAATCGTTCCTAAGTTTAATTGACTTGAAAAAGCCCTATACTAAAGGATATGACTAACCTTTCACAAAAATTATAGGATATTATTGAAATAATCGAATATATGTACCAAGACAACAAAATGCAAGAAGGATAACTCCATTACCCCGTTGGAAAAACTCTGAAAACACAGCAAAGTGTCTAGGAAGCAGCTCAAATCAAGAATCAAACACTTGAATGAGTATCTAGAACACACTACACTGCATTAATAAAGTGTATGTTCAGGAAAATGCCTAGGAAACACAAGAGTACGATTACAAGTTTGTAGGAAACGTGTTCTGAAACAACTGTGAGTTAATCCCAAATAAAAAGGATAAAAACTACTTGAATTGATGTGTACGTATATCTAAAGCAATTGTATAAAATAGCAGCATTTCAACTAATTTTTATCAACCGTTACGGTCCTTGTCCTTTCTTGTAACCCTCAGACATTCATCATAACGTACTTATTTCGGCTATATGCATCTCCCGGATGTCTTTCTCTCGAACAGAATAAAAATCGGATTATAGTCGAGCTCTTGATGTAAACTCACTTTCACTGGGAACTTATCTGCGTTTTCTGCTTCTAATTATCACCGTGAAGTGTATCTCTTGGATACATTTCAGTTGAGTGTTTAATTAAATACTTTTGAATGAAATATATTCTTGTTGTCGATTTTTACTATTTTAATTTGTAAATTTATATTGTTCTCTTCCACATAATTAATTTTTCGCAAAAAAACTGTAGTTTAAAGTATTGAATCATCCTTAATCATACCTTTTTAATCCAGAAAGCTGAAAGATAGTCTTTTATATATACATATGATCATACATTTTCAGCTAACTATTTTTAGTTGGAGATCATTCATGTCTGAAACCATTAGCTGTTAGTGTACTACAAGGAAATGTAACAATAATAATACATCTACTTTCGCCGATGATATATCCATATCAGCATAGAGTCGAAGCTCTAAGATCTGCTCAAATACTAATAATTAAAATCTGAGGATGTGTACCTAAGTGAAAATGTAAATAATAAGGGTTAAACCAATGATGGAGATAGAATGTCTATCTGTATGGAATCACCAAATTTTTCACTGAAACAAGATAAAATATTTCAACAAACGAACCCACATTTTCAATAAAAGGAAACAATTAAGAATTAAGTGAACTGCTTTAGTCTTACTGGCTTTTAGTTATGAATTATTACATATGACTATGTGGAATTGCTACTCACTCTATCACAGATATCACCCACGGAACGTTCCAAGCAAAATAATTTAGATAAATATCCAAATCGTCCGGAGTATCAGGAAATAAATAGATAAACTGGAGCTCGATGCTGATGGGATAGTTCAAAACAAACGGTTATTTTGTAACCTCAGCTTTATTTAGTTTTCGAAATTTTTATGGTCACTGTGTGCAAGTTGGCAGCTGTTCGACGGAGAGAATTTGGTAGGGATTAGTGGGCGCCTCGTAATTTAAATCGAGAAATCATTAGCAACAATTGAAAGTTTTTTTAAATTACGAAATTAAAAACTATTAGATTTCTTAGGTTAATATTATTTTACAGACTCAAGCATACTAATGAAAGTTCAAAAAAATTTTTCAAGTGATAAGTTTATTGTCTATGTTTGTGATTATAGTCTATATAGAAAGGACAAGGAGTAATAAATCATTCATTTAAGTAGATTTCATAGACGTACCAAAATATATTTTAAGAGGGTATACCGTAAGGTACATTTTGTATTGAACGAATGAGTTGCAGCTATGCTAAAGAATATACGATTTAGGTCAGAGGTAACGGGATGTACTAATTTAAATAAAAAAAGTGATAGAGGTACATAAATTTTAGTAAGTTTGATAAAGAAAGGCAACACAGTTTTTCGCGTATACCTCCGTTTGTAAATCCAATAACACACTAGTAAATTGAACAATGTTTGGATGTGCTTTGTAAAAAGAAGCACCGAAATGCGAATGAAAACTCTCACAAGAATTCGTTGTTCTCTTAAAAAAGGATGCATTATTTGCCCAAATAAGTGGTGGAAATATCGAATTTTGCGTTATATATGTTTTATTGACATAATTTCCGAATTCTATAACTCTTTCGTCATTCGGAAGCAAAAAAATGTAGTTCATTATAAAAAAATTCTACAACTTCCTCAGGACTAAGATACATAATACCGAAATGTACTTTTAAGTATTCGCCAATTACAGAACCTTTCTGTCTGTACTCTTGTACCAAATGAAACTCCTGAATCTTACGAAACCAAGCTTGACAGAGATGAAATTTACAACCAAAAAGAATTTGATCTCTGCCAAAACATTCATATATAGCGTTATGAATGCTTAGTTCAAAATCTACTACGACTTCTTTAGGTTGAAAATTTAAGCCTACTTCTTTACATTTTTGTCTTAAAATTAAAAACAAATTTGAATATATTTGACTTGATTTGTCCGGCAGCAAACAAAAAACAAGAGGTACGTAATAGCCGTTTTTAAAACCATGAATGGTAAACATTTGGTAAAAAAAAGTATTTAAAAGTCCAATCCATCAAAATACAATCCGAATTACATAAAAAATTAAGGTTGGAAAAACAGGAGAAGACAATAATTTTAAATACCTGGTCTGCTGTTAATAGAAATTCCTCTTCTCGGTTCGTTCGTAATTGTAATTCACGAACACTATTAAATACTTCTTCCTGATTTTTAGGCAATAGTGTAAGTGCATCAACATCCTTCCCCTAATCCCCTAAATATCGATCAAAACAATCAAGATTTCTTCAAAATATTTAATTCAAGAAATCTTTGAAACCTTTCAGAAATATACATAATTCTATGGGCCTCCGATTTTATCTATTATAAACCCTGATGACTCTAATAGGATTAAACTAAATGGTTGCGGCACAGTTCGAACATTTCAGTAATCCTCAAATTGATACAAGTCAGGTAAAATTTTATTTTGTGGCAGAGTTCGGATATGCACGTTTATTCATAATATTTTTTATTTGTATTACTCCTATATGTAGTGTTTGGGGAATTTTTCTCAGAAATTTTAAATGGCAAGTGGCCTACTGTAATCGGCTTAATACGATTACACCTATTTACAGATTATTCGATTATTGAGAGGGATTTTCCAAACAACCCAGTTTTCTTAGAAACATTATCGGGAATATTATTTTAAAAGAAAGTAGGTACATTAAATTAGTACTTAGTATTAGTTCTTTGAGTAAAGTTGTATGAAGTTGTATGGTTGTCATAATATTGTAAACAGTTGGAATATATTTAAAACATTTGTTGAATGTTAATTGTGCAAGTACCAAACAATGTCGATAAGCCAAGGACCATCTAAACGACCAAAAACAGGTCCATTATCTTTAAATGAAAAAACTCTGATATTGAATTGTTATATATCATTGAAAAACAAGGATCCAAGTGCAATTGTTGATGATGTTGTGGAATTAACGGCTGCTATGTTGTGTGTTGCTAAATCAACAATTTATAGATTACTAAAAGAAAGCAAGAATGGAACTCTTCAACCCCCTAAAACTACTTCAGGCCGAAAACCAATTGAGATCGATGAGTCATTAAAACAAATACTAAGGCGTAAAGTCCATGGATTTTACTTACGAAAGGAAATTCCAACACTTGACAAAATTATGACATCAGTGCAAGAAGATACGGACTATCCAAAATTCTCCAGAATGACATTATGCAAACTTTTGAAAGATGTGGGTTTCAGATATACAAAACATAATAGAAAATCTCTCTTGATAGATAAACCGGAAATAGTTTTTTGGAGAAGAGACTATTTAAGAAGCATTCGACATGCCAGAGAACAAAATTTGAAAATCTTCTACTTAGACGAAACATGGTTAAATGCTGGATATACAGTTTCCAAATCTTGGCAAGATGAAAACATTAAAAGCGGAAGGCAGGCAATCGTGGAAGGTTTGTCGTTTGGTTTGCAGCCACCATCTGGAAAAGGAAAAAGACTTATCATTGTCCATGTTGGAAGTTCTGAAGGTTTTGTTGATGGTGGATTATTAACTTTTATTTCAAAACACACGGGGTACTATCACGAAGATATGAATGGGGATGTCTTCGAGGAATGGTTTGTTCAAATGTTGGATCTGATTCCAAAAGGGGCTGTTATTGTTATGGACAACGCAAGTTACCATTCATGGTTACGAGAAGCACTGCCCACAAGTCGTTGGCGTAAATCAGAGCTTTTGGAGTGGCTTATTTCGAAAAATATTAAGTTTCCAAAAGATCCACTAAGGAAAGAACTTTACAGAATTGCAAAAATGAACAAGAATAAATACAAAACCTACATTGCAGAAGAAATGGCTTCTTCTCGTGGTATATCAGTTCTTCGACGTCCCCCTTATCATTGTGAACTTAATCCCATAGAATTAATATGGGCTCAGGTAAAGGGGGAAGTTGGAAAAAAAATACTACTTTTAAAATAAACGATGTTGTGAAATTGTTTGAGAGTGCTGTAAGTCATGTGAGTAAGGAAAATTGGACAAACTGTATCGAGCATGTTATCAAAGTAGAGGCAAATATGTGGAAAATTGACAATATTTGTGATGATTTAATCGACCCTATTATTATTAATGTCAACAACGATTCTTCCTCTTCCGAGTCGGATATAGAATAAAATGTAAGTAATAAATGTATTCCAATAATTATTTCTTTTCATTTTTTATTATATTATAATTTAAAACGTATTTTTTTCCCAAAATACACACCACTGCATTGCGTTATTGCTTATCTGCTAATCCTTTATGAATGAATAAACCCTAAACTTTGCTACAACTGAAACAAATACGGGGTCGATCTACCTGGTTTATAGATTTACGGAAGAAATGTAATTTAAAGTAAGAACTTTATCAAAAATTTCATGGTGCTCCCTGTAAAGGTTTTGCATACTTAATTAGGGTTTATTACTCCTCGTACTTTTTGTACATACTATAGTATGTATATACAAGGAAAAAATATATAACTATGTAAAGGGCGGAGTAAGCAAATAAACAAATTAATTTGTTATTAATATAGGAATTGTCTACACACAAAATTTTTATCGCCGAATTATCATTCAAAAATACACGTGGAAAATTCTTATGAAGAACTTTCATAGTATTATGAAGCATAACGAATTTAATGTTGAGGAATACATTCCATATCGCCTAGTTTTATGTGAATACGAATTTTATGAATGATATTACATTATTTATGATATTCAAGTTATAGAAAATATAGAATTCTGATCTAGCGAACTAGTTATAAACAATTCTTGGTCCAAGTACAATAATAAGGATGTTGTGATTAAAGGAGTTTGTAAAAAAATTAGAATGAACTGGCCTTATTTGCATATGCATTTTTCATTGTCCCGCAAAACTCGATTTCTGATCGTCCACAGCAAGTTCAGTAGATGACTGGAATCTGTTGAGTGGTGTAAATGAAGATCAAGTTGGATGGGGACAGCTTTCAATAAAAAAACTCGATAAACATTCAATGGTTATGTGTGTTGCAGAATTCAACATTTACGTACAACGGCAGCTACCATGTACCAAACGGACCAAAAGACCCTTTAAGAATTCTAGCCAAATTATCATACAAAATTTTTGGAAAGGAGATAAGATAGCGAAAATTAATTAATATTTACTCACCCAAAATAATGTAGGGTCACTAATACCAATATATAATATTTTTACTACAAAAAATACCCGCAGTAGTTTACGTGAGATGCATCCAAAGGCTTAGACATAAGAGCTCTCAGAACCTATTCCATTCTGCCCGCTGGTTTTTAAAATCGCATTCCAATTTTTATTTCTATCACTATTCTGGTTTTTGTTAGACAGATATCAATATATTTTCACTTTTCCGCCCAACCTATCTATATGCGAGAAAAGTATTGGTTTACCCCAAAAAAATTTGGAATTTTGAAAAAAAATTTTGAGTTATTTTCACGCTTTCCAACAACAACACGAAAAAATGGTTTTTAGAAAAAAAATCCTGTGTGTATGTCGTCGTCGTCGTCGTCGTTGTTGTCGGCCACTTTTCCTTACATGTCTTGTTACCACGATACAGCCTACGGAGTGCAATAAGTCACCAATTTTATGATTGAATATTGTTAAGAACATGTCGCAGATGAACCCTATTGATTTTCAGCTCACCAGAGCTCGTACAACGGTTGCTATCATACTTGAAGTACGACATTTTGTCATTTTTTGAAAAATTTCAGTTTGTTAGCACGATACAGCCTCCGGAGTTCAAGTCACCAATTTTATGATTGAATATTCAGGACATCTCACTGATGAACCCTATTGATTTTCAGCTCACCAGAGCCAATACCGCAGGTGCTACAGTACTTTAAGTACGATGTTTTTGTCATTTTTGGAGAAGTTTCAGTTTGTTAGCAAGATACAGCCTCCGGAGTATATACAAGTGACCAATTTTATGATCTGATATGATTCAGAGCATCCCAAAGATTAACCCTATTGATATTCAGCGCACTGAAGCCAGTACAACGGGTGCTATGGTACTTGAAGTACCAAATTTTTGTCATTTTTGGAGAATTTTTAGTTTGGTAGCACTATACAGCCTTCAGAGAGTATACGATTAATCAATTTTATGATTGAATATTGTTCAAGGTGTCTCACAGGTGTACCCTATTGATTTTCAGTTGACTAGAGTGAGTACAGCGGGTCCTATAAATCCAGATATACTAAATTTTTGGTTACTTTTGGGAAAATTTTAGTTTGTTAGCACGATACATCCCCCGAAGTGTATACAAGTGACCAATTTTATGATAGGATATTGTTCAGGGCATCTTATAGATGCGGAAAAGTTAGTTCTAATCTTTAATACCGTTTGTTAACAGTGGCTTATTTAAAATGTTACAATGTTAGTGTTTTTAAATGAAACTCAAAGTCTCTAGTTAATTCCACAATATAATACAAGTTATTGAAAATTCTAAAAAATTGACAATTGTTTCGATAAATCAATATCATCGTCAGATATTGATTTATCGAAACCATTGTCAATTTTTTAGAATTTTCAATAACTTGTATTATATTGTGGAATTAACTAGAGACCTTGAGTTTCATTTAAAAACACTAATATCAGCATATTCCACGAAGTAAGGGTCGAGACAGTCAATTTTGTTACAATGTTGTTTGGATTGGAAGGATACAAAACCTCATATCTCGCGAATAGGGTCAGTAGATGATAGTGTGAAGAGATATGCTACTGGGAATCGTCTGTACAATCAAAGTTACTTATAATATTATGTTATTTCAAGTACAAATTGAACATTGTATTTGTGGTTATTGGAGGAAATATTTGATTCGTTTATTATGAGAGATAGTTTTGGAAGGAGGCGTGTCTAGTTATGGATTTTAACAACATTTCAAATCAAATATTCTAGTGATTGAGGTATATTTGAATATGGCAGGAAGGCAAAAGTATCTACATTAATTGAATTTTAGGAATGAATCAATAAGTGGGCAAATATCAAATATTGGTTCACCACAAAAGAAATGAAAAACAAACAATGTAATGATGTTTACAGAATGAGCAGAAAATATTGAGCAAACTTTTTTATATTATGTTAAACTGGATAAACATTAATAACTTCAACTTGATTGATATTAAACATTGATATAGAAACTCAGAATTGGAATACGTTTCGAAAGAAGCTTCAGAGAAAGTTTATTGTATTACACATATGAAAAACATGATCACGTAATTACTGTTTTGAATGAAACTTACTGTTTCTAGATAATTCCTCAATATATTGGGAAAAATGTTAAAAATACTGAGAAATTTGACAATTGTTTCGATATTAAATATCATCGTCAGAATGACAGAAGTTACATTCCATTTGATTGTCACAACCTAAGTACCCGGCCTTGGGACTCTGCTCAGGTAGTGAATTCGGCCTTTTACACTATTTTTTATTACCTCTATTGGGATAAGGTGAATCAACAAACAAAATTTCGGGAAAAATGGATTTATTTGACACACAATAATCAATTCACATAAACCGTATATTGTCAATACAAATACGAATAAATATCAGTTATATAGTGAAAATGTCCAACTCAATAGTTTATACATATCGAAAATAAGTTAAGGACTTATCTTTGGGAAGACTCGAGACGTACAGCTCGCAGCAGTATACGAGGGGTCTTCAGCCGTGGTTGTCTGGACTGTAGAAATGTAGAACGATGTGGTCTGTTGAGTGGATCTTGTAGAGTCCTCAAAGGTCTGTAGAGGTATAGATCGTAAACGGTCCGTAGAGGTCGGTACAGTAAGGTCTCAAGCGGTCCTTAAAGTACAGTCTGAAGCGGTCCTTAAAGTACAGTCTGAAGCGGTCCCTAAAGGATAGTATGAAGCGGTCCATAAAGGCTGCAGAGCTGTAGGGAAAGAAATAAAAAACAGGAGAAACAGTAGAAAATTGTAATTGGAAAGGAGGAATAAAATGAACAGATAGGAGCTTATACTCCAATACATACAAAAATTTGAATTTAATTTTCAAAATAAAACCACAGAAAACTGTTTATTCTTATCAGTCCTGTTCCCAAAATAATCAGAAAAAGCAAATTTAAATCGGTGGAAAATAACCATATAGAGAATCTGTTATAAATTCGCTCCATAAAATAACTTGAGGCGCCACCAGATATTTTTTAAAGAAAGATAATACCGGCGAAGAAAAAAAGGAAAACGCCATAACAAAAACAATGTTTTTTTTAAAAACGAAATATTTTAACTACTTAGAAAAATCGAAATAGAATTATTTGTAAGCACACAATTACTATTTGAAAATATATAGATAACTTAACAGCCGGAAGAAATAATATCACAC
This sequence comes from Galeruca laticollis, assembly GCA_963921935.1. Taxonomy (NCBI): domain Eukaryota; kingdom Metazoa; phylum Arthropoda; class Insecta; order Coleoptera; family Chrysomelidae; genus Galeruca; species Galeruca laticollis. Next base: position 244,115,238 of record OY998177.1, on the reverse strand, counting down.
ACAAGTAATATTCAAATGAGAATACTGAGTAACTTTTCAGCGAAGGAATGAACAAGCCAGAATTCCTTGAATCGTAGTTTTAAATAGCCATTTAATGATGGTAAAAACTATCACCGATACGTTCCTAATATTCGAAAGAAAAGGATTTGGAATTAGAGGTGGGAGTAGCCGACGAATAAGTAACGCTCCAAAATAATTGATGAAAATAGTAACATGTCTTAGCGACATGGTACCTGATAATTATTTTTGGCTAGACCCAGAAGTGACCTAAGTCACCTTGTGATTGACTTGATATATGTTAAAAGGAAAAAGAATAAGTTATGACATAACAAATATTAAAGCTTAGATATCGTTAGCCCTATGGCGATATTCTGGATATCTTTCTCCCAATTAAGATCAGTATAACTGTGCAATGATATAGAAAACCAGGAAAACTATATCTGCTGATCTTTACTATTATCACTTAAGAAGACAGTTTATTAGTGGAGAACTTCCTAGATTTATATGTTCATTGACGACTTGATATTGTGGGTTTCTTAAATCTCTTCTAATTTCCAGTTCTTCAAGGAAATCCAGTTCTTGTTTCTTCTCACAAATATACAGCACTTCTAGTTCTGTGTTAGGTGTCAAGTAGATGTTTTGCGTAGTGGGGTTTGATTATATATGTTCGTAAGTGTTAACTGTATAGGATTTCAAAATTACTGAGGGTTTTACCCAAATATACAGTATTACATTCTGGACATTTGAGTTTATATATACCAGACTTCTTTAATGGAGATATTTTCAATATTACATTTAACAATTTTGTACCCACCTTACTTTCTGTTTCAAAAGAAATTGTTGTAATATTTGCTAAATATATTACCTTTGAAATATTATTAGAACTATTTCCTGTATATAAGAAGATGGTTTTATAACTTCTTATTTCTTCAGTTGGCTTAGGTAATATTAGTTGTAATGCCACTTTTTCCTCTTTTTTATTAATTAGCTTATTCATGATATGTAATGGATAACCGTTGGATGTTGCTATTTGTATAATTGTAAAATTATATTTGTTCATAAGAACTGAAAATGCTCTAAGCTCTATGGTTTAAAATACATATAAATCACCCTGTATAACATATATTTTATCCAATGTAATGCTACAGTTTACCGATTGTAATTACGGCATTCTAATTGATTGTTACGTTACATTAATTCGATGTAATTCTTGTTTGATATTAAAATTTCTCTTGCAGTAATCATCTGTCAAAGCAACGTCGTCAAGTGTTAAATTTTCAATTAAGGTATATTGAACTGTATCCCGATACATGACGTTCAATAAATCAAAATGGAATTATATACGCTTCAAATGCTACTAAGAGAGAGCATATTAAATAGCTAACCATCAAAATAGTAACATGGAGATATTACTATAGACACTATTGATAGGCAGATTGGCCCGTTAATATTAAAACTATTGGATTTTAGGTCTCATACTAAATGAAATCACGTTGCTAGACTTTGAGAGTTGTATGGAGCACGCCGCACACTATCGCGGAACAGAACGGAATGGAACGGAACGGATATTTCGGAAGCATAGAATTAAGTTAGTAGCCGAACACTACCGCGGATCCGAATAACGCGGAACGGATTGGAACCGAACGAAATTTATTGGATTGCTCACTGCGTGAATTTTACCATGATCCCGCAGCTCCGTCCACTATCCAGCAGGCCATAGCCACTAATCAGTACAACAAAACCTATTCATTCCTGTGACAGTATCACGACGTTCTGTGTTTGTTTCCCTTTTGATGAATTAAAAATGAACGCAGATTTATTAATCAATAAAATTCGTGCTTAGGCACATCTTCATCTGTTGTCTGATAAAAATTATCACAATCGACAAATGAAAGAAAATGCCTGGGAAGAAATTTCCATCGAATTGAAAATACCGGGTAAGTAATAATGCATTGCAATTTTATTTAATTAAATTCTCTCTTATACAGTGTGACTTATTTTGTTTGGAAGCACTCCTGTAAAATCTGCTTTTTTCAACCGATTTTGATTTAATTTTTTTTTGTTAGATTCAGTATCAAAAACAGTATTTTGGCATATATTTTCATAGCTTAATTTCTATTTTTAAGGTCCTCTATGTTAATTTTTCTTTGCCAAAAAAGACGAAAGTATATAAGGTATTTTTTTTCTCTCAAATATGACTAAACCATTGGATTCATAGTCGTTACAAATGTATACTACCAAAATTTATTATATAAAGTCAATGCCAATTTTTCTTCTGCACTTATAGGTTTATGTAGTATCTTGTTTCTGAATGTCCATTATTTCCAACAAATCGTTAAACTTTTCACTAGACATTCGGAAGTACTTGGAAAATATTTGCTCGTCTTCTAAAAGATCTGGGAGTAGATGATGGAATTCACCAAATTCATGTATGTTAAGATTTATTTCGTGGATCCATTTGCGCTTTTTCTTGTTCTCTCTCGCAATTTCTTCTTTTTCAACAACTACACACGGCGCCACAAATTCTTCGTCTGAACTGTTCATTGCGAAAGACCAATACAAATAAAAACTAGTTTGGGAAAGCAGGTCTCCTACTCAGATACAAATATTTTTTCCGTTGAATTTCGCGATAATGTGCGGAAATTTCAGAATTTCCATTCTTTTCCGCTTCGTTCCATTCCGTTCTGCGATAGCTTTAAGATCGAGGAAGTGTAAAACAATGACGTTATGTTGATATTCAATATCATGAAATTATTTAACTGTTAATTCTAATTTCAATTAATCACTACTCTAAATAGATATGAAAATACTTTTGGGGCCTGGATATATTAAAATAGTTCTTCTTACATTATAAATACGCTTCGTCTGATTTCTCCAAAATTCAAAATAATACCGTTGTTTTTAATGAAGAGGACACATAAAAGTGAATTCGTAGCAAATACTGGAGTGGATTCCTGGTAACACTTCACAAAATATGTTGATGAATGGATCATTTGATGACGTATGGGAAAGTATCTACTTTAGAGTCCATACAATAAACTATAGGCTTTTTGAAGTCCTTTAGTACATATATATTTTTGGTTTTCTCTGTGGTTAATATTAGTTTCTCCCGAAAGTAATTTTTTTCTCAAAGCGTTTTGAACCAAATATGATTATAACTCTTTGTATGAGTTCATGTTTATCCTTGTTTTTTATCTAGTTACAGATAATATTCATGTATGGAGAGAGATTAGTCATGGCACATCTCACAACATTTGAAGAAAGACGTCCCCGAGACATCTTATTCTCTAGTTCCGAATTTTGAGATTCACCTTCAGCAACCTTCAAATGGCTTTGTCCCTCCGTTTAGAAGACCGTCTCTGTGAACAGGCCCTTTTAGAACACGTAACGTAAATCTTTCTGAATAACCGAATCTTTGATTTTTGGAATAGTCTTCCTCACCAAATTATTGATTCTGAGAATTGTAATAGTTGCAGAAAACATATATACTTCTATATTTTTAAATTTAGTTTTGTTTTAGGCTTAGTACCAGTTCTTATTTTCTCTATTACTTTTCCGCCCAACCTATCTAATATGCGAGAAAAGTATTGGTTTACCTCAAAAAAGTTGGAATGTTGAAATTTTTTTTTGAGTTATTTTTACGTTATCCATCAACAACAACACGAAAAAACGGTTTTTAGAAAAAAAATCCTGTGTGTATGTCGTCGTCGTCGTTGTCGTCGGCCACTTTTCGTTACATGTCTTGTTAGCACGATACAGCATCCAGAGTGCAACATGTTACCAATTTTATGATTGATTATTATTAAGGACATGTCACAGATGAACCCTATTGATTTTCACCTCATCAGAGCCAGCACAACGGATGCTATGGTAATAGAAGTATGACATTTTTGTAATTTTTGAAGAAATTTGAGTTTGTTAGCACGATACAGCCTCCGGAGTTCATCAAGTCACCAATTTTATGATTGAATCATATTCAGGACACTTCACAGATGAATCCTATTGATTTTCAGCTGACCAGAGTCAGTTCAACAGGTGCTATAGTACTTTAAGTACGATATTTTTGTCATTTTTGGAGAAATTCAATTTTGTTAGCACGATACAGCCTCCGGATTATATACAAGTGACAAGTGACCAATTTTATGATTGAATATTGTTCAAGGTGTCTCACAGATGTATCTTATTGATATTCAGCTGATTAGGGCGAGTACAGCGGGTCCCTTATAACTGGATATATTACATTTTTGGTTATTTTTGAACAAATTTCGGTTTGTTAGTACGATACATCCCCCGAAGTGTATAGAAGTGATTATTTTTGGTTGTTTCTTACAACCAATGAAATGCTTCTTTTTTGGTCACAAGGATAAGTTTCAACCAATTATGTTATTACTATAGTGGGAATAATCACTGTGGCTTTTATTTGCCTAGCAAGTGTCAGATAGTTGTCAAAATAATTACCTAATTGTGTCGACGCGATATATAAAATGGGTGAAAATCATCGGCTTAGTACCTTTTCTGATGCAGAAATAACAAAAAAGATTTTAGAAACTACTTCGAAAAATACTCTAATAAGTAATCAGTCTATATGGAGACAATTTAAGACCTTCGCCAAAGAAAGAAATTATATTCTGGATCAATCTACTACAACAGCTACTACTCTGGCATTGATTTTGCAAGATTGGGCTTATAACATGGAAAGAAAAGACGGAAATGATTATAAAGGAGCAGTGATAAAGACAATGTGGAATAAAACGGCAAAATTAGTTCAAGAACTTTACTTTAATAAGTATAACAGGTCCTTTTATCCTTTCCATGATATATTGTAAAAATTTGTGAATCAAAAAATAATCTTGTCAAATATAACTCGCGAGTTCCATAAATTAGAAAATAATTTGACAGATATTGTTCAAACTTGTTGCCATTTGGAAATAGCCACTCGAGCCTTGTGGGCTCTCGTGACTTGCCTGGCAACAAGTTTTCAAAAAATCTGTCAAATTATTTTCAATTTATTCTCACTCTCTTGTTATATTATTACTGACAATTTCATGATGGAGTATTATTCAGGGCCACAGATGCGGAAAAGTTTGTTTTAATATATAAAACCGTTTATTTTACATGGGCAGTTAAATTAAACAACTTAGGTACTATGGGCAAAACAAAACTTACTCCTCTGTTATACTCATGAAATAGTAATAATAATCTCTAGAAATGTCAGTTGGATCTTCAATATGGATTTCCACTATTTATCTTACAGCATCCGTAGAATCTACTGTGTCATTTTAATTTGCCAGTATCATTTACTTGTAAAAAGTCATTTACCATTTTAGCCTCAGGCACCCATACTTTTGATATCACTTGAATCATTTTCTTAAACCAAATCGTCAAAATAATGACCATCATAATTAATTTCAAATATTGTTTCAGCTGTTATCAACCCCACTCGAATGATAAACACAAAATTCCATTCTCTTATACATATTTTACAGGAGCTTTTAGTGATTTTAGCATATTGATTATCTGTTCATTCAAACAAGTGTCTGTTTCCTCTATTTCGAATCCAAAATAATATCGTATTAATGTGGAATATTACTAGATACACCATTGGGAGGTTATCAACTTGTAGGTCATATCCGTGGAGAATGTTGATAATTACGTGGAATGCAGCTATAATAATGCATCGGTATATGTCAAACGTTGAAAATGTTAAGTAATCTCTATAGAGAATTTACATATGCATAAAGAGATTCAATTGAATAATTCAAGTACAAGTTGTGTAAATTTGTTATTTATAATAGTCACTTCAATTCATATTTGCTAAATATCATTAAAAAACTAGTTGTATGAAAGGAAAATTCAGTTTACAAATGTACTAGTGTATGAGAGTATGAAGTTCGATAGTTGGTAGAACTTTTGTGATAAGTAAGTTAGATTGGATCAATTATACGAACAAAAATACAATAATTAATAATAATATAGAAATTAAATTGAATGAGAAATTGGCGAACTTCAAAATGACATGATCTTTCTTGCCTTACAACCTTCATACTCTTGACTTATCCTTATGCCTTTCAGGCTCTGTTACCTTTCGCGCATTTTTCTACGTCTCTCTGTCCCTGGCAAGTATTTTCATGTCCTCCAGAGTTTTCACTTTATTTCCTTCGATTTCCTCTATCAATAGTCTTTTAGGTCTTCCTCTTTGCTATTCTTTGTTGGCTCAATATCATTATATGTCTATACCAATTTAACTGTTCCTTTTCTATTTTATTAATTATTATTATTATTACAATAGAAATAAGGGCTCAGGTAAGAGCCTATGAAGCCTATAATCTGAAAACATAAATAAGTGCTTAAATGCCTATAAACATAAGCAATGACAAATTAACAATAATTAACAAAATCGTAGTTTTCAACAATAACCGCAACAACTATACAGCGAAAAAGGATATAAATAAAACACATGCAACACAATGCAACAATGCGCACTATTAACTATTAAATAGAAGTCTATCAATTCTGTTCTTGAATGCGTTAACTGATGGTGCGTCAACAACATCATCAGGAAGATTGTTCCTGACATCAAATACTCTGGTAAAAAGTGCTGTCTTACTCGGGATCTAAAGGACTCCTACTTAAGTTTTAATGGGTGACCTCTCAGTCTAAGATCAGTGTTGAATAAAAACATAGATTGAAGATCACCAACGTTGTGCCTAATGATTTTATAACATAATATCAAGTCTCACCGAAGTCGACGGTCTTGAAACGAGATGAGATTCGCTCCAGTCAGTCGCTCCTCATATGAAGGCCTTACGCGACCCTCCTTTGAACGTTTTCTTCTAAAACTTGGTGGTCGCGAATAAGATCAAGATACCCCACAGGATCCGCATATTCTAAACTAGGACGTACGTAACATTTGTACAGTTTACAATAAGTTTCAAGTGACACTATAGAAGACGGTTTTTGTATCAGATAGAGTCTGGACTTTGCGCGGTTGCATACGGACACAACATGTTCACTCCACGATAAATTTGAGTTCACTAATATGCCTAGGTCATCATGGTTGGTAACCGTATTTAGTATCTCCCCATTTAAGTTGTATGATAAATTGAGATTGGTCTTGCCAATGTGGAGTACATTACATTTATTAATGTTCAGGGGAAGCAACCAGTCCAAACACCACCGCTGTATAGTGTGTAGGAGGTCATTTTGGAGGGTGAGATGGTCTCTTAAAGGGTTAGCAAATATTTTTGTGTCATCGGCATAAAAAGAAGCTGAGTTTGAGATCAATATTTGAAGATCGCTTGCGTAAACAACAAACAGCAATGGGCCAAATACAGAACCCTGTGGAACACCACTAGAAACTGGCCTGTCATTGGAGAACTCCCGGCCGACTCTGACTTTTAAAATCCTGTCCGATAAAAAATTGGAGATCCATAAATTCAGGGTACCCCGTATGCCAAAGTGATCTAATTTATATATAAATCTTCTACTTGGAACTTTGTCGAAGGCCTTGGATAAGTCCAAATGAATGACGTCAATCGGATCTCTGTTGTCTAAAGCTTTTGTCCAGTCATTAACACAGTGAAGAAGATTTGACATGGTAGAGCGACCTCGAACAAAATCATGTTGGTGAAAAGGTATAACATTTTGTTAAAGAAGGAACTTAGACATGGCCACACTAATAATAGATTCCATAATTTTACAAACAATAGGTACCGGGATTACTGGTCGGTAATTGCTTGGATCCAGTTTATTGCCCTTCTTGAATATCGGAGTAACTGACGCTGATTTCGAGATTGGTCGAATAGAACATTGCGTGAAAGAGGCATTCATGATGATTGAAAGTGGATAGGAAATTGAGTCTGCACATTTTTGAAGAAACATTGCTTGCAAACTATCAAAACCAGGAGAAGTGTTCGACTTGATATTTAATATTTTTTCTTTGCTGGGGTGAAAATTCAATATAACTAAGGGATTCTGAGACACGAGCACCAAATATTGAAGGCAAAGTGTCATCAATTGGTTCAGAAGTAAAAGCCGCGGAAAAACTAATGGACAACGTTTCGGAAGTTTCATAATTAGACGAACATAATACTCCATCACTTTTCCTAAGTAAAGGGACACCAACTTCAGACGAAAGACAGGAACGTATGTGCTTAAAAAACTTTTTACGGTTCCCACTATTAGCAATACTTTCCTCGAATCCTCTTCTGGCGTTAGCCAACCGACTAATTATTGTATTAGAGAATCTTCTGTGAGTTAAGAAATCTTCATGATTGTTGGTGCGTTTAAATCTTGTCCACAAATTTCTTTTATGTTTTATTAAATTATGTATTTCACTATTGGTTCATGGCTTTAATTTGTTACGGAAAATTCTTCTTTCTCTCGTATTCTCATTCAAACACTTTGTTACGGTGTCATAGAAACATTTTCATAAATGTATATAGGTATTATTATTACGCAATATGTTATCCCAATTGATGGACGAGAGAGTACGATCGACATTTAAAAAAATTGTTACTTCGATAGTCATGTAATTCTTATCATCGTCAGCAGCAGGTAAGTTGAGTTGAATATTGACAGTTATTGCTGCATGATCGGACTTACCTATTGGTGAACTGATCTCCAGGCATGATAGCAAACATTCGTCATTGGTCAAATTAAGATCGAGGGTAGATGGAGTATTATTGTGTCGGAAACGAGTAGGTTCGTGGACAACTTGGGTTCACCATTCCCCTTATGAGTTTGTTTCTGATTTTGTCCCAGCTTTTCTTTTTCTTTATAGAGAAAAGAACTAAAAATTAACTAACAAAATACATTTCAACAAGAGCAAAAGGAATACAAAAATGTATAAAGAGTGAACTGACAGTTATACAAGGAATTAATCAAAATGATTTTCAGACAGAATGTATAATATCGTACAATGCGGTTTTACAGGTGCTCACCGGATAATGCTACAGACATAACTCCCAATTAGTTTTTATTGCTATTTTTCATAACCCTGGAACTGCACAGTTGGATCTCAGACAACCGGATTGTTATTAAGTACAATCATACATGCGCATGATTGATTTATTTGTGTCGCCAATTCACGTAAATTCAGTTTGCCGAGGTGTGGGTCAATTGTTGCATTTTAGTGAAATAGAGATAAAATTGTTAAATATAAAAACAAAAATATCGCCACAAAAAAAGTCTGGTATGTATAAACATAAATGTCCAGAATATAATGTTGCCTAATTGGGTCAAACCATTAGAAATTTTTGAGTTAGACTCAGTGAACACTTACGGGCGTATATATTAAAACAATCAGTGGAATCCCACTACGTGAAACATTCACTTGACACCAAACATTCATTGACACTAAACATAGAACTAGAAGTATCACATATTTGTGGTAAGAAATAAGTACTAAATTTCCTTGTAAAATTAGAAGATACTTAAGAGCCCATAATATAAAGTCTTGAATGAACGCATAAATCTTTTAAACTGTAACTAATTGTAAAGATCACCAAATATAGTTTTCCTGGTTACCCTATATCGTTGCACAGTTATACTGATCTTTGTAGGCATTACCTGAAACATAACTTCTGTCATTGTGAAGATGATAGTAATATAGATACAGTTGTATTTTTTTTTAGGATTTTTACCATTTTTTTATTGTATTGTGCAATTATTTACTAACTTGAAAAAATGTTAAAATACGAAAGCGCAACAGTTTGAGAAATACTTGTTCTTGTTGAATGTACAAAATTTGAACATTCTTTTCCAAACACTCCCTCTCCTCTCCCTTATTTTGCATTGAAAATGGAGGGTGACATGGTAAAAATGACTTGATTGATGATTATATGCAGCTCATTGTTAAGCCTGTAACTGAAACGTGCTTTATGATTACATCACCCCGTCATTAATTGATTTTTCAATTGGAAGTTGGTCAGACGAGAGAAATCTGTTGTTGAAAAATTGCCTTCATCAATCTTTCTAATTCATTTCTATACATGAACTTTATAAATATTAGTAAAGTGCATTCGTGTTCATTTTTTCAAATATTTGTCTTTTCATCATAATTTCAAACAATTCCATTTTTGGTATACAGGATGATTTATGATGTACCTACTGTAATATAATCTGATCAATTATCTTTTTAATACACTTTGGATGTTCCTTTTTGTGAATCTATCTAGTTTCATAATTTATAATAAGTCTGTAATGGTTTCCTTAGGAAAATTAAGGTTGTAAAATATTTCCCGTCTTCTGTATCAGGGGATGACTTTACAAAATTGTTTGAAATTATAGGTAAAAACAATCTCAAGTACTTGTGAAACGTTAACTTAGCAGTCAAAATTTCGAATATTAATTTAAATAAATAATTCTGCAACGAATATTAAATTTATTAGTGGAATAGACCACACGTCATCCTAGTTTATATTTTAAATACAACTAATTAAGTGTTGGTGGAATAAACGTTAAAGTTATCTCGTCCAAAAAATCCTTAATAGGGCAGTTTACGATACATTTTTCGAGAGAATGGTTGAGGCAGAAATTCCGATAAAAGTTCAAAGGTTTTGTTTGATCTAAAATAAAACTTGTTCCTTGGAACAAACTCGCTGGGATTACTGGTATGTTTCACATTTTTTCCTGTTTAAAATTTACTTGAACTGATAAAGATGTTTGTCCAGTACGAATCTTTAAGCTAGATTGTATAATTGTAAAAAAATATAAGAAAAGTTTTATGTATTTATCTGGACGGATATCTAAATATGTTGTATATTGTTAAACACACTTGGTGTTATTATAGCGGAAACTCCAGGACTCAACAACATTTGCGAGTAAATTTTACAAAATACCTGACTGAAGAAGTGTGCTGTTGTATTATCACCAAATAGTAAGGTCTTACATGTAATGATTGTGCTGTGAGAGCTTATGGAGGATTTAGTTATTCATCTGAATAGAGTATAGAGAAATATTTAACTAAAGAATATTTCCCGTATTACTGTCTCCGTATATCAAGTTTTAAGCTAAGTAATTTTATTTTGTATTGCTTCACCAATATTTTATCTGTTCGTTTAAGGTTGAAGATCCTTTTTTCACACATACTGACATTTACTAACCACTTTTTCTAAAATTTTGTAACTCGTTTTTTTTCACATACATTCATTATATTTATACATATTTTTATTCATTATACAGGTATACCTAAAAAATTGCCTTCAGCACATTTTTAAACATTTTCTAAAACTAGCAACAGTTAAGAGTTGGCTGATATTTGTGGTTGATTTTTTCTAATTTTGTTTAGGAACAAAATTAGTGGCGGCCTTCAATAAATTTCATTTATCTGTATTTTTTTTCTCTCGTTCTTTTCTTTCTATTCTTTAACTAACTTCTTTCAGATAACAGATCCCTGAGAACTGGCTTTGTTATCTCCAATCACAATATCAGTGTGGAAAGAACCTACTCTCTTTTTATTTCTTCCTTTCTTTTATATATTTTTCTACCCTGAGAGTACAGTTTTTGTTTCACTTGGGAATCAAAATTTCTAAAGCATGCACGACAGAAAAAAATATCAGATTAGGACAAATACGAGCAAGACAACTCACCCAGTGTTATGATTATTATACTTAGAATACTAAAACTATCATATTCTGCACTATCGTTCTGTTTTGATGATGGACTCGGCATAAAAGTGATTTATAGAAAGAGGGTAAAATAGCTGCTGTAAAAATTAATCTGGCGAAAATGTTGTAGAATTGAATAGATTAAAAGAAGAATTGACGTAAAGAGATGTTGACTTCTTACATAATTTCATAAAGGAAAAACCGGGTTAAATATACAAGGTATTCCGGGACTTGATGCAAAAAATTCGGGAGTGAGTAGATGATATGAAAATAATACTGTGACATAAAAAAAATTCTCATACGAGTTATAGGCATTTAAAGTTGCGATCTCAAAACTTAAATTTAAGTATATTTTCTAAAATATACATTGGAACATTATGGATTTTTAATGAATGATTATGTATGTCCATGTAGCGTGTTTGACAGAATAAATAATTATACTACTATCTGAAGGCTAGGGGCGGCTCATGCCCAATGGTTAACAATCTGTAACTTTTACATGGAAAACCTGTAGAATCTATCCATTTGTACTTTGGTCCATGTTTCGCTAGTAGGCTTTGGAGTATATAAGGGCATAACTATATCCTTTACAGTAAAACAAGTCTCTTTGACAATTCTGTTTATAGTTGTTTCTCCTGAACGAAAGCTAAATGCGATAGATCTAAAAGACATGCCGGTTGACAAAAATCTGAAACTAGAATATATTTGTGTTAAGTTTTCTGCCCAAATGAAACCCATGTATTTTTTACGCCTTTATAAATATTTTTGTAATAGAGGAGATATGACATAGCCTTTTGCACAATAATTAAGATGCCTATGCATTGTATTTTTATTTAGACTGCAATTTGTATGTTTTCTCGATCTGGCCAGCGATCCAAAACTTCAGACTGCAATTCGGCATTTATAAAAATGCGGATTGAAGTTTACCGGCATCGCAATTAGACATCCGGTATATTATTGGACGTTTTATTCACAGTATTTTATTTTAACTACAGATATCGAAAATATTAAGAAGCGTTGGCGAACTCTGCGTGATGCTTTTATTAAACATTATAGATTGTAAAAAACTAAACCTTCTGGTGCCTTAGGAGGAAAAAACGAAATGGCTATATTATGATCAAATGCTATTTTTAATTCCATTCATCGAATTTAAAGAAACCTTCTCCAGCTATTCTTTACAAGATAAATCAGAAAGTAGTTTCCCATATTACAATTCGCAACCGGCTGCGGAACAGAATGTAGAAAATGCAAAAAAAGAGATAGATCAGAATGCCGACCATACAGAAAATGTTATAAGAGCTTCCGAGAATACTCCAAAGTCCACATTTACTACACGACCTATACCAACACAAACAAAATTGCATGCTCACGAAAATAATGCATCGAAAATATCTGATGACCAGTTAATGGAAATTATTACGAAAGCAGACGATCCCGACGAGCAATTTATGGTAAGGTGCGTGCCTTTTCTGAAAAGGATGTAACACGGAATAACATGGTAGCTAGGAAGAAATTGAAACGCTGTTATTCAATCTTGAATTCGGCAACATATCTGGCAGTAGACCTTCCAGTGTTATGGATCCACAACCATTTTACTTTTCACCAACGCATGGGGCTAATGACAATCCAAGTAACTATAACGTTGAACAACAATATAGCGATCGTAATACAAATTACACTTCATTGTATTTGAATATAAAGCTTAATAAAAATAATAGTGCCTTTATTACATTTCTATTATTACCTTAATATCACAACTAAGCGTTCCCTTGTACTAATAGCATCTCTATAATTCGTTTTTTCTTTTTTGATTGCATCTTCTAGCAAATTATGCAGTTTCGAATTGATCAATGTTTCCCTATTTAGGGGATGTATCCCGTATTGGGCTTGATGTTTTCGTTGTCTTCTTAATAGTAACAACACCAAAATTCGTTTTTTATTTGGGAAAAGTACCATGTTTTCTATTCGAAGTGACAGCAAGTACTGCCGTACACGTATTGCACTCGGTGGAATACATCAATACGTATTTTGCTGTTCCAGCATTTGACGTTGCAGTGAGTACGTCAATGCAGCATGCAGCGACGTATTCGGTGGAATGTTGGCTTTATGGAGTAATGGATTACGAATAATGGATCACATCGCAAGAGAAGGGCACCTATGTAACAATATAATGTTGGAAGAAATTTCGAAAAGATTGCTTTAGACATCGCTGGACCCTTTCCGACGACAGAAAATGGTGGTAAATGCATCCTGGTTATAAAGGATTATTTCACAAAGTGGGTGGAAACTTATGCGATCCCGAATCAATAGTCAACAACTGTCGCGGATGTACTGGAGTACCCTTTGAAGTCCACAGCGATCAAGAAAGGAATTTCGAGAGCCAGGTATTCCAGGAAATTTGTGACAAGCTGGGAATGAAAAAGACCAGGACAATAGCGTTGCATCCACAGTCAGATCGAATGGCCGAACGAATAAACAGGACCATTAGAAAATATCTGTCCAAAGTAGTTCCAGCTACAGGAGAGATTGAGACCAGTACTTTTCCCTATTTACGTTGGCTTATCGATCGACCATAAATGAGTCCACGCGTGAAACACCTACGAAAATTCTATTTGGGCGTAAAATGAGGCTTTCTTATGACCTGGAATTTAGCGCTGTCTGCCTGGCGATGATATAGCAGGAGAAGATAACGTGATCCAATTGAGAAGAAGGTTGGACGATGTGGACGAATTATTTCGAACGAATCTTCAAGTTTCCAGTGATATAATGAAAAAACGGCACGATACACAGGCTACAGAAGGCAGTTGCAACGAACGGGACGAAGTATGGTTACACAACCCAACAAGGAGAAAGAAATTTTCTTCAAAATTACAGAAATCATGGGAAGGTCCATACTTAATTTAACGACATAATTGATCGTATAAGCAAGATCCCCAATAGAAAACCAAGAGTAGTTCACCAAAATCGAATAGCGCCATTCGAAGGAGACCATGTCAAAAGAGGAAGGGGTGAACTATGTACAACAATAGTCTAACCCAGCCTTCGAAGAATTTATGGGCGTATACGGAGGTACCGGGAAAGCTAGATTCGGAGTCACTACAGAACAAATACATTTTTTTACGCTCTCGGACGAGTACTCACTGGCACAGAACATCTCCGCCAGTAACAAACATACACGAGGGTTGGCAACCTTCTTTCGAAATAAGTTTGGACAATTAGATAAACTTGAAGATCAGATGCCAGCCCTTGGCAAGATACTGATACTCAAATACAATTCGCGGTACGACTTCCACGCAACTCCCATATGCAGATGACGCTTCGTTTAGCCCATCCAAAAACATTAATTGACGCATTGACAGCTGTTCTTAAATATAAAGCAGCAACGAAGGCTTCGGGTTATAACAAAATTAGGACCAACTGAGAAGAAGGCGACGAGGACAGGTTTGTTCAGATCGTCAGCTTGACAGAAAGTATGATGGACAAGAAGCCGAGAAAAATCAGATGCTGAAATTGTAGCGAGCTAGGGCATGTACGTAGTTCGTGCAAGCGCCCCAGGACTCCTGTAAACCAAGATCACCAGTCACAGGAAAACTAGAACGGGTCGGCTACGAGGGGGCAGCACCGACCCATAATCGTTTACAGGCCCTCTCATACTGATAGCTTCTCTCAGATATCGCAACGACCGTGTATATATAGATGGCGAAGTGGATGGCAAGAAATAAACTCTGCTGGTAGACACTGGAGAAACTAGAACCATTATACGACCAAAACAGAAATAATAAACTCCAAGAAGAAGCTTTTACCAACAAGACTGCGACTGCGGACCACCACAGGTGAGAGTGCCAACGTTCACGAGGAAACACAAATCCAATTGGGAATAGGCGTAGAAAAGTTCACGCATACGGTAATCGTAGCTGGCATTGAAGAAGACGTGATTCTGGGAATGTACGTAATGAATCTACATGGTGGTTTCCAGTTGGACTTTAGAAACAGAACCATCAAAGTGGATTCCGAGGAGGTATTCTTTTATCAATATGAAGGCAGCACGGTGTTGGCAGCTGTACAGTAAGATACCGTTCTACCTGTGTATTATATAGATACTTGTACCTGTAACTTAATACCTCATATCTTCTAAATCCTTGCTTGTACCACTACCTGTGTACAAGACATAGTTATAGTTCTCTAGTCCAATAAGTGATCTATTAGTTTTTGACCGCTTGTCAATGTTGATGCATTACTGTCACCTCAATGAATAAAAGCAGTGTTACTAGAACTTATTTGATGTTTATTTTATATTCGCTCCGATCGGTACATGTTACAACCTGCACGAAGCAAAACCATGATAGTAGCTCGGCTACAGAGAATCATAGAAGAGCTGATCTTCCAAGATACCGGTCTCCACATATTGATTTGCAGCTATACCCCTCGTTATCGGTATCCATAGAAGACGGTCCCTGTTATTTATATATGACCGGAAAGTGCAGACATGGGTTCAGTTGCTGGTTTAAACATCCAGTTCCGGCTACACAGAAGTTCCAGGAGGAACTTCCTTTTAAGGGGTAATGTTACGAAATAGTACACGGATTTAATCCCTGTATCAGACTCCGTCTAAGCCATGTATGGAAATTGAAATTTGGAGCAGGAACTGTTTACTAGTATTTACCAGTATTTTTATGAATATTCTTACCTAGACATTTCCAGTGAGGTCCATTGTTATTGTGGCCAGTCTTATCTAGTAAATTCCAGGAAGGCGATTGTTTTTGTGAGCCCCAATCTAGAAGGATCCAGAAAAAAGGGCACCTAATATATTAGAGAAACTGCCTACCAACGGAGATAGTTTATAATTTGATCTCGTGATATAACAGTAATCAAGTAAATATATAAATTAAGTCTGAGTAAATAAACAGTGGAGAAGTGTTTATATAAAGTGAATATAGTGCGTATATAATATAAATTAGTGAATAGTTTAATGAATAAATAAAGTAAGTGAGTAGACATACCTAGTGTATGAATTTATCCCACTCGACGTATGAAAACTATTAAATAAATAAGAAAAACATTAAGTACAATATAATATTTTTACTTTAAAACCATTATTTTGTGCCATTGCAAATATTCGTTATCTGAAATCCTGATTCTTCTCAGGACAAAAAAACTTTCAACATATCACAAGCAGTAGATATAACAATAATTTGTTGTTCAATCTCTCTCCATAATTCCATACCACTATTACTTCGCATCAGATTCAAGTAATTTAATTTTAGTGTAGAATATTATTACGCTAATTAACAAAATTCACTAACCTACTTTCCAAATTATTAGCTAAAACTCTTTCCGATTGTCTGCTTGTGTATAGAAGCTCGTCGATTGAATGCCGACGTGCCGATATTACAAAACAAAACTTTACTAGCTACATTCTCTTTAACTTCAGAAACTCGGGAAACTTTTGTCATCAATCGTTCAAATATGTCTTTGTTCATACGAGTCTCAAGTCGATTTCTTCATTTGGAATTTGGATGGAATCTCAAGTTCAGTCAAACGAGTTATTTTTAGATCTCCTCTCTTATTTCGTATTGTCATACACAATTAATTCGATATAATTCAGCAATTATACATTATTCAATTGAAACATCGAAAATACATCAAGCTCACCGTCAAAACGTTATATAATTTAGATTCAGTTTTCTCATTGGAAGTTTGCTTTGTTGTAGCTTATGACCGGGCTTGTTATAGATTAAGGTGCATTAAATTTGTCATTTTTTATTTATAGAGTGATTATCTGTTGCAAGCAAAATCATAACCAAATCAAACGTAAACATAATTCATACTTTTTGAATTCAGACATTAATTTTTCAGTAGAACTTATTCACTTACAGTTTTGTAATTGAAGAAATCTACTATTCTGACATGATTCTATTTCAAAAATTGATAATTAACAATTTAAACTACAAACATTTGGCAAAATTCAATGAGACATTTGAAGCAACAAAAATATATGTCATGAAAATTCCAAAAGAAGAAGTAGTTTGTAAAATAAAAGAAGCATAGAAACAGGCATATTATCCTAATGAAAAGTAGAATGTTTATTTAAGTATTTTGTTTATAATAAAAATTTGTGTTTGCTTTATGTTAGATTGGAATGTTTTCCTACCACTTTTTTCCGTAAATTGAAATAAATAATTTTCCTTCCGAAATGTGACGAACATGAATCGACTTACTAGTCAGCATTCAAGAATCTTCAATTACACAAATTTGTATCAATCAATTGAAGCAGTTTGTAATTCCATCTACTCACCGCCCAGTTTCCTTAGACATTGTCTTGATAAATTCACTTTCAAAATGCACTAATTCCATATAAAAAGCCAAGTAACTTATTTAGTATGAGAATGATTGATCATATACTCTTACAAGATTTTGCTCCTTAAAGGTAGATAAAAACAAATGTAAAACTCTGGGGTCTAATTCATTATTTTCATATCTACTTTATGTTCCATTGTAGAGCTTTTTTCTTCTTTCTGTTACGAATTAACTTTTATTTTTGTAAATAGTACAAATGGACTGAAAATCCCCGTTATCCCTACCTATATATATATATACATATATATATATATATATATATATATATATATATATATATATATATATATAATTAACAGTACTAATGAATTTATCTGTAACAACTTCTTTCAAAGGCAGTTGAGACATTACAATAGATCTTTCCATGGTATTAAAACTAGGAACATAAAGAAATTTAATAATTTAAAAACCGAGTGGTATGGTGCATTTCTTAAAACCAAATCTTCTTGAATAAAAAATCTTTCCAATGTAAATATCCCTCCTAGTGTTGAGAAGTTTCTTTCCTTGGGCCCCAAATTCAGTGTGGAACCTAGATTACATTTTGATGTACCAATCAAATCCATATAGATTATATTTCGTCATTAATTCCTAATATTGATAATAGGAATTTAGCAGTTGCTAAATCCATTAATGTCATCACCAATCATGCTTATGGGAAGGATAGTCATCCATCTATATTTCGGAACTTGTTGTCAGAAACAAAGTTTTTTCTTAAAGTACATCCTGAGTTAATTGTTACAAAGTCAGATAAGGGTAATGTACCTGTTGTTATGTTAAGGGAGGATTGTTTAAAGTTATCACAAGATTTAATAGACAACGACTCTTCCTATGTTCCTCTCCCAAAGGATTCAAGTAGGGCGATTCAAACTAAATCAAATGCTCTAGTTAAGAGATAATATAATAAGAGACAAATTGATGAAATCACTAAGAAAAAATTGACTTCATATAATTCTGTTATAGCCAAGTTTTACGCGCTCCCTAAAATCCATAAACCTACTTTAACTATGAGACCCATAGTTGCATCAATCAACTCTCCAACTGAGTTTGTTGCTACTTTCCTCACAGACATTTTGACAAGGGTATATAATGCAGATAATGAGTATTTCATTAAGGACTCTTTTCATATTTTTGAACTATTTAACAGAAAGGTTCTTCCTCATGATTATGTTGTGGTTAGTCTGGATGTGGTTTCGCTGTTTGACAATGTTTATTCACAATCTGTCGTACGGTCAATACACAAACATTGGTCCTCAATCAATGTTGAGTGTAATATTGACAAAGATACTTTCATTGAGTTGATTGACTTCCTTTTTGAGTCTACGTGCATTTCGTTTAATAATAAATTTTATAAAAAAACTTTTGGTACACCTATGGGAGTTACAATTTCTCCTATACTGGCTTGCTATGTAATGGATGATCTGTTGGATGTGGTCCTTCCGGTACTTCCTTTTAACATCCCTTTCATCAAGAAGTATGTTGATGATATTATTCTGGCTTGTCCTAAGGATTCTACCGATGATCTCCTTTTTATCTTCAACAGTTACGACCCCTACATCCAGTTCACTCTAGAAGTGGAAGACCCTAATATGGATGTGCCTTTTCTGGACACTCTTTTTACCAGGACACCGGATAACGTGATTATAATTGATTGGTACAGAAAGTTGAGTAGCTCTGGGAGATACCTCAATTACAACTCTTACCATAAATTCAGCATGGAGGTAAACTTGGTTAGACAGATGACAACAAGGTTATGAGTCTTTCTGATTCCATTTTTAAGAATTAAAATCGTGATATACTCTTCAATTTGTTCCTTGATAATGCATATCTCAAACTATTGCTAAGGAAGATTACTTTCAACACATCTTCTGTTTTGACACAGGTCCCGACGCATTCAGGAGTTGAAGCGAGTGCAGCTGGTCGGGATGCCCTTTCAACTTCGGAAGGGGTACCGACTATTTCATTTGTTTCTTTGCCGTACGTTAGGGAGGTTACTTCCAGACTTACTAGAATTTTTTCAAAATATTTACAAAATGTTAAGTTTGCTTGTAGGAGTGCCGTATTGGGGAAATCGATTTATAGTTCTTTAAAAGACAAAATACCTACCTTAGATAGTAGTAATGTGGTCTATAAACTTGTTTGCAATAGCTTTGATCATACATATATTGACCAGACCTCTCAAAAGCTGTCTAGTCGTGTATCTCTCCATAGAAGCGATATAAGACTGCATCCAGAGAGATGTTCTCTTGCCAATCATGTTTCCTCCTTAGATCATGAAATAGATTTTGAAGGGATTAAGATTCTATCATGTGAAAGAAACTACAGTAAAAGATTATTTTTGAAAATGGCCTTCATTTTTCAGGAGTATTTTCGTATTAATAAGAAAACAGACATTCAAAATTTAAGCAATTTGTACTCTCTCCTCTTGACTCTAGACAAGCAAAATTCCTGTAAGCAGATTGGTAATAATTCTAACAATATTTCTACATAACATCGACTGAATTATTGTACCTCCCCCGTATTCGTATTCTATTTAAATGTATATATTATTTCGATCGTTTTTAGTTTAGGTCATTATGGTCGTGGTAATTAATAATTTTTCAATGATTTTTCTTTTCTATTTCATAGGAAAGAAGAACCTGTCCTTATTCTGTTTTAAAATTTGGATACAATTTAAAATAGATCCATGTGCTTGTGTGAATTTTCGCTGTTTTAATGTTTCAACCTTTTAATGATTTTAAAATATTTTAATATGTGACTGTTAGTGTTTGTAATGCAATCTGGACTTGTTTCTTTCTTTAATTTTAACTGTTTGACGATTGTCCTTATGTTGAGATCAAGGATACATTCTCAATTAGCGTAAGTTATGAAACTGTTGTAGCGGACTGTTTTTGTAATTTATGTTTTTTCTCTGTCTTTGTAGTTCCCTGAAGATGCAAATAAATATTTGCGAAAGCTTGGAAATCTAAGAATAGTACACTTTTCCTTTTGCTGCTAACCTCAATAGTATTAGTCCTTTTGTGTCTTAATTGATCAGCAACGATCATAGGCGTTTATCGCTTTTTTGCTATATATATATATATATATATATATATATATATATATATATATATATATATATATATATATATTGGAACGATGCAAATATATTATAAGCCAAGAGGAACATAATTAAAGGAAAGAAAAGAAAAATAAACTCAAACGGAATAGTAAACAGTAATATAAAACATCACGGATATGAGATAGGAAATTATAAATAGATTGTAGACATGTAATAGAACAAAATAATAGATAAGTATATATAATAAACAAAGTAAGTATTTGAACAAGATAGCAGAAAATATGCTTTCTTTATACCAAGAACCAAAGAAAATTATTGGGATATGACAGGATACTGTCAGGTCACACAATGAGTTTGAATTCACAAATAAATATGTCTTTAAATATTCCAAACATTCAGACATTCAATAATAATCATCAAACGTTAATTGTCAGTGTTGATATTTAATTATAAGAAGTGTAATTGTTTAAAATGAACTGAACAGTTAATGGACAAACAGTAGACTTTCAAATAAATTTTAGTATAGTTATAGTATAATGGATTTAGAGAAATTTTTAGTATGGTGGTAATTCATGTTGATGAAGAACCTTACAGCGAATTTACCCATGATTGAGAATTTTTTATTTAATTCAATAGTTTCATGTATAACTTTTGATCATCCTGGTATTAACAATTGACAGAAAATTGAATTTATTTCATGAAATCAATTGAGCTTTTTTAGAAGTCTATATAAACCTGTGTAGAATTTGACAGGAGGTTGATTATATTTGAATCGTCAAGGGGTGATGTATAAAATTTTGTGTCATAATTATTAGTAAAAAGAAGGCTGTGAAATGTAATGGAACAAAGGATTTGAAAAATAGAAGCCATATTAGAATTACGTGAAACAGGGAAGGAAATTTGGAATTCAAGCAAATAAAATATTTTAAAATTAATGAATAACAACAAAAAAAATATAAGAGATGCAGAACTAACCTCAATTAATCCAGGACTAAACTGTGAGTTATTTATTCACACAATAAATACTATATTTTGAAATTGCATATCCTTAAATTATTTCCCGTTATTATAAACATTTATTTTGCTGAAATATCGAAGGCATATAACTGTAAAGAGAGGGAAATGAGGTGATTAGTGATAAAAAAGGTTTATTTTCATGAATTCTGTAATGTTAAATTTGTAAATAATAATAAATAATTCGATTAACTTACCATTAACAATATGAGCTCCTATAAGATCATTTTTTTTATAATCTAAATGATTTTCAAGCTTCCCACATTAATTTTAATCATTTCAATAAATATTATTCGTTTCCTTCTAAAATATGCATAAGAATAACCTCACTAGATAATCTTATATGTCAAAGAGTAAATTTCAGATTATAAGTAAGTTATACATTCGTTAGATATCGCATGCAGTTTTGAAACGCTTTAAATTTGTTCCGTAAATGAAATATATCTATCTGTATAGTTAACTACTCGTGTGTTGATTATTTCCCCAATTACAGGTGTTAGAAGGAAAACAGATGTTTGGTTTTGCCAGTATTGCCAATATTTTACTGCTTCTTTTATGGCCAGGCACACCAAATATATCGCTTTTTTCTTTGGCTCTCATTTATTTTTTTTGAAAAATATGCAACTGGTTTTTCTTCACCGTTCAATTGTATTTGTTTTAATACACCTCCTATATCTTGTAAGCTTGCATCTGAATAAATATATATTAGGAAATCTGGATCATATATTTCTAATACTGGTTTGGAACACAGCATTTCTTCCATTTTCTCGAACAATTCTTGACATTCTTCGTTCCCTAGAAATTTTTGTCCTTTTCTTAATAAATTGTGTAATGGATCTGAAGTAATAGCTATGTTTGATATATATTTGTAATAGGAATTTATTTTCCTCAAAGTTTGAGTTTTTGGTACCGGAAATTTTTTAATTTAAATTAAAATGTCGTTTAGAGGAAATACAGAGTTATGGCTTATTACATGCACTAGATATTTTACAGAATTTTCCGTAAATTTGTAAATTTTTATCTAAAACCTTCTTTTTATGTTGCTCCTAATCATTGTGTTCAGCAAGCCAACCGAAACAATCCTTGAAAATCAAAAAAGAAAAAAAGACGCAGCTACCACGTCGGCACTTATGGAACCCGTAAGACAGGCTATCGCTGAACAGAACCCTCCTTTTGTTCTGGACTTCGATCAAATATCGGACCTCCTTGAAAATGTACACGGATCCCCCGATCCCGTAAGCATAGTTAAAGACTACACAACAGACTTCACCGCTCTCATAAACATACTGACAACTATTTACCCACATTTCAAAGACAGATGCATAAAAACTAGATGTACGAAATTAAAAAAGAAACTTTTAATACACCTCCAAATGACCTCAGACACGGAAGCCTCCGAACCAGATAGTGATTCCTCACAACGATCCAGCTATCAACTTTCCCCGTTCAATATGTTCACTTAAATTTTTCAGTGGAGCCAAAATGGTCTCATTGACTTGAATTTAAGAAGCTACAGCATATATAAGACCAATATAAATCCGGAATAATATGTCTCCAGGAAACTAACTTAAAAGAAGACACAGTTCAAGCTTTAAGCCAATATCAGATATTCTGCGAACATCGTAATCGTTCTCAGAAAGCAAGCGGTGGAGTAGCAATACTAGCACGTAATACCATCGAAGCTCAGGAAATTCCTCTGCAATCATACCTAGAAGCGATTGCGATTCACGATACAAAAGATATATATTTCCCACCCGCACTTCAACTCCATGAACAAGATTTTAATGATTTGCAAGAGCAGATACCTCAACCGAGAATCATCGTAGGGAACTTTAATGCACATAACGCCAACTGAAATTAAGGCGGAAAGTAATGATTCACTAAATTTACCTCTAACCATGGCAGAATATCAAGAAGCATTATCAAGCTTCAAATATTCCTGTCGTGGACCTAATCACATTCATATCATTTCCCTTAAGCATTTTCCCGAACGGGCTCATCAACATCTACTACAGTTATTTAATATTATCTGGTTACAACATAAATTTCCGAAAACTTGGCGAGAGTCACTAATAATCCCCATACATGTCTCGGACTCCAAAATCAAATCGCCAATCTTACCACCCTATTTCGCTCACATATATCATGAGCAAATTTCGTTCACATATATCATGAGCAAATTAAGAGAAAATATGATTAACAAAAGATTACTATAGACACTGGAAAAACGCAACCTAATAATACCGGAACATAGTGGCTATAGATCAGGAAGATCAACGTTAGATAACATCATTGAACTTGTAAGCTAAAGCACTGAAGCGTTTGCACTAAAAAGTAACTGCTTAACGATATTCTTCGATCTTACTAAAGCATTCGACACCGCCTGGCATAATTATATTATTAAACAGCTACATAGTTGGGATATACAGGGACATTTCCTATTATTCATCACAAACTTCCTACAAGACAGATCGTTTGAAGTTAAAGTAAACAACACAATGTATGACTTAAGATTCCAAAAGAAACGGTATTCCACAAGGTTCTGTACTAAGCCCGACCTTATTCATAATAGCAATGAACGATGTTTCACAGGGATTAAAAATGCTACTTAAAGCCCGCTCATATGCCGATGACCTGATCGTTTACTGCAAAAGTAAGAACCTTGAAAACAGAAAATCGCGCAAGAGTTCCTCTCCCATTTAGAACATGAGACAGAACGAACAGGCTTCATCTTTTCAACCGAGAAATCAAAAATCATTATTTTTCGAAAATGAGAATTCCAGAGTGCATAAATCTACGCTTCTATGGAAAATATTTACAAACTGAAACATCTGTTACATTCTTAGGAATAACTTTTGATTAATCTCTTAACTGGAAATGCCATATAATCAATCTCCTCCTGACATGTCAAAAACGACTGAACCTCTCAAAAATGTTGGATAATAAAAATTGGGGTGCTGATCGAGAAACTCTGCTCACGCTTTATCGTACATTAATCAGGTCCAAGTTAGATTACGGTTCAATTGCCTATACGACAGCGACTAAATCACTCTTAAACAGGATAAACAGCATTCATAACACGGCCCTACGCATAATAACAGGGGCATTCCGCACTACACCAATCGAGAGCCTATATAGAGAATCATCGCTAGAAGACAGAAGAATGTATCTAAGTCTGGTCTATGCAGCTAAAATAAAACAAAATCTCTCCAACCCTACTTGCCAAGATTGCACCACAGAAAACTTCCCCTACCTGTTCCAAAAATTTAGAACCTCCAAACCTTACTATGTCCGCAATAAAAATTATCTAAATAAACTTAATTACTCACTTCTAGAATGCTATCCCAATGAACTTAGTTCAATTCCACCCTGGCAAATCAAAACTCCAACTTACATCACCAGTCTTTCTTCCTATGATAAATATTTTGAAAACCCCTACATTATTAGATCTACGCCAAGTATAGTATTCTAGAAAAGTTCCTTGACTACTTCCACATTTATACTGACGCCTTGAAGTCTTCTAATAAAGTTGGAGCTGCTGTAGTGACCACAACCTCGACCCACATGTTCAAGCTCTCACCAAGCTGCTCTATCTACTCAGCAGAGCTGTATGCACTATAATATAGTGGGTCCCAACGGGGGCGATACCGCCCCCCTGTGGGCGCTGCAGCCTTTTAGGGGGGCGGTAGCGGATTCAGTAGCAAATAATAAGCAGTCAAGAGGAACGGTGAAATAAAAATGATTTAATAAGGGTTAATAAGCAGTTGTAAATTAGCATTAGTAATAATGCTAATAATTTCTTTTAGTTCAGAATAGAAGTATATGACTTGTTTCGACATGTTCGCACACAGACAAGTTGATTCATGCACGAAATGAAACGTATAAAAGCAACAGCTCTACGAATTTTTTGTTAGTTAGTTGTATGTGCTTGGCCGAGATACATAGTCGTGAATCATAAGCTCTGCCGTAGTAAATAATCGTGAGTGGTGTGTCATTTTATAAACATTACTTTCTATAAATCTATGAGAATTTAATTTTTGTATGAAAATGGCTGAATCTACTTCTAAATTAAAAAAGAAATGGCGGCAATACAGTATTGAATATTTAAAATATGGATTTGCGGAATCTTCTACAAACAAATCATTACCTATGTGTTTAATTTGCCGAAAAGTTTTTTCAAATGAAGCTATGAAACCTTCTAGGCTACAAAAGCATTTATATAAAATGCATCCTGATAAGAAGAACAAAGATATTTTCTATTTTCAAGAACTCGAAAAACAATATTCAAAACAGCCAACTATATCAAACCTTCTTGCATCGTCTCTAAACGAGACGATGATGGGTTACGAGCCTCATATAACGTTTCATTGGTAATCGCAAAGTCAGGAAAACCACACACCATTGGCGAGGAATTAATTTTGCCGGCAGTCGAAGAGATATTAAAAACTGTTCTCCATCATAAGATACCATTTGATATCATTAAAAAAATTCCTCTCAGTAATAATTCAGTGCAAAGAAGAATAGATGAAATGGCAAATGACGTTGAAATATCATTAAGCGATTACCTAAAGACTTGCAAATTTTCCATTCAACTCGATGAATCAACTCTACCAAGTAACGAAGCTCTACTCTTATCATACGTACGATTTATAAAAGAAGAAAAAATTCATCAAGAGTTATTATTTGCTAAGAATTTGGAATCTGATACAAAGGGACATTCTATATTTAATATCATGCAAGAATTTTTTCAATAGAAAGAAATTCCTATTAGCAATATTTTGTCTGCTGCTACTGATGGTGCTCCAGCAATGATTGGGCGTCATAAGGGTTTTATAACACGTTTGAGAAAAGCAGTGCCAAATGTACTCGCTGTACATTGTATTATTCACCGTCAGCATTTGGTTGCAAAAAAATTTAATGAACGTCTGCATGCATCCCTCAATAACGTTATTGAAGCAATCAATATCATTAGAAGCAATTCATTGAATGACCGTTTGTTTATAAGCTTTGCAATGAAAATTATGAAGACTACAATCGCTTGCTGCTGCACACAAAAGTACGTTGGCTCTCTAAAGGTGTTTGTCTGAATTGTTTTTTCAATCTATTTGACTTACTGTTGGAATTTCTTGAAGAAAACGAACAATTGCGCGAAAACCTGATTATGTCGAAAAATAACATCGCTTATTTGACGGACCTGTTTAAAGTATTTAATCAAGTTAATCTACAATTGCAAGGTGATGATTTAAATTTAATTAAAACTAAAAACGTCATAGCTGCTTTTGCAGGAAAACTTCTTATATTCAAAAGAAATCTTGGTAGAGGTGAGTACAACCATTTTCCCAATCAACGGTGCCTGCAAAACCGGAAGATTTACTTACTTACTGCCACCACTTGGAAGTTCTTCATGTTGATTTTACAGAGCGTTTCCATGATATTTCAAACATGGAAATACCAAGTTGGGTTATAGATCCTTTCGCAAACACAGATACTGAAGGCTCATCAAATTTGGGAGAGGAGCTATTAGAACTCACAACTAACGAAGAACTGAAAGTTAAATTCAAACGTGGATATCAAAAGTTCTGGCTTCAAAAACCAATACTAGTTCTCTATCCTGGATTGTGAACAATAGTACAGAAGTTGTTAATTGCATTTCCTTAGTCCTATATGGCTGAGCATGCATTCAGTGTAGTTACTGATTTGCTATCAAAGAAGAGGAACAGACTACACATCACTGAACGTGGCGATCTGCGATTGATGTTAACGAAATTGGAACCCGATATTAACAAACTGGTAACACTCCACCAGCCTCAACCGTCTCATTGATTTTTTCTTTATTATTAATTTTGTATTTCTTATTGTATTGCATTTCTCATTTCTATTGTGATTGTATTTCTTATTGATTCTGTGTTTATATTTAAAAGTTTAATAAACAATTTTATTGTACATTTGGTAGTCGCTTAATAAATTTCTACTTCATCATTCATCTAAAATAAAATTTAGACATTAACTGAAATTAAAGCTAAATACATATCAATTGGGACGGTACAGATGATATTCAAATAAAATTAACTACTTTGGACTAACCAGCGACTGGGGTGGGGGGAGGGTCGGTGAAATTTTGATCTCTTCTATAGGGGGCGGTGGTCCAGAAAAGGTTGGGAACCACTGCCTGACTATATGAAGCATTAATCTTCATAAATGCATCTGACGCACATAACCACCTCATTCTTTCGGATTCTCTCAGCGCTTTAAAAGCCTTATAAGCCACTTACCCAGATCATCCCATTGTGACAAAAATAAACCAAGAACTCTACTATGGCGAACAAAGCTATAAGAATGTTATCTTCATATGGATACCATCCCATATAGGAATTCACGGTAACGTAGAAGCAGATAAATACGCCAAAGAAGCCGCAGACAGTGACACAAGCGAAACTATTAGACTATCAGTGAGTGCGGATATACAAGAAAATCTGAACTAAATAGTGCGTGGGAAAACCGGTGTACAAGTGCTACAATCAAGTTAAACGAAATGAAAAATTCAATAAAGCCTTACCTAAAAATCGTCGACACCAAGTCCTACTAACTCGAGTACGCCTAGGCCACACTAGACTAACACATAGTCATCTTTTCAATAAAGATCCTAAACCAAAATGCAACTATTTCAATAAACTACTCTCCGTGAAACAGATACTTACTCAGTGTCCGCAATTAGCAGCGAAACGACAACAGGCCCAACTTCCTTCTGGTGAACTTGCAGACATATTAGGATCATCTTGTAATGTGCACAATTTAAAAAAGTTTCTCAAAGCGATAGACGTTCTGAGACTCATATAGACATTATTGTATTGTTACGAACTCGCACACCGAAGCAGATACTAAGTACGGCCCTGTAACCTTATGTTAACGGAGTTAAGAAAAAGGCGAGCGCGCCGAATTCTGAGAAGGTCTATTGTGACCGTCCTTTTTAAACATGTTCTCGAAAGGCATTCTAAGAAATATCGCGAAAGGCATGTCCCGTCCCGAATGTTCTAGTAAAGAAAGTTTTTGATATAAATACAGGACCGATCAGCGGATGAGTTCAGTTTATAATTTGCCATAGTGAGTTAAACAGTAATTAAGTGAATATAAAAGTGTTATAAATTATTAAGTTAGTGTGCATATAAATTAAATTTAAGTGACTAGTTAAGTACATATAAATTAGTGTTAGTGAGTTAGTGTTTAAATAAATTAGTAAGTAGCAATACCGAATGTTTAAAATTTATCCCACCCGTTTATTGTTTAAATAAATAACAAAAACATTACAGTATGTATAACTTGCTTTTTTTGTAAACCTTTATGATGCTAGTGACCCACGCGGTTGATGCGTATTATTAAATAAAAAAAAATAGTCTTTTGTTGTTTATCTCAGGCACTCCTCCAAATTGACAGATAAGTTTGATTGTTACGTCGTTAAACAGTGGATTGGGAATATAGCTTATAATACGCATTGTATACTGTGAAACCCTATTATTGAGATCGTTTGCTTAACGGAAAACGGTTATAATATAGCGCCAGCTTTTTCATTATGATTTTAACGGAGCTCCAGTGTCGAGATGATTATAAAAAACTTTACGATCCAATTATAAGGCAAATAAGGATTAATTACGCAAATAAAAACGTCAAACTAGTTTAATAAATTTTCCGATACTAAAAAAACTTCCTCAACAAAAAAAAGCCGAAGCTCACCCCTCTCTCTCCTTTAATTAATATAATCAAACTTCGTTACAAGTTTAATCTCGTTTAATTATACTTGGAAAAGGCAAATATAATTATGTTTGGAATATGATTTTAAATAGAAAATGATCATGACATGGCATCAAAAATATTCACTAACTCACTTACCCCCTTTTCGAAATTTTACTGTTTGAAATTATAGCTTGTAGGCTAGCAATTACCTGAAACAACAAAAGTATGTTAATAAACCAGATACTTAGTAAATCATATTACGTGAAATATTACAGTATCTTTAAAATAAACAACGATTTCCTTAGTTGGGCACGTTTTAACCACATTTCCGTTATAGCTCAAAACGGAGTTGTTTACGTTCACAATTTGAGTTTATAATAATGATAATATAAACAAATGATCTGTATTTTCGTATTTATTAACATGCAAACTGGAATATCTCATCTGTGTTAAGAGATTATACTACAATATATTCACTATTTCAACCCAACAACCTAACCAGGATCTTAAAATATCAGATAGTGCATATTTTAAAACACTTCGCTGCATCGGGTATTTCAAAATTACAGTGGTGCACGACGGTGGTCTATCAGGAACAAAAATAATGTAATATTGTTATTTCGTGTATTAATAATATACGGAAAACATCGCTATTATGTATTTTGTAAGACGCTGTTTCACGTAGAAAGTACAAGTAATATATTATGAGTTCATTCCCAACGCATACTATAAAATTAAAAGGAAAACCTTACGACACATATATTCAAAAAAAAATTGTGAAATTAAAAATGACGAAAAATTCTAATTTTTTCAATTGAAATTGTCAATTTTTTTTTATATACCAAATTGTCGCAGAAAATCGCAGACTGGTGTGGTCCCTGAATTCAACTATGCCTAAGCCATTTATGAAAGTTAAAATTTCGGCGACTCACAGAAGAATCAAGAGCTTTCCACACGTCTTTTGCAATCTTGAAGAGGCATTTAACAACGGCGCCGATATTAGAATATCCATTACCAGAGCGAGACCTTATTCCTGACACTGACGCAACGCAGGAACTGGAGGAGTGCTCTCACAGATCCAAGGAGGGCAAGAAGGAGTGCTGGAATATTTTAGTAAAGTCCACTCCAAACCAGAACGAAACTACTGCGTTACAAGAAAAGAGCTTTTGGCGCTAGTGAAGTCCGTGGAGCACTTTTAGCAGTATCTCTATGGTAGGAAGTTCTTCATCCGGACTGATCATGCAGCACTCAAGTGTTTGATGCAGTTCAAGAATACCGAGGGTCAGATCGGTAGATGGACTGAACGACTTCAAGAGTACGATCACAAAATCCAACATCGAGCTGGTGTGAGTCGCCGAAATGCCGACTCCCTGTCCAGACTGTGACGATCTCAAAAGACACTATTGGAATTAATTAGATTTAAGTGAGTTAATTTCAATTATTTCTAGCGGCCAGTGAACTTGAAGGTCACTGACAAGGTGTAGTAAGGTTATTAACAAATTGAGGAATCACTGAAATTAACTGTCTCAACCCTTACTTCGTGGAATCTACTGATATTATTGTTTTAAATTAAACTCAATGTTTCTAGCTAACTCCACAATATAATGAAAAATGTTGAAATTTCTAAAAAATTGACAACTGTTTCGATAACTGAATATTCCCTATCCCAGATTGCCCATGTATTGGCGAGCGAATACAAAGTTATTGTTAATATGTGAGAAAATTTCTCGTGACCGATTCATGGCTTTGCGAAATGCTCTTCATATCATAGATCACGACAGACCAACCGATGGCGAGAAATCCAACCCATTGTGGGAAGTCTAACCTATGATTAACAAGGTACTTCACACTTGCAACGGACTACAACGAGTTCCGTCGTATTACTCCACAGATGAAGAAATGATTCCATTCAGTGGACGATGTTCTTTACGCCAAGTTGTGAAAAATAAACCGCGGCCGATAGAACTTGAAAATTTTGTGTTGACTACTAGTGAAGGATTATTGCTCGATTTTGCTATATACAAAGGAGCAAATACAATGTTTGAAGAAACTTCATTGGGTTTGGGTCCATCTGTAATTCTACATTTGGCAAAGAGTGTTCTTCCAGACAGCTGCGTATATCATGATAGGTATTTTACCACTGTCCCTCTTATAGAAGCGATGGAAAAATTGAGATTACACAGCTCGGGCACGATAATGAACAATCGTATTCTAGATCGTAGTGCTATCAAATTTAAAATGGATAAAGATATGGCTCGTGGAGAAAGTGAGCAGTATGTCAGGGAGACCGTTGTGATCGTGAAATGGAAGGACAACAAATCCGTCTTCATTGCCTCAAATTGCACAGTGGCTAGGACTTCCAGCAATGTAAAAGGATGGGATAAGAAAACAAAAAGCCTCGATGTATCTATCACGAAGGTCATCAAACAATACAATGGAAATATGGGTGGGGTAGATATATTAGATCAACAGATGGAGTAATGAAATTAACTGTCTCGACCCTGACTTCGTGGAATCTGCTCATATTAGTGTTTTAAATGAAACACTCACTAACAGATGGAGTATTATCGGACGTTCTTAAAGACAAATAAGTGGACATTAAAAGTCGTTATCCATTTTTTAGACTCAACCTTAGTAAATTCATGGAGACTATATAAAAAAGACTACCTGGCGATCGGTTATCCACGAAAGAAAACATTGGACTTGTTGGATTTTAGACTCATAGTTGCAGATGCACCACTTTTCCTGACAGAAAGCGTGAGTGTGATACACGCAACTCTGAAAATGATGAAATTGAACAGCCACCAATAAAGAAACAATACAGACCAACAAAACCATCTCTAGGTAAAAGGTATGATGGGTATGATCACTTGCCAATTTTTGATGAGATAGAAGCACCCAGATCTTGCCTATTTGAAGAATGCAGTAGTCCTTCCAAAATTAAACGTGCTAAATGTGATATATACTTGTGCCTTTCACGCAATAACAATTGTTTTATGTTGTACCACCAAAAACTATAAAAGAAAATAAATATTTTCAAGAAAGTTTAATGTTTCATTCACACATAGGTATAGAAAAATTCAAAACGTGAGGGTACATTTTCCGGAAAACTGTATTTTCAGGATATTTTTTGCTATTTTTTTGGACTTACTGTAAGTCCTAATACAAGGTTTAATAAAGTTTTGCATCCATATTTAAAAAAAATATCCGGATGGAAAGGGTTAAATAAACATGCAAAGCTGAATATTTGACTGAAGGGTGGAGAATTTCATACATATATTACCACGTTACAGAGTCTAAAAAAAGTTAAAGTTTCAACCGCTTTCAAACTGAAAATTAGAACAATTTCCAGCATTACAATAATATGTTCAACAGATAAATCGGATTAATGATCTTGATACGTTGCAACTTCCATTAGTATAATTAATAGCTTCTTATAACTTATTCTCATATTAGCACAATTAAGATAAATGTAAATAATATAAGTTTACTTAAAATCGTTCAATGAATAAATCTGTCACGGTTTCTGATATCCTGTTAATACCTACAATTAATTTATACTTGTTTTGTAACATAATGTCGTCGCTTACAGCTATGTACTGTGGCACGTATTCCACATTTGCTTGGTTATGATACCCTTTTAGGGAAAAAAAGTAATACACTGAATTTATACTTGTTTCTTTTTAACTCATTGTCGCTTATGGATTCTGTGTACAAAGAATATTCTCAGTATTGTATAGGTATCCAATTTTTTCTATAACAGAATATCCCTAGGTATTGTATATTTAAGGACAAATTAATATTATTTCCCACATTTTTTAATCACTTGAAAATTACACATTTTAAAAAATGGCGAAGACGCAAACCTCAAATATGGCGGACGCTTTTGTCCAAATAAAAATGCGTTTTCTTTGAAAATGGCGAATGCGTTTCACCTAAAAAGCGGGCGAATGGATACTACATAAAAATTGTTAATGTATTATAAAAGTAGCTGGAGTAATATCATCATTCTGATTTTGAATTTGATAGCAATTTATTTTTGTAAATATGTCTTTGATAGTACATGCTATCAAAAATTATTCGTTTAATGACAATTGTACCTCCATTTTCAAAAATTTTATAAACTATAAAATGGTGTTTGAAGTAATTTAAAGTAGTGTAAAAAAACAATATTTATTGGTGGAATAGTAATTTGAACTATTACTTACGGGAAAACACCCTAACACAGATAATGCACTAACTACGTCAAACGTGCATCTATGCACTTCAGACTACACAGCGTTGCCAATATTTACGTAAAATAGTAAGGATTAGGGAATTTGAAGCCGGTTATATTATCTGTAGGGAACAAAAGTCATTTTGCCCGACTATGTCGTCTTACCCGTCGCTTCCCTATTAATTGTAATAAGGTGTAAAATCTTATGTAATATATACATTATTGTGGAACTTTTTAAAATCGCATGAACTAAATACTTTTTATTGATCGTATGCTCACAATAGTATTTTAAACGAAATTCGCAAACGCGAGAATTAGTTATAAATTTGCTGGAATATCTTGAACTGGAAAAAGGCAATGGAAGACCTTCCAACCTTTTTCATCTGTTCAAGAGGTAATAAATATAAACTAGATATCTGTTTTTGAACATTTCTATTTATTTCATATTTCGTACAAAGAGTAGCAACTGCCCTTAAAATTACAACAAGAACGGTATATTCCCTTAAAAAAGATAAAAAAATAGTGCAGATTTTCCAACTTCCTCATAGAATCGGAAATATCGAATTAAATTAAAAACAGATGAGTTACCTGAAGGGATAAAATGGCAGTACAGGATACATTATACAAATTGTCCGTAAAGTATGGAATAAATTTTATATTTCCAAAACCTAAGGTCTTTTTACAAAAATCTGAAACACATCGATTTTTAATTTGACTATTCTACATCTTACATCAGAATTTCATTATATAAGACCCCTTATTTTCAGAGAGTCGGTTCTCGAATGAATTGCAGGGTTCAAATATATCTTTTCTTTTTATTTCCTGTTTTTTTTTATAAATCTAAATTAACATTTTTACACAGTTCTACAATTAAGCTTTTATTCTAAATTTCATTTCAAGAAACACCCTGTATGTTAATTTTCTCTAATTTGACCTAAATTTATTACTATTCAAAATTTTACCAACACTAACTCTAAATTGTATACTAAAAACTCTTACCTTTCTTCATACAGGACTGCTTCTTTTGAATTCCTCAAACAAAGATCTTTGTTCTGGATGAATTTCAATATCTAGCTTACCTTATAAAGAAAATCTATTAAAATCACAATTAACTAAACAAAATTTCTATATCCAATGATCCAATAATTAACAAAATTTCAATAATTTATACGACTTCAATTAAATCAAATAGAACTTTCTCAAAGTATCAACGAAATAACCTAATTTAATAATTACACAACTTTAAAAAAACTACTATAAAATTAACTAGATCTTTCTCAAATGGTTAACGAAATAACCAAATTTAATAATTACACAACTTTAAAAAAAACTAACTAGTATAAAATTTAAACCGACCTTTTAAATTAATGTTCGTTTTCTGCAAACTCATCGGTATATGTTTATTTATGTGGTTCCGCTGTCTTATATTGGGATCATGTATTTCTTTACCATGTTGCTTCTTTCCAAAATATTTATTTCTGTTCTCAAGATAATGTTCTTCTTCAAATTATTAGTTACCGTCTCCAATTATTTATTTTGGTCACAATCTTCTAAATATGTTCTATTTATGTCTACTATCTGTGTTAAAATGATCTCACGTGTGCTATTTTCATTCCATAATATTTAATCTCTGTTTTCCATATACTGTTTCAATGTTCAATTATATTTGTTCTATTCCTTGTATTGACTATGTTATTTTAATTTTCAATCCCTGAATCGTCTCCAATATAATTTATTTAATTATTTTCCGTCTTTTCGGGATAAAAAACTTCCGTCGCCAAAATATGTCAAGTGAATAGTCTCACGTTTCAACAACCTCTCTCCTCACTTCCTTCCTTAAAGGCTTGTTCAGATAAATTTTTAATTTTATTTTAATCAATGTCATGTATTGTCAAACTCGATTTTATTCGATGGAAATTAATAGATCAACTACCATCAATACAACCGCATTGAACATATCATTTTCCTTTCTACATAACAATTCTCAATTAAGACACTTCTTATTTCCTACTTCCGTATACCTTTTCAGACGTTAACACCCGTTTCACAGTTTTTTGTAATTCCTACACTAATAAATTTCTCGGTACACTCAAAATTATGTTTCTCAAAATATAACTTTCTTTCAAATAATTAAATATTAAATATGTGATCAACACATGTCACTACAATGGTGGGACAACCTGTATGTGACAATATATATATATATATATATATATATATATATATATATATATATATATATATATATATATTATATATATATATATATATATTATAATGGATTGTTATTGTTGTATAATTTGCCGACAATACCACTATAATTGTTATATTATCAATTTAATATATTCAACTCTAGTATAGCTAGCTCAGTAATGAAGTAAAGAAAAATTTTTATGTATTTATATATTTATGTGGAGAGCATGAGAAACTCTTACTACTCTTTGGGATCTGGAAGTGATTTTAACTCTATATCTACAATATTTTACATATATATGAATCATTCAAATAACTGATATTATATTTTTTTTATTATTGGTGCGCCTATGTATAGAAACTTTCAATATAGCAATCGATTTTGTCTCACAATTAAAATAGATGGAAATTATCAGTAGAATAATCGATTCCAACTGTCACTCATATCAGCAGTTGAAGTAATATTTATCTGAACATAAACAATAGTTTCAAGAATACCTTTAATACAACAACTATATTATATTCATCAAGAATTATGTATTATAAATTTAAAGTAAGTGATGAACTATCTTAAATACTAATATAATATTGAAATGTCAAACAATAAAATATTTGTTAAATATAAATGGTAAGTACTCAAGTCTATGTTATTACCTTTCTTTTTAAATGCTTTTAATATGTTTAATAGTTTCAGATACTAATTCTTATTACTTTTATTATAAATGTACATCTCTAACCCGAATGTTGGTACCAACAAAGATAAAAAGAAACACTAACCTCTCAACCACTAATATTCCTTTCTTGAAATTCTGTCTGTTAAAAAACCATGTCATGCATACATATGTCGTCCAGATGGAGATGTTTTTTTTTTCTAGATTTCTTGTTACAGGTAACACGTTTTTGTAATTTCTATTATTCTCCAGCTTCGAATTCCCAATCAATGCTTAATATCTTATTCAGGTACTTTACATTACGATTCCGTACCACATCAACTAATTATTCAATTTGAAATGACTCTTTCATTTGTACCATAGCCTCCAATAACATGTAGTTTTTTATATATTGTATATATCTTCGTAGAAATTATGATTTTAATATCCTTATACTAGCTATTTCGGATTAATATATGGAATAACTCACTTCTTTGTACAATAACTTAATTCTCTCTTTTTAAATTCTTCAACCATTTAAGTTTTCTAATCTCCGACTTCCATCATTATTCAAAAATTCAACAACCAACCCGCCTTTTTTTATTTTTCGTTGCTATCCGAAATCATAAATATCTTGATTTCAGATTCATTTTCTAATTCCTAATATATAATTACAAATCATAAAATTCACATCTTTCTTGACTCAATAAATATAGATTTCTATGGTTCTGCTTCTTTTTCAATTTATAACCTTATTCCAGTCAATTGATAAAATTATTTTGACATTTCTGACATTATTTGATATATATAACCAAAACTCTCTAAATGTTAAATAATTAAGTTATTACATGTTTATTTATTGTAACTATTAATAATGTTCAATGAATATTTTTAGAATATGGATTACATGTTTCTTTTAATTAAGGAATTTTGATTTATAACTTGTTATTTATTACTTACAATGGATTGTCGATATGCTTCTTAAATGAACTACTGTGTTTAAAGGTAAGTTTTATCCTTTTTACTCAAATTTCTTATTACTATTGCTCATATATTGTATTCCATTATGAATAGATTACTTCATCAATAAATTCTTTTGGTATCATATTAAAGATATTGAATCAAATGTTCCAAACTTCAATATATTTGTGAGAGTGAGAATTTCAATTATACTTCCATCTAAGTAGTGAAGAACTATCTCTTCTATATATATTTTTTTACTTTTATAAGGTAATAGATATTATGTATCCTGATCAAAATAGGTGCTAATAATTCTCTAACACTTAACAGATGATGTATATATGCTCCAGAATATTTTGTACATGTAAGACATATACAGTTTTTTAAATACTGCATTAAATCTTCTGTATATTGGAAATATTTTCATTAACCGATACTGGTTTATATAATTCTGTGTAGTATGCTGATATGAGTTATATTATTTTAGTTTCTGTGTTCTTGAATTATGTTCAATATATATATATATATATATATATATATATATATATATATATATATATATATATATATATATATAATATGTATATATATAATCATAAACCCGTTTGTACCCGCTGTGGGTGTCGGGTGTGTCGCTTATTCATGGACAAACTTCCGCCATTCCTTTTTATTTCTAGCCCTTTTTCGCCGCCTCTGTCCACGTAATTCCTTTTTCCTTTAAAATTTCGGCTACTGTGTTATCCCATGTACTCTTTGGGCGACCTCTTTTTCTCTTACTTACTTCTCTAGCTTGCCAAATCATTTTTGCTGATCTACTACATTCTACAAAGGTGCCCAAACCATCTAGGCTGCTGTTTTTCGATTGTTTTTAGTATTGGTTCTATGTTTAGGTTTTCCCTTATTATTTCATTCCGCATTCGAACTTTTCGGGTGACACCTTTGACCCTGCGTAAATACTTCATCACTGTTGCTTGTATTCTGCTTTTGATTGAGTTTGTAAGTACCCAACTTTCACTACCATGCACAAGGATTTATCGAAAGAGTGACTTGTACACGTTCAATTTGGTTTTAGTTGTAATTTCTTTTCTTCCCAGGAAATTTCGATTCAATGAGCTATATACTTTGACTGCTGCACTTATTCTGTCGTTCACTTCTGCTTCCCGTTTTTCATTGTTTTGTATATCTACTCCCAGATATTTGAAACTCTTCACTTGTTTTATCGGCATTTCATCAATTTCGATATTAAGGTGCTCTTCTCCTTGTCCCACCACCATTATTTTTCTCTTTTCCATATTCATATTTCGTCGTTTCAATATATGCTTCCATGTTATTAAATTATGTTTCATCTCTTTTTCGTTTCTAGCGAACAATACTAAATCGTCGGCGAAAACGCATTCAGATATTCCAACTACTTCCATATTTCTATAACCTATTTGAATTTGTTTAACTTTTGTTTTTACTTCCTTCAAAATATCATCCATTATCATTATGAATAATGCCGGGCTCAATATTCCTCCCTGTCTTAATCCTTCTTTTGTTATGAAATCATTGGACTGTTCATTATCTTTTCTTACCCGGTTTCTGGTTGTTTCGTAAATGCTATTAATGTTATTTCTTAGCATTGATCCAACTCCTCTTTATTGTAGACTTTTCCATATTTGATTTCTGGGAACGCTGTCAAAGGCTTTTTGAATATCTATAAAACCGAGGCACACTTTTTGTTTTGTTCTCAGTTTTTTGTCTATTACTTGTTTCAATGTAAATACGTGGTCTTGGCTACTTCTTCCTCTCCTATAGCCGCTTTGGGATTCTTCCAACTGTTTTTCTATTATTTTCCTAAGTCGAGTCTCTAAGATACTATCGTAAACTTTCAATGCCGCGCTCAGCAATGTTATACCTCTATAATTGATACAATTAGTTTTGTCTCCTTTTTTGAAAATTGGCAATATGATACCTACTTCCCAATCTTCGGAATTTTTTCTTCGTTCCATATTTTTTGAAACAATTTAGTTAGCATTTGTATCCTTCTTTCTCCTAGACTTTGTAAGATTTCTACGGTAATACTGTCGTAACCTGCTGCTTTACTTCTTTTTAACTTTTGTATTGCTTGTTTCACTTCTTCTATTTGTATCAGTGGTTCATTTTCCTCATTTTCCAGTTCCTGATGTCATTCGTCTTGTAGTTCCATCTGTTCTTCTTTCTCTACATTAAGAAATTCCTCAAAGTATTCTCTCCATCTCTCTATAATTTCCTTATATTGTCGTATCATAACTCCATTTTTATTTTTTATCTGTTTTACATTGCTCGACTATCCCTTTCTTAGTGTTTTTAGTACCTTGAAGAAGAGTTTCTGTTTTCTTCCATCTTTTTGCCAAATTCTTCTCACGTCACTTTTTTAGCTGTGATTACCATGTCTTTAACTCTTTTTTTTGAATTTTATAATTTTCGTAGTTTTCAGTCGTTTTATTTCGTAGATATTCTTTCCATTTTTGCATTTTTAGTTTGGTATGTTCTTGTATATCTTCATTCCACCATCTCGTTTGTTTTTTGTTGCTACCTGTTCTAGTAATGCCACACACTTCTGTCTCTAATATTATAGATTTGAATATGTCCCACATTTCCTCTATTGATATACTATGTATTTTATCTTGACATATTTCCATTTCTTTTTTAGTATATTCTGTAAATTTTTTGGATACATCTATTTCCCTTAACTTATATGATTTTATTTCTTTTTTTAATTTTTGTCCATTTTTCCCATTGTTCGAACTTCCTTTCTGGTTCTCAGTTGCCATCTTCAATTTTGCTCTTAATAAGTAATGATCGCTGTATATTTCTGCACTTTGCATGACCTTGATATCTTTCACATATTCTCTGTTTCCTTTGTTTATGAGAACATAATCAATGATGGACTTTTCCTAACCTCTCTCGTGTATTTATGTGAATCTTTATGTTGATAAAACGTATTAGTTACTATTAGTTGGTTTATTACACAAAAATTTACTCCATTGTTATTTCTCTCGTTCTCTCCATATATGCCAATTACGTTATTGCTTTGTTCGTCTTTCTTCCCAATTCTTCCATTAAAATCTCCCATTATTATTAGTCTGTCTTTAGCATCCTCTATTGTTTCACCTAATGTTTCCCAGAATTCCTCTTTTCCGCTCACTCGTGCATCTTCATTTGGTCCGTACACTATAATTATCGTTTTGTTTTTTCTTAAATTCAATTCAATTTTGAGTATTCTTTCTGTAATTATTGTCCAGTTTTTGATATATTTCTTATGTTCTTTCTTTATTATACATCCGATTCCTTCTTTTTGCGTCTACCCCATTATATAATAATAAATGTCCATTTTCTAATTCAATTTGGCCTTTCTTTTTGGTCTCTGTAATTCCTAATATATCTAAATTTTCCTTTTCAAATTCTTGTATTAATTCGTCTTCCTTTCCTAATAGTCCTCTTACATTCGATGTAGCTATCTTCCACATCCTCTCGTTTTCTTTATTTCTATTCGTAATACCTTTTCCTTTGTTTTTTCTTTTGTATCTGTTTTCAGTAGCATTCATCTCTTTTTAAGTTTCTATACATTCTAATACATTTCCATTGTCATATCCGTTTCTATTGTCACATTCGTTTCCATAGCCATTTTTATAGTTTTCCTCTCGATTTACTATTTGGGTTATTAGTTTTTTGCTGTCCGCGTAATTTTTCTTAATTGTTAGCTTCTCGAGATCTTTCCTGTACTTTTCTTTTCCTGTCTTCTTCTTTTTCTTGTTTTCGGCCTTGTTGCAAGTTTCTATTACTTTTTTCATATACTTCATTATTTATAATTAATTTATTGTATTTAATATATGCTTTGTGACCATTTTTTCCAGCTATCTTCAATTGTGGATACAGCAATTTTCTTTCTTCGAATATATCCTTTGGATAGTCTTCGTCGATCCATATATTTGTTCCTTTGAGTTTTTTACTTTGTCTAAGTATCTCCATTTTCTTGTTGCTTCTCACTAATCTTAATAATATCGGTCTATTGACTCCATTTATTGGTTTTCCAATTCTTATGACAACATCAATATCATCTTCTGTATTAAACTTTATTTCTAATGCATTTATTACCTGTTCTATTTCTCTATTGTTTCTTCATTCCTTTCATTCTCTCTCTCTCCTCTATTCTCTTTATTATTAGGTTTTTTCTTCTAGTTTCACGTTCCAGAGACGCAATTTTGACGCCTTGTTTTTCAACTTTTTCTTTCAACTTCTCGTTTTCTAGTTTTGTTCCTTTTAACTCATTAATTACTTGTTCTATTTCTTGTCCATCTTTTCTATATTTTTATTCAAAGTCTCTAGCATACTTTGTATTTTTTCTACGTTTTTTTCCATTTTTTGTTTGTTTTGTTTATATACATTTACTAGCGTAAAGAGCTATTCTGCCTCGACGGCTCGGAGATTTCGCTTTTATCCAGTATTTGTAAACCTCTACTTTATACACAATCCGACAACGTCATTGGTAGTTTTTTTAAATGCAACACCCTGTAGTAGGTATCAGTTTTAGATAACTTGTAACGGGCTGATTCTGAAAAGGTATGACAGAATTTGAAAGATATGCGCTTAGAAAATAAATTTTATTGATATCTAATAAAAGTAGAAATAAATTACTCATTTTATATTTTTTCCAATGAATAATTCAACAATGAGAATGTAAACCAGTAATCAATACATGACTTTCAATTGTTAATTCCACCATACCTTTATGCGTTCATATATCAAAGTATTCAAAAATTATTCATTTCTTCAACACTTACAATATTCCATCGCAAAATACACTCCTTGTTGGGGTCGGTCGACATGAGAGTCATTCAGCTATACATGTACGAGAAAATGATCAAAGCAAACATTGGCCCGAACATAAACTCAACAGTGCTGTTTGTTACACGATATTTACCGTATGTACGAACATGATGTCCAAGACTCTTGTTTGAAACCCTTTGTTCACATCCATATTGGACTTGGTTATTTAGTAGAGCAAATATAATTTTGAGGTGTGCAGTTATCAAAAATATGTTCACAATCTTATGTGACTCTGGCACATCCCCTTTATTTGAATAATTTAATGATTTTTCATCGTATTTCTCCTAAACAAAATATATCTGAGGTTTATGATAACTAATCTAATATTTTTCTTATATGTGAAAAAAAATGTTATTATCGTTCAATTTTCTCCAAAATTTCTCATGAACTTTCTGACTAGGGAAAGCGTTGTTGAAATTTTTCATGTAAGATAACATCTACATTGAACATGATGTTCGAAGAAAACGTTTTGTGACCCTTTAAACGGTAATTGCCACGGTTAGCCTCTTGAAAACCAAAACACAATACAGCAAATTTATGAACATATTATCCTGCGGCAAAAACATGTGATAAAAGGGAGACTTAAGCTTGGTCGCAGCTTTACAGTCAAGGTATAGTCGCTGAAAGCTCGTTTTTCGAGGTGCTTTGGAAGGAAAACATTATGATGTTACATTGTAGAGGAGATAGTAATATTAGGATCAATCAGGGCCGTCTTTTACCGTTAAAGAACTTAAATTCATAACTTCCATGTTTACTTCAACGAAAAAGAGCTTGAACAAAAATTTGTTAAAAAAAACTGCGCACAAAATTATAAACAGAATCAGAAAAACTGTTTTTTTTTATTAAATGGCAAATATTGATACTAAGATTCTGACAAAACCCAAACAAAATATGAAAGAGGGAAAACGAGTGCAAAAATAGAAATTTTTCAATAGGAAGAACAATGAAGAACTTT
Source organism: Galeruca laticollis (assembly GCA_963921935.1). Lineage (NCBI taxonomy): Eukaryota > Metazoa > Arthropoda > Insecta > Coleoptera > Chrysomelidae > Galeruca > Galeruca laticollis. The sequence continues at coordinate 244,071,647 of OY998177.1, read as the reverse complement.
TTATTTGATTATAGAAATACAGTGAATATATTTTACGCTAACGAAATTGAATATATTGAACTAGGATTAATGGAACAATGCAATGAAACTTCAAATTTAGTTAGCTTATACTTCTAATACCAACATGAACCGGCTCTTTAATGCACTAGAGCAAAATTAGAGATAGGAATATGGGAAATAACAATCCACTATTTGAAAAGTAGAAGAATACATGAATTTTCTATCTATCTAGTTTCATATTATTTAGTGTTTTAAATTAAACTCACGGTTTCTAGTTAATTCCACAATTTGTGTTACATTTTCGGAATCAGCTCTTCTGGAAAATAGATAAAGTATTTTCTCATCTTACTGTTATAGATAATAATGAATTTACGCTTTATTTCATAGACGCATTACATCAAGGCTGTCGAAATGCTCTTTACACCGGTTCTGCTAATAATAATAATGGCTAGACCAGTACGACGACGACGCTATTCAAAGTTGGCAAAACATCTTCTGTTTTGTCTAAGAGATTACGAAAATCCTTATACAATTTCCACACAAAGGGAAAATAAGTGAAATATATGTTGCTCTCTGCTTTCTCTTGAATAAAGTATACTTTCAGGACTAAGTGGGAGATAATTCGGTTCTTGTAATAATTTATTATGTATGTTCAAGGTTGTTTTGGTGAACGAGTGTGGAAGTTAAAAACGTTTACTGTAATTCAGGATGAATATGTAAACCAGAAAGGATTTCAAATTAATAGATCAATTTTTACTGTGTAACTTCAAAGGACTATGTCTATGTTAAGATCCAGCTATTTTTAATCCAAAGGTATGTGGTTTATTTTTATGTATCACGCAGTATTCATTTGATATATACGTTTGATTATGTTAACTTTATCCTATGACGTATATCTTTCCAAATTTATTTCCAGCTTAACGTGCCATCAACTTTAAACATAATTCAAAAAAGCGATTTATTATAAAAGTATCTTCCACGAAACTTTTGCGGGCTCATTTTTTCATATTCATTCGTTCTACTGCTGGAAAAAATTTCACTGGCACAAAATATCTTTTGCTGTCGAAAAATTGTCTACTCCTATTCTCTCCCAACATGAAAAGAGAAGCGTAGCAAATGGCTCACTATTTATAAAACTTCTGATTTCGTATTTGATACTGAAATATTTGACGGAAAGGAATTACGAAATAATTAGCAAAACTAACTATTATATATATCAAAGTTTGAACTTATTACAGACATCCAGCTTGAACTTTTATTCTATAATCAGTGTAACTGGTATTTTGATGGAGTTTTCCAACTTGTGTTCAGCAGATTTGTTATATGCAAGTACCAATAACATTTTTGCATTAGACATTCATCTAATAGACCGGGAACCGAAAGGGTTTGTGCATGTATCATAGGCCCAACGACGAGGTTTCGGGGTCTAAAAGACAACGTTATTCCCCTCTTTTAATTCCCGATATGGTACCCGTAAAGTATAGCTTTAGGAGGGGTGAATTCTCAAACGTGTAAATAATATCCATACCCTTGGATCATAGGCCCCAGTTTAATTCTTATTTTATGTCAAGGAAGTCGCTTAATTTTGCGAATCCAATATGGCGTCACTGAAAGTCCGTCATACTTACCAAAACCTGTAATTTTTCCACGATGGGATGAATCATGGGCTGTTGTTTCCTGATCTTTGTTAACAATGAACTGTAGAACAATGATTTCAGAACGCCATACCTCTGGGACATCGCCAAGTGGCCGCCATAATGTGACAAACATGTCATTTTAGCAATGAACTTGTATATCAGGCCCAACACCATGGAAATATTTGTTATGTTCTAAAAGCGCCATACTCATACGATATCACCAACGTCAGAAATTGGGTTCAAAAGTGTTGTATATAGTCAATAATGGAGATGAGTGAATGCTTCGTAATAAATCACTTCGAATCCAAATCAAGATTAACTTTTTTTTTATATATCAATCGCATCAACCACGTAGGTTTATTAGCGAGTTAAAATGATGGAAGTTCACTTATTGTAGCTTGGTTATAGTCTCTATATTTTGCTACTTAATTTGCAGTCTTTTAGGTAGTTTAAAAGTTTTTTAGTTTCTTGCTTTTCTTGTAATAGTTTTTTTAGTGATAGTGGTAGTTAATTCTTTTTCCGTTGCTTGTCGTATTTCGCACATTCGATTACCAGGTGTTTCACGGTTAACTCACTGTTACACATTTCGCACATTGGTTTATTTTTTCCTGCTAGTAAGTAGTCGTGTGTGATGCGCGTATGACCGATTCGAATACGAGAAAGGATCACTTGTTCTCTTCTATTTATGTTTTTACAGTTCCAACCGTGAGAATTTGTAGTGACTTCATATGATTTGTGTTGGTTATGTCTTGCTTCTTCCTGCAAGACATACTTGCTTCCTCCTGCCATTTATCGCAGATTTTGCTCTTGTAGAACGCTTTCAAATCAGTATGTACGGTAAAATCGTTCCTTTCTGATTGTTGATTGGTGAATGCATTTTTTGCTATTTTATCTACTCTCTTATTCCCTTCTATTCCAGTATGAGATGGGACTCACATGAATTTAATATGTATGCTGCTGTTTCTGCAATTCTGTAGCTCTTTCTTGATCAGTATGGCTATAGGGTGATTAGAGTACAGTGGACGAAGTGCTGTTAGTGAACATTGAGAGTCAGATATTGAAAGGACATTTTTATGCTTGATTTTCTGGATTTTCTTGAGTGCTTCTAGGATGGCGAATAATTCAGCTGAATGAATAGATGTGAAGGGTGGGAGTATGTACGATTTCGAAAAGTCCTCGGAGTAGAAGGCAGCCCCAATTTCATCTTGGTTTTTTGAAGCATCTGTGTATACCTTATAAATGCTACCGTATTTATTTAAGGCTCTTAGGAATTCTTGTTTTATTCTGGCTGTTGGAGTCTCTGATTTATTAAGGTAGGCGTGGCTTAGGTCTAGGATAGGGAGTGTTATTGTCCATGGAGGAGGATAATTTATTGATAGAACGTCATAAATATTTGGGAAATGCGAATTTATTTTGTTTAAATATGTTTTGACTCGGTGATAGAAAGGAAGAGTAGTTGAGCTGGTTAAAAATGTGGCTTTGAAACGATCAGATAAGACGTTGTGGGCTACTGGATTTCTTTTGTTTGATATTACAGATACAGCATAAGAGATGCTTAGATATTCTCTTCGGTAAGAAAGCGGTAACTCTCCAGTCTCCCAATGTAAGCTTTGGATAGGACTTGTACGATGGGCATCCAAACAGATGCGAAGAGCTCTGTTTTGTATAACTTCCACTGACTGAAGAAGGCTTTTGTTGGCAGAGTTATAGGCAATCGCTCCGTAGTCAAGTTTTGATCTGATCAACGATTTATAGATGTGCAGTAAACTTGAGTAGTCTGCGCCCCAGTTTTTGAATGCTAGTGATCTGAGTAAATAAATTCCAGGTTGGCATTTTTTCTTCAATGTCAGAATGTGTGATTTCCATGTCAGCTTTTGGTCGAGTATCATTCCTAGAAAACCTATTTCTCTCACATATTCTATTTTCTGTCCATAAAGGTACAAGTTTTCAAGTTGTGGTTGAGTCCTTTTCGAGAAACATAAAGCTTTGGTTTTTGTCGTGTTGAAACGCAGTCCACTTGTTTTTGACCAATCCTCTATTGTAGCTATTGTTTTTTCGATGGTTTTATGTATTGTAGTCATATTTTTCCTTCTGCAATAGATAACCAGGGCATCTGCATTTCACGGGTGATTTACAGTTTGCTATAATTGAATTTATTGCTATGAGAAATAATGTCGTGCTGAGATTTGACCCTTGTGGAATGCCGTTTCCTTGGGTATTCAGCTGTGAGTATACGCTATCTACTCGTACTTGGTACTGTCGTTGATCTAGAAAGTTCGATATATATATTTCAATATGTTACCCCGTATTGACCAGTCGTAAAGAGTTTCGATTATTGAGTATTTCCAGACTGTATCGTAGGCTTTACAAATATCAAAAAATACTCCGATGCAGTGCTGCTTTATTGCAAAGGCCTCATGGATCTCAGATTCTAGATCGATAAGATTGTCTAACGTGGAGCGATGTTTACGGAAAACACACTGTTCGGGTATGATTAGTTTTTCTGATTCTAGGTGCCATAAAAGTCTGTTATTAATTATCTTCTCAAGAACTTTTCCCATGCTTCAGGTGAGTGAAATTGGTCTATATGTTTCTGGACTACAATGATATGTGACTTATGTTAAACATAGGAATGTGACAAATATAACATCTCGTTTCTCTCTCGTAAAATTTATATTGCAAAACACAAACTTATTATTTGAGTAAAACAAGAATTATATAAAAAAAACTCATCACAAATCTAAACGATTCGGTGCTTTTCTAATTCTCTGAGAACGCCTTAAAGATGTTTTATTAGGAACACTTTCAGAAGTTGTACTTGGCGTAAGTTCTGGAATGGAATTTTGATTCTTTTGTATATTACCCAAAATTGTAGGTAAGTCCAAATCGGGTGAATCAACTTGATCAGGTAAGTTATCTCTAGATAAATCAACAGGTAAGTCGTTTTTGGGTAAAATAATAGGTTAAGTCATCTGGGAAGTGTCGTTCTTTGGGTGTGTTTTGCCCTATTTCACGAATTTGATCGATGTGCCTACGCCACACTCTTCCATCATCGAGTTTTATTTCGTAATGTAATTTGCCTATCCTATTTTTAATTCTACCGAATTTCCATTTATCTTGAAAGTAGTCGCGAACCGATACTCTACTGTATATTGAAAATGAACGATACTTTTTCCCTATATTTACTATATTTTTTTCTGAGTCCGGCATAATACAATCCAGTCTGGAACGGATCTGTCTGCCAAACATTAATTCTGAGGGACTTTTATTTGTAGCTACATGTGGCATTTTACGGTATTGTATAAGAAGTTTGCATAAATTTAAAGTTTTATTCTCGCTTTCGGTAATCATTGTCCTAATACTTTTCTTTAAAATTTGTACAAATCTCTCGGCTTGTCCAATAGTTGCGGGATGATATGGAGCTGTTAATTTGTGCAAAATACCGTTTTCCTGTAAAAATTATTAAAATTTAAAAGAAGTAAAAGTTGAACCGTTGTTACTAACGAAAAATTTTGGTAACCCAAATGTAGCGAATATATTTCGACAAAGTTCAATGGTTGTGTCTGTGGTTGTATTCTTCACAACATAAATTTCAGGCCACTTTGAAAACGAATCAACAAGAATAAAATAATATCCGCCATTAGAAGGACCTGCGTAATCAGCGTGAACACGTTCAAAAGGATAATCTGCTTTTTCCCAAACATGCGTTTCTGCCTTTTCTACATTGTAACATTGTAACAGTCTTTAACAATATTTTCAATATTCTGATCTATACCGGGCCATCTGCAGTAGCTACGAGCTAATCCTTTCATTTTAACAATACCAAAAAGGGCGGAATGAAGTTCGGCTAGTATTTTACCTCGTAAAGAAACGGGAATTAAAACTCTTTGTCCTCGCATTATACAACCTGATTGTAAAGTAAATTCAGTTTGATCAATGTTAAAACGATCGTTTCTAGGAATTATTTTACCAGTGTGTAATCCATTCAACAACTTATTTAGTGTTACGTCTTAAGCCGTAGCTCTTGCTAACATTTCAACAGTAACTGGTAAAGTCTCGATCTGACTAATCTCAAAAATGTCAGGATCGTCGAAAATCGATAGGTCTTCGGAAGTTAAAGGTAAACGTGATAGTGCGTCTGCATTTTCGTGTGTTCCTGTACTTTTGTACTTAATATCGTATTGAAATGCTTGTAAAAATACCGCATAATGCTGTGTTCTGGTTGCGCTTAATAACGGTAAACTTTTTGATGGAAAAAATATATGTATTAACGGTTTATGATCGGTAAATAATGTAAATTTATTACCGCAAAGGTACTGGTAAAACTTTTTAACGCCGAATACTAAACTGTAAGCCTCTTTATCAATTTGAGAGTACTTTTGCTGAGTTTTTGTTAATGTTTGACTGGCAAATTGAATAGGTCTTACCGAACCATCAGGGAAAACGTGACTCAATACCGCCCCCACCGCCAGGGGTGACGCGTCCGTAGCTAAAATAAGGGGTAAGTTCGGGTCGTAATGACATAACATTTGATCTGTCTGTATTTGTATTTTCGCGGCATCAAAAGCATTTTGACATTCCCTGGTCCACCTAAACGGCACATCGTCTTTTAAAACGTTATTTAACGGATATAAAATCGTACTAGCATTCCTAAAAAATCTTCGATAGTAGTTTATGAGACCGATAAAAGCGCGGACTTGCGTTTTGTTTTGCGGAATGGGAATTTTACTAATTGCGTCAATTTTATTAGTAACTTTTTGAATTCCATTTTCATTTATTTGGTACCCACAGTATTCAATTTCGTCGGATAAAAATACACTTTTCTCTATATTCATTTTTTAATTATGCTCACTCAATTTTTTAAATACTAAATCGAGCCTTTCTAAATGCGTTTGTAAATTGGGTCCCGTAATTTTAATATAATCCAAAAATACAGAACAGCCTGGAATCCCCTGTAGGATTTGTTCCATCAGTCTTTGCCAGATTGCTGGTACACTCGCGATACCAAACATCGATCTGGTTGGGCGATACAAACCTTTATGAGTGTTTAACGTTAATAAATGTCTCATTTCCGGCTTAACCTCAAGGTGTAAATAGGCTTCACTTAAATCGATTTTTGTAAATTTAGTACCACCAGCCATCTTGGAAAATAACTCATCCACTGTTGGTAATGGATGGTCATCAATTAAAATATTTGGATTGAGAGTGACTTTGTAGTCGCCACATAAACGTATTTGGTTATTTTGCTCAATTACAGGTACCACCGGTGTAGCCCTATCAGAAGAGTCTACTTTTTCCAAAATGCCTTGTTGCACCAAAGAGTTAATTTCTTTTTCAACCGCAGGCTGTATAGCAAAAGGCACTGTACGAGCTTTTATAAATACAGGTTTGACCTTTTCTTTTAGATAAATTGAAGCCTGAACACCCTTAATAGTACCAACCCCGGGTTCAAAAATATGCTTGTATTTTGAAATTAATTTAGAAACGTCAAAGCTATTTTCATCAATAACTTTGTTTTTGTTTAATAAGTGTGTTTTGTCAATGTCTGGTAAGTTTATTTTTAAAATTCGAATCCATTCTCTACCTAAAAGTGCGTTACGATCACCATGTACTACATATAAATTTGCTGTATAATCTATGCCCTGGTAATTAATTGTAACTCTTATAAAACCTGAAACTTCTAATTGAGTTTTACAGTAAGAAATTAACTTTAATTTTGTATTTTGTAATTCATGATTCATAAACAGTTTTTTGTATTGTGTCAAATTGATTAAACTAACAGCAGCACCGCTGTCAACTTCCATCGTAATAAATTTTTTATCAATTTGTAATTTAAAAATGTATTTATCCCTATTAGTTAAATTTTCCTCTTCTAACTCTAATTCAAAAAGTTCTTGTGTGTCGTAAGCATTTTGTAATTCCTCAACTTCATTTGTATTTAAAGCCTTACTTGCTTTAGTACAAACCTTCTGTAAGTGTCCCCTAATTATACAAAATTTACAGTAAAGATTAGTTTTATTACAATTATTGGCTAAATGATCAGGACAACCACAACGAAAACATTTTTGTCCTCTACTAGTATTGTCATTTGTATTTTGACTATTGTTATTATTAGAATTTGTATTGTAATTTTTATTAACATTATTTTCAAACTTATTTTTAGGATTGACGAGATTATTTGTACTACTATTTTTATGTAGCTGATTAGCGTCCCTTTCGGACACTTCCATACCTACAGCTATGTCTACTGCTTTTTCTAAAGTTAAATCGCGAGTTTCTAACAATCTACTTTGAATTCTTTTAGCATGTAAACCATGTACAAATTGATTTCGTAGAGCTGTTTTTAAAAAATTACCAAACCTACAGATTATGGCCAATTTTTGTAGAGCATGTAAAAATTCACTAACTGTCTCTCCTTCTTGTTGTCTTCTGGATTGAAATTTAAATGTTTCTGCGATTTCCAAAGGAACCGGATCAAAAAATGCATCCATTGTAACGACTATAAAGTTGTAGTCTTTGTCCTCCGGAACTTCAGGTGCCAATTTATCACATAGTGTGTTGTATGCATCGGAGCCCATGTAATGTAGTGAATAGTGTAATTTCAGGAACTTCCAAAACAGTAAAAGCTACTTCAAGTCTTTTAACCCATCTGGCCCATTTATTTTGCTTTGGGTCAAATGCTTCTATGGTAAATGTAGATGTAGTATATGTAGCAGTTCTTTCGCCTTGATTTGACATTGTTCTTGTCGAAGCAATACCGTTGTTTGGACTATTTGTAGTCAAATTTGTATGTACGTATTTCGTAGGTTCGACTTGTATTGCTTTGTCTACCTCGTCGCCAATTCTCTGTTGTGTATAGTCAATAATGGAGGTGAGTGAATGCTTCGTGATAAATCACTTCGAATCCAAATCGAGAATAACTTTATTGATTAAAAGGAATATAATTGACGTGGTAGCTATGTAACTGCCATTCTCGAACAAAATGCTGAATATCAACTGACTATAATGATATGTGACTTATGTTAAACATAGGAATTTGACAAATATAACACAAAGTTGATAAGTTAAGTGTGTCAAAAGTCCCATTACCATACCTGTATATTTATGTGTATATTGACGTATAAAGTACTGCTATACCCATGGCATGTCTCGATGTGCACAATTAATCAAACATATTTTTTTTAAATTTATGTCTATATTATATTGTGGGAAATGATTAGCATGTATGACCATATTAGAAACATACAACAGTGGTTATTCTCAAGTCGAAATGATTATCAATGATGTATATAACTTATTGCTTTGAGCTATAAAAATAGATTTTTACGTTAAAAATATTTTTCGCAAAAACCACAAACAAGTTTTGAAATAAAATAATGCGGTGTCTTGAAATAAAACACTCTGTTGTGTTTTCTTTCATTAAAAACTTTTCAAAATACATAACGTTTCACTTCAATTTTACCATGCTGTTGTGGAATAATATAAAGTCAGATTAGCTGTATTTTTAAAATCGTACAGCATGAAGCTTGATCAATCATTCAACAAGACAGTACGACACTTTGATGCCTCGACTATTCCACTATGCAAAGCTTAGTTATATCAACAACTATTGCGAATGTAACGCCCATTTGAAAATTCCAACAATGCTCTCATCATGGTTGGGATTTGTCTGACGATGGCTATACTTTTGAGTTGTTTGACGGTGAAGCTATGCCAATCACCAGAAATGAAATAGGCCTGCAAAATATTGAGACTGAGAAGCATAACTAATAGGAACAGAAAACGACACAAATCATCGAGCAGGGTTAATATAAAATAATGGTACATATTTGTAAAAAAATAAACGGTTTTAAAGTTTAAAACTAACTTTTCCGCATCTGTGGCCCTGAACAATGTTCTATCATAAAATTATTACTTGTATACACTTCGGGGGATGTATCGTGCTAAGAAACCGAAATTTCTCCAAAAATAACCAAAAAGTTAGTATATCTGGATTTATAAGACCCGCTGTACTCGCTCTAGTGAACTGAAAATCAATAGCGTACATCAGTGAGATACCCTGAACAATATTCAATCATAAAATTGATCAATCGTATACTCTTTGGAGGCTGTATCGTGCAAACAAACTGAAAATTCTCCAAAAATGACAAAAATTTGGTACTTCAAGTACCATAGTACCCGTTGTACTAGCTTCGGTGAGCTGAATATCAACAGGGTTCATCTTTGAGACGCTCTGAATAATATCCAATCATAAAATTGGTCACTTGTATATACTCCGGAGGCTGTATCGTGCTAACAAACTGAAATTTCTCAAAAAATGACAAAATGTCGTACTTCAAGTACCATAGCACACGTTGTACTGGCTCTGGTGAACTGAAAATCAATAGGGTTCATCTGTGACATGTCCTTAACAATATTCAATCATAAAATTGCTGACTTATTGCACTTCGGAGGCTGTATCGTGCTAACAAGACATGTAAGGAAAAGTGGCCGACGACAACGACGACGACGACGACGACGACGACGACGACGACATACACACAGGTTTTTTTTTCTAAAAACCGTTTTTTCGTGTTGTTGTTGATCAAAAACGTAAAAATAACTCAAAAAAAAATTTCAAAATTCCAACTTTTTTTGGGGTAAACCTATACTTTTCTCGCATATAGAAAGGTTGGGCGGAAAAGTAATACTCAATATATTTAGAAATTATTTTGAAATACAACCTTCTTAATAACGATAATAATAATAAATGAATGAAGATATTATTTCAGTCATTCAATCATACGATTATGACTTGAACTAAATTAACTGATCAATGCATTTACAGAAACAGCTAGTTCTGACGAAGAAACAGATGAAGATGAGGATGTCGATGCAATTGAAATGACGAAGGTGACGCTTCCCTCCAATGATACGCCATTGCCCTTAGGTGGACAGTAAATAGTGCTGATTAAGGACTTATTTTATTGTAGAATTGTTTAGTTTGTGTTTGTTAAAAAGTTATTTAAATTCATGTTTGTAATAAAAATAGTAGTCTTGTATTTGAAATTGTTGTTAGAGTTTTGTGTTACAAATAAAGTTAGTTTCTAATAACACGGTTTCAGTTAATTTAAAGTTAAATGGCGCAGTCAGTAGGATAGTCAATCGAAAGTTAAAGCATATAACATTCGGTTCGTTTCTATGATTTGTTGACTATTCGAGCATGTGAATTTAATTATTGGAACTCTTGCTTGGGCGAACTAAGTAAGTCAACTAGAAGATATGTGTTTTTTCAGAAGCCGGAAGGATCAAGAGCATATTGGTTGTTCCTGTTCAGTCCGAGCCAATGGAAAGGATCTTCGCTCAATTACTGTAAGCGTTTTTACGTCATTTAGAGGAAATATAAAATATTTTTCTGATACATCTGACGATTCTGACTCAATTTCTGATTCAAATTCAGACTCAAATTCCAGTAACACTGAAATAAAATTTAGCTTAGCATCACCAAAGCTCTTTCCCATACATAATTTTAATAAAATGGCTACTCCACAATTACCTATTTTTAAAAAAGTATATTTTATTATGATACCAGAATTTGATGAAAACAATGCATTGCTTCCTAGGTTTATTGACATTTCAGAGAAATTAGTCATTGAGTTTTATAAAACTGTAGATATAGGGGGTTTTCAAAATGAATATTTGATGTCCAGCATCTTAGTAAAAATAAAAGGTGAAGCAGCTATAAACATTTCTTCTTGTACACTCCTTAATACTTACGACGATAAAAGAGATATTTACACATTAAATATTGAACTACCAGAAATCGAACAAGTTAATGAAACACCTTTCGAATTTTATAATAGTATTTGTTCGATTTGCTCATACAAATTTATGAGAGAAAAATTGAACTGTAGGTCGGGGTTTAATGATAATAATAATTGTATTAAAAAAAACAAATAGTCGAGCTTAAAACAATATCACCTACCTTCGGATATGGGAGATGGGATAAAAGCTGATCTGCACTCTCGCTTGATGCACATAACAATTTTCACTGTTCCGATTACCGAAAAGTTAAATCAAGCACTATCAACGACGAGTCTCTTCATTGAAGTATATTGTTACGAAACAGCAACCTGGTTAGTCCCTAAAACTGACTCTGTCTAAGCCAGGTATAAAAGTTAAAATTATGGCGGATACGCAGTTATAAAAAACTGTTTACGACTCTACGACTATCTTATGTAAACATTGTTTTTGTGACCAGAGTTATCTAGAAAAGGCCAGAATCAATTGTCCGGAATTTACTAGTAAAAATGGCTTTAATATATAAGGGGACTGATCAGGAAGAGTTAGGGAGTTGATAATTAGACATCGTGAGATAACCAAATAAATAAGTGAATATAAATTAGTGAACTATTTATATAAATTAGTTTAAGTGAATATACTGTATATATAAATTAAGTGTTAGTGATTAATTAAGTGTTTAAATAAATTAGAAAAACATAACAATATGCTTCATTTCGAGTATCGAATGTTCAAGTTATTTTTGCCTAGGTAAAAAAATAGGACATAGGCTAAGGGAACTTTTATTTTTAAGGAAAGGAATGATTGCAGTATTGCCAAGAGCTCGACCAATAAAAATTAAAAACTAACATAAATTCAAAAAATCGAACAGAATTCAAAATTAATTAAATCCTCAAATTTCTCATCTCATAACACATTCTAATGTGAAAGAATATTTAATTTTAGGAAATTACTTTAAATATTTGTCACTCAGAGTATTGCTACGCGGTTCAAAAGAACCTTTAGGTACATTAATGCGTTTGAAAAATCCAGAAAATTTGAATATTGTTTTAAATGTTCTTACAAATGAGTTTCAAGTTTATATGAGCCAGAATAATAATCCGGAAAATATTTTTTTAAATTAAAATACACAGAATTATTCACATAAAAATAAAACCAATTTCTAAAATAATGTGGCACATAGGCAGCCACCTCCCATACCAAATACTATGTAGAATTATCAACACACTAATCGAAATCCCACATCAAACCCACAAAATCGTCCATCGATTTCTTATAATGCTCGTAATAGGAATAATATAAACTTTTCTAATATTGGTCAAAAAATCTTTAAACCTAATCAAAATCAAATATTTTCAAATCCAACTCCAATGAGTATGTGTACGGGAGACACACCCAGACCCCAACCCCAAAATTATCAAAATAGGTTACGACAGAATCCTAATCAACCTAGAAATTTTATCTCTGAAGACCTCCATAATATAGACCAATGGTGACCAAAGGGGGCGATACCGCCCCCCTGTGGGCGCTGCAGCCTTTTAGGGGGGCGATAGCGGATTCAGGAGCCAATAATAAGCAGTCAAAGGAATAGTGGAATAAAAATGATTTAATAAGCAGTTTTAAATTAGCATTAATAATAATACTAATAATTATAATAATTTCTTTTAGTTCAGAATAGAAGTATATGACTTGTCCTCGCACGTTGATAAGCGAACGCGCGATGTTCATACAAAATAACATGTTTCGACATGTTCGCACACAGACAAGTCAAATCATGCACGAAATTAAACGTATGAAAGCAACAGCCGGTAATACAGTATTGAATATTTAAAATATGGATTTGCGGAATCTTCTACAAACAAATCATTACCTACGTGTTTAATTTGCCAAAAATATTTTTCAAATGAAGCTATGAAACCTTCTAGGCTACAAGAGCATTTACATAAAATGTATCCTGATAAGAAGAACAAAGATATATTATATTTTCAAGAACTCGAAAAACAATATTTAAAACAGCCAACTATATCAAACCTTTTTGCATCGTCTTCTAAACGAGCTGATGATGGGCTACGAGCCTCATATAACGGTTCATTGTTAATCGCAAAGTCAGGAAAACCACACACCATTGGCGAGGAATTAATTTTGACGGCAGTCGAAGAGATATTAAAAACTGTTCTCCATCATAAGACACCATTTGATATCATTAAAAAAATTGATAGAAGAAAAAAAAATTCATCAAGAGTAATTATTTGCTAAGAATTTGGAATCTGATACAAAGGGACATTCTATATTTAATATCATGCAAGAATTTTTTCAAGAGAAAGAAATTCCTATTAGCAATATTTTGTCTGCTGCTACTGATGGTGCTCCAGCAATGACCGGGAGTCATAAGGATTTTATAGCACATTTGAGAAAAGCAGTGCCAAATATACTCACTGTACATTGTTTCATTCACCGTCAGCATATGGTTGCAAAAAAATTTAATGAACGTCTGCATGCGTCCCTCAATAACGTTATTAAAGCAATCAATATCATTAGAAGCAATTCATTGAATGACCGTTTGTTTCATAAGCTTTGCAATGAAAATGATGAAGACTACAATTGCTTGCTGCTGCACGTACGTTGGCTCTCTAAAGGTATTTGTCTGAATCGTTTTTTCAATCTATTAGACTCAGTGTTGGAATTTCTTGAAGAAAACGAACAATTGCGCGAAAACCTGATTACGTCAAAAAATCACATCGCTTATTTGACGGACCTGTTTAAAGTATTTGATCAAGTTAATCTACAATTGGAAGGTGATTATTTAAATTTAATTAAAACTAAAAACGTCATAGCTGCTTTTTCAGGAAAACTTCTTATATTCAAAATAAATCTTGGTAGAGGTGAGTACAACCATTTTCCCACATTATCAACAGTGTCTGCAAAACCGGAAGATTTACTTACTTACTGCCACTACTTGAAAGTTCTTTCGCAAACACAGATACTGAAGGCTCATCAAATTTGGAAGAGGAGCTATCAGAACTCACAACTAACGAAGAACTGAAAGTAAAATTCAAACGTGGATATCAAGAGTTCTGGCTTCAAAAACCAATACCAGTTCTCTATCCTGGATTGTGGACAATAATACAGAAGTTGTTAATTGCATTTCCTTTGTCCTATATGGCTGAGCGTGCATTCAATGCAGTAACTGATTTGCTGTCAAAGAAGAGGAACAGACTACACATCACTGAACGTGGAGATCTGCGATTGATGTTAACGAAATTGGAACCCGATATTACCAACCTGGTAACACTCCATCAGCCTCAACTGTCTCATTGATTTTTTCTTCATTATTAATTTTGTATCTCTTATTGTATTGCAATTCTTATTTCTATTGTGATTGTATATCTTATTGATTCTGTGTTTATATTTAAAAGTTTAATAAACAATTTTATTGTACATTTTTGGTAGTCGTTTAATAAATTTCTACTTCATCATTCCTCTAAAATAAAATTTAGACATTAACTGAAATTAAAGCTAAATACAGATCAATTGGGACGGTACAGATGATATTCAAATAAAATTAACTACTTTGGACTAACCAGCGACTGGGGGGGGGAGGGGTAAGGCGGTGAAATTTTTGTTCTCTTCTATAGGGGGCGGTGGTCCAGAAAAGGTTGGGAACCACTGATATAGACGATGATTTTTCAGGGACACCAGCCTCGGAATCAAACCAAACATCGAATTGTCAAACTTAAATAATTCAGAAAGTGTGTTACCCTATATAGTTTTTCCAGAACCAAATATAAAGGTTTTTTATTGATGCTGGTACCACAAAATCCTTCGTGACACCAGCTGTAGCTGCAAAATATTTCAAAAAATCTTATGTCAAAAGAAAATTGCATGTAAAATCTGCCTTTGGTAGCAGCCAACAAAATATCTGCACTTTCATTCCAATCCCCAAAATGTGTAATTATTGGCAACCGCTTAATTTACAATATTGCGTTTTCAAGTGGCACGATAATTTTGATTATTTGCTAGGATTAGATTATTTAAAAATACTTAATCCAATTATTGACATAAATAATAATTTGCTTACTCCGACTCCGATACAGTGAACACTTACGAGCATACAGGTTAAAACAACCAGATAAATCCCACTACGCAAAACATCTACTTGATACCAATCATTCATTGACACCTAACACAAAACTAGAAGTGCTGCATATTTGTGAAAAGAAACAAGAACTGCATTTCCTTGAAGAATTGGAAATTAGAAGACATTTAAGAAACCCACAATATGAAGTTGTCAATGAACAGTTGAATCTAGGCAGTTCTCCACTAATAAACTGTGTTCTTAAGTGATAATTGTAAATATCAACAGATATAGTTTTCCTGGTTTCCTATATCATTGCACAGTTATACTGATCTTAATTGGAAAAATGATATCCAGGATATCACCATAGGGCTAATAATATCTAAGCTTCAATATTTGTAATATCACATCTTCTTCTTTTTTCCATAAACATATATTAAGTCAATCACAAGTTAGGTCACTTCTTGGTCTAGCCAAAAATAACTACTAAACATCAGGTAGGCATCAAATAAAATGTAACTTCTGTCATTCTGACGATGATATTGATTTATCGAAACAATTGTCAATTTTTGAGAATTTTCAATAACTTTTATTATATTTTGGAAATAACTAGAAACCGTGAGTTTTATTTAAAACACTAAATTAAATTACTTCGACATTAAAACTGAATCTACGAATAATTCTATAGTAGTGTCTCCACGTTGTGAGCAAGTAATTAAATTAAATAATCAAAATTTAAAAAATGGTAATAATGATGAAATTTTGTTCTGTTTTGATTGTTATTTGAACAATTGTTAAGAACTGTATAATTTCATTCTTCCACAAAAATTTACAACTCGCTCTTACCAAATATAAATATAGTAATTAACTCTGACCATCGCTTTTTGGCGATAAGGAATTCAGTTGTCCAGTATTCACGGTGTTGTCACTATTCTCAATTAACCATGAATAGAGTTTTCAAAACTAAGCTATTAACAAAGGTCTAAAATTTAATCTATAAATTATAATTTTATAAAACAAGAAATTCACTATCAATAAAATGTGTTCAAATATATATTCTCCTAGTTCAAAGCAAGCCAGCAATGTTCTTGCATATTATGGTCGAACTTTATTGAATTAAAAATTTCTCGACTGTTCGATAGGAAGAGGCGCAGACTAACTATAGACAGCAGATATAAAATATTCTTGGAAAAAGAGCTTATTTCAAATAAAAACCATCGCGGAAAATTAATTTCCCCTCAATCTAGTTTCCATTTATAATCAGAGGGTGAGTATACGCTATAATTTAAACTCATTTTTTTTATTTTTCACTTGCAAACTAGATGTACACGTAATATAATATAGTTACCAATCTGCTGGCGATATTTTAAAAGTATATTTACTCGCGAAATTATTTAATTTCATAAAATAACAAAATTTTCATGTGACTATTTCAATGGATCAAAAAACACAATATCATTACTTGATTTACACTCAAACATCGCATTCATCAAACGAAACAAGTCTTTACAACATAACTGGGTAAATAATTATTGTTCTCTGAAAAGTTTCTCAAGTTAAATTGTTAGAAACTCCATTTAAAATTGTGCCAGACAAGCTATACAAATGTCCGTATATCTTTCAAAAGCTCCTTGCAAGTTTCATGAAAAGTGGGTCCTTTTCTTCCATCCCCAGTCAAGGAATGTTTCTCTAGACAAATTATCAACCTTAGTACCAACATTCACCGGAACTGGAAATCAAGTTAAAACGACACAAAATTTATTTAAAGTTTGAACTTTCGCAATGAATTTTGTCGCGAATCTAAAAAGTTCAGTTACGAATAGCGGCTATTAAGCTTCCTCTCCTATTCCCAGGTTAGATGGCTCGGGGACTATACCACACACACAAATCTTACTTGAAAGTGAAAAATTCAATGCCTTGATCGGACTTTCCAGAATCTTTTCAAACAAATGCTTTGATTTATTCTCACAGGATTTTGTGATAGAAATACCTGAAAAAGTAATTCAAGTATTGGCTTCAAACTGTTTAATAATTAATTCTAAACCTGAGTGCACTTTTGTATGTCAGTGATGTATCAACGCTGATATTCTGCAGTATTTTCTAATGTGAGAGTTATACAGACTGTAGTTGTAGTAATTTATTGAAATAGGAAAGCTAAAACGCAATAAAACTGCGTTTCTTTTGAAATAACTTAGCGACGATAAGAGACACATCCTATATTCACCTAGATAGATTTTGTATAACTGAGTTGATTTTGATTTCTGAAGTGACAATTTACAGTCAGTTGTGTGTATAACTTCTCTCGCCAGAGAGAGTGTTAGTTCCAAATATCGAGAAATTAGGAAACTTATTTTGAATTTCAATACATCTGTTTTGGATTTTAAATGTATTTATTTCCGCACGAAGTCGAGGAGAGTCTCTCTCATTATTGAACCATCTCAGTGAATAGATATAGTTATATATATATTTTTATATATATATATATATATATATATATATATATTTCTCAATCAGTTTGGTCTTCGATTTAAATAAACGGTTTTGAAGATTAAACTAACTTTTCCGCATCTGTGGCCCTGAACAATATTCTATCATAAAATTGTTACTTGTATACGCTTCGGGGGATGTATCGTGTTAACAAACCAAAATTTCTCCAAAAATAACCAAAAATTTAGTAAATCTAGTTTTATAGGACCCGCTGTACTCGCTCTAGTCAACTGAAAATCGAAAGGGTACATCTGTGAGACACCTTGAACAATACTTATTCATAAAGTTGATCAATCGTATACTCTCTGGAGGCTGTATCGTGTTAACAAACTCAAAATTCTCCAAAAATGACAAAAATTTGGTACTTCAAGTACCACAGCACCCGTTGTACTAGCTTTAGTGAGCTCAATATCAATAGGGTTCATCTTTAAGACGCTCTGAATAATACACAATCATAAAATTCATCACTTGTATATACTCCGGAGGCTGTATCGTGCTAACAAACTGAAACTTCTCCAAAAATGACAAAAATATCGTACTTAAAGTACTGTAGCACCGGTTGTATTGGCTCTGGTGAGCTGAAAATCAATAGGGTTCATCAGTAAGGTGCCCTGAACAATACTCAATCATAAAATTGGTGACTTGTTGAACTGCGGAGGCTGTATCGTGCTAACAAACTGAAATTTCTCGAAAAACGACAAAATGTCGTACTTCAAGTACCATAGCACCCGTTGTACTGGCTCTGGTGAGCTGAAAATTAATAGGGTTCATCTGTGAAATGTCCTTAACAATATTCCATCATAAAATTGGTGACTTATTGCACTCCGGAGTCTGTATCGTGCTAACAAGACTTGCAAGAAAAAGTGGCCGACGACAACGACGACGACGACGACGACAACGACGACGACGACGACGACATACACAAATGTGCGTTTGGTTATCTTGTTGAAATCCGTTGTTTGTGTTTTCTCATGTTTCAATTAACATCCTTGCTCCCAAGTTGTACATCTTTTCTTGGTTATGCCGTACCGATGAAGGCTAATGAGCCAGAAACATGCATGTCTACGGTTACCACTCATTCTCTGTAATCTCTTTTGCGTGATATGCCCGCTAATCCTATTTTTGTTTTATATTCCACGCGTTATTCTTCCATCTTTTCATTAGTTATTTATATATATATATATATATATATATATATATATATATATATATAAAATGTATTAAAATTCAGCAAGGCTCTAGATATTAGCGACATTTGAAGATTTAATTTCCCACATGTCAAAGTATTTCCTTCTTGTATCAATTGTTTGTTTTTAAAAATGAGTTAGTCTCGGTTTGCGTCAATTTTGATACACCCTCTATAAAAATATTTTTGCTGTATTTATTAGGGGTTGAATCGAAAGATGATGTCACTTTATACCTCTGCAAAGAGGTATAGGATACCAAAGATAAAATAGATTAATAACAAATAATTTTGTATATTAGTTAAGAAGGTTATAACATACTACAATATCCTTACACTACGATGAGAAATAAGAATTGTGAGATTTGTTCCACAAAAAGAGAGTTTTTACCTACCTAGGCTCCAATTTTTTCAAAATTATTTCTCGCAGTTATTGACGAGGCTCATTCACAATAATAGCCAGTATTCCTGAATTTATTGTAAAGAAACGGATTTGTAAAGCCACGATTTCTAACACTGATGTAACAGATTGTGTCTTTCTGCATATTTATCAAGATTTCATTGTAAAACATTCTTCTTTTTCTTTTATAAGTATTCAAGAAATCTGTTCGCTTTTCCGACAACTACAAGTTTGAAATCTAGTAACAATGTCCATTTTTACACTGTCTCTTACAGTGTGTATTGGCTTATTGTTGTCACTGAAATTTTTATCAAATCTTCAAATTTAATAACACTCATTGTATTATACTGGATATGAGTCAGTGTCATTATTCTAAAAGCTTATAGAGTATTAACAATCCCATGAAGAAGTGATGAGACGTAATAAAAAACTATTGTAACTTCTTTATTACATGAAGATAAAAAGTCACTAACACCTCACAACGAGAAAATAAGCAGTTAGTTACCGTAAAAAACTGCGAAAAATCCACGAAGATGATACCATTAGTTACAACTGAAAAGAAACTAGCTTCTAGAAAGTTTTGGGAAAGTTTTCTCTCAAATGGGGGAATTTTACGGGCAAAGAATCATAAATATACCAACACTTCTAGTCGGCTTTAGTAGATTTCCGTGAAATGATAGACTTTTGTATAAATAAATGCTGAGTAGTTACATATGTCGAACTTAAATTTTTCCACAAAATGGAAACTTGCAATTTTGGAGAATACATTAAAACATAAGCCTATACGATTTGCAATTTCTCATATTATTGACACCAGTAAAAACTACCCAAAAAGAGTAATAATACCTATGAAAGTATATCTTAATGTCAGCAAAACATTTCTCAAATTTTATGGAGAATCCAAACTTAGTAGCAGAATCGTTACCCATCAATGAGTGAATTAACTTGTTATTCGATAACAGAAATATCTATACTTTGTTTGAACGGTTGCCTAGAACTAAAATTGTGCCTTGTTCGGGGATAAAATCGTTTGACAATCAAATACCAGACAAGAAAAGAATGCGGAAAAGATATACTTTGCACAAATCTATTGAAAACTGGAATATCTAATGAAACTGACTGTCTCGACCCTTACTTCGTGGAATATGCTCATATTAGTGTTTTCAAATGAAACTCACGGTCTCTAGTTAATTCCACAATATATTAAAAGTTATTGAAAATTCTAAAAAATTGACAACTGTTTCGATAAATCAATATCATCGTCAGAATGACAGAAGTTACATTTCATTTTATGCCTACCTGATGTTTAGTAGTTATTTTTGGCTAGACCAAGAAGTAACCTAACTTGTGATTGGCTTAATATATGTTTATAGAAAAAAGAAGAAGATGTGATATTACAAATATTGAAGCTTTGATATTATTAGCCCTATGGTGATATCCTGGATATCATTTTTCCAATTAAGATCAGTATAACTGTGCAATGATATAGAAAACCAGGAAAACTATATCTGCTGATCTTTACAATTATCACTTAAGAAGACAGTTTATTAGTGGAGAACTCTCTAGATTTAACTGTTCATTGACAACTTCATATTGTGGGTTTCTTAAATGTCTTCTAATTTCTAGTTCTTCCAGGAAATTCAGTTCTTGTTTCTTTTCACAAATATGCAGCACTTCTAGTTCTGTGTTAGGTGTTAATGAATGATTGGTGTCAAGTAGATGTTTTGCGTAGTGGGATTTATCTGGTTGTTTTAATCTGTATGCTCGTAAGTGCTCACTGTATCGTATTTCAAAATTCCTAAGGGTCTGACCCAAATAGACAGCATTACATTCTGGACATTTGAGTTTATATATACCTGACTTCTTTAATAGTGGTATTTTTGTTTTTACATTTAACAATTTTGTACTAACGTTACTTTATGTTTTAAAAGAAATTGTTGTATTCGTTGCTGAAGATATTATCTTTGAAATATTATTAGAAATATTTCCTGCATATGTGATGGTTTTATAAGTTTTAATTTCATCAGCTTGTTTAGGATATATTAGTTGTAATGCCACTTTTTCTTCTTTTTTACTAATTAGCTTATTTATCATATCTAATGGATAACCGTTAGATGTTGCTATTTGTCTAATTGTATTAATCTCTCTATCAAAATTACATTTGTTCATAGGAACTGAAAAAGATCTATGTATCATTGAATTATATGCTGCTAGTCTGTGTGACATAGGGTGGTTAGAATTGAGTGGAATTGTCACATCAGTCTGTGTTGGTTTTCGGTAAATTGAATAATCCAGTTCATTATTAATTCTTTGAATTTCTTAATCAAGAACATTGATTGAGCTATTTTCTTCAATTTCTAATGTAAATTTAATTTTCGGGTGTAAATTATTGATGTGGTTGAAAAATACAACTAATTTAAGAAACCCACAATATGAAGTTGTCAATGACCAGTTACATCTAGGGAGTTCTCCACTAATAAACTGTCTTCTTAAGTGATAATTGTAAAGATCAGCAGATATAGTTTTCCTGGTTTTCTATATCATTGCACAGTTATACTGATCTTAATTGGAAAAATGATATCCAGGATATCACCATATGGCTAATAATATCTAAGCTTCAATATTTGTAATATCACATCTTCTTTTTTCTATAAACATATATTAAGCCAATCACAAGTTAGGTTACTTCTTGGTCTAGCCAAAAATAACTACTAAACATCAGGTAGGCATAAAATGAAATGTAACTTCTGTCATTCTGACGATGATATTGATTTATCGAAACAATTGTCAATTTTTTGCAATTTTCAATAACTTTTATTATATTGTGAAATTAACTAGAGACCGTGAGTTTCATTTAAAAACACTAATGGCATATCTAATATTTTGATTTAATTTGTGCATTTTGCAAAATATTTACAGTTAGAATAAGAGTTGATATAATTTATAGACCAGGGGTAAGTAACCTAATAGATTTTGCCATACGACAAAATAATTTTGTAGAGTTTTAAGACAAAGTTTTCTGTTCTACTCTAACATATTTGGTAAAAGACCATATTATGTTCTATTTGTGTTTCCATGTGGATTGTTAATTGTTCGTTTTGGGATGAATAAATTACTTGGAGTAACTCAAAAGTTACTTAAACTTAGATGACTGATAAAAATTCGGCTACTCACTCAAAGAAAGAAAGGTATGAATGAATGTTATTTGTTCTTCATAAACGTTGGAATGTATGTATGTTCGAAGTTGGTTGTAAGTTGGCCATTGTTTTGTAGTTGGTTTGCTTATTTATTTGCTTGCTGTTCGCTTGTTTATTTGTAGGTAGCTTTATGCTGCCCAATGGAGAAATGCAACCATCAAGTATATGCCTCGTCGAGGCACCGCTGTATACCTTAACACTGTTGATCACTAGTAACAGCAGTGCCGACCAATCAAATGACACTCCAACAAAATCCAAGCTAAGGAATGTACGGCAAAGTACCGATTGCTGAATAGCCGCAGGGACTCTCCTTGAAATTAGCCTTTCCTTAGCATGCAAAGCTGTGCCAGGGATGACATAAGCCTTCCCTAGCTACTCGTGGGGTCAGAATGGATCAACAACGAAAACAAAAAACGGAGAATGGCGAGAACCCTCACTTTCCAAACAATAGCACCGTCGAGGTAAAAGAGTCTACGGTGCTGAGGCAAAGAGAAGGAAGAAATCGAGACAGCAGACACCATAAAAATGTTCCACTGTTTGAAAGGGGTTCTGCGAGGAGTCGAAGACGTGTTGCCTAACAATGAAGGAGATTTGGAAAATTACTTTAGAACTATTCAAAACTATATAATTAATACCTATAAGATGTCTTGCACCCTCAGGCGGGTCGATCTTAATAGAACCATGATATTAACCAGCTAAGGATGACGGCAAATACATCTATTAACAAGACAAAAAGTACCAGACTCGAAGAAGACTGGAACGCAAACAAATCTCACGAACACTCATTACACAAAAGCAAAGAGAAGCATGGAGAATGATTTCCCACAAGCAACTAGACTACTGAAAGTCCTCTCCAAAGATCCTTACCCTCATATCAGTGAACTAACCAAAGAGTATGGCGCAATAATTGTTAACCTGAAGGAAGGCCTCAAACTCTTAATGTCATCCCACTTCCCTGACTCCAGAATCGCAAACAAGCTAATCTGGAAGGAAGAGGAGTATCACTACCCAACAGATGATGACTGGCGTATAGCGCGATTGATTGTCGGCTGTACCTGGGGAACGTCACCTAGGATCACTGACTGGATTTACACTGCTATCATTAGACCTATGCTAACGTACGGCGTGATTGCCTGGCGAGCTAAAGCAAACCAGCTGATAGTCGTCCGTAAAATGGATCAAATCTAGAGAACAGCATGCCTCAACACAACAGGATGTAGGAAAACCACACCAACTAGAGCGATGGTGATCCTTGGTCTTACTCCCCTTGATACAGGATGTTGTTTTGATGACTATGAGACGTCTACGCTCCACCGATATACAACCTGATGTGCAATCCAGTGAATCGAAACGTAACTTGTGGCCTGAGGCCATCAAAGAGGTTCCATTGCTGCAGGCTAATAGGGACGCTATTTTACCGCGATTTGGCTTTCTCAGGCCCTACAAGGTAATCATTAAAAATAACACAGGAGACCTATTAGAAGAATGCGCAATTTGCATCTTCACACATGAGTCAAAAACCAATGTAGGCTCAGGATTTGGAATTTATTCCAGATCCCTGCATCTATACATTAAATGGGCGATGGGTAGCAATGGAAGTGCTGTTCAAACGGAGCTCACTGCTATCTGCTCCGCTGCAAATGAGATTACCGAAAGGAACACCACAAGTAATAATATCTAACTCCTAACGAATAGCTGCTAGCTGCTAACAAAATGTATGGCTTCTTAGTTTGAAACTCCCGTGACTTCAATAATCAAGATAATTTAAATTTAAACATTAATGGGTCAAACTTGGCAAAACACTTCAGTTTCAACATTTTAATACAAAAGTATTCTTCGTTAATATTAGATGTATTCAAACGAATGATCGCAAAATACCAATAGACGTTGGTAAATATCATCCTCGTTCAAGCGCCTTCGGTTATAGTTTATCATCTAGTTATGACGTCATTGTATAGCCCTTAGACGTCACCAATTGACGTTTCATTGACTGCGGTATTTACACAGGTCGAAAGCTGTTTTATAAACCCCACTTTCTGAGTGACATTTGTTTGTTTTGGTTTTTGGTTATGTTGACCAGTAACTTCATTCAACAATGGATCGAACAATGCATCAATAATTAGAATTTTTTCGATGAGAAACTGTGATTTCATAAAATGTGTTTCCTGATTAGTCTGTGTTATATGTTCGTGTATAATTATGTTGTTTTTTGAAATATGCTTTGTTGATAGGAATTACCCACATTTCTAGTTTTGTTACATGCAAATGTTGATGGAAATTGTATCTCACCCAAATTACCAAATCCAAAATGTGTACAAAATTAAGTACAATTTGTTACGAAAAATCTGTGGAACTTGAAATCAATATGACTATATTAATTAGCCTCCCTAAATATAGCGATTGTATTTAGGTACAATCATGAAGTTGGTTTGATAGAGTTTACATCATAAAATCCTGGGCCATGTTATGTGTACATAAGATATGTAACAATAATCTATTATTTTTCTTAATGGTTACCTGTTTCTCACATATTTTTAAGTTATAGTGTGTACAAGTTATTGGATATGTTTTTATCGGCTTGGTATTTGAATACTAGCTTTTGCTATAAAATGGACTTAGTAATTTTCTCAAATGAATTAAGTCATGTTTATACTTGCTATTAATTTTATAACCTGACAATAAAACGAATGGTCAATAATTGATATTATATAACATAGGTAAATCATAAAACATTATTATAAAAAATGCAATTAGTTAAAGTTTGCTGCAACTCTGTCTCTTTTCAGTTTCGCCTCTCTTTTACCAGCAACGACTATATCATTACGCAGACAAAAATTGTGGAGCACACAGACTGCATTTGCTATTTCAATGGCCTTGGAAATATTATAGGTCTTAATAAAATGTAGTGTTCGCCATCTTTCCTTCCGTATGAAGGTAAGTAATGGAGTCCCTCAGGGGTCGGTTCTAGGCCCCCTCTTATTTATCATTTATATTAATGATCTGAGCCGTTTTATGTTACCCTATATGTCGGTTCTATTTGCAGACGATTCAACATTTATTATTTCGGAAAAAGATAATACAAATTTAGCCGCCTCTCTAGATTGCGTTAGTAACAGGGCAAATGAATGGTTTCCATCGAACAAACTAAAATTAAATAATAATAAAACTGAAATCATGCATATATCTGCAAGTAATCAATTGTCATTTCACCAAAAAACAAAAAATGTGAAATTACTTGGATTAGTCCTAGATCACAGGCTAAGTTGGCAGGCACATATTGACCATTTAGTCAAAAAACTTTCAAGTTCGTTATTCATTTTACGACAGTTGAAAAATATTACTGATTCAAGTACACTCAAAACTACGTATTTCTCACTCTTTCATTCGCATATTGGCAATGGCATCGCCCTCTGGGGTAATTCCTCCCATGCTTTAACAGTATGTAGAATGCAAGAAAAGGCGATAAGGGTGCTTGCTGATCTTGGTTGTTTCAGGGATCATTGTCAACGGTTTTTCATAAAATATAAGATTATGCCATTACCGTCATTGTTTTTATCTCATACTCTAATTGAAATTTATGGGAAACAGTCAATGTTGTCTAGAAATTCGGCTAAATACGACACAATCAAATTCACCAAACTATAGGCTTTTTGATATTTTGCCATCAATTGTAACATCCTTGGGCTCCAATGCTTTTAAAAAATATTTAAAAAAGTTTTTGCTCAAATATTGTTTCTACTCTGTGGATGATTACATTGTGCATTGTCGAGGCAATCTCAACACCGTATCTCTGCTGTGACATTTTACCCTGTTTTTATCTTGAGATATATTTTGTATATTTCTTTTGTATGTATTTTCTTTTTGACGTGCTACAAACATTTTATTGTAAAGTAGTTAATAAATATCTATCTATCTTTTCTTCATAGACCTATTGCATGTTCAATAACCACTTTGTCTGAAGAAGGTAGTTTATTGTGTCTCCGTTGGATTGCTGTCAGATTTCCAGTGTCTCTATATGGTACCATTAACCATTTTTTCAAGGAAAAAGCACTATCACCTATCAGATGAAATTTATTATCATCATGAAAGCAATAATTAGCACCATTTCTTTGAATAGTTCTAGAAAATACTGAATTTTCAAAAACCTACAAAATAAACAGCTTCAATACATTTTACTTCCAAAATGATTTCAGCTTACCCTTGAATCGTGGGCAGATCCAGGAAACCCCACAAATGTGTAAAGAAACAGTTTGTTTCTATCACAAATCATCATGCAGTTTATTGAATGCTGACGATAGCGGTCTATATAACTATCTTACTGAGATTGTTTAACTGAAACGTTCACATGTGTTCCATCTATTGCTCCTAAAGTTCGTAGAAATGATTTTTGTTAGCCCTGAAGTTTTGAAATGGAGCGAGAGGTTTTTAGACAGTTAAATTTCTATGGCAACTAACTGGTTAAAATGGTTTAATGTAGAACTGAATCACCAGCTTGTGGGTAGCAGACATAAAAAATTTACTCACCTAGGTACTTTTTCAAATTACTTGTAATCGTTTCTATTTCACTAGGTGTTTTGTGAAACTTGATGTATTGCTTTTTGAGCTTGAGTACAAAATATAAAATTATATTGACTATTTTCATCACAGTGGTCGAAGATATTCTAAAACCATATCCTATGGTCATTAGCGTGTCCTGTGAGGACATATACTTTAAAAAGACTAAAATGTGCATGTCATCTTTTATAGGGTAATGTCATCTGTGATATCTCTCAAGTAACAAATTTCAGTCATCACATTTTCCTATTGTGCTCAAAAACATACTGAAGGTACTCCTCTCCATTCACAACTTGTAAAAATGAACATTGTTCAAATCAGTCACCCCCTACGGGGTGTGGGGAACTTATGGGGCCATTGAATATTCCTCTTGATCAAATATCCATACAAGTTTACCATATACAGTTCTTTAAAAAATGTTTTTGTCCACGATCAAAGATATGTCATCAAATAATATAAAAAAACTTCAGTTAATACAATACATTTTTGATTCATCCTTGGAAGATAAAAACAACTAATTACTGTGATGAAACACAGGAAACGGCAAAGTTATGGGTAGGTTAGGAAGTGTTTAGGAATTAAAAATCAACAACAAACGAATGACCATAGAGAAAGTAATATTTGTTTGGTTTATCTATTCATTCACGCGCGTCCCAATGGTATTAACCAACATACGTCAAAGGGCTATGACCGTGGTATTTACCAATGTCTCGCTTGAATACCTCTATTGTTTCTAGATTAGTTCTAATAAAACTATTTAGTACATTTTTACAGTACATTACTATTATTTATCTGTTATGTATTGCTGGGAGAACTGAGATATGCAAGAGTGTCCAAAATTAGACCAATTTTTGGGATGAATTTGAGAACAAATTAAAATACGAAATAAAGATACCTCGCAAATAAGGTATAGAAATCCCCCACTTTAATTTTAAAATCATAATCCAGTTAATTATTTTTTTATAATCTAAAGAAAGAATCTATGATCATAATTGCCATAGTATACACAAAAAAATTTGTTATATTTCCATAACAACATACTTGCCTAATTATTTGAATGTTATACATTTTTTATAATTATTCTACACGCTCATTTTAAGGTCACTTGTGATATTTATCGGCTTATTACGGTCACATGAATAGTATAAGAATAGCAGTTCAAGAGTTCAACGTAATATGAAGCTAAATATATTTACAAATCTGATTAAATTACTTGGGAATTATACTATATAAATCAATTTGTTTAGGAAAACTTACAAGCTTCCGTGTTTCAGGTTTCAATACGTGGTTTCTGTTGAATCTATGAAACTCTTAACAAGGTCTTATCAGATATAATGGTTAAAAAGTAGTTTAACTTTGATTTATTCAAATAATTATTATTGAAATAGGTTTTTATAAAAAATCTATTAGCCGACTTTATTATTATTATTATTTTAGGAATTCACAAGATTTTTGTTCCCTGGATTTCTTCTTTATACGGGCGGGCCAAGAATAAACGAAATCTATTGTGCTCTAAGAAACGAGCGGATTATATTGCATGTGTGCATAATGACGCTTTTTTGTATTTGATTGTGTGTATTTTCAGGTATGTCGAGTTCTGTTAAATGTTCTGTGAATTTTGTGTGGGTGATACCAGCAGCAGACATAATCAACGGGATAATGGTGACCGCGTTTTGCTTTCAAATTCTCTCCAGTTCTATTGCGCGGGGCGCGGGGGGTGTCTTTTTGTATTTTTTCCGAATATTTGTTTGTTATATTGTGATCGGTAGGGATGGAAACGTCTATGAGGTAGGTGTGTTTGTTTTTCTTGTCAGTAAATGTGATGTCGGGCCTGTTGCAAGCTAATGTTTTGTCTGATTGTATCGTTTTGTCCCAGTATATTTTGTATTCCTGGTTTTCTAGTATTTCGGATGGCGTGTACTGATAGTGAGGTACGGTTTTGTTTATTAGTAAAAGTTTATATGCCATTTGCTGGTGGATGATTTTTGCGACTGTGTTGTGTCGCTCCAGGTATTTGGTTGGTGCAAGACTGTTGCAGCCGTTAGTAATATGCTCTATTGTTTCTCTGTCTGAATGGCATCCTCTGCATTTATCAATTGTAACTGAGGGGTCTTTTAATATGTATTTGCTATATGTTTTCGTTTTTATTACGTTATCTCGTATAGCATGCATAAATCCTTCCGTTTCAGGGAAGAGGTCACCCTTCTGGAGCCATTCATGTGTTAGTCCTTTATCGATGTCTTCACCTTGTGTCTCATTGAAGTATCGTCCGTGTAGTTATTTTCTTGCCCATCTTTATATTTTCTCTTTGTATGTGGTTTTCTTGTCCTCCAGTGAAAGGTCGGTGTTGTGTAAGTCTAGTGGAGTGTAGTTAATGTTGGCGTTTACTATTGCTAGGTAAAGTTCGCTTTCGGACTTTTTGTCATGAAAGTATTATCTTAGGTTTGAGATTTGGGTGTCGTGTAGTTGGTGGATGTCAAGAACTCCTCTCCCACCATCTGCTCGAGGTAAAGTAATTCTTTCTATACAGGCGTTAGTCTGGTGCATATGGTGTTTTGTCAGTAGTGTTCTGGTCTGTCTGTTGATATTTTCGAGATCTGTCGGTGTTCACTTGAGAATTGCGAATGAGTAAGTGAGCGTTGGTATGGCATAGGAGTTTATGGCTTTCGTAAGGTCTCTTTGTATATTTTTGTATGAAACTGTTTTTGAGTTCTGTATGGTTGAGTTTGATTGTTTGTTCGATGCCAAGATATTTGTATTTGTCGTTTTCATCCAAGTGCTCTATTATGCTGTCTGCAGTCCTGATTACATTTTTATGTCGTTGGACATGGTTTCTGTTATTTTAATAAGAGAGTTCATTTGTGTTCTTGTCGAGCTGAATAGTTTGATGTCGTCCATGTAGAAAAGGTGATTGATTTTATAATTGTTGTTCCTGTTGAATTTGATGATGAATCCTTGTTTTGTTTCAGAGAGGGCCTGAAACATAACATTGAGACACATGCAGAACCACAGGGCACTCAGTGTATCCCCTTGAAATATTCCTCGTTTAATGGGTATCTTGTCAGTTGTGAATTGTGTATTTCCCGTTTGCACATATATGTTGGTACACCACCTTTTCATTATGGTTTGGAGGAAATTTATGATGATAGGGTTGATATTGTAGATTCTGAGTACGTGTGATAGCTAGCTATATGGTACGTTATCGTACGCTTTTTTGTAATCTATGTACGTGACGAGAAGATTGCGGAATTTTTTAAGTGCTTGTTGGTGGATTACTGGATCTATTGTCAGCTGTTCTTTGCAACCTTGACTGTTCTTTTTGCCTCCTTTCTGTTCTTCTGTGAGTATGTTGTACTTGTCTAGGTGGTCCTGTATATGTTGTGCGATGGTTGATGTGATGATCCTGTATAATGTTGGTAGGCATGTGATTGGTCTGTAGTTGGCTGGGTTCAGAGTGTTATTGTTCTTAGGCTTGACGTGTGTGATGCCTTGTGTTGAAAAGTTTGGGAGTTCTGAGGGATTGTGGACGATGTGTGTTATAAGTTTTGCAAGTCTGTCATGCGCCGCAGTGAATTATGCCAGAAGTTTTGTATTCCGTCAGGGTCGGGGGCATTCAAATTATGTGTTTCATTGATTATGTCTTTAAGTTGTCCAATGGAGATGGTGATATTGTTTTGTGTGTCCAGATGTTCGTAATCGTGTTGGATTTCATTGATCCAGGTGGCATCTTTATGTTTTATAGTATTTCTATGAAAAAACTACCACAATACGTGAAACTGATGTTTTTAATTGGATACAGTCAACATCCGTATTCTGTTGTACATTTTCTCATATTGGTAGTTATCCTAGATCTTGTTTCGTGTATCGATTAGCCATACCGCAAGTTCTATAGATATTGGCAAAGCCTACATGTTTGTAATACTTATGCTATGCAATAGTTATAAAAGATCAATATGTAATTATTAAATGTAAACTTTCATTGTGCTGGATTGTTAAATTCAATCATAAAATTTTCTGTTGTCAACTTCATAAAATTCTCAATTATCAGAGTATAAAATTTGATTAATACTAGAGCTTTGTTCAAAATATCATTATACAATATTACTTCCAAATTTCTGTTTCTCTTTGTCTTCTTAAACGTTTAAACCATGAATATTCATTGTGGAATTCTAAAGGGCTCATTAAAACATTATTGTCAATCTTCCAAACATCAAAAGTAGATATTAAATCTCAGGATCACATTATTTGTAATTTGGTATTTCAGTCGCGGATGATTTTCCCCATTTTAAGTTCAAACAGTCACCGTTAATATTGTCACAAGACTGATCGATTTCTGTTAACAATACACCATATCCTTTCTGAAATAAAAGATTTAAAGTGGCCTTATTTTTTACGTGTTCCACAAAATTCGATACGAGGAGTGGGAACAAAATTTGACGGGGTAGAGTGAATCAAACGAGCACAGCATAAATTTTCCCGTATCCCGAATACTATTTTTGTATTGACTTATCAGTTTGTTGTGAGATATAGGGTGGAAAGATATACATATTTTATTGTGTATGTTTTCAGCGGGTAGAAATACTGAATCAAAATTTTTTTATGGGGTTTTAGTTTCCTAAAAACACATCAACAGTATAAATTTTGTCAAATTTTAATATGCTAGTGGCGTAGTACCAAGGTATGGGAGGTTTTGTTTGAAATAAAAGAGTGTCTCATTGCAAATAAGAAAGCTTCAAAATTGTAACCAGTTCATGCATGATGGGTCGAGATACTTCCAGACAATAATTGATGATTTATTCACATTTTATCGTGGTTAAGACAATCAACAACAAGAATGCAGCAGATCAGAATATGAAAGAGTATATTGAAGAAGCCGAAAGACATAAAAAGGAAAAAGTTAAATCAATAAGGATAGATAATGATGGTGAATTCATAACATGTGCTTTTAAATTATATTGTAAGAAGAAAGGGATAATATTAGAATATAGCATTGTGGTGATTAAAACTAAGTGTTCTGCTTACTAGGCCCTTCGTCAATTATACCATTACTAATGGAGAACACTTACTTCTAATCGGTGGGAAATAAATAATACCATAGGTTATATAAAAACCACTGAGACATATATTTTAGACAATAAATTACAATATTCTAGACCATGAACAACTTACACTTCATACTAACATGAAATATGATTAACTATAATTATTTCTACTCATAAGGAATTCCCATATATATTAAAAATAAACACACACAGCGTTCGTTGGTCTGACTTTGACCTTACGGTACTAAATTGTTTGTACATTTGAAAACGTGCTATTATTTATATTATATTTACAAAGAGTAGTGATTTTATTCTTATGAGTAACCTTCCTATAAGCCCACAAGTTCTTCACCACAGAAGAGTCGCCAAGTGCTGCCCAATTACTCACCTAGCAGAGGGCAAAACCTGTCGACCACTTCGTGTTCGACTACACACACTTTTAATAACGAAAATTTCCGATGGACAATTCCTTATCACTGCACCTAAGAGGGAGCCCACTATGCAAATAAATATTACAGTTATGGTTATTCAACATCACATTGTGATAATGTTCTTCCTTTTTCCCCTCTTGTTTTGATCACATCCACATCTATACAACCGTTCATGCCCAGCTTGTGGCTGTTAACTTTTGTGATGTTTTAACTTAACTTCTCAGCGAGGTTAAAGCGCTACCTTTTTACATTACTGTGATGTTACTAGAACTTCCTCAAAAGGGAGTCTTTATAACGAACTAAAAACAACATTTCTGTTACATTCTGACATGCCTTTCAACTTCTCGTCAATATTAATGCAATGTCTAAAAAATAACATCTTATCAATGCGACATTTCAAAAACAATACAGCGTATTCTCTTAGATGTTGTATGGACATTACTTAAACCTCTAAATAACATACCTCAAACATTCTAGATGACATCCTATAGATGTTTCTGTGCCTAATCAGCAAATACAGGGTGAACAACAAAGAACGCCGGCTGTCTACCATATTTCAAAAAATAATCATGGTACAACTTTAAAAAAATACCTCCAGAAAAATGACCCTGGAAAATCGCTGGAAAATATTCTTGAGTTCCCAAAATATCCGCTACGGGGTGGAATGAACACTTAAAAACATAATACTGTGATTATTTCCAAAAAAGACATACTAAAGGTATCCTAGAAATACAATTTTTGATATATTGATGAGATTATGAAAAAATGTAGTTGGGGACTTTTTGTCCCTATTATTCAAATAAGGGGTGGGGAAGGTTCAACCTAAAAAACAAATGTCGTAACACTTTTTTGTTTTTTAATTGATATCAATGTTTTTGGCGTCATTTAAGAGTTTTTCCTCTTTAATATGATATATGCTTAACAAAAATAACAAAATTGTTCAATTTTGTCAACGCTATGTGAAAAAGTCGACAATTTTCCCATTTTCTTAGAAATTTCAAATGTAATGAGACATTTTTTTTTAATTCTGATGAAAAGGGATTTACGTTGTCAGATAGAAAAATTAAAAAAATGCTTCAATTTACATTTGAAATTTCCGAGTGAATACAAAATTATCTAATTTCGTTATCCATCTTATTAAACAGAAAAACTCTTTTATATGCAGCTAAAATCATTAATATCGGTTAAAAAACGAAAAAGTTATACATTTGTTCATAAGTTTGAGCCTTCTCCACCCCTTATTTGAAGAATAATGGCAAAAAATCTTCTAAATTAATTTTTCTCATAATCTCTTCAAGGTTTCAAAAATTGTATTTTTAGGACACCTTTAGTATGTTTTTTTGGAGTAATATGTTTTCGAGTGTTTATTCCACCCCTAGCGGATATTTTAGAGACTGCAAAATATTTTCCAGCAATTTTTCAGTATCACTTACCTAAAGGTAATTTTTTTGAAAGTTGTACCATGATTATTTTCTGAGATGTGGCCTACAGTCGTTCTTAGTTGTTCAACCTGTACAGTTAAAATAAAATAGCAAAAATGCAATAAAGGATTTAAAACGTTTATTCACTATTAATGAACAGTACAGTAAATTTGAGAAAAACATGTACAAAATTAGAAAAAATATCTTGTCCAGGAATCCAACCTAGAAAAAATAAAATTGTGTAAGCATATTACATAACAAGCGTGGAAAGTGGAAACTATTGAACGCATTCAATGAAAGCAAGGAATAAAAAAGGGTATATTAATCTGTAGTTGCCATAATGTACCATAATTTGAAACTGAATTAATAAAGTTTGATGGATACACATACATTACAGCTAGATTACAGAAAATTTATTAGAATAGTTTTTTTAATAATATTAAAACTAAAAAAAATTTTACACCATGAAGATTCTATGAAACATTACGTTAAATCAACAAATCCAATCTGATTAAATAAAATTCTATCGTTTACTTACGATTACTTTTTCTTGCGCAAGAGTCGCTGTTTCGAGTGCCTCAACCATTCCATAACGTACACTTCAAAATCCTTATCTGTGAAACATTTAAAGGTGTTCTGAACAGCAGCTAATAAAACAAATACTTTAGATCAATTTGTGTCCATGGAGACCTTTAACCGATCATCATAAACTACATCAAACTTGATTTTCAGCCAATTGACTGCGACCCATTTTCCACAAGATACGCGCGAGGCTCTTCAAAGGAATAACAACATATTTTATTTCGAGAAGTGACTTTTCATGATTTACCTTTTATTACATATATCACTCCGTTTCTCAGGTAAATTCAGGTGTGCTATGAAAATTCATACTTCTTTTGTGTATACAATAATATACTATTCTCATCTTGTTATTTTTATCCTGGAACATATAGTATATTAACAACGTGAAATTGTACCTTAATGAAAACCAAGCATTATTAATACACTGTATACAAAAACAACTACTTATGAAGAAGAGATATATGAACACATTATCAAGTTAAATGAGTTTATAATTAATTGTATCCAATTGAGTATCCAATGGCTGTGTTTCTACAATAATAAATAATTAAATTCTGTTTGTTGACTGGAGCATTCAGTGCCATAAGTTACATATTCTTCAACTAGATTAATATAGGTACCATTGTGAGAGACATCTACAGCTTTTTTTATTGTATTCAGTGTATTTTCAAATGGAAATGAGCTTTTTAACAGAAATTTCTGTTTTTAAAGTTTTAATTGTTCACAAGAATTGTTAGTATTAATGTTAAAATTTTCTAAACCTGCAATACTATATTGATGGCTATGACTGCTACTAAAAAAACTAGAACTAGAGATACTCGATTCAATATATTTTGTACTGTTTAATACAATGTCTGTGTCAGACTATCTGAAATAGTTATTCCCCTCTCTTTACATAATTATCAACTATTTGTTTTTTATTTTATTTATGTAAGTAGCTCCTGAAACATTTTGAACATTGAAAATATTTTCTTCTAGATTCAAATCTCTGCCAACATATGAGCATGTTTTATTTTTAATAATAATATCTACCCTATTGCAATATTAAGTTTTTTGTAGGGTATAATGCATATCTAGGATTTAAAATATTGTGAATCGTTTTTAAAATATACTTACCAACTAAAATATTTTAAAAGTTGAAAAAACCCTTATTTTGTAAACTCTATTATATAATGTTAGTGTACAATTCCGCCACCTGGAATTTTAATGTACAATAGCCGATTAAAGTCTTGAATGAGTATTAAGTTCTAAAAATTATGATTTTGGAATAGGTACTTACCGATAACAGCTGTTGTTCGTCCATTTTAATAAGAATTATAACTAAGCATAGAAACTGAAGCTGAGTAGGAACTAACGAAAATGAGGACCACTTTATTCAAGTACTTGCAAAAAATGTGCTTCCTGCAAATAAAATATAACACAAAACTGAAAACCACCCGCCATTTCATGCTTCTTCATTTGTTTCCACAGATAACTACTGTTTGTTTCGTTCGTCAGTTCCTCTTCTGTTTTCTTCTTTTTTATGTTGCTGTGATGTTTAATATGAGATATTACTGAGAGTTTTATGAACTAACGTCATACAGACGTAATAAGTACGATGTCAATAAGAATTATTTCGAAAGATGTAAAAGTAACTGCAACATGTGATCATCTTATAAACATGTTAATTTGTAATATTACAGTAACATTCTGTATGTGATATTAGTGAGAAGTATACAAATTAACATCGTATGAATGTTTCCTAGAGGAAGTTGCTAAAAAGAAGTTCATAGGATGTGTATGTAACTGCGAATTCAAGTATTACTGTGTACATCAAAAATATGTTTTATTTACATGACATGGATGTTAATAGAGTTGGTAATAAAATTAAGACGTCTCTAAAAATAACATAACAAAAAAGACTTGTTATGTTTTTGTTTAGTGGGAGGTAGCCATGATTGATAGCCAAGAAACGAAAGACCACATACCCATCCATGGAACATTATTATTAGAATCCGCTCCAGGTTGTACACATACAATCCCTAACGTTTGTTACAACGAAGCCAGCAAATTTACTTTTGTTGAGATTCACCTTCCAGCAATAAATTTGGCTCTGAATTGTGGAAACCAAACTCAAAAAGTTGACCCACCGTCATTGGACCTTAGAAGTATCAGTTTAACAGAAAATCAAGAGATTCAAACCAAGCTACAAGTCCAAAAGGAAAATTTAGAAACTATTAACACTCCAGTTTACTATTCCAGAACAAGTATAAGGACAGTCCTGTTATACATATCCTTGGGTTCTATTCTAGGATTTGGATATTAAGAACAATCTGTAAGTTCCACCATCAACGAAGCCAACGACCAAGGGAACTAGAAATTGTCATTTGATGTCTTGAAACCCCATCATTGAGGGATGCGGTACATTCTTGTACAATGCAACGTAGCAAGAAAAATACTTTTATTAAACCAATAAATTGTAGAAAAACATATTTTTGTAGTCAGTTCTTGTTGCACTTTAATAATGGAATAAAAATTTTAAAAACAAGTTTATCGTTTTCGAACTTTGTCATGGTAGAAATGACTTAAGTAAAAAAAAGAGTATTCTGTTCACTCTCGGTATACAGTATTGCCAAAAGGTGATACATTAGATGCTGGAACAAAGAAAGTAGTGATAGTTGGTTATTGTGGTGGAGGATGGAGACTATGGTTATCTGAGGAGCAAATACTGGTAAGAACAAGAAAGTTTGACGAATATGTTATGGAATTCAAGAAAAGAAACAAAGCTAAAGAAGAAACAAATAAAATAGAGAAAGCACACAAAAGATAGTATATTTTTCTGAAGAGGCAACAAAATCTTTAGAAAGTGAAACTAACCATTCAAAAGATGACAACAATAATAATGAGATTGGTTCAAATCAAAGCAATTCTTCAGAAAGTTCAGAAGATGAATTTCAAGATACACCTTAGATTTCGGAAGAAAGAATTACAAGAACAGAAAGATCTACAAAGAGGCCATTGTACGTGGAAGATAATGATGTGTATGCTGCTTATTACCTTATTTCTCTAGCTTATGCTGTTTTTCGTAAAGTTTTAGATATTATGAAAAGTCTAATGAATCTCTGCATTGTGTTCCACAAAGTGGATATCACCGGTGGAAACCAAACATTTCACAGGTTAGTGATAATATATATTTGACGTCATTTTGCCTTTGTTCATGGGTGTAAGCATACCGTAGAAAAAATAAACGGTTTTAAAGATTAAAACTAACTTTTCTGCATCTGTGGCCCTGAACAATATTCTATCATAAAATTGTTACTTGCATACACTTTGGGGGATGTATCGGGCTAACAAACTGAAAGATTTCCAAAAATAACCAAAAATTTAGTATATCTGGATTTGTAGGACCAGCTGTACTCGCTCTAGTCAACTGAAAATCAATAGGGTACATATATGAGAACAATATTCAATCTTAAAATTAATGAATTGTATACTCTCTGGAGGCTGTATCATGCTAACAAACTGAAAATTCCCCAAAAATGAAAATAATTGGGTACCATAGCACCCGTTGTACTGGCTTTAGTGAGCGGAATATCAATAGGGCTCATCTTTGAGACGCTCTGAATAATATCCAATCATAAAATTGGTGACTTGTTTAACTCCGGAGGCTGTATCGTGCTAACAAACTGAAATTTCTCCAAAAAGTACAACTGTAGCACCTGTTGTATTGGCTCTGGTGAACTGAAAATCAATAGGGTTCATCAGTGAGATGTCCTGAATAATATTCAATCATAAAATTGGTGACTTATTGCACTGCGGAGGCTGTATCGTGCTAACAAGACATGTGAGGAAAAGTGGCCGACGACAACGACATACAGACAGAATTTTTTTCCAAAAAATGTTTTTTCGTGTTGTTGTTGATGGGAAACGTAAAAATTACTCAAAAGAAATTTTCAAAATTCCAACTTTTTTTGAGGTAAACCAATACTTTTCTCGCATATCTAAGGGGTTGGGCGGAAAAGTAAATTCAATCCATTCCCCCTAATATAATTTGGAAATAATATGCAACGAAGGAGAAACATTTCAAGAATTATATTTTATTAATTTTTTGCTGAAAAATATACTCCTATCGACCTGTTTTTATCAACTTGGTAATTTTACCTGTCTATAGCTTTCATATAATAGATTCAATCTCATTGGTTTATCGGAATAGGAGCGATTATTAACGGAATGGTGACACAATATATAAATCAGATATCTCTATACCTTACCAGCATATAGAAATTACCCAATAAACACACGAACGTTTTGAAAACGTAAAATATTTAACATGTAACCTAACGTTTATAAATGGTTTTTAGGCAACTGGTTATATTACCGGAGTAATGTCTCTCGTTTCTACGTAACATATAACGATTTTTCCAACGTCAAATACAACGTGATTTTCGTAACGTCATTCAAACGTTACCGTTTTAATGTGATTTACCGGTTGCTTTTGAACGCAATATAAACGTTTATAAAACAGTCTTCTGAAACGAAATTTAGCACACATCTTACTAACGTCACTTAAACGTTACCTTTTCAATGTGATTTACCCAATACTTTTATAACGTGATATAAATGTTTTTATAATGCAGTTTATAAACATTTTTGTATAATGATATTTAGCACATACTTTTAACGTAATTTAAACGTTACTTATTTGATGTGATGTACCCATTGCGTTTGTAACGTAATATGAACGTTCTTATGCTACTTATAGACGGTCTCTTGAAACGAAATTTAGCACCCACCTTACTAACGTCACTTAAACGTTACCCTTTCAATGTGATTTACCCATTGTTTTTGTAATGTAATAGAAACGTTTTTATAATGCAATTTATAAACGTTTTTGTATAATAATATTCAGCACTTACATTTAACGTGATTTGAGCGTTACATTTAATCGGTTTAAACCATCATTTTCGTAACGTTATACTCACATTTAAAATTAAAAGTAGAGATGGGCATATTTGACAAAAACTGGAATCGTATATTAACGTTTGTAAACAAGTAATATTTGATAAATAAAACCTTATTCATATTAATAAAATAACAAATAATATTTATTATACAAGAAATAAAGCATTTAGGTATTCTTTACTTGTTACCGTCTTCGGTCCTCGATGGATCCCTTATACTGATGAGCTACGCTTACGATTAAAAGGAGCTAGTCTATTCGTACAGCGACATCGATGAGCGGGAACCGGAACTCCACGGCGACGTTAATAGGATTACTACCAACTCTTCAGGCGTCTCGTGTTGGCCGTTGTGATTTGGGGTTGCGAGAATTACGGGCGATTGTTACACGTTATATTTATTTTATTTGATAAATCCACAAAAAAATAGTATACAATAAAAATAAGAAAACTCTTGTAATTAACATAATAAAATAAAAAATGTTCTTAAAATTATAACATAAAATATATAAGATTTCTAGTTTTAATATTTTACAAAACAACGTGTATATACATATATATATATATATATATATATATATATATATATATATATAACGGGATTAGAAAGCGTTTTTGTAATTGCATATGAGTTCAATTAAGTCGTTGTTTCCAAATTTGAAAAAGCGTTGTATATACAACGTGGTAAAAACATTGCTTTTTAACTATTTATATCACGCTAAATAGTATGAATAATGTTAAAAATGCTACGTTGAAATAACGGGCACTAAAAGCGTTTTTGTAAATGCATATGAGTTCAATCGAGTCGTTGTTTTCAAATTTAAGAAAGCATTGTGAAAACAACATATTATAAACATTTACTGGATAACATTGTATATCACGGAAAATAGTATAAATAATGTTGAAAATATAACGTTAAAATAACGGAATTAGAAAGCGTTTTTGTAAATCCATATGAGTTCAATTAAGTCGTTAATTTCAGATCAAAGAAAGCATTGTTTATATAACATTACGGTATAACTGTCTTTATCACGCGAAATAGTATAAATAATGTTGAAAATACTACGTGAAAATAACGGACATACAAAGCATTTTTGTAAATACATTTGAGTTCAATTGAGTCGTTGTTTTCAAATTTAAAAAAGCGTTGTATATACAACGTGTTAAAAACATTTCTGTCTAACCGTCTATAACTCGCGAAATGGTATAAATAATGTTGAAAATTACTACGTTAAAATAACAGCCATAAAAACCGTTTTCGAAAATACATGTGGGTTAAGCTAAGTCGTTCTTTTCAAATTTGAAAAAACGTTCGGAATATAACGTTTCGAATTCAACCAATTTGTCAACGTTTAAAATTCAACGAGTAACGTTGAAATAACATTAAAACGTTTTAAAAACGATTTTTTTACGTAGGTGTGTTTATTGGGTAGCTAGACTCTTTCATTTCAATTTGAGATCAATAAATTCTATCATATTATATATGATCTCGGTGTTACATATCAATGTTCAAAGTTTGAGTTATAAAGTAGTTGAAATAAATGTATTACTAGATGTAGAAACGTTTCACATTCTTTGTATATCTGAGCACTGGCTATCATATACAGAAATATCAACAATTAATATAAATGGTTTTTTACTGTTTTCGTCTAACTGTCGCTCTAAAGATGATCACAGAGGTGTTACGATATTTGGAAACATCAGCATCAATCTTAAAACTGTAAACTGTCCTAATATTTGTCTGATTGAGCATGCAAAATTTTGCTCTGTTGAGTTAGTAAAAGAGAATAGTGTTTCAATTTGCGTCTATCTTCGTTTTTGATTTACTTCCTTCTTTCAACCAAATCTAAGTATATTACTGTTTTAAATGGCGGGGTTGGTTGTAAGTTGGGCATTGCTTTGTAGTTGGTTTGCCTATTTGCTTGCTTGCGCTTGCTTGTCTGCTTGTAGGTAGCTTTCTGCAGTCCAATGGAGAAATGCAACCATCGAGTGTCTGCTGCATCGTGGCACCGCTGGATACGTTAGCACTGTTGATCATAAGTGACAGCAGTGTTGACCAACTAAATGACACTCCAACAACTCAAACTAAGGTGTGAGGAATGTGCCGATGGCTGGATTACCGCCTCTGGGGGTACCAGGCGACACCCCTTGGAAATATCCTTTCCCTGGCATGAGGGGCTCTGTCAGTGAGGACAAACATTTCTCAGCTACTCGTGGGATCAAAATGGATCATAAAAAAAACCCGAGGATGAGTGAGAACGCACACCTCCAACACCAAAGCACCGTGGGGGTAGAAGAATCTGCGGTGCTGAGGCAAAGAGAAGGATGAAAGCGAGGCAGCAGGCTGCCGTCTCCACAGACACCACCAGCGCCACTCGTCTCTCCCTATCTAAACTTGGCAACAGCGGCCAAAAATGCTAGGGTGTCGATACCAATTCCTCCTCCAAAAGAGTCCCGGAACACTTTAACTTGGATATTGGTGTTAATTTCGAGCATGAGAAAGATATATTCAATATTTTACAAATGTTTGAACTGTTTCACTATATATTTGATCATATATATCTATCTATCAATAAAAACTGTACAACTTTTGTTTAAATCTTTTACCCGATGATCCACATACTTCTCCATATCTTATATTCCAAATTCTTGATATTATTTTACTTTGACATATTAATAACGAGCCATTCATGGCAATAAAATATTCAAAGCCAAGAAAGCGAGAAAATACTGAGGTGGATCCTTGTGCAGCGTTGCTGAGTAAGAATAAATGACTTTCTCCCCAAATCTAACGATT
This sequence comes from Galeruca laticollis, assembly GCA_963921935.1. Classification (NCBI taxonomy): domain Eukaryota; kingdom Metazoa; phylum Arthropoda; class Insecta; order Coleoptera; family Chrysomelidae; genus Galeruca; species Galeruca laticollis. The sequence goes on along the minus strand of OY998177.1, from coordinate 244,029,124 downwards.
GATCGTGTTTACTATGGATTTTTGAATAACTTGGTTTGTCTATCTTTAGTTTAATGTTTTTGATTTTGCTCGTAATGATTCATTTTGTTCTAGAACTTGCTTTTATTGCCTTTTTAAAAGGTTTTTTGTCAATGACTTTTGATTTAGATGTTCTGATAAAACATATCAAAGTTCAAGTAAAGTATCTGCATGGTTTTTATAGCTTTCTTTACTTGTTTAAAGGAATTTGAATTTACTCAACTCTACACACAAACGACAATATTTCAAATAAATCCACAACAATATTTTTATAGTCACTTCATCTTGACGCAAAAAATTTTGTGAGAAGCATCGAGCAGCTTTTCCATCAAAAGTGCGAAGGCTTTTGGGACTGTGAAAACAACTCACTTCATCCTTAGTATTACTTGTGTTCCTGTTTTGCTATTGTTTTATTATTCTTGTGTTTTTTCGATCATATTCAATCTTCTAATTTGTTTTTTTTTAACTCCGTTGATATGTTTTTACAAATGAATATAGATAATCGATTCTTGACAACGTTGTAGTGGAATCATTAAAATGGTTATATTGTTGACAGCTAAAATCTTGTTCAAAATAACTAGAAACCCCGAAGAAAACGAACTTAATTTAAACCGGAGTACAACAAATGGGTCTGTCGCAATGTTAAAACTTGGAAATAACAAGGTAGTTATTTTTATGCAAGAATAATTTCAAGAAGGAGGACGAGACCCTGGATGGGGGATCAAACGTCTCAACTGCTGTTTCAGTTTCTGCTTTATCCATCGAAACTCGTGGACCGAAACAGAATTTTGTGGTGCGAATAATTTCTTAGGATATCACAGGCGGTTCGATTGAAATACACGTTGAAAGGAAGTTGGAAAATATATCGATGAATTAAATAAGTTTCGAAAATTCAAGGCACATCAGTTTATGTAAAAACTTCATCATTGATTAGGTACCCTGTTGAGTTTAACATATAGGTCATACCTAGTACATGAAAACTGATTACGATTAAAATTTATACCTTAGAAATGTTAAAATTTACAAGACGTTGCATGTAAAAATTGAATACCATTTAATTTGTGTACGTAAAATACTTGTTTTTGACCATTATCATAAAATATTTACGGTTTTCCATTAAGTTATATCCTAAATGTACTACATCGTTTGGAAGATTATTAATTGTACTACCAAATTGTAAAAAGACTTATAGGGTGATTCATTTAAAATTTTTGAGATATCGCTTGATTTGCGTTTTGTGTCACCATGTATTGAAGAAGCCACAGATAAAAAAGTATATAATACTGAGCACAGCAAATGATATGAGAATTATAATTGAATACAAAGACCTGTTAATTTATTTTGATTTACTGTTTTGCAGAGTTTTTTTTGCCAATATCTTTTTGAAACACCCATATAAATATTAGAATGCTATATTTTTGTAACGGTCCCGGTGAGATCTTTTCGATTCTTGAACAAAATATAGTACGTTTCATTTAAAAAAATGTGAGTTTGTGCTGCTACGTGGTTTTGGAATACTCTGTAGAATCGAAAGTATTTTCAAAATGTGCCCTCAGTAACTGTATTAGTTCACACAAAACGTTAAAGTTTCATCTCTTACCACAACGATGTAATCCTCCGAAGTCAGAAGATTGCCCCACCCTGTATATATATATATATATATATATATATATATACAAAAGGACAAATACTATTGAGGTTAGCAGCAAAAGGAAAAGTGTACTATTCTTAGATTTCCAAGCTTTTGCAAATATTTATTTGCATCTTCAGGGAACTACAAAGACAGAGAAAAAACATAAATTACAAAAACAGTCCGCTACAACAGTTTCATAACTTACGCTAATTTAGAATGTATCCTTGATCTTAACATAAGGACAATCGTCAAACAGTTAAAATTAAAGAAAGAAACAAGTCCAGATTGCATTACAAACACTAACAGTCACATATTAAAATATTTTGAAATCATTAAAAGGTTGAAACATTAAAACAGCGAGAATTCACACAAGCACATGGATCTATTTTAAATTGTATCTAAATTTGAAAACAGAATAAGGACAGGTTCTTCTTTCCTATGAAATAGAAAAGAAAAATTATTAAAAAATTATTAATTACCACGACCATAATGACCTAAACTAAAAACGATCGAAACAATATATACATTTGAATAGAATACGAATACGAGGGAGGTACAATAATTCGGTCGATGTTATGTAGAAATATTGTTAGAATTATTACCAATCTACTTACAGGAATTTTGCTTGTCTAGAGTCAAGAGGAGAGAGTACAAATTGCTTAAATTTTGAATGTCTGTTTTATTATTAATACGGAAATCCTCCTGAAAAATGAAGGCCATTTCCAAAAATAATCTTTTACTGTAGTTTCTTTCACATGATAGAATCTTAATCCCTCCAAAATCTATTTCATGATCTAAGGAGGAAACATGATTGGCAAGAGAACATCTCTCTGGATGCAGTCTTATATCGCTTCTATGGAGAGATACACGACTAGACAGCTTCTGAGAGGTCTGGCCAATATATGTATGATCACAGCTATTGCAAACAAGTTTATAGACCACATTACTACTATCTAAGGTAGGTATTTTGTCTTTTAAAGGACTATAAATCGATTTCCCCAATACGGCACTCTTACAAGCAAACTTAACATTTTGTAAATATTTACAAAATGTTAAGTTTGCGTTTATCGCTTTTTTGCTCAATGATATTGATTTATCGAAACAAATGTCAATTTTTTAGAATTTTCAATAACTTTTATTATATTGTGGAATTAACTAGAAACCGTGAGTTTCATTTAAAACACTAATATGAGCAGATTCCACGAAGTAAGGGTCGAGACAGTTAATTTCGATAAAATTTCCATTCAATAAACTATTAAAGTACCTAATCAAATTTACATCACAAAAATTTTAAAAATCATGTAAAATATCATGTCGTATATTAAATTTTTTCACCTTTTTCCCTTTTTAATTGATACTTGCAAAGAAACATCCTTACAAATACTTCTCAATTTATTGACTGAAATTTATTCAGATAAATTTTTTTATATACATAGTTATTTTCCAACTAATTTAAAGTTGATCTAAAAAATAATTTGGCATGAAAGATAATTTATAAGACTTGGCCCAATTTTTGCAGCCTTATACTAAAAATTGGGCCATGTCTTATAAACTTTTTTTCTTGCCAAATGATTTTTTAGATCAGCTTAAAATTAGTTGGAAAATAACTATGTATATAAAAATTTTTATCTGAATTAATTTCAGTAAATAAATTGAGAATTATTTTGAAGAATGTTTCTTTGTAAGTATAAATTGAAAATAGAAAAAGGTGAATAAATTTAATATACGACATGCTATTTTACGTGATTTCAAAAAAAATTTTGATTTAAATATGATTAGGTACTTTAATTGTTTATTAAATGGTTTTACTATCATCCGCAGAAGGCAGTTTGGTTAGTATTCTCTTCACTCAAATTTTCGATGTGTGCGAATGTTGATGTCATTATAATTGATTAATATATCAATATTATATATTATTTCGCAACCTAGGCTCATGACCCGTTCGTAATTTTATTGAAGGAATAACTTATCACTGAACTTCAAAATATATATTGAACCAGATATCATAGATATTAAGAGAATTAGTTCTATAGGAATTTGTTGCTAATATGAAAACATATGAAAATAATATAATTTGAGAAAACACAATCAAAAAGGAAACACTTTTCTTAATTAAAAGCATATCAAGTAAAGATATATTAAATAATTAGTCTATAACAATTTAATAAATAAAGAAATTACCTCAATAATAGTACAAAATTTAGAAATTGCCTAACAAATGTAATGGAGTCAATAAAGTTGCCTAAGACGATCAATATCTTCTATAATGTAATCAGCTGTTCATCTGAAATAAAACAATTATTAGAATAGTCAAGTCACGATAATTATAAATATAAGCAGTTAAACTATAAAACAAATACAAATATTTAGTAGAATAGGGAGTATAGATTTTCATAGATAAACTAATAATAACATAAAGAAAAATGATATATTGTCAGTAAAATGAACATAGAATCAATAAATAATAATTTGTTAAAGGAGTTAGTATAAATAATTTAATACAAAGATTAGATAGAGATTACATAAAAGGATTTATGTTCTAAGTAATATGATTGTAACAGTAATAGACTGTTAATAACAATATTAGATATTGAACTATTTAAAATGTATCTATGTATATAACCAATTTTTAATTTATTTGTATGACAAAAACTCAAAAGACTCTCTACAAGTGAAATAATAATGTGAAATAGTATATGTATGAACTTTTCTACTAAGTAAACTAAATTAAATAATTCGATTGCATAGGACAATATTTGATTGGTTATAAACAAAGTGACAGATCAAATTTTCAATCAACAAGTAAAGAAACAAACTTTTGGAAATAGTGACCTGGAAAAAACAAAATACTTGTTTATTGAAAAAAGTGGAGAATCGAAAGGAAGCGTTAGTAGGTTGGAAGCTGGCATCGATATACGTGGAGCTTGTGTTGCAGAGTGCCCGAAAATTCATGAAATTCCCAAATTAACTTGACAAAACTTATCAATTACTACTATAAACAATTCTGATAGTACTCACAGATAATCACATCCAGTTTTACTGCGAAAATCAGCCAAATTTCTCCAAAATTGGTGTTGGAACTTCAGAGGAGTATTCCTGGGTCCAGAAGCATTATCCCAAGTCCAGAAGCATTATCCCAATTCCAGAGCAACAGGTCAATGTTCATTTATAATATTATTGGCCAATAATAAGAGAAAAAACTCAAATAACTGCATAATTTCGTAAAATTGATAAACATTCACGGCAATGATCGATCTGAAATAGAAAGAAAACGGACTTTATTTAGTTAGTTAATAAAATAAATCTTTAACGTTATCAAAAAGGCCTAATTCAAATAAATAAAAATAAGTACTTACGCCATTTTATCATCATAAGAATGATGCTTAAATTTATATTCATGTTATATGTCCCGTCTGTATATAAATCTTATAATATTTCCATGTATATATAAATCTTCTAATTCTATTTCTTCCACAACATATTTGTAATATTTATATGTATGTTCTCAACATAAATTCTTCTATGTATTAAACCATTTAAATATTTATCTTTTAACAATATTATGTGTATCTAATGATCACAGATGCTCCATCTCGCATTGTTGTAAAAACTATGTTCATTTCACGCTTTAAGTACGCATGACTGGATTTTAAGCATGCGCACAGGAGAGAATATAAAAATTGATAATTTCGTTTGAGGTAACCATAGGCGTCGCAACTTATAATTATTGCGTTAAAAAAATTTTTTTTTAAATTAAATGTGTTTAAATAGTAAGGTGTTTCTTTTTATTTAAATAAAGGTAATATATCTTTAAATGCCAGGACTCAAAGAGCAGACAGAGTTTCATGCTCCCGAATAAAATAATAATACATTTCAAAACATATAAAATTATAAATACTGAGCTACCCACATCAAAACAAAATTTCAACATATAAAATTATAATTATCTAAATTTCATAATAATAAGTAAGTATATATAAATCAGAATATAATAATAATATATTTCACAATTTATAAAAATATACGACATACATATAAAATACAATGTGTTCATCATTGTATAAACATGAAATATCCCGCTGTTAAATTAAATCCAACAGTGTAGTACATGGGCAGACGGAAAGAAAAATGTTGATTACAGGGACCACTGAAAATAACCTCTGAAATATGGGCTCAAAGTATTGTTAATAACTCAATCAATGAAGTAAATAAAGCAGTGGGGGATACAAATCTCCAATGTAATACTAACATTATTTTTCATATGCTGTACAATCCAATCATTTTTATATTTATTCATAACTTTTTTGAATTCACATTTGGTGTAATGCCAGATGAGTATCTTTCCTCCGATATTCAGGGTAATAAAAATACTTCAGCGTACCTAGTAATATACTATTTCTGTCGGTATGTACGAGTCGACACTGAGATATACTGCAGTCTCAAGAAATGGAAACAGAAGTTACAAATCTCCTTAAAATTTCAATATATAAAGTTCCTGACGTTCGAAAATTTATCTGCAAAAGGGATCTTAAAATATATTGAATTTCCAGATCGGTTTCGGTAAGGAATTAGTAATTATAATAGAAGAGAGATTGGTATCAAATCCGATTCAAAATGCGTATTAATTGTACTTTTGGTAAACGTTACCATTAGGAATTTTCTTATACATATTATGAGTATTCAAGAAATTTCGGGGCAAAAATACTGATTGGTTATTTTCCTCCTTTATGAAAAAATAAAACTAACAATTATAAAAAAAAACTTACTTTTCGCGCTGGCTCATCATATTCCAATGTAAGTTTCACCACAGATTGGGGATGGGGTTAGATTGAAAGGAAGCGGTTTATTCTGTATTCCAACCGGTTATCTAAATATAAACCTTTTTATACTAATTAGACCGTAAAATGTAAAATGTTGTTGTTTAGTCAAAACACGATTCGCTACTGAGTCGAAACAAATATTCTAGTAAACGCATGACCACTCATATTTTAATGAATTTGTTGGCTCTACCGGATAGGCAACATTAATGCCAAAACAAATACCGATTAATACCTTTTATTTTTTTGGATTATATAAAAAGTGGGAAGATAACGCAGTAATCCTCTTTTAAATGATTACTTTTCCGCCCAACCTATCTAATATGCGAGAAAGGTATTGGTTAACCCCAAAAAAAGTTGGAATTATGATTTTTTTTGAGTTATTTCTACGTTTTCCATCAACAACAACACGAAAAAACGGTTTTTAGAAAAAAAATCCTGTGTGTATGTCGTCGTCGTCGTTGTCGTCGGCCACTTTCCTTACATGTCTTGTTAGCAAGATACAGCCTTCGGAGTGCAATAAGTCACCAATTTTATGATTGAATATTGTTAAGGACATGTCACAGATAAACCCTATTGATATTCAGCTCACCAGAGCCATCACAACGGGTGCTAGAGTATTTGGAGTACCAAATTTTTGTAAGTTTTGGAGAATTTTCAGTTTGTTAGCACGATACAGCCTCCAGGGAGCATACGATTAATCAATTTTATGATTAAATATTGTTCAATGTGTCTCATACATGTTACCCTATTGATTTTCAGTTGACTAGAGCAAGCTCAGTTGACTGAGAGGTCGCCTACGTCCGATCACGGATATAGCACTGTAAGAAGAAGAAGAAGAGCGAGTACAGCGGGTCCTATAAATCCAGATATACTAAATTTTTGGTTATTTCCGGAGAAATTTCGGTTTGTTAGCACAATACATCCCCCGAAGTGGATACAAGTAACAATTTTTTGATAGAATATTGTTCAGGGCCACAGATGCGAAAAAGTTAGTTTTAATCTTTAATACCGATTATTATAGAAAGACATTGAGCATACACATAGAATTAATGGCGTCTATGACTTTTCTCCGTACATAAGCACTCTTTGAGGGTATATACTCCAAATAAAATGAAGAAAATGTATATATAGAGGGCCAATTAATATCATAGAACGGCCGTGAAATATCCCATGCAGTAATTGGGCAGCTTAGTAGGCTCTTGGACATGATATAGTCTCGTCGAAACCACATGTATCTTCTTCAGCCTTCTTTCATCCAGTGTTGGAGTTTAGATTCATAACGTGTGGTTGTTGGGTATGACGTTAAAGGTAAATTTAATTTGATTGGGTGTATAGTAAGTTTTAATTAAGTTGAGATCAGTAGTTGGTTTCAAAAGTTCTACAAATATCAATTGTTTTTGAAATTCATTCTTTGGTGTTGATTTCAGTTCATATTGTGGTTGGTTTTTTAATACTCAAGTATCAACTTATCCATTTTAACTAGAATGAAGTTTTATGTTTCAATCGTTTTTTTATCAGTTACTTACTTTGAATTATTTCTAAATGTTCCAAATTAGTTTCGAATTATTTGCAGTTTATTTTAAGCAATTCAATTTTTTTTTATTACAAGTAAGTCGCATCTACCACTGGAGTAATTAAGGATACAAATATTGATGGTTAATAGTTTTGTTAATATGTTAATGTCACTTAGATATTTGAAGATTCTGTGTATTGTATTGTCTCGATTGTTCAAATTTTCGGCAATCGGTTATTGAATGTTGTCACGGTCTAAATTGATCATTAAGTTTTGGCTAGACGCTCCTTCGAATAACTTCTCTATATCGACTACGTCGCAATCATAATATTTAAATATTTCCTCTATCAAAATTAAGTTACTACTGTGTTTATTATGGTAATTATCGTCACCTTCACCATATTAGCAAGGTTGTTTCAGTGTTGACGTTTTTTTTATCAAAAGGTTAACTCCAATTGTTATTCTATTTTATTTAATTAAAATACCTCACAATTACATTAATTTTAGAGTTCCGTTAACGCATTGTTTATATTTGAGTTTCGATTTTTATTTTTCTGTAACTACTTTTCTTTTAATATTATTTTTGTCAATAGAATATTGTTGGTAACTAAAGATTATCAATTGTTGACTTTATTAACCCCTTTCATATTATTTAGCAAACTCACCGATGAACTAATCCATATCTAATGTATATTTTGTATATTATATTGTTATTTGTCCTTGTTAGCACATCCATGGTTGTTTCCAGGTGGTAATTCGAAAAATCTCTTGTGAATAGCTGGGATGTGTTATTTGTAAACTTCTCTATGTGGTAATCGGCACTAACATTCTCTATTGATATGTATATTAGGCTATTTAGTCTGAAATTGGGAAGATACAAATGATATTGACAAAAATGATAGTTGTTTTGGTTGATAGTTTGAGTGTATCGACTTTTGATTGTCTTCACTTCTGGTTTTTAGGTTACTGACCTGATAATTCCGGTGGGTTTTGTTCTGTTTCACTTCCTTTTCCAGTACTTAAGTTGATATTTGATAATTCTAATTTCTTAATTAAATTCAGACCCATGACGAACACTTCGTTCTAATTTCTGGGACAACATTGGAATAAACACTTGGTGGAGGAAACTTTTATATCACTTTTCTCCCTGGTTAACAACTCCGGTTATTGAGCACTTGTTTTGTCCAGGAGTGCACAATATTCGAGTAAACAATCCTAAGTATGTTTATTCATAACAAAATATATTGTTTATATCGGTTCTACTTGTCGTGATGGTGTGCGCTATGAACACATGTTCTTCCTTCTGCTCATACACTGGCTTAGTACTATTAGGAACACAGTTGCCGATTGTTATTGAATTTATCGAAAATCCATGCATTTTATAGTTCATTCCTTAATCTAATTCAGTTGAATGTCCATCTGATTTATTCTGGTTGTTAGCCGAAAATTAAGTTTGGCATCGGAGTTTAGTTTTACGCATGTGGTATTTTGGCAACGATCCTAGTGCGAAATTTGGGAAACTCTCTTTCTTTTTCCGGCCATCTTTCACCACAGAAAGCAATATTGAAGAGTGGTTAGAGATTTCAATCTAAAATTTTATTATCCAGTTTGTATGGGATTTGATTGAAACTCTATATAATTAATCTCCATCTATCAATTCAGTTAGCTTATCTTTCATTTATCTTGGCTATTTTCTGAATTTTTTGAGGAGATTTTATTGATACTACTACGTAGGATTTTTTTGCCGTTCTTCAGGTAAGCTATTCAAATTTTATAACTGAAGAGTAATTTTCTCGATTCTGCTTGTTATGCTAAATTTAGCGTTTTATTTATTTTGCTTTTTTCCTATTAGAATTCTATGGTGGATAATCGAATCACGTTTTCTGGACTGGTCGATTTTATTCCAGACACTCAGTGGTTACACCCCGTCTTTGACTTGGATACCGTATTTAGTTGTTTCGTTGTTGAATTGTTTGGACAAGCGCAAGCATACTATATAAAAAAAACCCTGCTGGCCAGAGGTGAGTTAAGTTTTTTTTAATGATTATTGTTTACCACTTTTTCAATTTTGCTAATTGATTTGAGTTTAAATTGACGTGATATTTGATTTCTTGATTAATGTTTGTTTCTCAGTTGACAATATGTAATAGTTTTATTGTTGTTCCATATTTTTCAACGACTTCATGGGCGGGGGGTCAATGTTTTCGTAAACCTTTTATTTCCTTTTTTTTTCACAAATGGGGTTCAAGTAATTTGTGTAATGTAATGATCTATGGGTTTTGGACTTGTTTTAACTGATGTGTTTATAATCACAATGATTTAATTTTCTTATTTTCCGTGATTATTCCATTTAACTTTTTGAGTATAATTAAGTAATTCGATAATTCATTTTATACAATTATTATGTAAGTATCCTCCGTTTCCCTGTATCTTGTGTTGAGACATTAGAGATTTTCTATGTTTTCCTCTCTAGGGTTTTTTTTTGGCGGAAAATTGCCTGGACATTGACTGCAAACCCAGTGCTACGAGCCCTCAAGTTTCCCACAATTCAGCGATTCTCAGGGACAACCGGAAATCAGCGAAGTCTACCTTATTATGAGTCTTTGTTTGTTGCGTACTGTTTATGTTCCTTTTTTTAATTTTCTAGTGGGCCAGTCGAGGCCATAGTTATTATTGCGCACTCGTCATTTTACTTTAAGCTAATTATTAAAATTAAGTTAACTTGTTGAACACGTGATCACGTTGCGGTTTATAGCTTCAAAGATATTATTATAATAAAAACAAAAAAACTTATTGTAACTTTAACACCTATATATTTCTTTATTTCTATGTTTCTTACCATTTTTTTTTATTATTATTAAATTGGTGACCTTTTAAGAGGCTGTGTTTTACTTGGCAGACTGTCCAGGAGGCATAAGTTACTTTGATTTGGCTGGTAGAGTATCGGCCAGTTCGTGATCACCTAGAGACTTCCGGTTTAGTCGGTAAACCGGTGGCGCCGAACCTACTTACAGTATACTCCCTAGCCGGTGTTGCTCGCACCTTTTTTTAAACCACTGGCCAGTACTATACCATAGCCTATTGTTTCTGCTAATTTGCCTTTAGTCTAAATTCACTTTCGTTTCTAAATTTTGTTAAAAAAAAATATATATATATATATATATAAAAGAACAGTTGGTCTTCATACCACCTGTAGAAATTTCAGAAAAGAAAACTTATCAATAAATAGTGCGTGGCAATGTTTGATACTAAGCTGAGTCTTGCATAATTCACATTTTTGGGATTCGCTTTTGGTAATTAAGTAACTACGAGTAAGCTTGGTGTGATCTATTCGTAACGTTGTCAGTTTAACTTGAAGCGATTTTTCGTTTATTGACTGCGACCGAGGTTTCACTTCCGGTTTTACGTCGCGTAGTTTCGATTGGTAAGTTCGCCACTCGTATTGCCACAAATTTGGCACTTTTGATTTAAGTAGCGGTTTTACGTCGTTGTACACTACTGTCTGCAATTCACTCCCGGTTTCCCTAAATACTGCTTGTCGTTTTTTGGTCGGTTTCTTCGTTTCCTTGAAGGTCAGGACACGAAAAAAATATTTTTTTTTCCTCTGATGTCTCATGAAAGTGAAGTTTTGATAATGCCGTGATATCGATAAAATTTGCAAAGCAATCTTGTTTATTTGCGAAAGATTCGTGGATATCGGATTCCTAATCAATGAGATTGTTTAATGTTGAATTTGGGTAGAAAAGTTGACCGATTGGGAATTAAAATCGTCAAAGGATTACTTCTTACCTTTTTTTCTCCTGACTTCTTCCAAAGGTTGCAACCTTTTCTTTCTAATAAATGGACTGTATCTTCTTATGTTAGGGTTGGTATCGTGAAGCACTGAAGACCGGCACTCGCGCACAAGTTTCGTTGAAATATCTATTCTCTTCGAACCCGTATATCGAAGTGACAGATAGTAGTTAATTATTTAGCCTGATTCGAAGACCAGTGTTGTATACAGTGTGTCCTCGAATAAGGCAAGACAATAACCATTTGACGTTATTTAATTATGAATTTACAAGCATTGAAAACTTATATTAAAAAGAGAAAATATATATATATATATAATTATATAATGATAAATACTTACTTACTTTTATTGTGAAGTTTTTAAATGTATGTAGATTATTTAGTATTTAATATTTTTTGTTTAATTTGGCTAGCTCAGTTATTTATTATTATATCGTTTTGTAACCCTTATTATATATTTATTAATTCGGGAGCATGAAATCCTTTTTCTCTTTGAGTCCTGGCATTTTATATTGTTGTAATTGTTTAAATAAAAAGAAAACACATTATTTTAAATAGATTTAATTTTCAATGCAATATTTATATTTGATAAAAATAATATGCGACGCCAATGGTTATATTGTACCTACTTATTTATTTTAATAATTTCATCAATGCGCATGCGTGAAAAACTAGTCATGCGCTTTAACATAAAACGAACAATTCTGATACGTAAGAAGCATCTATTCATATTATACAAAGTTTGATGAAGATGCAAACAAGTGAATGGTTCAAACACATAAAAGAATTTATATATAAATCATAGTTATATATGATACAAATTGCTGTGGAAATAAAATTGTTATATACATAGATAGAAAAATAGAAATTATATACAGATGGAAATAGTTATTACATTATGAAACTTCAATCACCAGATTTATGCGATTACAAAATGGCGTAAGTAAATATTTTAATTTATTGAAAATTCGGCCTTTTATTAAATTTAACGATTTATGCAATGAATTCACTATACAAAGTCTGTTTCTTTCTTTTTCAGATCGATCATATTTGCAAAAGTTTATCAATTTATGAAATTAAGTACTTAATTGAGTATTTTGAGTTTTTACACTGATTATTGGCCAATAAATGATTTAAAAACACTGACCTGTTGCTCTTGAATTGGGATGAAAGTCTCTGGATACCAGGAACGCTCCGCTGAAGTTCCAAAAAACCAAAATTGATGAAAATTTCATAAATTCTTGCCGAAAAACTTGTTACAATTGACTGTGAGTATTACTCATATTGTATTTAATAGTACTTTAGAAGTTTAAATGTCTTAAACCGGGAATATCTTGAAATTTCAGGAACACTATCACACACACTCCTCGCTTCTTAACACCAGCTTCCCATCTTTTTTAGCGTCCCCTCGATTCTCTACTTTTTTCAACAAACAGTCTTTTGTTCTTTTTCAGGTCACTATTCCAAAGTTTATTTATTGATCCACAATTTGTTCTGTCATATTTTATAACCAATAAGATATTGTCTTTTGCAATCAGATAATTGAAACTTCTATCACTTATTAAAAAATTTCATACATACACTCTTTTACATTATTAGTTCATTTATAGAGTTCCTATGAGTTTTTTCATCATACAAATAAATTAAAATTGGTTATACATAGATATATTTACATGGTACAACATTCAATATTGTTATTGATAGTATATCCTTGTTACACTCATATTAATTAAAAATATAAATTCTCTTATGTTATTTGTCTATATGTCATTATTTGTTTATCTATGAAATCTATTGAATTATATTCTATTCAATATTTGTATTTGTTCTTATTCTTAAATTAATGATTATAATGAATTAACTAGAATAATATTTGTTTTCATTTCAGATGAACAGCTGATTATGTTATGGAAAATAATCTTCGTCTTAGGCAACTTTATTTACATCATTACATTGGTTAGGCAATCTCTATATTTTGTGTTAATATTGAGGTAATTCCTTATTTATTATATTGTTATAGGTTATTATTTAATATATCTTTACTTGATATGTTGTTTAAATTAAGAAAAGTGTTTCCTTTTTACTTATTTTCTTAAATTATATTATTTTCATATATTTTAATACTAGCAACATATTTTAATAGTACTAATTCTCTTACGATCTATGATATCTGGTTCAATATATATATATATATATATATATATATATATATATATATATATATATATTAACATAGAGTAAAACAACACCCTGTATACCGAACATAAAATAAAAGAAACTACTTATTTCAAGAAATAAAAATTTTTGAAATTTCATTTTTTTTTAAAAGATTATCTAAAAAAGGAGACAATCTGTACCATGTACTATTCAATAGAGAAAGCATCTAACTGTATAATTTAAAATAAGATTTGAAAAAACATTTGTGAAATGAATTAACAAAATCTCTATAAACCTACAAGACGGAATATTAGAACGTTGTTACATATACAAATGGAAATGATAATCCTTTATTTTTATTGTCAAGGTAAATAAATAGTGAGATTCTTTTTAAAATGAATATTAGGGTTTGAAGGACATGTAAATAAGATTTTATAAATATTTAAAAACATAACGATATAAGAAGTAAACTGAAAAACATTAATTCTATGGAATGTGACATTTATTGAACGGTTTGACATTATGAACACATATTTTGTAAATTGGAAAATGTCATTTTGTAAACTAAATGAAATATAATTTAAGAGACACAATATGAGTTAAAATCATTAAAGAACCTTAAAACAAAGCGTTTTCAAATTGATAGATGGACAATTCACTATTTGAAATGAAATCTATAAAGAAAAGTTTTGATAACCAAATCTGATTGGTGGAATGTATTCAACAAACTTTTAATCTGCGACAAGTAGTTGTTAATAATAAAAAAATTGAAGGAGAAAAAGTTTGTTGATTATAGAGACTATTGACTAGGTAAAATTCTTTTTGGGTGGTAGAAAATTTGAGAAGCAGCAAAATTTTGGGAATTAAGAAAACTTTTCGAAAAATAAGATATTTGGCATCAAAATTCAGGAAAGAGAGATACATTGTACTTATGATATGGTAGATTATATATTTAAACAAGCAGATGTAGAAACTAAGAAACAATTTGGTAATTATGTTTGAATACTAACCGTATAATTGATATATAATACTTGATTAATATTTGTATGGTGGAATGGATATATCCACCATACCTTTTAGAAAGCTTTTGATTATGTAATTGGACTGAAATGTATTGATGTGGACGGGACATAGCATTGATTCCTAATTTTGTGTAAGCTGGACCAGTGATGTGACAATTTCCAGAAGGTAACCTAAAATAAAGTAAAGGATGATTGAAATGAATTACTATACAGGAATAAGGTATTTAGACTATTTTCATTATACATAAAAAAGGTTGAATAAAACTTACCAATTTAGTGAAAAAAATTGAACTTTGGTATTAAACAAACATTTACAACCATTGTGTTTCGCCATTTTGATATAACAATCGTTTATATAGAAGTTTCAGTATTATAAGATTTGTATTAAATGTTGCCTATTTTAGATTTGTATATAGAGATAATTTTTTCATGTGAGAACGTGATTTTGTTTGAATGAGTGGTCATAATAGATAGTAGGTTTTTTATTAATTTGTGTCTTGTAAAAGAACAATGTATTTGTCTATTCAAAATATTAAATAACGTTCTTTCTAGTTTGAAGAACATTGTAAAATTGTTTTTTGATACATTTTATTTCCTTGTGGTGATGGCTCCATCTAGTTTGAACCGTTGGTAGTTTAAACTGACATCTGTGAATAGTAAAAAGGTTCAACTTGAAACACAGGACCGTCTTAAGAATTTATTACGTATTATTAAACAAGCAAGTACATTTTTATTAACAAAATTTTTAAGACGACAGAGATATTTAATCAAATCTAGGCGCTCATATTATAAATTGAATTTTTGTTTCTCTATACCTGAACCCTACTCTGAGGTTAAGGAGTTTCTCATGTTTTAAGTATAACCATTTTAGTAATAAAA
The DNA here is from genome assembly GCA_963921935.1 of Galeruca laticollis. Classification (NCBI taxonomy): domain Eukaryota; kingdom Metazoa; phylum Arthropoda; class Insecta; order Coleoptera; family Chrysomelidae; genus Galeruca; species Galeruca laticollis. The sequence goes on along the minus strand of OY998177.1, from coordinate 244,013,290 downwards.
TTTTAAATTTTTACAATATACCGGGCAAATCAAAACTAAATGTAAATTAAAAGAATAATAACTATAAATCATTATTTCTCTCCCCGTTCTATCCAGTTTAACATGTCGGCCCAACGTAGGGCAAATTAGGGAAAGTATATTTGTTTTGAAACATTTAAATTACACACCTTACATATCAGTTTAACATGTCACCGCAACGTGGGGCTATTATAGAAATTTTGTAAATTAATAAAAAAGCATTGAAATAATTTTTTGACTTTATTAAAAGAATTTAAATACATAAAATGGAACGGAAAATGACATTAAGAGACGGAAAGCAGGTAGGAGTCGAAAGTAGGCCTGATGAAGAAAGAGAAGAAAGGAGCAATGGTAGAGGAGATTTTCAGGTACAATACTTGGAACAGGGCAGAGAAAATTTGGAAGAAGACATTGCAGAACAGGGACAAGAAGAAGAAGATTTACCATTGTCAGAAGAAACAGGACAAGAGGTCAAACAAAAATCAAAAGAGAAAGAGGAAACGGACATGATGAGTATGTTTAAAATGATGATGGGAGAAATGAAAGTAATGAATGAAGATATGAGGAGAGATATAAGAAAAGATTTGAATACAAAATTGGATCAAAATAAAGAAGATATTAGGGGAGATATGAATGATATTAGGGAAGATATGAATAAAAATAAGGAAGAATTAAAACAAGAAATGAATATAAAGATGGACCAGAATAAGGAAGAAATAAAACAAACTAAGGATTTGATAATAAAATTGATGGAAGAAAAATTGGGACATTTTGAGAAGATATTGGAAAAATCAAACACATACATAGAAAATAAAACAGAATCCACTAAACAAGAAATAAGAGGAGAGGGGATTAAAGAAATAACGGAAATAGACAATTCACAGATCAACAGAATTAACAAAATGGAGGAGAAAGAAAAGGATTTCAAAGAAGAGATTCAAATGGATGTAAAGATACAAAATGAAAATATAAATGATGATACTATAGAACAGAAATTAAGTAATAAAATGGAAATTGATGAAGTAAAAATACAAAGACAAATAAATGAGGAAATAATAGATAGCAATTTGCAGAATCTAGGAAGTGCGGAAGTCATGAAAATTTATGAAAAAGAGATTTATTGGAAAATAACAGACCCAAATGTTAATACATTGAAACGAATAGTGACATATGGTAAGACAAATAATAATAATAGGGGGATACAACTTAATTGGAAGTTAGAGGAAATGAATAAGATATTACAAGAGAACAAGGAAGAAATAGAAGAAACCATAAGACAGAATATAGAAACAATAATTTATGCAGAAAATTTCGAAATGAGATTAAAACTTGGCAGAAAAATAAAGATAATTGATCCAAGAAATTTTAATAGGATAATTAAAAATGAAATGATAGGAAATGAGAGTATTATGGGAAATGGAATAATAAAAAGAAGAAACAATAGTATGAAGAAATTGGAAACGCAAATTTTGATGAATTTATTGGTAAAAATTGATGAGATAGGGGATAACAAAATAAAAAAGAACACAGTGGAAAATTTAAAGAAACTTAGGAAGCAGATACAAGAGAATCAAACAATAAGAGAAGAGGACAAGACGAAATTTAGGAAAATAAAATAAAATTGAACAATAAAAAGGCTTTATTATAGGACTGGAATCTAGAAAACGAATTAGGAATTGTAAAAGGTCAAGAAGGGATATAAAAAACCACATGTAAATAAAAAGTTTATAATTAACAAATAATAATTAAAAAGAAACATGCAAATATAATTTTGTACATAGATAGCAATTAGTATATGTAAAGATATAATGATGAAATATAGAAATAAATACATTAACAGATATAATACCAATGGATATTATAACAAAAACAACAATTATAATAACAATTCAGGAAATAACAATAACTATAATAAGAACGATAGCAACCAAAACAACTGTAACAGAAACTTTAAATATAATAACAAAAAAATAACAATTACAGAGAACAGTATTCAAAGGAGAGAAGATAGAGTGATGACATATGAACATCCAAGGGAATATATTAAATTTGGGGAAGATTTGGAATTAAAAGAAATAATGGGATTAATAAAAATTAAAGGAAAATTAAATGGGAAACAAGTTAAAATATTAATAGATACAGGTTCGGAAGCGTCCATAATAAAAACAAAATTGATAGAAGAAAATATTAAAAATCATGAAAACAAGCTAGTCAAGATACCGAAAACTACATTAATAGGAGCAAATGGAAAGAAATTGTGTGAAGTTAGCAGATCTATAATACAAAGCATTGAATTAAAGGATGGGAAAGAAATTGAGATGCAATTATTGCTAGTGGATAATTTAGAAACAGACATAGTTATAGGAATAGATGAATTAACGAAATATAAAGCAAGAATTGATTTTGAAAAGATGGAGATAGAATTAAATGGTAATAAGATTGAATTTGAAAAAGAAAATATGGAAGAATTAGAATTTGAAGAGGATAATAGGCAGTTATGGAATATAGAAAAGAATGGAAATATGGAATTATTGGCAATTGAAGAGGATAATAGGAAGTTATGGAATATAAAAAGGAGTGGAAATATGGACGAATTGGAAATTGGAGAGGATAATAGGCAGTTATGGAATATAGAAAGGAATATAATTATGGAGGAATTGGTATTAGTGTGTGGAAATAAGGAATATGAAGAGAAAGTGAAGAATTTGATTATGAAGTATGAAGGATTGATTAAAAAGGAGATGAGAATGGCAAATAATTATGTACATAAGATAGAAGTTAGAGGAATAGAAAATTTCAGAATAAGAACATATCCCATACCTTATAAATATAGAAAAGAAGTTGATTCAGAGATACAAAATATGTTAAAAGACGGTATTATAGAGAGATGTAACACAAGATATGTAAACCCTATTGTGGTCGTAAAGAAGGCAAATGGTGAATTAAGATTATGCCTAGATGCAAGAAATATTAATCAATACACTGTACCACAATACGAGGCTCCGATGAATGTGGAAGCAATTTTTGGGCGCATTACGAATACTAAAATATTTTCTAAAATTGATTTAAAACACAGTTTTTGGCTGATTCCTTTGGATGAAGATAGTAGAGATTACACAGGCTTCTCTATTGATGGTGTGTTGTACAGATTTTGTGTAGCTCCATATGGTATACAAAGTGCTTGTTCGGCTTTGGTTAGAGCATTACACCAAATACTAAATAAATTTGAAGACTTTGCACTTCATTATATCGATGATATATTAATCTTCTCTAATGATGAAGAAGAACACCTAAAACACATTGAAATTATTTTAAAAGAATTAGATAGAGCAGGTTTAAAAATAAATCAAAATAAATGTAAATTTTATCAGGAAGAGATATGTTTCCTAGGTTATAGAATAGACCAAAATGGAATGTCTATGGATGAAGAGAGGATACAAGCAATAGTAGAATATAAGAGACCATCAAACCTAAAATCTCTTAGAGGATTTCTAGGGATGATGAACTATTTTAAACGTTTGATACCTGATTTGAGCATGAAACAAATACCTTTAATTAAGCTTTTAAAGAAGGAGAATAAATGGAAGTGGACTGAGGAAACTGAAATAGCTTTTAATGATTTGAAGGAAGCATTTACTCAACAATTGAAGGTTTATCATCCAAATTATGATCTACCATTTATATTAAGAACAGACGCATCCAAAGAAAGGTTTGCAGGAGTTCTATTACAGATGCAAAATGGCATGGAAGTACCCATATGTTTCGTATCAAGGGTGACGAAAAATTATGAGAGAAATTATGGGGTATCAGAATTAGAATTGGCAAGCATAATTTTCTGTGTGACTAAATTTAGATTTTATTTATTAGGAGCAAAATTTACGATAGAAACCGATCATTCCTCACTTACAACTATTTTGAAAAACAGATTTGGCAACAGTAGAGTTCATAGATGGGGTTTAATATTACAGGAATATGACTTTGAAATTAAATTTATTCCAGGAAAGACAAATGTAGTGGCAGATGCGCTAAGCAGAGAAAGTAAGGGGGATGATAATAAGAATAAAAGAATTGTAAAAATTGGGGTAAATATCATGAAAGATTTAGATGGGATATTTTCTTTAAATAGCATCATAGAAGACCAAATGGAATTAACTGAAAAACAGAAAAGGAGAGGACAGTTAAAAGAAGATATATGGATAAAGAAAAATGGGGAAACAGATTTATTTATAATAACAGAGAATTTAGCTAAGAAAATTTTGGAAAATTTACACAGAAGAAATGGACATATAGGAGCTAGGAAATTATGGCTACTATTCAGAGAAAATTATATTAGTAAAGGGGACCAAAGTATAGCAAAATTGATCACCAGTACATGCCATATTTGTCAATTAGGGAAAAGCAAACATAGAAGAAACGAGAACATAGCAAAATCTATATTAACAACAAGATGTGGGGAAATAATTGCAATAGATTTCCTAAGTAATTTGATACCCAGTCAACAAGGAAATTGCCATATTTTGATAGTGGTTGATTTATTTTCAAAATTTATAAAATTATACCCTACAAAAACAACAAAAAGCAAAGTCATAATGGAGAAACTATCAGAATACATAAAAGAAGTTATAAAACCTGAAAATTGTATAATAGATAATGCTACCTACTTCACAAATGAAAGGTTTAAAAAATTTTGTAGTAAAAATCAAATAAATTTAAGAACGATTAGTATTCGACATCCATCTTCAAATCCATCTGAAAGATACATAAGAGAAGTGATAAAGTTTTTGAGAATAACTTTGTGGAATCAAAACCATAATAATTGGGAAAATCACATAGAGGAAATTCAAAATTATTTAAACAATTTACCGAACACAGTAACAATGGAAAGTCCAATTTATTTAATGAAACAATTGAGACCTCAAAGGAAATGGGAAATAAATTCTACAGAAGAATTTGAAAAGGTATTGGAAAGAGTAAATAAAAATCTGCAAAACAATGCAAACAAATATCTAAGAAGAATGGAAAAGAAGGGAAAAGCTAAAACTACATTTAATAAAGGAGACTTAGTAATCATCCGTGCTTTAAGGGTATCAGATAGAAGTAAGAATGTATGTGCAAAATTGAAACCACCTTTCGAGGGACCATATGTTGTAGAAAATGAGAATGGAATAAATAGTTACGTTTTAAGATATATAGAAAGTGATGAAATAAGAGGTATTTTCAATATAAAAGATTTATACAAATACAACAAATAATGGAGAAGTTTAAAAAGAAAAGAATTTTATAAATATTTGAAGTAAAATTTGCATTCATAAAATTTTTACTTACATAAAAATTTGATAAACGCAAAATTTAGGGGATGTTAACATAGAGTAAAACAACACCCTGTATACCGAACATAAAATAAAAGAAACTACTTATTTCAAGAAATAAAAATTTTTGAAATTTAATTTTTTTTTAAAAGATTATCTAAAAAAGGAGACAATCTGTACCATGTACTATTCAATAGAGAAAGCATCTAACTGTATAATTTAAAATAAGATTTGAAAAAACATTTGTGAAATGAATTAACAAAATCTCTATAAACCTACAAGACGGAATATTAGAACGTTGTTACATATACAAATGGAAATGATAATCCTTTATTTTTATTGTCAAGGTAAATAAATAGTGAGATTCTTTTTAAAATGAATATTAGGGTTTGAAGGACATGTAAATAAGATTTTATAAATATTTAAAAACATAACGATATAAGAAGTAAACTGAAAAACATTAATTCTATGGAATGTGACATTTATTGAACGGTTTGACATTATGAACACATATTTTGTAAATTGGAAAATGTCATTTTGTAAACTAAATGAAATATAATTTAAGAGACACAATATGAGTTAAAATCATTAAAGAACCTTAAAACAAAGCGTTTTCAAATTGATAGATGGACAATTCACTATTTGAAATGAAATCTATAAAGAAAAGTTTTGATAACCAAATCTGATTGGTGGAATGTATTCAACAAACTTTTAATCTGCGACAAGTAGTTGTTAATAATAAAAAAATTGAAGGAGAAAAAGTTTGTTGATTATAGAGACTATTGACTAGGTAAAATTCTTTTTGGGTGGTAGAAAATTTGAGAAGCAGCAAAATTTTGGGAATTAAGAAAACTTTTCGAAAAATAAGATATTTGGCATCAAAATTCAGGAAAGAGAGATACATTGTACTTATGATATGGTAGATTATATATTTAAACAAGCAGATGTAGAAACTAAGAAACAATTTGGTAATTATGTTTGAATACTAACCGTATAATTGATATATAATACTTGATTAATATTTGTATGGTGGAATGGATATATTCACCATACCTTTTAGAAAGCTTTTGATTATGTAATTGGACTGAAATGTATTGATGTGGACGGGACATAGCATTGATTCCTGATTTTGTGTAAGCTGGACCAGTGATGTGACAATTTCCAGAAGGTAACCTAAAATAAAGTGAAGGATAATTGAAATGAATTACTATACAGGAATAAGGTATTTAGACTATTTTCATTATACATAAAAAAGGTTGAATAAAACTTACCAATTTAGTGAAAAAAATTGAACTTTGGTATTAAACAAACATTTACAACCATTGTGTTTCGCCATTTTGATATAACAATCGTTTATATAGAAGTTTCAGTATTATAAGATTTGTATTAAATGTTGCCTATTTTAGATTTGTATATAGAGATAATTTTTTCATGTGAGAACGTGATTTTGTTTGAATGAGTGGTCATAATAGATAGTAGGTTTTTTATTAATTTGTGTCTTGTAAAAGAACAATGTATTTGTCTATTCAAAATATTAAATAACGTTCTTTCTAGTTTGAAGAACATTGTAAAATTGTTTTTTGATACATTTTATTTCCTTGTGGTGATGGCTCCATCTAGTTTGAACCGTTGGTAGTTTAAACTGACATCTGTGAATAGTAAAAAGGTTCAACTTGAAACACAGGACCGTCTTAAGAATTTATTACGTATTATTAAACAAGCAAGTACATTTTTATTAACAAAATTTTTAAGAAGACAGAGATATTTAATCAAATCTAGGCGCTCATATTATAAATTGAATTTTTGTTTCTCTATACCTGAACCCTACTCTGAGGTTAAGGAGTTTCTCATGTTTTAAGTATAACCATTTTAGTAATAAAATTTTAAATTTTTACAATATACCGGGCAAATCAAAACTAAATGTAAATTAAAAGAATAATAACTATTAATCATTATTTCTCTCCCCGTTCTATCCAGTTTAACATGTCGGCCCAACGTAGGGCAAATTAGGGAAAGTATATTTGTTTTGAAACATTTAAATTACACACCTTACATATCAGTTTAATATATATATATATATATATATATATATATATATATATATATATATATATATATATATATTTATATTAAAGTATATCCTAAAAACTAAACAGTTGACCTGTTTTGACGGAAACCGCTTTGTTCTTTTATTAATAGGTTTCTGTCTTCTAATCTCCACAATATTATTTTTTCTGCAACCGTCCCGATAATAGAACTTTCGGTATGATTTATTAAGTCGAAAGTGAAACTTTACTGAAATCGTACCGAAATTAGCTATTTTCGGAATGTTTTTTATACTTTCGGAATAATTTTCAATATCTATGTAGGCGGCCTTAGAAATGACATTTACGGAATTTTTATTATGACTTCACTTGTCAAAATAAATTTGTTGATAGCTCTACTTATGAGTTGTTGCCGGTAAAGTCAAGAGAGAGATATGAAATGGTCTATAATTTGTTCCATAAATGGCGAGATGATAAAAATATATGTATTATAAATAAAAAAGTCATTCTTGCGTATTTACTAGAAAAATCATAAAACCGTCAAACCTCTGAAGCAATGACTCGATGCTTGAGTCCACTTTTAATATTAAAAACAACATCGATATAAGCCGATATCCCAAAGTTATATCTCTTCTTAAAAGGAAATCCGTTGGATACAAAGCAAAGAAATCAAGAGTATTAAATAAATAAGAAATAGATAAATTTTTATCAGACGCTTAGTATAATATTTACTTGGCGATAAAGGTGAAATTTAAGTCAAATTTTTTCTTCTTTCTCTTGATCAATTTGTGTCTACTTATATTTTAAGATGCATTAATAATTGAGTTGGCAGGTGCTTGTCGGCGTTAGAAATTTTGCAAAATGAGCTTAAATGATATAGAGCATAAAGAAACAATGTTAGTCATGAAAATTCCTAATTCTAAAACAAATATTGAAAGAACCTTGGTCGTCATTGGAGAAGATAATATTTCTTTATACACAAAATATTTGTCATTACGTCAACCTAACACACCATATCGTAGATTATTTAGAAAAACGGCAAATGTACTGTACATCTCATAGGTATTCTCAGTTTTGGAAATATTTCCTCCAAAATTGCCGAATATCTTAAATTGCCACACCCCAAAGAATACACCGGCCACTGTTTACGAAGACGTTCAGCCACTTTATTAGTTGATGGCGGTGGCAGTATCACCAATTTAAAGAGACACGGAGGGTGGAAATCGACGAATGTGGCAGAAGGATACCTAGAAAATTCTTTAAGAAACAAACTTGACATAGCCTCCAAGATTTAAAATGGCCGTAACGAAATTAATATCTCGAAAGGTAGTACAAGTACTGTAACGTTTAATACTAATTTCAACACTTCTGTTGATATTCCTAATACTATTAACATAAGTAATTGTTATAATTGTACAATTAATGTTCATAAGTAATATTTATAGTATCTATCCCTATTATTTTTTAATATTTTATCTAATAAACGGCTGCAGAAAACATATTGTACGTAACGCTACCCGAAAGTGATGTTAATGTACAAAGCCAAAATACCCGGAATTATCACACAAATGAAATGTAATCAAAGAGTTAACGTCTTAAGGAAAAATGTTTACAATATATTCTAATGACAACCAAATCTTAAACAGAAGTTTCTGAACGATATGGAAATACTTACTGAAGCCACGACATGGTATATAAATGATCATCAAATATACAATTATCTTAAGAGAGGAGTATGTATAAACTAATTAGCGAATATGTTTTAACCTAACACTAGGAAAATGTTTTAGACAAAGTCAAGGAGTCGACTACAATCGAACCCTGATAAGTTATCAGCTAAAGCGGGCAGTTTTTCGGACTACTGAAGCTAACACCCCAATATGATGTGTCCGGACACAAGGGAATTGTTGGTAATGAGACTTCGGATAGTCTTGCAAAAAAAGGAGCTAGCACTCCTTTCATCGGACCCAAACCATTTTGTGGCCACATTGTGGAAGAAGTCCGGAAATGGGAAAAAGAACTTAGTGCAGCCAACTGGGAAAAGCTTCCAGGCCAAAGACAAGCAAAAAGGTTGATACAGCCTTCTGCTTGCTATACCAAATCGTACTTAGAGCTTCAGTAGTCTGATCTCAGAGCAATCACAGGGCTCTTTACGGGACACTGCCCACTCATATATCACCTCTGCAAGATGGAAAAAGTGGACAGAGGAGATTCTGCGATAGTGCAGATGAAACGGCTGAACATATAATCTGCTACTGCAAAGTTCTTGTTCGCCAAAGCCATAGGTACCTGGAACGGTTGTTCTTGAGACCTGACCAGGTAACAAAAATAGCTCCCAATCGGATAATAGACTTCCTTAGAAGCCTTGATCTTCGGGACTCAAAATAGATGGAGGGTATACACAAAAGATCTTTTCAGGTCGTAGTGTGGAAATGCCAGCTATAGGCCAATCGACCCCCTTGTAATATACAATCTATGTTTACTTGTATACTGTTTTTCTAAAAACTATTTGCGATATTTCACTGTGATGTACGAATTTCCCGAAGCTGATTTTAACAACACGTTGTGTAGACTTCGATCCGTAATTCAATTTGTTTTTAACTATTTCAGAGAAAAAGTATTTATTTCTTTGTATTATTTTAGTTTTTGTTATCCTGTGATGAAAATTTTAGTTATTTCATTTGATTTTTATCAATGTCATATGTATTCTTGACAAATCCAGTACTGTTTGTTGTTTGATTATCTATGAGGTTGTGAATTTTGCTAATTTCAATCAAATTGAACTGTTGAATATTTCTCTAGTATCCATAGTTTCAGATAAATGGAAGGAATAATAGAAAATATTTTCATTGCAAAACCAAATACGTAAATATCTAATTTTCTCCTTGTTACTTCCCCTTGTCTCTAAATATTTACTTTCCTCATTAGACGCGTAATTGAATTAGTGGGGAATGAATCAAGAGGGAAGACCACTTTTAATTGGAAATAATTTTTTCACCTGACATGGGAAGTAACAAGTGACGAAATTTGTTTCAAATATAAATATAAAACCTCACCACATCCTAGTGTGGAAACATTTTGTATCCAATATAAATATTTACCACCTGTTCAGTCTCACGTATCTCATAAACATTCTCTTTTGTGTCGGAAATAAGCTTATGAAAAACGTATCCCTATATTATATCGTTACAATGGAAGTGGATGGAACTTTGTGATCTGTTTTTATTTCTTTTATCGATTATAGAAAACCACTGTAACAGCTGTTGCGGACGTTGTTTGTAAGACGTTTTGTGTAAATATAAAGAAAATATTTGTATTGTGAATATATATTTAGTGGGCGGTTGATGTGTTGACGCATTGAGTTATTTCAATGTGATTTTGATCAAACTGAAATATAAGCTGAAAGTGTGTAAATAGTACCCATGTGACTTATACGTAGACTTAAAGCACTAATCTCAGTTTAATAAACATTTGAATTATCGAATTTGTCCAATAATTAATACATTAACAAGACGATGAAACAAAAACACTCTATATATAACAAAAATTATTATTCGAATGCGATACATCTCGTTTCTATCAGCTCTGTCTAAAAGTATAAAAATAGAGGAACTATTAAATTGAATATTTCTAAAAAATGCAATAACCAAGTGATTAGTGATTTATTTACATCAGGTGCAAACCGTGAGTAAATCAAATTACTCGTTACCATTAAATTTTGATTTTCAACATCCATCTAGAGTCAAAAATTTTCAAACAACATAAAAAATTATCAACAAGTGATTAAGCTAATCGATTTTCACACCGATGAACCGTTGCCCTTTCAAACAGCCAAGCTGTGAGACAGGACCGGTATCGATACAAAATAAAATACGTTTCTGAACAATGATGACAACTTTAAATCAATTTCAACAAAATGTCTTTTATTCAAAAGCAGCCAGTCAATAACGTAGCATCTCACCTCCAAATCGACATCAAGCAATTTTATTTAATACAATAGAAGATTTTTCGCTCAATGACTACCTAGAAGGATTAAGTCAACACGTAAACCCGAAGGATATAATATTCGCATATCAAATGGTACAATGTGTATATATTTATCATCAAAAACATTAGTAGACAAATTTATAATAGAGCATATAACCATAAACGGAAATGTTTCACAAGCTAGAAGATTAATAACTCCATCAGCACGCTTAGTATTATCAAATGTATGTTCATGCATACCCCCTAACATAATTAAAGAATATTTAAAAAAACTAGGCTTGAATCCAGTATCAGAAATCTCATATGTACGCGTAGGATTAGCCAATCCCATATTTAATCATAATGTCCAAAAGTTTGGAATATTTTTTTGATTTTCATATAAAAATCTTCTGAATGAATTAACATCATTTTACTACAACTCCCACCAACACTAAATAAATCTCAAAGCCAGATAAACAATATGCAAAAAATGATTTATTCATTTGGAGTGAAAAATTTACAATGTACCACTTACGTTTAAAATTAAATTAGTATAGAAAAAAATATTTTTTTATAAAATTAATAATCAGTATTTCCTCCATTGGCCCGTATGCATGACTGTATGCGATTTGGAGTGCTGTCGATTAAATGGTCAAGCTGGGCTTGCTGAATTCTCTCCCCTTCTTCACGAGCGGCATCTTTTAGTTCTCGCAATGTAATATAGGGATTCTTTCGCTTCTTAATGCGTGATTTGAGAATGTCCTAGGCATGTTCAATGACGCTCATGTCAGGGGAATTCGAGGGCCACCATATTGTGGATATTCCTTCTTCTTCCAGAAAATTTTTTACTGCTATTGTTCGATGGGGAGATACGTTGTCATGCATAAACATATATCTATCACCTACTGCCCCTCGAAATAGACGCACGACAGGATTTGAAACCTCCTCGATGTATACAGCACCAGTGACTCTTCTCTCCAGAACCAGTAGAGGCGTCCGTGTGCCACTCATATGTCACCTTCAAATGGGACACGCGGTTGGCCTGTTTCTAGTCGAGCTTGTCGTCCCGAGGCCCTCCAAACTAGTGTTCTTCGTGAATCAGAAATCAAGCCAATTTTTGAATTATCAGAGAACATTACGCTATTTCAGTTAGTACCATGATGTACCATTTCTCGAGTCCATTGCAACCTTACAATTTTGTGTTGATAGGTTATTTTGGGAACCCGTAAGGGTCTTCTACGATACAAATTTGCTGCATGTAGTCTGCGTGTTATTGTTTGCCGCGAAATATTCAGTCCTTAAAGCCTAACAATTTCTCTGGATATACCACTTGTAGGTTCCAGACGATTTCTTCGAGCTATCAATGTTATCTGCCGGTCTTGTGCTGCCGTTGTACATCGATTTCTGCCACTTTTGGGGCGATTCTTCACGTCATTTGTGTCTTGGAATTTTTTTTGAATTTTCGACAGCACTCTGAGTGACGCCAATAATTTTGGCGATATCACTTTGAATAAAGCCCTGTTGTAACGATGTAATTACTCTAGATCTGTTGAAATGAGGCATTTTTAAACGGCTCGAATGAAATTTAAACAAGAACTGAAATAATGTGTAAATATCAAAATCAGTTTAATGTGACCAAATTGCTACAAAAATGAATCAAACTTTTGTTAATTTTCATTTAAAAACGCTCTAGAATAAATATCAACAACAGTTTTTAAACCACCATAGGCGTAAATATATTATTTGTAGGTATTCCAAAGTTTTGGATATATGTGTATACTTAGTTTCCGCTGATACGTTTTCGTAGCACCCCTGCCAGAAAATTTCGTACCACCTCAATCTCTTATTATTGAATTTAAATAAACCTCATATCGAATATTCATAACCCAAAACGAAACAGGTTTCAAATGTAAACTAACTGGACACCATGCAGCAAATTGTTCAAATACTACACCTACCAAACCTAACCAAATACCTACCACTATCCCTCAACCATACCAACATACCAAAATACACTGACTTACCCAATTCAAAAATCACACCTATACCTTTGCTCACGTCAGATAATCCAAAACACACATACCAGCTCAAACATCTCCAAATACTGAAACTCAAGCTTCAACTTCAACTATCATGAATCAATCCCTACTTCCAACTACAAATATACCCATTGATACCCAAGAACTTCAATCAACTTCAACCAAATCAACACCAAAAACAACTTTTCAATAAGTATCTTCACCACCCGTAGAAGATACGTTGGTGAAACCATCCTTTAATTAAAGAAAAAAACCAAAGCCAATGAAAAAAACTTACCAAATAGCAACACCAGCCTTACAACACTACTAGAACTCATAAAAGAATACCTAGAAAGCGAAACTCAATTGTTGAACTTCGATCAAGTAGTGGATCTTTTCGAAAACAGCCAAGGATCAAAAGACATACTCAGTTTAACAAAATCGTAAACAAATGACTGTTAGGCACTTCTACAGTCCCTAACCAAATTACATCCATATAACATACATAAAATTATGAAGACTAAAAGCACAAGATTGAGACGCAAACTAGCCAAACAATTGTATATCCACCCCACAGCAATAAAATCATTGTTGGAAGAAGATTCAGACTCTTCCGTAAATTTATCTGAAGAATAATAACATTCACATCCCTACTTCAGTAGAGCTTAAATGGGGTCTATACCCATTTCGAAAAACTGAATCATATTATTACTAAAATACATCCATACATCCATATTTACCTACAGGAAACAAATTTGCAAAATCCAAATCACGGATTTTACTTTCGTAACTATGCAAGTTTGTACAAGAATAGACCTAACCAAAATATAACCAGCGGCTGAGTCGCAATTTATGTAGATAAAAAATGTATGGCCACAGAATTATCAATAACATCGAACAATATTGAATTAATAGCAGTCGCAGTAAACATATCGCATAAAATATATATATATATATATATATATATATATATATATATGCAATATGTATATCCCATCCAACCAAAATATCGCAAGAAGATTTAACTGATATCTTAGAACAAATACCTTTACCTCGCCTCATTGTTGGAGACTTCAACTGCAATAGCCCAATGTGGTGATCTACAAAGTTGAACCAAAAAAGACGTATCTTAGAAGAAATTATAATTTCCAAAAATTTGAACGTGCTCAACGATGGGAGATCATCCAGATTCAATATTAAAACAGGCACAACATCGGCAATCGATATTTCTTTATGCGACTCAACCCTATCCACCACATTAACATGGGAGGTTTCATCATATTTATATGGCAGCGACCACTACCCCATTTCATTTTCCTTAATGCAACAAACAATCAATATAGAAACACCTACCTTAAAGTGGAATATGAAGGGGGTTGATTCGATAATCTTTACAGAAAAAATTGAACAGCTGACCAACAGCACATTTTTAGCAATTATAATAACAGCTGCAGAGAAATATTATAGGAAAAACAAAGATTCTTAAAGACCATAAACCACTCTCGTGGTGGACACCTGAATGTAACAAAGTTACAAAAGCATATAAAGTAACTTTTAATATATTAAAACGATGCAAAACCGAGGAAAACATAACAGAATTTAAAAAACGCAGAGCAGAAGCAAGGTACACTTTTAAAGAAACATAAAAGAAGCTTGGAAAAAACTAATGTCGGCCCTTAAGACCTCAACAACGATAAGTACGGCCTGGAAAAACTTGAGGAAAATTTTAGGCAAAAATCAACCATATCAGACCCCCTTTCTGACAAAAATAATAAAGTAATTAGCGATAGAAAAAAAATTGGAAATATGTTAGCAAACCAATACGAATCGAACTCGAGCAATGAAAATTACATGGACGACTTTAAAATACATAAAGTATACATTGAGAGGAAAGCGTTGAGAAACGGCGGATGCGAAGTTAGACACCTTGACGTTCCCCTTTCCTTAACAGAACTAACCGAAGCCTTAAACTCTTCCAAAGATTCAAGCCCTGGCCCAAATGGTATACCATTGTTATTCCTATTACATCTACCATAAAATGGAAAAACATTACTTTTAAAGTTTTATAATTCTATCTTTATCAACGAAGTATTTCCATCAACCTAATCCGAAGCTATAATATTACTCCTCCTTGAATTAGATTAACCACGAACATTTCGAGAATCATACCGCCCAATATCCCTAACCAACACAATATGTAAGGTTTATGAGAAAATGGTCAATAAGAGACTACGATGGTTCCTAGAAAAACAGAAACCCCTTATTCCACAACAAAGCTGTTTCAGAGAACGTAGATCCACCACAGAAAACTTAATTGACTTAGAATCAGGAATACACGAAACATTTGCAAATAAACAATATTGTGTCGCAGTCTTCTTCTATGGCATTACAAAGGCTTACGATACTGTTTTGGAGATTTAATATTATATCGAAATTACAAAATTGAAATATTGAAGGTAATATGTTAAAATTCATTTCAAATTTTCTCCAATCCCGCAGCTTTCACGTACGATCAGATAACACTAACTCAAATAAAATAAACGGTTTTAAAGATTAAAACAAACTTTTCCGCGTCTGTGGCCCTCAACAATATTCTATCATAAAATTGTTACTTGTATACACTTCGGGGAATGTATCGTGCTAACAAATCGAAATTCATCCAAAAATAACCAAAAATGTAGTATATCTGGATTTATAGGATCCGCTGTACTGGCTCTAGTCAACTGAAAATCAATAGGGTACATCTGTGTGACACCTTGAACAATATTCAATCATAAAATTGATTAATAGTAGACTCTCTGGAGGCTGTATCGTGCTAACAAACTGAAAGTTCTCCTAAAATGACAAAAATTTGGTAATTCAAGTTCCATAGCACCCGTTGTACTGGCTTTAGTGAGCTGAATATCGATAGGCTTAATCTTTGAGACCCTCTGAATAATATCCAATCATGAAATTGGTCACTTGTATATACTCCGGAGGGTGTATCGTGCTAACAAACTGAAACTACTCCAAAATGACAAAAATATCGTACTTAAAATACTGTAGTACCTGTTGTATTCGCGGTGGTGAGCTGAAAATCAATAAGGCTCATCTGTGTGATGTCCCGAATAATATTCAATCATAAAATTGGTGACTTGTTGAACTCCGGAGGTTGTATCGTGCCAAAAAACTGAAATTCCTTAAAAATTGACAAAATGTCGTACTTCAAGTACCATAGCAGCCGTTGTACTGGCTCTGGTGAACTGAAAATCAATAGGGTTCATCTGTGACATGTCCTTAACAATATTCGATCATAAAATTGATGACTTATTGCACTCCGGAGGTTGTATCGTGCTAACAAGACATGTAAGAAAAAGTGGCCGACGACAACGACGACGACGACGACGACATACACATAGGATTTTTTTTCTAGAAACCATTTTTTCGTATTGTTGTTAATGGAAAACGTAAAAATAACTCAAAAAAAAATTTCATAATTCCAACTTTTTTTGGGGTAAACCAATTCTTTTCTCGCATATTAGATAGGTTGGGCGGAAAAGTAAAAATATAAGAGAACGGCGTACCCCAAGGATAAATATTAAGCACAATACTGTTTCTGATAGCTATAAATGACATACTAGATCAATGCTCGCCACTTGTAAACGGTAGACTATATTCTGATGACTTAGTTCTATTTGCCAAAGGAAAAAAACGTGACATGAACTCAAAATTACTTACAACAAACCATCAATAAACTGGAATTTATGGTCTAGGTCGACGGGATTACAATTCTCACAAACAAAAACTATGTGCATCTTATTCACAAAAAAACGCAATGTTCCTACACAACATCTGAAGCTATACAATCAAAGACTCAATTTTACAATAGTAATTTTTATAATTCGCGTATAAAAGAGACTTCATTATAACATTGTTTACAGTGTCACTGTTATAGTAATTTTTCGTGTACAGTTGGTTATTGTATTTAGTTATATTTTTATTTGACATTTGACTTTATTCTTGACACAAATTATAAATAGAATGGTCTAGCGTTGTTTCAGCTAGCAAATTATTATATTAAAGATAAATTAGAATGATTTATATAATGAAAATATTAACGAATAAAGTACGCTAACGTTTATTTATCAATGATTTGTCAATTGTTTATTTTTATATTGTATAGGATCTATATATAGGTATACAAAACGTTCGATTTTTGTGATAAATTACCAGATCTCTATGTGAAGATGTATTACATAAATAATTAAGTTTATGATATAATATAAATAGATCGTAAGAGCATATACGAAGAAGCTCTTTTTTAAACAAATAATCATCCTCTTTTTGCTTGAATGAAAGTTTGTTCACAATTTACACAATTATTCGGGTATAATATGTCAAAAGTCAGAAGTGCTGAATAAAACCATCTGTGATCTGACCAATCAGAAAACTACAGAATTGCCAACTTAAATTGAAACCACTCCTCCTAATTTAAAAACATGGATTATATGTAATTCTATTTTATTTAAATAATTAAAAAAATGCGAATTATAAAAAATATTGTGTAAAACTTGTGCTACAATGACTTTATGTAGTACTCGTGATTTGCACAACTCACCGCTTCGCGGTTCGTTGTGCAAACTTCACTCGTACTACAATACGAGTCATTGTGACACTAGTTTTACAAATAACTATTATGCAACAAGTGCATAAAGTGGTACTTTTATTCACGAGCCGTCAGGCGAGTGCGGCAATCCCATGAGTGAAAAAGAGACACTTTATGCACATGTTGAATACATTATTTTTTCTACAGCCCTATACAAAAAAATAAAATTCAAATAGAAAATTGGGATATTTTAATTAAGCTCCTTCTGTAAATTACAATTATACGTATTCCAAGTTTCATGAAAGTTCATCCTCGATGCCCAGCCAAGATTCATTATGTCAGTTATACGAGTACGTATTCCAAGTTTCATAGAAGTCCATCGTCGATGCCCAGCCAAGATTCATTGTGTTATCTTATGGGAAGCGTGAAATAAAGTTAACATTATGGCACTTTTTTCAACTCTTTTTTACTTTTTTTCACTCTAACCATAAACAACCACTTTAAGCGCTGCAAATCGATGAAATACAAGGTACTTTAAAGATAGGGCGTAGAAAAATAATATTCTTTTCCTAGGTATGATTTTCGATGAGAAACTATTGTGGAAAAAACATATAGGCGATTTAAAAAAAGCATACCAAGCAATAATAAATATCATAAAAACAATAGCCAGTAAAAATTGGGGTCCAGACCACAATACATTATTACATAGGGGGAGGTTGGCTAAAACAGGATGGTTTGGTCAAATCAGATACCCTATTTGACTTCAAAACAAGTAAGTAGTACCGTCTATCGGATATGACCGTGACTGATAATTCTCGATGCGTACCGATATACAGCAAATCATCTATCAACTCCAGTTTCACTCTAGACTGCGTAAGACGTGGATTTGTCGAATTCTGAGAATAAACCAAAATATTTAGCGTGATTTTCAAGTTTACAGGCAAAATTAATTGAAGCTGAGTAGATTTAGGGGATACTGTTTTGGTTTACTATATTTATGCACAATATGTTTTAGGAATTAGCTTTGTATTTTATTAAAATATAGTAACATGTTTTAGCAATCCACAGTTGGGTAAAACCAGACGTTTTGTGGCTGGATAAAACGGGACGTATCCCGTTTTACCCAACTACATAGTCTATTTCAGACTAGAGTTGCAATGGGAAAGTGTACAAGAAAAACGGAAAGGCAATCTTGGGATCAGAACAGCATGTGTCAGACTGTTGAGGGGGTACTGGTGGGAAGAATGAGGTATCTCAAAGCTTCTTAAGAATATTGGGTTTCTCGTAGAACCATTGAAGCAAGGGTGGAGAAAATTAAACAGGGTGCTCTTAACAGAGAGGATTCAGTAAAAAACGACTGTCAATAACCTCATATATCCACTAAATCCAGAGATATTCATAGACTGGCTGTTTGAACCAGCCGATACTACAAATAGGCCAACTCAAGGCGAAAGAAATAACAACCAATTACCAGAAGCTAGAACCTCTCCACTTATAACACCACCAAGGATACCACCTAGGACCTCACCAAGAACTTTACCGAGATCACCACTGAGAAAGCCACCAAGCACAACACCGATTCCAACAGAGCAGTTTTATGGTATTTCGACTCCTCCATGTTCCCTTACCATCCAGAATTTCGTTATAACGCCACAACAAATTGTTTCAGTTCCTCATTCTTAACGAAAATTAAATCTAAATGACAGAAGAAGGGGGGAAATGCAGTATTAACATCGACACAATATAAAGTGGAACTAGAGAAATCAACTTCTAAAAGAAAAATTATCATTTATCCAAAGTTGTATTTTCTGAAATACAGTAACTCAGTGGTTCACCTTGTACATACTTCTAGTACAATAATCGAACTATAACTCATTTCTACAACTCCATTTACATGAAACTATCACTGATATAGGATTTGAAAGAATATTATTTATGAACAATTTCACAAAACAAGGAATTGGTTCACTGTTTTATATGACATGTGTTTAAATATGAGAATTATTCGCACCACAAAATTTCGTTCCATTTGAATAGACGGCATGAATAGATACGGAAATGAAACATTGATTTGGCGTCGTCGCTTCGTGGAACGCCGTTATGAGCCCTATAGTTCGAATTAGTTATATTTCGGCATAAAAAGGTTTTTGAATTCAACTTTTTACGGCAGTATATTCACCACAACGGTATATTAATCAACGATGGATTTCATATTGTTGAATATTTCCATGGCACATCAAATTAATTTTACCTTGAAATTATTATATACAGTGCTTCTCAAAAGTCCTCTCTCCCCCTCTTTTATTTTGAACTGATCAAATTTGGAGCGTGAAAATTTACTACGGTTTAATTGTTGGATATGTTTACCCGTGCTTTGTTAATATGTGATAAAACAAAACACATACTCTTTATGTAACTTCTCTTTCTACCGACCGTAACAAGCAGATCAAAATTCATCATTATTTGTCTTTTAAGCAGAGCAGTATGCTGTTTTGGTGATTGATTAAGTGAAAAGAGAAAACTATTTTTACTATGTATAACCAAAGAATACACCAACAACAAGAAGCGAAAGCCGGCATAAATCGTTTGATGTTGTGGGGGCAAAATTTCGTGACCTTGTAAAACTGAAGTTGACAGAAAGCTGATAAATATTTACACTGAGAAAAAGGTTAAAAAATTGTGAAGGTATATATTTTACAGGCAGAAAAAAATGTAAATCAAACATTCCAAAAAATAATTGTTTACTAATGTATTGTCAAAACATTATTCCGAGAAAGTATTAATTGTCAATGAAAAATATAAGCATAAAAAACCTGTAACATGGTCTTGTTAGCCCAATACAGCCTTTGGTGTGCCACAAGTTACCAATTTAGTAATTGGATATTATTCAAAACATCTCACAGAAGAACCCTATTGATTTTCAGCTCACCAGAGCCAGTACAACGGGTGATATGATACTTGAAGTACAACATTTTTGGAGAAATTTCAGTTTGTTAGCATAATACAGCCTCCGGAGTGTATACAAGTGACCAATTTTATTACGGGATATTGCTCAGGGCGTCTCACAGATGAACTATATCAATTTTCAGCTTACTAGAGCCAGTACAAAGGGTGCTATGGTACTGAAAGTACCAAATTTTAGTAATTTTTGGAAAAATTTCAGTTTGTTAGCACGATACAGCCTCTGTAGTGGCTTCAAGTGATCAATTTTATGATTGGATATTGTTCAGGACGTCATATAGATGAACCTTATTGAGTTTCAGCTCATTGGAGCTAGTATAACTGGTAATGGCATTGCAAGTGCCACATTTTTGGAAAAATTTCACGGTACGGCCTCCGAAGTGAATACAATTGACCAATATTATAATTGGTTATTTTTCAGTGTGTCTCACAGATGTACCCTATTGATTTTCAGCTCACTAGAGCGAGTACAACGGGTCCTATAAATCCATATATACTATATTTTTGGAGAAAGTTCGGTTTGTTAGTACGATGCAGCCTCCGAAGTGTATATAAGTGACAATTTTATAATAGGATATTGTTCAGAGTGTCTAACAGATGTGGAAAAGATTTTATCTTTAAAACAGTTATTTATTAAATAAATTATTCTTAATTTGTCGGTTGATAAAGTTAATTTAACGAATCGCTTGGGCTTAACAAATATTGTGAAAAATATGCTTTAGCATTTCTTTATACATAGTTTAAGTTTCTGTTTTTGAAGAACAGTTTATTACTAAAAATAGCATGCTATTGTTTAATCAAATGATTTTTATTCTCTTATGTCGATATTGGAATTCATTATGTGTAAATATGTATTTAAGTAGCAGTATGTGTAGGATAGGGTAGATATTAAAACTAATACAGTAATATAGATTATATATTTAGAATACCAGATTACAGAAGGGAAAATTCAATATACATGATAGTATAAAATTACAATAATGTTGGTGCTTAAATGTACAATCTGTATCATTTCCATGATATAATATAACAGTTACACTCTTCCAGATTGATAATTCAATATTTGACACCTAGAGAAAATATTTTAATGTCTGCAACATAATGTGTAGAAATGATCAATATATATTAAATAATAATAATAATAATAATAATACCTGATATTTACAACTGTATAGGACAGGTTGATAAGTAATAATACTCATCTATTACTCAATTTATAATTGTACAATATTTCTTGTGGCACTAGATTAATTTTTTGTGAAGGCTTCTGAAGGAGGACTTGTTTTCTTATGTTGTAGATGTAGATGTTCCTCCAAAACTGAACCAGGATGATGTATAGGTAAACCAAACCACACTGTATACTTGTCAAACCCATATTAAATGTACTGTTACTTTTTAGAGCTAAAATGTGGTTAAAAGCAGCTAATAGAGAGGATTTTGTTTATAGACGTTTGCTTTCGTAGTGTGCCAAAAGTCATGCTTTGTGTTGAAGTCGAAGGAGATTGTAAAGGTACAGGTCGTAACTCAGTACTTCCCCCTAACGTCCAATTTAAAAGGTTGATTATCTGAAAAGAAAAATACAGGAAGACTATATTAACGGACACAGAAGTGTATGAGTAGGTTTTATTATAGACAATGTGTTGTTTTATTCATCCGACACTTTGGTTTTTTAGTATCTATTTTACCAGAATAATTCTCTTACACATTAATATAGTTAATACTGCCACAAAGTGAACATGAGATAAATAAAAAAACATTTCTCTATCATAACAAAATCATAAAAAATACTCTTTTATAACACAACCAAGATTCTTTTAAGTGAGACACAGGTAGGCTGAACATTGTAGGTGAGATTTTTGTCTAGTTAAATTCACAGTTACAAACACTTAATTTTTAACTAACTTATCTAGTTATGAGAAAGCCATCCATGTTGATGTATATTGACTTACAGAGGTGAAACTAAATAATAATTATATTTACCAAGCAGTGGAGAAGCATCACGGCCACTCGTATGTATTGTAGCGGCCTGAGAGATGAATGTCGCTGTTGCTGTAATGGTGTGGTAACTGCAATTATTAAAGTAATTGTAATAATCATTCCCTTACACAAATTCCATGAAGGTATTAATTCGCATCCTGTCGTAAAGTATCAATTAATCCTGTCAGAAAGTATTAATTAATCCTGTGGCCAGGTGACAAAAAATAAAAATTAATAACAGTTGATTGTAATGTCTACTTAAATTTAATATTTACCAGACTGAATAACTATTTTTGTTGGTGGATGATTCAATAAAATATGTTCCTTGCATTCTAACCATGGAAATATGGCAGGGGCAGCTAGCTGAAATAAACGCTTGGAATATCCTCCTTTGGAAACAGTTTTTTTCTCAAAACGAAGTTCACATCCCCTATACATTTTTTTATAAAGCATCTGTAGTCTTTCCAAACAAATCTCTATGGTTACAAGCTTTCAACCATAACTGTACCCTAAAAAGTAAATAAAGGTAGGTGTATTTTTATATTATCACATGTCTATAAAAGAAATCAACTATTAATTTATATTGAATATTATGTATTTTCATTCAACATGTTTTTTGCAGACAGGGCTCGTCAGCAGAAAGCTTATTGTAGTACATAATATTATCATTACATGTTATTAAAGGTAGAGGGACAGATCAACGTTAACAAACAAAAACATAGATTTACACAACTTACAATGCATAGAAACATGTAAAATATTGAGAAATGAATATATACCTATAATACATTGCATATAGAAACAATTTATCTTACCTCACAGGGTCTTTGAGAAAACCAAACATAGTTATCTTTTCTCCTGTTGTTGAGTGACATCCACGAACTTCACAGCTTATTCTTTCCATCATAAATACAATAATTTTTCACTAAGAGTGCCACTACTTACTTTTACTAAACGGTATTATTCAAAATCAAAGTAAATAAACAAGTAAAAAGCATATTTCTGTTTAACAACAAAGAATGAGATTGACGTAAAACACATATAAAACAATGGCGTCTATCACACATGGGCATTCAGAAAATGAATTGTCAAAAAGCCGAAGTTTCCTTTCTTGTTGTTGGTGTATTCTTTGGTATAACTTCATAATTTGACTCCTTCGGTGTCGTGTTTTTAATAGTTGACAGTTATTCTCGTCAAATTGCTAGGAAACGGTTTCTCATTGAACAACCCAAATTCACCCGATAAAACACAAACCACTTGTGCAATTATAAGTGATAACATCTTCAGCAACGAATACAACAATTTTTTTTAAAACAGAATGTAACGTTAGTACAAAATTGTTAAATGTTAAAACAAAAATACCACAATTAAAGAAGCCAGGTATACATAAACTCAAATGTCCAGAATGTAATGCTGTCTATTTGGGTCAGACCCTTAGGAATTTTGAAATCCGATACAGTGAGCACTTACGAGCAAACAGATTAAAACAACCAGATAAATCCCACTACGCAAAACATCTACTTGACACCAATCATTCATTGACACCTAACACAGAACTAGAAGTGCTGCATATTTGTGAAAAGAAACAAGAACTGGATTTCCTTGAAGAATTGAAAATTAGAAGACATTTAAGAAACCCACAAAGTTGTCAATGAACAGTTAAATGTAGGGAGTTCTCCACTAATAAACTGTCTTCTTAGGTGATAATTGTAAAGATCAGCAGATATAGTTTTCCTGGTTTTCTATATCATTGCACAGTTATACTGATCTTTATTGGAAAAATTATATCCAGGATATCACCTTAGGGCTAATAATATCTAAGCTTCAATATTTGTAATATCACATCTTCTTCTTTTTTCTATTAACATATATTAAGTCAATCACAAGTTAGGTTACTTCTCGGTCTAGCCAAAAATAAATACTAAATATCAAGTAGGCATCAACTGAAATGTAACTTCTGTCATTCTGACGATGATATTGATTTATCGAAACAATTGTCAATTTAAGAATTTTCAACAATTTTTATTATATTGTGGAATTAACTAGAAACAGTGGGTTTCATTTAAAATACTAATATGAGTAGATTCGACGAAGTAAGGGTCGAGACAGTTAGTTTCATTAACAAATAAATTTTTATTTGACCACGATTACAAAACAAAATTGTACAATCCCTGATTGCAGCGATAATATTGTACACACAGCTTTAGCAGCGTATGCAATGTATTTTAATCTGACAGTTGTTGTCAAGTAATTCCCGGCTATAATGAAAATTTTTAAGTATTTCAAATAATGAATTTATTTATAATGTATTTTTATCACTCTCATCTCAGGGTGGGTTCAAATCGGTATTAAAACATTCAGTAAATTTTTATAATTTTAAAGTATTGTCCAAATTAAATATTAACTCTATTATTCCTGATTATTTACACAAGAGTGTCGTGTGACTGCTTGTTCTAGATTATAAAGGCTTTTTAATTGCCTTATGACATTTACGATTTTTAAATGAATTATCTGTCACCAATAATAATCCAAATGTCACTGCCAAAATTAAAATTTTTATTGAGCACAATATTTTTAATTTCTATAAAAAATATGTTATAATCGAATACCACAGTAAGTTTGATTCAAAATTTATATTCTATTATTAAAGCACAAAATTCAAAATTTGGTTTTCCCCAATAATAAAGTTAATAACAAAATCGTATTTTCCTACAAAGATTGAAATTAAGAACAACCTATATACTAAAGACAACTACTCTCTAATCTCAAAGTTTATAAATTTTTTCAACAAAAGTTCAAAATTTCGAATTTTCACGTGACTCAGAGAAATGTCAAATACCACGATCACAGTCCAAAATTTTAATTATATAAATTCTTCGAATTATTTAGTTTTCCATACGTATTAGGTATTTCGTTTGAATCCAAACTGATATTCTCTTAAAATTCAGATGCATCTATCTAATTTTGTTAGAAGGCCTGATATTTTCGATAAATAATAATAAACTGGAGCGGACTCACCAATACTAAGGAACAGGAAACGACTCGTACTATTCTAAATATAATTTAGAATTCTGGAACTTTCACTTGAATTAAATACGAGTAATTTCTCTTCAGAACACACACACTGAATTGAGAATGGGTAGATTTATGATTCTTAATTATACTATTTAACTAATTTCACTATTTTCACACTAATCTCGTATAGGATCTTGTCTCGTGGGGGTCTCAAATTTAACTGACTAAACTTTTTTCAAATAATTAATTCTCTCCTCCTGTGGTTACGAACTTTTCCTTTTTTTTTCTAAAAATACTAAATTTGTTTCACAAAGAGAGATTTCAAATTCTTTTATTATAACTGTAAATATGCTAGCAGTGACCTCTGTTTTTTTCTTGAAATTTTGAATATTTTTTCCAAATTGTAACATGATCTATTTATCATTAAATACATTCTATATAAATGTCATCGGAAATCAAAAATGTCAAATTTGATATATACTAAACCTTTCAAATATATTGATTTCACATACAATACTGTGTATATCAAAAGTATTGCACACAAAAGTATATATAATTTTCCTTTCTTTAAATTTCAAATAAAGGAACTGTATTAAGATATATATATATATATATATATATATATATATATATATATCAAAACTGTTAATGTGTTGATTAATTACGAAAGAATCGCTTCATAAAATTTAACCAAACGAGACGAGAAAAGTGTGAAAATTGTGAAAAGAGTTCATACTGGTCTACAAATTATATATGCATTTCTTATAGGTTTACATTTCACAAGAGTGTAGTATACTGTGAGAAGGGAAGAAATAATGCCGGAGATTACCTACGATATGGAAATCATTAATTTAGAATTTTCCATTACATCTTTGCTCTATTTCTAGTGCTATAAATTCAACACCTTATCCCAGGACATATCAATTTTCCCTTAGGTGTAAGTAGATAGCTGACAAGTGAAGTAAAAGACCTTATCCGCTTTTGTTCTTGAGCATTATTCAAAAGCGAGGCTGAAATCTTCAAGAATACAAAATTTCTTAACTTCTCTCTGGAAATTGTATATAATGTTGTATAAGTCAATCAAATTATTCTCTTGGTTTAGAATTTCCGATGAAATATCACCCACTACCTGGGCTGGATATTCTTTTGTTTACAAAACATTAACCGTACAGATCCCGTTCCGATATGTATTGAGCCTGGAATAATACCCACAGTCCACATCCCTGTTTCGATACTGATTACCAAAAATAAATCTAACACCGATTCTTTAGTTCCGTGAATATTAAAAACTGCCATCACGTATTTCCTTCAAGCAAACGCAGTTTGAAAATAAGCCGAACAATTCAAAAATAACATTCGGAGAAATTCTAGTATATTAAGAATATTTTGAAAAATTTTATGTAACATACCAATTTTAAATCAGCGAAATTTCTTACTTCTTCTTCTATTCCAATTCTTTTTCGTTCTCCATTCCAATACCAAATCAACAACTGCCTTTCATTATTCCTTACAAAACTTTTCTGGGTTAAATTGTTTTCAGCACACTACTTTTCGTTTTTTTTTGTTAATTCCATTTCTACTTATTCACTGACAGAGATTCATAGTTTTTCACATACAAGGTGTACTTTTTTTATATCATCAAAATTTCTACATAAAATGTTTACATGAGCTTCAAACGTTATTCTCTGTAACATTATCCTCCTAATTATGTATTCATCTTACACTACCCAATAAACACACCTACGTAAAAAAACGTTTTTAAAACGTTTTAATGTTATTTCAACGTTACTCATTGAATTTTCAACGTTGACAAATTGGTTGAATTCGAAACGTTATATTCCAAACGTTTTCTCAAATTTGAAAACAACGACTTAGCTCAACCCACATGTATTTTCGAAAACGGTTTTTATGGCCGTTATTTTAACGTAGTATTTTTTAACATTATTTATACCATTTCGCGAGTTATAGACGGTTATACAGAAAGGTTTTTAACACGTTGTATATACAACGCTTTTTTTAAATTTGAAAACAACGACTCAATTGAACTCAAATGTATTTACAAAAATGCTTTTTATGTCCGTTATTTTAACGTAGTATTTTCAACATTATTTATACTATTTTCCGTGATATACAATGTTATCCAGTAAATGTTTATAATATGTTGTTTTCACAATGCTTTTTTAAATTTGAAAACAACGACTTGATTGAACTCTTATGCATTTACAAAAACGCTTTTTATGCCCGTTATTTCAACGTAGCATTTTTAACATTATTCATACTATTTAGCGTGATATAAATAGTTAAAAAGCAATGTTTTTACCACGTTGTATATACAACGCTTTTTCAAATTTGAAAACAACGAATTATTTGAACTCATATGCATTTACAAAAACGCTTTTAATTCCCGTTATTTTAACGTAATATTTTTAACATTATTTATATTATTTCGCGTGATATAAACGGTTAAACAGTAACGGTTTTTAACACGTTGTATAAGCAACGCTTTTTTAAATTTGAAAACAACGAGACGCCTGAAGAGTTGGTAGTAATTCTATTAACGTCGCCGTGGAGTTCCGGTTTCCGCTCATCGACGTCGCTGTACGAATAGACTAGCTCCTTCAATCGTAAGCGTAGCTCATCAGTATAAGGGATCCATCGAGGACCGAAGACGGTAACAAGTAAAGAATACATAAATGCTTTATTTCTTGTATAATAAATATTATTTGTTATTTTATTAATATGAATAAGGTTTTATTTATCAAATATTACTTGTTTACAAACGTTAATATATGATTCCAGTTTTTGTCAAATATGCCCCCCTCTACTTTTAATTTTAAATGTGAATATGACGTTACGAAAATGATGGTTGAAACCGATTAAATATAACGCTTAATTCACGTTAAAAGTAAGTGCTGAATATTATTATACAAAAACGTTTATAAATTGCATTATAAAAACGTTTCTATTACATTACAAACACAATGGGTAAATCACATTGAAAAGGTAACGTTTAAGTGACGTTAGTAAGGTGGGTGCTAAATTTCGTTTCAAAAGACCGTCTATAAGTAGCATAAGAACGTTCATATTACGTTACAAACGCAAGTAACGTTTAAATTACGTTAAAATTATATGCTAAATATCATTATACAAAAATGTTTATAAACTGCATTATAAAAACATTTATATTAAGTTATAAAAGTACTGGGTAAATCACATTGAAAAGGTAACGTTTAAGTGACGTTAGTAAGATGTGTGCTAAATTTCGTTTCAGAAGACAGTTTTATAAACGTTTATATTGCGTTCAAAAGCAACCGGTAAATCACATTAAAACGGTAACGTTTGAATGACGTTACGAAAATCACGTTGTATTTGACGTTGGAAAATTCGTTATATGTTACGTAGAAACGAGCGACATTACTCCGGTAATATAACCAGTTGCCTAAAAACCATTTATAAACGTTAGGTTACATGTTAAATATTTTACGTTTTTAAAACGTTTGTGTGTTTATTGGGTAATATAATAATCCATCCATTTCAAGTTTCATATAAATCAATTTAAATATTTGAATAAAATAAGTTCCCTATAATCCAATATTCTATACTCTAAATAATCAAACCAAGTAATCATTGACCCATATAAAAGCTCCAATTCACTTATTATTTATTGAGTTATCAGGGGATAAAAATACTTTATGAAATATTGACTATTCTCCAACTGAATATTTAAAAACTATAGTTATTATTAACGCTAAGCTCGATGGCATATAAATTCTTCACAATTTACTCATGTTGACATTTGTCTCATAAATAAGTTTATTGATATTTATTTCTTTGTTTTGTTTTTAGGTTATGCACAAATGAAACCGGACTATGACACTATGGTTCGTAATTTTTCTTAGCACCATACACTAAATAAATAATCCAGCTTTAATACTATTTTTGAACCTATCTTCTTAGATTCTAATCCTTTCTTCAGCACGAAGGCTGCTTATTTCTATATATCCGATTATGTTCTAACCCCTGACTACCCACGGGATTACAACGAATAAGCAGAATATGTATGCAACATTTTTAAATCATCAAGTAGACTCTAATACAAAATGTAGCTATGAACAATTCACATTTTTTATCGTTGATAATTGAAGATGAATTGCTGAATCAAAAACAAGAGACATTTTATTAAATTTCTCGTCGAGTATAAGAGCCCTATCAAGAGTTGGTAATACTTCAAACTTAATAGGATTATTCTAGAAAGTTTTCCGAGTTTTTTATTTCCGGCGATTTCAGTTCATTCGGCTTCAAAAGTTTCCAGATTATTAGTTTAAGCTGAGTGCAAAAATATTGACGTGTTGAAAGGAATTTTCTCGCGATATGTGTTGATTGTTCATTTGAAACAAGAAATGAAGTGAACTCCAAAACGAATGGGACATTTTTACGGATGAGAAAATTTATTTATTATCATTGAAAGTTCTTCCAGTCGGATTTATGAAGATGTTAGGAAAACGTTTTATAACGCCGTTTATGTTCACAAATGACTGAACAATATTTTACTAACGTATTTGAATTGTTATTATTAAAGTTGTAGTAGGTAATCAGAAAGTAGATCTTTAAGACGTTAGATTAAAACAGCTACGCCAATCAAATATTTGAAAAGAGTATTTTGATTGCTGTGGGAAATAATAACCGAAGAAGAAAACGGGAATCGACAAATATATTTTTGGTATTTACTGTGAATGAAGATCGGTAAGGAGGAGTAAGATAACTGAATGAAGGACATCAAATGATGCTGGTGGCTGTGTACACGTATAGGGTAACGAAAAAAAAATATATTTGTATCACGTGTAAAATTTAATTTATTATTGCATAGCGCGCGCTTTCAGCTCTCTAAAAATAGAGCCATCATCAGTGCTTAATCTAAAAATACATATTCAAATCACAACCAATAGTGTTAAATTACTAAATCAAATTCAAGTTGAGAAAGTTAACAATAGTAATACATGAATTTAATTTAAAGGTAATACAAAAAGGTTTTAATATTAGAAATTTAATGATAAAAAATGATTTTAATTACATTGAAGTTACTATTATTTAAATTTAGTATATGTGTCATAATGAGGTTTTTTGAAACTAAAAAATATAGAAATGAAACCAGATGTTGAACTTATTAGGTAGGTATACAAAGTTTTATATTATTAATTGATTTTTAACGAAGAAAGGAAAACTAGATATGCAATTAAATTTCATATTTTTTCTTCGTTAAGATAACTGAACCTAGAAAGCGGTGTATCTTCATCTTATAAGCCGGATTCGGAAATATATTCCGTCCGAATTAGAAGGTGGATTGTAGCATTAGTATCAGATAGATCAGTATCATCAGTACCTGTATCATGATACAGTACAAAGTATAGTAATTATTGGAATGAACTGTTGAGGGGACAATACTTCATAAAAACTGTACTCTCATCAACAGATTCAAGAATTAGTGTATAATTAATCGGAATTGATCAAATTGTTTATTGAATTGAAAATCGACATGACATTAAAATTATTTTTGACACATTACACAATTATATTTTTTATACCAAATTGATATGTTTGTTAAAAACTTAAATGTTAAAACATGACATTACTATTTTGAAAAGAATATAGAAAATTAAACATAGCCGCCCCTTGAAAGTCACCTTCAAAATAACAAAATTGTCAATAGAAAACTTAACAAAATAAGTTCATAAAATTTTCAAACTGGCTGAAACATAAAACAAACACTAACTTTAACCACTTGCTTTTTTTCACTGGAAAGTTTGTGAAGCATTAGTTATCTTGTTTGATGTCTGCGACTCGGGAAACATTATTTTTTCGAGGATAATGCTTAAAAATTCTGCCTAAATTCCAGTTAAAAAATGGCTGGTGTGGGCGTTTTACTAAAACTAATGTGTCCACTTCAATAGGAGTTGGCTTTTCTTTTGCAATACTGTGACATATTCTTTCGAAAATGTGTTCCAAAATTGTTGTTGTAGTTGCTGTATAAACCGTAGTCTTGATAATCTGTTAGGTGGTATATCTGGTAGCTCATACTCTGGAGAGGCAGTAATTGATCGTCAAATAAGAAAATGTACCGGAGAAATCGGAAGTATATCGTTGGGGTCATTGGATAATGCGTATAATGATCTTGAGTTGAGTATTCCTTCAACCTGTATTAGTAATGTATTCAATTCCTCAAATGTTGCAGCAGTGTATTTAAGAATTCTTTTTAAGACAAATCTCATGCTTTTTACAGAAGCTTCCCATAGACCCCCGAAATTTTGAATGTAAGGAGGAATAAAGTGCCAAACGAAACCTTGAGTTGATGCAAACTCAATGTACTATTTGCAAAAAATATCAGCTTCCAAATCATGAACTCATTGTGAATAGCCAGAAGCAAATGAGTCGTCAATGAAAGAATAAGTTTCATATTATTATATATATATATATATATATATATATATATATATATATATATATATATATATATATATATATATATATATATATATATATATATATATTATAATTATATATTACCTTTTATTATTTATTTAATTATATTTATGAAGTTTATCTATGGTTGATATTTATCTATGGATTTATTTATTTTATTGAATTGGCTAGCTCAGGTTATATGATTTATATTTTTATTATTAGTTTAATGTTTTAATGGAGAGCATGAGAAACTTACTCTCGCTGGGTTCAGGATAAAATTAAACAACAAAATATATGAAATCTGCATCCCACAAACAATCTGCGAAAATCATCTCCATCAACGCTGTGAATCGCTTATATGAAACACAGTAATTCAACCTATGCGTTATGAAACCTTGCCCTGTGTTTAGCAAATGACATGTAAATGAAAATCAACAACTCAAATTTAGTTCCTATAATTATCAAACAAACGTAAAATTGAAAAGCACCATAAGCAGTAAATAAAACTTATGTTAAAACAAATATAATACAGTGCAAATTACAAATACCAAATATTATTATATACCTAAAATTATTAATGAGTAATTTGGCCAAATTTGTGAATTACGTTTGAGTTTAATATGGTTAACCAAATAAATCGTTAAAAACACTAACCTGATTACAACACTGGGAAGTCTCTAGTACATTCTATTGCTGTGGAATCTTCTGGACCAAAGCTGGATCTCCTTCAATCTTGTAGTTACAAACTCTATAGTTTGTATGGCAGGTAAGCTCGTGAATTCTTGTTAAATCACTTAGTTATATTTGCTTACAATGTTTTTGTTACAATGATAATGGTTTAGGAACGTATTTTCTCACTATAAAGTGATTACTTTTTGAAAATACGGGTAGCGTCCCCTCTCAAATTTAAAATGTTTATATTTCTCACAAATTCTTATTATTACCTAATATTTTCTCTTCAAAATGATTAATGAATATTGATTCAAAGTTTGCAATGTCTTTTAACTTTAATTTCTAATAATTTTCCAAATATCTTTATAAAATTTATAAAATTTTCTTACATGCGTCCTTCTCCATTAGCTTGTAAGATGTAAGATTTCAAATTTCTTTACTATTCCTATTTACATACGCATTATTTCAAAAAACTACCTTATTTTACTAAACAAAAATTATATCTATTTGACTTTAAATTTCTATATCAATACATACACAATCTAAATTGTTCAAATATGTGTCATAGTGCCTTTCAATCAAATCTTTACTCATCATTACATATTTATCTATTACAAACTTGACTCTTTATTTATTTCAGTCATCATATTTTTCTATTATCAATAGTTCACAAATATAAATAATTCTATGGTAGAATCTACTTCTGCACTCAGTGTACTTTGTTAACTGACATGAAGTTTTTAGTTGTCACTCCAGTTATCTCCTTTTTAATATAAAAATTACACTTTTGTTGGTATATATTGTGATCTAAAATTCTATTTATTATTGTCTGATGATAATTTCTTTTCTTTTCAAATTCATTGTTAGATATTCGAAATACTGGATACAAATTATCATTTGCTATAGACAAGAAAATGAGTTTATGATTTGTTAAGATATGATTAAAATTTCATGAAAATAATGCAGTTTATAATTTGAAATCCTAAGGTAAATAATTTTACTATTACTTATGTATCTCTTTCGTTCTGAAGCATAACAAATATCATAAATGTTCAATTCAATAGAAAATATATATTCTTCTTATATTATCATCATTAGAAAAGATAATTCCAGCTTTGTGAAATAATTAATTTCTATCTGTTACTCTACAAGGTTGCAAATTTCATATATTTATGTTCCATTCTTTTTACTGCTTCTTACGATAAGTTCTATATATATATATATATATATATATATATATATATATCCGCTCTTAAAATGTTTACAATTTGTTGATGTCATCACGTGACCGCAAACGCGCCTTCTATTGGTGTGACGTCAAATGGTCGTATCTGTCAGGTATGTAGGTTATGTTTTGGCTACCTTCAGTTTCATTAAGTTGTGTTTTTATTGTTTTCAACATTTTATTGCATTATTTCGATCTTTTATTGTGATCTTGTGTTTGGTTGACCATGGGACCCGGATTTCAAAAAGCTGACAGTAATAATTTACCAAAAATTTACTCTATTATGATGGCCTTATTCTTTGAAAGCAATCCGGAATTTATAATATTTATAATCGAAGAGCCTGATACTAATATACTTCAATATTCTTAATGACAACAATAACACATACCATAATAGTTACAATGAATGTTATTTGATCAAAAATGCCAAACAGATAAATAATGAACCTAAACATAAATTCATCTTCTATGTCAATATCAAAAACGAAGTGTTCATGGCTTGGTTACATGAGTCGCCGTTAACAGGAAAGGTGTCACAGTCGCATGTACCTTTTAGATAGCTGTGGGATTCTGTTTCAAAATTTTATCGAATAAAAAATACGACTCGAGTTCCTCGATAGCTAGCGAGGAGTTGAATTGCTTTCATTTCCACAAAATTATAATTGAATAAGTTTATTTGTATTCTGTTAGGTTAATCATAGACAAAATATTACTTCCTCTTGTCTTGTGGCACATACGACCATCGGACGTCACAAGATGGGCGCGGAGAAGCGCGCGCGTTTACATCCAAATTTAAATCCCATTTCATGTTTTATTTATAACTGAGTGAAATATTCCTAGTGGATTCCCCTGATTGCAAAGAAATGAACGCTGTACGATGTAGAATAACATATATTTATATCGGAAGATGTGCAAGTTGCTCATTATAGTATTTTTTGTATTATATAGAAATTGACCAATTTCTTTAAGCTCGTTATGAGCTCCTTTGAACTTTGAGCCATTGTCAGAATATACATGGGAAGGCAAACCTATTCTCGAAGTGAATCGACGCAGGCAGGGAATTGAATTTTCACTTGTTAGTGCACTAACTAACTCTAAGTGGATTGATTTTGTCGAGAAACAAACGAAAACGCATACATACGCTTTAGTAATTTTGCGCACTCGATCTTTCCTGTCTGATACATAAAATGGACCAACATAGTCTATGCCTGTGTACTGAAACGGGAATGACTGCGTTTACAATGGGTTCAGTTTGGTTGATGCCCATAATTGAGATCTGGGTGTTCGATAAGGGTATTGAAAGTTTTTGACACAATTCTCGTGTAATTAAAATGGATTGAGCTCCACTGTCTAGAATTGCTCTGGCTAAGTGAGTGTAAATTGTTACATGTGTCTTTAGCTTGAAAGGAGGTGACAGTAGGCAGATGTTTTTAACTAATAATTGCATTTGATTTCCAGATGGAGTGATATTGGCTTGAATTAGACATTGGTTGTGTTATTATGTAATAGTGTATTGTGTTTTTGAGGAAATTTTTGACAGTGTTCTAATCTGCATTGATCTTTGATATGGCCTGTTCTAAGACAATTTATGCAGAGTTTTAACTCTTTAACTTTATCACTATTGGTGACATTTGAAGACATGAGTTGATAAAGGTGCTATGTCCACTTTTTAAAGTTTTGAGTAAATGAGGAAAACGCGTTTCAACTCGGAACTTTTTTACAAAATTTTCAATCAATACAAACAGTATCTCATAAGGTCGGTATTTGTTTGTACTACTTAGCTTATTTTATAATCAAATAAACTTTGATGATTTATAGTTATTTTGATTTTGATGGACATAGCACTTTTATCAACTAACATCTAAAGCGAGTTATACTATTTATTTTAGTGGATAGAGGAGCTATGTTACTTTTGATTTGAAATAACTTGGAAAATCACTCAGGTATATTGAAATAAATTTTTACTTCTTATGAAATTAAACAAAACACAAGTTGACACAAAGAAACTTAAAGCCTAATAGGTTGTCCGATTTTTCTTAGGGTTTTTTTTTAGTTTCTTCCAAAACAATATCAAAGTACCATCTGTAATCTGTTGGGATGAATTTCAGTTGATCTTGCAGATTCGATATCTTTTCACTAGTAAGACCACCGCATTTAGGTAACTTCTGTAAAACCACTTTTTCAGCTTGTACTACGGTTTCCCTTTTTTTCTGCAAATCGACTTCCATAAAGGGACCGAATGGGTCTAAATTAGTTTTGTAAGAGTATTTGCCAAATTCATTCACTCTAATCCATTTGACCTTATCGCGGAAGTATATTTTTTGATTAAGCGTATTGGTCACTTTTTTGTATAAATGGAGTTTGGCTGGAAGTGTTTCAAAATCATAGAAAAAATGTTCCATATTGAAACACAAACTCTGTCTGGTACTGGCAGATTT
The DNA here is from genome assembly GCA_963921935.1 of Galeruca laticollis. Taxonomy (NCBI): domain Eukaryota; kingdom Metazoa; phylum Arthropoda; class Insecta; order Coleoptera; family Chrysomelidae; genus Galeruca; species Galeruca laticollis. The sequence goes on along the minus strand of OY998177.1, from coordinate 243,976,602 downwards.
TATTATTTCCCGATATTGGTCTGGTATATAAATATTTTGGTGTTTCCGAAGAACTTTCTCAATTCGTCCAAAGTCTCTATCTGAATCTAGGTAGCTGTGGCCAACCTCAGGAAATTTGTGATCGATAATTTTGAAGACATTATTCAATATCAAGTATTCGTAGAGGCTTAGAACAGAAAAGTTTTTGTTTTGTCCCCCACATTGATCTGACCAAATTATCAAATGCTCTATCTCTGCATTTTCTTCTTTAAGTAACTTGCAAAATCGAAGTAAACAACTTGCAATTCCATTGCTGCCTCTATTGGCGATGTCTTCAGTCCATGTGAAAAAATAGGATTTGTGTCCTGAACTAGTTATACAGTGGATGCCAAAGTTGTACAGCCACATTTGCCTCAAATAAAATGATTTAGACGTTGATAACTTTGGTAGTGGCATTGTTTGTTGGAGGTCCATTGTAATGTAACATTTTTCTTTATCAACAACTGTATTTTCTCGGTCAACTTTCTGCAAGGCGAAGGCAAATTGGAAATTTTCGGTGTGCTCTGAGTTATTTTCCCCAGCATCGCATATACTGCAAGTATCGCTTTTCGGGGCACCAAAAGACAAATTAAACTTTGTTTCTAAAATATGCCGATAGAAGGAGGCCTTAACCATATATTTATTTTCGAGTTTTCTCTCTTCGCATTGCTCTATATAAAGTTGGTGGAGTTTATTAATATTAAGTAAAGGAGAAATGTATTTTTTATATTGATTTTTGTTCCTAGAATAATGTGATTCTTCAGAAGGAAACTGCTTGATGTGGTTTTCAATACAGGTAATTACATCTTCAGGAATCTTTTTAGGACCAGCTTTTAGCTCTTGTTGAGCAGCCCGAAACACTTTTTTCCTTCCAATTCTGTACAGAGAGCAGAAGGCATTTTTGCACACCAGTGCGGTTTCTTTGTCACATGTTACTGTATATTTAAAAGAGTAAGATTTGGTTTTCAAATTTTTACGAGACCGATGACGATTAACTTCGTACATTTTGATACTTTTGAAAATCAAGACATTTTTGGAATTAATATCCAGTTTATAAAATTTTTCCAAAATTTTTTCTCTGCTTTGAATGCTAAATCTGTCACTACACTTCAGGCGACAACTTTCTTTACATAATATTCCGTCTTTTATTACTTTTTTTTCCACGACTTTACCAGTTTTTTGAGATACATATACTTCACCTTGTTGTCTTAACTTTGCAGCTTTGTTTCTTTTCCATTTCTCGGGATTCCGTGCTCTCTTTTTAGCTACTTTGAAATCTGGTTTAACCGTCGCACTGTTTCTTATCCCATCAGCAGTAACATAAAATTTTTGTCTATTGTTATGCATTTCGTCTTGTGTTCCTCCATCACCTTCAACTTCCATAATATCTTCGTCAAGCAATCCTAAGCTTGCAAGGTTTTTTGAATTTCCAATGGTTTTTTTGTCTAGGTTTTCGGCCTCTTTGTCATTTTCCTTGTCATCAAAAAACACTTTACGTATAATTCTATGAACATTTTCATGTTTGTGCCTATTGGAGAAAATAAATGAGTCAGAATATTCTCCATCACTGCAAGGTAAATATTCGCTGCCTGATGTGACGCTCTCTTCATCACAATTTTCTATAGACTCTGGAAAAAATTGCATATATTTAGTAGGGAGCTTTTAATAGCTATTTATGTAATCAGTTACGAAATGCCTAATTTTGTGTAACGCGTGAGATTTTTGTGGAACGAACGCAGTGAGTTCCGCAAACATCTCACAAGTTACACAAAATTGCATTTCTTAACGTATTACATACAAGATTTTTTCTAATTTTGAATAAGTAATAGTAAATATAGAATATTATTGATAAAAATTGTGAAAACAGAAATCATGTCTGTTGACAGTTGTCACTTCATGTCAGTTTGACGTTACATAATATTCCATTTTTCGTAACCAGTTACATAATATTTTACTTTGTGTAACTAGTTACACAAAGTAAGACCTTTCATAACGTCAATCAGTTTTAAAAAATGTCACATTATATGTCAAAATTAGAAAAATGTTATTTTATGCTTACCTGTTTCAGAGCTGCACTGCTTTTGAAGTCCGCTAGTGCTTGGTTGCTCAACACTATTCACATTTTGCAGAGACTTTTGTTGGGCGATGTCTTGCATTATATTGTTTTCTTCAACAATTTTCTCTGTACTTGGACAGGAGTTCGAATAACTTTTATCCTCTAAAAAGTACCGAAAAACGAATAATAATAAAAATATTCCAAGTTTACCTTTTTAGAATAAATTTAATGGTAAATGGGGAGAGCAAAAATAATAATAGTAAACTAAAACAACTTACCTTCACTAGGAAGACATAAATTCTTATCTGTTATCAATGCCAACATTCTCTTAGTTCTGGAACTCATGATGAACTATTATTATGTAGTTTTAAAACCGTATTCCTTTCAAAACCTTCTTTAAAAATCCCGAATTTGATCACAGAAACAGTATAAATATTATAAACATAACCTTTAAATATCACATAGCACCCGAACATGTGAACAGAACTTTCCAATAGTCTAGTGGATAAAGGTGCTATGTCACCAAATTGGACATAGCACCTTTATCTACTAATATATGGCGAATGCGTGACTGACATAGCACCTTTATCAATAAAAATATCCCATAGTATTGAAAATCTGACAATCTAGGTTTATTCAGGGGTTGCATTGGGTTATTAGAGAACCAAATAAACCAAAACCTAATTATTTGAAAAAAGTGGACATAGCACCTTTATCAACTCATGTCTTCAATTGTAAGAAATTGTTGTAAGTATATATGGTGTGATCTCCTTGACATAAGTTACATTTTAATGTACTGGTTCCAAGATTACATTTCACTTCATTTCTAGAATGAAACGGTTTTTATAGGAGGAATTATGTCAATAGCTTGAAATATGTGAATAGTTTGGTTTTAAATTAATAGATTGGTTTTGTTGGAAATTTTCTAAAGCGTATGCGTTTTTATTCAAAAAATTAAAAAAACTATTTTGAAGTTGGCAAGTCATTTGTTGGCTGAAACTCTTCCCACCTTTTTTATAAATTTGTATCTAATTTAGAATTTATTAAGTAAATTAAAAATATATTACAGCTTTCTTCATCGCTCAATTATAAATTCTTTAGTGCAGCAAGATGTTTCGAAATTTCATCTATTAACCTTCTATAGAGACAGTTAATTTCTTCTATACGAACTTGCTGACTCTTTTTTTATGCTTTCTGTTTTAAAAATAGTCTTAACTTGATTATTCGCTAGTATACGTTTCTTGTCAATTATTTCATTGTTTTCCACGCCACTTTATACTGTTCTTCGAAAAAATCAATACCTTCAATAACTTGTTTCGCATATCCTTCTAAAGAGGTTCGTGAGAAATTGTATTTGTTGGCTAATTGTATTGATTCATTGTTATGTACAATCGATAAATCGTTTGTTTTGAAAGTTAACCAATTTTCATAGTCTCCTTTAAATGTTGGAAGTTTAATTTTTGTCAAAAATTACTTGAATTGTCTATGCTACGTGTATTATTAGAGTTATTATTTTGAGCGGTAATTGTGCTGTTTGCTTTGATATAATTTTTTAAAGGTCCAATAATATCAAAATTATGTCTAAACTGATAATGGTCTTCTACCTCAGAATCGTTGATTGAGAAGTACTTCTCAATCAACGTCAGAATCTAAACATTTTTTCTCAATATCTGTCTGAATTGGTTGTAAATTCAACTAGAAGATTTGTATACGAACCAAGTCTGAACTCAATATCAGGTAATTCTGGCTTTTTAACATTTAAAGAATGTGCAAATGTTCTTAGGCCTTCTAACGTTTGTTTTAGAGAATCTCTGTCGAATCAATTTCTTAAGCGACATAATCAAATTAAATAGATTTTCCGTAATTTCTAACTGCTGTAAATGAACTTTCTTGTATTAAAATTGTACCAATTTGATGGTGAATCGGTAAAAATCTATATTAATATTGCCAAATTGAAAATATGTTGATAATTGTAACTAAATATTATATAATATCCAGTTGAAATGAATTGTGAATTGCTGTATTATAGATTTTCAATCGAAATAATTCTAGGAAATGAGTTGTGAATAGATCTAGCATAAATAGATTACCAATCGAAATATTTATAATAGTGTTTATGGTAATAGGTAATTGTTAATTGCAATGAATTGTGAATTGGTCTAGTTTAAATAGATTATCAATAGAAATAATTGTAGTATTTTATAGTAATTATGAATTGTTGAAATATAATAGACAATATTGTAAAATTTGGAAATCAAATTTAGACTTTATGATACAGTAATCGAAAAGTATAAATGAATTTGACTACTTTTCCTGTAGATCTCTCAAATCAACTTGCTTGCTTTATTTTGTTGATACCAACATTCACTGGGCGACATAAATATTCTTTCAAACATCTTGGCTCGTGTAGCTACAAAATATTTTGTTTAATTAATCGCAATTTTTACCAGATAAATTGGAATATCTGGAACAAATTGTTTATTGAATTAAAAATTGACATTACATTAAAAATTATTTTTGACACATTACACAATTATATTTTTTTGCCAACTCGATATTTTTATTAAAAACGTAAATGTTGAAACATGACATTACTATTTTGAAATGAATATAGAAAATTAGCTTAAAATGAATGCACACATTTTTGACAGAAAAGTTTTATTCTTATAGTTAATTTAAGTTTATTTATTCTGTACTAATACTAAACCTCAACATATATATTCTTCTGAATACAATTTTAATTTGAATAGAGCGTTACTTTTTCATAGGCACAAACCTGGTTCATCATAACTAACTGGTTTTTCGAAATGTAAAAAATCTTGGTAACTGTAGCTGAAGTCTATTGAAATAAAAGTTGAAATATTTAAACGAAGACAAAATAAGAAGAAAGGCGTATTTAATTAACGCAAAGTAAACATCAAGAGTGACTTTGGTTAATTAGCATCCTCCAACGAACAAATTATGTTTCCCTAGCTTTAATTTAGGTATTATTCTCAAGTTTTTGGCAGTGGCGCAGATACAGAAAGCAAATAAAACTTTTTTGAAAAATGTTGTCCTTATCATAATTAATTAGTATACTATGAAAGAAAGCCCTCAAGATAAATTAAGAAGAAATAGAATAGTCTTAATAAAAGAAAATTATTCATTAAGTTAACTCCGATAAAGGTTAAGGGGCAAAGAAAAACTCCAGTTTTTTCCAGTCAAAGTACATATTGTCGCTTTAATTTGCCATTCAGTAAATTTCAGAGGAGAGAGGAAAAACAATTTGTTGCAACCAAATTGACTTTTGTGGTTCAAATATTTATGTTTGGTAAAAAAAATCTTTCATGAATAATTAATTATTTTATCGGAGATAGACATTTTTTTTCTTAAAGTATCTGAATGTTTATGTACGCATAATTCCCACAAATTAAATAAACAAAGAAAATAAATAAAAAGAAAAAAAAACAATTAAAATGTTATACTCATGAGGGAAATTAAAATCAAGATTTTATGGAAATAATAAACTACTTAAATATTAATTCATGAGGTGAATGCATGTAAAAATCGTGGTACTCTTCATGTAAACCAAGAAGAAATGCTTTCTAAGATTCAATTTGTTTTTAATTTTCCCTCTAGCAATATAAAGCGGAGATAGATGTCTGTAAGATTTTATTTCTGCCGTTTTCTTCCTCCAACCGTCATATTTAATTGCCTTAATATCCATGAAAGTTGGATCGCCGGCCAATTTTCCAGAACGAATAAATAGAAAGTAGTTTAGTTATATAAATTTTCTAAAAATACCATGCGTGAAATATTCCATCTCGTAAGGAAAAGGATTTCGTCTTTCGCTTTTACGAACTTTGAAGTAGTCTGCTGGTAAATTTATTTTCGTTCCTAATAAAACTTTCCCAATCAAGGAATGCATCGAATCTACCTCAATTAAAGTGTGTCCTTTGGTAAGATATTTTTGAATTATTGTCACATTATTCACAGAGGCAAAATAAAGTGCGTTAGATAGAACGCTATTCCTATTTTGTTATTTGCACCCGTCACTAAAGTTACAATTTATTCTCAATTTTCCTTTGCTTTACGCACAACTTGTCTTCTAAGAAGTAAATTGAAAGCGATGTAAATTCTTGAGCAATTGTTTGTCCCAGTCTTATTCCATAAAAAGCAATAGCCTTCAGTTTTCAGATTGTAAACTGATGTACTATTGATCTTGTTTCATATTACGTTGCAGAAACATTAGTCTTTGGAGCTAAAATAACCGATTGGAGTGAAAGAGGCAAGGTTGGATGTGAGTTGTCCATTGTTTTGTAGTTGGTTTGCTTATTTACTTGCTTACTTGTGGGTAACTTTCTGCAGCCCAATAGAAAAATGCAACCAACGAGTGGCTGCTTCCTCGTAGCACCAGTGGATACGTTAATACTGTTGATTATTAGTAAAAGCAGTGTTAACTAGCCAAATGAAACTCCAACAAAACCCAAGCTAAGGTGTAAGGTAACTTGCTAATGGCTGTGTGGCCGCAGGGAATACGGTCGTAAAGATTCCCCTGGAGGTACCAGGTAAAACCTCTTTGTAATTAGCCTCTACCTAGCATGCAGGGGATGACACAAACCTTCCCAAGCTACTTGTCGTATCAGAATGGACCATAAACATGAAAATAAAAGCCGGAGGATTGGCGAGAGTGGTTACCTTCAAAACGAAAGTACCGTCGAGGTACAAGAAATTGAGGCAGCAGGCTGGCGTGTCCACAGGCACCACCAGCGTCAAAACTGGCACCAGCGGCCAAAAAAGCCTGAGCAACTATGCCAGTTCCTCGTTAAAAAGAGACAAGGAACGCTGCACTTCCCAGGATAAGAAGCGCATCCGTTCCAACACCGCGGAGAAGAGCTCTAACAGAGGAATGAAGCTACGGATGGACGCCAAATCAAAAGAAAAGAGCTATAGGGAAGCAGCTACCAACCATTTACGGGCCGCTATTATAGACAAGGCCGACCGATGCGGTAAAATAATAACCGATAAGGGAGACCTTGTCAAGAGACAGCAAATGGAGGCTATGGACGAAACCCTTACGTCCGACTCCAACAGTCATAGGAAGGCACCTTCTTTTAGATTATTGTCGCACTCTGGCGAAATAATCAGAATCGTACGATATTTATATATTTATAGCCGTCGGACTCGGTGGAGATAACGTCTTATGCTTTGTAGTATGGACCATCCGAAAGCTTGTAAAATACCTGGAGACAATTTTTTTATTTTCACCCTTGCCTCTACTCCGGTGTCTGGGTTTCTTCCCTGATCGATCATAGGCATCTCTGACAGCTTTATAACCAAGTGAATAAATTCTACAACAGCAACATTTTCTCGGAAACTCGTTTTTCATATATTTTTTTTTGAAGTAAATCAATACATTCTGATTTTACTGTATAATACAGGGTGTTTAATGTTGCATGTTTACTAATATTTTAAAAGAAATTTATTTTGAGTTACGTTAAAAATGGCGCGGGAAGTAATGAGACTGAAGGTAGAAGAATTACAAGACACAATAGTACATCAAATGAGAAACAACTTTAAATAATATCAAAATTAACTCACTTGTGCAGTTTGTCCACACATTTCTACTCATTACTGAGTTCGATATAAGACAAGTTTACCTACTTGTTTGAAGAATACATCCTGTATGTGTTTGAAGTTATTGTCTATGTGGATATTATTTAGTAAAACAATGGTACAGGTTACTATAATTGTGTTTTGGAAATTATGTTTTAAAATCTTCATTTATTAATTGAAAGTTATCTTTTGTGTTTATGTGGTTCTCATTAAATTGTGTAAGATTGATCAGTTTTTGTGAGATGTATGACATTTTAAAATTTTCAAAGGTTAATGATCTAAACAATGCTCTAAAAGGGGATCAAAACCTATTTACTATCATTCATCAAAACATTTGCAACATGAAAAGGAATTTGGATGAATTTAATGTTTTATTATCTCAATTAGAACAAAATTTTGATATGATTGTTTTAACCGAAATGATATACAGTATTTCGAAAATCCGGATTATAAACGTGTGTATAATTATGGTAATTTAAATAGAAACAATGAAGTAGTGGTTTTCTTAAACAATAAATACAAATACAGATCTCAAATAGTAAAAATAGGACAATTTTCAGTTGTAGAAATATATATTACTTGTGAGAACCAAAAAGAAATATTAATAACATGTATGTATCGCTCTCTAGTAATGAAATCATTATTGAGCTACGGCAGTACCTTGACCAAAAACATAAATTAAATTTGCAACAACAACATATATTTTTGGGAGATAATAATCTAAATAATAAGGGATGTGACATATTTATTAATACCCTCAAAAAATTGGTAGAACATAATACCCAATTAATGAAAATAAAAAATCAGAACAAAAAAGACATAAATGGATGACAGAGGGCTTGGTTAATTCAGTTATTAAAAAAAATAAATTATATAGAGAATATATAAAAAGTCCCAATGATACATTGAAGAAAACCGATTATTGCAATTATAGGAGAAATTAAAAACAAACAAACAAAATAAAAGTAACAAAAAAGAATTATTAAAGAAATGAGATTATTAAAAATAGAAACTTCTTGAAGGAGTGCAATGTTAGTATCTGAATTGAAAGAAGCAATTTTCATAATCCTGTGGCGAATGGAGTAATTTCCGTGCCATCTTTCTCACACACACAGAAACCACACTAAAATCTATGGAACATAGTAAATGATAATTCAACTGAAAATTTTTTGCTCTAGTAAAAATCCAATGAAATCAGTTAATTTGAGGTCATTTGATTGAACACAACCAATCAGAAAAACATTATACTGAAAACAGATCCCATGGGCTGTTTTCACTCTATCACGTTGCTATGGATACAATTTGATTATTTATTTCGATTTTGACGCTTCAAATATTTAATATTTCAAAATGTCACGATTTGGTCTTAATACTGACGAGAATATTAATGAAATTATAGAAGCTCTGTATTTCTTTTCTATAATTAGCAAAAAAAATAACTATCCGAATAACCCTCGAACAATGATAAATGCTCAAAAATCTTATAACAACTTATTCAAGCTTCCGAAATCTGTTATAAAATTTTTTCGAACAATTATCAATGTCCTTGCGTTATTACTACTGAAAATAACTCTCAAAAAAAGTAACAGAATTGCAAACTCATGATGGTAGATGCCGCTCAGTGGACAAATATAACATAGCTGAACTCTTTATTGAGCACTTTAGTAACATTGGTGAAAATTATGCTAATAAAATCTTGAAACCACAAACGATACCCCCAAGAAACAGAAACAATGTAAACTCTTTATTCCTATCTGACACCACTGAAAACGAAATCGGAATCATAATAGTGTAATGTTTTTCTTATTTATTAAAAGTTCTTATTACGGGTGGGATAAATTTCAAACACTCGGTATGGCTACTTACTAATTTATTTAAAACACTTAACTAATCACTAATACTTAATTTATATATACTCAGTATATTCACTTAAACTTATTTATATGGACACTCAATTTATATTTACTGTTTGCTATTTCGGTGTATTTATTTCACGTGATCACTTTTATCAACTCACTCTTCCGCTGATTGGTCCTTATTTACATTAAAGCCATTTTTACTAGTAAATTCTGAGCTGCGGCTTATACACAAAAATAATTTTTCTCGCCATTTCTAAATAAGTCTGTTTACATAAGTTAGTCCTGAACTCGTAAACAGTTTTTTATAACTGCGTATCCGCCAAAACTTTAACTTCTATACCTGGCTTAGACAGAGTCGGTTTTAGGTACTATAACAGTGTGCTGTTTCGTAACAATAGATTCACTTAAAAATAGTAACGCACCAGGCGTAGATGGCATAAAGGCCGAGATTTTTAAAAATATCAAATATGAGATAATACCACGAATAGTAGATCTCAAAAACTTTACATTTCGTGTAGGTAAATGTCCCAATCAATCTCCTTAATAACAAATTTAACAAAAATATTTGAGAAAACTGTAAAACAAAGATTGGTAACATTTAAAAAAAAAATAACTATAATTCAAAAAATCAGTACGGGTTCCAGGAAGGTTTGTCTACTAGCGACGCAATAGTGGAATTAACAAATACAACCTATCCGTTAGTTGACGACTGTAAACCAGGTATCTGCGTATTTCTCGATCTAGCCAAGGCGTTCGATACTATATCACATGAACAGTTGATGGATGCTTTGTGGGACGCAGGATTGCGTGGCCCAACATATGATCTTCTTAAAGATTATTTGAAGGACAGACAGCAACAAATGAAAGTTAATGACGTTGTCAGCAGTTTTCACACTACAACTTACGGTGTCCCTCAGGGTACCGTATTGGGCCCACTTTTATATATATATTATTGGCCTTTTAGATGTGGAGAAGTGGAGAGTGAAATAATCAGTCTTGCTAATGATACTGCTGTTATGTACAGCAGTGACACATGGGAGCGCTTAAAAATAAAAATAGAGTCAGATTTTCCAAAAATTATCGCATGGTTCAGACATAAAAAGCTAACAATTAATTTTGAAAAAACTTATTTTATGCCATTCAGTAGTTATAAAAATTCCTTGCCACCTTACACTGATATTGAAATAGAAAGTTTACAAAATATTAATATAAAATCCACTCGTGAAATAAAATACCTAGGTATAAAAATTGATTCTCACTTAAAATGGGATGCACATGTTGGAGACATTGCGAGGTGTTTACGATTACTACTTTCAAAGTTTAAATATCTGAAATCAATTCTAGACATTAGCTAAAGAAATAGTATATTACGTAACAAGAGTTGTAAGTAACCCATTACGCACGAAATGAAAAAGTTTATTCACGAAGCCGCGCAGCGGCGAGTACATAAATTTCATGAGTGCGTAATGGGCTTACAACTCGTTTAACGTACTATACTTTTTCTACGCCCATTAATTTTCTTCCATTAAGTAAAAAACATCGCAATCATTTAAACTTCACTATAATAGTTGTTAATAACAACTGAACAATTATTGTAAATCGATTGTGCTTTATTATTTAATGGTGATGACCGGTTATTTATAATTGTATTATATTTTGTTCAAGAAACTGACAATATAAATGACTACACATTTATTTTCATAGCATACTACTTAAGAAAACGTGTCCTATTTTTGAAGAAATTGCATGATGTGCTGTCTACATTTAGGGGCATCACTCTTTCAATCCTAAATACATCTCGCTAATGCTAAAAGTTTTTATGTTTTTTAATTGACTAAATTTATGTAAATAGACCAAATAAAGTCTTACGTAAATGAAAATTTGATTGTAATTTAATTAAATCAAGAAGTTTAAGTTTTCTTCTCAAAACGCACGTGTATGTTATGAGATCTCATTACGTGCATGTTATTGTTAAATGTCTTATACAAGGAATGTTGACAGTGCGATTTTTGACGTTTACAGACATGGACGTATAAAAAATAATTTATTACTCACTCGTAGAGTCAAGATTGAGTTACGGGATTCTTGGATGGAGTGGTATTTTACAAACACATTTAAAAACTATAGAAGTACTTCAAAAGAAAATTTTAAAAATTATATTTATTAAAAAAATTGACTATACCTCTGACTCATGGATATCAGACAATTATATGTTTACTCTATTATATTGAACATCTATAAAAATAAAAAAATCTTACGAAATATAGAACACAACTACTCTACAGGTTAAAAAATGAAAATTATGCAGCTACCAATATAAGTAGGAAAACAATTGGACAACGGAATATTCTATATCTATCTGCCAAGATCTTCAAATATTTGCCCAATATGTATAAAATTTATATAACAACTATTAATTCCTTGAACATGATTAAAGGATTTCTTAAAAACATTGTCCTGAATTCAAACACTTATTCAACTGCTTGCGCACGACCATATCGGTTTTAACGAGCTTGAATATAGTCACTGTTTGATATGTTGGTTCATACTATCTCCAACCCTACATATACTCTTACAATCTTGGAAATTTGAAAAGTAATATTTGTGAATTATGTTATGAAGAAAATATTGTTGTTAAAGTGTTATTATATAGTAGGGTGCTCTTTTTATAATATTTACAAATTATTTTGTTCTCCTGACTTGATCTTTGTCACATTTCCAGTGTTTAAGTTTTTAATTAGTTTGGTGATTTGGGACGGGGACTGTCTTTTTGTTAGAATTTGTAGGACGTCTGTCAAGCGCACATTGTCGAATGCCTTTGTTAAGTCTATGAAGCAGATGTAAGCAGGCTTGTTAAACTCTATTGATTTCTCCTTTAGTTGTTTCATTATGAAGAGAGCGTCCGTTGTTGACCTGTTTGTTCGAAAACCAAGCTGTTCCTCTCTATTCTTGATACGTGATTCCAATTTGTCTTTTAGGATGCTAGTGAGCAGTTTCATGGACGTACTTAGCAGGGTTATGCCCCTGTAGTTTTCAGGTGCTGTCTTTTGCCCCTTTTTGAAGATGGGAATAGTGATGCTGCTGCGCCAATCTTCGGGAATCTGTGATGTATTCAAAATTTTATTGAAAAGAGTTAGCAACTTCTCGATGAGTTTCTTTCCCCCATATTTTAGCAATTCATTCGGGATGTTGTCTGTACCCGCGGCTTTCCTGTTCTTCTTTTTCTCAGCTTTTCCTCTGTTATCAAAACATCATCGGGTGTTTCGTCTTCATTCACCCATGTATCAGTTGTTTCTTAATCTTGGTACAGCTCTGTAAAATATTTTTCCCAGATGTCAGGTGATATGTTTTTAGTTTGAACGTATTCATTTACTGGTTTTTTTCTGTTTTTCAGCATCTTCCAAACCTCTCTTTGGGCTCCATAAAGGTCGTGTTCCATTTCACTGGTGAATCGTCTCCAGTGTTCCCTTTTTATGGCTCTGATAGCTGCATTGGCTTTGTTTCTGTTTTCAACGTATCTCGTTCGATTGGTTTCTGTTGGTGAACTTAAATACAATAGGTAGCTTTTACGTTTCATATCTGCCAGTTCCTTCACTTCCTTACAAAACCATGACTTGATGTTCTTGTTGTTTAATTATGTTATGCTTTTCACAAATTGGAAACATGAAAATGCAATGTCAATCAAATATGAAGGTACAATAATATTTGTGTTTTTGAACTAAACAGGTGAGTTAATAGTAAAAATACTTGTCGAGTTCATAAGCAATTTGAAATATTTAAATATTTGCAATCAATTACATATACAAACTACTCGTCTTTGTGAAACTGATACTGGTGACTTTTAGTCTTATTTCAGAATGAAATAGGGCTATTGTAGAGAGTAGCATGACGCGACTTCGGAAAAATTTCAATGCAGTTTTTCGTTTTGGTGTTCCTAGATGCCAAAATCACCCTCCGTTCCAAAGGTTATATATATATATGTATATATATATATATATATATATATATATATATATATATATATATATATATATATATATATATATATATATATATATATATATATATATATGTATGTGTTATAACGGAATTTGCAAGCACGATAGAGGGCGTATTTTTTGACGAATCGAAACCAAACTCACTACAAAAATCGGTTAGGCCAAAATCTTGGACGAGTTCGTTAATGAGCCAAATCGGCCCAGTAAAAACAAAATGGCGGCCTGTCAAAGTTGAAAAAAAATCGTATTTCTTTTGTTTTTCATTTGACGCAAAAAAGTTACTAAGCTTTTTTATAGACCTTAACACGTTCTACAACTTTTGTATTTAACATTTTTCTCTAAATCGTACATTAAAACATTTATTTAAGAAAATTCACAAACTTACCAGAATTTTTTTTAATTTTTTTGTTTTTGATTTGATGCCAGAATGCTACTTTGGTTTTTTGTACATCTCTATTACTTTTGTATCTAATTTTTTATTTTCGGTTTTATGCAAACATGTTACTGAAATAAGACTGTCCAATTGGTCCTGTGCCATTGGGATTTTTTTATCTCCAAATAGGTTCCAAATAAAGTCTTGTGTAAGATGAACGACAGCCACGACTCGACTTTTGAAAGAGTTTCTAAAAATTGGCCAACGCCGGATATACTTTCTTTATATAACTCCTATTTGGATTGCCTTTTTAGGTTGGTTTTACTTCTTCATGAGCTTCCTCAAGATCCTGCTTTACTCAGTTCACAATTACTCGTTCTTTTTGGCCCGAAGTCCCTCAATGTACACTATGTTTAATTTGAAAACTTGTTATTGTCTACTAGTTTTTATCACGCTGAACAATTTTTGTTTCAATGTCAATATCATCAACGATAGAAAAATAATAATGTAACTTCCCGTAGCACCGAATGGTAAATATCTTCGATTCCTATATCAGAAATATATTCTTGTTTCTTAATTGTCAAAAAATTTTACATGGTTTATTACAAAAATATTATCTCTTTTAAATCAAGTCATGGTGCGCCTATGATACATAAACATTTAATGTTAATATTCCTCGTTTAAAGTAAAATTTTAATTACTGAAAAACACTCTTACACTCGAGGAGATACACAAGCACGAGTAAACTTTCAGCAATTCCTACTAAATGTTTTATTGTTTTTTTTTGTTTATCCAGGTAAGAGGAGAACGTTTTCGAAGCCAAAGGGTGAAACACTCAGAAATACAGAAATAGAAAAAACAACTTCATAAGTAAAATAACAGAAACGTGAATGACGCTCGCGTTTTTATTATGAGATGGAAAAGATCAAATTACATTTTAATCTAACTGAAATTTATGGAATCACTTACAATAAAATAAATCAGACAATACGTATTTATATACAGGTTGCTGCATCGATTTAAAACAGAAAGATATGTGAATACAAAATTGTTAAATGTAAAAACAAAAATATCCCAATCAAAGTAGTCTGGTATATATAAACTTAAATGTCCAGAATATAATGCTGTCTATTTTGGTCAAACTCTTAGAAACTTTGAAATACAGTGAATACTGACGAGCATGCAGATTAAAACAACCAGATATATCCCACTATGCAAAACATCTAGGGGAAAGTTGGGTAAAACGGGATACTTAGTATCCTAGTTCTCATAACTTTTTGAATAAAGCAATGCTGGGGACTATTTTTTGGCTCCAGTTTCAGTTATTATAATTGGCTTTTGATTGATACCATTTTTTATGCACAAAACAAAAGCCACATGAGATACAAATATGTATAATAAAAAAGTAGCAAGTATTCCGCTTCATCCACCTAGTCTGATAAAACAGAATACTTAAGCTTGTATAGTTGCCATAACGTTTAGTCCTCAGCAAGTAAGACATAACATGGTAAATAAAGAACAATTATTATTTCTATATTTTATATTTTCCTATCGCCTTACCATAGATTTGGTGGTAAAATGGGTGAATATAGTTCTTAACTAGAGATCAAAGTCATTCACCCTAGCACATTTCTTATTATGTGAGCAGTTCCCATGAGTGCAATTTTTTGCACCTCATACATGGATGGTTTACCTGGGATCATCTCTAAGTATGTCTTCAAACTTTCCCATATAATTCCCAATGCTCCTACAATAACGGGTACCACTTTGGATTTTGTATTCCACATCCGGCTTATCTCGATTTCTAGATCTGGGACAGATATTTCGATCAAAAGACATGTATTTATGTTCTTATCATATAGTACTATGTCCGGTGTATTTTCCAGTATTGTTCTGTCAGTAATTACAGCCATATCCCACATAACATCGATGTTGTTGTTGGTTACGACTTTTTCTGGGACATGATTATAATACTTTTCTGCTACACGCAATCCTATTGCGTTGCATATAGACCAATGGATGAATAAAGCAACCTTATTATGTCTGTTAGTCAATTCTGTTGGGGCAAGACTCGTACATCCGGCTAATAAGTGGCTAATGTGTTCATCTGTTATGCCACAGAGACTACATTTACTGTCTACCGATTGTTTCAATATGTTCTTTTGATAGTATCTAGTAGCTACTACCTGATCTTGAGCTGCTATAATGAGACTTTCAGTTTCTCATTCAAGTCTAGAACTACCTAACCAAGCTATGCTTCCCATCTCATTAACTGTTGGTTTGCCTAGATTCCTGAAACATCCATCTAGTGGCTTTTGTTGTAATGTCTGGATCTTGTGCCTTTCAATTACATCTTTGATCGAATTTGTATTCCTCAGAGTATTATCTGTTATAAGATACTTTTCTCTTATTTGTGCTGACTCTTTTTGTTTTTATTATTATTATTATTATGACTTAAGCGACTCACTTTCTCGGCCGTAGCCGGAAAACGTTCACCGACCCCTCGCGCGCGCCATTGTGGTTTGGCTCTGTGGGAGCTCGGGCCAAATGGGTTAGGGTTTTCTAAGTTGGATTATATGGTGTCAGGTTAGGGCCCGAGCCCATCGCTGGTAGGGTTCGGCACGGTTAATGGGGATGAAGTTCATCATGTTCCATTAGTCCGGTGGATGTTTCGATGGTCTATACTTCGTCGTTCAAAAATTTTCTGGTGATATGACATGTCTGGAGAATCACCGTCCTCTGGATAATTTTTGCGAGGCCTTTAGGTAGGTTGAGTTGCTCTAAATATTTCAAGAACCTCTTCGTCACCACGCCTGTAGCCGATATTATGACTGGGATTGTTCTCACTTCTTCTAATCTCCATACGTGTTTAAGTTCGATAGCCAAGTTTTGGTATTTATTTCTCTTTTCAATCTCCGTTTTCTGCAGGTTGCTGGTTAGGGGGCATCCTATATCAATATTGGTGGCCTTCTTATATTTCTTTTTGATCACCAGGATATCAGGGCGGTTGTTATCTAAAGTCCTATCGGAGTGGATTGGTCTATCCCAGTACAGCACTGTTTCTTCGTTTTCTAAAACAGCTTGAGGTACATATGTATAGAAGGGTGATGGGTTAGTAACAAGTCCTAAGTCAAGTGCTACTTCTCTGTGGATGATCTTCGCCACTTCGTTGTGTCTTCCCAGATACATTCCCGTAGCCAAAGCAGGGCAGCCCCCAGTGACATGTTCGATAGTTTCTCCCACTGCTTTACACTTTCTGCAGACATCCTTAACGTCGGGGAATGTATTTCTCATAATTTCTAGTTCGGATGATGCTATCCTGAATGGCTGTTATAAATCCCTCGGTCTCTGGGTGTAACGTTCCTTCCTTCAGCCATAGAAGCGAGGTTTCCTTATCAATCTCTGGGTTGTTTAACGCATTGAGATGCTTTCCGTGGAGCACTTTGTCTTGCCATGCTGTTTGGATATCCTCGTTCGTTAGGATCGTTACAGCATGTTGTCGATCTTTGAGGTTAAGTGGTGTATATCTGTTGTCACTCTCCACTATTTTCCTAATGAGAGGCCTGTTCGAGTTATAGAAGTAGAGTCTCATGTTATTATTATTATTATTATTATTATTATTTTCCTTTTTGTGTCACCGGATTTACACCCGGCGTGTTTCAACGACAGTCGGCCTCAACAGCAAGACTTTCGTTGGGTGTCACTATTCTAGAAATGACCTAACAATGTTTGTCGCATCCAGGATTACAGATTTTTGCATTAATCGGTAGGTTGACTCAGGAATATCAATGTCTTTGAGGGAAGTACTTAGTTTCTTGGAAATTAGCCCCATACAGGATAAAACAACTGGAATGATCTTGACTTCTTTAAGATTCCACAATTCTTTTATTTCGGTCCTTAGCTCGGCGTATTTGCTTAGTTTTTCATTGTATTTGCTTTCTGTGTTAGAATTATTTGGGATCGATATGTCAATAAGCAGAGCTTGCTTGGATTGTTTATTAATGACTGTGATGTCCGGCCTGTTGTGTCGTACTGTTACGTCCGTCATGATAGTTTTATCCCAGTAGATCTTAACATACTGATTATTATTATTATCATTATTATTGTTATTATTAATATTAACAATATAAAAGGAAAGGTTAACAAAACAAATTATTAAAATGTGTTATTGACAGAAGTCATAGGTAAAAACTTCGTCTTTGTTTTCCCCCACTCCGCACTTCATCTAAACTTCCTCTGCTTTAGAGTTGGAATAAAGTTAGCTGTACAATATACAGGCTGCTTCATCGCTTTCATCTTCTGAACGTGAATCATTAGTTTCCTTCTTTTTATATTTTTTTACCCTTGGTATTATTTTGGTTTTTGTCTCTCACTATCGTTTCTTCTGCACGGCTACTGTCTTTCTCTTTTGGGTTTCTTGCTTTTACGTCTTTTCTAGTCGTCATCTCATTGTCATTTATTTTGCCTTTTTTATTCAGTTTGGTTATATTGGCTGTTCTTCAGTATCTCCTAAGTTTAACTTTGCCTTCTTCGTAGGAAGTCTTTTAGAAATTGATTCCTCTAGTTCCTCTTTATATGGTGTCGATGTGAACACTGCAGTTTACCCCTTCTTCTTTCATTTAGATTTAATTTTCGTTCAGAATGTGGAAATGGAACAATTTGTTGTGACGTTATAACGAAATTCTGGGTGGTATGGGAACATGAAGGAGTAGAAATTGCATAAAACTGCTCTGTGGGAATAGGTGTTTTGCTTGTTGGCTTTCTCAGTGGTGTTCTCAGCGGTGTCCTTGGTGGTGCTCTAGGGTTCTGGTAACTGGTTATCGTTTCTTTCGCCTTAAGTGGGCCTATTTGTAGTCTCAACCGGTTCAAACGTACAGTCTGGAAAGATCCCTGGATTTGGTATATGTATCCCCGTTTTTCTAAATCCGCTAACTGCAGTTTGGACGCTAGCGGCTTTCATAGAAGCATTTCCGAAAAGTTTTCCTATTTGAGAAATTGTAATAGGCCTGCCTTGATGTTGCTGCATCTATCTTCGGACCTCTTAACTGTAATACATGTTGAGTGGTGACATAAAACTTATATCTAGGGGTTGGAGACGGTATGTTGTATGTAGTGGAAAGCACAGTAAAACAACACCGTTATACCTAGATCTATGAATTAGCAATATATTCTTGGTATGAGTGGCATGGCCATCTAGAAGCAAAAGAAAGGGATTTTATTTAGAAGTCTTGGAAAAAGCAATGTATTTATCGAACCAACTCAAAAATAGTTCCGTTTGCATCCACCCTGATGGATGGTAATGAGCTGTAACGCCAGGGGGAGCATCATCCAACAGTTCAGCCTTTGCCCTAGCTCTTGGGACAACGAACAATGGTGACATGAATGCACCACTAACACTCATGCAGATCTCCGCTGTAACCAGAACCCCACGTTCAGCCGAAGACAAGCAGCCAACTTTTCGCTATCGGGTTTTACCAGACCATCCTGTTTTACCCTCCCCCCCCCCTTCCCCTACTTGACACCAAATATTCTTTTACATATAACACAGAACTAGAAGTACTACGTATTTGTAATAAGAAACAAGAATTGCATTTACTTGCAGAGTTGGAAATTAGAAGACGCTTAAGAAACCAACAATATGAAGTCGTCAATTAACAGATAAATCTAGGGAGTTCCCCACATTAAAACTGTCTTTCTTTCTTTCTTTTCCTGGTTTTCTATATCATTGCACAGTTAAACTGATCTTAATTGGGAAAAATGATATCCATGAAATCCCCATAATGAGTGCCACCAAACCGTAGGAAGAGAGGAAGACCTAGGAAATAATGGAAAGAAGGGTAACTAAAGCTATGAGTACTAGAGACCTAAGAGAAGACCAATGGAACAATAGAAACGAGTGGAAGTTAGGTATCGGACAACGTCGCCGGACGTTTTAAAGCCGATCTTATTATTATTATTTCAATTGTCAAATTTTTTAGAATTTTTAACATTTTATCAATATATTATGGAATTATCTAGAAACAGTAAGTTTCATTTAAGACAGTAATATGAGTAGATATATATATATATATATATATATATATAGGCATAAGATAGGCCCTAGGGCATATAGCCGTGTGAGAATTTTCCATCTGTATCTATCGCTTGCTACGCTTTTCCAGTTCCGTATTCCCTTTTCCGCGACGTCCTGCATTACGGCTTCTTTCCACTTTCTTCTGGGCCTACCTCTCTTCTTCTTTCCCTCTGGTCTTTTCCATGCTACTTCTTTCACATCTCTTGACTGTTCCATCCGTTCTAAGTGACCTAACCACTGCACTCTTTTTGATAGGATTACTTCAATTATTGTTGAGTCATTGTATAGATCATACAACTCCTTATTTGTGCGCCTCTCCCATCCTTCTGCAGTTTTTTTTCCGCCATAAATTTTCCTTAATATCTTCCTCTCCCAGATTTCGAGTTTGGATTTCTGCTTCTTATTCATAACCCATGTTTCACATCCGTATAGCACTGTCGGTCTTAATATTGTTTTATAAATTCTTTTCTTGATTGCTCGTGTGATTTGTTTTGATCTCAAGATTTTGAGTAATCCTCCAGCACATCTATTGCCCTTGGCTAGTCTAAGATCGATTTCTGCTTCTTCCTCACATTTATCATTTATTAGGACACCTAGATACATATAGTTCTTGGTTTCCTTTATTTGTATTATTTTATCGTTCTGTAGCTCTAGCCGTAATGTCTCAGGCTCTTCCGTTACTGTTTTATTTTTTAGTTTCATGTACTGGCTTTTTGCTTCATTTATCTCCAACCCCACTTCTTGTGCTGCTGTCACTAGATCTTTTGCTATTTTCATCAGTTTTTTTTTCCTTGATAATAAAACTACGTCATCTGCATATGCCAAACATTGGTGGCTTTTGTTCAGTAATGTACCTCGACGGTTGATTTTACTTTTCCTTATAACATCTTCTAATGCTATGTTGAATAGCATGGTAGATAGGGGGTCTCCTTGCCTCAGTCCTTGGGTTGTATCAAATTCTTCTGATTCTTCCCCTTCTACTCTTACTACATTTCTTGTCTGCTTGAGTGTCATTTCCACCAGTTTGCATAACTTCTCTGGAATTTTGTATTTTCTTGAGACTCTCAATAGCTTAGTCCTGTTTATCGTGTCATAGGCTGCCTTAAACAGCATATATGTAGGAATCTCGTATTCGTAACAGTGTGTTAATACTTGTTTTAGTAAGAAAATTATTTGGTCTGTTGTTCCTCTAGCCTTACGAAATCCACACTGGTACTCGCCGGTTATCTTTTCTGTATAAGTTTCTAATCGTCTTTTTATTAGTGTGGCTAGTACTTTGTACATGCAATCAAGTAGTGCTATTCCTCTGTAATTGTTGCAATGTGAAATGTCACCTTTCTTGTATATCGGTAGAATTACTGCTTTTTTCCACCCTTCTGGCATATGTTCAGTCCTCCAAACCTCTCGTATTAACTTAGTAATTTCTCTTTTTAATACAATACCTCCGTATTTCAAGTTTTCTGCTGTAATACTATTGGATCCTGGGGCTTTATTATTTTTCATATTGTGGATAATTTCTTCTATTTCAGCTAGTGTAGGTTCTTCATCTTCGGAACGGTTTTCTTCTCCCAATGGAACGTCTTCTCTTTCTTCTGTTTCTAGTTCTGCATTTACTTTTAATAGCTCTTCAAAATGGCTTTTCCATCTTCTTATTATTTCAGTTTTTGCTCCTAGCAGTTTACCGTTTCCATCATTGATGTATAGTGTTTTTGGCCTGTGTCCTTTATTTATTTATTTCACATCCTTGTAGAAATTTCTAATTTCTTGTCTCCAGTATTTTTATTCTGTTTTCATCGTGTTCTCTTTTCTTAGTTCTGCAAATCTTTTTTGCAATTTTCGTCTGTTCGATGTATTCCCGTTTGTACTGTTCTTTCCCGGTCTGTAGATATTTTTCCCTTAAACTTCTTTTCTTACTTATTTCTTCCATACATTCGTCGTCAAGCCAGATCTTCCTTTTGGTAGCCTTTATGGCGTTTAAGCTTACGTCTGACGCTTTCAAAATTGCTGTTTCCATCCGTGATAATTTCTTTTCTACACCCTGTTCTAGTTCTGTTTCCCTAGTTTGTTCTAAGTATCTCTCGATTTTAGATCTGTATTTACCGGCTACTTGAGGATGTTGCAATTCTTCCATGTAATATTTCACCGTTCTTCTGTTTTTTTTCTAATTTTTCTTTTATCTGTTTCTGTTAGCTTAAATTTAGCCATTACTAGAAAATGGTCAGAGTCTATATCGGCACCCCTATATGATTTTACATTTTTTATTGATTTGGCATCTTTTTCCCCTATTAATATGAGTAGATACCCCAAAGTAAGGGTCGAGACAGTGAATTTTATATATTATAACCCTTACATAATGATCCAATATACGTTGCAAAGGTAGAGGAAGCCCCAGAAGAAACCTTATCAAATAATTTCCTAATACTTAATCATTCTAATAATTATTAATTAATCTATGTCAATATTTCTAAAATAAATATTTCATATAATCTGTATTAGTTATCTTCTTAGGCCATCTCAGTCCTTAATGAGTTTGGCTCTTGGCAGCGGTTTTCACAGTATCTCTGCAATTCGCTGACTGGGAATATATTTTAAAATTATTACCTTTTTTGAAAAAGTTCTCGCGAGAAATGATATTTTATATCTATATGCATAGATCGTTTATGACTTGCTGGACTGTTGGCAATACTAATACAACTATTATTATTCTCATAAATTATTCTGATATAATTATTTTCATACTATTAGCTAATGATATCAAAAAAAAGCTTCTCTAACTGCCTCAAAAAGAGCCATATACACAGGCTCTGTTGATGATGCTGCTATTGAAGTTTGCCTTTTTGTATTCCAGCATATGGTACAACGTTCAAATATTTTAAACAAATAGCCAGTTGTACTTTTGCGATCTCAAGTATCATTTCCTCCCCAGTCAGAATCTACATGTAATGTCAGAATATTGTTGTATTTCCTTTGATGTATGTTATCCTAATGTTATTTGAGCCTTTTAAATACCTCATCACTCTTTTCAGACATTTTCACAGTTAAATATAATTTTTATTATTACATCTACTCACCAAATCCAGAAATTAAGTGGCTATTTTTTCTCAATTCTATCTGAAGAATATCGTGTTGACTTACCTAAAACAAAAGAAAATCGTGAATAAATAAGTGAAGAGCATACTAAATGATATATATAAAGTGATCACATTGTTATTTTGAACTACGTCAATATTTTATAAAGATGCATTTTTTTGCAATCATCAAAGTAGTGTCTTAAATTTAAAATTCCGTTCAATATTTTAACCTTCTAGTCTAGTAAAAAGTGGAGAACTCCCTAGATTTATCTGTTCACTGACAACTTCAGATTGTGGGTTTCTAAATTTAATTTAATTTACCGAAAACCAACACACACTGAAGTGACTATTCCATATAGTTCCAATCACTGGACGTCACATAAACTAGCGGCATATAATTCATGATACATAGAGCATTTTCAGTTCCTATAATTGAATGTAATTTTGATAGAGAGATTAATAGAATTGTAGAAATAGCAACATCCAACGGTTATCCATTACATATGATAAATAAACTAATTAATAAAAAAGAGGAAAAAGTGGCATTACAACTAATATTTCCTAAACAAAGTAAAGAAATGAAAACTTATAAAACCATCACATATGCAAGAAATATTTCTAATAATATTTCAAAGATAATATCTTCAGCAACAAATACAACAAATTCTTTTAAAACAGAAAGTAACGTAAGTACAAAATTGTTAAATGCAAAATCAAAAATATCACCATTGAAGAAATCAGGTATATATAAACTGAAATGTCCAGAATGTAATGCTGTCTATTTGGGCCAGATCTTTAGAAATTTTGAAATCCGATACAGTGAAGACTTATAACGTTAACAATGAGGCACTGAAATTGTTTTTCTAAGTCAAATAGTGATTTTTCTTACCGATTTCTGTATAAAAAATATTGTTCTTCTATCTCGTGTGCGATTGCATTTCAATTGTTATTGTTTATTATTCTAAGGTGTGTCATGTGCAGTGTCTAGAGCATAAAGTTGCATTATGATTGATATATAAAAGTACTTTCCCACGATAGACGCTCGGTACCATTATTTGGACCAGAACAGTACCTAAGGGCTTGATTAAACAGCAGTTTAGTCACACACTCGATACTACTCATCCTGAATCCAACATCTAATAATGTGAAATGTATATAATCTGATTATAGTTCATGCGCATATTCAAACGAAGGATCTCTTTTGAGGGAAATGATAAAATTATCGTTTATTTCTATTTGTTAATGTCATTAACATGAACAAATTATCCCTTTACGGAGAATAAATAACTACCAGTTTCTTCATTCATACTTGTTAATTTTAGGTTTAAGATTGTGAGTATAAAAACAAATGATAAAATCAGGTTTTTGTATATCTTTTTTGCCGGTCGATGTTTCGACCAGTATCATACTGGGCTAATAATTAGGGGAATTTGTTCTAAAATAACAGATCCTAAAGTTATCCGTTAATATCTTGCAAATTTTTTGGCGTTTCGAAACAAGAATTGTAAGAATATAAGAATGTATTTATTTATCAAATATAAGGAACGGCATATAACAATTTACCATTAATAATGTAATGTTTTTGTTATTTATTTAAACAGTAAACGGATGGGATAAACTTTAAACACACGGTATAGCTACTTACTAATTTATTTAAACGCTAAACTAATCAATAATACTTATTTCATATATTCAGTATATTCACTTAAACTAATTTATATAAACAGTTCACTAATTTATATTCACTTATTTATTTATCTATCTCACGATGTCTAATTATCAACTAACTTATCCCCTGATCGGTCCTTATATATATATATATATATATATATATATATATATATATATATATATATTAATACATATCCTCTATCTAAATTCTATAGAAAACATTGAAATAAAGAAAATATGCATATTTAGATGTAATACTAGTAATACACACTGTATTATCAATAATTTGAAAGGTTCAATATACCAATAAAATTTGACATTTCAATTTCATATGACATTACTGCAGAATAGACTTAATGACAGATAGATTTTAAAACGATTTGAAAAACCAGAATACAGATGTCTCTATTAGCAAATGGCACTTATAAATAAAATAATGAAAATCTCTCTTGGTATATAAAAACGTAAATTTGTAATTTAAAAAAAAGAATGATAGGTAACCAAAGGAGAAGAGAATTATTCATTGAAATATTTTAGTTAGTTGAATTTGAAATCCCCATGAGACAACATCATAATAAGAGTTGTCTCAAATTTAATTTTGAATATGAGGGAATTTATATAATCGTTATCAGTTCAACATATCTTGCCTTTTGTAAAGCCAGTGCGTGTACTATTCACAAAGAATTAACGCTAAAGCGCAAGTGGTTTTCGCGTTTTCTAAATTATTGATTTGGAAACGTTTGTTCCGGAAATTCTAAAAATACGTTTTAGAATACGTACGAGATCTTCTAGTATGCAGTTTGGTGAGTCCAGTCCATATTATATATTATTCAGCTTACAAGAAAATTTACGTATTTTACATTGACAGATATAAAGTATAAATTTAGACATTTTGAATTTTCGGTTAAATTTATTTAGATAGGAAATTTCTAACATAGATTGTTTTTAATATTAAGGTTTGATAGAAAATTCTATCTTTGTTTATGCGTTTATGATATTTTTTGAAGAGTTTTAATTTCTGTAAATGTTATTTTGATAATATATTATATAAATTTGAATTCCAAATTTCTTTGGCTCTCTTTTCATATTCATTTTCATTATATTTGATGATTTTTATACTATAGAAAATTTAGTATAATAAGTGACATTTAGTTACTCTCCTGACAGTAAATTCATATATGTCATAAGATAATTTAAATTGTCTTATAGTGTATTGGATAAACAGTTACTGTAGATTTGAATAGTGTGATACGTAATTTAGAAAATTATTTGGAAATTTACAAATTTGAATTATTAGTTGAAATCTTTGATCCCT
Source organism: Galeruca laticollis (assembly GCA_963921935.1). Classification (NCBI taxonomy): domain Eukaryota; kingdom Metazoa; phylum Arthropoda; class Insecta; order Coleoptera; family Chrysomelidae; genus Galeruca; species Galeruca laticollis. Next base: position 243,950,573 of record OY998177.1, on the reverse strand, counting down.
CCCTGAGAAAAGAGTGAGTTGATTGGTGTTTGTTGTATTGATTTATCTTCCATAATATGAAATTTAATATTTATTTAGCCGGGCACATTAATTTGACAACTGCTGTCATTAGAAATTTTATAGGTTATATTTAGAGGTAAAGGTATTTTCACAATAGTATAGTTATTATCACAAATTGTGATGACAGCTACAAATTAAATTCAGCATCATAAATATAATTAAAGAACATTGAATATATTATAATATATATATATATATATATATATATATATATATAACGAGCATACAGATTAAAACAACCAGATAAATCCCACTACGCAAAACATCTACTTGACACCAATCATTCATTAACACAGAACTAGAAATACTATATTTGTGATCAGAAACAAGAACTGGATTTCCTTGAAAAATTGGAAATTAGAAGACACTTAAGAAACCCACAATAGGAAGTCGTCAATGAACAGATAAATCTAGGGAGTTCTCCACTTTTAAACTGTCTTCTTAAGTGATAATTGTAAAGATCAGCAGATATAGTTTTCCTGGTTTTCTATATCATTGCACGACTGTTTCTCACTTTATTGCCCACAGGATATAAACACAAATTACACTGACTGGCTTACTGGATTCAAACAGTATAATAGGTGGAGATTTCAACGCACATCACGAGTTTTGGGGCTCTTACAAAAATAACCCCAAAGGTAAACAAATCAAAGAAGCTTTGGACGATAGTGATTAGTGATATTGTAATTTTAAATACTGGGCAACCCACGCGATTTACTAATAATAACAATCAATCTGCAATAGATCTCACGCTCTCCACGCCTGATCTGGCGCTTAACTGCCGATGGTACACGCTTGCGGACGTTACGGGATCAGATCATTTCCCTATTATAATAGAAGTAAACAAAAACATTTACAGTATCCGCCAAAATAAACAGTACAAAAATCAAAATAAAAATTAATTTTCAATTTCTGTAATGTAAGTGCTCAAAATGTTCACCATTTCGACGCAAACAAGCTTCATATCGATTTTGTAAGTCAATAATCATATTTATAAAAAGTGGTGTAACTGCCGAAAAGTATTTTGTATTCTTTCCCGTAGTTCGGCAATATTCGCCGGCGGATTTTCTGAGTGAAATATTTTGTCCTTCATTATGCCCCAAATGTATGCGTCAATTGGCGTCAGATCAGGTGAATGAGAAGGATATTTGAAGTCTGTTCCCCGAGAAATTATTCTATTATCGAAATGCTGACGGAGTAAGTCTAAGGTGCGCACAGCTGTATGGCTCGTTGCACCATCTTGTTGGTACCATTGTGTGCGAAACTGTAGATTTCGAACACGGCAAAATTTATTAAGATCTCTCACAAAAGGTATAATAATATTCTCTCTATAACGCTCTTGGTTGACAGTAAGTGGATTCTGATTATCATCTTCAACGAAATAAGGACCAATCATTCCATGGCCAGATACCGCGCACCAAACGGTAACTCGAAGACTGTGGAGTGGTTTCTCTACAATTACATCAGGACGTTCAAATCTAAGGAATCTGGTTGTTTGTCGATTAATATAGCCGCTAAGATGAACGTGACTCTCGTCTGAAAACCATATGTTTTTCAAAAATTCGGGATCTTCGTAAATTAAACTCAACATGCGACCACAGTAAATTTCTCTTGCACGTTTGTCCGCAGCATTTAGTCGTTGTCCAACTTGAATACGGTATGGATAATCACCAATTGATTTGACCATGCGACGTAAAGACGTTTCACTAATGTTGAGTTTACATGCAGTTCTTACAAGACTTCTTTGAGGTGATTGCACAACTTGGTTAAAAACACGTCCTTCATTTTCGTTAGTGCATACTGTTTTTCGACGACATGAAGACCCTTTACGTTGACACAATACACGACCAGTGCGACGAAATTTTTCAACAACAGCTTACATCACAATTTTACTAGGAGCTGCTTTATTAAATTTTTGTTGATATTTTATTGACACCTGTTCTAAGCTTGGACCATCATTACGACCTTTTCCGTATGAACGAAAATAATGCTCTACCAAAAAAACTTTTTCTTCCGTTGTTAGAACCGTTTTTAAATCAAATTTAACTGCAGCGTACTTTTAATATATCAACTAATGACAATTAAGTCAAATATGACAAATCCATATTACATAAACAACTCCACAGCACTCTCTGTTTCGGTACTGTTTATTTTGGCGGATACGGTACTTTGATGAAGATTATCTCCCAAAAACTAAATGGAACTTGCGCAAAGCCAACTGGAAATTATACCAGGACGCAGCTGATACTTTTTTTACCCAAAACTGCCGAAGAATGCATACTACTGAAGAAAAATATGATCTTCTTATCCAAGGAATTAATATGGCTGTTGATGTGGCAATCCCGGTTAACAAACCCTTCAAACACAAAAATAAAATAAAATTACCTCTTTGGTGGGACCCGACGCCGCAATCACTCAACGTAAACAAAAATTAATGGATTATAAAAATCAAAGTACCGTGGAGAACTACACACTATGCAAACAAGAAATAGCACGAGTAGAAAAACTATTAAGAGACAAAGCCAAGGTTAGTTGGAGGAGATGGTGCTCAAAACTTAATAAAAACACATATGTGACGGAGCTCTGGAACCAAGCAAAAAGAATGCAAAGAAAAGTAAGTAGTGTGAAAAAAAAATGACAGTACTGCATGGCAAGAGGATAAACATATATTAAGTCAATCACAAAGTAGGTCTTGGTCTAGCCAAAAATAACTATTAAACATCAGGTAGGCATCAAATGAAATGTAACTTCTGTCATTCTGACGATGATATCCAGTTATCGAAACAATTGTCAATTTTTTCGAATTTTAAATTTTGTTTGAATATATTGTGGAATTAGCAAGAAATAGTAAGTTTCATTTAAAACACTTCAATTGGTGTGGTTGCAACGGTGGTTGATACATTACTCTCGTCTCTCGTCGTGAATCTAGTGACTTTTTAGGTGCTTACGTGACTTGGGTAAAGAAGGGATAAAATGCGACGCAGTTCATCCGACAAATGGTACTGCGTAAATTTTTGGCCAATCAGAGCCTTTATGCCGATATGCAATGGTTGATTTGATCTTCGAAGTTTCGTTGATTAAATACGCATGAGAGAAAAGGGGATATGTTTGTCTTAGACAGTTTTCAATCTATTTTTTGGAGATGTCGTAGCATGGTCGTTTAAAGCTTCATTTTTTGAACTTAAAATTAAATAGTAATATTTTAATTCTTCTGTTCAAACGGCTGTGGAATTTGAACACGGAAATATATATTCCTAGCAAACCTAAAATGAGTTTAAGTAAAAAATATTTGCGTTAGTTGACTATGCTATTTCATATGATGAACATATTGAAGTTACGCAGCCATTAGGTTCATATGAACTACACAACGATCCATCTAGTGTAGTTCTATGACTCATAGAACCAATTTCGAAGACGAACAGAAATTTAACATGCGACAGTTGATTCACAAGTTTAGATCTATTAAACAGACTACTTCAAGATCACAAAATTACTTATTTTGGCATTACTCGTATTAAGAAGAAAACAAAAATGCTACCATTAGATTTTACCAACACTAAGAGTCAGATATTCTTCTTTATTTCGAATTCAAGAGAATAATTCCATCGTTTTCGATACATCCAATACACTATGATGATGAAATGGGTAAATCAACGAGTGAGAAGTTCAAATCCGAAATTATCAGTTATTATAAACACACAAAGGTGGAGTGGATTATTCGGATAAGTTATATGCTACTTTCAATCTACCTAAAAACATTCAAACGTTCATAAAATTCGCATATTACAATTAATTACATTTTTTTGGTAGACCCAGTAATAAACAGCAATCTAAAGATAATTGTGAGGGCGAAAAAAATGCATTCAGTTCATTAATAGAATTATGCGTGATTTTTGACTTAATTTTTCCCCGTCGTGCACTACACGTAGCCATTTAATTGTTTTATCTTCACATGGAAATAGAAAACTGATTGCATCATATCTCTCGCTTGCTCTTTGAATTACTCACATTGATTGAAGTTAATCACTCGTGAATTTCATGCCAGTCGGTGAAATTGTTCAATAAAACACGTAGACGTAGGGAAAGAATTCCTGTTTTTAAATTGAGAGGGCAATTTTAAGAAACCGGAATCACATCAGTAGAAATCACTAAAAAAATTACTATGTAGTGATCCCTAAAGGACAGTAACGGCAAAAGGACATTAGTATAGAAATAAGATTTAAAAACTAGGTTATTACAATATTTAGCGATCATTGATCTGGGACGGTCAATGTCACTTATTAGTGGAAGCACGTTCTTGTTAATATATAAACAAACACGTACAATTTATAGACGGAGGTCAGGAATGTAGTAAATCATACCTACACTTCCTATAAAATGAAAGGTAACTAACCAGGATTAATTAATTGTTATTAATAATTTGAATAAGTCGATTGATATTATATCTGTGTATTTTTAATGTATTTAAAACGATCCCAGTGATTTTTATAGAAGTGATGTTGTTTATTCTATTCCCGAATACAGGTTGCTAGGTAAGTGGTTTCCTCAAATATAATATGCCTTTATGGTAAACGTCGAATATACGAGGGACACTTACTAAGTAACCACGACAACTAGATTGAGTGCGATGACATAAAATACTACTCATGATAAAATTATACGGTCTGGGAATAATGAACCACAAACTAAATAATAATTCAACTAAGAAACAAGTGGTAACCGTGCTTATGCATATTATTGAAAACAAAAAGAAATGTTTACTGTTGCATCAACCATGTTGGTTATTAGCGACAAAGAGTATTTTACAAAGTTTTAATACATTGATTTCAGTAAAATATCTATTTGCTTGGAACATGTAATACACTAAGAGGCATTTCGATTTAGGTAAGTAAATGTTGATGAGTCAGATTAGTGTGTTCTATCTAGTCTTGTCAGTAATACTTGGTTGGACCGCCTGCTTGGTATTGTATTCCAGGTTTCTATACTAGAATATCATATCTTCTTCTTTCTTCTATCGCACTTAGGGATTGTAAAGACTAAATCTCAAGCCAGAGAAGTGTTTTACTGGCCAGGTATTACAACAGATATTTATACTTACATAAAAAGTTGAAAGATTAGTGGAAAATTCTATAGAAAACACTTCAAGCAAAATCTACTTTCATATCCAATACCTGATAGGCTATGAAAACGTGTTGTTTATGTCATTTTCATGTATACAGATCAAAGTTACTGTGTTTTGTTTGATGCTTATTCTACCTGGCTGGAGGTTTTGCTTATAAGAAACAAAAGTGCTAAGGCTGTTATTTCTTAAATCAAACCCATTTTTGCAAGATTTGGAACCCTTGATATTTTTGTTAGTAACAATGTACCCTATTATAGTGATTTTTTTCAAAAATTTGCTAGGATTTGAAACGTTATCCTACTGACACGTAGTGCTGAATACCCGCAGTCTAACGCATTGGCTGAAAAACTGTGTTCATTGCCAGAAGCCTTCTTAAAAAGTCTTTGGAAGAAGGAAAAGGTGATTTAAGTTGGGCTTTATTAAACTATAGGAATTTTATATTAAGAGGAATACGTTATTCACCGTTTCAGTTACTAAATAGTAGACATTGTAAGACTAAGGTTCCAATGAAATTAACTGTCTCGACCCTTACTTCGTGGAATATGCTCATATTAGTGTTTTTAAATGAAACTCACGGTCTCTAGTTAATTCCACAATATAATAAAACTTATTGAAAATTCTAAAAAATTGACAATTGTTTCGATTAATCAATATCATCGTCAGAATGACAGAAGTTACATTTCATTTTATGCCTACCTGATGTTTAGTAGTTATTTTTGGCTAGACCAAGATTGTGATTGGCTTAAAATATGTTTATAGAAAAAAGAAGAAGATGTGATATTACAAATATTGAAGGTTAGATATTATTAGCCCTATGGTGATATCCTGGATATCATTTTTCCAATTAAGATCAGTATGACTGTGCAATGATATAGATAACCAGGAAAACTATATCTGCTGATCTTTACAATTATCACTTAAGAAGACTGTTTATTACTGGAGAATTCCCTAGATTTAACTGTTCATTGACAAATTCATATTGTGGGTTTCTTAAATGTCTTCTCATTTCCAGTTTTTCAAGGAAATCCAGTTCTTGTTTCTTTTCACAAATATGCAGCACTTCTAGTTTTGTGTTAGGTGTCAATGAATGATTGGTGTCAAGTAAATGTTTTGCGTAGTGGGATTTATCTGGTTGTTTTAATCTGAATGCTCGTAAGTGCTCACTGTATCGTATTTCAAAATTCCTAAGAGTCTGACCCATATAGACAGCATTACATTCTGGACATTTGAGTTTATATATACCTGACTTCTTTAATAGTGGTATTTTTGGTTTTACATTTAACAATTTTGTACTAACGTTACTTTCTGTTTTAAAAGAAATTGTATTCGTTGCTAAAGACATTTAAGAAACCCACAATATGAAGTTGTCAATGAACAGTTAAATCTAGGGAGTTCTCCACTAATAAACTGTCTTCTTAAGTGATAATTGTAAAGATCAGCAGATATAGTTTTCCTGGTTTTCTATATCATTGCACAGTTATACTGATCTTGATTGGAAAAATGATATCCAAGATATCACCATAGGGCTAATAATATCTAAGCTTCAATATTTGTAATATCACATCTTCTTCTTTTTTCTATAAACATATATTAAGCCAATCACAAGTTAGGTTACTTCTTGATCTAGCCAAAAATAATTACTAAACATAAGGTAGGCATTAAATGAAATGTAACTTCTGTCATTCTGACGATGATATTGATTTATCGAAACAATTGTCAATTTTTTAGAATTTTCAATAACTTTTATTATATTGTGGAATTAACTAGAGACCGTGAGTTTCATTTCTCTTATACCAAAAATTTCGGCTTTTGCCTCTAACCGAAACACTATTTTTCTTATTTATTCAAAAAATACATTTGTCATATAATTAATATATGTTCTTCCATTTGCAGCATTAATGATAATTTTCCATGTATTTATTAAAAAGATATTCACTTCCAACAAATAAAAGTTGTAACTTTCGTAAAAATGAAAGTTTTTCTTGAGTAGTTTCGATATTTCGGTAACAAAATCACTGTCGCTACCTGTGATGTGGTGGTCGATGATTGAGTTTCATCCGCCCTGTAACTCGAACCGGGGCGCTATTCTTGGCATCATTCTCAACATCATGTATACGCATACCTGTGAATGCTCTATTTGCTAATAGTTCCTAAAAATGATGTTCTCGAGCACCGTTCCTAAAATCATCGAATTGTATCGTCCTCACGTTTAAATATACTTGACAACAGTATTAGTTGACGCTACAATACAAATGTCATTTTGTTATGTCAAATGTAAAGAAGCTATTCGAATATGTTATCAATTTCGTCTATAAAAATGAAATTATACAATCAATACTAAACTCAAAATGAAGAGACACACAATTTATTAATTTGTATCCCGAACAACGTATGGGCGGGACGCTATTCCTGAAATCATTCGCAGCGTCATGTATACGAAGTCTGTTAATGCTCTATTTGCGAATACTTCCTTAAAATGATATTCTCGAGACTCGGGCACAGTTCCCTAAATCACACGAATGGTATCGTTCTCATGCTGGACTTGACAACATCGAATTCAGCATCAGTTGACGTTACAAATGTCGTGTTACAACAGAAAAATTTATCAAAGGGGAGTTGGAGTGTTCCAGACATGCCGTAAGGAATATTTCCGAAATCTAAACCTGCGCTGGCTAAATACCTATTGGGTGGAGGCAATTAAACTGAAAGAAGAAGAATGTCAGTTTAAATTTTTGTTATAAGTCATAATAGCAAATGTAAACAAGTGGTTCACATTAAGTTTTTATCAATCGCTACTATAAAAATGAATTCTACAATCAAAATCAAATATTTTTTCTCATTATTGGCATAAACTATAGATGATCTGTGATTATCAGCCACCATAGATAACCTTTATATACTGTCACCCACTATGAAGCAATCGTGGAATGAAGTAATCGTGGAATGAAGCAATCGTGGAATGAAGCAAAGATTATACAAAAAAGTCCATCTTGCGATGGTGATATTATTTAAAGATTCCGAAGAAGTTGGCAAAGGAGTATTAATTGGAAAAGGATTGGTTACGTCGGCGAAGAAGATCCCAGTACGATTGATAAACGTGAACGATTACCCAATTACCATCAACAAGGAAATCAAGATTGGATCCTGCGTACCAGTGACGTCTATAGTTCGTCAAACAACGACCACTGACAATTCTAATGCCAGATTCGAACGAACGTTGTCAGTAATTGGTCAATCCTTGAATCAATCTGAAAAAAAGAGAATGAGAGAATTTGTCTTGCAGTATCGAGACCTATTCGTACTAAAAGGAGGAAAGACTGGAAGAACATCAGCCGTCGAACACAAAATCGATACTGGTAATGCTGAGGCAATTAGACAATCAGCTCGAAGACTTCCACGAGCGAAGAGAGAGGAAGCTGAAAAAATAATTCGAGAGATGGCAGAGTAATAGAACCATCTACTAATTCATGGGTGTCTCCATTGGTGCTCGTTAAGAAAAGGGATGGAACTACGAGATTCTGCGTGGACTATCGCCAGCTAAACAACGTGACCAAGAAAGACAGCTATCCTCTGCCTCGAATGGACGATAAGTTAGATACTTTGGCCAGCAGCAAACTGTTTTCCACCTTGGACCTGAAGCCTGGTTATTGGCGTGTAGAAATGGACCCAAAAGACAAAGAAAAGACTGCTTTTACCACCGGATCTGGATTATGACAATTCAACGTCATGCCATTGGGCTCTGTCTTGTAAGACATGCCTGGTCTATTTGGACGACATCGTAGTACTGGGGAAGACATTTGACGAACACCTGAAGAATTTGGAAGACGTATTCAAACAACTCCAAGCTGCCCAGCTCATGTTAAATCCGAAGAAATGTCAGCTGTTCCAAAATCGAGTCAACTATCTAGGTCATATAGTGAGCAATGGAGAAGTGGCGGTGGATGCAGAGAAGATTGTTTCCATCTTCGATGTAAGACAAATATTTCTTAATAACATTCTTACTCATATACACAAAAACAAAAATCTATTAAATAATATCGACCATGAACATTTCACTAGGAAAAAAAAGAATATCACGTTAAAACCTCTCCGAGTAGTACAAAAATTGGACAACGAAATATATTTTATCTCATTCCAAAATTTTTTAATTTTCTACACCCTGAACAAAAAATGAATATAAATTCTCGTCACATGCTTAAAAAAATAATAAGAAAATATGTTCTTAACTTAAATCGAGATCTAGTTCGATCTCTTTTTGACTGACAGAGTTTTTAAATCTTCACGTTACTATTAATTGTGTTATATGATTCAATGTCGTTTGTCAATTGGAATACTCTACAAAGTGTTTGTTTTCCATATTTTACTGTTGATGTTTTCTATTTTTATTGTTAATTTTCTCGAATTTATGAACGAAATATGTTGAATGCCTAAGATGGAAATCAACATCGTGAAAGTAAACCGGTTTTACATTCTGAATATCTGATGTGCTTGGGAAATATTGTAAATATTTTGTATTTTATTGTGAATGTTTTATATTTTTTATTGTTAATTTTCTCTTATTTTTATATGGAATGTGTTGAATGTCCAAATGTTAGAAATCAATATAATAATATAAAAAGGGGAATTCAAACCTACTTTACATTGTCAATATCTATGCAGAAAGACTATTGGAAATTTAAATGTTTATTTACATGTGAACAACCATTTTTATGTAAACCATGTAATAACATTTTGATAAATAAACTTATTATTATTATTATTATTATTCAGCAATGGCCGCAACCAACCAACAAACATCAAATTGGACTTCGCACATATTATAGAGATCTATCAGGAAGTTTATAGATATTGCCAAGCCTCTAACTCGACTTACAGAAGAAGCAAGAGCTTTCCAATGGAACGTAGACTGTGAAACGGCTGTTGAAACCTTGAAGAGGCATTCAACCACGACACCTATATTAGGATACCCATTACCAGAGGGAGACTTTATTCTTGACACTGACGCAAGCAACGTAGGAATTGGAGGGTGCTCTCACAGATCCTAGGAGTGCTAGAATATTTCAGTTAAGTCCGCTCAAACCAGAATGAAACTACTGCGTCACAAGAAGAGAACTTTTTGCGGTAGTGAAGTCCATGGAACACTTTTACCAGTATCTCTATGGTAGGAAGTTCTTAATCCGAACTGATCATGCAGCACTCAAGTGGATTATGCAGTTCAAGAGTCCCCAGTACGATTTCAACATCAAACATCGAGCTGGTATGAGTCACCGAAATGCCGACTGTCTGTCCAGACGGCCGTGCCCAACAGACTGCCCCCACTGCAACAAGACGGAATCTAGGGAAGCTGCAGTTTCAAGAACTTTTGTAGTCAACGAGGAATGGTTACCCACCAGCAACCGGAAAATGATCCTCACCTGAAGATGCTCCGACAATGGAAGGAATATAATCGGCGACCTACATGGCAAGAAGTGACACGATTTTCACCGACACTCAAGGCATATTGTCCTCAGTGGGCCTCCTTTGTTCTGGAAGAAAGGCTGTTGAATAGAATCCTTGAAAACGATGGTGGTTCAAAGATGAAGAGACAGCTAGTTATCCCGAGAGCGAGAGTAGCTGATGTACTGAAGAAATTACACGACAATCCATCGGGAGGTCATCTAGGAGTGGAGAAAACCCTTAAGCGAATCCGTGAAAGGTTTTATTGGATGAACATCTCTGACGATGTGAAGGACTGGTGTAAGAAATGTGAGACTTGTGCTACGAGTTATGGACCACATCGCAAGAGAAAGGCACCTATGAAACAGTATAATGTTTGAAACCCTTTCGAAAGGATTGCTTTAGATATTGCTGGACCAGTTCAGACGACAGAAAATGGTTGTAATGGATTATTTCACAAAGTGGGTGAAAATTTATGCTATCCCGAACCAAGAGGCTACAACTGTCACGGATGTATTAGTGAAAGAATTTATCATCCGATATGGAGTGCCCTTGGAAGTCCACAGCAACCAGGGAAGAAATTTCAAAAGCCATCTATTCCAGGAGATTTACGACAAGCTGAGAACGAAGAAGACCAGGACTACAGCATTACATCCACAGTCAGTTGGAATATTCGAGATAATGAACAGGACTATTGGAAAATACCTTTTCAAAGTAGTTTCCAGCCATCCGAGAGATTGGGACCAGTATCTGTGTCTATTTGCAATGGCTTATCGATCTGCCGTCAATGAGCCCACGGGTGAAACACCTGCGAAAATCCTGTTTAAACGTGAAATGAGGCTTCCTTGTGATGTGGGATTTGGTTGTCGACCTGGAGAAGATCTAGGAAGAGAAGACTACGTGATCCAATTGAGAAGAAAGCTGGACGATAGTCATGAATTAGTTTGAACAAATCTTCAAGTTGCCAGCGACAGAATGAAAAGTCGGTACGACACGCAGGCCACAGTAGGCGGTTTTAAAGGAGAAGACAAAGTATGGTTACACAACCCGACCAGGAGAAAAGGATTTTCTCCAACATTACAAAAATCTTGGGAAGGTCCATATTTAATCAAGAAGAGGATCAACGACATCATCTATCGTATAAGCAATACCCCGAGAGTAGTCCACCAAAACCGACTAGCACCATTCGAAGCAGACCATGACAAAGAGGAAGGTGTGAACCATCTACAACAGTCTTCGAAGAATTTATGGGCGCATACAGAGGTACCGGGAAAGCTAGATACGGAGTCACTACAGAACAAAGACAGGATTTGTTCACGCTCCCGGAAGAGTATCAAAAACGAACGAGGGTTGGCAACCGTCTTTCGAAAGAAGTTCGGGCAATTAGAAAAACTTGAAGACCAGATTACAGCCCCTGGCAAGATACTGAGAATGAAACACAATTCGCGTAGAGCCCACGTGGTAACTAAAAACGAATTTCAAGATCGATCTACCTACCGCGATGTGTTGGAAGAACTTCGAAACCTCCAAGACCATGTGTTGGAATCCAGCGTGAAGAAACTGGCTATGCCTAAGATAGCGAGTAACCAGTTAGATTGGCGAATCATCAGGAACATGGTAGAGATTATCTTTCAAAATACCCGTGTCCAGATATTAATTTGCAGCTTCAACCCCCGTTATCAGTATCCGATGAAGACGGTGCCCTGCTATTTCCATAAGATCGGAAAGTGTAGAAATGGGGCCAGTTGCCGATTCAAACATCCAGTCTCGGCTACACAAAATTTCCAGGAGGAACTTCCATTTAAGGAGGGGGTAATGTTACGAACTCGCACACCGAAGTAGATACTAAGTACGGTCCTGTAACCTTATGTTAAGGGTGTTTAAAAAATAGCTAGCGCGCCGAATTCTGGGAAGGTCTATTGGGATTTTTTGTGAAAGTTTTTTACAGACATGTTCTCCGAAGATATTTTATGGATTGAGCTGGCATTCGAGAAACATGCCGAAAAAAGAATATTCCAGAAGGCCGTCTAGTATATAAAGAGACTACCTACTTGCCGTAAAGTCAGTTTATAAAGTGATTTCGTTGAATAAACAAGTGAACAAGTAAATAGTAGTGAGGTGTTTATATAAATTAGTTTAAGTGCATATACTGTGTATATAATATAAAATTAGTGAATAGTTTAGTGAATAAATAAATTAAATAAGTGAACCTACCGTGTGTATGAATTCATCGCACCCGTCGAAAAAAACTTTAAATAAATATGAGAAGCATTACATTCGTATTAAAAATATGTAAAACATAAACAAATGTAATCGAGCTCCAATTGAGCTTTTTCATATGAATCATATCTGGAATAAGATGCGGAAAATAATGGAAAATGGAAAAGAAATTTTTCAGATTCAATTGAACATGTTCACGGCGCCGTTCATTTATCTATATTGTTGGAGAACGGAATTTTGCTTAATACGAACATCAAATACAGAACGCTTTTTTACGACGAAGATGAATACATATCGCTGATACAGAACGAGACGTGGGGTAAAGTGAGAATAATGAACGAAATTTCCGTTTAAAATGACAGAGTTTCATTGGAGATTGTAGAAAATTCGGGAAAAACTGTATACTTTGTTAGTGATAAGTTTCTAAGGTAAATGTAATAATAAATTGGAAATCTTTAAGATGTCTTTTATTATGGCGATAATATTTGATGATATAGAAGTGATGGTATATACTGAAACTATCTGTAGATATATAGGAAGCTTCTAACAAGATATGAGTTTGCACAAATTGGTAGAAAGTATGCCGAATTTAAGAATTCAGTTATACCCAAAGAGGATAGTAAATATTATACATACATTATATACTCTTTAGATTTAGATTCGAATTTTTAGTTATTTTCTGTGGATTAACTTATATCTCAATTTATTCCTTTTGATAACAACAGAGGAAAATAAGAAAAGTTTATGCTTTTTCCCTATACATGAGTGTACATTTTCTTGAGATGTCAACATTGATATAAGATATTCAGTTATATTCGGCCTCGTCTCATTAATAAATAATATGTAGTACCTCCGCATCTGGCCAATACATCCACAACCTGGAAAGAAAATATCTACCCTATCCCATCCTTGCCCAAACTACGATCATATAAATCAGTTTTTGTTTTTGTGCTGATACATACGCATCGCATAATGAGTTACCGGAATTCGGTAGTGAAAATTATAAGAAATTTTTAAAATCATGCCCAAACATTCTCGAAAGAGAAAACGGAGTCGGTTAGGGAAAGTGTCGGATATTTCTGGAAAAAAGACTTGTTATTCTGGAAGAAACAAAGAGACCCCATTGTCGTAGAATTCGTGTAATAAGCGATAGTGAGTGTGAGACGGAAAATTCCCGTTCTCGTTCATCGTCTAGAGAGAGGCGGGATGATAGTTTTTCATCAACGGCTTCGTCAGGCGAGGACATAGAGGGAGAGAGAGAAACACGACTAGTAACTACAATAATAATTTTATTTTTCACTGGTCAATGTGAGAAACATTCATATCTGTTCGTACCAGCAGGTGACCTATTTATTTGTGATGATAGATAGTGTATTAGCAGAAAATGAATTTACTTCCAATGGCCTGTTAGTGATAACAGGCAACTGATCCATTTGTGATAATGGATAGTGCTTTAGAAATTCCCCAAGGTTTCACATTCTTATTATTGTTTTATCCATTTGTGATAATGGTTACACATTAGAAAATTAATTTACTTGTCAATTGCCTGTTTCTGATAACAGGTAACTTATCCATTTGTGATAATGGATAGTGCTTTTGCAGTTTCACAAAGTTTCATATTATTATTATTATTTTATCTCATTGTGATAACGGTTATACCTTATACATGCATTACTAAATAGGCAAATATTTCTTTCAGGCGTGCCAGAAAATTCTACAAGTTTAGGGAAACACATTTTATGAATTTTGGGAGAAGAAGGTAATACTAAGAGTAAATTTGCGAAACCAATTCAAGCAGATGTAGCATCGCGTTGGTACAGTATTTTGACCCGTGGTTTGGATGAGGAAACCAAAGACGTGTTGATAAATAAGTATCTTCCTCCTGAAAATTGCCAAGGTATAAACACCTCAATTATAAATCCAGAAGTAAAGATTGCCATCTCAGAAAGCGTCATTGCAGACATACCCGATTGATGCTGACACAACAGCAAATCGCGTCAAGTTTCTCGGCTATAGGGTAAGCCTCTACGACAGTGCTCGATAAAGAGGGGGGGGGAGGAGAAGAATAGAGGATATATTGAATTACTAAGTAATACCGGCAGGTTATTGGCAAATGTTCATTTTTAAGAGTCAAAATCTCGAAGGGAGTTCATTCCTCTAAAGTTAAATAAAGAGCTTAAAGAAACCCTGGTCAGTACACGAACTTCGGGGCTATTGTTGGGAAATAATTTAGAAGATAGAATTAAAACCTCAAAGTAATTGGACAGATCAGGGCAACAATTAAAACCCAAGAAGTCAATCGTCAGTAGTCCAGTCTACTTCGGAAAACTACATTCCCCCAGAGGTCGATAGGAGTCAGGAGGAATGAATTTTTTCACCAGGCTCCCAAGAACTCGCAGTATACGCACAAAAAGACGTCTTACAAGAAGGGACCGAACTACTATCCCTGGAGCAACCAGAACGTCCAGAAGCGACCACGTCAGCTTTAGATCCGAAGGTTGGTAGACCATGTGGTCGATTAAAATTTTTCTCTCATATGTGGAGAGATTTGTTAATATACAAGACAGTGGTGTCTTACATTGAAGGTTTTCCTATTCTGTTTATTAGGAAGCCCAAACAATGTAGGGTAAGTCCGGGAGAGATGCCGGTAAAGGAGAGATGGCGATTGCTTATATCTCGGACCGAAGCCGCGATCTACGGCAGTCATGTACCAACGCTTGTCACAGCCGGTTGTCACAATTGCGCAATCTTGAAGCATTTTGATTCAACCTAATATTGTTTATTTTGATGCAATGAAAAAATTTTCGGAGCATAAAGTAAGTAGACCTTATATACCTAATTATTACCCTGGTGAAAATTTTAAATGCTCGTGGTGAAAGAGCATGTAAAGAGGTTATACGTCTTTGTATTCGTACACTATTTGCATCAGTTTCAACTGTGATACGGCTGTCGGCATCTCTCCCGAAAAATCGGGATAGATGCTGATTTAAGTATGGGTGAGATGCCTTGCTAATTTAAAACTATTTAATTGCAGCAATGCCAAACAAATACGAAAGAATATGTCCCAATAGGGGTAGATGAAGCGAAGAAAGTTTGCAAGCGGCTATAAGAAGCGTGGCAGAAGGAATGGATGTAAATGACGCTTTTAGGGTCTTTAGCATTTCACCAAGAACTTTAAAACGTGATTCCGGCAATTCCAAAAAGGACGAATGGGACCTGACAGTTTACTTGGTGAAGAAGCTGAAATAAAAAAGGTTGTTCAAATAAATAAACTGCAAGCAAGAGGATGAACACCAACGAGAACTGGAGTTAGGCGCATGGTTTTTCACCTGGCCGAGCAGTTGAAAATACGCCATAAATTTGACAGACAAGCTGAACTCGCAGGTTACGACTGGCTTACGTCCTTTTTACGATGACATTCTGAACTGGCCATAAGAAAAACTGAAGCCTTATTCCGCAGTAGAAGCTTCAGCATGGCTAAAAATATAGTTACAAACTACTTTGAACTGTTGGCTTCTACAATGGAGGAACAGCAGTTGTTCGACAAACCCGCTTGTGTTTACAACATGGACGAGACGGGGCTCCAGCTAAACAACCGCCCAGGCGAAGTCATTGCCAAAAAAGGCTCTAAAGTTGTGTCTACTTTGACAGCTGCGGAACGGGGCGAATCAATAACAGTTATAAGCTGTTGCAACGCATAAGGCACTTTCTTGCCGTCTGCGTGCATTCTCAAAGGTGAAAATAAGAAACCATAATTCGAGGATGGAATAACACCCGGATCTATCGTGTACATGAATCAGAAGTCAGCCTACATCAACACAGAGATTTTTCTCGAATGGCTCAAGTTTCATTTCGTCTGAAGAAAAACTGAGGGAAAGTGCCTATACTTCTTGATGGCCACGGATCTCACTGCAGCTCTGACATACGCTGATGAGAATGACATAATCCTTCTTTGCCTTCCCCCACATACTACCTACTATCTCCAACTTCTCGATAGATACTTTTTTAGGTCGTCGAGGGCAGCATTTCCTCAAGCTTGCGATACTTGGGTTAAATCCAATGCTGATATAAAAATCGGAAGGCTACAGTTCGGTCGACTCCTAGGTGTTGCTTGGAGAAAGGCTGCAAGTGTTCAAAATGCAACATCAGGTTTTAAGGCGGCTGGAATTTACCCGTTTATTCCGCAAAGTATCCCGGACTACGCCTATGGAGGTACCGATGTGGGAATACAAGAAACGTCTGCGAAAATGCTGTGCCAAGAGGAGGAACGAATTACCAAGCCCCAACCTTCAACTTCACGTGCTGCCGATTTAGCTGATGAACCTATAGTTCAAACTCAAACATCTACTTCTCCAAAAATTTCGCCCGGAAAAGCCTGCTGTGCTAGACGTTAAAAGAAAAGGAGGGAACTCGCAGAGATTTTAAATAATGCAGAAGCCATAGAAAGGCGCAAAAGCATTCAGGAGCACAAACAAGCGAATCTCAACAAAACTAAACGTGGCACAAAGGCAGCTTAAACACCTGTGGTATCTAAAAAGGAGAAATTTACTGCGAAAACGGTGCCAAAAGGAAAACAGAAGACCCTAAAACTGCAGGTAGAGGAGTCCAGTGACGAAGATTCAAGCTTGTGTCTTTATATGAATATTTATTGTGTCACTGTCAGTTGCTGTCACATTGCCGTCACCTGTGGCGACAAAATATTGTATACTTTATACTCATCACAGGTATGTAGGAGCTGTCTGAAACAATCGTTGCTACGGACAATAGAAAATTTGTTAGTAAACGACGCTTTATAAAAGGCCAATTGTAAAATTTTGTAAGTGCAATGTCGCGATTTGGAAACGCTTCTGCTGCAGATATTGATAAGAATATAGACAATATTATGCCAACGAATACAAAAAAGTCAAGTAAGGAGACAATTTCAAGAATTTTTTGCCGAAAGAAATCATTTATTAGAACGAGGAACTTGGGTGGAAAAAAGTGCCCTCATTCTAAAGGACTGGGCAAGCAACATGCGCAAGAACGATAGATCCCTTTATAAAGAGAGTTTGGTGAAAACAATGTGGAACGTGACAGCAAAACTTGTTCAGGTAAATTTCTGGATGAAATAATAAAGAAAATGAGAAATAGTGGAAACAACTAGTTTAGTATTTTTTCAGTTTCAAGTAACGTTGTTTCTGACCAACAAGAAACTTTGACTGCTTCAGTCATAAATTTCAATAATTACATTTTTAATTGTAAACATTTCAATAACTAGGTTTAACAGTTTTCATGTTACTTTAATAAATAATAAACGTTTATAATTACGTATGATTAATTTCAAAGACCCTGTAATTATCGATAATTTGTACTAGTGCAAAATTATCGCCTAATTGTATGCGCAGTGGCTACAACAATATTAAAAAAACAGACGGAACATTGTTGAAATGTCAAATTTGACGGATGAAAAAATTTTCAGTCGAGTCGACAACAGTTTACTTCATCAGTATTTATCCTTCAAGTTGTATCATTATGTTTGTAGACGACGGAAACGTTGAAGAAAGCGCGATAAATACAGATAAAAAATGTACTGTAAGAGAGTTTATTGGACAATTAGTAAAGGACGCTTCTTTCATTTGCCAAGAATCGCAAAGTTACTGCTAATTTTACCTTTGGAGAAATTGAGCATCTCATGATTATTTCAGACTCCCTAATAAATAGTGTAACCATTTCGAGGAGCTGATTGAATAATTTACAGCCAAAAACATTAAAATATATTCTGTTATAATCTCAGAACAAACGAAATCGATGTACTAATGTAGAGAAACTACGTCACAGTACAAATTGACGTAGTAGAAATAGTCAACAGAATTACTACTAATATATCAAAAATAAAATAACTAAACTCAATGTTTTATAACTGAAGACTCAAAGCGCTCCCAAACAAACTATTTGATCATCCAAATAACTAACCATTTATCTTTCCCCATACCCTTAACTCTCTAATTTCTCTTTTCAGTTTGACCTTCGGTAATATGTCACAATAAAAGTGAACATCAAAAGCGGCGTACAAAGTACTAAAAATTAATCAAAAAGTTTTCTACCCATTCAAACAAACTGAAAATGAAAAAGGATATAAAGTTTTTATTTTCAATAGCCTGGAACGACGACCGCACTACATCAATTTATAATATTTACTGTTCATTTCGGACACAGATGTCCTTTAATAATACGTGAAAATTATACTGACCCTTTTTTTGATATTTAATTGAAATCATACTAGTTAGCGAATGAAATAAGTATCTCCTACCTAGGTTATAACCTTGTTTCGTTGTTTCGTTGTTTCGTCGTTTCGTTGTTTCGTCGTTTCGTCGTTTCGTCGTTTCGTTGTTTCGTCGTTTCGTCGTTTCTTTAGTAAACAAACCCAGAAAAACTGATGATGTGAAAAAATACCTTAGTTTCAACTTGGTAACGCTATCTTTGCAATCCTCTAGACGTATTTATCGAGAACAAGCTGCTGCTTGATATGTTTTATACTTGTTCTGTAATGCAGATACTGCACGAAGAATTGAAATTTCATCCGTACTAATTAGCTGTTGTACAGGAGCTTCATCCTCGTCATTTCGTTGCTGGAAAAAAATCGTTTTAAGCCCTTCTTGCAATGCATGACGACGATTTTATTTTTTTCAGTGTTGACGCTCACTTACATCTTCAGGAATGCGACCCTAGATCATTGATAACATTTGTCAAGCTCTGTACCATACCCGTCGATATGCTAGAAAGATTTGAATATGGGGGTGAAGGGAAATAAACAAGCTGATGATCTATCCCCTGACTAATATAGGTAGAACTTTGAATGTACCGTCCAATATTAAAATTGATAGGAATTATTATTTTCTATACTTCAAATAACTAATTTCAGCTATACATAATAATAACTGGACGAGATCTTTTACGAATAAGGAGGAATGGTATGCAAATAAGAATGGTTTTCGGAAGTAATTGCACAAGTGCATCAAAAATACCGATAATTTTGCATGACATCGTGTTGTCTATAAACTGCATGAGCTCATTTTCATATTTTGGAGAAAGAGCCCGACACCGAAGCAAAAGCTCATAAACTGTTGCCACACATTGTGTTCTGGGTTAATTAGAGGGAATGTAGTTTCTTTGTTGTTATACGATGTACTCGAAGGACCAAATGGGTATTTTTCACTTTAGGTATGATGTAAATGATGTACTGTACGATGCAATGAAACACTTATGTCACTTTAGATTTTATATTGTCATGAAGTTATAATTTATTTATTTTGCGTCGACAATTAAGACTTCACTTATTATTTACGCGATAACTGTGAGTATTTTGCACATACTTCGATGATTTATTAAATGATTAAAGCTTAAGGACACTTGGTTGTTCCCCGTATCAAAACGTCGGGTGATTTTACGAAGTGAGGTACCTTGTTGTACCACGTTGTATGATGAACGAGAAAGAGAATGTAGGTTATATGTCGTATTTATATGTCTGGTGACGTAGGGTCCACTTGGTCGAGTCTAACCAATGGGATACGAGTATTTTAAAACGTAACGTTCGAACAACAAGTGAATTTGGCAGTTATGAAGATGTTTTTTTTTGTGGTTTTCAACGGTTTCGTAGATACAGATAACAGAGTTTGGAAGAGAGTTTTTATGAAGAGATAAGATGTCGGGGACTTTGATATATTTAGTAGAATTTCAGAAAACGATATTTATCTGTTTTTCTTAGGTGTTAGTAAATTTAAATGACTTTTTTAGTGAAGTAAAGAAATATTAACTGTTGAAATTAAGGATATATTTAGTTATCTGTTTTGGGCATAATATTCGAAAGGTAGTATACAGGGGCAGTTGAAATAAAATCACGGGAGAATTTGGTAACTAAAAACCAAATTCGAACACATTGTGTTTAGTGTTATTTGGTTCGCTTTCCATCACTTTATTCCCTATAATTCCCAATGAATCACATCCGAAACGAGACATTTTAAAAAATATTTGTTGATTTTACTTGTCAAACTGATTTTATTTTTGAGTATCATGGATTCACAATAGGATTACCGTAGATTCGTGAATAATGCAATTATCGCTGTGCTCTTTAGGTTTCTACAGTACAGTTACCGCTGTAATCAGTCGGTAATTGCGCTCTTCTTATGGGATTTTTTAGACATGAGGCAAATATGCGTCATGAATCTTAGATCACAAGTATAATAAGACTGAAATATGGGCATACTCACAGTCAAACTCATCTTTTTAGAATTGGATGTAGTGATCAACCATTTTGTGAATGTGGCCCAGAAAATTTACGTCATATGTTTTTTGAATGTCTTTTGAATGAAACAGCAACTTTGATTTATATAAGGACTTAATAAGAATTGACTGTATTACTCCCATTATTCGTGTTTTAAAACAAAATAATTTAAAAGTAATTAAGTTAATTATGCAATTTGTTGATACACTCGAAATAAAAAATTAATTTGAAGATAGTAAATTAACGTTAGCTTCAGGAAAACAAAATATTTGTTCCTACAAATAAAATATCCTCATCTTTAAATGCCTTGGGTTCTATCTCTGTATATCCGACGCAACATTTGAGAGGTTGTGTAATGCTCGGCCGTTGTCCCTGAGCGAGAAAAGTCTATACCATTGGTTCCCAACGGGGGCGATACCGCCCCCCTGTGGGCGCTACAGCCTTTTAGGGGGGCGGTAGCGGATTCAGCAGCAGCAGTCAAAAGGAATGGTGAAATAAAAATGATTTAATAAGGGTTAATAAGCAGTTTTAAATTAGCATTAATAATAATACTAATAATTATAATAATTTCTTTTAGTTCAGAATAGAAGTATATGACTTTTCCTCGCACGTTGATAAGCGAACGCGCGATGTTCATACAAAATAACATGTTTCGACATATTCGCACACAAACAAGTTGAATCATGCACGAAATGAAACGTATAAAAGCAACAGCTCTACGAATTTTTTGTTAGTTAGTTGTATGTGCTTGGCCGCGATATATAGTCGTGAACTATAAGCTCTGCCGTAGTAAATAATCGTGAGTGGTGTGTCATTACTATCTCTAAATCTATTGAGAATTTAATTTTTGTATGGAAATGGCTGAATCTACTTCTAAATTGAAAAAGAAATGCCGGCAATACAGTATTGAATATTTAAAATATGGATTTGCGGAATCTTCTACAAACAAATCATTACCTATGTGTTGAATTTGCCGAAAAGTTTTTTCAAATGAAGCTATGAAACCTTCTAGGCTACAAGAGCATTTACATAAAATGCATCCTGATAAGAAGAACAAAGATATATTCTATTTTCAAGAACTCGAAAAATAATATTTAAAACAGCCAACTATATCAAATCTTTTTATTGCATCGTCTTCTAAACGAGACGATGATGGGCTATGAGCCTCATATAACGTTTCATTGTTAATCGCAAAGTCAGGAAAACCACACACCATTGGCGAGGAATTAATTTTGCCGGCAGTCAAAGAGATATTAAAAACTGTTCTCCATCATAAGACACCATTTGATATCATTAAAAAAATTCCTCTCAGTATTAATTCAGTGCAAAGAAGAATAGATGAAATGGCAAATGACGTTGAAATATCATTATGCGATTACCTAAAGACTTGCAAATTTTCCATTCAACTCGATGAATCAACTCTACCAATTAACGAAGCTCTACTCTTATCATACGTACGATTTATAAAAGAAGAAAAAATTCATCAAGAGTTATTATTTGCTAAGAATTTGGAATCTGATACAAAGGGACATTCTATATTTAATATCATGCAAGAAGTTTTCAAGAGAAAGAAATTCCTATTAGCAATATTTTGTATGCTGCACTAATGGTGCTCCAGCAAAGACCGGGCGTCATAAGGGTTTTATAGCACATTTGAGAAAAAAAGTGCCAAATGTACTCGCTGTACATTGTATTATTCACCGTCAGCATTTGGTAGCAAAAATATTAAATAAACGTCTGCATGCGTCCCTCAATAACGTTATTAAAGCAATCAATATCATTAGAAGCAATTCATTGAATGACCGTTTGTTTCATAAGCTTTGCAATGAAAATAATGAAGACTACAATGGCTTGCTGCTGCACACAGAAGTACATTGCCTCTCTAAAGGTGTTTGTCTAAATCGTTAATTCAATCTTTTTGACTCAGTGTTGGAATTTCTTGAAGAAAACGAACAATTGCGCGAAAACCTGATTACGTCAAAAAATGACATCGCTTATTTGACGGACCTGTTTAAAGTATTTAATCAAGTTAATCTACAATTGCAAGGTGATGATTTAAATTTAATTAAAACTAAAAACGTCATAGCTGCTTTTGCAGGAAAACTTCTTATATTTAAAAGAAATCTTGGTAGAGGTGAGTACAACCATTTTCCCACATTATCAACAGTGTCTGCAAAACCGGAAGATTCACTTACTGACTGCCACCACTTGGAAGTTCTTCATGTTGATTTTACAGAGCGTTTCCAAGATATTTTAAACATGGAAATACCGAGTTGGGTTATATATCCTTTCGCAAACACAGATACTGAAGGCTCATCAAATTTGAAAGAGGAGCTATTAGAACTCACAACTAACGAAGAACCGAAAGTAAAATTCAAACGTGGATATCAAGTGTTCTGGCTTAAAAAACCGATACCAGTTCTCTATCCTGGATTGTGGACAATAGTACAGAAGTTGTTAATTGCATTTCCTTCGTCCTATATGGCTGAGCGTGCATTCAGTGCAGTAACTGATTTGCTGTCAAAGAAGAGGAACAGACTACACATCACTGAACGTGGCGATCTGCGATTGATGTTAACGAAATTGGAACCCGATATTAACAAACTGGTAATACTTCACCAGCCTCAACCGTCTCATTGATTTTTCCTTATTATTAATTTTGTATTTCTTATTGTATTGCATTTCTCATTTCTATTGTGATTGTATTTCTTATTGATTCTGTGTTTATATTTAAAAGTTTAGTAAACAATTTTATTGTACATTTGGTAGTCGTTTAATAAATTTCTACTTCATCATTCCTCTAAAATAAAATTTAGACATTAACTGAAATTAAAGCTAAATACAGATCAATTGGGACGGTACAGATGATATTCAAATAAAATTAACTACTTTGGACTACCCAGCGACTGGGGGGGGGGGGGCGGTGAAATTTTTGTTCTCTTCTATAGGGGGCGGTGGTCCAGAAAATGTTGGGAACCACTGGTCTACACCTTTGTTCTGTTTGTCTAATAACATGTTTAGCCTAAGAAAGTGAAAAATCAAGAAATAGTATCAAAAGAGGAAATTTGTAATAATCGTCTTTTCAACGGGAAGATGAAAATTTCCAGACTATCTTCAGTAAATATTCCCAAACATTGGATAAAATAGCTACGCTGGCTAATCATCCAAGGGGTGTAGGTCAAAAAATAAAAATAATAATACAAAGATTTGAACGAAACTTCAGAAGTAGATTAACGCATTTTATTGACAATAACGGACGCTACAAAATAAAATGTACATCTTCATAACGTTCTATTAAAACCACCTTTTTATGTTCACTGCAATAAATTCCATTACTACCATCACTGTACTAAACTTGTTTATTATTCAAACCAAAATAAACTTAAAACGCTCGTTATATAGACGAGAGCCGAATAAATTAGCCAATTCGACCTTGAATTTCAGTTTTTTTCTGCGATTAATCTCGGGTCAAGAATCTGAGGGATACGATAACTGGTTTTATCTGGTCAGTTATATGTCCACTATATTACATTTTAAGTATGGTACAAAAAAGCTTATAGTACAATAGCCTACGGTTTCTGTTTACATATTTAGTTCACAACAATCCGTCTGTCAAATATATTGCAATAAACAAATAATGTTTATAAAATTTTATAGTTTCTAATTCACAATATCCTACAACAAATGGAGATATAGTAGTAGGCCAAGCTACATATATTTTGAGTGAGCATTTTGAGTAAAAAGTGTTAGAGGAAATCCAACTGCGCCATTGTCTGGAGAATTGTTTCATATAATATGAATGGTGAGATGTTTTTATTCATAACTTTGTTATTAACAAATTTGGCCTAAAAATCGCTTGTTTTTAGTTTTTTGCATATAAAATCAAAACTGTCAGGTAACCGTGATGGCGGCGTCGATAGAGAATGAAAACACGAAGAAAATGGGTCGAACCATTCGATCGGACAATTAGTTCAAGAGAAAATCAGGAAAAACCAGCGAAATTAAAGTATTTCAAAAATTCATAACTCGGTTATACAGGGTGCGACATAAATTACGCCCCCATTTTGCACGAAAAAGCGAATAATATATAAAGCGAATAAAATTTAATTTAATGAATATGCTACAGAAAATAAGATATTTACAGCTTAGAATAGATTTATAACAAGTGTTCAAATTGGTGACCATCCTGGTGAACGCATCTGCGGCACCGTGTGACGACAGTTTGGCATGTACGACGGAACATTTCGTGATGTCCCTTGATGTTGTCGAGCTCCTCCTCGCTGATTCTTCTCAACTGCTGGACTGTTTTTGCTCGTCTTGCGAACACTCGATCCTTCATCAGGCCCCAGAGAAAAAAGTCGCAGGGTGTTGAATCGCAAGACCTCGCTGGCCATTCAATATCCCCACGTCTTCCTATCCACGCTCCGAAGTGAGCATTGAGTAATTCCCGCACAATTAAAGCGTAATGTGGGGGGGGCACCGTCTTGCATCAAGTGAATGATGTGGGCCAAATCTGGGTCAGCATCTATTTGTCCTCGTAGATCCTCTAAAAGTTCCAGATAGGTTTCCATATTCGCATGAGTCGTCGTGCTACGAGGACGACCCGCTCTCTGCGCATCAGCAACGAAGTCTGTTTGCTGGAATTTCGTGTTCAGACTCCTCACATTACGACGGTTTGGAAATTGTTGCGCGAATTTCTCGAAAATTGTTTGGAAATGCGCATCATTTCCTATGTACGACGTTAACAGGATAATTCGTTTTTCCTGCGTAAATTTAAATCCACTAACTTGCATTCTCACAATGAATAAACGTACGGACAATAATAGTATACCAAACACCTTGCCACAATCGTTTAAGAACGCAAACTAACGAGGCAGAAGTTGTACTGCACCAGATCACGTCGCGCTGTAAGAACCAGGCTAGGGACACTGCAGACCGTGCCATCTGTAGAGCCCGTCGAGTAACTAAAATCGCTAGATAATTCCAAAAAATTAACGAAAACTGTAACGTCGTTAGTAATCAAATTTTATTGATTTTTATAACTGCGTATGCGCGATATCATATTGCTCGTCCTCATCCCCACATGTTATATGTTATATACTGTTATCATTTCTTAGTTCAAGTGTAGAGGTTATTTTAAGGTTACGGTATTTTGGTGTATTTTTTAATTGCTATAGTGTAATATTTATCTGTTGTTTCGTTGCTTCATTGTTATTAATTGAAAAGACAATGTCAAAGTGTATTCTGAAGGAGTCTAATAAGTAGTGTACTCGGTAAGTTTTATTAAAAAAATTTGAGCATTTTTTCTTTCACAATTAACAACCATTATCTTCATTTTTATAAAACAGAGAATTTTTACTAATTTGATCGACAACTATAGAGATCATGGTTGTTCTTTACATTAGCTAAACTGAAAATTGCTGCAATAATAAAGTAAATATTTCTTTTTACAGTTTTGTTCCTCCAACCCAGGAAGATAAAATTAATATGGCTGAAAAGCAGTGGTAATAAATCATTAAATTTGTCGACGAAGAAACGATGGAGGATATGATCCCTTCATTTTCAAAAACAGTGTTTCTTTAGATTTGAGAAAGACGAAGAGAGGCTATTAAGACAGTTTGATTTGCCTTCCCATATGAGTGGAAATTAACAAAAATTGATGGTACGTTTTATTGTATTGTATTCATATGATTTTGTATTGAATTGAGTGAACGAAAAGACGGGTACTGAGTGTGTAATTTTTTTAAAATTCCAGGTAAGCGCTTTCATCCATTAGACCATTCTGAAAGCTCTCGTCAAGAAAAAAATATACAGAAAGTGTCAAAAAACATCAAACCCTGTAACTGCTACATACAACGAAATAAAATGTTTGATGTTACATCATTATTTAACTAAAATTTGTTAAAATTACTCTATAAAGAGTGTGTACAATTGTAATTCACATAACGAGATGTCTAATTTGATTACCAACTAAATGATATGTGTGCACACCCTCTTTATAGGGTAATTTTAACAAATTTTACTTAAACAATGATGTAACAATATCAAACATTTTATTTCATTGTGTGTACATTGTACCTGTTGTATATTTTTCTCTTGTCGACAGCTTTGAGAATGACAATTCCATTTTAATATGTACCCATTGAAAAAATAATAATCTGGATTTTATTTTATGTTATGGGATGGAAGGTATTGATCCCTTGCCGATTTTCATATATAGCCCATGGTGTGTCAATTTATGGGAAATGAAAGTGAGTATTAACTTTTGTTGAGGCATTACGTCTAAGTATTTAGTCTAGCGGGAACCAAAAATCCAAAATATCCAATAAAGACAAAATATAAAAAAATAGTTAAAAATCAAGAATTCCTAAAAAAAATCGAAAGCTTCAAAAGAGGGAATCAAAAAAACCAAACAAATGTATACATTCAAACATTTTTTGATATTTTTTTGGTTTAGTACAAAAGCATGTGTAAACTTATTATTTCGATAGTAAGCGCATTTTGTTTTCTTTTGTTGACATAAATTTTCAAACATATTTGTGTGTTTACTTATTCATTGTCGTTATTTTGTGTGTTTACTTGTAGAACCTCAACCAGAAACGAGAAAGGACTCTATGAGACTCTAAGATCCCTTAAGAAACATTTTAACAATCATAGACTGCCAGGAGCTGCAGAGTAACTTAAACTGCCTTATGCGATGGTTTCATAAGAACGGAATGCTTTTAAATTTAGAAATATACAAATATGCAATATACTAGGTTTAAGATTGTGTTGTAAACCTATTTAATACTTGCAGTAATAAAATAAAGATGTGTTTTAAGTGGAAATGAAATTTTAGATATATTATTTTAAATGTTGTACAGTCATAAGTGCTGTTTAGCACTCTTATATGCAATTACTTGGCACCTTATATTTACAGAGCTGGGCTGGACCTGTAAAAATATTTTAATTACTTTTGTTCTAACATTCACAGTAGTTATACCCAAATGTTTTCTTCCACAGAAAGTGGCCAAAAATAGTAGTTAACAACTTATTGCTAACACTTTTTTTGATTAGGTAAGTAGCAGTTATACTCCTGCAGTTTGTCCAGCTCTGTGTATTTATACGAGTGTAATAATAAATTAATATAAACTTATCATCCATAATTTTCTACTTTTATCTTGATTTAACATAATTTAAAAATCTAATGATGCTCCAATCTAGAATGTATGTTACTCAAAATATTTTTTAATTATTGCATGGTTTTTACACTATAATTTATTTGTTGTCATTATTTTTGTTAAGAAAAGTACTTTGTGAAAAAAATTATTTGTTGTGTATTTTTATACCAAAATAAGTAAATTGTTTATATGATTATTGTTTTATTTTTTCCAATTTAATTAACCATTTATGGTCCATCATTTGATATTTCATTTAATTCAACGCAACATCTAATCATTATTTAGTTAATGGAGTTAAATTGAATGAAATGTCAAATGATGGACTATGAATGGCTATTTTGAAATAAAATAATTGAAATACAGTATATTTGAATATACCGCCAATCCGCCAAAACCTAAAATTACAGAAATCTTTCCAACATCACTCAGTTGTTTACTCGACGGGCTCTTTAGATGGCGCCACAATCAGTGTCTAATCTATCTGTGGGTTATCTGTGGTAAGAACCTGATAGTGGGGCGGAACTTATGCCGCACTCTGTATTTTGAGTTGCATCGTAGATCCTTCGCCCAGTATTAGTTTTCAATATAAACTTTATATGTGCGAAAATAGGCACTATTCGCTGCATAGTTTTCGATGTGTGGCCATTCGAATTTCTTACTATGCAAGGCCTGAATGCGACATGTATGGTCCGATTTCAATTTAAAAAAACGATTTCGAAGGTAGAATTTTCATACTCCCAAACGTTCATTTTGGCTTTGCGATATTCTTATTTTGTTGCTGAGATATTCAAATGAAAAGATCAGGAAATAGGCGTGGACAACAATAAAACTCACCACACAACAATTTCTGACTGTAAAAAATGCCATTAAAGATTAGGAAATAAAGAAAACAGCCGTTTATAAAGACACGAAGTTGTCAACTGGAACTGAAACTTCTAGTGATTAAAAAATCTTGTTTGCCTACCCTTTTTTCGAATTAATAAATCTGCTACTAACTATTAAATACATCGTTCATTTGACATTAGTAGAATTGCATTTCAAACCGTTGTACTGCATGTATATAGTATGACATGAGCGATAGGGTTAATAAAATGTCGGAAGCAGGTAGATGTTGATGTGATAACATCATTTCGATGTCTTTTTTATGCAAATGTGTTACTTTCTCGTATATTCTTTACGGCACTGCACATGAATTTCTACAGATCTAAATATTCATCTTTTCCCTACTTTCTTTCAACACTTGGTTTTCACAACGTGTCAAGCCCACGTTCCACAATAACAGTTTTAACTTCCAGCAGAGATTTATATCACGAATAAATAAAACTTCTGCCATGTTTGGATAATTTATCTGATATATCAGATAAAAATTAAATAAATATATTAAGTAAGCACGTCCGTTCACAAGGAACACATTGGAGAGTGTATGTCGAAGTATCTTGAAAACCGTACAATAAAAGTAATCGCACTTTTTTTGTAGGGAATATTCCAAGCTACAAATTTGGTAATTACAATTTTTTCCACAAAAGTAGTTATTAAGGAGATGTAGTGGCGATGTAGATTTACCATTAGTTCCGCAGGATCGCCATGTAGTGGTTACTTAGTAAGTGTCCCTCGTATACTTGACGTTTACCATAAAGGCAATTTATCATTGAGGAAACCACTTACCGAGCAACCTGTATTCGGGAATAGAATAAACAATATCACATTTATAAAAATCACTGGGTTCAAGTTTTAATACGTTAAAATGCACAATTATAAATATATCTATCGACTTAGTCAAAGTATAAATAACAATCATTTCATCCTGGTTCGTTCACTCTTATTTTATAGGAACGTAGTTATGCTTAACTACATGTCTGACCTCCGTCTATAAGTTGTACATGTTTGTTTATACATTAACAGAAACGTGCCTCCATTGATAATTGACATTGACCGTTTCAGAGCAATGGTCGCTAAATACTAGAATTAATATTAACCTAAATTTAAATCTTATTTCTAAGCTAATGTCCTTTTTCCATTACTGTATTTTAAGGATCACTACAGAAACCATTTTTAGTGATTTTTGACACCGAGTAACATTTTTGGCAGCACACGTATTGATTTTGTTTAACCCTAGAGTACTAACGCTATGTTGATAGTACGTTAATAATAACGACACGTCAAATTTACGTATAATCGTTTTTAATGCTTATAGGGTTACTTTTGAATGAATTAGCTATTTGTAAAAGCATATTATACTCACTGATTAATTTTGTTTCGTCTTTTCTCTAAATTTAACTAGTATACTAAAGAATAAATAAAATGCAACACCCTGCATATGGATATTCATTTATAAAGGATTACATTGTATATAGTTAGTGTACAAAGCTTGAGCATTTGGGATATTTTTTTAGTCTTTCGCGAATAATAGGCAAATGAGTATAAAACGGTACCCCGTCGAAATAGCCCACGTCAAAATAGCCCCGACAAAACAGCCCCGTACCAAACAGCCCCGGACAAAATAGCTCCTGACAAAATAGGCCCGACAAATTAGCGTCAGACAGATTAATGTGTGTATTGTAACATATTTTGATAATCGCAAGCCAAAGAAAAAAAAATCACTCCAAAAGGTATTTTATTTGAAAATGTCCAACAAGTCAAAAATAAAAGAAAACGCATCTCTAGATTATTGTTACCAAAAAATTACATTTCCAGATTATGGGAAACGCTCCGAAGAAAGTCTAGACTCTCCATATTTGCATAATTTCCAACTAACACTTGTAATCGGTGATTTAGTTGCACATATTTAGACTTACTTGCCTCCGGTTGGACAATTCCAGCAGCAATGCGAGCTAGTCAGATCTAGATCATATCTTGCTCCTTGCGAAAATGCTCGATGAGCTTAAATACAGATGGATAATGGCAATCAACAGTTTGCTGAAATGCTCTATGCCATCCTTCCACTGAATTATTTGTGCTTTGGAGCCCATCGAGCACACGTTGATAAACATTCCAGATATTGATGGGAAAACGTGGTTGCAGCCATCTATTGCGCCTAATTCGTCCTATGTAAGTATCTGCCCAGTAATCGATGATCGGGTTTATTTCGTCGGGGTAGTCCTCGACAATTTCTTCGAAAAGTCTGACAACATCACCAATAGGTGCAAAACTCAGCGCAAGCAGCATTTTGATGTGCACACGTACATTGTCATCATGCACTTAACGTTCGCTCAAGTTTAACTCTTGCACTTTTCGCCATAAAGATTGTCGTAAGTGAAACCAGCAGCCAAAAATTTCTGTGTTGTTAAAAACTTGTGCCACAGCATTCTGAATGGCCTTCTCGTAGTCACTCAAAATGCTTCTCGGATTTAAAGTTGGTTTCAATTCCAACAGCTTTTGGAAAACACGAATATATGTCGCTACAGATTTGTTTTTCAGCAGCACATAGATTAAAGGCACGAACGACTTGTCTATAAGTACATGCACGGCGACTAACTGAAAAAATAGTTCCGGTGATACTTTAAATGTACCATCAACTAACCAGTGTTGATTATTCTCCAAGATCGTCAGATTTTCCTCGGTGCCAAACATAAATATTCGATCCGGATCATTTTCTCCTGGGTCCCATAGAACGAAGTTTGCATTTCTCGTCGTTATCTGGAGATGGATTGGAATTATAATCTCTGCAACAGTTCTTGGATTTGGATATGGATGACTTGTTTTTCTTCGGATGCGTTCGACTGCTCTTTGGATAGCAGTATAGGTTGGAAGTTGCACTGCTGCTTCCAGGGATACTCCACTAGAGCAGACTTGATCAATTTGCCTGGGCTTCTCCATAGTACTTTGAGCTCGGTGTTTCATCTGGGACGTGCACTTCAAAGCAAAACTTTTCGCTGGATTTGGAGCATGGTTGTGGTCTGTTACGACTTGGCAGTCCACATTGAATATTTTCAGACGTCCCCTACACCCAGGCAATGCACACCTCCAAGATGTGCTTCCGTCGCGATTGTCTCTGGCTTTCCGATACCGATGTCCATTTTTAAAAAGCATATCTTCGCCTTTTTGCGTCAGAATCTTCTCCATTTCTACTTTTCAGCACTTGATCAACTCAATAATACAGCGTTACCGCTAAACAGCTACTTACAGAATAACTTGAGAACTGGCTTTTTCACTGTCTTTATACATCGATGGGTGGTATTCAGTGATCGTTGGTCCTCTAAATCCCTGATTATTAACCAATCACGAGCCAATCCATTTTTTATAGAATTTTTAACTACCTGTTTATGACTAGTACCTTGCAAATAAAACAAAAAGTATGCTGCGCTCGGCCGAAATGAAAATCCTACGAACTATCCTAGGGAAGACCAGACGGGACAGGATAAGAAACACTGACATACGAGCTCAATGCAGCATAGTAGACATAGTCAGATGGGGCAGACAGAGACGAAGAGAATGGTACGCGCACGTACGAAGAATGGACGAAAACAGATTACCGAGAATAATGATGGAAAGCAAGCCACACGGAAATCGCCCACCAGGAAGACCCCCAAAAAGGTAGCAGGAAAGCTGGCAGTCCACCTCGCAAGAAACCATCCAGAGACGGCTTCAGCAAGCAACAGACCAATAGGTCTATTTAAAAGAAGAAGAAAAAGAAGAAGACCTTCCAAGAAAGTCATCAAAGTGGTTACAGTTAACGAGGTGACGAACGGTCGCTTCTTGTAAAAGCTCATCACCCTAATCCGGTATACCTCCTAATCCCTTATTATTATAATTATCTGCTTAACTATCGGCAAGTATTTAAGTATTGTGCATTTCAACTTAAAAGAAAATTACTCCATAAATCCCTTTACCTAAATGCTATTATCCCTTTGGGTGCTTTGTAAATCGGTAACTTGCCAACGATAACAGACGGCATGGACCGGATTATTTACTTTTACGCAGCTAAGAATTAAACTAATAATTTTAAATTGTTATTTCTATTAACTTTGTTTCTTATACCTACAATATTTACTATTTTTTGCTTTGAAAAACTTTCTGAGGAATATAAGAAATAGTTTGTGAATAAAAAATAAGTATGATATATAAATAGACGAGCGACTGTCATAGACATTCCTCAAATAAATACTCAGGTAAATCAGGTATTTACCTGATTGCTAATTTGTCCAGAGCTATTTTGTCCGGGGCTCTTTTGTTCGGGGCTGTTTTGTCCAGGGCTATTTTGTCCGGGGCTGTTTTCTTTGAGGTTGTTTTGTGGGGGTATTTTGACCTGGGCTATTCTGACGGGTCACGGTATAAAACACATAGATTTTTTAATCATTATGAATACACGAAGATGAATCATTCTTTTCGTTGACTACAGTCCATACATATTTTTACATGATGCTCACCACACAAGGCACGACGGCCTACATAACAAATTGTAGTAGTCATTATTTTCTTCGCAGTAGGTCATAAGCTGCAGTAACTTCTTTTTCCTTTCTCTTGAGGGGTTTTCTGATCCTCTGCCTTAGGTAGATCTAGTTGTAAAACTCAATATACACATTCTTTCAATTTTCTTGACATGAATGGACAATTTTGCACCCTTTTTTCTTGCCATGGTCTGTTCAGTTGTTCTGATAACCGAAGGACGAATTCTTGCCTTGATGATGGTTTCAAGCCTATTTTTATTGCATTATGGTGATATATGATATAGGAATTCACTGATGCAATGTTGAGCATATTATAAAAAAAAACAAAGGGACCATCCCCTAGTCTTTCTATTGACGCACATATTCTGAGCCATTTGATCGAACGAATCAACAGAACTAATTTTTAACGTATCTGTTAAAAATATTAAAATGTACCGGTAGCTTATTTGTAAGAATTACAGAATTGCTTTTTAGGTTAAAATTGAGAAAATTAACGTAGGGTTAAAATTTAACATATTCGTTACAGAATTACCACAATTATATGCGAGGTGTCCCTTTAAGTCCCGTTAATCAAAGGAATTATGTTTAAATTAAAAGGTACTATTTATTAAACTCGTTAGAACACTCCATTCTAAAGATTTTTTTTACTTTTTATTGAATCAATGAAGAAGGAAATGGTAGAATGTATAAGCACAAACAACTGACAAGATAGAGAAGAATATGAGAAAATAAGAAAAAATAGTAACAACTTGATAAGAGAAGCTAAAAGAAAATGGGACAGAAACAGAAACATAGGATATGAGAAAACTAATAAATCACAAAAGCATTTTATAAGAAAATAAAGGTAAATTTAGAGGCGTGAAGAATAAAAACAGCGATTACAAGAAGAAACAATTTAAACAAATTTGGAAAGTATATTTCGAGGAACTGCTAATTCTCAGATAATACAACGGAGAAGGAAAGCGATAAAGAAAACGAAGAAAATGTCAGAGGAATGCTTGAAGAATAGGAACACAGCAGCAGGAGTGCAAAAACAATTGAGGTATAACTAGCTCTCTCAAATGTAGTGTACAAAATAATGTCAGCAATAATTCAAAGTTGCTTTGCTGAAAAATCCAAATTGAATCGTTTATTTTTTATTGTCTTTATTCCCTGAGCTATACACAATTCGTGATTTGTATTGTTAATTTTTATATGCTCTCTTCTAAATCTTCCAACTTAACTTATTTTTTGTGATGATTAAAGATACTATTTTGGGATTTGCATTTTAATCTCATAAACAAATCGTAGTAATTATCTTTGAACTCTCGTTTTAATATCTTTTTATTGAACGGTTAAGATAAAGCGAATCAACAAAATTATTATCATATGAGAAAAACAATTTCATATCAATATTCCATCAATTTATAATTCTGAAAATTTGAAATTACAACTTAATTAGAACAGAGCTGGAAATATATAATATTGTGATTCACCGGATTATATTTATATGAAGATTCTTAACTTGTCCTTAAGCTGGTAATCCCAAACTACAAAAATAAAGTTATATATAAATAGATATTCAGTATATTCTTTCAGTCAGTTACAATCTTTCGAACGTTATTTATAAAATAATTTCAAAATGAGTTTCAATTGTGATTTTTTCATTACACTTTGTTGTTTAATTTTTTCAATTACTGAAGCGGGAAACACTGGATATCTTGTCAGTCAAGGTGAGTTTTATTCTTATAACATCTTAAACTTATTAATGTGTGTGATGTTTTTGAACCGATTTGCATATCATAGAAATTCAGTTAAAATTCTAAAACAACATACGGAGAATCAATTTGAAAACTTCCCATCCTTAGAATATTAAATGGGAAAGTGGGTTAAGTGACATATCATTTTGATGGACGTTAAATTTTCCTTCCAATGGTACAATGAGTTATTACTTTTCAGTGAATAGTTTCCAAAAAATAGCTTTCTAAACTTACACTGAGATACAGTATTGTATTGACTCTCATTTTAATAGAATTGGTTAGAATAAGTGATACAGTTCCAGCCCTTGAATAATAGGAATAAATTTCTCCTACAAGTGAGATTTTTTTGTTTGTTGGTTATTTCTTTTTTACAAAAAAAAACTTTTGATTTGCGAGAGACAAATTCTACAGATAGGGTTCTTTTTTGCTACTTCTACTGTAAAACGTTTCACTTTTCCAGCAAAACATTTTTTTTTATTTTGAAACATGTCGCAACCACGAAAATGTTATTAGCGACAATACGATATTATAATACCATTAGATCTTATACAATGAGTATAATATGTAATAATATGTATGTATGTATGTATGTAATATGTATAATAAGATTTTAAATAGACTATGAGTTGCCCATGATATTGGCAGTCTCTTCCGAAGAGAACTTCCAAATTGTTTGGAAAATTATTTGTTGCTCGTTCGACTGTGTATTTTGGACATGCGATGAGGATATGTTTTATGTTATCTGAGACATTACACGTTGTACACATCGGGGGTTGGTTCACTATTTGTGAATAAATAGGAATAAGTATATCTTGAGTGTCCTAGTCGAAGCCTCGTATTTGGTATTTTCCTATTTTTAGTAGTAGGTTGCCTTTACTTCCCTTACCTTTGATCTGGAATTCGACCACTCTCGTTCCCACGCACTATACACTTCCATTTTTAAGAATTCTTTTAAATCACTAGCAACGCTTCGACACACTTTCCAAATTAATATTAAAATCAAAGCAAAAATATTGAAAATGCTATAGAAAATAATGAAAATAATATTAAAATCAAAACAAATAAAATTATACAGGTTCTTATAGAAAACGTAAATCAAGTGAATGAAAATGATACGGAAAATAAAAAATTTAACAACGGGAAAATAATTAAATTATAACTAATGAAATTGATGAAAGGAACAAGAATATAAAGAAAACTATAAATAAGAATATTGAAGAAGCTAACGAGAAAATGATTGAAAATATATAGAACAATGGAAATGAGATAATTTTTGACAGAAATAGGAAGATAGAAGGAAATAACAAAAGCGTAAAGAATAGGAATAAAGAAAACAGGAAGATTCAAAATCGTAAAGATAAAATAAGAGGACAATCCAATATTCAAGGTTTGCAAGATTGTATTAGAAAACATTGGGAACATTTTGCATTAAGGTGGTGTTCAATACAAGAAAAAATTGAATGGTTTGAAATATATGGAGAACGTATGTACATATTTAAGTAGAATAGATAATAGGAGCTAATATCATGATAACAGTAACGAAATTTTAAATAATTATTATTTAGTTATAACAGTAGAACTAGACACAAATAACAATAAGATAATCGAACATAGAAATTGATGTCATAATAATTTTCATAGATCTAATATGATATACTAAATATTTCGTTAAAAATTCTATTCATTCTGTTAGGATGTAAATTGAGATATTTTGAAATAATTAATGGACCTGGATTACTTTGACTTAAATGATCACCTTTGATATAAATGATATTCCGTTGATTTAAATGATACTCATTTGTTTTAAATAATTTTCTATAGATTTAAATGATTTTCCTTTGATTTGAATAATATTCCTTCGATTTAAATGAATCCTTTTGATTTGGATGATTATTTAGTACTATATCATTATATACAGAGTCGCAAAAATTCTCCAAATTATTATATGAAAAAATTCGAGATAAAAACGTTCCGGCTAAATAAAAAATTTTGAATGAAAGAAATGAAAACAGAATTGATCAACTGTCTTAATCAAACCACGAAATAGCATATATGCAAACGAAATTCAGAGATAAAAAATTACCAAAATTAAAAAGAGCAGAAATTATTAAGGACTTAGGCATAATTTTAGAAACTACTAAAGGAAATTATCACGAAATATAATTAGAAAACATAAAACAAATTGTTAGAACGAAATGAAACTGATACAAGTTACTAAATTAAATAATTTAATATTACCGATTAATCTAGGATTATGTAAGCTTATTTATACTAAACATACTTTCATATATTATATAAACTTAAAAGAGGTTAGTGAGCAAATAGAGCAAAAGTTAAGAAATAGTTCATTAGAAGCTAATGCGACAAACCCTATTTCATACCATACCACAGAAAACATTTATCCTCCTATTAGATCAAAGAGAGGATTAATAAACGCTGTTGTAAAAATTGATAAACGGCTTTTTGGTACTGTTGACTACGACAATGTAGAGAAATAGATAACGCGATATATATATTACAACAAACCCCAAAACAAATAATTCGAGAAGTTAATATGGAAATATCTTTAAACAAGAAACTAATTAAATTGACTGTCTCGACCCTTACTCCGTGGAATATGCTCATATTAGTGTTTTTAAATGAAACTCAAGGTCTCTAGTTAATTCCACAATATAATACAAGTTATTGAAAATTCTAAAAAATTGACAATTGTTTCGATAAATTGATTTATCGAAACAATTGTCAATTTTTTAGAATTTTCAATAACTTGTATTATATTGTGGAATTAACTAGAGACCTTGAGTTTCATTTAAAAACACTAATAAGAAACTAATTGATTACTATAATAAATCATTAACTACCTTATGGCATAACCAACAATAATTACAAGATAATTTGGAAATATTTCATATATCGATAGAAAATAAACGGTTTCAAAGATTAAAACTAACTTTTCCGCATCTGTGGCCCTGAACAATATTCAATCATAAAATTGTTACTAGTATACACTTCGGGGGATGTATCGTGCTAACAAAACGAAATTTCTCCAAAAATAACTAAAAATTTAGTATATCTGGATTTATAGGACCCGCTGTACTCGCTCGTCAACTGAAAATCAATAGGTACATCTGAACAATATTCAATCATAAAATTGGTCACTTTTGTACACTCTGGAGGCTGCACCGTGCTAACAAACTGAAAATTCTCCAAAAATGACAAAAACTTGGTACTTCTAGTACCATAGCACCCATTGTACAGCCGTTAGTGACCTGAATATCAATAGGGTTTATCTTTGAGAAGCTCTGAATTATATCCAATCATAAAATTGGACACTTTTATATACTCCGGAGGCTGTATCGTGCTAACAAACTGAAATTTCCCCAAAAATGTCAAAAATATGGTACTTAAAGTACTGTTGTACTGGCTCTGGTGAACTAAATATCAATAGGGTTCATCAGTGAGATGTCCTGAATAATATTCAATCATAAACTTGGTGACTTGTTGAACTCCGGAGGCTTTATCGTGCTAACAAACTGAAATTTTTCAAGAAATGACTAAAATGTCGTACTTCAAGTACCATAGTACCCGTTGTACTGGCTCTGGAGAGCTGAAAATCAATAGGGTTCATCTGTGACATGTCCTTAACGACATTCAATCATAAAATTGGTGACTTTTTGCACTCCGGAGGCTGTATCGTGCTAACTACACATGTAAGGAAAAGTGGCCGACGACAACGACGACGACGACGACGACGACATACACACAGGATTTTTTTCTAAAAACTGTTTTTTCGTGTTGTTGTTGATGGAAAACGTAAAAATAACTCAAAAAAAATATTTCAAATTTCCAACTTTTTTTGGGGTAAACCAATACTTTTCTCGCATATAGATAGGTTGGGCGGAAAAGTAATAGAATAATAACTTTAAATGAAATTAACTGTCTCGATCCTTCATTCGTGGAATCTACTCATATTTGTGTTTCAAATGAAACTCAATGTTCGTAGCTAATATAATGAAAAGTTTTGAAAATTCTCAAAAATTGACAATTGTTTCGATTACTGAATATCATCGTCAGAATGACAGAAGTTACATTTCATTTGATGCCTACCTGATGTTTAGTAGTTATTTTGGCTAGACCAAGAAGTGACCTACCTTGTGATCGACTTAATATATGTTAATAGAAAATAAACGGTTTTACGCATTAAAACTAACTTTTCCGCATCTGTGGCCCTGAACAATGTTCTATCATAAAATTGTTACATGTATACACTTCGAGGGATGTATCGTGCTAACAAACTGAAATTTCTCCAAAAATAACCAAAAATTTTGTATATCTGGATTTAGAGGACCCGCTGTACTCGCTCTAGTCAACTAAAAATCAATAAGGTACATTGAACAATATTCAATCCTAAAATTGATCAATCGTATACTCTCTGGAAGCTGTATCGTGCTAACAAACTGAAAATTCTCCAAAAATGACAAAAATTTTGTACTTCAAGTACCATAGCACCCGTCGTACTGGCTTTACTGAGTTGAATATCAATAGGGTTCATATTTGAGACGCTCTGAATAATATCCAATCATAAAATTAGTCACTTGTATATACTCCGGAGGCTGTATCGTGCTAACAAACTGAAACTTCTTCAAAAATGACAAAAATATCGTACTTAAAGTACTGTATCACTAGTTGTATTGGCTCCGGTGAGCTGAAAATCAATGGGGTTCATCAGTGAGAAGCCCTGAAAAATATTCAATCATAAAATTGGTGACTTGTTGAACCGCGTAGGCTGTATCGTGCTAACAAACTGAAATTTCTCAAAAAATTACAAAATGTCGTACTTCAAGTACCATAACAACCGTTGTACTGACTCTGGTGAACTGAAAATCAATAGGGATCATCTGTGACATGTCCTTAACAATATTCAATCATAAAATTGCTGACTTATCGCACTCCGGATACTGTATCGTGCTAACAAGACATGTAAGGAAAAGTGGCCGACGACAACGACGTCGACGACATACACACAGGATTTTTTTTCTAAAAACCGTTTTTTCGTGTTGTTGTTGATGGAAAACGTAAAAATAATTCAAAATTTCAATTTTTTTTGGGGTAAACCAATACTTTTCTCGCATATAGATAGGTTGGGCGGAAAAGTAAAAGAAGAAGATGTTATATTACAAATATTGAAGCTTAGATATTATTAGCCCTATGCTGATATCCTGGATATCATTTTTCCAATTAAGATCAGTATAACTGTGCAATGAGAGAGGAAACCAGGAAAACTATATCTGCTGATCTTTACAATTATGATTTAAGAAGACAGTTTAATAGTGGAGAACTCCCTAGATTTATCTGTTCATTGACGACTTCATATTGTGGGTTCCTTAGGTGTCTTCTAATTTCCAACTCTTTAAGGAAATCCAGTTCTTGTTTCTTATCACAAATATGTAGTACTCCTAGTTCTGTGTTAGGTGTCAATGAAAAACATCTACTTGACACCAATCATTCATCCAGCAAAAGAAGAAGAAATACAGAAGATACTGAATTGAAAGAAGCAAACTCAAAACCGAAAAACAACTCCAATATTTTTCGATCTCAGGGAAGGAGGAGTTAGAGGACAAGAAAACTATAAAAATAAATAAGAATATTATGTTACAGTAAATAAGATGAGAAATGCAGAGTTAGCATATATTTTAATATATACACATCTCCAAAAGTCTTGGCCCCCCTTGTAAACTTTTAAGTTTGCCTATGTATAGAGCCCATTTTTTGTTTTTCATTTTTGTGGCACCTTATCATAGAAATAAAAACAAATACAATAAATAAGAAGCTAGGAAACCTTGGATGACGAAAGAAATTCTTAACATAATGGAAGATAAACGACTAGCGAAGATAGAAAATGATAACAACATATCTAACCAAATAAACAAAGATATACGAAATAAAATTAGGTAGGCGAAGGAACTGTGGCTGATTGAGCAATGCCAAGAGGTGGAAATAATACACGAAAAGCACGACTCTTTTAACTTCCATAGAAAATTCAAGGATATTACAGGCTGTTACAACAGAAGAATTGTGATCCCCATTCGACACAATAACAAAATAATAACAGACAACGGACAGCTACATTTGACATGGGAAAATTATATAAAAACACTAT
Source organism: Galeruca laticollis (assembly GCA_963921935.1). NCBI lineage: Eukaryota > Metazoa > Arthropoda > Insecta > Coleoptera > Chrysomelidae > Galeruca > Galeruca laticollis. The sequence continues at coordinate 243,909,029 of OY998177.1, read as the reverse complement.
ATCAAGATGGCCCACCAATTCTCGTTTTAGAAGTGAAATATGCTATCGCAAACCTCAAAGACACCTGTTGAGGACATGATTCATCCGGAAGTACTAAAACTAATGGATCCAAAAATTTTATGTCGGCTATTTAATAAAATCTATGACTCAAAAATATTTCGACCCACGTAAAGATGTCTTCATTGAATACCAGAAAGCTTTCGATAGCATTAAACATGAACACATGCTAGAAATATTACAGCAAATTGGTCTCGACATAAAAGATCTTAGAATTATCCAAAATCTATATTGGAATCAAACAGCAGTACTTAGTATTAACAACTCATCAAAACCCCAAGAACTAGAAATAACAAATGATGCTCGTCAAGGCTGTATTTTGTCTCCGCTATTATTCAACGTATACACGGAGATGATTTTACAGAAGGCCCTAGAAAATCAACAAAAAGGTATAAAACTAAACGGAATACCCATAAATAACATACGTTATGCTGATGATACTGCTATATTGGCAACCGATTTGGAAGACCTACAGCACATGCTAAACAGAATTAATATAGTGGTTAAGGAATATTGGTTTACAATAAACATCGATAAGACGAAATTCATGATCATCAGCAGAGACCAACATAATCAGGCTTAAGTAATGATTGAAGATAAGCCCATAGAAAGATTCAATAAATTTGAATATCCCGGTTGTAATATCAATGACAGATTGGATAGCGATATGGAGATAAAAAGTCGGACGGCGATGGCAAGAACTGATTTTATTAAATTCCAAACATATATATGTCGAAGAGAAGTGTCACTGAACATAAGAATTCGTATGGTGAAATGCTATATTTCGCCGATAATAACTGTTTAGGATTGATATCACTTTATTTGGAATCAAACCCAATTTTACATCCACTAATAATCAGCTTTATTTCTAAGGTTACAATCAAAACATAAAAATCAACATATTAAGAGAGTGTTCGTTCCCATATAAACAGCTGGCATCGCGTCGATCTCAGCGCACCCTTTGCGGGGAACCGAACTAATTCTTACAGGCGGGATATTTAAATTTGGTAGTTTGTATTATGGGTAGGTAAATTTTACAGTTTGTCTTAAAATTGTTTATTATATAATTACTTCATTCCAAAAAATTATATTTCATTTTTGTAATGAAATAATAATAAACAATTTTGAGACAAATTGAGACAAATAATTTAGGTAATAAATAATAAAACAGCACACATTTAAAATTTTTATTAACCTTCACATAATATAAAAAAAAATTAATAAAATATTTGTTTACTATACATTTATACATTTTATTACATTGATAAATTTAAAATTCTTATTCTAATCGTTAAGGATAATATTAAAGTACAAAAACATCTGATTAAATTATTAGTTACAAAAATCAAAAAATTTAAATGTTCAATAATATCTCCTATTATTAAAACAATTATTCTAATATCACTTAACAGTGTTTCCACACAATTTTATTTTCAAAGTTATTTTTCCTACCACACGCACTATAAATAGGCATTTATACGACTGTACATTTTTCAAAAAAATTCTATTGCAGCCTCTGCTATCCCCATAGCTGCCCAGCTCTCACCTTCTTTTAACTTTTTTATTTCAGTAAACAAGAAACTTCACATTTACTTTCTTTAAATTAATTAAAAAAACAAAACATGTAAATCAGAGGAAACCTACAGTTGTATAAATACACAACATAAACATATACTTAGCGAAAACTAAAAGTATAAATGGCACACTAGCTTGAATATTTAATAATGTTTTAAATTGGTAACACAAAACATGAAAAAACTATTATTATCGATATCATTAATTTACCATACAGTTACATATTATTATCAATCACAAAATTACATATTTCTACTCAAATTACAGCATTATACTTAAGACAGTTTATCCAATATTACATCAAATATTTTAATAAAAAGCATTCAAAAATAGATTCCCCTTTACATGAAGACTGGAACAGGTCTGAAACAAAAAAAAATTAAACGCAGTACATTGTTACCAAAGAATAATAATTATTTTTGTTTGTTAGTCCTCTTACCATTAGTATAATATTTTTTAATTAATAAGGAGACACAAATTTTTATGAGTTGAGATAATACCTATGATTTATGTTCTCAACAAGTGAACCAATCAAAATTTATATGACTTTTTGCAAAGAGTTCAGTTTTTTCAGTAATATTGTAATGTTTTTCTAATTTATTTAAAACGTAAACGGGTGGGATAAATTTTAAACACTCGGTATGGCTACTTACTAATTTATTTAAACACTAACTCACTAACACTAATTTATATGTACTTAACTAGTCACTTAAATTTAATTTATATGCACACTAACTTACTAATTTATAACTCTTTTATATTCACTTAATTACTGTTTAACTCACTATGGCAAACTATAAACTGAACCCATCCGCTGATCGGTCCTGTATTTATATCAAAAACTTTCTTTACTAGAACATTCGGGACGGGACATGCCTTTCGCGATATTTCTTAAAATGCCTTTCGAGAACATGTTTAAAAAGGACGGTCACAATAGATCCCAATAGATCTTCTCAGAATTCGGCGCGCTCGCCTTTTTCTTAACTCCGTTAACATAAGGTTACAGGGCCGTACTTAGTATCTGCTTCGGTGTGCGAGTTCGTAACAATATTTTCCACATGACCTAAAAGTGGTAGAAAATGATAAACAATGTTATGCAGAATGGAAAGAAATTTTACGACTTCTTTTTGAACATAAATTAGACGTGTTTTATCATCATTTTCTTTGTAGGAAGTGAAAGTATGGCGAACATCTAAAATATCTGTTTGCAAAATAGCCTTACATTCTACGCAATTGAAAGTAGTAATTTTTTTAACAACGAAACCAGAAATATAGCTTATTGCTTGTTAGAAGTACTACTTTTTAAAAACTCCATGCCTGCTGAATCTAATTTTGAATTAAAATTTTGAAATAACTTTGATTCTGACAATTTAACTGCTTTCTTAATTCTGTTATTACTACTGATAAGTGCCTTTTTTAATTTACAAATTCTATTTCTCTGATCTTTATTAATGTAATACATTTCCTTCTTCTTGGGAGATAAATTACTGACCCTAGTTTCGTTTATTTTACTTAAAATACTAGATTCCAAATATTGTTTTTTAGGCAAAGGTTCAAATTCAGTTTCTTTAAGACTATCATTATTGTTACAAAAAATAAGCTTTCTTTTTACGGGCAATACTGTATTTTCAAAAGCTTGAGTTTTATTATTATTATCTTCAATTACTTTTGGTGGTGTATGATGGAAGGGTTGCAAAGGTAAAGCAAATTTATTAAGTCTTTTGCGTAATGAATTTGTAAATGCCTCATCATCAAAATGATCTTCACACAACCTTTGATCTTTGGATGTGTAAGGAAGGATGTTTTGTTCTTAAACTCCAAATTGCGAGGCGGCCTAAAACATGTATTATTACAATTTTTTGCTATACAACTACGACGAATTTTACCTGGTGGTGACATTTTAAAAGTTCACCAAATTTTATTTACTTTATTAAAACTAAATCCTAAATAAATTAAAAAATACTCACTCTTGTATTGTCTTCTTTTTCGGAATTGTTATTTGCACTTTGCATTTGACAAACAGAGACCAGATTCACACCAACCAATGTAAGATTGGTTTTGTATATTTTAATTTTTAATGACGTAAAAGTTAATATACTAGGATATTTTATAATATTTATCCACATTAAAGGCGATGTTTTGAAATGTATTAAAATTTATGATAATTTGTTCGATTTTGTTTGTAGTTCGCGACAGTATAGACTCCATGCGCGGGGAACTTGCGCAGAAACGTTGTGCCACATACCACCTATGCATCAAACTGTATATTATATTATCATTTGTCTATGATATCTACGATCTACGTTACAAGCTACAATAATTGCGTGTCCATACAACAGTTCTCGATCTATCACTCACTGCGCACACGCGAGTCTAGTAGGTGGTCTCACCAAGCATCTTTTGTTACGCGGCGTTGCCACTACGCACTTTTCCGCAGACATGATGGGGAAACTGAACAATAACATATGGAGCGGAAACATGGTCACATAAAGTAAAATCCATGAACCGCGTAGAGGCCTTTGAGATATGGACACTCCGCAGGTTATTGAGGATCCCATGGGTAGACCGGGTCACAAACGAGGAAATACTTAGAAGAGCCAACGTCGAGCGCGAACTATTAACAACTATAAAAAAATGCAAGATCTCTTATCGGGGGCACATACTCCGAGGCAATAAATATGAAATACTAAGACTAATACTAATGGGCAAAATATATGGAAAAGAGGCCCAGGACGAAGACAACACTCGAGATTACGTGATATCAGAAACTGGTGCGGAGTGGGGAACGTGGGTGATATATTCGCACTAGCCGCCTTAGGGCAATTACGCATTATAGACTAATTATTGGTGGATGATCACCTACACGCTGTACAGCGTTTGGCACGAGAATAAGAAGAACCCCCTTCATTTTGCAGATTCGATGGGCAATACCTATTCCTCCTAGGGGATTGAACCATAAGGGCTACAAATATTCAATTAAGGTATACACTTTGAAAATAAAATTAACGTGTTTCACAAATTTCTCATATTATTTAGTGGAAGAAAGGGATTAGGGGTGGGAAGTTTTCAAATATTGAATTAATTGATTAATTATAATTCTACTTCTCACAATTCCAGATTTTGGTATACAGTATCATACTACTCCAGCAGTAAAACTTGAAAGATACCAAAACAGTATTTATTACATTGGATATATATACAAGGTATTCACAATTATAATTCTTTTTTCTTTGAATTTTACATACTTTTAGAGAATAAATAATGTTTTAGTGTAATACTAAGTCATTCAGTTTTTTATAATATTGTTCTATAATATCATCTAATTGGCAAATATATATTCCATTTACAGGGATCATGGTACCAGGCTATGCAGTTTTGTAAATATCACAATATGGATTTGGTGAGCATTGAATCACAGGAAGAGAATGAATTTCTTTCCAATCAAATGAAAACTTTCTGTAAGTGATAGATAAGATCAAAATGACAATATGTTTTAATATCAAAAGAGGATTAATCTTTTGCTATTCAGTTCGAAACTTTCATAACAGGGTACCAGTGAATTTTTCAGGACCACCATCAACTTTTTTTCATATTGCCCTGAATCTTATATTAAACATATGAACAAATGATTTGATTTATTCTCTGAAGGCGCGTTTAGATTGCGCGAAATTGTTTCGCCCAACAGTTTCGCGAAAATGTTCCGCGTCGTATATGCCTGGTACTCACCCCGAAACTTATTTCGTTCGTTCTCGGGAGTATGTTTCGTGGTGAGTCAGTCGGCATTGAAGCGCGCATCAGAGAGCCTCGCGTCTCGTGTTTCTTGTAGTGTAAACCGATTCTACTGTTTCGCACCAAAAATGAACCAGGAGGATAGCATCCGCCTCATTGAACTTTATGCAAAGTACCGATTTTTATGGGATGCCAAAGATAAGGTGCACCATAACCGCATGAAGAGAGAGGATGCTTGGAAGGAAATGAGTTCAAAATTGCAGTACCCTGTTGCTACCTTAAAGGCAAAAATGAAAACATTGATGGGTTCCTATAGGAGTGAGAGGTCCAGGGAGAGAAAAAGCAGAGTCACTGGTTCCGGTATGTAACTTTTTATTATTTTATGCTTTGTATTAATATATACTTGTTTGTCGGACTTTTTGTAATTGTGTCACAGCATGCATACTAGTACCATTAAGCGAGATAACTCCTTAAATAAATACACTAGAATAAGCGTACTATTTATTAGTATTATTGTTACAGGTAGCGATGAAGTATATGACTCTAAATGGTTCGCCTAGAAATACTTTGAGTATTCATAGTACATCCCAAGGGAAACTGTGAATACTGCTAGTGAGGTAAGTGGATCCTCAATATTGGTCCTGCCACGGCAACGGTTGATTTAAAATAAAATCATTAGCTAAACGTAAGCGAACATCTTTGTGCTGTGCGGATGTCCTTCGCGGAATATTGCGGATTGGAAAGAACGATGTCATAGGTGCGTCGTTGCGCCATCTACCATTTATATTGTCGCTATTGTTGTCAGTATCGAAACTTCCAGGAGGTGTCTACGTTCCATGAGAAGTACTTTTGCGTAGAAAGTTATGTAAATAAATGGTTGCTAAAGTAACTTTTGTTGCTATTTCTGGTTGCACAAGTAGAGGGTTTCTCAATACACGAAATACTGAAGTCATTATCCCAAAGGCATTCTCCACGACGCGACTTGCTCTCGAATGACGGTAGTTAAATACACGTTCCGGTGAACGTACCACGGGATTACCATCAAATGGTTTAATAGTGTACTAACTCAAAGCGAACGCCTTGTCACCTAATACGTAATATGGTACTTGCATAGAATATGGAACTTGTAAGACTTCTGGTCGAGGAATATTGAATTCGCGCCTCTCCAATTTATTGTACAATGCCGTATTTTTGAATACACCACCTTCCAATATCCGCCCTTGACATCCTACTTCAGCATAGATAAAATTGTAGTCTGCGTCGACTAATGCAAACAGCACAATGCTAAAAAAATTTTTGTAGTTGTAGTATTCAGTCCCTGATTTAATAGGTGCTTGTAAAATAATGTGTTTTCCATCCATAGCCCCGATAACGTGAGGAAATTGCCACTTTCGTTCAAATTCGGAGGAGATCTGAAGCCACTCTTCTGTAGTAGATGGTACCTGAAATCAAAACAAAATAAATTAATAACATTAAAAATAAAGGCGAAAACATTTTTGTGCCAAATATGTTCACAAGGAGTCAAAAGTAAAATTAACCTGGATCCGAAAAGAATTACTTAACCGTTGTTTGTTTTCAGGAACACTCCGAAATAGAAGTTCCTGTAACGCCAACTTCGCCTACGGTCACCCCCGCAGAATATACATCTGCAACTACAGCAACTGCAACTACTACATCGGCAACTACTTCATGTTCGACCACACGTCAGCAGATATCACAAGAGACACCTTTCCTACCCCAAATTCTAGCAGGAGATAGAGAACTGGCATCAAACGTAAGGCAGCTGAGCAAGAATCCGACTCAATGATGCATGAAGCTATGCAAATCTTGAAGTCATCTGTTAATTCACCTAATGATGCGTACTTCACCTATGCTTTGAATTTGGCGAATGAACTACGAAAATACGACCAGCACTCGCTGACGCACGTCAAACGAGCCTTCGCTAATATTTTATTTGAAGCCAATATGGGAATGTATTCTGCTTCATATGGTAATACATTACAAATACACATCCCGCACAGTTCGCCTTCTGCGTCGTCACATAGTTCACATGATTATAGGAGCCAAACATCGACTTTTTCATTAAACGCTCCTCTAACAAGTCGATATACAATCTGTTTTATTAGATATGTGGACACTTTTCATTTCAATAAATAATAATAACTAATAAAAAAAAGAATATCTTTTACCTTTACATATTCCTTTAGTGACTGAACCAACGCATCGCAAACTTCTGGAATAAGTCTTGATATTGTGCTTTTCGATATTCTAAAGAGGTATTGTAGACTGCTGTAGGAATCTCCCGTAGCAAGAAATCTCAAGCAAACTGTCAACCTCTCTTTTACAGATATAGCCTGTCTCATGTTGGTATCCATTTTTCTTATTTTGGGATCAACTAGTAATACGAGCTGTTCAAAATCTTCTGTGGTGGTCCGAGTAAAGTTTCGAAAAGAATATTCACAAGGTTCCGCTGTCATATCCCTCCGGAGTCTGTTTCCATATTGAAATCTGCGACGAAATATGTCTTCGACCACCATCGGCGTGTTCTTTTATTTCTCTTTCTTTTTTTTCTCAACACAATTATCATCATAATTGCAAATGCTGCACTCGGAGCAACCGGCATGCTTGTCTCTCACAAACTGGCGGCTCACCTTGTTTTCGCTTGTCAACCCGAAACGTTTCGCCTCGTGTAAACAGTTATGCCGAGACAGCGACTCGCGAAACTGTTGCGCGAAACAATTTCCCTCAATCTAAACGCACCTTTATGTTGCGCACTGTTTATATATTGAATTTAATTCACTTTCAGTTGGTGGCGGTTCGGAATACTGGTTTTGGACATCAGGAACTACTTTATCCAACAATCACTGGGTATGGATGAATACTGGAAGGCCAATAGTTTACGCAAATTGGTTCCCAAATCAACCGGATAATGCCGGAAACAGCGAACATTGCCTTGAAGCCAGATACATTTACACGAACACAGATCTCAAATGGAACGACAATAATTGTGAAGTAGCACAGCTGCATTTTATTTGTGAAGCACCAGTGTCAACAAATGTATCAGCTATTCTGTCAACTATCTGTACTTCCACACATGATGTAACCGTTACGTAATTTGGAAATAAAGTGTTTTATTTAGTCATGATTGTTTCATTCAGTAAGGACCAAAATAGAAATCGCATGTCAAAGATCACATAAGAAGAAAGCCTGAGGTCATTATTATTTATTATAATAGGTAGCGTCCTGAATTCCCTTAACAGTGTGAACCGTAAGAAGCATTCCGTGTTGGAATGGGGATGGAAAAGGGTTTGTATTCAATAATATTAGAAACAGTCATTTTAAAGACTGAAAATATATTTGTTTCAACAAATGAACGTTCCGCCGTAATATTCTTATACTATAATTTTAGTCTAAACTAACGTTGTATGAAAAAAGTCGTGTACACTAGAATTTGCATATCCAATTTAAAACTGTGACGTAGCTAGGTAGTTGCCGCCCCTTTTATGAACTGCAAAAGAAAATTGCTTCTCTGTATCCTGACATGCCTTTCACAATTTAACCATCTCTTTATTTCCATTTTCCATCGAGATTGGCGTTAGTGAACTCCAGATTTTCCAACAGGGAAATCAGTTATTCACAAAAGAAAGGAAAAGGGATCGGCAAATTGCTCATGTGAGGTGTGAAAAATAAACAACGCAACTGTAGGAATAACGAATTTTTAAATATTTTAAATAAAGTTAATTGAACTTAATAGATATTTATACATTAATGGAGTTACTATGATGTTAACTCCCGGAAGGTAACAGGTTTCCCAAGGGAATTAACATCTAGTAACTAGTGTGATGTATATAATATGTTATTTCTTACGAATCCATTACGATTTAACAAAGTGCAGAGTTCGGAGCTGACCGAATACAGAGAATCTGTGTTCAACGTGGGCTCCAATTATTTCCAAAGTTATTAAGTCTTATCAAAATAAAAATTGTGATTTTACTTGTATTGGTTCACCCCAAAAAAGTTGGAAGTTTGAAATTTTTTTTTAATTATTTTTACGTTTTCCATCAACAACAACACGAAAAAACGGTTTTTTGAGAAAAAATCCTGTGTGTATATCGTCGTCGTCGTCGTCATCGTCGTCATCGTCGTCATCGTCGTCGTCGTCGTCGTCGTCGTCGTTGTCGTCGGCCACTTTTCCTTACATGTCTTGTTAGCACGATACAGCTTCCGGAGTTCAACAAGTCACCAATTTTATGATTGAATACTGTTAAGGACATGTCACAGATGAACCCTATTGATTTTCAGTTTACCAGAGCCAGTACAACGGGTGCGATGGTACGAAATTTTGTCATTTTTTGAGAAATTTCAGTTTGTTAGCACGATACAGCCTCCGGAGTTCAACAAATCACCAATTTTATGATTGAATATTATTCAGGACATCTCACAGATGAACCCTATCGAATTTGAGCTCACCCGAGCCAATACAACAGGTGCTACAGTACTTTAAGTGCGATATTTTTGTCATTTTTGGAGAAGTTTCAGTTTGTTAGCACGATACAGCCTCCGGAGTATATATAAGTGACCAATTTTATGATTGGATATTATTCAGAGCGTTTCAAAGATGAACCCTGTTGATATTCAGCTCACTAAAGCCCGTACAACGGGTGCTACGGTACTTGAAGTACCAAATTTTTAGTGTTTTTAAATGAAACTCAAGGTCTCTAGTTAATTCCACAATATAATACAAGTTATTGAAAATTCAAAAAAATTGACAATTGTTTCGATAAATCAATATCATCGTCAGAATGACAGAAGTTACATTTCATTTTATGCCTACCTGATGTTTAGTAGTTATTTTTGGCTAGACCAAGAAGTAACCTAACTTGTGATTGAATACAAATATTTTAAGATCAGTATAACTGTGCAATGATATAGAAAACCAGAAAAACTATATCTGCTGATCTTTACAATTATCACTTAAGAAGACAGTTTATTAGTGGAGAATTCCCTAGATTTAACTGTTCATTGACAACTTCATATTGTGGGTTTCTTAAATGTCTTCTAATTTCCAGTTCTTCAAGGAAATCCAGTTCTTGTTTCTTTTCACAAATATGTAGTACTTCTAGTTCTGTGTTAGGTGTCACTTCTTGGTCTAGCCAAAAATAACTACTAAACATCAGGTAGGCATAAAATGAAATGTAACTTCTGTCATTCTGACGATGATATTGATTTATCGAAACAATTGTCAATTTTTTAGAATTTTCAATAACTTGTATTATATTGTGGAATTAACTAGAGACCTTGAGTTTCATTTAAAAACACTAATGTGAGCATATTCCACGAAGTAAGGGTCGAGACAGTCAATTTTACCAAATTTTTGTCATTTTAGAGAATTTTCAGTTTGTTAGCACGATACAGCCTCCAGAGAGTATACCATTGATCAACTTTATGAATAAGTATTGTTCAAGGTGTCTCACAGATGTATCCTATTGATTTTCAGTTGACTACAGCGAGTACAGCGGGTCCTATAAATCCAGATATATTACATTTTTGGTTATTTTTGGAAAAAATTTCGGTTTGTTAGCACGATACATTCCCCGAAGTGTATACAAGTAACAATTTTATGAAAGAATATTATTCAGGGCCACAGATGCGGAAAAGTTAGTTTTAATCTGTAAAACCGTTTATTTTTCGGACACTTCATCATGAACCCCAACCAAAAGGTTATGACTCTTCCACATTCTGAGTCTTGATCAGATATTTCCCGAATCTATTCGTCAGCAGTTTCAAGCCCCATCTTCCCTTCAAAAGAACAAGCAATCGTTTTCAGTGCATTAGAAAACACTCGTCTTCAAGATTACCTCATTCCTCTGAGTAGTATAATTTAGCCAAAGAATATGATCTTTTTATCCCGGTTATCAAACAACCGGATATGCATGTATTTATCCAATAAACAACTAGTAGAAACTTTTTTAAATGACTGCGGACAAATAGTATTCAGTGCTAGAAAACTAATATCGCCAGCAGAAAGAACCGTGCTCTCAAATGTTTGCCCATCTATACCTCATAATATACTGATTAATGAATTACAAAAAATTGTTTTAGCCCCTGTTTCATCCATGACATTCTTGAGAATTGGTGCATCTCTACCGGAATATATTCACATATTGAGATTCAGAAGACAAGTATTCGTCAGACCACACAACCTACAGCTTCCAGATTCATTTATACTTGATTTCGACAACACTTCCTACAGAATATTCATTTCTCAAGACAATAGAGTTTGCTACAATTGCAAAAAACATAGCTACAAAGCATCCCAATGTTCTGAACCTATAGTACTTCCACATGTATCAAATAAAATCCCCTCAGCACCGTCTCAAACAAATACAGTAACGCAACCAACAAACACAAAAGCTGTCTCTGATAACCCACAAATATTTACAACTATGGAAACTTCTTAAGCAACTGTCGATATGAGCCAACCAAAACGAAATTTTCACGAAATCGTTTTACCTGAAGTGAGTCCACCTATCACACAGGGAAATGAATTGCCTGTACCGAAAGATAAGTCAAAAGAATTAAAATAAATACAAGGAATGCAGTTTAATCTTGATGTGAACTTTTTATTCAGTAAATTAACATAACTATTCGCTTTTGACTGACAAGTTAGAAAAATTAAAATTGAAATCAAATCATTTATTTGTAGTCAAGGTAACGACTACCGACTGTCTTTTAGAACAATTAACATATAAAGTACAATTTTACTTTAACACTTTCCCTTGTTAATTGTTGTAATAATAATGAAATAAACAAACAAAACATCTTAGTACCCACTATGTTACTTTAAACCCAATTTATCGCGTAATATTTGTAATCGTATTGCACCCAAAGGCTTCGTCATAATATCTGCCAGTTGATTCTCAGAAGATATTTGTTGAACTGCTAATTCGCCTTCGGTTACCCTCTCTCGAATAAAGAAGTGCTTGATGGCTATATGTTTTGTTCGTCGATGAAACTCTGGATTTTCGCTTAAACGCACTGCTGCTGTATTGTCGACCTCAATTATTGGAACTTGCTTTAAAGTTACAATATTTTTAAACAATCTTGAGAGCCAAATAATTTCTTTAGCTGCTTCACTTGCTGCAATAATTTCAGCTTCGGTAGTGGAAGTGGCTACCGTAGGTTGTCTTTGACTCATCCATGAAATAGCCCCTCCTGCATACTTAACTACGACACCAGAAGTAGAGCGACCAGTTTTCGTGCATCCTCCAAAATCAGCGTCACTGAAAGTCTCAAGAATACCCCTTTTTACCTTACGAGTATAGGTTATTCCTTTCGTCAATGTGCCTGCTACATAGCGGAAAACTCTTTTAACGCGAGCTACATCTTCCAAAGATGGATTTTCCAGTGATCTTGATAAAAATCCAACGCTGTATGCTAAGTCAGGTCGAGTTCCTAGCATCAAATACATGAGAGCTCCGACCGCCTGTCTGTAAGGGAAATTATGTGCTTTGGAATTTTCTTTCCCTGATTGAGAAATCTCAGAAGCTTTCAACATTGGCGTAGAGACTGGTTTGCAATCTGAAAAATTGAAACGTTCTAGAATCTTTTTAGCAAAAGCTTGTTGATTAATTGTAATGTAATCATCTGTTTGTTCAATTTCTAGCCCTAAAAAGTATGAAGCTTTCTGTGAAGTGATCTTGAATTCTTTGCTTAAATCTTGTAAGAAAATCTTCAAATCTTGAGGATCTGTTGCGGCAACTAATCCATCATCTACGTACAGAGCCATGATAATACTTTTGTCATTTTCTTTTCGCATGAACAAACATGGATCTGCATCACTAACTTTGAAGCCGAGACTGATAAGATACTTGCCAAAACGTTTGAACCAGCATCTTGGAGCCAGTTTCAAACCATACAAACTTTTTTGAAGTTGACATACCTGATCAGTACCGTTTTTGTAGCCTTCTGGTTGCTGCATGTAAATAACCTCTTCAAGTTCGCCGTATAAAAATGCTGTAGATACGTCAAACTGTGCTAGATGCATCTGCTCACTTGCAGCTATGCTTAAAATCGACCGAATAGTTGCCATTCTTGCTACTGGGCTGAAGGTCTGGCTATAGTCAATGCCGTAGCGTTGACTGAAACCTTTTATAACTAGTCTTGCCTTGTATCGATTGACCGAACCATCTGGATTGGTTTTAACTCTGTAGGTCCATTTACATGGGATCGCTTTTGCTCCTTGTGGCAAAGTTGACAGCTTCCATGTGTGATTTTCATTGAGCGATTTCATCTCATCATCCATGGCTCGTTTCCACTGTAAACTTTCCCTACCTGAAACAGCTTCTTGGAATGATTGAGGAGTTACATACGTGTCAATAAAATCAGTGTTTTCAGCAATGTGTGCATATTCTTGTAGGTAACTTGGCTTTCTCAACTTCGAGCGATCTCTCAAAGTTCTTGCAGGTACTGGCGAGGGCGTCGCTGGCTCTTCCTCGTCATCGGTTGCCGATTCAGGTTCCGTGCTTTCCGACTCGTACTCAAGTGGTTCATCTTGTTGAACTGGTATCTCGGGGTACTCCAAAGGCTCTTCTAGTTCGACTGGAACCTCAGGATTTTCCTCGGTGTTATCTTTCTGTAAATGAGAATCTTTGAGTGGTAACTGAACCTCATGATCGCAATCTCTCGTTAATTCGCGAAATTGAACGTCTCTTGAGACAATAACTTTGTGCTCTTCCTTGACATAAATTCTGTATCTTTCATCGTTATCGTAACCTATCAAATAACCCTTGATTGCTTTCTCGTCCATTTTTCTTCTCTTTTCTTTAGGTGTATGAACGTAGCAAGTTGATGCAATGATGCGTAAGTGCTTAATTCTCGGCTTACTTCCAATCCACAGCTCGTAAGGACTCACACCGTCTACTGATGATTTGCCTGTTCTGTTCAATACGTACGTAGCTGTAGTGACTAATTCTGCCCAAATGGCTTCAGGAAATTTCACGTCGGGATTGGAGTACTTGAATGTTCTAGCCATTTCAACGATTGTGCGATTTTCTCGTTCAACGCAACCATTTTGCTGTGGTGTATACGGAGCTGTCAATCTGTGCGTAATTCCATTTTTCTCTAGAATAGCCTTGACCTCCACATTGTCGAACTCGCCGCCGTTGTCACTCAGCAGCGCCTTAATCGAATGACCTTGCTGTTTTGCGTGAGCAATCATTGACTGTAAAGCTGCTGTGACGTCAGACTTCTCTGCAATTATGTAGCAATATCGAAATTTAGTGAACATATCTTTGAATATGGCCATATACCTCTTCTTGCTAAATGATACATCAAAAGGACCACATAAATCTGTAGCAATCAGTTCTCCAGGTTGGCTTGCTTTTCTTCTAGTACCGAAAGCTAAACGATGGGCCTTACCGTAAACGCACGGTTCACAAATTTCTCTGTCTAACTTGACGTTAATATCCAATTCTTTTTGTAACAAGTTTTTCACGTGCTGCTTGTCCTGATGTCCCCACCTCTCGTGATACAGCTGTAATTGAGAACTATCAGTAACAGCAACATTGAAACTTACATTACCAGCGGGAAAAATCGGTTTGATAGCTGCTTTGAATAGTGTTCCGTGAACATTTCGGACTCCACTTAGCAGTATCTTGTTATTCACTTTGAGCGAGCACCACGTAGCTGTTGATTCAAACATACCGTTTAGGTTTCTGTCTTGAGCTGCTAGAACAGAAAACAAATTCTTCGATATGTCGGGAACGTACCAAACATCGTGCAAGGTTTGGATGTATCGCTCGTCGTTCACTGTTGATACAACTTTTACGATGCCTTTCCCTACTGCTTGCAAAAGCTCTTTTCCTGCAGCCTTTATGCCACACCGATTCTTGAATTTTTCAAAATCTACAAAGAAATCGAAATTATTCGTTGCGTGCCTTGTAGCACCGTTGTCGATCCACCAGTCTGTAGTGTTGATCTCAGTATTGAAAATCTCTGAAAATGACAACACAAGACCTTCCTTAACCTCAACAGCATTGCTCTGAAATTTGTTTTGGTTATTTTTGTGGTTAGCTTGGTTTTGAGAGTCATTAACGGACTTATTTTTGGATGGTCGTCCATCTGCGATCCATTTTCTGCATTCACTGACCCAATGGTTTTTCTTACCACAATAATTACAGGTTGTACCTGCTCTCGACTTCTTTTTCGCGTCTTGTTTTTGCGTCTCGCCTTTTGCCACTAGAGCTTCTTGAGAAAATTTGTCGTTAATGGTGTTTTTCTTGAAATTTCTTTCGAACATACACAACTGTGTAGTCAGCTCGTCAAAGGTTTTCTCTGTGTCTTTGGTGAGCAGCATCCAACTGGACCTAAATGTCTCAAATGCAGCAGGTAAAATATTGAGCGTTTTACACACAAGCATTAAGTCTGGTAACTTGTTTTCATTTCGAGCAGTGAGACCGTTGTTGAGATCACTCCAAAGACTTCTCAACTTAGCTAAATGTGTAGACACGTCCTCACCTAACATCCAACTAAAAGCGAAAAATGAATCACAAATTTGAAAAACTTGATCCTTGGATGTCGCTTCAAACTGCTCTTTAAGGGCCTCGAAAGCATCACGCGCGGTTTCTTTATCGATGATTTTCTCATACACCGCATCTGTAACTGAGCTAGCAATCATAGACTTTGCGTAGCTATTTGCCTTTCGAAAGAAATCATACTTCTCTTTGAATTCTTTTTGTTTAGCCGCACTAGCGCCGTCAGCTAGAGGTTCTGGTTTTTTAATCTTGTTATCGATAACGTCTAATGCACCTTCATGATAATCGAGCAGATCACGAATCTTCCGCTTCCAGATCGGCCAGTCTGCCTCACCGGCCAAGGGTTTGATGTGCTTCGCCAAATCCATCTGTGGCTATTCAACGATACTTCACAGTCCAACCGTTTCTTATACGAGTTTATTCTTTCTTGAATAAAAACGATTCTAGTACACAATTAAGTGTTCTGGGCCCATAACCAATTAAAATAAATACAAGGAATGCAGTTTAATCTTGATGTGAACTTTTTATTCAGTAAATTAACATAACTATTCGCTTTTGACTGACAAGTTAGAAAAATTAAAATTGAAATCAAATCATTTATTTGTAGTCAAGGTAACGACTACCGACTGTCTTTTAGAACAATTAACATATAAAGTACAATTTTACTTTAACAAAAAGCAAAGAAGCCAAAGGTCAACTCTAACTAGAAAAATGAAGATAGCAACTGTAACGCAAAAAATTCGCCGAGCTGTCGTAAATTTAATATTGGCTAGCCTGTCGACTGGGAGAAGTCACAGCGCTGTCGGTACGAAGTTAAAAGTCAGTCCTACATTTGCCGTCAAGGTGTAAACACACATCGTTCAATTTAAAATTTTCGCATGTGCTCTGGGAGCCATAAACGTTTTATTGGAAAACCCGACAATTCCGACATAGGGGAAGAGAAATACGGCTGTAACCAACAACTGGCGGCTCCGACCCGGAAGGTTTCTGGTCCAAAATTGGTCGATGACTGTGGGTACCATAAGAATTTAGAGGAATTGCGTTTTTGAGGGGGGGTTTTGTACGTAGACATTAAAAAAAAAGAAAATCACTGATTGGAATTTAATGGGTCAGTGAGACCAGTTCCAGGAGAGCTGGAATATTCTGGAGCAACTGCAGTTCCTGTTCTGGTGCCGGAAAATGATAAGTGAACAGTTTTCCTTTTCTTTATTCTTCAACTTCATTAGTAAACTCACATTTATGCTTCACATATTACTGTTTTCCATATAAAGTGTTATTTCTTTTTTTTTGCGGCAATTATTATAATTTCGCTTACACTTGTACTTGATATTTAAAAAATTTTGAAATCTTTGCTCATAGTTTAAGATACGCTAAGACACTATGGTACGTACCTGGTATTGCGTTATTTAGTGGTTTTTTGCCTTTTTCTGATGATTTTATGTATATAACTTGCACCGTACATAATTTTGAGTTGTATTTTCTCTAGCAACGCTAAACTCGTTGCTATTTAAATTTTTGGCTTATGCAATTATTTATATTTATATTGATACTGGTATAAATTGCGGAAGTGTGAACCCTTGTAACTGTACATTGTTGTTTTTGATATATATATTATCGTTGTATTTTTGGGATATTGTACATGAACAATTTGGTCGAATCTCTAGAATTTTAGAATTGAGACATCGGTGTAGTTTGGGGCCCTCAGCTCTTCTGCACCCTGAGTTTGAAGCCTTCAGCTCTGCTCAGAGTTTATAGAATCTGCTTGACAGTTATTTACTTGAGTTGTAACTGATAAATTAGTCAGAAATTTTTGGATTTATGTAGTTTTCGGCCCATCTACGTTCTGAGATTACAGCCTTCAGCTGAGCTCAGGCGTTATTTGTAACATTTTTGGTAGTGACATTGTAATAAATATTTTGAAAAGAGACCTTTGGTCCACAAAGACTAATTAAATCTCCAATCAGGGGATACTTGCTGACTTTTATTCACTTATGATAATTTACCCATCAGTTTAACCTTTGGAGTGTGTAGTGAGTGTTGTTAGCCCACTGAGGAGTTGTGAGCTAACTTAGGAAGTCTTGGGTGCTTGCCAAAACTTCTCTGGCGCCCTTTTAGTAGATATTTAAATTTTGAAGAATCCACCCCTTCTTCGACTCGAAGCTAGTCGACTGGCGAGCACGGGTTGTACCACGTGAGACAAACCCGCATACCTATAACGAGCACTGAGAGGGTTAGTAGGTTTTTCTCGTTATACAACTGAACTTCAATACAATCACTTGAACCGACCAAAATATTTATCGAAAAACAGTCTCCTCCATTTGTGCTCAATTTCGATCAACTAATTATTTTGCTAAGTACAGATATTTTAGCACTGACTAGTATGCTACGTCTAATATATCCCCATGTAAAAGACAAATCAACGAAGCGCAATCTAGCTTTACTTAAAAAGAAAATTTTCGCTCAGCTCGGTGGTAATTTCTCAGATGACGAAAGCGACGCTTTTCAGTTAAGCCAGAACTAACATATACAAATTAATTCCTCATTAAATTCACATCAATACTACAGTGGAATATTGATGGATTTTCCATCGCCTTGCAATGCTTCAATTCCTCATTGCTGAATAAACTCCGAACATAATATGTCTACAAGAAACCAATTTAAACCGTTAAAAAATATATAACTCAGTATCATTCAAATGCTTTCGAAAAGATAGAGTTGCAACCAATAGTATATCGAGTGGTGGCGTAGCAGCATTAGTTAAGGATACATTGGAAGCATGTTTATTTCCCGTACCAACTAACTTGGAAGCCATAGTTGTTAAAATTAAGTCAGACAATGTTTATTCTATTTGTAATCTCTATCTACCTTCAAGCACTCCTACAACTTATAACGAACTAAAAGATTTGTTTAGTCAGATACCGGCTCGTTGCATTATAGTAGGAGATTTTAATGGACACAACATTATCTGGAGCTCGTTTTATACTGTGGTGTTAGAGGAAATATTGAAGAAAAAATCATATCGGACCTTCAGCTTAACTTTTTTAGTGATGGCTCTCCAACAAGATTTAACGTCAACACTGGGAATTCATCAGTAATCGAGTTAAGTTTGTGCCACTCCCAACTTACTTCTCGCAGTTTTTGGGAAGCCCTTCAGTACACATACGGCAGTGATGATCATCATATTCTTATTAAGAACTCAGCAGTCCTGACTCCTGACAGTTTTGTTCCGAAATGGAAAACAGGATCTGCAAGTTGGACAGAATTTAAATCCAACATCAACCATGAAATGGTGGAATGTCCGATAACTGACGATGTTCATGAATCCTTAAATAAGCATTATTCTAAGACGTGCAGAACTCTTCATAGGAAAAACTATGTGGACAAACAAAAAACGTACTCACGTACGGAATGTCAAACGTCAACTCGTGCTGCCAAGACAGCACTTAATAAGAACAGGAGGAACAAGACAATCGAAAATAAAATAGATTCCAAAAGCGAAGGCACAGCTTGTCATCAAAACAGCTAAGGAAACATCATGGTCAAAATATATTTCCGAAATAAACTGAGCAACTTCCATCAGTGAAGTATGGAAAAGAATGAGAAAAGTTTCAGGACTAAAGTACACACCAATATTATCTCGACTAAAGATTAATTATGCAGTCACAACCTCTCCTCAGCTAATGGCCGACGCTTTAGCCAATCACTTTAAAAGTTTCTCTTCAAACCGTAATTATGATAATACCTTCCTTGAAAACAGATTATTGTTGGAAAATTCAGGGCTATTTCAAGACGAAGACGAAAACTCTCCATTGAACCTATCCTTCTCGTTGAAGGAATTTGAAAATGCACTTTATAGCATGATAGATACTAGTCCTGGACGAAATGATATCCTAGTCACATTCTCAGAACAGCTTCCTGAATCTGCGAACACATTCCTTCTCCAACTATTTCTGGAAACATAATCAATATCCTTCAACATGGCCAACAGCGTACACTCTACCTTTTATGAAATACCAAAAGTCAAGTCTTGAACCTGACTCGTATCGACCTATGAGTTTAACCTGTTCAATATGCAAGTTAATGGAGAAAATGGTTAATTACAGACTAATGTGGACCTTAGAAACATCAAAACGTTTAATATCCGAACAAAATGGTTTTAATAGTATTTTAAATGAAACTCAACGTTTCTAGCTAATTCCGGCATTGATAATATTCTTGAACTGGAAAGTGATATCCATGAAGCACTGTCGACTAAACAATCATGTTTATCCATATTTTTTTTTATTTGAAAAGAGCAGAGCAGAGATTTAATATAATAAAAGATCTCCACTCATGGAATATTCGTGGAAGTTGCCTCAGATTTATAAGTAATTCCCTTAAAGACAGATCATTTCAAGTAAGAGTCCATAATTCATATTTTGAAAGTAAAACTGAAGAAAACGGAACTCCTCAAGGCTCAGTCTTTAGACCAACACTGTTTCTAATAGCTATAAATGAGATTATTAATGATACACCAAAGCCTATTAAGGGTTACTTATACGCAGATGACCTAGTAGTTTATTCCACAGGCAAAAATACCACTCTAATGACAAATATATTTCAATCCTTTCTCACACAGTTAGAACAATGGTATCAGCACACCGGCTTCAAATTCTCAGTTCCAAAAACAAAAGGAGTACTATTTTCTAAATGGATTCCAGAATCTTATCCAAAACACATTATATATGATGGAGTGATTTCGTTCAACCCATCAGTTAAATTTCTCGGAATGTAGTGGGACAAAAAACTTTCTTGGAAAGAACATATAAAGTAAACCATATTATCATGTCATAAAAGGCTAAACATAATGAAGACATTAGGTAACAAACATTGGGGATCTAATTATACTATGATACTAACTATTTACAAAAGTTTATTAAGATCTGAAATATACTATGGATCAACTGCTCACGCTTCTGCATTCAAAACAACATTAAAATCCGTGATACTGTTCATAACCATGGACTTAGAATAACTCTTGGAGTTTTCAGAACAACTCCTGTCGATAGTATTCATAGCGAAACGGGTGAACCTCTTCTACATTATCGAAGAATGTATCTAACATTGTCACATGCTACCTCAATTGCATCGATTAAAAGCAAACCCCTTTATAATAACACCTTCACCAATAAATATCTACATCACTTCAGCAATAAGCACCAAACAGCTAAACCTTACTACGAAAGGATAAGAATATTCCTAAATAATTTGGACATTCAAGTTTCTCCTGTATTTCCTGTAGACTTGGATCATCCTCCACCCTGGATCATCAAAACCCCTAGTGTTAATACAATACTATGTATATTTAACAAACACGAAGTAAATAATATTGAGAGATAAATTTAATTTAATTTTGGAGCCTCATTCTTAGCGACTCCCTCAGTGCTTTAAAAAGTTTGCAGCAAATATACCAACAAAATCCTATTGAAAAACTAATGAATGCTGAATTACTGGAAGCTGAGTGGAATTCTAGAAGCGTTAAGTTTATATGGATACTATCGCATATTGGAATCGAAGGAAATGACAAAGCAGATGCTAGTGCGCGTGACGCGATCTTTAATATTAATTTGGAAAGTGAGAGTCGAAGCGTTGCTATTGATTTAAAAGCATTCTTAAAAATGAAAGTGGGGTTCCCAAATTTGTGGATCTTCATATTTATAGAGTGGACCCCAGCATGACAGCAGATGATCTACGTGAAATAGTAAAACCACATTTCCCGGAAGTACTGGTAATATCATTAAATTCGAAATATCCGGAGATTTACAGCTCTTTCAAAGTAAGTGTATATGGGTATAACTTTAATACTGCGATGAATCCAGCAATATGGCCACATGGAGCCCATATCCAGCAGTTTTTTCAGTTGCGTCCAAAGAGACTTCCCCAAGTCTAGAACATGTAACTCCAGTGTATTCTCAAAGTTATATATGTGGAAATGTATGTAAGTATACTAATACAGAAAAATCAACTAAAACCTTTCAAATCATAAATGTAAATTGTCAATCCCTGACTAATTAGACCAATAGAATTGATTTAATATTGGAATGTAACGAACCTGATATTTTGTGCCTTTCTGAAACCTGGTGTAATATGATAATATTGATTTAGTGAGATTTAACGATTATATGTTGGCTACTCATTTCAATCGTATCAACAGAATTCATGGTGGGGTTTTGATACTTGTAAAAAAGATGATTAAATTTAAAAATCTAGACTTTGTAAATAATTTATCAATTGATATTGACTTTGAAGTATGTAGTATATCCTTTTTTTTGAAAGAAAGAAGCTGTTGTCTTGTGAATATATATATATATATATATATATATATATATATATATATATATATATATATATATATAGATCCCCATCAGGAAACATTGAGGTGTTCATGGACCGACTTTTCAAGGTCCTAAATTTTTGTTTCAATAATTATGATTGTACTATTCTTTGTGGAGACATGAACATTGATTATTTGCATATATCACGTGAAAGAACATTATTAATTGACTTGATGGAGAGTTTTAACTTAAACTTCAAAAATTGTGAGCCAACACGGATATTCACAAATAAAAACATGAAAACGACAAAAACTAAAGTTGACTACTTTTTAACTAATATGACGTTTGAATACAATGAAAGCATGATTGATATGCAGCTTGGTGATCATTTGGGACTATACATTCATGTAAAATATCGTACGGGTATATTATGTACATTTTGGGGGAATAAGCTGAATAACAGAAAGACAAGTTTTAGGAATGTA
The DNA here is from genome assembly GCA_963921935.1 of Galeruca laticollis. Classification (NCBI taxonomy): domain Eukaryota; kingdom Metazoa; phylum Arthropoda; class Insecta; order Coleoptera; family Chrysomelidae; genus Galeruca; species Galeruca laticollis. The sequence goes on along the minus strand of OY998177.1, from coordinate 243,886,334 downwards.
TCAGCATCCAATGTACTGAGTTTACTAACTCATCTAGACAATGAAAGTTTTCTGTCGGTCTATGAATATCTAAATGATACAAAAATCTCAGGTGTTGATCTTGTATTTAATGAGTTTTTAGATACTATATGTTACCATATTGATTTTATTTGCCCTATTTTAACAAAAAACGTATCTAATGTAACCAGAAAATCATGGGTTGATCGCGATCTTGTGCGGATGGGTAGTTATCTTGGGAATTTGTTTTGGTTAACAAAATTTTCCGCAAATCCCGATGATCATTCAAATTATAAGAGGTTAAAACATGATTATGTCAATGGAATTAACAAATCAAGAGAATAGTTCTACCAAAAAAGTCTTGAAAACAAAAATGTGAAAGAAAAACAAAAATATATATGGCGAACAGTACAACAAGAAATTGGAAAAAAGAGACAATCTACTATTGATACCATTGATATAAATGGTAAAATAACTCAAAATAAATACGAAATTGCTAATTTGTTTGCCACTTTTTTACAACAAATACTAAAAAAGCAATAAATACCCACTTTGCTAACTGTGATTTTGAAAGTTATACGACAATGTAAGTCGCTAATACTTTTTATTTCAAACCTGTTATCCCTGAAGATGTATTGGATGTAATTAACTGCCTAAAAAATGTTAATGCCGAGGGTGTTGACTGTCTTGCGACAAAGATCATTAAAAGTATAGGTCCACAAATCGCTTGTACTCTAGCAGATATTATCAACTACTTAGTGGAAACAGAAACTTTTCCATCAAGTCTAAAGATAGGAGTTGTTTCACCAATACATAAATAGATAGCCTTCTCAGCCTTGACAATTATCGGCCAGTAACTGTCCAAACTGTGATATGTAAAGTGATAGAAAAGTGTATTTATAAACAAATGTTTTCTTTTCTCAAAAAGTATAATATTATATTGGACCATCAGCATGGTTTCTTACCTGGCAGATCGACGGAGAGGGCATCCGTAGCTCTGCTTAACGTTATCCATACCTCATTGGATAGAAAGAGGTATGTGGAGGCGCTCTTCTTTGATCTTTCAAAAGCTTTTGACTCGGTTCGTGCTGATATAGCAATAAATAAACTACTAGATTTAGGATTTCGGGGCAAATTTCTATCGTGGCTGAAATCATACTTAGAAGCCCGCAAACTTATTGTCAGAATTGAACATCAGAAGTGCCTCCCCCAACCTGTAGAAACTGGCGTACCTCAGGGGTCAATCTTAGGGCCTCTGATATTTTTATTATGCATAAATGATCTGTCTAAATATGTTAGCACTAATCATTTAATACTATATGCAGATGACACCACATTGGCAATTGATTCTGAATCTCCGGATGAGCTGCTATTAAAGATGAATATTTTATCAAGAGAATTTATCAGTTGGTGTGAAAGAAATTGTTTGATAGTAAATTCGACAAAAACCATCCTCATGCATTTTTCTACAAGAACATATACTCCTGAAAATAGCTGTATCTCAGTTGGGGGGACTGATGTTTATTTTTCGAGTTCTACGAAATTTCTGGGAACCTACCTCGATAAGGATATGAGTTGGAATACCCATATCAACCACATTTGTAAAAAATTAAATAGTAGTTACTTTGCAATATTACAGCTAAAAAATATATTTACAACTAGTCAAGTGATCAATGTTTATTATGCAATAGTATACTCCCATATTTCCTATAATCTCATTCTGTGGGGGGGGGGGTGCGGTAAATGCCTCGAGGATTTTTATTTCTCAAAAAAGGATTGTCTGTCTAATTTTTAATTTAGATTATAGAGAAACATGCAGAAACCATTTTAAAGATTTCGGTGTACTAACTTTTTATTCTATTTACATCTACAAGTGCATATTATATGCAAAAAGTAATTTCAGTGAATTTAGTCTTAATGCTGATTTCCATGATTAGCCAACCAGATCTGGAAAACTTATACGGCCACCGAAACATGAAACCTCATTGTTTGAAAAAAGTCCTGTCTATAAAGGAATTCAATTCCTTAATCATTTGCCCAGCTGTATAAGATGTGAGAGCGATTTTAATGTGTTCAAACAAAAACTTAAAAATGTTTTAATTGTCGAATGTTTCTATGATGTGTCAGAGTTTTTAAGCAAACGATTTTAATTTAAGTGTTTAATAAGTAAGTCGTATTCAATGTAATATCCTCTTCTCTGTTTGACCTGTCCTATATCATGTACTATAATCAAAAATGATGAATAAAGTATTATTATTATTATTATAATGCGTGGGAACGAGAGTGGTCGAATTCCAGATCAAAGCTAAGAGAAGTAAAGAGTAATATATCTCCATGGCAACCTACTACTAAAAATAGGAAAATACAAGTTATATTAACGCGGCTTCGACTGGGACACTCAAGATATACCCATTCCTATTTATTCACAAATAGAAAACCCCCAATGTGTACAATGTGTAATGTCGTAGATAGCATACAACATATCCTAATCGCATGTCCAAAATACACAGTCAAATGAGCAACAAACGTCCTCCTCGGAAGAGACTGCCAATATCATAGGCGAATCATAGTCTATTTAAAATCTATCAACTTATTATATAAGATCTAATGGTATTATATCAAATCAATAAGGAATAAAGTGTGTATATATAGCCATAGCATACATTTACTTTAGAAAGATTCTAAGTAGATACAGTACTTAAGTCACCCTATACATCGTATGATTTGATATCACATCTCTTGTAAGAGGTGCACTAGCATCACCTATTTTTTTGCTCAAGATGTTTTCGGACTGATATCTTATACGTAGTAATTTTACTTATGTTCATTCAAATCTGTAGTGTGAAAAGTATAATATACTAATAAATATGTTACAATTTTGTTAGTTATACGTTTTAGGTACACAAATTTATAGTGAACTTCCTTTATATTTGATTAAAAACAGCGAACTCTAAGTTACATTATATCGATCTCATGCTTACGCATTGCATAAATTCAATCCTTAATGTTGCATCTTAATAGAGAAGTCCTCATTTTGTTGAATCTTTCATGCTTGACCTATTTCAACATTGAATCGATGGTCTTCAACAACAATTTACTTCAAAGGAGAGTTGTATTTGACATAGTCTAGTAGTATAATGTATTGTTGCGGATTCCTGTTAAGACAATGCAACTAATGGACAGTAGACTTTCTAAAGGGATTGAAAGCCCAAAACAATTACAGTTGGATGGCTTTATGGAGTTGTATAAAGTTTGAGAATATAGATTAGTCGAGCCGTTTCCTTTTAAGTAGGTGAATGTTTCAAACAATAATACGAAGCAGGGCTGTTTAGCATATCAAATTATTATGAAGCTTATTCGAAACAAGATAATTCACATTTCCTACTTTATTATTATTTATTTCTTAATTCAACTTGTGATAAGAGATATCAGTTTAGTTTATAATACATATATACCTAAATAAATAAATAGAGAATTCACCACCAGTTTAAACAGAACTGCTCGTGGTTGTATCTCGCTTAACGCAAATTCAAAAATCCCAATGGCACAGGACCAGTTGGACAGGCTTATTTCAGTAACATTTTTGCAACAAATCCAAAATAATAAAAAATCAAATTTCGATATTTCAAAAATAATTATTTTCATGTACGTTTTAGAAAAAAGTGCTAACTACAAAAGTTGTAGAACGTGTTAAGGTCTATAGAAAATCTGAGTAAATTTTTGCATCAGATCAAAAATAAAGGATATAGGATTTTTTTTCAAATATGACAAGCCGCTATTTTGTTTCTACAGGGCCGATTTGGCTCATTAACAAACACATCCAAGATTTTGGCCCAACCGATTATTGTAGCGAGTTTGGCTCCCATCCGTCCAAAAATACGCCCTCTATCGTGCTTACAAATTCCGTTATAACACATACATATGTAAAACTGTGATTAATGTAATTGTTTAATAATAATAATAATAATAATAATAATAAGTTTATTTGTATGAATATAGTTTACAATGAAATTACATAAGATTTGCGTACAAATAAACATGGATAAGTCACAGAAGCGTACACCAGTTAGAAACCAGTATACTCTTGTACGTGACTTCGATTATTAAATAATCAAGGTAGATAAAATCATATTATTTTGACAATTAAAACTTAAGTATATATAAAAGTTTTCAATGTAATTAAAATTTTTAGTTAAAATACAAATAAGCAGATATAGTAGTAATAGCACTTAACACCTAACCTAATACATCCATTATAAAGCCTCAACAAAATTTAAGCAACGTCTCAATGTATAAGATAATAATGAAAACACAGTCTAAAAACAGTGAACAATGTGCATCAATCAACAACCAAGTAATACCCGACAGAGTTTAGAAGTATTGGTGAAGATGGAAGAATGAGTTTTTTATACTCAAGAATCAATATTTTGATTCACAGTATCATGGAAAAATGATCTTTCAGTTTTTGTAATCCACTGCTTAATTCTCCTACCGAAACTATACTTCTTATTGATATTCCTCAAATGATCTGGTACCATATTGTACAACCGAGGTCCTAGGTAAGTTGCATTTCGTTGGCCTATAGTTTTTTTACAGCAAGGTAATACCACAGTGTTATTCCGTTTTCTTGTTTCATGGTTGTGTTTGGTAGGTCGTAATATGATATTTTCTTTTTTTATATTTTTAAGGATACTTAAGCAAAACAATTGTCTTATATCAAGGAATTCAGATTCTCTGAATACCAGATCGCTTGGATACATACGTACCTTACGATATATTATTTTAATTATGTATTTCTGTACAACATTCAATTTTTCCAGATGTATATCATTCACTCCACCCCATCCCACTATTCCGTACTGTAGTTGTGATTCGATCAAAGAGTAGTACAATATTCTTAAATGTTCAGCATCTAGAAAATCTCTGAGGTATTTGAATCTGTATAATAACCCCCTCAATTTTTTAACCACGTTTTGTATTTGTAGGTCCCACCTTAGATGACAGTCTATCACAATGCCAAGGTATTTTATTGACTTATCTCCCGGTATTTCATATCTTTCTCCTATTTTAAGTGGTTCTATATTCGGAAGTCCGTTTGAGTATGAAGAAAATGGTAAGTATTTTGTTTTGGTAAAATTCAGTGTGAGTTTATTCCCCCTAAACCATTTTTCTATTTCAAGAAAATCTTCTTCTACAAGAATTTTTAATTCTCGCCAGGTATCTGCTTTATAGAGAATGGCAGTATCATCTGCAAAACTCAAAATATTTCCCTGGGTTTTTATTCCTAGTAACCCGTTTATATAAATTGTAAACAGTAAGGGGCCCAACACCGTTCCCTGTGGAACTCCATAGGAAACTGTTTTATAGGTACTAATCACACCATCAATTATTACCCTCTGTTTTCTATCAGATAAATAGCTTTTCATAATATTGTAAATATTTCCTCTAAGTCCGTAGGTAAACATTTTTTTGAGTAGTTTTTCATGACAGACCGTGTCGAAGGCCTTTGATAAATCAACGAAGATACATAACGTAGATTTTTTTTTATCTAAGGCATCATATATATATATATGCCGTTAAAGCGAATATTGCATCTTCCGTTGATCGCCCTGTTCTGAACCCGTATTGATTATCTGAGATAACTTTATATTTGTCTAGGAAACTCAAAATTCTTTTTTTTTAAATCTTTTCTAGAACCTTTGCTATATTTGATATGAGAAAAAGCGGTCTATAATTTACCATTTCTCTTTTGTCACCACTTTTGTAGAGTGGCATTATAAGTCCGGATTTCAATATTTTTGGGAAACATCCTGCATGCATACACCGATTTATGAGATAAGTTAGCGGAGTTTTTATTTCATTCACTATCTCTTTTAGTGTTTCAGAGCGTATACCATCGTAATTAAGAGGGGCCTCCTCACAGGTATATAAACCTAAGAACCTACACAATACTGGTTACTAATTAAGTAATTATTTGGTTCAAAATATTTACGATAGATGTCGATAGTAGTACTGAATCGGCTTTTACTTATTCAACATATTTTCTCTCTCTGTCTTTCCACTCTTGATGGTTCAAAGAAACGCATCTCTGTTCGAATGTTTTGATTTTAAATATTTCAACTTTTTGTGAGCACAGAAACCTTATCTCCATGGGTGATTTGTGCTTATCTCTGTTTTTTATGTTGCATCCAAACCACAGCACAGCTGTGCATAGATAAGAGAATATTATATACACGGATCCAAACAAAATTTGTTGACATAATTTCCATTTGAGTGTAGATTTTTAATTATTTAAGAGTTTCATAAATGTAAATATACATACTTTAAAAACATTCTACCTTTCAAAATTTGTACCATTTATATTAACATAATAAAATGTTCTCATGATTATACGTTTCTGTTTGTTTCATGCTAAGAAAATTAAACTGCGGAAAAGTTGCAAATTTACATGATTTAAACTAGGCCATTTAGTCTGAAAACACAGAACGTCGTGTCACAACTTTGCCTCAATCTAATCATATTTGTATCAGTTTCAGAGTTTTTGTTGGTTGCTTTCAAATTTTATTTGACATGTAGGCCATTTTTTCAACTACATGTGTAAATATATTCAATTTTATCTAGAAACAAATAATATAAATAAAGAGTTTCCAAATTTATTATACAAAGAAATATTTACTTGTAATACAATGCTTTACATTTAATAGAAAGAGGAAAGTAAGGTACAGTGAGGAATTACAATTTAAAATAGTAAACGTTTAAAAAACTTACAAAGCAACTATAACAACTAATAAAAAATGTAAAGCGAAAGATCTGTAATGACAAATAATAGTATATATTGCGGGGAGATCGATATGTACAGTACAAAATCAAACATACAATCAACATGTACAAGTTTGCTTCTACCTTGTTTGCAAAGATTGATCATATGTGTTGTGGAGATTGGAACTGAAACAGTTTTCCTTCATTATACAAAAAAATAGTTGGTTCATTTTTTTTCCATCACAGATACACATATGTGCGATCACCTGAATGGTAAATATTTTTTTTGTTTTTATATAATACATTATAGTAATATTTGAATTTTAATTCCATTATCACTAACAAATTCTAGTTCATTTCTTAAGTAAATCATAAATTCTCTTTCTTGTTAAACAGCACAAGTAATAAATTGTGTATATGTAACATCCAAGAAAGAACCTAAAAGAATACAGAAATATGATTAGGTAATAATATAACAGGATATTTAATTATATTAGTGGAACGAAATTACCATGTTTACATAAATAAAATAACAGAGAAGTGTCAATGAAACTTCATGTCAGTTTAGCACGGAATGCCAATAGCAGAGATTTGGTCATGAAATTATTTATGCTTCTGAAGTATTGATTAATTTGGAGAGTCTTAGAAACATTGAGAAATTTTATGAGAAAAAGAAATATTAGGCCAAGGTTATATGAAATAATTATTGTAGGATACAGAATGATTTAATTGAAAGGCATTACAAATGGTTTCGGAACATTTTACAGTGTAGATTTGTTTATTTTGTAACTTGAAAGTAGGATGTATTTGATCATTGTTTGTTAAAATTAGGAATATTTCAGGAGAAATTAATTAGTAAAGATGTATAATAAATTATTTTAAAATTTATAAAGATCATTATTAGGTATTCATATAAGCAAGGTAAATACATTAAATGGAATAAAAATCATGATATAGGACAAATTGTGATTTATCTAGTTAATTGATAGTGTTTTGTTACATAACAACGGTGAGACAACGGGAGTTTGATGATTTTAAAAACAAAAAGAAGTCTGTGGTGTGAGCTAGAGAAGAAAGGACGCATGTAAGATTTTTTTATAAAATTTATGAAATTATTAGAAATTATTTGAGTTACATGGTAGAAACATATTAGGTGAAATAAGATGTAGGAAGTATTTTGAAAAGAATTTAACGTCAATATATTAAAAATTATAAGAAATGCATGCAATTGTAATAACGAGAGAGGAAACTTAGTAATTTGAGGAGAATATTCATAGTATGACGTAAAGTAATTCCTCAAACACATTCTTAAATCAAGATAAAGTATTAAAAGTGAACTCAACAAAGTATTTAAATAACATTAGTGTTTTTAAATGAAACTCAAGGTCTCTAGTTAATTCCACAATATAATACAAGTTATTGAAAATTCTAAGAAATTGACAATTGTTTCGATAAATCAATATCATCGTCAGAATGACAGAAGTTACATTTCATTTTATGCCTACCTGATGTTTAGTAGTTATATTTTTTTTGGCTAGACCAAGAAGTAACCTAACTTGTGATTGGCTTAATATATGTTTATAGAAAAAAGAAGAAGATGTGATATTACAAATATTGAAGCTTAGATATTATTAGCCCTATGGTGATATCCTGGATATCATTTTTCCAATTAAGATCAGTATAACTGTGCAATGATATAGAAAACCAGGAAAACTATATCTGCTGATCTTTACAATTATCACTTAAGAAGACAGTTTATTAGTGGAGAATTCCCTAGATTTAACTGTTCATTGACAACTTCATATTGTGGGTTTCTTAAATGTCTTCTAATTTCCAGTTCTTCAAGGAAATCCAGTTCTTGTTTCTTTTCACAAATATGCAGCACTTCTAGTTCTGTGTTAGGTGTCAATGAATGATTGGTGTCAAGTAAATGTTTTGCGTAGTGAGATTTATCTGGTTGTTTTAATCTGTAAGCTCGTAAGTGCTCACTGTATCGTATTTCAAAATTCCTAAGGGTCTGACCCAAATAGACAGCATTACATTCTGGACATTTGAGTTTATATATACCTGACTTCTTTAATAGTGGTATTTTTGTTTTTACATTTAACAATTTTGTACTAACGTTACTTTCTGTTTTAAAAGAAATTGTTGCATTCGTTGCTGAAGATATTATCTTTGAAATATTATTAGAAATATTTCCTGCATATGTGATGGTTTTATAAGTTTTAATTTCATCAGCTTGTTTAGGATATATTAGTTGTAATGCCACTTTTTTCTCTTTTTTACTAATTAGTTTATTTATCATATCTAATGGATAACCGTTAGATGTTGCTATTTGTCTAATTGTATTAATCTCTCTATCAAAATTACATTTGTTCATAGGAACTGAAAAAGCTCTATGTATCATTGAATTATATGCTGCTAGTCTGTGTGAGACAGGGTGGTTAGAATTGGATGAAATTGTCACATCAGTCTGTGTTGGTTTTCGGTAAATTGAATAATCAAGTACATCATTAACTCTTTGAATTTTTAAATCAAGAAAATTGATTGAGCTATTTTCTTCAATTTCTAATGTAAATTTAATTTTCGGGTGTAAATTATTGATGTGGTTGAAAAACACATCTAATTGTCGCTCACTACCCATAAAACAAGCTAATATGTCATCTACATATCTATACCAAAATAAAATATTTTTCGAAATATTACTTTCAAAGATCTTTCTTTCTAAACTGTCCATAAAAATGTTTGCTAAAATAGGTGATATAGGGCTTCCCATTGGTAAACCTTCATTTTGAATATATATCTTATTGTCAAAAGTGAAATAATTCTGATTAATGCATACATCAAATAAATTAAGTATATCTGATATTATTCCTGGATTAATATTTTTATCTTCTAGTAATTTTCTCACAAGTATTAGACATTCTTTAGGAGGAATTTTAGTAAACATATTAGTTACATCGAACGATATGAGTTTATAGTTATCTTGCAAGTGGATTGATTTCAACTTTTTGATTAGTTCTATCGAATTTCTAATTGAGTACTGAGATTCATATCCGTAAGTATTGAGTATATTGTTGAGCTTTTTTGCCAATATATTATTAGGAGCATTAACATAAGAGACTACAGGTCTAATTGGTTTCGTTATTTTATGTAATTTAACTGTTCCATATAATTGTGGACAATGAGGATTCTTATGTATGATAGACCTCTTTTCGTAATCATTATTCAATTTACCGAAAACCAACACAGACTGATGTGACAATTCCATTCAATTCTAACCACCCTGTCTCACACAGACTAGCAGCATATAATTCAATGATACATAGAGCTTTTTCAGTTCCTATGAACAAATGTAATTTTGATAGAGAGATTAATACAATTAGACAAATAGCAACATCTAACGGTTATCCATTAGATATGATAAATAAACTAATTAGTAAAAAAGAGAAAAAAGTGGCATTACAACTAATATATCCTAAACAAGCTGATGAAATTAAAACTTATAAAACCATCACATATGCAGGAAATATTTCTAATAATATTTCAAAGATAATATCTTCAGCAACGAATGCAACAATTTCTTTTAAAACAGAAAGTAACGTTAGTACAAAATTGTTAAATGTAAAAACAAAAATACCACTATTAAAGAAGTCAGGTATATATAAACTCAAATGTCCAGAATGTAATGCTGTCTATTTGGGTCAGACCCTTAGGAATTTTGAAATACGATACAGTGAGCACTTACGAGCTTACAGATTAAAACAACCAGATAAATCTCACTACGCAAAACATTTACTTGACACCAATCATTCATTGACACCTAACACAGAACTAGAAGTGCTGCATATTTGTGAAAAGAAACAAGAACTGGATTTCCTTGAAGAACTGGAAATTAGAAGACATTTAAGAAACCCACAATATGAAGTTGTCAATGAACAGTTAAATCTAGGGAATTCTCCACTAATAAACTGTCTTCTTAAGTGATAATTGTAAAGATCAGCAGATATAGTTTTCCTGGTTTTCTATATCATTGCACAGTTATACTGATCTTAATTGGAAAAATGATATCCAGGATATCACCATAGGGCTAATAATATCTAAGCTTCAATATTTGTAATATCACATCTTCTTCTTTTTTCTATAAACATATATTAAGCCAATCACAAGTTAGGTTACTTCTTGGTCTAGCCAAAAAAATATAACTACTAAACATCAGGTAGGCATAAAATGAAATGTAACTTCTGTCATTCTGACGATGATATTGATTTATCGAAACAATTGTCAATTTCTTAGAATTTTCAATAACTTGTATTATATTGTGGAATTAACTAGAGACCTTGAGTTTCATTTAAAAACACTAATATGAGCATATTCCACGAAGTAAGGGTCGAGACAATCAATTTTATTTAAATAACATTTAAACTTACCTGCCGTACTAGCTATTAATTAGTTCTGCAAGTGGATGAAAATCCAGCATCATATCAAGAAGTGAATGTAGGAGATTATTCGAGTAAGAGCTTCCTGGTGTATAGTGAACAGGCCAGTGCGAATAATTTATTGGTTAACCAATTTAAAAAATTAAACAGAAACTTTTCTTATTTGGCCAAATTACCATTTTTTGATTCTCATTTGTATAAAAAACATATAAATGCAATCAGTATTTTAGATCGTAGTAATTTGTTTAACATGAGAATTCTATCAATTTTGTAATGTTTTTTCAATTTTATTTCTATTGGTAATTATAGTCAAATAGCATTCGATTCATCGTGTTTTATTTGAATGTCAAGAGCTTAATACAGGAATCAGCATGATACCATCGGCGTCACATTTATTTAGTGAGAAATATATTTTACATTTTTGCATCAATCAGAGGAGATAATTTAATAGTATATTTATAATAATGGAAATTTAATATTTCTTATTTGAATCAATCCGGAACTCAACGAGAGTATAGAGTTCTCATGTTCTCATTTGAATAATTTATTTACCCTGAGCTAGCCAACATCAAATATGGGACTTAATACTAAATAAAAACAATTATAATAATAACAAATACGAAAGCATAATACTATATATATATATATATATATATATATATATATATATATAAATATATATATTAAACTAAAATTTGATATATTACTTACTTTTATAGTAGATTTAATGTATATGTTTATTTATTTAGAATTTTAGTTTTAAGTTTGGCTAGCTCAGTTTGTTTTTAATATTTGTTTAATAATTTATTTTAATTAGATTATTCGGGAGCATGAAATCCTTTTTCCCTTTGAGTCCTGGCAATTTATACTGATGTAATAGTTGAAATAAAAAGAAAACACATTATTTGAAATCAATTTAATTATCAATGCAATATTTATTTGATAAAATAATATGCGACGCCAATGGTTATATGTACCTATTTATTGATTTTAATAATATCATAAATGCGCATGCGTGAAAAAAATTAGTCATGCGCTTTAGCATGAAACAAATAATTATGATACGTAAGAAGCATCTATATTATACAACACAATTTGTTGACGATGAAAACAATTGAATGGTTAAAACACATAAGAGAATTTATCTATAAATCATAGTTATATATGATACAAGTAGCTGTGGGAAGAAATTAGTTATATACATGGATAGAGAAATAGAAATTATATACAGAAGGACATAGTTATTACATTATGAAATTTCAATCACCATATTTATGCAATTACAAGATGGCGTGATTAGCGTAAGTACATATTTTAATTTATATAAAGTTCGGCCTTTTATTAAATTTAATGATTTATGTAATGAATACACTATATGAAGTCTGTTTCTTTCTTTTTTAGATCGATCATGTTTGAAAAAGTTTATCAATTTATGAAATTAAGTACTTAATTGGGATTTTGAGTTTTTACACTATTTATTGGCCAATAAATGATTTAAATACACTGACCTGTTGATCTTGAATTTGGAAGAAAGTCTCTGGATCCCAGGAACACTCCACGGAATCTCCAAAAAACCAAAGTTGTTGAAAATTTCACAGATTCTTGTCGGAAAACTTGTTACAATTAACTGTAAGTATTTCAAATATTGTATTTAATAGTACATTAGGAGTTTAAATGTCTTATACCGGGAATATCTTTAAATTTTTAGGAACACTATCCCACACACTCCTCGCTTCTTAACACTCGCTACCGTTCTCCTTAAGCGTCCCCTCGATTTTCAACTTTTTTAAACAACACAGTCTTTTGTTCTTTTCCAGATCACTATTCAAAAGTTTATTTATTGATTCACAGTTTGTTATGTCATCTTTTATAACCAATAAGATATTGTCTTTTGTAATCAGATAATTGAAACTTCAATCACTTATCAAAACAATTTCATACATACAAATACATTAAAATTGGTTATACTTAGATACACTTACATGGTACAACATTCAATATTATTATTGATAGTATATTCTTGTTACATTCATATCAATTATAAATATAAATTCTCTTATGTTATTTGTCTATATGTCATTATTTGTTTATCTATGAAATCTATTGGATTATATTCTATTCAATATTTATATTTGTTCTTATTCTTAAATTAATGATTATAATGAATTAACTATAGTAATATTTGTTTTCATTTCAGATGAACAGCTGTTATGATATGGAAATTATTCTTCGTCTTAGGCAACTTTATTTACACCATTACATTGGTTAGGCAATATCTATATTTTATGTTATCATTTAGGTAATTCCTTTTTTATTATATTGTTATTGGCTGTTATTTAATATATCTTTATTTGATATGTTGTTTAAATTAAGATAAGTGTTTCCTTTTTACTTGTTTTCTTAAATTAAGTTATTTTCATATATATTTCATACTAGCAAACTTGATTTTATAATACTACTTCTCTTATTATCTAAGATATCTGGTTCAATTCCCCTCAAATTTAAATTTAAATGATATCCATACCCTGGATATTTATTTAAATTTCAATTTTCTTATTATAAATGATTGATTTTATTTTATTCAAAGCATTTAACAATTTTATGGCATAATCTTACTTTCTTTAACTATGTTTCTCAAATATTTGTTCACATTTTTCCTACTACAAAATCTATTTCTTTCAATAACTGTCTCCTAATTCTTTCCTTAAAATACACTTGATTAAGATCAATGTCAATTTATATTTTTAATATTACTTCATATAATACTTCTTTATTATCATTTCTTACTAACATCCACTTATATATCAACTTATTTCTTTGTAATTACATTATACTTCTATATACTCCTCATATCATATTTCTTTTCAATATTCATTATTCAATATAATTAATTATTTCTTAAATTCATATATACATCAATATCAACTTCCTTATTCCTTCCTGTATTTTCAAGTAATCTATAAGATTCTAATTGACATTAAACATTACCTCCTATATTTTTAATCAATATCATTCATTATTATCCTTTCCTATCCTTTATTACTTACATCTTATTTCCTTATTTAAAAATGTGAACTTCTATTTGATACTTGAGTTATTCTTATTTTATCCCCTCTATCCTATATTCTTTAATAGTTTCATTCTATGTAAAACCAGTATCTCTTATAAATTGTTTCCTTTATTTGCTATATATATATAGATTTGCCATACTCAAATTTTTTTTAAATGTTTTAATTATAAGTTTTATCTAATAAATTTTTCTTTATATTATATTATATTTATTTTTTTAGGTTCTGAAGAAACAAACGAGATGATTTCAATTGGATTATCAGCTGCCAAATGGAAAACAAAACTCTGTCTAATATCTACTTTATCTTTGTACACTACTTAATATTAAATTTTAAATCTATCCTTATGACTATCATTTCCTCTTTTCAAATATTATTCGTAACATAACATATATACATTCTTTAGAATTGGGTTACTCATTAATAATAAATTCTATGTACATTATTTATACTTGTGTTACTCATTAATAATAAATTTTAATTTCAACTTCATTTCTGTATCCTTTCCCTTTTTCATTGAATTGCATTTTCGTCTCCATATTTCATTCCTATTGTCTCTTGTTCTATTATTTAATTTGCTTTTCTTTTTCTAACCTTTTTCTTGCTTTCTTCTCTTGTTGTTTGATGCTCGATAAATTTCTGAAGCGTCTGTTTATTCTCTACTGTATCCTTTTTAACTCTGTTGCCCCATATCTCATAAATTTCTTCCCATGAATCCATTAAAATTTGCGTCTCCCATTCTTCCATATTATTCATTTCACTTATTATTATTTTAGAGAAAGCTTTTGTATGAATCATAGTCATCATGTTGTCCCATTTTATTCCTGTTACTACATTATTATAAAAATTTCCTGAACATCCTATACCTCCTTTATTTCTTCTTATACTATCTTCTATTTCTTCCACTGTGTCTGTTAATCTTCGATTCATCTCTTGTATTTCCTTGTTAATTTGTCTACCTAAGATTTGACTCCTTTTTTCATATATTCCTGTCGGTTTTGTTACTCTGCCATCTAAATTTATAATTTCTTTATTCACTTTTTCGTAAGAATGTTGATTTACCTGTTTACTTACTTGTCCTTGTAATTTTATGTATCCTACTTCTCCAGTTTCCTTCTTAATTTCTTTAAGTTTGCTTTTAATTATTTTAATAAACACCTTCGGATGAATGGTATTTATATTCCCATCAAACTTTACTCCGATATCCATGTTTCCCGTATAGATTACTCCACCTCCATTTCTCCTAACGTTAAATTCAATTTCTTCCATGCCTTCCTGTAATTTTCTGTTCATTTCTTCCAGTTCTTTATGAAATATTTGTCCAATGTGCTCGTTCCTCTCCTCACATGTTCCTGTTTGTTGTTGTACCTTTGTATCCAAATCCTTAAATTTCTGCTCCGCATTCTGTTGATAATTCTGCTTTATCTCTTCTATTATTTGTTCCTTGAATTTTATATTTTCCACTTCTTTAGTTATGTCTTCATTCTGTCTCATTACTTCTGCTTGGATTGTTCCCGGTAATTTTTCTTCTATTTCTTGGATATGTTCTGCAAGTTGATGTTCTATTTGCTCTCTAATTTTAATACCATTTTCTTGAATTTCATTTCGTATATGTTTGTTTTGATCCTCCATATCTTCTCTCACCTTGTTTATCTGCTGTCTACATTCTTCATTTTCTTCCCTAAGTTTCCTGAATTCTTGAATACTTTCGGTTTTCACCTCTTCTATCTTCTTTTCCAATTTATTCATGTTTCCATTCAAATCTTCCCTAATATTCTCCTCCATTTTGTTCATATCTCCCCTCATTGTATTCATATTTCCATTCAAATTGTCCTCCATTTTGTTCATATCTCCCCTCATTGTGTCCATATTTCCATTCACAGTGTCTATTTTTCCATTTAAATTATTAATATCTCCTTTTAATTCATCCTCCATACTGTTCATGTTAGCAATTAATTGTTGCATCATGTTCACCATCTGATCATCTCTACCTGTTCTTGTTGGCGCTTCCTGTATCCTATCTTCTTGTGCTACAGCTTCCATTTGTTGTCCCTGTTCCAAATATACCGCTTGGTAATCTCCCATACCATGACTTCGTTCTTCCCTTTCCTCTTCTGAACCACTGTCTGCTCCTATCTGCCTTCCATCTCTCAACATCATTCGTTTTGCCATTTTTAATTGAGTTTAAAATTTACAAATGTTTCCTATATTTTTAATAACGTGCCCCACGTTTTGGGTGACAATTATTAACATAACCTGTATTATATTTACTTACTTTTATGTGAAATTTATTTATAGAAGTTTATTATTTAGATTTTTAGTTTTAAGTTTGGCTAGCTCAGTTTGTTTTTAATATTTGTTTAATAATTTATTTTAATTAGATTATTCAGGAGCATGAAATCATTTTTCCCTTTGAGTCCTGGCAATTTATACTGATGTAATAGTTGAAATAAAAAGAAAACACATTATTTGAAATCAATTTAATTATCAATGCAATATTTATTTGATAAAATAATATGCGACGCCAATGGTTATATGTACCTATTTATTGATTTTAATAATATCATAAATGCGCATGCGTGAAAAAAATTAGTCATGCGCTTTAGCATGAAACAAATAATTATGATACGTAAGAAGCATCTATATTATACAACACAATTTGTTGACGATGAAAACAATTGAATGGTTAAAACACATAAGAGAATTTATCTATAAATCATAGTTATATATGATACAAGTAGCTGTGGGAAGAAATTAGTTATATACATGGATAGAGAAATAGAAATTATATACAGAAGGACATAGTTATTACATTATGAAATTTCAATCACCATATTTATGCAATTACAAGATGGCGTGATTAGCGTAAGTACATATTTTAATTTATATAAAGTTCGGCCTTTTATTAAATTTAATGATTTATGTAATGAATACACTATATGAAGTCTGTTTCTTTCTTTTTTAGATCGATCATGTTTGAAAAAGTTTATCAATTTATGAAATTAAGTACTTAATTGGGATTTTGAGTTTTTACACTATTTATTGGCCAATAAATGATTTAAATACACTGACCTGTTGATCTTGAATTTGGAAGAAAGTCTCTGGATCCCAGGAACACTCCACGGAATCTCCAAAAAACCAAAGTTGTTGAAAATTTCACAGATTCTTGTCGGAAAACTTGTTACAATTAACTGTAAGTATTTCTAATATTGTATTTAATAGTACATTAGGAGTTTAAATGTCTTATACCGGGAATATCTTTAAATTTTTAGGAACACTATCCCACACACTCCTCGCTTCTTAACACTCGCTACCGTTCTCCTTAAGCGTCCCCTCGATTTTCAACTTTTTTAAACAACACAGTCTTTTGTTCTTTTCCAGATCACTATTCAAAAGTTTATTTATTGATTCACAGTTTGTTATGTCATCTTTTATAACCAATAAGATATTGTCTTTTGTAATCAGATAATTGAAACTTCAATCACTTATCAAAACAATTTCATACATACAAATACATTAAAATTGGTTATACTTAGATACACTTACATGGTACAACATTCAATATTATTATTGATAGTATATTCTTGTTACATTCATATCAATTATAAATATAAATTCTCTTATGTTATTTGTCTATATGTCATTATTTGTTTATCTATGAAATCTATTGGATTATATTCTATTCAATATTTATATTTGTTCTTATTCTTAAATTAATGATTATAATGAATTAACTATAGTAATATTTGTTTTCATTTCAGATGAACAGCTGTTATGATATGGAAATTATTCTTCGTCTTAGGCAACTTTATTTACACCATTACATTGGTTAGGCAATATCTATATTTTATGTTATCATTTAGGTAATTCCTTTTTTATTATATTGTTATTGGCTGTTATTTAATATATCTTTATTTGATATGTTGTTTAAATTAAGAAAAGTGTTTCCTTTTTACTTGTTTTCTTAAATTAAGTTATTTTCATATATATTTCATACTAGCAAACTTAATTTTATAATACTACTTCTCTTATTATCTAAGATATCTGGTTCAATATATATATATATATATATATATATATATATATATTGAAGCAGTTTCATTTGGTTGTATTTAATTTAATAAGGATTAATAGTATTACTGAAATAAGTCAAATTGATTTTCCCATCTTATGCATTATTATCCATCATTTTAACGAATATTTGTAGAATTGTATAAGGGAAAGACATGTTTAAATCAGTTATAGATACAGATAATAAAAACAGTGAACAAAATCCTCGTTATATTACTGAAGGATTGTGTATATAAGCAGTGGTAGTTACGAAACAATCTATATTTCTAATTGTAATGAGAAATGGGATAGTTTAGTTTCTACATGAATATGTGAAACTCACGTAAGCTACTGATGAAAGTCGTAAGAAGAGAACACAATGTTAATCAAATTTCCGTTGAATAAAATCCTGGTTTGAGATTTATTTCACATATTTTCTACATTTTCATCACCAAGTGCATTCATACTTCTTGTATATGTCGCATTTGCTCTGTCATTTCTTGACTAACAATTTATAATTTTATTACGTGCCCAAATTACTTCTGAAAGATTTTTCACAATGTACTTTCCATATTTTTTTATTGTCAACAAAATGATATTCCTGATTCTTGTTAGCATTATTTGAGTTACCCAACACATTATGTAAAGTATTGCTTCAATAAAATATTTATGAAGTTCTTAAAGTTTGACAGTACATGACGTTTATTAAAATAGAAAAATGTATGCAAACAATCCTTTATATATTAGGTAGTTAAGTAAAGGGAGTTTGTTGAAAATGAAAGATACGTGACATAATTTTGACAGTGGTTGAGAAATTTTCTTATCAAAAAGGATTATCGAAAATCATAGTGGAGAATATTGAAATATTGACCAATTAATGACATGAAAATACAGATTTTATAGTGTACTAGGGTATGTATGTATTCTATTCAAAAATTAATAATAGAAATATTAGGAAATGCGAGCAAAAGAATAACTTATTCCGAGTCAGATTGTCAGACTCTGGTGGAGATAATTTTAAAGAAAAGACATTCTAGAGTGTAAGAAAATTGATTCAGTCACTTGGAAGCAAAAGATAAAAGAGTGGGAAGAAGTTGCAGAGACATATATTTTATTGACAATTGAGCCCAGAGTTTTTGAACAATAACGTTGTAAATTTGGTAATTTAAAAAATATAGTGTACGTTGTAGGAGTTTATATAAATATAGAACACGTGTAGGAGTTTTGGAAGAAAGCAGAGAACAATTTAAAGAAAGGTTTGGTTAATTTTTTATCAGATTTAGGAGCAGTGTATGTTGCAGAAGATTTTTTTTATTGTTTGACATTGAAGGTTTTTTTTGTAGATTGTAATTTAATATAATTTTTCTTGTAAGGTAATATTAACGTAGGAAGGATAATCCAAAAGAAAACAAAGATCTTTGTTTGGGATATATAAGAGAAACAGTTCCTGTATAAGTTGAAGGTAAGAAATTTGGTTATAAAATTTGAATAAATTTAGAAATTTTATATATTATAATTTTTGGTTACAAAAGAAATAATTATATACATGTTGTTTCTCAAATAGGTAACATAATTTGGGTTTGTAGTTTATTTAAAGAAAAAGGGTGTTAAAAAAAATGTATATCTAGTTCTAATATTGTTAAGAGATAGAATAAATACATTATTTGTAAAACGAAAGAATTTGTCAATACTTCAGTATTAAAATTTAAAACAACATAAATTTATTAAAAAAAAAGGTTATTAAAAAAGGAGATATAGATTAATAATACAATTCATTCAAGAACCGACTCCCTGTAGAAGGGTCATACTGTCTAGAGCCGGGGCAAATACATTTATTTAAGACAATTCAACAAATTCTAAATAATACAAATTAAGTTTTATTTACCTTTTATGTAATATTATAAATATTACAATATATATATATATATATATATATATATATATATATATATATATATTATGAATTGGCTATGGTGTAATAAGAATGTTATACTTATTTTATTTTAGTTTAAATTTACTTTAAGTTTATTGTTTGCCCGGTATATTGATGATTTTATATATATGATAAACAGTTTATATTACTAACATGAAAACTTCTCATCTCAGGGTAGAGTTCAAGTATTTAGGATAAAATGATTTTAGAATTTTATATATATTAGCGCCAAAGTAAATAAATGCTTTTTATTTCAAAAATAAATTTGTTAATCAGAATATGTTACTTGTTCAATGATTCCAAACCAAATACGGTCCTGTCCTGCTTAAAACAAATCTGCATAATTCAATACATGTCATTCAGAGCTTCTGCCTATGGTAAGTAGATGGTGCGCAAGTCACCAGATGAAATGGATAACTAAATAACTCAAAAATAGTTTAAAACGTTCTTCAAAGGAAAAACGATATTTAATTTAATGAAAATAAATACATTACACTTTTACAAGTGTTCTTGAAGAAATTCAACTATCTAAAAGGATGACTCTTTCATACAACATACACGCACTCTGGTGAGATATTATTATAAGAGTGAAATACAATTATACAACTTCATAAACATATGATTTTTAGCAAATGGCGAAATACACTCCTAAAAGCGTCTATGCGTCACAAAATTTTAGTCCTTTGCATAAATTGGTAAGTACGCTTGACTTTTTAATATATTAAAAAATTAACTTTTACTACCTTATTCACTTCACTGTTTTGTTTGTTCACCTCAATAATCCGTTTCTTTTATTTGTTTCAGATTCTCCTCCTGGAAAAACTCCATGCTGGCATTCCGTCTCTACCAGAACAGGAATCAATGCTGTATTTCTTTTAAAGTCCAAGCAGTTTATATAAATTCCATTATTCAGTGTTTTCCAAAAGCTATTGTGGCTATTTTACTTCCACAAGACACAAGACACCATATTATAAAATAAAAATCATGGTTAGTACTGTACAACATTCGACAATTCCTTTTTAATTATTAATATCAGCTTAACTACTTACACTGATGTATATCTTGTAAGTATAATGTATTTTTCTTGAATTCTATAGTCAAATTTTTATCTTCCAAATAATTTCAAAATGATTTTCTTTTACCAAAAAAAAAGCTTCTAGTCAATAGACCCCATAATCAACAACCTTCTACATTCCGATTTTTTTTTTCGTTAGCAACATAATTGTCGCTGATATGATCTTTTTTAAATGTTTATTTACCAATCAAATTTGACTATTTATTTTATCACTCAAATTCTTCATTTCAACCAGTGAAATGTTCATCCATTATATCAGGATATTGTATTCTAAGGTTTTTTAATTGCTTAGACTTCCTATATTATTTTCATTCAATAATATTTCCTAGTATTGTTAAAATGACATTTCCTAACCTCTAAGTATGATTGTCAAATGAATATTCATAATGTTTTAATAGATGACAGCTGTTACCTTTAAATATATATGCAAAATGAAAATTCGTTTTTTTCTTTATGAGTCATGTTCTCTGAAATTCACATTATTATATACTTTTCTGCTCTGTTATGTCTAAACAGCTACACTAACTTACTTTAATGTTTTAATCAACAAATATTATGAGATTAGCTTGACTTTACAGAATAAAGCATTATTAGTTTCTTATCATGAACAAATTCTGATACTTGATCTTTTTAATAAAAGTTTGGTTAATTTATTTCACATAAATTGTTTATCACACCTATTCGCAATTATCCCTACATTATACAGTCTGTCCTTTCTGTATGCCTTCTCTATCGAATAGTGGATCGTACAGATTGTCTCCATTCAAAATTTTTGACTTGAAAAAAATTCTTCTAGATTACAATGCACAATCTTAATTCTTTATTGTTTGATATACAGGGTGTTTCACTCTATAATATATATATATATATATATATATATATATATATATATATATATATATATATGAAAAAAAATTTTTTTTATATAACGACTGAAAAATGCTATATAGGTGGGGATAACGGGGATTTCAGTCCAAGGAATCAACGCCAAGATCTTTTATTTACAAAATGCCGCCAAGCTTTCGTGTCCTTTTGACACTTCTTCAGGGCACTATAATACATATACAAATATAAATATGATTTAAAAATAGAGAAATAAATATAAGTACTTACATGTAAAATATTTTAAGTAAATTCAATATAAATAATCATTAAAAAATTTGTAAATGTAAAAATAAATATAATTATAATATACTTGATGTCATATTTCACATAAGACAAATCGATACATAATTTGTTTGTTCGTTACTTAGTTATTTTAATTTTTTTAGGTTACTTTATAATTATTTAATGAAGTTTGAATTTGAGGTTAGATTATAACCTTATAAAATGACTTTGACAGATAATTTGTTTTTGACGTTAATAGAAAAGGAAATAAGGTTAGATTATAACCTGTGAAAATGACTTTGACAAATAATTTCTTATATTTTGACTTTAATAGAAGTGAATTTAATTTTTATGAAATAATCATATAAATAATGAAAAATTATCTATTTTGTTCAATATTCAAAAGGTAGCTATAAATATTACTAAGATTTTCAATGTCACTTTTCTTATTCATACTATTATTTGCCTTGTTGATTTCAACCATTTCAAGAAAATATCTTTTAGACATATTTTGTTCAGTATGTAGAACTTTAGCTTCATTAAATAACATTTTATGGCCTGTTTCGATGGAATGCTGTGTTAATGCACATGATTTTTTGTTAAGTTTTATATCACTTTTATGAGATGTGATGCGATTAGTCAAATTTCTAGATAACACAGAAAAATATAAAAACGATTGGAAATTTAAATAGTAAATTGAAAGATTCTACACCTGAATCAAATGTAGTCTATGAAATAAAATGCAATAACTGTGATCTTAACTACATCGGTACCAGCTCTAGAAATTTGACTAATCGCATCACATCTCATAAAAGTGATATAAAACTTAACAAAAAATCATGTGCATTAACACAGCATTCCATCGAAACAGGCCATAAAATGTTATTTAATGAAGCTAAAGTTCTACATACTGAACAAAATATGTCTAAAAGATATTTTCTTGAAATGGTTGAAATCAACAAGGCAAATAATAGTATGAATAAGAAAAGTGACATTGAAAATCTTAGTAATATTTATAGCTACCTTTTGAATATTGAACAAAATAGATAATTTTTCATTATTTATATGATTATTTCATAAAAATTAAATTCACTTCTATTAAAGTCAAAATATAAGAAATTATTTGTCAAAGTCATTTTCACAGGTTATAATCTAACCTTATTTCCTTTTCTATTAACGTCAAAAACAAATTATCTGTCAAAGTCATTTTATAAGGTTATAATCTAACCTCAAATTCAAACTTCATTAAATAATTATAAAGTAACCTAAAAAAATTAAAATAACTAAGTAACGAACAAACAAATTATGTATCGATTTGTCTTATGTGAAATAAGTATATTATAATTATATTTATTTTTACATTTACAAATTTTTTAATGATTATTTATATTGAATTTACTTAAAATATTTTACATGTAAGTACTTATATTTATTTCTCTATTTTTAAATCATATTTATATTTGTATATGTATTATAGTGCCCTGAAGAAGTGTCAAAAGGACACGAAAGCTTGGCGGCATTTTGTAAATAAAAGATCTTGGCGTTGATTCCTTGGACTGAAATCCCCGTTATCCCCACCTATATATATATATATATATATATATATATATATATATATATATATATATATATATATATATATATATATATATATGTATATATAAAAATATATAAAATCATGAATATTGGGGTAACGGCAAATTAATTAAAGAAAACTCTTTTTACTGTTTTTCTTCCAAGCTTTCGGAAACGTTTATTTCCATTATCAAGGATAAGTAAATTGAGATTGTTATAATTGTCGTTATAATTTGGTAAATATATCGATATTTCAGTCATTTTGACAGATTCATGAATATAATAGAAACATCTTTGCTCCCAAATTTCACATCCTTATTTGGTTATACCGTGCTGAAGACGGCAAATGGCATGTATGTCCGCATTTACCACTTTGTTTCAGTAGCTCTTTTTCTTTTTGCGTGAATTACCCTTGAATCTCTTTGTTGTTGTTTACATATCCCGCGATATTCTTACATCTATATTTCTATATATATATATATATATATATATATATATATATATATATATATATATATTGTAATAAGTACGACTATGAAGAAAAGAAAATATCTTCTATATTAAAAAAGTCACCCTGTGAATACATATTTAGAAATCCAAACAAAACTATGCGATAGTTTGACCCACATTTCTTATTTTCCAGAGCATGGATTAGTCATAACAACTTCACTAAAATAATTTGAAAATAAAACACAGTTATTTTAAATAGATTACATAATGTCGAAAGGAATCGTAAAAATACACACCGTTGTTGAAAATATACATCAAAAGTGCAAGCCGATAAAAACATTAAAATATATGTAGTTGCTAACACAGCAAAAGTCGCAAAAAACCTAATAGAAAAATTTATAAAAGAAGGGGAACGGGTTCGTCCGAGGGACAGACGTAGTTCGTTCGCGAGAGGTGACGGGTAGTTTTTGACCCCAATCGTAGGGGCAAGATAGCGTCTCCTATCATCCTACACGAGTACGTATGTTACTCCCGGTAACGTATTTAATTGATATAATTTTGTTTGTGAATTGTTCTGGAATTTACTTATCTTATATGATTTGTCATAATTAAATAGCTACTGGCGGAACAGACAGCTGCAAGCTTGAATTGACTCTTCAGTCGCAGTTTTTACCTCTCATATCTGGTGGGCCGCCGCAAGGACCTATTATTGAGCCATTTTTGTTCACTCAATACCTCTAAGACTTAAAAAAGCCTTACTAAATTGTAAAATTTATTCATAAATTGACGACACAAATCTTTATAATAGTTTTTTCTATTAACCATAAACTGAAATATTATTACCAAGTCTTTATAGTTCAGACATACAGAGTGATCTACTTCTAAGAAACATTCAACATATTCAACAACTTCAACTTAATCATTTTTTAACTTCTTGGTACATTTATCAGCCAAACATTATTTTTTTATTCTGGAGCAGAAGATAGAGATGATTGAAGAGATTTGAGATAAATTTCAAAAATAATTATTGAAACGAATGTGTTAATTTGGACAGCGCTTTGTTGATTATGCACAAATAGTAATCCTAGATCAAAGCCACCATATAGTTACGAACTTGTACCAAACGTCTATTCCTTATTTTTGCTATATTTTAGGTAATTCTATTAAAACAGTTTTTATTCCCTAACTTCTAATAAGAAGAGAAAGGTACGCTTTCTCGAGTTTACTGAACATGTATAAAAGTGAATGGTGAAACCATGAAGTGGACATCTAGTGAAATATCACTGATAATAATATATTCTCCTTGTATGACCTAGTTTTGGAATACACCTACCTCGTATAGGTAGATCATAAATCAAATCACCTATTCTACGGCCAAAAATAACTAGTTTGAGCCTCCAATACGCATTTAAGATAGACACCTCCATATTTTTGTTATATGTGGAATAATTCACGACCTACATTGTTGTCACACCCCGTTTGACAGCATAAATTAATAATGACAAGACTGTACCAAACGTTTTATTAAATAATAATACCCTTTCAACTTTTTATCGTTCAAAATTCATGTTGATTTGTATTTGTCTTGAGAGTAGACGAAATCTATGAAAAATTAAACACCATTTTACACAAATTGAACTCTCGGCTCACTCTAAATACTTTATATATAATAGATAAGCATGAAATATACAAGATATTGATCTATAAATGAATTATTCTCTAAAACGTTTTGTAAAATTCCCTGAAAGGAAGTGGGTTAACACATAAAACAGGCTGGCATATGTATACGCACGTACAGTTAAGCTTGAAGAATATGTATATACTTACCTACTTATCATCTGTCAGCTATGTGTTACATTCCTGTAACTCATGAGAATATCCCTTTGAAAACATGTGAAAACTCTAAGGTTACTGAAATGGGGACGGCGCGATGCCAATATATACATTTTTGTCTCGTTAAAATATGATAATAGGGATGAATAATGATAATGAATATCATTTAGAAATCATTATATTCTCTTGCATTAGATAGATAAAATATATACAGTTCCTACAGAAAAACAACTAAAAGCAAAAACGTCAAAAAAGTTTAGTCAATGCCCCTGCAACTCTTGCGATAACTACACCAAAACAAAAAAAAAATTTTAATAAAATTAACGTGCTCGGCATATATATATATATATATATATATATATATATATATATATATATAAAGAAGATGTAGGAATATCGCGTGATATGTTAACAACAACAACAAAGAGATTCATGGGTAATTCACGCAAAATAAAGGGTTACTGAAATAGAGTGGTAACCGTGGACATGCATGTTTCTGGCTCATTTTGCCTCTTCAGCACGGCATAACCAAATAAGGATGTGAAATTTGGGAGCATAGATGTTAATCGAAACATAGGAAAACACAAAATAACGGATTTCAGCAGGGAAACCAAACGCTCATTTGTGTCTTCAATTGGAAGATCCCGAGTTTTCAGGACAACAACCAACATCGACACGGAGGCGCATATAGCTCCCCCGCCATGAACCTTCCGACCCATAGTAAATAACAAAGAAGATGTAGGAATATCGCGTGATATGTTAACAACAACAACAAAGAGATTCATGGGTAATTCACGCAAAATAAAGGGTTACTGAAATAGAGTGGTAACCGTGGACATGCATGTTTCTGGCTCATTTTGCCTCTTCAGCACGGCATAACCAAATAAGGATGTGAAATTTGGGAGCATAGATGTTAATCGAAACATAGGAAAACACAAAATAACGGATTTCAGCAGGGAAACCAAACGCTCATTTGTGTCTTCAATTGGAAGATCCCGAGTTTTCAGGACAACAACCAACATCGACACGGAGGCGCATATAGCTCCCCCGCCATGAACCTTCCGACCCATAGTAAATAACAAAGAAGATGTAGGAATATCGCGTGATATGTTAACAACAACAACAAAGAGATTCATGGGTAATTCACGCAAAATAAAGGGTTACTGAAATAGAGTGGTAACCGTGGACATGCATGTTTCTGGCTCATTTTGCCTCTTCAGCACGGCATAACCAAATAAGGATGTGAAATTTGGGAGCATAGATGTTAATCGAAACATAGGAAAACACAAAATAACGGATTTCAGCAGGGAAACCAAACGCTCATTTGTGTCTTCAATTGGAAGATCCCGAGTTTTCAGGACAACAACCAACATCGACACGGAGGCGCATATAGCTCCCCCGCCATGAACCTTCCGACCCATAGTAAATAACAAAGAAGATGTAGGAATATCGCGTGATATGTTAACAACAACAACAAAGAGATTCATGGGTAATTCACGCAAAATAAAGGGTTACTGAAATAGAGTGGTAACCGTGGACATGCATGTTTCTGGCTCATTTTGCCTCTTCAGCACGGCATAACCAAATAAGGATGTGAAATTTGGGAGCATAGATGTTAATCGAAACATAGGAAAACACAAAATAACGGATTTCAGCAGGGAAACCAAACGCTCATTTGTGTCTTCAATTGGAAGATCCCGAGTTTTCAGGACAACAACCAACATCGACACGGAGGCGCATATAGCTCCCCCGCCATGAACCTTCCGACCCATAGTAAATAACAAAGAAGATGTAGGAATATCGCGTGATATGTTAACAACAACAACAAAGAGATTCATGGGTAATTCACGCAAAATAAAGGGTTACTGAAATAGAGTGGTAACCGTGGACATGCATGTTTCTGGCTCATTTTGCCTCTTCAGCACGGCATAACCAAATAAGGATGTGAAATTTGGGAGCATAGATGTTAATCGAAACATAGGAAAAAACAAAATAACGGATTTCAGCAGGGAAACCAAACGCTCATTTGTGTCTTCAATTGGAAGATCCCGAATTTCACATCCTTATTTGGTTATGCCGTGCTGAAGAGGCAAAATGAGCCAGAAACATGCATGTCCACGGTTACCACTCTATTTCAGTAACCCTTTATTTTGCGTGAATTACCCATGAATCTCTTTGTTGTTGTTGTTAACATATCACGCGATATTCCTACATCTTCTTTGTTATTTACTATGGGTCGGAAGGTTCATGGCGGGGGAGCTATATGCGCCTCCGTGTCGATGTTGGTTGTTGTCCTGAAAACTCGGGATCTTCCAATTTAAGACACAAATGAGCGTTTGGTTTCCCTGCTGAAATCCGTTATTTTGTGTTTTCCTATGTTTCGATTAACATCTATGCTCCCAAATTTCACATCCTTATTTGGTTATGCCGTGCTGAAGAGGCAAAATGAGCCAGAAACATGCATGTCCACGGTTACCACTCTATTTCAGTAACCCTTTATTTTGCGTGAATTACCCATGAATCTCTTTGTTGTTATATATATATATATATATATATATATATATATATATATATATATATATATTATAACAATGTCAATTGTTCGTTTATTTAATTTTATATATTATTAGTTATTTTATTTATTAAAGTCGTAGTCTTGTTTAAAATAGAGACTTGACTTACCTTTGGCTAGCTCCTAATAAATATAAGTTAATGTTAATTTAAAATTTTTAATAGAGTCGGTAGCATGAAGACTCTTCCCTTTGAGTTCCGGACGCACAAATATAAGTATAATTTAATTTTGAATATCTACTTCTTAGATAGACATATTTTACTTAATTCAGAAACAAAGTCTTTCCTTAATACCTACCTTGGATTTTAATGATTTCCAAAATTTTTACATAGATTGATTGAAGTAAGCAAAATTTTTTAATAAATTTATGATGGGCATGAATAAAAATAAAACACCAACACTTTCTATAAAATGATTTAATAAATTGTTACTATCAAAATTTGCATTATTTTTAACATCAAAACTTCCTCATACCACTCCTGCATTCCATCCAGTCATGCGCACTGAATACCTTGGATGATTGCGTCGGCGCATAAGAGAAATGTATGCTCTTATAGAGATACACGCTACACTAAACGTGGATTTACAGTCAACGTTATATGTATGAACTGTTTATACACTTCTAACGTTCATAAGTTTGGTGAAATTATTAATATGTTATTTAAATTTGAACTATACAATTACACATATATATATATATATATATATATATATATATATATATATATATATATATATATATATAAAAGCAATACGAATGAATTGATATGAGGATAGTAATGGATAGAAAAAGTAAAACATGCATCAGAAGGAAAGAAGAAATGGAAGTTATATGAACATTTATGTATAACGTGAACAATTGATGAAATGATTTAATTTAACAAATAAGTACTATACTATCTATTATTAAAATTGTATGGATATCCATAGATATCATATGATATTCATCATATTACAAAGCTTTTGGCCTTTTTTGTGATATTATTTAAACGTTCCAAGTATATATTTTATTGTTCACTATGTTCTTTTGGAAGCTTCGGTACCTGAACTGCAACTAGCGTCTCCCAAATTCTTGACGATTTCTCAGCGGAGAAATGCACCTTTCTGTTCACTTCCGTTTATACACACAGTTTAGTCAACATTAATATTACTCTTTCAATACCTTTTTTGGCTTAAAACTTTTTTATATTATTTTATAAAATTTCGTAGAGGAGATTTATATAGAAGCCATCATCTTCTCCACCCAAGCACGATTGTCTTTTCTTTATAAAAATCAACAAACTTTCGACTCCTCAAATGCATAGCCTGCTTTTCCCTATTTTTGTCACAATAATTGTTGACTTGAATGTTTTTTTAGAAAAAATGTAAAATTATTTATTTCAACAGTTCTGGACTTATGAACACTTATTGATATAAGTTTATATTGTATTAGGGATTATATAAAATGTCTTATTCATATATTATACTAACAAATTTTGTTATAATTCCCTTTTTAAGATATCACTATTTACATTTAATTATACAAAATTTACAACCTAAACTAATTATTAATACATATGTAATTGTGTAGTTTTAAATCTTTAAATTTTTACGAATTTTGTCTTACATAAACTATTAGTTATTTCCAAATTCATCTTTATTGTTCTACATTCAATTAGTAACCAACAAATTTAGGTTGGCAAGAAAATCACTGAATTTGATTACTTCCTGTTTATAAAGATTATTGAATTATTATATTTCCTTGACAGATAACTTGGCTCTATTCCGTATGTCACCAATTATAAAGTTTTCTTTCAATTCTTTTTTTCAATTTTAAACCTTTACTAACATCATCTGTAAATATAGATAACTACTTAGTGAGTTGAATATTAATTTTTGTTAGTTTAGGTTTCAAGTGATACTGCATTCTATTTATCCAGATATTCACGTGGCAGTGTTCAGAGTATGATGAAACATGTTGACATTGACTTAACCTGGAATTAATTGTTAAGGTAAACTTTTATATTTATTTATACAATGTTGTTGTCAGAATTTTTATTCATAATCCTTTAAGTCCTTTTTGATAACTGTTTTTCTCAATATCTGACAATATATTACTACTACTACTACGGTAAACATCTACTTGACAACAATCATTCATTGACACCTAACTCAAAACTAGAAGTGCTGCATATTTGTGAAAAGAAGCAAGAACTGGATTTCCTTGAAGAATTGGAAATTAGAAGACATTTAAGAAACCCCATATGAAGTAGTCAATGAACAGTTAAATCTAGGGAGTTCTCCACTAATAAACTGTCTTCTTAAGTGATAATTGTAAAGATCAGCAGATATAGTTTTCCTGGTTTTCTATATCATTGCACAGTTATACTGATCTTAATTGGAAAAATGATATCCAGGATATCACCATAGGGCTAATAATATCTAAGCTTCAATATTTGTAATATCACATCTTCTTCTTTTTTCTATTTACATATATTAAGTCAATCACAAGTTAGGTCACTTCTTGGTCTAGCCAAAAATAACTACTAAACATCAGGTAGGCATCAAATGAAATGTAACTTCTGTCATTCTCACTATGATATTGATTTATCGAAACAATTGTCAATTTTTTAGAATTTTCAACAATTTTTATTATATTGTGGAATTAACTAGAAATCGTGAGTTTCATTTAAAACACTAGCTTGTATAATTTTGTTGGAATGTCTCAACGAATAACAAATGAAGGAACAACCAAAACAACTAACCGAACACTTTGAAAAGAGCTAATATTTAAAATGCATTAATAAAGTTTACACAATAACAAACACTATTCCCAAATCAGAAATGTTTTATACAGAGATGAGATGAGAAACGTCCAATTAAGTAGATTTAATTGGATAGATGAGGCTTTCACTTGATGAAGGTCCATACTGAACGATGAAATAAAGCAACTCAGTTTGTTCAAAATTTAATTATATTTGAACTATCGTTAAATAGATTTCATTTCAATTTGACTCCATCTTATACAGGACACAACAGCCAGTGAAAAATGTTCATGCCTTTGACAACAAAGCGGTGAGCTGACAATGTTTACACAAAAGTCCCTAACCTACCATGCCAATTTACCATTATTATTTATACTAATATCAATATTTTGTAAAAAATATCTAAATAATGTGAAAGCCTATGGATCAATTTAAGCTAAAAGCTAAATGAATTGTTTAGTTGCGCCTCTGGTATACAGTATACTATTATACGTCTTGAGGATTCCAGGAGGATTGATGGTATACGCATCTAGAGCTGAATTAGAATATTTTTCTTAGCGTTTGAGATGTGCCTCGTGGATGTATTGTGTGGAGTGTGAGAGTGTGTAAATTATTCATTCTAAACCGCGAATGCAATACGCTCAAATGATTAAGTAGAGAGAATGACAACAGTGCAACGTCCCGGAGACGTTTGCGAGAAAATTAAATCAGAATTCGCTATAACATGAAAACTGAAACAATGATGCTCGTCGGGAAATAAATTATATCTGCTAGACGTTTTACTCTACAATTGCTGTTTTCTGGGGAATTTCTATTTAGTGTACTAATTTATGTTAGTTTTAAATGTGTTGCGCTTTGTTCTTTTCATCCTTTTGTGATGTAGAGCTTGTCGTTACTCTTAAGAAATGTTTAAAGTTGATTAATTCTTAAACTTCTTTACAATGAATTTTTATTAGCAATATATGAAACGAATATGTTTCCAGTTTGGAAAAGTACGCACAAAAATGTATATTTTATGCCCTTTTTTTTTATACATCACTAGCGACCCCCTTAGGTTTCACACGAAGGCAGTTCTAAGCTACTGAAAACTTTCTTCATAAACAATGAGTGCAGCTGACTTTTCGTTTCACATTAAAAACAAAGTTGCTCAAAAATGGCTACGTATAGGTGTCCATGAGAAAAGCACTCAAACCTCCACCTATGCTAACCCGAAGCACTACATCAGTTTACTTTATAGATATTTAGTTCGTAATTGACAGTGCTAGAGTGAAGATGCAGGGCCCCCGTTACCATATGTGCAAAGTGTGCAATACACACGGGCGCCAAAACCCAGGGTCCAAAAAGTTGCAAATAAAAACAATTTCAAAATAAAAGTTGAGAAATCAAATAGGGTTAGGTATAAATACACACTCAATTTTAATAGTATATCATCCAGTTACTGTCAATTCCTATGTTGAGAAAACATGTCAGGCGGTAATTTCTTGATTTTTCCTGTTCAGACATGAATAATGTCTGGAGCGCTATAAAAGCGATGCATCGCCAGGGGCGTTTTTAAACCGGTTAGTTCACTGGACCGTGCTACAAGTGCATGAAAATAAGTAATCCTATTAAAACCCTTAAATGCATATTGTTGCAAACCTGCAACAACGAATTTATTCTGGTCTGAATATACGTAATAGTTTTTATCTGGTGACAGAGCACGGCGTAGCATATTTACAACGATCCCATTAAACTTCTACAGTATAATATTTCGATCATAGATGGTGCTGTGTATATAAATTTAGAATAAATGATTCGGTTACCAAGTGGTATTTGGAGGTTAGAGTATACGAGCAAAATAATATATTATAATAAAAAATGAAATTAACTGTCTCGACCCTTACTTCGTGGAATCTACTCATATTAGTGTTTTAAATGAAACTCACGGTTTCTAGTTAATACCATAGTATAATAAAAATTGTTGAAAATTCTAAAAAATTGACAATTGTTTCGATGATATTGATTTATCGAAACAATTGTAAATTTTTTAGAATTTTCAACAATTTTTATTATTGAATAGATGGGGCTTTTACTTGATGGATCTTCATCAAGTGAAAGCCTCATCTATTCAATTTTTGAAGAAAGTTGATATCAGCTATTTGGCTATATGGTATTTTAAATTACTTTTAAAAAGTGCAGTGTGTACGCAAAATTTGTGGTTCTTCGGGCAGTATTCCAGAAATCATGTATTCCCTAGATACATGAAATTAAAAACAGACAACAAGAGCAGTCCAGCCAACAAAGCCAGTATCTATGGCAAAGAAAAATGGTTAAATGAAGAAAAGAACATTCAGTATAGTAAGAGATATATTTTTAGTATTTATGTTAAGGTAATTCATTCACAACTATCACATATACTACATCCCATAGAGTTTGACATTTTAGATAGGGACATAAGAGATAAGATTAAAGTAATTATTCACAAAAAGTACCAAGGACAAAAACGTAAATTGATGTCAATATTAACCAACAAACCAGTATCAAGAAACCCACAAACTAAATTCTCAGAACATGAATTTTTTAATAGATTCGTCAATCTTTCAAATACAATTTTTTCAGATAAAGAAATTCAATTATTACAAAAAGGTTTTAAACATAATATTCAACCCACATGTTCATTGGATAACTTCAACAAACTAGGTATAGAAACAGAAATTAATTTGTATAATTTTCCAATTAATTCTAATATAAAACATAAAGCTTCAGAAATTATTAAAAAAGAATTCGTCGAGTTTATAAAACCCAATATTGAATTATCAGTCGCCAAATCAATTCAACAAAAATCAAAGTCAAATAGTCTTATTTTCAAAAAAGCAGATAAAGGATATACGGTAATAGGATTACCTAAAGAAGATTATATATTAAAAACCAACAATTTTATTCAGGCAAGCAATTTTGAGACACTTAAAAAAGACCCAACTAATAAATTTCAGAGAGAAATAAAATTAGCAGTAGATAACGTTAAATCAATAATTAACGATAAAGAAGAATATAAATTATTTTTACCCAATACGCAACACCCTGAACTTTATTCATTAATTAAACTCCATAAAGAGGGGTACCCAATCAGGCCAGTTTTTTCTTATTTCACAGCACCTTCATTCAAAATTTCAAAGATTCTCATAGATGTCATTTCTAAATATTGTTCATTCATACCTCGATTTTCAGTTAGAAACTCAACGGAATTAATTAATAATATTCAAGATATAATACTACCCCATAATTCTAAATTCATATCGTTCGATGTAACAAATCTATTCCCTAGTATACCTCCTAAAGAAACTATAACTCTTGTTGATAACTTGCTCACATACAATAATGTTAATCCTATAATTCACTCTGATATAATTACTTTATTAAAAGTGTGTTTGAATCAAAATTATTTTCATTTCAATGGAGAGGTTTATAGCAGTAAAGATGGTTTGATTATGGGCAACCCTCTCAGCTCCCTACTAGCAGAAATTTTCATGGATAATATAGAAAAAATAATTCATGAACACCCCCTAAGTAAAAAATTTATGTACTGGCACCGCTATGTGGACGACATTTTAGCTAGCTTCATCGGTACAAATAGACAATTAGAGAGCTTCATTACTTACATA
The DNA here is from genome assembly GCA_963921935.1 of Galeruca laticollis. Classification (NCBI taxonomy): domain Eukaryota; kingdom Metazoa; phylum Arthropoda; class Insecta; order Coleoptera; family Chrysomelidae; genus Galeruca; species Galeruca laticollis. Next base: position 243,851,091 of record OY998177.1, on the reverse strand, counting down.
AACTCGATTCACAATAATATCAAATTTACCGTAGAACTTGAACAAAATAAGTCTATAAACTTTCTAGACCTTACAATTTCAAATATAAATAATAAACATGATTTTTCTATATTTCATAAACCATCACATACAGATATTACAATTCATAATAGTTCGGTCCACCCATTCAGTCATAAACTAGCAGCTTTCAATAGTATGATACACAGACTCTTAACAGTCCCATTAAATAATAATAATTATACCAAATAATTAAATATCATAAAACAAATAGCAGTTAATAATAATTACGATCCAAATTTAATTGACAATATCATAAATGAAAAGATAAAAAAACAGACTTTAGAACAAATAATAAACAATTTAAAAGCTTAACATACTTTGGAACAACATCCTTAAAAATTAAATCATTTTTAAAAACTTTAGACATGAATATTTCCTTTAAAACTGATCACAATTTATCCAAATTCATTAAAAATAATAAATCTAAATCTTCAAAATTAAACAAATCAGGAGTTTATAAATTAAAATGTGGTAATGACAATTGTGATAAATTTTATATCGGTAGAACTTTTAGAAATTTTAAAACTAGAATTTCGGAACACAAACGTAGCTATGACAACAAAAAATTAGATTCTGACTATTCAAATCATTTATTAGAAAATCAACACATTTTCGACCCAAATTTTGAAATTCTCCATGTAGTCGAGAAATCCTTTAGTTTAAATTTATTAGAGGCCCTAGAGATTAACAAAAATAAATATTCAGGTAATCTCCTTAACGACCAAATATATATCAATCAGTCTCCTTTATTGAACCTCTTTACCTAGAAGATAGCTTAGGAATGTTTGTAGTGAATGAATATCCAGGTAATTTCTTTCAATACCATTGTTAACCTTAGTAAATAGATTTAGCGCTGTATATATTAAGACATTTTTATATTTTACCTTCATTCGTTTCGACAAAGCTACTGTGTTAGTGAAATGCGTTTAAATTGAACATTAGTTCAAATATATGAAGATTTAAACAAACTATATTGTTTTATTTCAATTTTTATTATATTGTGGTATTAACTAGAAACCGTGAGTTTCATTTAAAACACTAATATTATAATAACGGTGTTTTTGAAACAAACTGTGTAAAAAAACTGTGATCATGTACAAAGAGGTATGTAATTTTGATCCGATTATGTGCAGCATTGTGCATTTAAGATTGAAACTTTTATAAGTATTATGGATAGACATCGGCCGCTTATTGATGAAGAATTAGCCAACATTTGGGATTGTCCTTTTCAGATACAGATAGTGTTGCCAATCCAAATTATACACCATATTAGAGGGATACACTTGTGTATCAAGACGAGGATGTTCTTTCTTCCAATGAGAATGATGAAGAAGTTGAACCAGAAGTTGAAAACGGACCTATCCCGCAGTCTTCATTGAGTGAATCCTCGGCTCATAAGAAGAATTTGAAAAAGAGAAAAGTCAAGTGCAAACATTGGGGAATCCATTTGGATGATCTGCAATTGGCCATCCATGTGACACTGAACTTGCACCTGCAGTTATGGCTTTGGAAACCCCTTTCACTTTCTTCTCATATTTCTTCAATGATGATTCTATTGAAAATATTGTGAATGAGACCAATGAATTTGCTACTCAAATAAATTCCAATAATTTACAACATTTTACTATAACAGTTATAATTGTATATAACCGTGACCCGTCAGAATAGCCCAGGTCAAAACAGTCCCGAACAAAATAGCCACGGACAAAATAGCCCCGACAAAATAGCAATCAGGTAAATACCTGATTTACCTGAGTATTTATTTGAGGAATGTCTATGACAGTCGCTCGTCTATTTATATATCATACTTATTCTTTATTCGCAAACTATTTCTTATATTTCTCAGAAAGTTTTTCAAAGCAAAAAATAGTAAATATTGTAGGTATCAGAAACAAAATTATTAGAAATAACAACTTAAAATTATTAGTTTAATTCTTAGCTGTGAAAATAATTCGTGTAAAAGTAAATAATCCGGTCCATGCCGTCTGTTATCGTTGGCAAGTTACCGATTTACAAAGCACCCAAAGGGATAATAAGTTTAAGTTGAAATGCACAATACTTAAATACTTGCCGATAGTTAAGCAGATAATTATAATAATAAGGGATTAGGGGGTATACCGGATTAGGGTGATGAACTTTTACAAGAAGCGACCGTTCGTCACCTCGTTAACCGTAACCACTTTGATGACTTTCTTGGAAAATACTAGTCATAAATAGGTAGTTAAAAATTCTATAGAAATTGGATTGGCTCGTGATTGGTTAATAATCAGGGATTTAGAGAACCAACGATCACTGAATACCACCCATCGATGTATAAAGACAGTGAAAAAGCCAGTTTTCAAGTTATTCTGTAAGTAGCTGTTTAGCGGTAACGCTGTATTATTGGAACTCAGTGGAAGGATGGCATAGAGCATTTCAGCAAACTGTTGATTGCCATCATCCATCTGTATTTAAGCTCATCGAGCATTTTCGCAAGGAGCAAATTATGATCGAGACCCGACTAGCTCGCATTGCTGCTGTGATTGTCCAACCGGAGGCAAGTAAGTCTAAATAGTGTAACTAAATCACCGATTACAAGTGTTAGTTGGAAATTATGCAAATATGGAGAGTCTAGACTTTCTTCGGAGCGTTTCCCATAATATGGAAATGTAATTTTTTGGTAACATTAATCTAGAGATGCGTTTTCTTTTATTTTTGACTTGTTGGACATTTTCAAATAAAATACCAATACACATATTAATTTGTCTGAGGCTAATTTGTCGGGCTTATTTTGTCAGGGGCTATTTTGTCCGGGGCTGTTTTGTCGGGGCTGTTTTGTCGGGGCTATTTTGACGTGGGCTATTTCGACGGGGTGCCGTATATTACACACCAAGGTGGTGAAGACTGTTATTATTGACCGAGCACCAAGATTATTTCGCTTTGCCCCCAGCTGCTGGCTCAAGTTGTTTCTCATAATTGGTCCACGACATTTTTCCATCGAACGTTGGGGCTTTGACTCGGGTAAAACTGCCAATGTCTTCTATCTTAGGGTGTGTTTCTGGCTTGCAAGGTTTTGTTTGCTCGGTCTTCTTTTCTTCCGCTGGTGTGTCATGAGTTCTTATATCTGTCATCTTTCTTTCTAACTCCTTGATTTTCTCGTCCATCGTTGTCATCTTATTCTCGATTTTCTCGTCCATCGTTGACATCTCGATTTCAGATTTTGGAGACGAAATTTCATTTTCAACGTCAGCGGCAATGTCGTTTTTCATTAATAAGATATCGGCAGATATATCGTTCTTCATAGCCATAGCAGAAATATCGTTCATTATAGCAGAAATATCGTTTTTCACATTCGTTGAAATCTTCTCTTCCATGGCAGAAATAACAGCAGAAATTGACGAGATTAAGGTGTAAGCCTCGTAATTAAATAAAACTGTTTCTGGATCAAAGCAGTCATTTTCCAGTGCCACTTTAAGTCGTTCTACTATTTCACTTGGCCATTTTAACGTAGCAATTAATGTATACAACCCCTCACACCTGACACCAATGTAATGTTTTCCTTATTTAATTGAACGTTAAACGGGTGGGATAAACTTCAAACACACCGTCTGGCTACTTACGAATTTATTTAAACACTCACTAACTCACTAACACTTAACTATTCACCTAAACTTAATTTATATGCACACAAACTTAATTATTAATTTATATCAACATTTTACTGTTCGCTATTCCGGTGTATTCTTGTTTATTTGTCGAGATCACTTTATCAACTAAACTAACTCTTCCTGGTCGGTCCCTTATATATTAGTGCCTTTTTCACTAGATAATTCTAGATTGCGGATTACACAAAAACAATTGGTTTTCTGGCATTTTCTAGATAAGACTGGTCACAAAATTAATGTTTAGATAAGGTAGTCACAATCGTAAACAATTCTAAGAAACCCCCGTGCGTCCGCCATAATTTTAACTTTCATACCTGGCTTACGCAGAGTCGGATCTAGGGACTATACCAGTGTGCTGTTTCATAACAATATAGTATGAGAATATCGTAATTGCAAGTCAGAATGTATTTGAGAATTAAAATTTAAAAGCAAAAGTCTAAATTACAGCACTAACTTTTTACTGTGAGATTTTTCTTAAATAAAATGAATATATACAATGAAAAGTTTTACCAGACAAAAATATGATGTCGCTTAAAAATAATAATGTAGTTGTGACAAAATGTGCCTGGCGTTGCATCCCTAATCGCGAAACATTCGCTGTAAAAACAATAACTACGTAAAATATCTCAGACCGTATAAGCATCGCTCCCGTTTTATTAGGGTCGTTTAATCAAGAAATTTACAGCAGATGTTTTTTGTTTTATAGCAGTTGCCGGTCGTAATTTCAACGATAAAGTTTCAACAGTGGTTTTCTCGGAGCCATTAGTTTCTAATTCACTTCGTCGTATAAATTTTATTTCCGTACCACTCGCTATAGGCCGATATTGGAATACAATATTTTTAAAATAAAAGTAGACGTGTCATCAAAGAAATCTTTTAATTTGGGGAACTTTGGCCAGGTGCTAATTTTAGCAGCATCACAAATATCTTAGAAAAGACATTTGGAATACCAAAGTTACTAAAATCGGACAATGGCCCACCAATTAATGGACAGGAGATTACTGAATTCTTCACAACGTATTATATTAAATAGCCAGAAGCTGATGGTCTAGCAAAGATAATTATTAGATCCCTAAAGAAGTCCCTGAAATAGTTCCTAATAGAAATAGAAGATTATGAAATTCCAATAAACAACTTTCTGTCAAATTATATGTTGAATTTTTTTAACAAAAGTGAATGTTATTCCGAAATTTCATTACTTATTATTTTATTTTAAGAGAAATATTTTATCTTTTTAGTACCTGCTTTTCTGACAATGGGTTAGATAAATTCTTTTGTGGATTGTTTAGATAATTAACCATTTTAACACACGTTGCTGTGAAATGTAAAATGTAGTTTAGACATAATACAGTAAGCGACAAATTTCTCATGCGTAAAGACGTTGTAACGTAAAATCAAACCCCGTGCACCTATGCACTTATCCCACTTACGTTAGCGACCTAATGAAAATAGATCGAACTTGTAGCCCCGAAATCAATTACTGCTAATTCACCAAGTTACCAGCAGATCGGATGGCCGATCTATGCCACAAGGTATTTTACCCGCTAGATTTCAGTCGAAAAAGGGGGGTTCGTATGTTGGTAACGAACAATCGAAATATAAGCTATATAACCCAAGGCGCCAGGTAAACCGTACCCGAGTAAATACCCCCGTTCAATTCCCTAACCGTAGTTTACCCCCAATTAGGATAGTATTACATAAAATCAAACTCGTAACTCAACTGACAAGAGAAATGATTTATTAAGGTGGTGGTTTGGTTTGAATACAGTTTTATATGGGTTACAAAATTTTGGGCAGTAGTTATTCCCACAGTGGACAGTTAAGGTCCATCAACCCTTACTATAAAAAAAGATAAACAGATCGATATGAAATCCCTTATAGTTCAATATATACAATGATACAATTATTTAAAATCCTATATACCCCTACCCCAAAATTGTTAACACATTGCTCAGAAGGATTTGAAACAGAGACCAGTTCTGAGTTAAGTTGGTTCTAAAACTTGTAAAAAAAAATTACAATCATACAATGTGAGAACGGTGAGAACCTGAAGGGTTACCCATACCGTGGCTTATCTACGCATATCAAATTGTAAACTTACCAAAAGCAAAAACAATATAAATTACCATAAACGTTCCGTGTGAGCTCAGACGCAACTTACCTACTCTGTCTAGAGTAATAAATGACCAAGAGAAATTACAAGCCACTTGTATGTGTATATATACACTATAAAAAAAATTTAAATGTTTAAAACTTGCGCGTCTTCACCCGCTGGTGATAAATCCTGACGATCCACAAGTTATTCCTGAGGTAGCAATCACTAAGGTGAGGCTGCAAGCATCGCAGGAACGCCGTGGTACTACGAACCAACACCAAGTGACTCCGGAACTAATCCAATACGGAAATCCGAATAACCAAAAATCCAACAATACCCCAGAATCTATGAATAAAAACCAAACCCTAAAAAAAACACTAATTAGTGTTGTCACTGTACTCAATTGACATTAAACCACCCCAGGAGTTCTTCACATTTATCCAGTGTGACTCCTATTATTATCCTACCAATCACCATTTACTACAAGAGTGGGACGGACCACTTTAAAAAAAATCCAAAGTAGACTTCAATTAAACCATCTATTTGATAACGTAAGTATATTACCCCCTATAAAGTCTAAAATGAACAAAACCTGAGATAACCACCCCTTACTAATAAGTACTTTACCCCCAACATACTATACACAAGCTCTATCCTGAACATATAATTAGGTGGCGTCATCTTATTCGCAACACTATGAGGAACAATTACTAGTTACAGCAAATGTTAAATAAAATAAATCTCACCTGTTCGGCTAGGACAGGGTTCTCCTGTGTGATGCTAATAAGTAGTTAAAAGCCGTTACATGAATTTAACCACATGGCGATGTAGGTGACTGGGCTTACATATCCATCTGCATCTCACAGATGAGGTCTGGACGAAATACTATCTCCACAAACTTATCTAACCCACACTACTCCACCCAAAACAAACTACCCCCTCAAATTCATGTTCCCCTGCAGGATGAATGTGGAATCTTCATACGAATTTGTTTTGGGGCTCCCAATAAACACCTCAATTCAACACCACGCTGATCAGTAAGGAAAAAAAACACGACAGGTTTCATTGACAACCCACCTTTCCGTTCGAGAGACACTCTCACTAGAGCTGTTTGGAGCACATACGTTCTATGACCTCGGAGTGAATTACTCTACTTGCACATCGCATTATAAAACCCCCCGTATAAAAACAATAATTGACTAATCAACAATAAACCCTATATTCACTAATATACCACACCCCACGACTATATTTACAAAATAAAACATCACCCATTATACCCTGATGTACATCCACAGTACACCGGTACGAATCACAGATCTCTTAACGTTTGTAAAAGAAGAATGAACGAGGCTATGACATATGGCAAATCAGCTGTTTGATTCGAATAATGGAATGTTTGTTTACATTCCATGATACATAATATAAAGTTCACTCTTTTTAAGTGTATATTCAGATTACTGTAACTACTCTATTGAGTGTAATTATTTTCTTTGAACTATTAACTCAGTTGGTGCTAAACAAATTGACGGCCTGGCTATTGAATCACTGAATTAATGGTATAACTAGAAATTGTTGACATACGAAGCTAGTCTGACTTGGTAATAAGGTAGGAATGTTTATTTATTATGACAAAAACTGCATGATTGTTGACTTTTATGCGGCAGATTTATACTAACAAGAAAAACCGTAACAATGTTTTTCCCAGACGCGATCTTTTATAATAAAAATAATTTCACCATTATTCTCTCCATAACTTCCTACAGGTTATGGGCCCAAATATCGCTGAACAATTGAATCGTGGAGATAAACTATAGTGAGTATATGAAATGGAAACTTCAAAGCAAGAAAGGGGAATAATTCCTTTAAATGGATTAAATTACAGTGTGTGGAAGAAGAGAGTGTGTCTATTATTAAAAGAGCGTCATATACTTCATATTACCGATGAAGATATTCCTATTATTCCAGAGAGTAACTGGATAAAGAAAAATGATGTTGCGCATAGTGTTATCGGTTCAGATTTGGCGGATTCATTGCTATATTTTACAGACGTCACTTATGCTAAAAACATTTTCGAAAAATTAGATTCTATTTATGGCGGAAAAAGTTTTCCAACGCAGATGACAATGAGACTTCGGGAATTAAAATTAGCAACTGATATGTCTCAGATGGAATCCATTCAATTTTTGACACACGCTTCAATAATTTATTAGTATCTGACTGATGATAACTTGAAATTCAAAGGGGCTTTGCTACGATTTTCAAAATTTTATTAAAATTTACACGAAATACAACAAAAGTTTTATTCAACTCAAATAATTAATACCTCAAGGGTTGGGTTTATTTTTTTTATATTGTTTACCATTTAAACGTCCCTTGAAGGGAACCATTTGTTCATCCACACACTCTTATTCGATTATACAATTCCCTTAATTTCCAAAATCGATCAGTTGAGCCTTCTTCTCTGGCATTGTTGTCAGCAAAGCGAAGGTCTTACCTCAATTTGAAAAACCGATTTAGTGACATATTGTCAGCAATAATTGGAATTCTTATGGATTGATTTGTGCACCAGTAACATCAAATCCTTGGATAATGTAAATTTCCCATAAGAATGTGAATACCAACCACAGTTTTCATCTCATGGATGTCTGTAGGAGCAAATCTCTTAAGTTGCTGTGCAGCATATAGATTACTATATTCAGCTATTTCCTCAAACACGTGATCACTAAAATATTTAGTGAAAAAAGGGTGGGCTTTGTAGCTCAACAATATCTCCCACTTTTCTTTCAAACCACCTGAAGGCTGGAGTTATAAATGTGACTCCTGTTCTCTAGGCAATATCTTCTTCAGAGGTCATCTCACGTCATGTGATGAAGTCCTTTTTTGCTTCTTTTTTGTTAGTGGAGGCTGCGCTGGTGCTTGGTACAGGCTGAGGTTTCCTAAATATTTCGGTAGTTTCCACGTCTTCGTCAGAATCTAAGATTTTATGAAAAAAATATTTATACTGTACTAACTAAAAATTCAAAAATACATACATCCATCACTAGTACCATCGTAATCAGGTACTGGCTCGGGCTCCAAAACTTTTTCCATTTCAGCAAATTCTTCGTCACCCTCAATGTCAGAAAGCTTTTCAGCAAGCTGCAATAGCTCTTCATATGTCAGACACCTCTTAGAGCTCATTTTCCATAATTAACCGCAAAGTTATTTGTAAATTTATTTACCATTTTGAATTATTTTTGGTTATGTTACCTTGTTTGTCTATATCCTTTTAGTTACATTGTCGTCAATTGACGACACCCAAATTTGGAAAAAATATATTTCACATACAGAGTTACAAACAAAAAATTGGTGTATTTCCCACAAAACTAGACACTTATGTCAACACGATCCGACATAGATTGTTATCAAACACAAAACAGCGCGAAAGTAGAACCAACTTCAAAGGAATAGTAAACATTGACCTTCACAATATCACCAGAAACCTGTAAATTATGTTTTAAAACTTTACGATCACGGCACTAGATGATACCACCGTACTCGCATTCGTTATTCAAGAGTGTATTTAATCGACGACAGCGTGACTAAATGATATTGAGAAATATTTATTTGCTATACAGGATGTCGAAATTGGTGTCGTCAATTGACGACGCGGTGGCCGAAAGGGTTAATGTATCTAATGATTTGCACACGTCCAGATTTAAGTATAGTAGTGGAAAATTCAAAACAAGCATTTTTTCGATTCAGACGGATATGAGTGAGCTTATAATCAGGGAACAATAAACCAAAATGATGGCATTATAGTTTATATAAGGAACTCTAGGAAATATAAAACAAACATCGTTAAGTTAGGTCCGTGCAAATTAATTGAAGTTTTGATCGATATGGGCGAATGTATAAAAATTGCCTGTATGTACAGGCCTCCATCCACCAACGAAAAAAAATTCGTTTTGGAACTCCAAAACTACCTGGATCAGCAACGGTACAATGAACATTACTTCGCAATATTAGGCGATATAAATATAAATCTCTTTTCAGACAATAACCTGACTAATGATTACCTTGATATCCTTAGTGAATTCAATTTCATATCGACAATAAATATCAGTACAAGGACACAAGATGAATCGAGTACCTGCATCGACCATATATTTGTTAGGGCTCAAGATGGCGATTTAGAAAACAAATGTTCTGCGTTTGTTTTAGATAGTCACATATCCGACCATAAAGCCACTATAATGTCTTTAAAACCAGCAAATGAAAATGTTCAAATTGAAAACCATCATCAGGCCATCGTCTCAAAACGAATTGATTATAAAAACTTAAAAATAAACTTAAGAGAATTAAATTGGAATACTTTGTACGAAATGAATGACCCCGTACTTGCTAATTCATTTTTCTCAACAAAAATCTCTGAAATTATAAAAGACAGCAATGTGACATTCAAGAAGAGCAAATTAAACAAAAAAAAGATTGGATTACAAAAGGAATTATGAATTCAATTATCAGTAGAGACCGCTTATTCAAAGAATATCAAAGGAACAAAAACAATTTGGAACTGAAACAGAGATTTATTACTTATAGAAATGAACTCAATACATTAATAAAAATAACCAAACAAAATTATCACAGTGCTGAAATAGAAAAAAGTAAAAATAATCTCAACCAGCTATGGAAAGTTATCAATTGTATAACAGGACACAAAAATAAAAATACTGTTATAAATAGTGTGATGAAAGAGGATAATAGCCTCACCGAAACAGATTTCGAAATGGCAGAAACATTCGCAAATTTTTTTACCAAAGTTGGACCAGATCTCGCAAAAAACATAAAAACCCCATTATCACCACCTCCATCCATAAAAACTAATCCCAACTCCATGTTCTTGACACCTAGCACGGAAGAAGAAATATTTGACATAATAAACACTTTAAAAAATCATAAGGCGCCTGGAGTCGACTGCATTACATCCGAAACCCTAAAAGAAATAGCGTGGGAAATTTCATCCCCATTGTCATTTATCATCAACCTCTGTTTTGAAAAAGGTGTTTGTCTTCCCGAACATAAAATATCTGTCTATAAATCGGGTAATAAACAAATTATATCAAACTACAGACCACTATCTTTGATTAATAGTTTTGCAAAAGTTTTTGAAAAAGCGATAAAATCACGCCTGGAGTCATTTATGAAGAAATTCGGATTGTTGAACGAAAATCAATTTGGATTTCAAAAGAACCGATCAACGGAGGATGCAATTTTAGGCTTGACGTCTAGAATGTATGAAGCCCTCGATAACACCAAACCAGCATTATGTATTTTTCTTGACCTTGCTAAGGCATTTGACACCGTAGATCATGCACATTTATTGGGGGCCTTGCAAAATATGGGTTGTAGAGAGCGTGTTCACGAGCTTTTTAGAAGTTATATCTCAAACCGCCAACAAATTGTCAAAATCAATAACAGTATCAGTAATGTTAAGGAAGTGGAATAAAGAGTACCACAAGGTACCGTTTTAGGTCCACTATTATTTATAATCTACATAAACAGCTTGCTTAATATCAATACCAGCGGAGAAATCTTCAGTTTTGCTGACGATACTGCAGTGCTTTATACCGCTGACATATGGAATGATCTGAAACGGAATGCTGAGAATGATTTCACTAAATTTATAGACTGGTTCAATCACAAGTTGTTGACGATCAATTTCAAAAAAACCATGGCACTTCGATACACTAGATAGATAAGTTATGGTATATTAGGGTGGGTAGAATTCGCTTCATCAAATCTGGAGAGGATCAATGTACTGCAAAATTTTTTTCTGAAAATTATTTTGAAAAAGGACCGTAACTTTTCAAGTGATGCTCTCTATGAAGAAACCAGAATACTTGAACCACGCCAGATTTATTTTTATAAAATAGCATTGTGTGGTCAAAAAAATAAGAATAAGTTCTTGCTTGTTTCCCATTTTCATGAGACTAGAAATAAAACCAATAAAAGATTTGTCCTATCAACTTCAAATAAAACTGTTGGTCAAAAATGTTACACCTTTCTTGCCCCTAGAGTCTTCAACTACCTTCCCCAGCAATTGAAAAGTATAGTTAATTATTATTTATTTAAATCGAAGCTTCAGCGGTTTATTTTGATAGAAGATAGAAGAAAAATACACCATATAATAGAGAATAAACTGAATGTATAGAGTAGCACTTAAAATTTCACATTTGATTTTCTGCTTATGTAAAGTTAATTTGTCACTAATAGACATACACTTACTGTTAATTAAGAAAACCAACGCAGACAGCCCTTTGGCTTTGCGGTTTTGCGGATTTATGCTGAACATTCTTGATATGTTTTGGGATAGTATTATGATGATTAGTCTAAACACGTTTTTATTGTATACACTATCCGCAGACAGCCAATTAGGCTTTGCGGTTTTTTTTTGTTTATTTGTCCGATTATTTATGTAATTATATTTTTTTGTATTGTATAAATAAACATTATTATTATTATAATATTGTTAGTAGACTTATGAATAAGAATAATATTACATTATGACAATATTTGAAAAGAATTTTAAGATACTTAAAGGGAACTAGTAACTTAAAATTAGTATATACTAGAAATCATTATATAGATATAATAAATGTTGATGCTGATTGGGCTGATGATAAAATTAATAGGTAAAGTACAACTGGTTATCTTTTTAAATTATATGAAAATTGTACTAATTGTTGGGCTACGAAACATCAGTCATCCGTAGCATTAGAAGCTGAATATATGGCTCTGTATGAGGCTGTACGAGAAGCTTTGTGGTTATTAGCAAGAAGTATAAAATTAATAATAACAAGTCTAATAGTCCTATATGAAGACAATAATGGTTGTATAAGCATTGCAAATAACCCATCAAGTCAAGTCCCTAAAAAAGTAAAAAGTTTTAAATTATCATTATCTCAAACAAAACTAGAGATTTTTTTATATTTACATAATACTAAATTTGAACACAAATTTTTGATATTCAGATTGTTTACTACTTGTACCAAGTAATGTATTGAACAACCCCGTATATGTGACATCAAAAAATTTAAATTAGAAAACTAAATTGTGAAACAAACAATCTACACTCTGATCTATCAAATTGGTAAACATTTACGGACATTACTCAACTTAGAAATCAGCATATGTAGAAGCTATAATTTATCACATTTAAATAAAAAAAATGCACAGCTTTCTGTAATCTAAAAATTTCATTACTCATAACCTCTATAACAAAATTTTCATATACCACATTTTAAGCTGTTGGTGAAAAATCACATTGTATAGATAATTCTACATGCACTGTGATGTGTGATCTTAAATATTAAGGTACCATGATCTTACTTCTCTTTTATTTAATGTGTAAGCTGACTGTAATCTAATGGTTAAGAACATGGAAGGTGTTGTATTATAGTTTCACATGTTTGTTTACTTACTTTGTTCATACATGTTATATAAGGTATTCCGTACTGCCATTTTGGCTCCCCCTATTTTTAGTTTAAATCGTGTCTGACTGAGGGACGATGGGAAAGTTGGATTATTTTCTTTCCTTTTTTTAAGGAAACATACCGATTTTACAGAAATTTTCAGTGCAGTTGCCACTATCTGAAATATAGTTTTACAAAGAAATGTTCTTAAATATACAGAGTGTTCCATCTCAGACGAGCCACCCCGTATATTTCTTATCCCATAGTGATTGGAAAAATTTCCTGAAACACGTCGGATGATTTTCTTTAGTGGACATATTTTGACGTATATTTGATACTTGAACAAGCAACCCCCTAAGAGGGGGCGCTTCAACCCCTCAAATTTAAATAGGGAAGAGGGGATGAGTGATACTTCATTTGTAAGGTCTTTACAACGGTGTATGAAAAAAATCACATTCTTAACCTTCATGGGACGGACATCAAAATTTTACGAAAAGGGCTAACTGGGGTCCGAGAAGACCCCATGCGTATGTATTTTTCTTTAAATTAAATATATAGAAAAGAAGTTTTATTAAAGTTTCACTATTAACCATTTATTAGTCAAGAATCATCACGAAAAAATACAAAATACCCTAATCACTAATACTACTAGCTACATATCAATTTAACATTTTTTACAAACTATCTCCGATTTTGAATGTTCTAGGCACACAAAGTTATTACACCTAATACATATTTTTCTGGATTTTCTATCTTTTCCTCTTTGACACATATGGCAGCGCCCCCTGGTAATGTTTTGTTGTTCAACTCTATGTTCTGTTGCATCCAGTAGTTCGGGAAAAACGTCTGTCATATGCCGTTTTCTATTCGTCTGAATGTATTTATTATTATATCGCCGGAAAACGTTTTTCTTTATGAGTTCTTTTCCTAGTCCCAAAATATACATTTTACGTTTATCCAAACTGTTTTTTCGCCAATCCGGGTTTTGCAGTAACCACAATTTATAAGCATTTATTCCTGCGATATCTATAAGATGCGAAAATATTGCCATTGGCCAGCGGTTTGACTTTCTCTGCACTGTATATTCTTTAGCCAAATTATCTGAAGTGTCGACAGCACCTTTTGTTTAGTTGTAATGAAGAATAATTTCTGGTTTATAGTGCTGATCTTCTCCAGCTACTTTACTATCAGTATGCTCACTTAAAAGTAAGATGACAGCATGTTTTTGTTTTGGAACATAGGATACTAGCGTTCGTTGATTTCTAAAAGCAAACATACTTAAAAAATCTTTCTTGTACGATGCCGGTAGAAGTTCCCTGGGAATAAATGTTTTATTTTTCCGGAGGGTTCCACATAAAGTAATATTTTTTTTCCATAACTTGTCAGCAAGTTCTAAACTTGTAAAAAAGTTATCGGTCGTTATTCCAAATCCGCCTTCCAAATGGTCTGTCAAATCTAGGACAACCCTTTGACCTTTGTTACCTTGTTTTCCTAAAAATTAATAGATACATAGTAATATAAAGTTTGCCTATATTGCTTTTCAAATAACTTACCCAAATAAACTTGCATGTTTGCAATATAAGAAGTGGTGCAGTTCACAAGAGCCCATATTTTGATTCCATACTTATCAGGTTTATTCTTCATATAGACTCGGAATGGTGCCTTACCTAAATGGTACAAGCTGCTCATCTACACATAGATGGTCGCCAGGATTAAGTGATTTTTTACAATTAGAAGTGAAAATATCGAATATATCTCTTATCGGAGCTAGCTTATCTACTAATTTTCGTTCTTGTCTTGTTTGAAAATTATCAAAGCGTAAAAATGAAGTAATTTGTTTGAATCTGTCTCTTGATATTGCAGCAGGAATTATAGGACGACAGTAGGAAATATCTTGACACCAGAGCATATCGATAGCCTGTTTCGATCCGTGAAGTGCGCCAAGAATTAGCAACAGTCCAATATAAGCTTCAATCTCTGTAGAATCAACAGGTACAAAAACTTTAATTTTATTCGGATTTTCTATATTCCATTTATCATAATATGTTTGTTCCTTTCTGTTTGTTTCGGTTACTATTATGTTCAGAATATTCGGAGATAGGAAAAGAAGAAAAGCGTCTTTTATACTTGTGATATCAGAACTGTAATTTGTAAGGCCTAGAGCATGTCGTCGAATATTAGCTTTTGAACGTCTAACTTTTGTGTTTCCTGGAATTTTTGACCACTCAGTTCCATCTTTAGATTTATATACTGGAATGCCCTGGCTATTACTGACTGTTGGTTCCTCTGGGTTCGTTTTCTCTATACTTTGATCAACAACTATTACATCATTTTCTTCCTCTACATCTGTGACAATGTCTTCATCTTCTAAGTCACTCGATGTTTCCTCATTGATAACACTATAAAACTCTGGATCATCACTTTCAAGTATACGTAACATCTTATCTTCAGTAAGCCCCTTGCGATTGTTTGTAAAAAAAAACTGACTCATTTTCAAAACGATGTACCCTACTCGCAATATTACAAGAGACTAACCCGAATATTCAAGTCTAAAAATTATATCGCAGTGCGGGAAATCCCCCATTTGAACTGGTAATTTACATTTTACAATTATATGGGTAAATTCCCTGTGAGTAAACAAACGTTAAATGTATGGGATTCCCCGATTTTACTAACAGTTTCCGGGATTATTTTATCGGACGTAAAAGGCTTACCGGGGTCTGAAGAGACCCCTGGAATATAAAACTATTTTCTGTTCATACCAGCCAATAAATACATCATATTTTATCAAAATAATTCATAAACTGCAGCTAGATGAAAGATCAATGTTTACAAATTTGCGTTTGCAAAGATATAGCAAAAACATACGTCATGGGGTACAAACGGACCCCGGCCAGTCCTATCAAGGTTAAAAAAATTAATTGTTTTATCATCTCAACAGATTATTTTTAATACATGAAATGATCGAAGAAACGTGATAAACACCTTTTAAGAACATAAAATGAAGGCAGGATAAGAAATTGTTTAGTTCGAGAAAATTTATTTTTTCATGGAAGTCAATGGAGGACAATTTGGACATTTGATTTAAAAACGCAGTTTTGATTTTTTTGATTGTAAGCATGATAAAACAATTAATTTTTTTAAGACTGTGATTTTTTTCATACACCTTTGTAAATAGGCTTCCAAGACCGTACAAATGAAGTATCACTCAACCCCTCTTCCCTATTCAATTTTGAGGGGTTGAAGCGTCTCCTCTTAGGGGGTTGCTTGTTCAAACCTCAAATGTACATTAAAAGATGTTCCCCAAAGAAAAGCATCCGACGTGTTCCGGGAAATTTTTCTAATCAGTATGGGATAAGAAATATACTCGTCTGAGATGGAACACCCTATATGTTAACTTTAGTATAATACCTCCTGAACAGATGAAATAGGTTGAAAAGGTCCATCGTTGTTTTTTTCCATCTCGAAATATTCAATTAAGTTAATAAGGGGTATGTCTTGTAGTTGTTCCTGTGAAGAAGACAATCGATCGAACGTTGTTATGTTTGATTTATATTTATAGAAGAAGATAGTATGTAGAAAATATGTGTGCATAAATCGTAGATTAGGTCAGGTGACGGAAAAGCTTCACCATTTCTACTGTAATTCTATTTTATTGCAAGTGTATTTAATAATCCGAAATCCTTTTGTAGGAACATTATTTTCAATATTATTGTCAGCAACAACTTTTTTAAATAGATATATCATCTCCATAGAAACGTAGTAAACTCCATGGAATTCATGTTTTGTTTTTTTGTTGTTGTTTGAACTATTTTGTTTATTATATTTATGATATAAACTTATTCATACATTTCCTGAGAATTTCTCACATAAAATATGTACAAACTTCCGATTTTCAAGTTTATGTTAATATTTTGATACCTTATTAAAATATAATAACTTTAACCCAAATTCTCATGGAATTCAGTAGAAACATACCACAACGGATAAACCTATGTAATAATACACACCTTCGCAAATAACTGTATTAACTCCGATACTAAATTGTAGAAAACAGTTACCGCAAAATAGTATTCAAATTTCTGGCAATGAAGCAACATGACTCTATTCGATATGCAGATAGATGTAATTTGAAACATGTGCTCTCTCCAAAAGGTAACGCAATATCGGAATCCTTATTGTTTAATTTCGGTTATAGCAGAAATTTATTTGATATCTTTCACAGTGAAAATTGAAACCGTAAATTCCATTGAAAATATCTTAAAATGTGGTTCAAGATTTGTAATTCCAAAAAATGGTTTGTCAAATCAGAAAAAATATATAGAAGGTGTCCAGAGGATAATAATAAAAATTTAGAAGATAGTATTTGACGCCACAATGATGTTGGAAATTTGTATAAATCAATTATTGCCAGGAAAACCTCTAATGAAATTTACCGATTCGACTTTTACTCTGTAGAATCTATTATTACTTCGAGACAGTTAATTTTATTATTACTTCTTTAAAATGAAACTATTTCTAAGTAATTCCACAATATATTGAATAAATGGTAAAATTTGACACCCGCCAAAATTACAGAAGTTACATTTCATGTGATGCCTGCCTGATGTTTAATTATTTTGGCTAGGCCAAGAAGTGACGTACCTTGGGATTGACTTAATATATATTAAAAGAAAAAAGAAGAAGATAATTACTTCTTTAAAATGAAACTAACGTTTCTAAATAATTCCACAATATATTGAAGGAATGGTGAAAATTCTAAAAAATTGACAATTGTTTCGATATTCCTATCATCGTCAGAATGACTGAAGTTACATTTCATTTGATGCCTACCTGATGTTTAATTATTTTGGCTAGGCCAAGAATTGACCTACCTTGGGTATGACTCAATATATATTGAAATAAAAAAGAAGAAGATACAAATATTAAAACTGTGATATTATTAGCCATATGGGGATATCCTGGATATATTTTTCCCATGTAAAATCAGTATAACTGTGCAATGATATAGAAAACCAGGAAAACTATATCAGCTGATCTTAACGATCATTACTTAAGAAGAATGTTTAAAAGTGAAGAACTCCTTAGATTTATCTGTACATCGACGACTTCATAATGTGGGTCTCTTAACTGTCTTCAATTTTTAACTTTTCAAGAAAATCCAGTTCTTGTTTCTTATCTAGCTATGGCAACATGGCGCCCGGTGTAGATGTCTTTGACGAAGCTCTCCGGAATAAATGTTGCAAAAAGTGTGAAAGAAATGTTGTAGATGGTGTAAGGTGTATAAATTGTGGAAATAGTTCCCATATAAGCTATGCAAAAAATAGCAACTGATCAGTTATTTTTCGACTCAATTGAAAGTGTAAGTCCAGACAATAAGGTACTTGATATTAATATATTTAGATATATAATAAAGCAAAAAGACTCCATAATAAAGGAGAAGCATGACAAAATTCATTTAATGAGTCAACAAATAACTTCATTAAAAGAACGAAACGAATTAGACACAAAAAGTAAAGAACAAAAATCAACGTAAAAGCAGTGGAAATCCTCTGCTATTCAAAATAAAACTAATTCAAACTTCAAATGATAAAAATAATGCTGTTGCCAACTCGTCTATTAAATCAGTTATTTCAAAGACAGACGTGTTAGCTGCTTTAATGAAAATAAATACTGAAGAAAAAGTTGACGAAGTCATAAATTTGAACGAGAATAACCCCAGAGAAAACTACAATGAATGGAAAGAAGTTCGAGGAAAAAGAAATAGAAAACAACTTGTTGTTGGAAATAATACCGAGATAACTGTAAACGGCAAGGATATTAAGGGGGTTCCCAAATTTGTGGATCTTCATATTTACAGAGTGGACCCCAGCATGACAGCACATGATCTACGGGAAATAGTAAAACCACATTTCCCGGAAGTAGTGGTAATATCATTAAATTCGAAATATCCCCAGATTTACAGCTCTTTCAAAGTAAGTGTATAAGGGTATAACTTTCATACTGCGATGAATCCAGCAATATGGCCACATGGAGCCCATATCCAGCAGTTTTTTCAGTTGCGTCCATAGAGACTTCCCCAAGTCTAGAAAATGTAACTCCAGTGTATTCTCAAAGTTATATATGTGGAAATGTATGTAAGTGTACTGATACAGAAAAATCAACTAAAACCTTTCAAATCATAAATGTAAATTGTCAATCCCTAACTAATAAGACCAATAGAATTGATTTAATATTGGAATGTAACAAACCTGATATTTTGTGCCTTTCTGAAACCTGGTGTAATAATGATAATATTGATTTAGGGAGATTTAACGATTATATGTTGGCTACTCACTTCAATCGTATCAACAGAATTCATACTGGCGTTTTGATACTTGTAAAAAAGATGATTAAATTTAAAAATCTAGACTTTGTAAATAATATATCAATTGATTCGATGTATGTAGTATGTCCTTTTCTTGCAAGAAGGAAGCTGTTGTCTTGTGAATATATATATATATATATATATATATATATATATATATATATATTGAACTTATCGTAAGAATCAGTTAAAAGAATGGAACACAAATGTATGAAACTTTCAACCTTGTCGAGTAACAGATGGTAATTAATTATTTCACACAGCTGGAATTATCTTTTCTAATGATGATAATATAAGAAGAATATATATTTTCTATTGAATTGAACATTTATTATATTAGTTATGCTTCAAAACGAAAGAGATACATAAGTAATAGTAAAATTATTTACCTTAGGATTTCAGATTGTAAACTGCATTATTTTCATAAAATTTCAATTATATCTTAACAAATCATAAATTCATTTTCTTGTCTATAGCAAATGATAATTTGTATCCAGTATTTCGAACATCTAACAATGAATCTGAAAAGAAAATAAATTATTATCAGACAATAATAAATAGAATTTTGGATAACAATATATACCAACAAAAGTGTAATGTTTATATTAAAAAGGAGATAACTGGAGTGACAACTAAAAATTTCATGTCAGTTAACAAAGTACACTGAGTGCAGAAGTAGATTCTACCATAGAATTATTTATGTTTGTGAACTATTGATCATAGAAAAATATGATGACTGAAATAAATGAAGAGTCAAGTTTGTAATAGATAAATATGTAATGATGAGTAAAGATTTAATTGAAAGGCATTATGACAGGTATTTGAACATTTTAGATTGTATATGTATCAGTATTGAAATTTAAAGTCAAATAGATATAATTTTGTTTATTAAAATAAGGTAGATTTTTGAAATAATGAGTATGTAAATAGGAATGGTAAATTAATTTGAAATCTTACATCAACAATCAATAATCATAGAAAAATATAAAGACATTTATCGACATATAAAACATTAGATAAGACAAAGTATATTTTATCTAGTATGTAGTAAGTTTTTTGTTTTATAAATAACAAAGCGGACAACAAAAAAGTTTGTTGATTCAGAAAACAAAAGGTTGGTGAAGGGAAGCTAATGGAGAAGGACGCATGTAAGAAAATTTTATAAAGATATTTGGGAAATTATTAGAAATCGGAGTAAAAAGACATTGCAAACATTTAATCAATATACATTGAATATTTTGAAAAGAAAATGCTTGGAAATAATAAGAATTTGTGAGAATTATAAACATTTTTAATTTGAGAGGGGACGCTACCCGTATTTTCAATAAGTAATCACTTTACAGTAAGAAAATACGTTCCTAAACCAGTATCATTGTAACAAAAACATTATAAGCAAATATATCTAAGTGATTTAACAAGAATTCACGAACTTACCTGCCATACAAACTATAGAGTTTGTATCTACAAGATTGAAGGAGATCCAGCTTTGGTCCAGAAGATTCCACAGCAATAGAATATTCTAGAGACTTCCCAGTGTTGTGGTCAGGTTAGTGTTTTTTAAAGATTTATTTGGTTAACCATACTAAACTCAAACGTAATTCACAAATTTGGCCAAATTACTCAATAATAATTTTAGGTATATAATAATATTTGGTATTTTTAATTTGCACTGTATTATATTTGTTTCAACATAAGTTTTATTAACTGCTTATGATGCTTTTTGATTTGATGTTTTATTGATAATTATAGGTACTAAATTTGAGTCGTTTATTTTCATTTACATGTCATTTGCTAAACACAGGGCAAGGTTTCATAACATATAGGTTGAATTACTGTGTTTCATATAATCGATTCACAGCGTTGGTGGAGATGATGTTCGTAAGTTATTGGTGGGATGCAGATTTCATATATTTTGTTGTTTAATTTTATCCTGAACCCAACGAGAGTAAGTTTCTCATGATCTCCATTAAACATTAAACTAATAATAAAAATATAAATCATATAACCTGAGCTAGCCAATTTAATAAATAAATCCATAGATAAATATCAACCATAGATAAACTTCATAAATATAATTTAATAAATAATAAAAAGTAATAAAATTATTATAATATATATATATATATATATATAAAAAAGATGTAGGAATATCGCGTGATATGTAGACCTTTATTTTGCGTGAATTACCCATGAATCTCTTTGTTTATATATATATATATATATATATATATATATATATATATATATATACACTGCGTTCATAAAGTAACGCATAAATTCATTATTAGCTAAATAAACAATAATATTAAAAATTCCTGAAACAAGTCAATTTTTGATTTTAATTTACTGTTTTTTCAAATTGTAATGTTATTTACAGGGTGAACCATCTTCGTGTGATGACGTCATCGCCATTTTTTTTAAGTGAAACACCCCAATTTTTTTTCGATTTCCGGATTTCCCTTGATGAGCTGATTCCAAAAATGTATGACACTTTGTTTCAAATTGGTACAGGGTGGAAAAAAATACAAAAATTGTAATTACATAATTATGAAATTACTGTGATTTGCTACCAAAAAGAAATAAAAGAAAATTTACAATAAATGTTCAAATTGTTCTCCATTGACTGCTAGACAATGACAGAAACGGACATTACATTCTTCTTTAACATTTTGTAGCATAGCGGGTGTTATGGTCTGCATTTCTTGCCTGATTCGGTCTTTTAGATCACGGATATTGTCAGGTCTGTTGGTATAAACTTTAGATTTTAAATAACCCCATAAAAAAGTCTAATGGGGTAAGATCAGGGGATCTAGCGGGACATTCCACTGTTCCCCTTCTTCCTATCCACCGTTGTGGAAAGGTCCTGTTTAAAAACTCGCGCACAGTTACAGCGAAATGTGGCGGTGCACCATGCTGTTGAAACCAGATTCCACGGTCTAGATTGTTGGGTATTTGAATATCAGGAAAAAGCTGGATCAGATCAGGAATCATTGTATTTTGTAGGAAATCCAGATACAATGCTCCTGTTAAATTTGTTACTAAACGTCCCAGTTACGACCAGGCTGCAGATCTATCATCACTCCTTGGTATTTTCGAAACAGTGACCGTCGCATTGACTTGAACATGGAAACAATTAAGAAATGTGCAGGGAGCCATGAGCAGCCACTCCTATACCACCCTATCGTCATGGCAATCTCGCTCCTGGATAATGTGGGTTTCAACAGAAGACACAATAGGACCAAATCCTTTGAGTTAGTTGAATGAAGAGTATTAGTAAAAATCATCGCAGAGTCTAGCTAGAGTACACAATAAAATAACTATTATTAACTGTTAGACAATTCCTATGGAGAAAGGCTTTGGCTGATATGTTAGTAGTAGATTAAGTTAGAATTTAATTACTTATTGATCAGTTGATCAGTTCTGATCAGATTGTAATAACAATAGAATATTCGTAAAATGGTGTTCTTTGAAAATAAAAGTAAAATTATTTTCATTACTGTTTTATACATAAAAATGGTTTTTTCAGAGTATTAACAAAAGATTTTTCCACGAAATTATCTACACACGCAAATTACTTTCAATCCTGTATCTTCTGAACCCATACATCAATCAACTCACAACCACCAAAGTGCACGTTGGGAATCTTGGGACTACTACCACATACAAACAATATTTGCCTGTGATGTGTAGTTTTTGTTGCAGAGTAAAACATAGGAACACACACAAATACATAAATATATAGACATGTTTTTCTACCTAATGTAAAACACTAATTAATGATTTTCAATAGTTATAATTTCAATTAGAAACGAATAATACTCTCTAAAATGTATCACAATTATACAATCTATTTCACGCTCTTGCTTTCACTTTTACAGTCCTCTACTTGAAATTAGTACCAACAAAACAGGCTGCCGGAAAGGAAAACTTCATTTTCCTTTATTGTCAATATCCTTAATTGTTCCGCAGATGGGCAATTTCTGAGCGAATATATGCAAGTGCATTTGACTCTATTGTTGCCGTTTCACATTCTCATTCGTGTACACACAAAACAATTTTAAATAGTTTTAAAGCGAGTCTGACACAAACAAACAATTAACTAAGGATATCAGATACTTATGTATTACGAGGGACATGGGAGAAATTATTGTATTATATGGAAAAGATGAATATGATATGTTGGACATTTAGAATATGTAATTGAGAAAAGTGCAATTATAATATTATAAAATGTAAAACTGAAACTTTGAAGACATTTCCTTCAGATATAAAAATCAAACTTGAATGTGAAAAAAACTTGCTAAATTTCAAATTTATTTCCTAAATTCTCGTTTATGTACTGAAATATATGTTGAATGTTATATTAAATGTTTAGAATCAATTCAAGTCACTCCTGCATCTACTCATATAATTATGTCATGAGAAATATGTTACAATGTTGACTGTAATGCAGATTTAATCAAAAAGGACAGACAAGCGTGATTGAAGTAAAATGAGAATTACTTTTACGTGAAATTATTTGTCTAATAAATACTTCTGTAGGTCATTCACTGGAAGCGTGCGATTCGTGTTCGATTACCAACTATTACGAAAATATATTCTGATTATTTATAGGTTTTACACTATAAAAAGTAATACACGTCATAGAGCGAGTTGCCAGACTTTGAAACTAATATGGAAATCGAGGAAAAATATTTTGCCCTTATTCTAGTTTTAGTTAATAAATACAATATATATATATATATATATATATATATATATATATATATTTACATATATATAAACCAAAAGGGTATTCTTGACGGTAGATAAATCAAAAATCTCTAAGATATTGAGAGATTTTATATATATATATATATATATATATATATATATATATACATATATATTAAACTATATTTGAGACTGTATAATTTTAATTTGAATATTTTAAGATAGCTGTTTATTATTTATAATTTTTGTTTAGTTTGGCTAGCTCAGTTATTGTTTTTTATATAGTTGTTATATTTATAATATATTTATTAATTCGGGAGCATGAAACCCTTTTTTCTCTTTGAGTCCTGGCTTTTTATAATGTTGTATTTGTTTAAATAAAAAGAAAACACTTTATTTTTAAATAGATTTAATTTTTTTTTAAAGAAATAATTTTATTTGATAATAATAATAGGAGACGCCTATGGATATATTATACTTACTTATTTATTTTAATAATTTCTTCAGTGCGCGTGCGTGAAAAAACTAGTCATGCGCTTTAGCATGAAGCGAACAATTCTTACACGTAAGAAGCATCTATACATATACCAACATAGTTTGTTTACGATGCAGACAAGTGAATGGTTCAAACACATAAAAGAATTTATATAGAAATCATAGTTATATATGATACAAATTGCTGTGGAAAGAAAATAGTTATCTACATAGATAGAAATATTGGAATTATATACAGATGGACATAGTTATTACATTAATAAAATTTCAAGCACCATATTTATGCGATTACAACATGGCGTAAGTACATATTTTAATTTGTTTAAATTCGGCCTTTCTATCAATATTAACGATTTATGCAATTAATTAACTATATAAAGTCTGTTCTCTTTCTTTTTCAGATCGATCATATTCACAAATGTTTATCAATTTATGAAATTAAGCACTTATTTGAGTATTTTGAGTTTTTACTCTGATTATTGGCCAATAATATTTTAAACACACTGACCTGTTGTTCTTGAATTGAGATGAATGTCTCTGGACCCCAGGAATACTCCTCTGAAGCTCCAAAAAACCAAAAATGATGAGAAATTTCGAAGATTCTTGTCGAAAAACTTGATATAATTAACTGTGAGTATTAATAAGACTGTTTTCTATAGTACTTTATAGTTTTAATTGTGTTAAACTGGGAATTTCTTGAAATTTCTGGAACATTATCACACACACTCCTCGCTTCTTGACACCAGCTTCCCCATCTCCTAAGCGTCCCCTCGATTCTCCACTTTTTTCAACAAAACAGTCTTTTGTTTTCTTTTAGGTCACTATTTTAAAGTTTACTTGTTGATTCACAATTTGTTCTGTCATATTTTATAACCAATCAAATATTGTCCTTTGCAATCAAATTAATTGAAACTTCTTTCACTTATTAGAAAAGTTTCATACATACACTCTTTTACATTATCAGTTCATTTATAGAGTTCCTTTGAGTTTTTTTTATCATACAAATAAATTAAAGTTGGTTATACATAGATACATTTAAATGGTACAACATCCAATATTGTTATTGACAGTCTATCACTGTTACACTCATATTATTTATAAATATAAATTCTTTTATGTTATTTGTCTATACTCTGCATTATATTATTTATAATAAACTTTAACAAATTATTATTTATTGATTCAACGTTTATTTTATTTACCATATATCATTTGTATATATGTCATTATTTGTTTATCTATGAAAATCTTTTGAATTATATTCTATTCAATATTTGTATTTGTTTTTATTCTTAAATTAATGATTATAATGAATTAACTATAATAATATTTGTTTTCATTTCAGATGAACAGCTGATTATTTTATGGAAAATAATCTTCGTCTTAGGCAACTTTATTTACATCATTACATTGGTTAGGCAATCTCTATATTTTATATTATTATTGAGGTAATTTCATTATTTATTATATTGTTATAGGCTATTATTTAATATATCTTTACTTGATATGTTGTTTAAATTAAGAAAAGTGTTTCCTTTTTACTTGTTTTCTTGAATTATATTATTTTCATATATTTTCATACTAGCAACATATTTTTATAGAACTAATTCTCTTACTATCTATGGTATCTGGTTCAATATATATATATATATATATATATATATATATATATACTAGTATATTATTATATATCTATATAGTTATTTTATAGCTGCCCCACGTTTGGGAGACAAATTATTATATATTCAATCTAATTAATAGTTATATTATAGTTGCTATATGAATATATCAATATAAAATATTATTCGTCGACGTTTTCACAATTTGCGATTGTAGCGACACTATTGCACACATACCTTTAGCAGCGTATGTAACCTAATTTACTCTTGACAGTAGTTGTCAAACAATTCCCGGCTAAGATAAATATTAATTTCTGTATTTTGAAAGATAAATTAATTCACAATTGACTCAATCACTATTGTTTGAGGGTGGCATCAAAAAAATTTTAAATAATAATAATTCAAATTTTATAATTTTCAAGTATTATCCAAATTAAATATTACTCTATATTCATTATCTCGAGTAACTGTTTATTCAATGTAATAAAAGGCACTTGAATTATCTTACATTTACAATTTTACTGTCACTGGAAATTAAGCAAATGTCACTAATTAGATCAAAATTTCTATCGCATGCAAAATGTTAAATACGATGAAAATAGATACTGAATGAATACCACAGTGAGTTGGAATCAAAATTATATATTATACGATCAGATAACAAAATTACAAAAGTATTTATTGTTTCCCAAAAATATTATAAACGAAACAAAGATAATACTATCTACCAACCTTAATATTAGTACAACCTATTCTATAAATCAACTAATTAAAATTTTTAATCAAAAATTCAACTCGTCTAATATACACTTGATGTGTATCAATGTCAAATAACGCAATTTTCTGTTCAAATTGTCTATTCAAAAATTTTTCACTTGATGTAAAATCTTATATGTGTAACGTTAATTTGGTTTAGCTCAAATTTTGATATAGATGCATCTATTCTCGAAATGTATTTAAAAAAGGCCTGTTAATTCTCGAGAAATAATTTTAAACTGGAGTGGACTCACCAAATTGGACAGGAAAACTCGTACGTATTCTAAATGTATTTAGAATGCTGCAAAACTTTCTAAATCTGTGATTTAGAAACTGGAACCACTTACACTTGATACGTTGCAAATCTTCTACGAATTATGCACGCACTGGCTTTATAATGTATGGCTTTATGATCTGATTGTATAGTTATACAATTTCTATTAAATTCTAAAGAATTTTGAGACAACTCTTATTACGATGTTGTCTCGTGGGGGTTTCAGATTCAACTGCCTAAACTTTTTTCAAATAAACAAATCTCTTCTTCTGTGGTTTCGAAAAATTCCTTTTTTCAAAAAAAATTCTAATTTATGTTTCCATATAACAAAGAGAGATTTGAATTCTTTTATTATCATTGTAATTCTGATAGCAGAGACATCTGTATTTTAAAATTTCAAATATATTTTCCAAATCATAATATAATCTATCTATCATTAGATATATTCTGCATAAACGTCATCAGAAATTAGAATGTCAAATTTGGTTTGTATACCGAATCTTTCAAAATTATTGATTATACATATAATACAGTGTGTATCGAAAGTATTGCATACACATATAAATAATTTTCCTTATTTTAATGTTTCTTTTGATTTTTAAATAGAGGAACTGCATATATATATATATATATATATATATATATATATATATATATATATAGATACAAATTTGTGGCCCTGACTAGCAAATGCGAAGCACGTGAAATCTCGATCCCGATTAAATTCAAAAATAAGTGGTTTAAATAACTGTGAAAATTTAGAAAAGTGGACAATACCAGACTTGAAGCTGTAGCAGTGATTAAGTAACAAAAACTAGATAGTAATAAGTGAGTTTAAAACATTTATTGTATAGGAGCATACATATTCAAAGTAGAAACATAAACAAGTTGTCTAACAAAAACAGTTGTGATACCATACTAATTACATACTAATACAACAATATCAGTGTGACAATACAGGACCGTAATCTAAGAAATAAATTCACTACAACTGGAATATACAACAATTGAATTAGGAAACAAAACGAATTATACGCTCAAGGACGATAGAGCAAAAGTAGCTCAAGATGATCGAAGCATTGTAAAAATAACCACGGCAAATTACAAGGAAAACGAAGTAACTAAAACTATAACAAAAACCAAAAACAACGTTAGGAAAATATTAAAGGGGGTGAAGCGGGTGAAACAAAAGGTAAAAGCATTGAAAATTGGAACATGAAATATCAAAACCATGCTAAAAGTTGGGAAAATGCACAATATAGCGCAAGAAATGAAGAATTATGACTTAGACATTCTGGCGTTACAAGATATCGGATGGAAAAAACAAGGGAAAATAGCAAACAAAAACTTTACAATGTATTACTCAGGGGAGGAAAAACAAGGAAGGAATGGAACAGCAATAATGGTCAGTAGAAAAATACGAAACAAAGTAATTGAGTTCAAGCAAATCGACGGTAGGATTTCATATTTAAAACTTGAGAATAAACAAGCATTTATAAGTATAAATAATGCCTACGCCACAACGGAAGAATCAAGCGAAGAAGAGAAAATAAAGTTTTATGAGAAGGTAAGTGATGCCTGTGAAGATATCTCTAGGAATGACATTTTGATAATAATAGGACACTTTAATGCCCAGATAGGAAAAGAAGAAAATAATCGAGAAATAGCTGGAAAAGAAACAATACACGAAATCACAAACGATAACGGTAAAAGACTGTGCAACCTAGATGCGGAGACAAATACGTTCATAATTAGTACAAAATTTAAGCATAAAAAGGAGCACAAGACAACGTGGTTATTCCCAGGAAAGAGAAGCGGCAATCAAATCGATCATGTTTTGATATCAAAGAAATGGATGAAAATGGTTGAAAACACAAGGTCATACCGAGGAGCAGATACAGACCACGTTTTACTAATGGTGAGGATGAACATAAAAATATCAAGATATAGACCTTCCAAACCAAACAAAAGAAAGTGGAACTTAAAAAAGCTGGAAAGAGAGAAGGGTAAAAATATATATATATATATATATATATATAAATATACATTCTCTTTATTGCAAAAGCACTTTCGACTTTCGTCATCTTCAGTGCTTCCTGAGAGTAAATACTCAGTTGAAAGTACAGAAATATGAGTTGTGAAACTGAGGTTATAACTTTGGAAAAATTATTAGGTGAGTACTTACAAGTCAGGTAAACAGGAAGTTTCTGAATAAATAGGAAACATTGTTACAATTAATATTGTTTTGCTTAATAACTAGACGAGAAAAATGTTAAAATTCAGGCCATGTGGTATGCAGATGCAACGTCAACCAGATGCAGAATGTGTAAAGTGAAATGTCGAAAATATCAATGTGGAAATACCAGTACCAACCTAAAGAGCGGTCTAGTGAGTATTGAAATGGAAGTGTTACTTAACTTAAATTTAATTATATTTAATCCTCTGATAGAGAGGAAGAAAATCTTTGTCCAAGTTCACTTGTGTGTTTAAACAAAGCTCATTTTCATTAAGTTCTTTGGAAATCTCAAGTGTCTCAAACAAATCAAATCTAAGAAATTCCTTATTATCAATCCCGTGCAAAATTTTTGAGTTTCTGTTAGGGCTAAAATTATGCTTGTGAAATTTGAGATGGTTACCAAATATGGACTTGTCAGGTTTTTTCAGATGTTCATTGATGCGAGTGAGAAGTGGTCTGCTGGTTCTACCAATGTATGAGGCCGGGCAATCAGAACACTCAAGTCTATACACACCGTTACCTCAAGTCTATACACACCGTTACTTTTCAATTTACTAATTTTATCCTTTGAGTTAACTGAATAATTACTCAAACTGTTGTAAACTTTAACGGAATCTTTTGTACCAGGTACTGTATCTTCTATGAATTTGGAAATATCCCTGCACATATTTTGATAAAAAAAAGACATAGAAAAGTATTTCATCTAAGGTGAGTTGATTGTAGGAGAAGTTGTGAAGGCGAGTCTTCTGTCTATCCTGTATTTAATTTTGATAATCAATTGATGAATAATGTAAGGTTGGTAGCCATTGTTGACAGCAATTTGTTTCAATATGTTAACCTCGCTGTTCTAATTCGAAGAAGCTAGAGGAATTGTTAGAAGTCTATTAACGTAGTAGTTGAAGGAGGCAATTTTATGTTGCATAGGATGATAAGAATTGAAAGGTATGACGTGATCAGTCTGTAAATGGAAAAATCTAATTTGTTGTTCAATTTAGTTATGGTTTGATCCAAAAAGTTTAATCTGTTGTCTGATTCCACCTCAAGGGTGAATTTAATGTTGGGGTGTACATTATTTAAGGATTCAAGTACATCCAGAGCATCATTGGAGTTACCTGCAATCACCCTGCAGTTGGAAAGGAGGATTATGCAATAATGTAAGCTCTCCGTAAATAGACCTAAATTCCAACTAGTAACTGACCAAAAATCTGTTTCCTACATGTTTGACTTAAGACGGGAAAATAAATAATGAAAAATTTAGCAGATGGCGATTAGAGTTAGCCCCGTACAATTTCGATATAACTTACAGGCCCGGTAAGGAAAACCTAGCGGCTGATGCATTTTCTAGATTTTGCTGCACATCGAACACATACCCTAAATTGGAAGTAATTCATAATTCCCTATGCCATCCTGGTATTGCACGAATGAATCATTACGTTAAAGTTCAGAATCTTCCCTATACATTAGACGAAATCAAAAATATGACGGCAAAATGCAAAATATGCGCTGAAATAAAACCAAGATTCTACAATAAGAAAACCAACAGCCTACATCGCCTTTTGAGCGCCTTAGTATTGATTTTAAAGGGCCACTCCCGTCAAGTACTCGTCATAAATATTTATTAACGGTCGTTGATGAGTATTCTAGATTCCCTTTTGCTATCTCGTGCACCGATCTATCAGCTCAAACCGTCATACAATCACTATCACAAATATTCTCAGTATTTGGTTATCCCACGTACATCCATTCCGATAGAGGCACGTCATTTGTATCAAGAGAATTCGAAACGTTTCTACACTCCAAAAATATAGCCACGAGCAGGACAACTCCCTACAATCCCTGTGGAAATGGGTAAATTGAAAGATATAACGGCATAATTTGGAAAACTATATCCCTTGCTTTAAAGTCCAAACAGATGCCAGTAAATCAATGGGAGAAAGTACTACCGGAAGCTCTCCACTCAATAAGAACACTGCTTTGTACGGCAACCAACGCTACCCCACACGAGAGGATGTTCTACCATGAGAGAAGGGGTGTCACTGGCATTGCCCTCCCATCTTGGCTTCTCTCTCCAGGCAAAGTTCGTTCGACAAAGTAAATACGACCCCTTGGTGCAAGAAGTCACGCTAGTGGAGGCAAACCCTGATTACGCCTTGGTCCGTCTCCCTGATGGCAGGGAAACAACTGTTAATCTGCGAAACCTACCACCTGCAGGGGAATCATCAATACAGTCTCCACTAGGCGAAGATCGAGAAGAGGAAAATCAAGCAGACAGTCCTCAAGCACAGAACGAAACTGATTTAGACTCTCCTGAATCTATATCTACCCCACGAGAATCTGTATCAACCCCTCGAGGATCTATATCTACCCCCACGAGAACCTGTATCAATTCCGGAAGAAGAAGGAGCAGAGAACCAACACCAAGTGAACTTCTTATTTCAACCGATCGACCCTCCACAATACCAACCGTCTCGTCCAATAAGACGTCCTGACTATTTGAATATGTTTCAAAATAAAGTGGGGGAGAGTGATATACTTAGCAGTGATATAGTTATCAGTGTTGATTAGATCATGTTTTTTTTATTTGACAGTTACTCATTACAGTTTATGTGAATTGTTTACTGAAAATTATACTTGTATTTTAGTTGAATCATTAAGACAGGTTTTGGTTTATAACACTTACACTCCAAATAAAATTGAAATACTCTAATCCTGTTTCAAAATAAATTGGGGTCAATTGAGACCCCAGGACACCAGTTAAATTCCAAATTACTTGAGTACCAGTGAAGGGTTAATAACCAGTGCTGCTCAATGACATCGGGAAAACACTAACATAACCTACGCATATAACAAAGCTAATAACGATAGAAGCTAATCAATCAAAAAACAACCTTTCATACTATTTGACTTGTCTTATCAAGACTATCTGATTATTTTATATTGAAAACCTGAGTGGGTGTTCAACCCCCAACCGAAAATAACATGACAAATAATAGTAACACAATTTCATTTCCTTTTTGTGTCATAATCGATTTTCTATTACAATAAGAGATTCTCATTGTCGTTTCCTCGTGGAAAATACAAATTCTTTTTGTTGTGTGTATGGTGAAAACCCTACAACTTGTTATGTCGGATCACAATTCTATTGATTGGAGTTTTCAACAATGTTAATATCAACTTACCGGAAAATTGAACGAGGTAAACATACGCGAGTTAGTATTTGTTTATTTACACATTTGACGAGTTCCTTTTAACTTATTTACAGAACATTTGTGAAAAAGTACATCTCATTTTAACTTTCAATAAGCAAAAGAAACTCCTGCTAATATTGTTGCCTCGGGGGTAATATTCAACTTACATCTCATCGAGATTATGATGATGGCTGCAGCTCAAATAGGATACAAGACAACATACTCTACACTGTAGGGCACAACTAGATTAGGTATCAAGTGGTGATTAACATGCTTGACAGGAGATCGCGTATAACATGATCCTCATATACATAATCACAACCCCACGATGAAATTTAGTTTTTATACACTGATAAATACATTTTTGGAATATGAATATTTAATTGAAATGAACTAATTGATTGAGAAAACAACGTACTTTAGATGTAAAAATTGAGAGATTAATATCTGTATCTCAGAAACTACTGTAGTAGAATGAATATATTTATTTACAGCTAGTAATTAAATAAACTCTGAATGGGCGTTTTAGGGCATGTATATTACTGCAGATTATTTTGAAATATGCCATACCCTAGAATGAAAAACAGGTCGCCGCAAAATTAAAGCCATAAAAGAAGGTACAAATTATTTGTTTTCGGTCTGTAAAGCTTCCCGCAGGGTCTCATTTCTGAACAAGTAAATTCCGAAATGTGTCATCACTTTCCTCGTTCACGAAACATCATTGTACCGGATAAAGGGGAGGAAATTCGACCTCAAAATGCGATTAGGAAAAATTTCAATGTTTGTCGCCGGATATTATATTCACAGTTAGTAATTTCTGCGCATACGAATTTGAATTGGATCATATTCCTATTGTACTATAAACATGTGTTCATCAATGTCATTCTAGACTAACAGAAAGTTGGTAGTTGAATTATATTTGAAGATAAAAAATTAATATTTCCAAAAATTAAATAATAAGTTAATCGAAATAAATATTAAACAGTTAAACCAATAGAAATATAAAAGCTAATAATATAAAAATATATTTTTCTACTACCATGCGTAAAGTACGTACTTTAGACACACTTTCGAGTGCGTAAAACTTTACTTTACGCACTAGTGCGCAAAGAAAAACTGTTTACGCACTAGTGCGTAAAGAAAAAGTTCCAATTTGTATGTAGTTTTATCTAGTCTTATAAAAATATAGGTAAGTATAATAAACGGATATTAATTCTAAGTTTACTTTAAATCAGAGATTGAAACATATAGAATTCAGTAAAGTACATACGTAATAATTATTGGGCACTGGAAAATGATAGAATAGGGTGGATAGGTAGGTACCTATAAGTTGGCTGTGAGTGACTGACATTTCTTTGTGTATTGAATCTGACATTTAAATTTGAAATTAAAATTTTCCGACTATACCTAGGGTAAGCAAAAGTATTTATATTTAAGTATTGAACATTTTTAGGAAACTATGATGTTATTTTAGATTCTTTTTTTAGAAAACGGAATAGGTAGGTACATATAATTATAAAGATGGATTCCTCTGACGATCTCTCAGGAGTTTATTTTGAAAATACACCATCTAACATATTACACATAGCACAGAGTGCTTCTAATGATTTGTTGCCCCAAAAACCTGTGAATATTCACGAAACAAAATACAATTAGTTTAAAGAATGGTGTAGGAAAAATAAAATAACAAAATATTCCGAAAATGTCCGAGTGCACAAATTGCACCTTTAATATTAGTATTGTTAATAATTGAATTCGTCTGTTGTTTTGTTAATTTGTTGTAATTTTGATTAAAATGTTCAAGATATTAATCAATATATAATACGTTTTATTAAGAATCAATAAAAGCGTTATAGTTTCTTCTAAAGAAAAATTAAACCTACTTTAGTGCGCAAAGAAAATGACTATTAAACTTCTGTATTTTGATAAAATTTTCGGTAGTAGAAAAAATACTGTATGCAATGCGTGTGTAAAGGCCTTTTTACGACTCATGTGATTGTCGCAATATTCACATTTGTCGAAAAAAGGCTACTTTACACACTTGTTACTTAAATAACTATATATGTATATATAACCAAAGTTAGAAGTTAGTCAAGGCTGTCTAGTTAAAAAATAAAACATCAGTGGGTTGATAGTTTAGGAATACGGAATGTATGTTTTCAGGGACGACTCAGTCCAAAAATCTGGGAGTCATATTTATATATACGGTACGAAGTAAATATTTTCCACAAACAAATGGGTAATGCAGATTGCAAGGAACCATGTTTCTACAGCTCAATGACAGCACAAGGGTAGCAAGAAAGGCCAGAACATCGGCCTCACTGTTTTTGTTTGGTACTATCTTTGTGAATTTTAAATGTATAAAATATTGTGAATAAAGACATTTTTAAATTAATTAATTGTAATAGGTTTGAGTGATCGTTGACTTATTTCGTAATCCCAATTTTTTACATTCTACATAAGACAGGTGGCAGCTCTCAAGAACAGTACTGATAAATTCAATAGTGTTATTTTTCAATCTTATTGGGATCGTGAGAATGGACATCAAGAGTGACTGCTCGTCTCTCGCGCCATGTGACGTCTCAACTCCGCCCTTTGTTATAAACTTTTGCGCTAGACGGCTGACACTCTTGTACCGAAAATTTCGTATTTTTCCTCTCCCCGCAATACTATTTCCTTTTAATTAATTAAAAACTATATTATCTACCGGCAAATTATGCATACATTTGCCATATTATTCATATATGATCTTGCATTTGCAGCATCAATAATAATATTCCATGTATTTATTAAAAAGATATTTAGTTCTAAAATATAAATATTGTAACTTTTATAAGAATATTTCTAAAGTTGCACGTTTGACAGGTGTGGTTTCGATATTT
Organism: Galeruca laticollis; assembly: GCA_963921935.1. NCBI lineage: Eukaryota > Metazoa > Arthropoda > Insecta > Coleoptera > Chrysomelidae > Galeruca > Galeruca laticollis. The sequence continues at coordinate 243,815,305 of OY998177.1, read as the reverse complement.
CGGTAAGAAAATCACTGTCGCCACCGGTGACTTAATTCTTGCAGGTGTGGTGATCGATGATTGAGTTTCATCCGCCCTGAATCTCGAACCGGGGCACTATTTTTGACATGGTTCCCAACTTCATGTATATGCAAGCCTGTGAATGCTCTTTTTGCGAATAGTTCCTAAAAATGATATTCTCGAGCACCGTTCCTATCTAATTGTATCGTCCTCACAACAGCGTCAGTTGACGTTACCATACAAATTTTGTTATGTCAAATGTAATGAAGCTTATTATGTGTATCAATTTCTTCTATAAAAATGAATTTTAAAATCAGTATTAAACCCAAATTGAAGAGGCACTCAAATAATAATAATTTATTCATTTGGAAAATTTTCATTAAGGGTGTATTTAGCCCAACAGCAAAAGAAGTTTAAAATTAGGTTAAATACCGATACACAATTTAGCAGGTAAGGTTAGAGTAGAGAGTACATTTGTTTTAGAATGAAAGATGATAACAATTATTAGTATTACAATATAATAAATTATATTAACCACTTTAATCTTTTCACCTAAAATTGTTAATACACAATCATGTTATTGTAGCAAAGCATCTCTTCGCTGAAATATTTTGCTTTTTTTTAATACATTATCATCAATGGCCTATGTTACAATTTAATGTATGTGGCACAAATTTTTATTATGACGCAACAATGTTGATAACATTTGTCAAAATATCTTATGCGATATTCAGTTCCTTGAAAATTTTTATTGTTTTTATAATCATAGGACCCGTTTAAAAATTATTATTCAAAAACCAAAAATCTGCAGCTAACAAACATTACTATTTGTGTTTTTGAATGAAACTCACGGTCTCTAGTTAATTCCACAATATAATACAAGTTATTGAAAATAACTTGTATTATATTGTGGAATTAACTAGAGACCGTGAGTTTCATTTAAAAACACTAATATGAGCATATTCCACGAAGTACGGGTCGAGACAGTCAATTTCATTACAATTTGTAGTTGAACATAACTTTGATGAAAATGATGCGATTATAATACCTCTCTGCAAAAGTTTTATATATGGTACTATGTTAAATAATCAATTTGGACCAAGTACATCAAAATATGTTCCACTTAAGAGAAAAGCTACCTACTTGAGACAGAAAACAGTGAAATATTTTTTACTGAGATAATGTTAAACTGCTCTTATATGTTTGTATTGGAAAAAAAAGGTAAAAAAACTTTTTAAGTTAAACGGTTTTATGTTAAACATACATTGCAATGTTTAAGATAAATGTACTAAAAACCAAAAAATAATAAAATAGATACAGTTGTGGGAATTATAAACATATGCATAGACTAGACTAAAATAAAACCGTGGGGCACGTCAATTGTCTACAATCGTTGATTAAAATTTTTGTTTTGTAATGTTACACGATAATTAGGCAGTTGTTCAACCAACAATTGACGTGCCCCACGGTTTTATTTTAGTCTAGTCTATGCATATGTTTATAATTCCCACGACTGTATCTATTTTATTATTTTTTGGTTTTTAGTACATTTATCTTAAACATTGCAATGTATGTTTAACATAAAACCGTTTAACTTAAAAAGTTTTTTACCTATTTTTATTTTTTGGTTTTTATTTTTTATTTCGCATTCTGTTTAATTCATTTAGTGCTTCATTATTGAAAGGTTTCTTGCCCGTTAGTTTATTGCAGTCCAACTCTTTGGTAGCGGCGGCCATCTTAGATTTCAATTTTGCATAGTAAATTGTATTCTACTTGTTGAGACCTTTCATTTGATACCCATATTGATGGGATTGATAAAACCTACGTTATCCGCCATTTTGTAGCGGCCGCCATCTTGGATTTTAATTTTTTATAGTATATTGTATTCTGCTTGTTGAGCCCTTTCATTTGATACCCATGTTGATGGGATTGATAAAACCTACGTTATCCGCCATTTTGTAGCGGCCGCCATCTTGGATTTCAATTTTTTATAGTATATTGTATTCTGCTTGTTGAGCCCTTCCATTTGATACCCATATTGATGGGATTAATAAAACATAAATTATCCGCCATTTTGTAGCGGCGGCCATCTTGAATTTATAATGATAATGAATAAACATAAATGTATTGTCACCAAAATCCAAAGTGTATACAAAATTTCAGATTAATCGGTTGACAGGAAGAGGGTGAAATTTGAATTACTAAATTTGACCCAAGAATAAAACAAACGGGGTGAGCTAAATAAAACCGTTTAATAAAGACACTATCATCATCTCTCTACTCGTTTTATCAACAGTAAAAACACAAGAGCTTTTTTTTTATCGGATAAATTTCTCTTTGCAACGAAACAGTTTTGCCAATCACTAATTTTACGAGAAAAACTGACATGATAAAATCGCGACACCGAAGGTGGAGCGATTTTATCTAATGTCAGTTTTTCGAGCAAATTTAGTGATTGGCAAAACTTTGAGTCAAAGAGGAATTTATCTAATAAAAGAAAAGCTCGAGTGTTTTTTGGCAAGATAAATTAACGACAGAATATATGGATGAACAACAACAATAATTGCGACTCATTGTCATTGTGTAAAAGTGACGTCCGCTTACTAGATATTGAGGAAGAGAAGTTTTTATCGCGATAAAAAAGGATGCACCTTTTTTATCGATGGCAAAGTGACAATAACATTTCCAGGTATATGACATTTTAACATTGGAGTTAATTTATCAACGAAAAATAATTGTTTCAGATAATTCAACATTAGGAGATAGCCTATAGGTAAACCTCTAGCAAAATTTTGTACACCATTGCCCAATAATGCCCACTACTGACACAGTAATGCTCTCTACTGACTCAGTAATGCCCAGTACTGACCCAAGAATGCCCATTATTGCCCAAACAATACCCATCATTGCCCTAGTAATCAGTGGCATAGCTAGATAGTCAGAGGCCCTGGTGTGAAAAATAGGTAGTGCCCCTTAATAAATTGTACAGTTTTCATCAAATCGAAATAAAAGTACTTCAAAGAAGCAAAGCTAATTTTTGTTTCTATGATCCACAAGATATGTGAGACCAATAATTCAAAATGAAATTATTGAACACTCAGGAAATACACTTGAAAATCATCTGCTAAAACAAATTAGAGCATAACCGGTTTTCGCCATCATATTAGATACGACGCAGGATATATCGAAGGTAGAAGAGCTAAGCATTGTTGTGAGGTATGCTGTAATAACTAGATCGAAAAATAGACAACCAGTTGATATAGAAGTGAGAGAACGGTTTCTGGGCTTTTATGCAGCATTCAAATGTACTAAAATTTTAATATTGAGATGACTATCTATCCGGATATAAAGGTTATCTATGTCCAGTTTATTTGTATGGGCAATCGTATAGACTGAGTTTCTAAGTTCAGTGTATGTCTACATTATCTTTAGTTAGTTTAATACATTTTTCCTTCTTTGTACAATTAATTATATTTACTGTTAATGTATAATTTGGTTCAAAAGTTTAATTATAAATAGATTTTCTTTAAGTTCTGTATTAGTGTTTTTAAATGAAACTCAAGGTCTCTAGTTAATTCCACAATATAATACAAGTTATTGAAAATTCTAAAAAATTGACAATTGTTTCGATAAATAAATATCATCGTCAGAATGACAGAAGTTACATTTCATTTTATGCCTACCTGATGTTTAGTAGTTATATTTTTGGCTAGACCAAGAAGTAACCTAACTTGTGATTGGCTTAATATATGTTTATAGAAAAAGAAGAAGATGTGATATTACAAATATTGAAGCTTAGATATTATTAGCCCTATGGTGATATCCTGGATATCATTTTTCCAATTAAGATCAGTATAACTGTGCAATGATATAGAAAACCAGGAAAACTATATCTGCTGATCTTTACAATTATCACTTAAGAAGACAGTTTATTAGTGGAGAATTCCCTAGATTTAACTGTTCATTGACAACTTCATATTGCGGGTTTCTTAAATGTCTTCTAATTTCCAGTTCTTCAAGGAAATCCAGTTCTTGTTTCTTTTCACAAATATGCAGCACTTCTAGTTCTGTGTTAGGTGTCAATGAATGATTGGTGTCAAGTAGATGTTTTGCGTAGTGGGATTTATCTGGTTGTTTTAATCTGTAAGCTCGTAAGTGCTCACTGTATCGTATTTCAAAATTCCTAAGGGTCTGACCCAAATAGACAGCATTACATTCTGGACATTTGAGTTTATATATACCTGACTTCTTTAATAGTGGTATTTTTGTTATTACATTTAACAATTTTGTACTAACGTTACTTTGTGTTTTAAAAGAAATTGTTGCATTCGTTGCTGAAGATATTATCTTTGAAATATTATTAGAAATATTTTCTGCATATGTGATGGTTTTATAAGTTTTGATTTCATCAGCTTGTTTAGGATATATTAGTTGTAATGCCACTTTTTTCTCTTTTTTACTAATTAGTTTATTTATCATATCTAATGGATAACCGTTAGATGTTGTTATTTATCTACTTGTATTAATCTCTCTATCAAAATTACATTTGTTCATAGGAACTGAAAAAGCTCTATGTATCATTGAATTATATGCTGCTAGTCTGTGTGAGACAGGGTGGTTAGAATTGAATGGAATTGTCACATCAGTCTGTGTTGGTTTTCGGTAAATTGAATAATCAAGTACATTATTAACTCTTTGAATTTTTGAATCAAGAAAATTGATTGAGCTATTTTCTTCAATTTCTAATGTAAATTTAATTTTCGGGTGTAAATTGTTGATGTGGTTGAAAAACACATCTAATTGTCGCTCACTACCCATAAAACAAGCTAATATGTCATCCACATATCTATACCAAAATAAAATATTTTTCGAAATATTACTTTCAAAGATCTTTCTTTCTAAATTGTCCATAAAAATGTTTGCTAAAATAGGTGATATAGGGCTTCCCATTGGTAAACCTTCATTTTGAATATATATCTTATTGTCAAAAGTGAAATAATTCTGATTAATGCATACATCAAATAAATTAAGTATATCTGATATTATTCCTGGATTAATATTTTTATCTTCTAGTAATTTTCTTACAAGTATTAGACATTCTTTAGGAGGAATTTTAGTAAACATATTAGTTACATCGAACGATATGAGTTTATAGTTATCTTGCAAGTGGATTGATTTCAACTTTTTGATTAGTTCTATTGAATTTCTAATTGAGTACTGAGATTCATATCCGTAAGTATTGAGTATATTGTTGAGCTTTTTTGCCAATATATTATTAGGAGCATTAACATAAGAGACTACAGGTCTAATTGGTTTCGTTATTTTATGTAATTTAACTATTCCATATAATTGTGGACAATGAGGATTCTTATGTATGATAGACCTCTTTTCGTAATCATTTAAAAGATAATTTGAATTATTAACAATATCCCTTACATTATTAGAAAACTTCTTTGTTGGGTCTGCTTTAAGAACTTTTACATCGCTGGATTCTATAAAGTTATATACTTTGGTTAGGTTAAATTACATAAAATAACGAAACCAATTAGACCTGTAGTCTCTTATGTTAATGCTCCTAATAATATATTGGCAAAAAAGCTCAACAATATACTCAATACTTACAGATATGAATCTCAGTACTCAATTAGAAATTCGATAGAACTAATCAAAAAGTTGAAATCAATCCACTTGCAAGATAACTATAAACTCATATCGTTCGATGTAACTAATATTTTTACTAAAATTCCTCCTAAAGAATGTCTAATACTTGTAAGAAAATTACTAGAAGATAAAAATATTAATCCAGGAATAATATCAGATATACTTAATTTATTTGATGTATGCATTAATCAGAATTATTTCACTTTTGACAATAAAATATATATTCAAAATGAAGGTTTACCAATGGGAAGCCCTATATCACCTATTTTAGCAAACATTTTTATGGACAATTTAGAAAGAAAGATCTTTGAAAGTAATATTTCGAAAAATATTTTATTTTGGTATAGATATGTGGATGACATATTAGCTTGTTTTATGGGTAGTGAGCGACAATTAGATGTGTTTTTCAACCACATCAACAATTTACACCCGAAAATTAAAATTACATTAGAAATTGAAGAAAATAGCTCAATCAATTTTCTTGATTCAAAAATTCAAAGAGTTAATAATGTACTTGATTATTCAATTTACCGAAAACCAACACAGACTGATGTGACAATTCCATTCAATTCTAACCACCCTGTCTCACACAGACTAGCAGCATATAATTCAATGATACATAGAGCTTTTTCAGTTCCTATGAACAAATGTAATTTTGATAGAGAGATTAATACAATTAGACAAATAGCAACATCTAACGGTTATCCATTAGATATGATAAATAAACTAATTAGTATAAAAGAGAAAAAAGTGGCATTACAACTAATATATCCTAAACAAGCTGATGAAATTAAAACATATAAAACCATCACATATGCAGGAAATATTTCTAATAATATTTCAAAGATAATATCTTCAGCAACGAATGCAACAATTTCTTTTAAAACACAAAGTAACGTTAGTACAAAATTGTTAAATGTAAAAACAAAAATACCACTATTAAAGATGTCAGGTATATATAAACTCAAATGTCCAGAATGTAATGCTGTCTATTTGGGTCAGACCCTTAGAAATTTTGAAATACGATACAGTGAGCACTTACGAGCTTACAGATTAAAACAACCAGATAAATCCCACTACGCAAAACATCTACTTGACACCAATCATTCATTGACACCTAACACAGAACTAGAAGTGCTGCATATTTGTGAAAAGAAACAAGAACTGGATTTCCTTGAAGAACTGGAAAATAGAAGACATTCAAGAAACCCACAATATGAAGTTGTCAATGAACAGTTAAATCTAGGGAATTCTCCACTAATAAACTGTCTTCTTAAGTGATAATTGTAAAGATCAGCAGATATAGTTTTCCTGGTTTTCTATATCATTGCACAGTTATACTGATCTTAATTGGAAAAATGATATCCAGGATATCACCATAGGGCTAATAATATCTAAGCTTCAATATTTGTAATATCACATCTTCTTCTTTTTCTATAAACATATATTAAGCCAATCACAAGTTAGGTTACTTCTTGGTCTAGCCAAAAATATAACTACTAAACATCAGGTAGGCATAAAATGAAATGTAACTTCTGTCATTCTGACGATGATATTGATTTATCGAAACAATTGTCAATTTTTTAGAATTTTCATATTATATTGTGGAATTAACTAGAGACCTTGAGTTTCATTTAAAAACACTAATATGAGCATATTCCACGAAGTAAGAGTCGAGACAGTCAATTTCATTTAAGTTCTGTGTTGCTATTATAATATATTAATAATTATAAAATTGATGAAGGTTCAAATTAAAATGAATCGAACTAAAGAAAGTGATTCAAACTTTATAATGTACCTTGTACATACATAAAATAGATTTAGTATGAATTCCAATTATTTAAAGAAAACTTGAACAAATCACCTGGTATAAAATAAAGAAATCCTTTTTTCAAAACTACATTAATAGTAGCAAATGGAAAGAAGCTATGTGAAGTAAGTAAGCCAATAATACAAAAGAATGAATTGAAGGATGGGAAAGAAGTAGAAATGCAATCACTGTTAGTGAATAATTTGAAAAACAAACATAATAGTAATAGGAGTTGATGAATTAAGAAAATATAAGGCAATAATTGATTTTGAAAAGATGGAGATAGAAATTGATGGAAATAGAATCGAATTTGAAAAGGATAATTTGGAAGAATTGGCAATTGAAGAGGATAAAAAGATGTTATGGAGTGTAGAACGGAGTGGAATTATGGAAGAATTGGAATTAGAGTGTGGAAATAATGGATATGAAGAAAAAGTGAAGAATTTAATAGAGAAATATAAAGGATTGATTGGCAAAGAGAAGAAAATGGCAAATAACTATGTGCATAAGATGGAAGTAAGAGGAATAGAGAACTTGAATTATAAATACATAACATGTGGAAAGATGGTATTATAGAATTCAAGATATGTGAATCCTATTGTGGTAGTGAAAAAAGAAAATGGGGAATGGGAAATCAATATACTGTACCACAATACGAGGCTCCCATGAATGTAGAAGCAATATTTGGACGCATAACAGATACAAAAATATTTTCAAAAATTTACTTGAAACATAGTTTTTGGATTATTCCTTTGGATGGAAACAGTAGATACTATACAGATTTTTCTATTGATGGTGTGTTGTAGAGATTTTGTGCTTTTGCAGTCTTATACCAAAAATTGGAGCAAGTCCAAAAAATGTTTTTCTTACCAAATGATTTATTAGATCAGCTTAAAATTAGTTGGAAAATAACTATGTATATATAAAAAATTTATCTGTGTAAATTTCAGCCCATATATTGAGAATTATTTGAAAAAATGTTTCTATGTGAGTATCAATTGAAAATGGAGAAAGGTGGATAAATTTAATATACGATATGGTATTTTACGTGATTTCAAAAATGTTTGTGATTTAAATTTGACTAGGTACTTTAATTGTTTTATTTTATGGAAAGTTTATTCTCTCTAAAGTAACTTGAGACGTGTACATCCGTAGATGGCAGATTTGGTAGTACTGTTATTACTACGAGTAATCTAATTTAGCTGTTTCTTACATCTTTTGTGTCTATCAACAATTTACATTTGTTATGCTTTGTAATTTCTGGTAAAAAGCAAAGTATTATTATATTGTACGGCAATAATGAATTATTCAATCTATTTGATGCAAATTCGAATTAGTTCTTGCATCTATGAGGAAAGAAAGTTTCGAAACAAAGTCGGTACAGGTAACTTTGAAAGTTACTTTAGAACGAGTTGCAACAATTACTACAGTCTGCTGGCGTCGGTCTGCAGCGACAACGACGTCTACGTTTTGTTGTAAATTGGAAATGTTTCATTAATTTAGTGTTAAATTGGTTTTAGTAACTTCGTTTAGACGAACGGGTATGCAAGAAATATGTAAATTAGGAACATCTAGGCGAGAAGACGCCGACGATGCCATGATTTTTAAGAAGATTTTAATGCAAATACAATTATTAGATATATCACACCTTTCTCTAAGCCACCGTAGATACAGAATTATAGTGGAAATTTTTATTTGCGTTTTTGTCCCAGTTAGGTAATGTTATAATATTTGAGAACATTGAGCGTTAGAGCAAGATTTGAATGAAATAAAAAACCGCAGCTTTTTCCCTTTAAAGACTTTGTCTTTATTCAATCGTTAAGCAAATGGCCTCCACAGCATTGCTGGCACATACACATTTTTTGTCGAGATTGTCAAACACTTGTCTGTCTCACTACCTGAGGTTGCCAAAGATGTCATTTCCATGCCATTCCAGGGCTTAAAACTGCAAAAGACTTTCGTAAAAAAGCGCATACTATTGAAGACTGCAAACTTTTAGGATACTCTGCCTAAACTGAAATTTGAACTATTCAGTTCAATGACAAAAAGTGACCACAAAAGAAGGAGTAGTGGAGGTTAGGGAGGACAGAAAGTTGTTTCCTCGAATTGTTTTTCTATGTCGATCACGACCAGATATACATTTGCAAGATTGCACGGGTGTGTATGAGCTACTCATTGTACCAAGATCTATGTTTAGTAGTGATGGATCCATGCATCACATTCAGGTTAAGAGCAAGCTCCTTTATCACCTAGAGGTGCTTAAAGAGAAAGAGCCACATGAACCTGAAGAGATTATAGCTCCTACTAATCCAGCCATGTTAGTTGGAGTCATAGATTGTATGGCAGAGCTCAATTCTCTGAAGCTGAACAAGGATACAGAGATTGTTTTAGGTTTGACACATCAGTTCTGCAGCAAAGTTTTTCGATAGTACAGCCACTACTCTAAAGTTCATGTCGTGTTTGACAGGTACTTTGAAAATTGAAAAATAATTGTCGTCAAAACCGTCTACATGGGAAGCCACCTATCTAGTATAAATTTGAAGCTAACACAAGCATCAAATCAGTAACTTTAAAACGATTCTTTTTATATAAAAACCAAGGATGCTCTGACTGAATATTTAAGTAAGGAACTAATCAGAAAGTCAAATGACGAGGGGATAAGCAATATTGTGTCCTACAGGTATACCGCACTGGTAACAGAGATATGTGCAGCAGATTTGGAGAGTACTCAAGAAGAGGCGGGCACAAAAATGATATATTGTATACACTACATTCCACAAAAGGAGGTGCGAGTGTGCTGCATGTGTTTATATCTGACACTATTGTTTTGGTCCTGCATGTAAGTTGGTATCAACAGCTCCCAAAGAAGACGTCCGTCTGTCTAATGGGATCCAAACCTAGGAAAATTGAAATTCACAAAGTTTATGCATAACTTAGGCCATAGCGAGCAGCTGCACTGTCTGTAATGCATGCAGTTTCAGGTGCTGATGTCATTTTTGGAACCGCTTCATAGATGCAAATGAGAGAGTGCTTCGGGCACTTTTATCTCTTGGTAGAACTTTGCCCTTAACGGATGAAATCTACACTGGGTTTGAAGAATATTTTTGTTCTGTCTACGTAAGGGAAGCAAAGCTGCTAAGGAAACTAAGGTGTTGGCTATTTTCCAAAAAGCAAGTTGAAGGTGCTAGTCTGCCCCCAACTTTAGCTTCATTTCATCCTGCAATCCAAAGAGCACATTTGCAGGCTATTATTTGGAGCACATCAGATGTTGCAACACCTGACTCACCGTGTCCATCAGAATGTGGTTGGAAGTTAGAGAACAGTGAGTTTGTTCCAGAGATGAGGGAACTACCATATGGACGACCAGGACTTCTCTCATGATATGCGCCTTCGTGTAAGTGTTGGAAGAATTGACTTTCATGTTGTACGATGGTTCTGGAAATAAACAAAACTGTGACAGTGTTCCCAATGAGGACTGTGCACCGTTGGATGGAAACGACAATTATAATAATTATGTCCAACTTTGTACGTTTAAGTATCTTAGTATGCTCTCTTCTCCTAGATCATGTTCTATTTCTTTGTTTTCCTTTATTCTCAACTCCTAAATATTTATTATAATAATTTTCAATATCGGGTATAGCGGTCAGTAGCAAATTAAAAATGTAATTTTTTTGTAATTTACTCAATATTTCGCTACTGTTTAATAGCTTCCTTAGGAAAATTCTATAATAGTTTGTGATTAATATTTAAAATAAATAAAAATTAGTAATAAATAAAAACTTACAGCGGTGACAGTTATTTGACATATCTAGGCATTAGCATCACCTTTACCTCAATAGTTTAATATAAAATGTTTTTATTGTGTTGTTTACTTGTTTTCTTCAATATCATAAAAAAGTGATAGGAACTTAAAAGTAATTATACAGAGTCACTTCTTAAAAATAATTAAAAAGATTGCTTAAATTGTCTGTGTCCAGTTTGTAGTTCACATTGTCTTTATGTTCGTTAATATAATACGTTTCAAGGAATAATCTAGACTTTAAATGTTGTTTCACGATGTCACTTGAATTTTTGCTTAGAATGCAGTCAATTTTATGTTGAAATATTCTTTGTTTCAACCATTATTACGTTTGTCCTATGTAACACACTTAACAATCTGTGCATGGTAGTTTCTAATCAACATGGATATTGTGTAATAGTTGTGTTTTGTCCTAAAGTTTAATACATAAGAATTTTCGTGTTGTTTATGTTTTAAAATTTTTATGTAATTAAATTGTTTGACAACTGTGGTATAAATGACATTATTATGGTTTCCGTACGCAGTGTCAATCTTTCATTATTGCCGCTAAATGTGATTTCTCTCTAATTTGTGTTAAATCGCTTTCCTTCGGTATTGGGATTATACCTCCATTTTTCCATTCACTCGGTATATATTCTCGTTGCCAGATGTTTGTTAACAGCTTTAAAGTCTCTTATGAAGTTCCGATCCTCCTTGCTTCAACTATTCTGCACTAATTCCTAATTGCTTTTTAATTTTTTAACCTCATAATATAATTAAATAACTCCTCTTACTCTGATACTTTTGCTTATTGTTGTCGTATTTCTTAGCTTTCATCTTCTTCTCTGTGGTTACAAGAACAACAAAGATATTCATGGGTAATTCACGCAAAAAGAAAAAGGGCTACTGAAACAGAATGGTAACCGCGGACATGCACGTTTCTGGCTCATTTGCCGTCATCAGCACGGTATAACCATATAAGGATGTGAAATTTGGGAGTACAGATGTTAATCGAAACATGAGAAAACACGGATTTCAGCAGTGAAACCAAACGCTCATTTGTGCCTTCAATTGGAAGATCCCGAGTTTTCATTAACATCTTTGCTCCCAAATTTCACATCCTTATTTGGTTATACCGTGCTGATTACGGCAAATATGCCAGAAACATGCATGTGCGCGGTTACCACTCTGTTTCAGTAGCCCTTTTTCTTTTTGCGTGAATTACCAATGAATCTCTTTGTTGTTGTTGTTAACATATCACGCGATATTCTTACATCTTCTTTGTTATTTACTATGGGTCGGAAGGTTCAGGCGGGGGGGCTATATGCGCCTCCGTGTCGATCTTGGTTGTTGTCCTGAAAACTCGGGATCTTCCAATTAAAGGCACAAATGAGCGTTGGTTTCTCTGCTGAAATCCGCTGTTTTATGTTTTCCCATGTTCCGATTAACATCTTTGCTTCCAAATTTCACATCCTTATTTGGTTATATCGTGCTGATGACGGCAAATGAGCCAGAAACATGCATATCCGCGGTTACCACTCTGTTTCAGTAGCCCTTTATCTTTTTGCGTGAATCACCCATGAATCTCTTTGTTGTATATATTATAATATATCGAATTATTTAATTATAGTTATATATACTATATTGTATTCTTTAAATAGTTGCCCCACGTTTGGGTGACAAATTATTATATATCAAATCCTTTAATTGTAATTTAATGGTTTATATATGAATTTAACGATATGAATATTATTTGTTGATGTTGTCACAATTTGTGATTGTAGCTACACTATTGTGAACACACCTTTACCACTGAATATAACCTATTTGAATTTTGACAGCAGTTGTCAAATTAATATGCCCGGCTCAGATGAATATTAAATTTTTTATTTTGAAAGATAAATCAATACACAATCGACTTACTCACTCTTATCTCAGGGAGGGATCAAAGATTTCAAATAATAATTCAAATTTATAAATTTCAATGAATTCTCCAAATGACGTATTACGCTATTCCAAATCTAGAGTAACTGTTTGTTCAATATACTACAAGACTATTATCTTATGACACATATGATATTACTGTCACTGGAAATTAACTAACTCATTTATTATATCAAATTTTCTATAGCATGAAAATTATCAAACACAATGAGAATAGATATGAAATGAGCACCAAAGTGATTTCGAATTCAAATTTATATAATATATGATCAGATAACAAATTACATATAAAAATTATACCTTTTCAAAAATATTATAAACGAAAAACAAAGATAGAATTTTCTATCAACCTTAATACTAAAACAACCTATATTAGAAATCTACTAGCTGAATATTTTTTATCAAAATTTCAAAATGTCTGATTTTATACTTAATGTATATCAATGTCAAATACGCAAATTTCCGTGCAAATTGTCTATTCCAAAATTTTCTTCACTTGACGTTGAATTTTATATGTGTAACGTTACTGTGATTTAGATCGAATTTATTATCATAAGATGCATCTATTTTTGAAATATATTTAAGAAAGGCCTATTAATTCTCGAGAAATAATGTAAATAAACTGGAGAGGACTCACCAACTAGGTACTGGTTAACTCGTTCGTATTCTAAAACGTATTTAGAATTCAGCAACACTTTCTAAATTTATAATTTAGAAACGGGAAACCACTTGCACTTTAACGATGTAATTATTTTGTGAATTATACACGCACTGGCTTCACAATGCAAGATTTGATGATCTGATAATATTCATATAAATTACTATTATATTCTTAAATAAATTTGAGACAACTCTTATTTCGATGTTGTCTCGAGGGGATATCAAATTCAACTGCCTAAACTTTCTACATAAATAAATCTCTTCTCCTTTGGTTACCAAAAATTCTTTTTTTTTAAAAAAATACAAATTTATGTTTTCCTATAACAAAGAGATATTTTCATTCTTTTATTATAATTGCAATTTTGCTAACAGACATCTGTATTTTTGTTTTCAAATCGTTATAAAATCTATCTATCATTAAGTATATTCTGCATTAATGTCATCCGAAATCGAAAAGTCAAATTTCATTTGTATATTGAATCTTTCAAATTATTGATTATACAGTGTGTATCACAAGTATTACATCCAAATATGCACATTTTTCTGTTATTCTCTCTACTATTTCGTTTATCGGAATTTTATTCTATCATTTTTCCGTCGACTATTATCGGTTATTCCTCTTCTCTTTTGTTTATTACTGTGGTAATAATCGCTTAATATGACATCAAGGTCTTGTATATTTTTATTTTGTTTCTTGATATTTTTTCTCCCAATTACATATTTGTCGTCACTTTTATGTGTTCTAAATGAGTAGTTTCGAGCAATTTTGTGGGAATTTTTATAGCATATCAAACGTAGAATTCAATTATGAAGAATTTCTTGGATCATGGGATAGGTGAACATCGATATAAAGAACATTAGGCCAAGTGCTGTTGTTCCTATTGTTTTACCTTTTATGAACCTCTCAACCGTTACCCATTTTCTGTCATATCTGAATCAATGTCACTATCGTCAAATTTATTTTATTTCAATAAATTTCTCAAAATGAAGGCTTTTCTGAACGCAATTTTTTATTTCAATTTATTTTTAAACAGCAAAATTAATTACTCCTGTAAACAAGATGAATATGATTGAATAATTCTCTAGCTAAAATGTTTGTTTTTTCGAGTAAAACCAGACCCAATTGTTAATTAATGTGGGTAAATGTAGACGCAGAAAAACTCAGGAACCAATTGAAACACAATATCTCTAAATGAACCGCTTAAATAATAGATTAGTTCACGAACGGTTTGTCCTGAACCCTGGAACTTATAAGTGGAATCGCTGAAGCTGTATATTCTCAATAATAGATATTTAAGGCAAACTAGGGACTTTCCTCCTTTAAATTATTCAGACGTACACGCCCTACGTTTGTTACTCTAAGGAGAGCTCACTATTATTTCAATTTTAAATATGAGCTGTCTGTGGAAGAACAGCAAACGATTTTTCAAATTGTGAATTAGTTACGGGTACTGTGAGTTATGAGGCTATAACTTATCTTAATTAGACGCTTTTCGTTTAAATCGGGTACACGAAATGTCAAAATATTGCTGGGAATGTGGAAACCACTGTTTCTCGAAATATTTCATGTTATACAAGAAGTTGCGCATGAAATTATAGCCAATCAAATGTTATAGATCGAGAGCCCTGGGCCAAAATTCAACACATAAAATGTGTACTTGAGATAATAGTACTGTTTTAAATGAAGCTAACTGTTTCTAGATAATTCCACAGTACATTGAAGAAAATGTTAAAATTCTAAGAAATTGTCAATTACTTCGATATTAAATATGATCGTCAGAATGACAGAAGTTACATTTCATTTCATGCCTACCTGATTTTGATAAATATTTTTGGCTAGACCTTGTGATTGGGTTAACATATATTAATAGAAAAAAGAGAAGCTACTGAAGCCAACCAACCCTGCTTAAGAAAAGGTTACAAGATCTAGATCAAATTCCCAAAAATAACTTCACCAGTTCTCGATTTATAGACATTCCAATTGATACTGCTAGAATCGTCATTTCTATAATGTGGCTATTTTGATTTCTTTTAACTGTTTGATGTTTGCTTAAGGCTGAATCTTTAACTGGATTCAGTTTTGATTTTAATATTGATTCAACCATTATTGTATCTTTTGCGCTTGTTTTTAACTGAATTTGGATTTTTTTATTTATTAAAAAAACTGTTATGATGAATCAGTGTATTAGGGAATTTGAAACGGACTCTATTAAAACATATTCTATTGATACGGACATTGAATGCTCTCATATTTTAAATGTAAATAAGGAAAATACTAGATTTCAAATATTAGGGTTAAATATACGCAGTCTATCGAAAAAACTAGATGAATTTAAGATACTCCTACAGAGTATGGATTGTGATATGGACTGTATAGTTTTAATTAAAACTAGAGAAATTCAGCATGCAAGTTTATTTGATATTGAAAACTACAATCTAATTTATAATCAAAGCAAATTCAATCAGTGCGATGGGGTTGTAGTCTACATTAAATCAGATTACAACTTTTTATATGATATCGTAGATCTTTTTAATAATATTTAGTTATTACAAATTAAAATTAATTTCCAGTCAAATAAAAATATTATCATCATGAGTATGTACAGATTTCCAGCATCTGATGCACGTGATTTTACCGAACATTTGGAAAATTATTTGAAGCAGTTTAGACACAACAGTAATGACATGTACATTTTGATTGGAGACTTGAATATTGATATTTTAAAATCAAATGATAATATAACTGATAGCTATCTAAACGTTCTGGGCGAATCTGGATTTGTATCAACTATTAATAATCCCACAAGAGTGCAAGGTGAAAGCAAAACTTGTTTGGATCATATATTTGTACGAGCAGAACAGAGTATGTATGAAAATATTATTCCAATAGTTCTAAAAACAAATATTACAGATCATTATACAACCATTTTACAAATTATTTTGGAAAACAGTATAAAAAGAAACGAAAATGAAAGAAGAGTAGTTTTAATTGATGAACAAAAAATTAAGAATGAATTTCGTACATTAAACTAGCACGTGTACTCGGCCCAAGATCCGAATATTGCAACATCAAAATTTTCACAAATTGTTTTAGAAGCTATAAAAAAATGTACTTATACTCGTAAAAGAAAAAGAAATAACACAAAAATAGCGCCTTGGTTGACAAATGCTCTCTTAAACTCCATTAACCAAAAAAAAAATTATTTCAGAAACACTAAAATATCCAAATGATAAATTACTGCAAACGGAATATAGAAATGTTTTAAAGTAATCGATTGGGTGTATGAACGGCCTTCAAAATCTACACAAATATCTTTCATATAAGTTCAGGTTGAATAGTTAACAAAATATTAAAATTTAAACACTAAAAAATTGTGGCTTATTGTGACAGATACAAAGAAATGTCAATGTCTTTGAAATGGTGAAGAAGGTATTTCCTATGCAGACCATGATACCCACAAAGTGGACATTTCTTTGAATTTCTTTCTGTTTTCATGTTATTCCCATCTGGGTTTCCTTTACTCGTTTTTGTTCCTGTTCTATTTTGAATATTATGCGTTTTTAAGTGACGGTGCAAGCTTTATCTTTGATTAAATGTATCTAAACAGATATCACAACGGAAAGATGATGACTGAATGTTTTTTCTATAGCGAAGAAAGACCACTTCCATCAGATTTTTAACATGAAATTTCCTAATATGTTTTCTTAAATTTGAGAGTGTACTGAAGCCATTAACACATTCTTTGCACTTATATTCCATTTTACTGCGAATCTTAATAAATTTAACAAGTTTTAGTAATTTCTATTAATAATAGAATCGTTGATTATATCGCGACTCAACTCAACATAAACAAATAGGCGCTAGTCAACGTCAATACAACACCTAACCAAAAAATCAGTGACAGTGAGCGACAAGCGACAGTGAGCGTTCGGGATCGATGCTGCAATGACCCGCTAGATGCTTGTAGAAATGTCACTATAGAAAATTATCTGGTATTAAATGGGCTTTCAATTGATGATATCAAAGTGAAGCTCATTCTGCGATTCTCTGAGATAATAATTTTAGATTTGAGCAGTAACACCTCCTAGGGGTAAAATTTTGAGGTTAACAATAATTTCCAGCAACAAACAGATAAAATAGATGGTTCATTTAACGGGTTAAGAACCCGAATTAATAATTTCAGAAGAAAAATTTTCTAAACCATGTAACAATGTGTCAAGAAAGGTTTTTATAAGAGAAGTGTTATGAAAAATATTACAGTTTTGTTCATGATACAAATATAAAATCAGTATGAAATTATCCATTTCTCACACGTAGGTATACGAAAATTTCTTATACGTATTCGTGGGGAATGTATTTCTGTCCATGCTCATTGTACAATATACTATTTCCAATTTCCAACAAAAATATTCATTTCCTTATTATATTCTAATCAATTATTCTTAAACTACTTTTTAAACTATTCCAACGACTTAACTAACATCGTGATCAATGGTTTTATGCACACATTATCCATTAAGGGCGGAATTCAAGGAATTTAATCCTCTTCCAGGGTTTAAAAACACATTCATTCCATTTGCTGGGAGCGTTTCATCCGAATACGTAATAAACGTACAAGAGCGTAATAAAAACCATCCGAGAACAGAAGCGGTGAAAGAAGGTATTTTATTAGTCGTAAAATCAAGTCCGAAGATATGTTATTGGAGATAGGGGTCTTCAAGATCAAAAAAAATATACTATACTTGTAGAGTATGAAGACTTTTAGTATAAAACTAGCGGACAACTACTATTACATATTAAGAACCTCATGGAAATACTAGTTTTTGTACATTATTTGAAACAATTTAAATACAACTTCAAAATGGAAGCTTGAAAGAATAATGTGAGGTTTGGATTAGAGCATTCTTAGATTATATGTGCCGAATTTAATGTTTCCAAGTTATGATAGTGAATAAAATATTGTATGAAACACGAATGTAGAGCGTTATACACTTATATCATAATCAAAGAAATACGTAGAAATTGCACAAAATGTAGCACTTTGCAACCGAAGATGAGTTTAAATATCAATAAATCATCTTCTATGTCTTAAGTTTAGAGTATGTACATCAGTTTTGTATTTTATTTTATGATACAGGTATGGTGGAGAGCCTTCCCTTATGAGCCTAAGATAAAACAAGGTAGAATGCAATTGACGACGATTTTTCATGTTTAACCATTTTGGCATTTTGAATGTATGACTGATATGCTCAAATTTACGAATACCAAATATAAGTATAAGGCATGCATTTTGCAATTTCTGTATTCTATTTATATCAAATGAGTTTAAGCAGGAATCATATAGGAATCATATAAAATGTCACAGAAATTTAGTTTAGATAATACTAATGACTCACTCGATTTTTTACAGATTGACTTCTCATGGACAGATAAGATTTGAATAAATCTACAGCTTTAATGTCCAAATCACTATATGATAGGATCGAAAAATGTAGATTATGATTGAGAGTGTCAAAAGCTTTCGAGTAGTCAAATAAGAACAACACAGTTAATTTACTCCTATCAAGAGCTGCCAAGATATCAAGATATTTTTAATAGTGCTGATGTACAACTGTGACCAGTTTTGAATCCAAACTGTACTGAGGGTATTACTGAATTTTTAATCAAATGATTATGTAGTTGAATATTAATAACTTTTTCTAAAATCTTTGATAGAGTCGGCAATACACTGATCGGTCGTAGTTGTTGCAACATTTGTGGATTACTCACTTTAGGCAAGTGAATAACAAATGACTTCTTCCAGTTTTGAGGAAACACAGAATGCAATAAACAATAATTAATTATATGGGTAATATACGGTAACAGAAATTGTATGCACAGATTTAAGGTAAGAATATTGATGCCATCTGGTCCAAGAGCTTTACTGTTAATACCTTTTATTATATTGAGAATATCAATTTCAGATACTGGTTGAAACGTCAGGGTTGTATGTACCGATTTATTTATATTATGCTCATAAAAAAGTTCCGTATCAAGATCAGCAGGCAATTTAGGAACAGCATTTAAGAGGAATTCATTAATTTCATTCACATTCCACTTGTTTGATAAATCCACATCATTATTATCCCTATTTAATCCCATAATAGTCCTAAGACTAGACCATCTCTCTTTAAGTGATTTATTTTTCAGCTTAAATTTGATATATGCTTTTTTTTCTTTTTCAATTGTAACATTTACCAAATTACGCAATTGTTTATAAAATTGCCAGTCGTTGTTACTTTTGGTAAACTTGAATTTTTTTAGGGCTCTGTCTCTATGTCTGGCACAAGCGACAAGTCAAGTTTCATATAAAACAGTAATATTAGTAGATTACACAAAAGGAAAGGGTCGAGAAAGTAAATTTCATGAGCATTTGAGCTATATTACCGTTACTACTTTTCTTCTTCCATCAAGTTTTCTTTAGTAAACGGTTATTTAATATATTAACTTAATTTTTTTAGTGGTAGTATTGGAATATCAAACAAAATAAAACAATAAATAAAATTTTATTATAGTTTACAATACTTTTTCAAAAAATGTTTAATCGTATTGCCTGTAATGCGTCCTCATCTGGTACGGCACAGTTTTATGATTGTATTCTTAAAATCGCCAGATATTTAAGACGGCTTTTTGAGTTTAGTTGATTCTAATATATGAAACGTTAAAACAACTAATAAAGTGTTTAATTTGATAACCCAATCTAAATAAAATTAAAATATTAGATAAATGAGTACAGACAATAATATTAACAGTGTTATTGAATACAATACCACTACAAATGACTCGTCGTTATGAAGTAGGGGAAAGTGATATACATTCGGCTATTGGGAACATTCGGATACCCTCTAAAAATGACGAATAAATTTAAATTTGCCGCTAAGTATGACCGTATGTCATTAAACCATTACTAGTGAGTTGAATAGCGAGAACAGAGTGATAATTTTTTGATCTGCTTTTCGTCGCTTGAGAATTAGTGTGTTCTATCTCCATTTTTTACATTTTAACGATTTGCACATCAATTTTTTTATAATTATTAGACTCGTCTATATCCACAAATAACTTTAAGATTTCGGCCACTAGTTACATATTTTAAGTCATATTTTATTCCAAATCCATATTTCCTTCATGTATTAGAAGAATTATTATGTCCTATAACCACTCTATGGATATAGAATAATGTTATGGTTATATAAAACTGGTGTGAAACATTATATTGTTCTATATCAACTGCCTATTAGAAGCCGTAATGCGGACCTGTCTGGCGGTATGAAATTGTTTGATGCTGATAGTCGTCGAAAAGTGATCGTGAAACCTGGTTGTGTTTACCTTGTCTATTCGGTTGTCATTGATATTTTAAAAAGTTTAGTACGAATTATAGAAACTTTAATAAATCGTTAATTTTCAATAAATAAGTTATGATTTCTTCAATCATAGTCGGCCACAGTCAGGGAACAAATAGGTACTTATAGTAGTTTTGTACATAACCTGTACTATTGTCTACCCACTTCGTGTGTACAGGTTCGGACTCAATAAATTGTTGAATTTTTGTTGGGTTTACTTCAATATTGAGTTTAACTACTAAGTGCATTAATTAAACTGAGCTACGTATACTGAATAAAAAATAAAGATTATAATTGAAACCGGTCGTTCATTAAGTGATCCAAAAAAATGTTAAAGAAAAAAGGTATATATCATGAAATAAAAATTATAATACATGTTGCATCGTAAGAAATGTGTAACCGGCTTATATTTTTTTCGTTTCAAGAAGTATGTTTGACAAATCCTCGCCTCCACCGAAAAAGCCGTCATCATGTGCTAGGGATGCATTGAAGTAAGTCTTAAATGATTTTCTTTCATCTAATTATGACATATTATTTTTTTTGTTTCAGTGCTTTGTGGGAAATCGTAAACTCTGATGATAGTGAAAACAAGTAAAATTACTGTGAAGAAAAACGTGTCGACATTGACTCGAAAAGAACAGCAGAATCGAACGGAAATGTTGAGATATTACAAGTAATTCACCTCAAGAATCTGGTAATATTGGCACCGAAAAAAAATATAACAGAAAATGTTACACGACCTAGAATTTTAGAAAATGACAACGTTTCTACGGAAAACAAAGATGTCGATATAATATGTGAGGCTTTGCGGCATGATATACTATTTACAGTAGATGGATAAGTGCAATTTTCAGAGACTTTCCAAATTGAAGAAAATGATAATCAGGGCAATATTCAAGAAAACACAACCAATGCTGATGATGTGCATACATATGTTCAGGAAGCAACTGTTCAAATTGGAACAGAAAATAACCCAGTTCGAAGTCGAGACAGAAAAAGAAACAGTACTCAATGGAAACAAAATGTGAGGATATACAATCTTCAACATGGCAATTAGTATATTGATGTTTATGGTCGACCTAAAGAAGTAAAAAACAAAGAAAACAACAATCCTATGTATCTGACCATTGTAGCTTTAAATGTTCTATGAAGATAACGCCAGAAGAAAGAAAAGAAATACATAAAAAATTCTGGTCTTTATAAATGATGAGAAAAAACCATTTTTACTCGAAACACGTCAAGCGTGTTATTTGTATCAGAAAAAAAACATAGAAAGAAGAGAGCAACAAATAATACTCTTATAAATACTTCCTTTTTGTGAGAGGTGTGCGAATACAAGTTTGTCAGTATTACTTTCTTAATACACTAAATATAATCAAGCAAAGAATTTACTACTTTTTTCATCGAAGAAGGTAATCAGCGATGAAAAGAAGCAAAGGGTTGAAGAACACATAAAGTTATTTCTAACTGTCGATTCTCACTACTGCCGAGCAACAACAACAAAAAAGTACCTCGAAAGAAATTTAAATATTCAAAAAATGTATTCCATGTACAAAATCATTGAAACAGAACCAGTAAAATATCACCAGGATAACGTAGGATGTTTTAGGCCCAAAAAAGACAATTGCGACAAATGCGAGGCATATAAAATGCTGATAAATCCTAATGAATACCAGCTTCTAATTTTACAAGCCATACGAGAGAGGAAGATATTGTTCGTCAAGAGAAAAATCGTGATAAATCAGTACATGCAAATTCAGAAAACGTCGGAGTAATAAGTTTCGATATGCAGAAGGCATTCTCTCTACCGAAAAGTAATATAAATAGCTTTTATCACAAAACAAAGCTCTCCTGATTCAATTTGACGGCCCACTTGAATATAACTACTACCGTTTACAGTGCTGTTTGGCACGAGATGATTTGCGGTAGAAGTGGAGTTCACATTGCCTGTGCTCTGATTAAAATACTCAAAACAGTAGTGGAACATCATCCTTTACTTGAAAAATTGATTTTGTGGTCTGATAGTTGCATTCCTCAAAACAAGAATTCGATTATGATCTTTGCTCTGCAACATTTTCTTAATTCCGAAGAGTGGATCTCTAAAAGTAATAGAATAGAAATTTGGCGAGCCAGGGCACAGCTGTGTCCAAGAAGTTGACGCGGCACACAGCTGTATAGAAAAAGAGATCAAAAATCTAGATATTTGGGGTCCCTTACGATTATTAACAGTTCTCACAAAGATGCCAAATACTTCGAAGATGAAGTTTATTGTCATCCAGATGAACGTTCGTGATTATAAGAACTTTCAGGCAGAATTTGCAGCTTTGTCCTACAACAAAATTCCGTACAGCAAAGTTAAACATCTTATTTATGAGAAGGAATTTCAGTGGAATATCAAATATAAACCACTTTTCGATGATGTAAATGCAGAAGTTAAATTAGAATATATGAAGGCTACCAGAACAATTGCAAAGTCTGAATTTCCGAGCCAGATTGCATGCATTAATTTATTGCCAAAACTACCAGATTTGAAAGAAAAACATTTAAAAGAAATGTTACGTTATATGCCCGAATATGAACAAGAATTTTACAAAGATTTTCTAAATATATGTCTAAAAAATCAAGGAAAGAAAAACAATCCAGCAGTAGCAAAATAGGGAATCCCTAAGGCAGGAGGGAATAAGAAGCAAAAAACAGTTAAAAATAAATAGAAGAAACCATAACAACTATTTTTTGATTTTTAATAGTTATAATTTAATAGTTTTTAAATAACTCTTTGTTAATTTTTTTTATATTCCGCCATAATTTATATAATAACTCTGTTTTATTTTTTAATTTTTTATGAAAAAGTTGATTATACATAATCATACTAAAATGATAAGTAAATTCTTTTCCATATCCAATACATTTGTTCTATATCCCCTGGAAATCTAAACAAATGAGAAACCTGAGAATTTTGTTTTCTATATCCAAAACGTTTTTTTGTTCTAAAAACTATTTATTAAGCCCAATTTCACTTCTAATTATTGTTTTGACAACTTTGATATTATATATAAAGAGTAGGCACTTTTGTACTATAGATTATCACGACTTTATCTCCAATTTACGGTTGAAATCTCCAAACCTTCCTGTAAAGTTGACTTTTGTGGACATAGAACATTCTGAATCTCAGGCGACGTTTTATCTTGTGCATCAAGGCATATTATTATTGCATTTTTAAGGTAAGATTTCACATATAACCAACGGTAAATTTTAGAACATTATTTATTTGCTTAAAAAATTGTTGTTATTCATTTTGAGTAGTGTATTATGTATGTTTATTATCCACTTGTCGGCATAACCTGACATATTTATATTTTGCTTGTTGTACTATAAATGATATTTGAATGCTCTGTGGGTACATTCAGCTAGCTGACGTGGTTATGTTTCAATTGGTGGCCGAATGTTCCCCTAATGTTGAAATTCGCATTTATTTAAACGAGGATTATTGTAGATGCCAAAGAAATATTTGAAAAAGACAAACCGCTGTGAAATCAGCGAACTAGGTTGAAAATGGCAATAAAAGCGTTTTGTCTAATCGCTTGAGCCAATATAGAGCAGCGCAAGAATATTAAGTAAAGCGACAGACCTTTCAGTCTCGAATTAAGAAGCTTATGCAAAAAAACAAAGGAACAAATACTACAGGAATTATAACATTCTGGTCATGAAAGTGATGAAGGATTTGCATTTTCAAGTAAATACACGTCCCGACAAATATTTTTCTTGTCAGCGCTTTTGTGATTTGAACTATGGTCTGAATTACAAAAGAATTAGAGCAATTGCTTATGACTACAGTCGGAGCATAGTCAACTGTAAAACACTAAGCAACTGGGAATTAAATAAAATTGCAGGTTTGAATAATAAATTTAAATTATATTTTCTCGACCCAAGCAAGTATTTTGTAGGACGCGATTGGCTCCGTGGAATTGTGGAAAGACATGGTAATGAGCTATCTTTGCTTAACCTAGAGAACACTAGCACTAGCTTTTAACAAGCCAGTGGTTTCTCTATTTTTTGATAAATACACCTTTGGTCCGCGGACCACCGATTGGGAAACACTGGTCTGCAGTGACAGTAGACTGCAAATTGACCAATTGTTAGAATATCAATTTCATGTGTTAAGTACCTAATTGGCCGCAGATGAATAACCGGCGTATGTATAACCACCTTGGCAGTCGATACGAGTACGGGCCAGAAAATTTTGAAAAACTAACTTATGAAACAGTGTCTTCGATTATTTTTTTCAGTTGTCAAGATCTGACATTTTGGTGGTTTCAACCAATAGCAATACATTATTCTAGCTAACCATTCGGTATTATACTGATAAAACTGCTTCCTCATCGATAATACCTTGTTCACATTGAAACATAAAAAAATTACTTTGAATTTGTCAACTAAAAGTGCTTCGAAGTCTATTGAAAAATGAACACCATCCGATTCAGTGCGATCACCCAAGAGAATATTGAACATTTGATACAAAATTCCACTCCAAAAAACACAATAAAATCCAAAAAATGTATATGGAATCAGTTTGAAGCATTTTGCAGGATCAGAAACTACCAACTACAAAAAAATACGAGTATTCAAGAAATTGCAAAAAGACTGGGTAGCAAATATGAAAAAATGGAAAAAAATTTTGAATCTGTATGTAGCACGAATTTAAATATAAAAATTTTACAGTATGAAACATTAATTAACTAACCTGGAAAACCAAAAATTTCTCCGCGGAAACACATATTAACAGTAAAAATTCAATATGAAAAGTGTGAAAATTCTAATATTTACGTCAAATTTTTTAACAACGTTGCCAAAGTTGACAATAGAAGAATTAAAAAAGAAGAATATATCAACTACTGCTTCTTATTTTAAAGGTCTCAGCTGACAAAAATATTCAGTTCAAACCTATTAACTAATCTAGGTGTAAATGAGTAAGTGATCTAACCTTTATGGCTTAAACAGTAAACATATGTTTGAAAGATCGCTCCTCGACACCTAACACATATCAATGAATAACCTATACACGTATGTGGTGTACCTATTCAAGCCCGTATTACTGAATAATGTGCCGGGTCAACGTTTCGCAATTCTCGCGCGCGTATTGCGAAACGTCGACCCTCGCGCTTTTTTTGCAAACTAACTTCATGGAATTCCGAAATAACCATAGATGAAAAAAAATCGATGTAACTGCATACAAACGAAATCGAGACTTTCATTTTTCGTAATTTCATAACTTCATAAATTTGGCAATGTCGTGTAATAAATACGAATATCCAAAAGATAATTTTATTGTAGAAAATTTCAGAACACACGGTAAAACATATTTTATTTTAAATCATAATAAAAACTGGAATGCGACCCACATTTTGTTTAATAAAATAATACGAAGTCAAAACAGAATAGAAAAAAATAAAACATCTTACTGGGTCAAAGCAAAATAATTGTTTTGAATACAATTATTTCGATAACGAATATTAGCACGCTTCAAAACACAAAAAGTTGTTTTTGCAATTCGACAAAAACCCAAAACCGAAGTCGGGGGAAAAGAAAAACGGGTGTAGGGAGCAGCAGCGGCAGAGTCCAGGTTGAACACGCGAAGGGAAAAGTCCTTCCCTTCTCACGGTAACGGTACTAGTTTTTTTTAGTGTTAGCGGTACGAGAGGTAAAGTTCTCTCCGTTGTGTCAGGGTGTAATAGGTATACTGAGATTATTCCTTGACGGTGAACACTGTCCCCCGTTTCGATACACAAACCGTAGAATTACCCTCTACGCTAAATTCTTTTCAACATAGCACGATACCGTTTACTGGCACTACTCGTGGTGACAAAAAGATACCGAAAATCAAGCAGTATTCAGGCTAGACGGAGGAAGTTTGCCAACGCAGTAAGTTTTTGAACAAAATTTAGATTGGGATGATTTTTTTTCACTAGTGAGATATTTATTCGTTATTATTTGCGCTGGATTCTGAACTTGGAAGTATATTTCCAATTTCGGTGCATAAGGGGTAGCGATAGCAAAAATATTTATTTGATTTTTTTGAATCTTCAAAGGGACTGGACACATCTGTTCAATCTCAGTTACATTTTTCGTCCTGATAAATATATAATTTACCGAGCGTGCTGATATAGTTAAAATTTTGCAGAGTTTCGCCAACCTGACAAACGTTAGATTTCATTTTTTTAATTAGGAGTTATTATTTTGTGGTGCCGCATATTCTCTTCCACCGCGTAGGTAGGAAGGCGATAGAAATTTAGGCGAGGTTAATTTTGTACATGGTAACGCAAAGGCCGGAGCGTATGATTTTCCATTTTTCGTGGGTTTCAGCGAACTTGCGCTGATAAGTAAATTAATATAGAGAAAAATTGTTATCATTCTTTTGTTCAGACGTGATTCGAAAATTTCTTAATTGCCAGTGAAATGCATAAATTATCGTAGGTGATTTCATTACTGGGGAATTTCGCATAAATAATTTTATTGTTTCCTAGCTCAGCAGAATTTTATACGAATAAAATTTCACTTTCATTTTCTCAAGGTCAATGACGACCAAACCGACGTAAGCTAAAACGTTATTACGGTTAAAAGGTAATAACACATAATATTTTATTTATTGTCTCGACACCGGTGACTAGAAAGTTGGAAACAGAAAAGAATAAACCATACGCCTCTCATGCACCTTGAAAAAGGCCAAGCCGATAAAGGGGGTAGTTTAGTCGTTCCATCGCACAAACGAGAACTCTGTCATAACTTTGTTTTTCTGAATAGTTATATGATATACAGGGGTAGGATTAAAAGACACAATTTATAGATAGATGTATAGGTAGGCTCATACCAGGGAACTCTAGTTATTTGGGTCATACGGGATTTTATTTTCGTGTTATATATATATGTATATATATATATATATATATACGTGTATACTCAGAGAATTTTTTTTATTATATATTTTTTATACAACGTTGTGGTTCTACCTTATTTTATTTATCATCCCTACCCCATAATTCCCCCTCTGGAGAGTGTAACATCCGTGGAAGAGAGACGGAACTGGAAGAACAACCATGTCCTGGCAAAGGAAGATTAAACCGTTTTTAAGACCAGGGGAACCTAGCTCAAAAATCAGACTGGATTTGCCTGACACGCTCAGCCGCTCATTTGAGATAGAAATTGGTGGACTCGAAGGTCGGGATCGAAATAGAGTAAAGAAAAGGTGGGGTTCCTTTTTTATTTCAGGTGGTGACAGTTCTATTTAAGGAGGTTTCATCACCTTTGGTGACAGATATTGATACACTGGTGACAGCGGTTTGCGAACCATTCTCAATTTAAACAAAACACACCCAGGGAGGCTGTGTTATTACAGTCGCTAATGTCACTGATTAGCAAATGTCAGTTGAGATTGTTGTCAAAGCATAACAAAATCATTTTGAAAAAAACTAGTGTTTATCGTGATGATTAAGTCTACAATTATCACATATCTATTAAGAACAAATTAAATATTATACTTCGAGAATATATATGTATATATACAACAAGAAAATATGAAAAATATCCATTCGAAAAGGGACAAATTCTAAAATGAAAATCCTTCTACTGCGCTTGTCAAGTGTTTCTGCAGCAAAATTTGTGGTGCTATGTGTTTGTTAGTGAGTGCCTTACATAATTAAAAAATAATTTTCGAAATCGGTGTCAGGTAGGTTTTCTCAAATTTTACCAAAAAATGTAACGGTGAAGATTACAAAGAATATACTTTGAAAACAATATGGAATGTAACAGCCAAGTTGATACAGGAAAAATACTACCTAGAATTCAATATAAGCCTCAATCCGTTTCAAGATTTGGAATTTAAAAGAGCAAGAGATGTGCGAAAGAAAAGAATACCGAAGTTGTATAGAAAAAAGAAAGTAAAATGCAACAGCACTAGAAGAAGAAGAATATATGAGTGTGAACGGTTCACGTGACGAAAATATGCCTTCGGGTCTTCAAATGAAGTACTTTCATATTATTTCCGGTAAAATTTGAGAAAACCTACCTGAAACCGATTTCGAAAATTATTTTTTAATTATGTAAGGCACTTACTAACAATTACATAGCACCACAAATTTTGCTGCGGAAACACTTAACAAGCGCAGTAGAAGGATTTTCATTTTCGAATTTGTCCCTTTTCGAATGGATATTTTTCATATTTTCTTGTTGTATATATACATATATATTCTCGAAGTATAATATTTAATTAATTCACACTCTCTGAATTGCAGTTCACAGCGTTTTTAGAAAACTCATACGGTAGTTCAGATCCTCTTAACGAAGCCTTGGAATTTACTTCTAATATCCAGGGACTGTTAAGTGATTTATCACTTCTTTACTCCGAAACAAAAGAAAGATCTCTTAAAAACCGCCTCCACGACTACAGAAAAAACTTAAAAGACAACTTAATCCCGAGGAGCTCTCTGATAATAAAAGCGTTTCTTCTGATAGCCAAACTGATGACGAGCTCAATTATCCTCTCTCACAACTCTCTTAACAACTAACTTCTTAAGCCATTCAAAGTTATCCAATGGAATTGTGATGGATTCTTTCCTCGCTTGGAAAGAATTCAACAAATAATAACAGACGAACAACCTGATATCCTGTGTTTACAAGAAACCAACTCAAAAATAGATAGACTCCCTAAACTAAAAAACTACGAAGGTTACCATTATGTTCGCACCAACTGCGCAAGGGCTAGTGGGGGCACCTCAATTTTCATATCTGGAGAACTATTTTCCACTCCCCTCCATATCACTACTGATCTTGAAGCTATTGCAGTTTCCACCTGGTGTCCAAATAAACTCACTATCTGCAGCTTATATATCCCTCCTAATTACCCTTTAAAAGAAATAGAACTTCTAAACCTAATTTACCAACTCCCCCAACCTTACATTCTAGTAGGTGACTTTAACGCCCACAATACAATGTGGGGATCCAATTACACCATCGGCAAAGGGAAAACCGTCGAAAATGTGATCAGTTGTACAGGTTCTTGCCTGCTTAACACCGGTTCTAATACACACCTGAATTTCTCCTCTGGTACCTTCTCCTCTATTGATCTTAGTCTTAGTGACCCTAAACTTGCTCCTTTACTAAATTGGCATACGGCTAATGATCTTTATGATAGCAACCACTATCCCATTATTATATCCTCCAATATCCCCAGCCATAATGACACTTTATTCAGATGGTATTGGCGCTTAAACACTGCCGACTGGACTAGTTATACGTCTCAATCTGAAACCAACTTATCTGCATTATCTTTCTCAGATAATATGAACGATAACATCCTAAAAATTACAGATGCTATACTTTCAGCTGCCAGTCTGCATATTGGTAAAAATATTATTTCACATAAACAAAAAACAGTGCCATGGTGGAACTCCTGCTGTGCAAGTGCAATAAATCAACAAAAAATGGCACTAAATATGTATCGTAGGCATAAGACACAAGAAAATCTCAAAAGAACCAGAGCCAAAACACGTTATATCGTAAAACAATGTAAAAAATATTCCTGGAGAAATTATGTATCCTCCATAAATGTGAACACAAATCCCTCCCAACTTTGGAATAAAATTAGGCAAATACAAGGAAACAATTCGAATTTCAAAATTCCCTGTCTTATCTATAATAATACAGTAGTCAATAAAAATGAAGAAATCAGCAATTTACTGGCAGAAACCATTGAATTAAAATTTCAAAGTAAAGTTAATTCTACACTTACTTATTCAGATAAAGCTGCTTCCCCATGTACTGTGTCAAAATCTCGAGATATTACTTCTCTTAACTGCCCATTCTCTCACTCAGAACTTTCCTTAGCTCTCAATAGCTGCAAAAATACTGCCTCTGGTCCTGATGACATCCCGTATATATTTCTAAAAAAACTTTCCAACATAGGTTTAAGTAAGCTCCTAGAAATTTACAATTTAATATGGTTCACCAACCAATTCCCTAGCCTATGGCGGACATCTACGATAATTCCCATTAAAAACCTGAACAGGCTACTACCTCTCCAAACTCTTTCCGACCTATATCACTAACTTGTACCATGTGTAAATTATTAGAACAGATGGTTAATAAGCGGCTCCTCTGGTTTCTTGATAAATATAATGTTATCTCAAAAGAACAATCAGGATTTCGACGTAATAGATCGACTCAAGACAACCTAGTCCTTCTTCAATCTCATATCTCTGGGGCAATAAACAGAAAACAAGAAGTCATTGCAGCTATATTCGATATTGACGGCGCTTTTGACACTGTTAGCAAACAGTCAATACTAAATAAATTAACGTTACTTAATATCTCCGGACACATATACCATTTTATTCAAAATTTCCTATCTTCAAGATCATTCAAAGTCTTTGCTAATGGTATTTTCTCGTCAACCTATAGCCAGAGGGATGGAGTTCCCCAAGGGTCGGTTATAAGCCCCACTCTATTCAATCTGGCTATCAACGATCTTTGCTCTGATCTCCTTCCTCCCATCAAGTATGCCTTATATGCAGACGATCTAGTTGTTTACAGTCA
The DNA here is from genome assembly GCA_963921935.1 of Galeruca laticollis. Classification (NCBI taxonomy): domain Eukaryota; kingdom Metazoa; phylum Arthropoda; class Insecta; order Coleoptera; family Chrysomelidae; genus Galeruca; species Galeruca laticollis. The sequence goes on along the minus strand of OY998177.1, from coordinate 243,783,488 downwards.
TGGCATGTCTATGACGACTACATCTAATCTAATTCAGTCAGCAATAAACACCCTAAGTAAAAAAGTAAGTCACTTAGGATTAACTTTTTCGCAAACAAAATCTAAAATTATCAAATTTGGTAGACGACCACCCTCACAATCTCCTAGTATCTTCATTAATAACGTACATCTTCCCGTCGTGGATCACTGTAAAATACTAGGCCTAACATTTGACTCTCGTCTCAACTGGAAACAACATATTCGAGAAATCAAAGGCGACTGCTTCAAAATAATGAACATTATTAAAACACTCTCGCATTACCACTGGGGAGCAGACGAAAATTCTCTTCTTAAAATATACAGGGCCCTTATTCGTTCAAAATTAGATTATGGTTGTCACATATATATCTCTGCCACTAAATCAGACCTCGACCTTTTAAACTCGGTGCATAATACAGCTTTACGTCTTTGTCTTGGAGCTTTTCGAACTAGCTCTGCAAAAAGCCTTTATTGCGAAGCTAATGAGCCTCCGCTTTGGATTAGACGACGCCAACTTCTGCTTTCTTATGCTGCTTCTGTATCGTCTAACCCGTACAATCCTGTCTACCCTCTATTTACATCAACTTCTAACAATCCACACAACTCCTCAACCATACCAATAATAAAACCGATCTCTCTGATTTTATCGCAGCTACTAGACGGCGTTAACCTTTCACATACAAGTCCTCTTCCTATCCCCTCTACTCCTCCATGGACTATCAACATTCCTAAATTTAACACATCGCTTATGAGATACGACAAACACACAACACCCAAAGAATTAATAAAAAATGCTTTTAATGAAATATTAACTAACTGTGACTATACACTGATACATCCAAAAATGAAACAGGAGTGGGCTGCGCTGTTACATCAACACGAACTTCTATCAAATCTTCCCTAATCTCATCAACCTGTAGCATCCACACAGGCGAACTATTCAGCATACTCTTGGCCATCAATTCCATCTCCCCACCTTATAAGCACGTTGCCATATGCACAGATTCACTAGCTACAATTTCATCCATCCAAAATATATTTACCGAACATCCTATTGTCCAATCTATCCATGACTCCTACCAACTTATCACTTCCCTAAAAATAGCAGTTACTATTATTTGGTTACCTTCCCACATTGGCATCGTAGGCAACGAACTTGCAGACCAACAGGCAAAAACTGCTTCTAAATTTACCGTCACCGACAATCTCACAATTTGTAAGGATTTAAAATCACATTTTAAAACAAAAGCCAAAGTAACATGGCAGCAGAATTGGGACTCTGCCGGCACATCCTTACGCCAAATACAGCACTCGATAGGTCATCCTCAACCATGTTGTTCTGCTGGCCTCTCAAGGCATGATTGAGCTGTGGTGAGAAGAGTAAGAATAGGTCATTCAAAACTTACCCATGGATACCTAATGTCTAATACCTCCAGACCCGTTTGCTCCAGCTGCAACTCGAACCTAACCATAAAACATATCTTGACGGAGTGTCCGGAATATGCCACCCAAAGACTACAGTTTCAGCTTAGCCAGAACTACTAAGACGTCCTAAATAACTCGGTACAAATTACCTACCTTCTCCAGTTTCTCAAAGATGTGCAACTTTTCCATAAACTATAGAACAATAGTGTAATTGTATATATATATATATATATATATATATATATATATATATATATATATATATATGTCGAATGAATGAACCTTATACAAATTGTATTGTTAATCTTGTAATCGCACCTGTGCAAGTGGCCACAGTAGCCGAGCACGTTAGTTATGAATAAAAAAAAATTAGTTCTTAATAGATATGTGATAATTGTAGACTGAATCATTACGATAAACACTAGTTTTTTTCAAAATGATTTTGTTATGCTTTGACAACAATCTCAACTAACATTTGCTATTCACTGACATTGGCGACGTTGCTAAATTTATGAAGTTATGAAATTACGAAAAATGTAAGTCTCGATTTCGTTTGTATGCAGTTACATCGATATTTTTGTATCTATGGTTATTTCGGAATTCCATGAAGTTAGTTTGCAAAAAAAGCGCGCCGGGTCGACGTTTGTGCGAATTGCGAAACGTCGACCCGGCGTGCTCGCTTCGCTCGCGATTTCAATCCACATTATTCTGTAATACAGTCTTAAATAAGTGTACCACATACGTTATTAGTAGTATATGAACAATTTGAAAAGAAAAAGATGTTTATGAACAGCTATCAATAGTTTGCAAAAAAAGGGCCGGGTAGACGTTTCGCAATTCTCGCGCGCACGAATTGCGAAACGTTGACTCGGCACATTATTCAGTAATACGGGCTTAAATAGGTATACCACATACGCGGAGAGCGAATCTTTAAAACATATGTTTACAGTTTAAGCCATACTCATTTACACTTAGATTAGTTAATAGGTTTGAGCTGAATAATTTTGTCAGCTGAGAAGCAGTAGTTGATATATTCTTTTTTTTTTATTTTTCTATTGTCAACTTTAGCAACGTTGTTAAAAAATTTGACGTAAATATTAGATATTTCACACTTTTCATATTGAATTTTTACTGTTAATATGTGTTTCCGCGGAGAAATTTTTCGGTTTTCCAGGTTAGTTAATTAATAATAAAATTTTATATTGTAAATTTTTTTTTTTGAAATTCGTGCTACATACAGATTCTCAAATATTTCCATAATTCAGGTGAAAAAACAGGACGATTAGAATCTAATCCTATATTTAGTAAAACTTGCCAGGGTGGGAATAAAAAATGCACCGACACAAAATGGTTGACATCTAACTCAGAGAATCCTGAACGGTGCTCCATAATATTGTATAATAAGTTTATGGATAAACGCGGTAAAACTATCTCCACTGATCGATTTTTTTTACTTCAAATCCTTATTAGAAAAATGCAAATGCTACTTGGTATGAAAATGTACCTGTCGGTAAGAATGAAATGGGCAAATGGTTGAAGAAATCAGCTGAAAAATGTGGACTTGACAATAAGAAACGAAGAATAACTAATCTCCTCGCCGATCAACTTTGGTTACTCATCTAATGAAGCAAGGTATACAGGAACAAGAAGCCATCAAAATAACAGGTCACGCCACAGCAGTATCGTTGAAGCCATATTTACTTACATATTGATGCCGAAGACCATAAAAATATCATGGATAAAGTTAGAACGAACAAATCGGTATTTATTGCCAATACATCAACAACCAACTGCTGCAACATTAAGAGGGGCCTCCTCACAGGTATATAAACCTAAAAACCTACACAATACTAGTTGCTAATCTAGTAATTATTTGGTTCAAAATATTTACGATAGATGTCGATAGTAGTACTGAATCGGCTTTTACTTATTCAATATATTTTCTCTCTCTGTCTTTCCACTCTTGACGGTTCAAAGAAACGTATCTCTGTTGGAATGTTTTGATTTCAAATAATTCAACTGTTTGTGAGCACAGAAACCTTATCTCTGTTTTTTTATGTTGCATCCAAACCACAGCACACCTGTGCATAGATAAGAGAATATTATATACGATCCAAACAATATTTGTTGACAAAATTTCCATTTGATTGTAGATTTTTGATTATTTACGAGTTTCATAAATGTTTTTGAAAGGAATAAATTGTTAAATCGTATCGATCCGATATCAAAAGTTATAATTATGATAATGTAAATTATACTGTAATCCGTATTTAAAATTTTAAAAGCTATGTTTGAGGTTATGTATACTGAATTATCTGATTAATGTGAAAATATGAGATAAATAATACTGATTGTTTGTTCTAGTATCATCAAACCATCTTTCAACATTCTCTTGAAACCCTGTTTTAATGATAATATGGGTTTGTTAGCGAAAAATGCTTAAGTGAAGTGACCTTTGAAGTATCTGAATGAAGAAAAATTAAAACCGCTCTCAAAAGACAAGAATTGCATAATTCATTTTGATGAAAATATAATAGTGATAATTGAAAAATATAACTATTATCACCTGATACAAGGTGCATTACATTATTGCATGAAAGGACATGTGCTATTTAATAATAGGTTTGTTCGAACGACGGTTTTTGTTCGGAAACCATATATTGCATCGTTTAATCAGCTTGTTTTGCGCAAACGCGTGCCCTGCACTGTTATTTGATTGGAAATAAACGAATACAGTTGGAACAGTTTGTGAATCATTTGGAAACCAATTTTAATCTCTATTCTATTATCATAGCATAACCAAAGATTACAAGGAGTTTGTGGATAATAAAAATAAGACTGGTAAATATTTTATACAAATTAATAAACCAATTAATCAATTTAGATGATAGCACTAAAGTTAGTAAAATGTATGAATAAAATTATTTTGCTTTAGATAGAGCACGATAGATAGTATTTCGAGTATGAAAAAGGAATGGACGAGATATTTGGAAAAAAGAAAAATGTATATCCAGAACTCATATTATCCAATGAAATAAGTGATAATAATTTAGTTGACACCTGTTATGAAGAATTAGTAAATGAAAACAATGAACCTGATGTACCACCAACACAAACAAAAGTTAATCGAAAAAAAAACACGAGCTGTTGAAAAACCATCAACCCTGCAGTATATAAGATCTGATAGAAAATTATATTATGAAGAAAAACTAAAAATTGACAGAGAACGTTTAGAAGAATTAAAGAAAAGAAACAGGCTAATTGAGGAGAAAAATTTAATACTTAGGGAACTTGTTAAAAAGAGTGTCATTGTAATTCAGATTCTCTCTTGTAATTTTTTATGTCCTATTATATTTATGTAGTTAATTTTTATTTTCACTCAACTTTTTATTTCTGTTTTACTGTTTCCAAAGTTATTTTCAAATATATTTATATCAGTATTTATTTTACATTTTATTTCTGTTGTAGGTACTGTTTGTAAAGTTATTTTTAATTTTTGTTTATAACATAAGGGGATATTTTTTTATTTACATATTTGTAATTTTATAATTCATTCAGTACTTGTTACCTACTGTAGGTTTCTAATTAATAAAATATACTATTAATGAATTTTATTGATATGTTATACAAATATCTTAATTAAAAGTGGTGAATGGTAAATTATTCTATAATGGTAATGCATACGCTATTCTATCTCTAATTATGCCTAATTCAACATTTTCGTCATCTAAATCAACATCTTGATCTTCATGAGGAACGATATTATCGATATGACTTGGGCACTAGCAACAGCTAAAAATATTTGTGGATTATTTTATGCATATACGTGATAAATATGTATATGATTTTATGTCTAAGCTACACTAAACACAATCTTGTGGAGTAAATATAAATAGCATTTACGAAGCACAAATTTACTTATTAAGCATGAAAATTACTTAATTATAATCACTTACAAATACAATACACACTAAACTATAAATTTGGGATATTTTTATGAACACAAAACATATGACAACAGCATTTGACCCATAGAATTGACCGTCGTCTTCTGTCATTGAGTTATATACAGCGCCATGCAACAAGACGATGGAGCGGTTGAACTAAAGTAAAAAGATGTTCGTTTGCAAAAATTTGCGTCCAACAAATCTTAAAAAATACAATGATTTTAGATTTCATATTTTCAGTATCGACTTCTCTAGGCTTCCTTTTGGGGATCAGGTTTTGGTGTCCAGATTGGTGACCACAAATTGTCAAAACTGTCAAAATCACACCAGCACTTAATGGCTTATATCTTTTTCATAACAATATAAAACTCAACCAAAATACCTGATCCCCAAGACAAAGGTCCAAGTTATATTGTGTTAAAATTTCAATACTCAATTTCCCTGCGTTCTTTAGATTTGTTGTGTACAAAATGACCTAAATTTTGTTGGAAATCACGGGTGCCAACTGTTTTCAGGTTCCTGAAACGTGAGGCCCCTCTTAACCAATACATCAACAACTGCGGCAACATCAACCAATATTATATCCACACATGAGTTGGAAGAGACAGCTGTTCCTGCTGGCCAAACTATTTAGAAAAACTGTGTTTTTACTAACTGTAATTTTTCAATTTTTTCTCTTGTTCAAAAAGTTGATTATATTTCCAGTTAGCTTATGTATTCTTTGAATTCAATAAAATAATAAAATGAAAAAATAACGCAAAATCCTTTTAAATTGTTGAAAAAAATAATCTTCCCAAATACAACTCTTTCTTCAAATTTTGTCACATAATTCTTTATTTTCATCACTCAAACTTGTTTATTTGAGGGAAAAACATTCAACTAAACCGAGTTTTGTTTTTATATTTTTGCCAAATGAACAAGTTTTCGTGTAAAAGAAAAAATTATCGATAAAATTTGAAGCACTCGTGGTATTACCTTTGATAATTTTTATTGTCCATAAATAATCCAAAATAATATTAATGAAACTACTAAAAGTATCTATTCGATTACACATTTTTATCTACGACACCGAAAAAGAGAATCTATTCGTTACAGATATCTGATCGTTGAAATTTATGGTCCTTTTATTGCGATAGGACGAAAATATGTTTCTTTTTTCACTTGAGAAGAAGTCGAATTCCAATTTATTCGCAAATGGGCACTCGTATTATCATGATTTATTTGTTTCTAACAGAGTAAATCATCCGAACGGAGTTATACTTTTGTTTTCGAGAAATATTAGTTTCGTATTTACTGAGAGTGAGCGAGACAAAATCTATTTACGTTCGAATTCGATAAACGTATCTTTATCGCGTATAAATATCCGAAATAATGTGAGAATTGACACAGTTATCCAAACTATGAGGGATTCAAGCGATAGTAATGTTTTGTTACTAAAGATAAAAGATTAAGTTGTTGTGATGTTTCAATCTATTCCTATAGTTTGAAATACTATCCACTATACATAGAGAAACAAAAGTCTGGATTATTATCGTATAAATCAGTTAAACAACAAAAAAAATGGAAGCTTTCAAACTTTCGAGTGGAATAACTGACTGAAATACGAACTATGAACGACATCATAAATAAAACTGAGCATATGCAATGAAAAATGTACTGGGAGTTAACAGACCTCAAAATTACTTCCAACCACAGAACCTCCTTCACATGCAGTCACATTTAGATACGTTTAAATCCCAAAATATGTCGTCACTTCCGGTTTCCTTGTTACATTGTAGGGAAATGAGAAATGGGAGTTGGACCTTCAAAATGCGATTATGAAAAATTACCGCTGATCTTATAGGATTTTGAATTCCGGTGAGATAATCACGGTTTATTTTGACATATGAATTATGGATGGTAAATGGTGATGATGTTAGATAAATAAATGTACGTACGGAATGTACTTGATATAACTTCTATCCATCTTCTCCATGTATGTGCTTTTTGTGACGTGTTCACCTTGTGATAGTTTGTGTTATATTTTGATTACTTGATAACTCAATTACAAAATCGATTCTTCATCTCATTCAATTGTTTATAGTTCTATATAAAAATACAGTTTGAGATTTTCACAGGTGAAAAATGCATGGACAATATTTGTTGCCGAAAAAAAATTTTAATAGGAGGAATTAAATCATTATAAAAATAGCACTACAATTGTAAGAACATACTACTGCGAAACAACAAAATTTGAAACAATACCATAGGTTATACAAGGTGGAGTGTGAATGAGATAATATAGTCCGGGAAAGTAAGGAAATAAAAGTCAAAAGTTTCCCATAATTGATTTTTCATTTTTAATATGAAAATATATTGATCCAGCATCACTCTCCTAGATTGTCTAATAATTTCCGCTGGAGCTTGCGACGCAGCTTGCAAGCACAGCTCAGACCACCTAAAATTCAAGTGATTTATGCTCGTGTCATTTCTGGATGTGTTCTTACAAAAAAATCGTGGAGATGAAAATTGGAGCAAATCTTATGCTCTTGAAGGTGACGTGACGTAAATAGTTTTTTCAAAAAAAAATTTTCCGATCTCAAATTTTCCAAAAATTGAGAAAATTTACGAAAATTATATTTTTGGTTGGTAATTATAAATAAAATATTATTATCGAGGTCAAAACATAGATAAATATAGAGGGCAAACTTCTAAAAATTCACATTTTTTCAGGTTTGGAAAATTCAAAATGGCGGCTGCGCAAATTGGAAACAATTTTTTTTTCAATCGCGTCTAAATTTATGAACATTAACGATATTGAGAAACGGTTTGTTTCAATCGACAGAGCGAAAGTTATATTTTTATAAATATTGAAAACAAAATTTTTAAAAAATTTTTTACATAATTTTTTAGAACATTTACCGAAAATAAAAAATTTTCCATCTAGTTTTTTCTCATTTTGGCGTTGAAAAATTTGTTTAAAATATGTTTTCAGGTTATAAATATGTGTGTCTTTGAAAGACGAGTATTTAAAGAAAAATTTTTTAGATGCGACTTTCACAAGTTGAGATAAACAAATTCAAAGTCTGTTAGATTCTGTGATAATATTGATTGAAATTTTCAAATTTTGATCACTTCGCTAGGTTGTCGAATCCCAACTCAACACAAATTTTCATTTTTCTACCGTCAATTGGTCCATTCAAAAGAGAATAGTAATCCTAGCTCGCTCGGCCAAACGGTGCGGCGGCAGCTGCTTGGCATAGTGGTGGGGAGTCAGCGCTCGTTCGCAGTTGAACGAAGCTCAAGCTTTTATTTTGGTTTTCTTTGTAAAAATTTTGCATTCGAGGTTTGCTAATACTATGGTTATTATCAACCATTACATATTGCTAGAAATAAGGTACAATGATATTTATAATTAATATCTATAAACCAATTTTTTATATATATTATACATAATTCGAAACGTAGATACTAAGAATAATATTTATTTACAAATTTACATCTATTTTCTACAAATTCTTGCCCTTTTTGGTCTCTAAGGAAATGGCTCTGTACTATTTTCCTCGTCATTATCATTAGCAAACAAATCCTCATAGATATTATTGCTACTATCAATTGCAAGTTCACAATCAACTAATTGAGTCATATCAAAATTTAGCTCATCACTCAGAGATTCATTATCATCCTCGTCATTGTCAAATACCGTACTTACAATTTCGATGTTACAACAGTTTTTGCCTTCGCAATTTTTACATAATATCGTACTATGTATGGCAACTTTTTTACAACCATACCTGGTTGTAGAGCACCCTGTGGTACAAGAACACGAAATAATGTTCAATAAATTCGTCGGGTAGAAGTACGTCGTCAGTCATGTTAGTAAGGGTCTTTTGGGCGTTCGAAGAGAATTAATATTATGACAGTATCTAGCAGATTTTGAATTTGTTTATCTCAGCTTGTAAAAGTCGCATCTGAAAAATTTTTTTTCAAAATACTCGTCTTTCAGAAACAAACATATTTATAACGTAAAAAGATATTTTTAAGAAATTTTTCAACGCCAAAATGAGAAAAAACTAAATGTAAAAATTTTTATTTTCGGTAAATGTTCTAAAAAATTATGTAACAAAATTTTTGAAAATTTTGTTTATGTTATTTATAAAAATATAACTTTCACTCTGTTGATTGCAACAAACCGTTTCTCAATATCGTTAATGTTCATAAATTTAGACGCGATTGAAAAAAAAATTGTTTCCAATTTGCGCAGCCGCCATTTTGAATTCTCCAAATCTGAAAAAATTTAAATTTTTAGAAGTTTGCCCTCTATGTTTATCTATGTTTTGACCTCGATATTAATATTTTATTTATAATTACCAACCAAAAATATAATTTTCGTAAATTGTTTCAATTTTTGGAAAATTTAAGATCGGAATTTTTTTTTGAAAAAACTATTTACCTCACCTCATCAGGAGCATAAGATTTGCTCCAATTTTCATCTTCACGATTTTTTTGTAAGAACACATCCAGAAATGACACGAGCATAAATCACTTGAATTTTAGGTGGTCTGAGCTGTGCTTGCAAGCTGCGTCGCAAGCTCCAGTGGAAATTATTAGACAATCTAGGAGAGTGATGCTGGGTCAATATATTTTCATTTAAAAATGAAAAATCAGTTATGGGCAAGTTTTGATAGTTAACAGATTTTTCGACCTTACTTTCCCGGACTAATAATACAGGCCGACAAACAATCCAGAAAAATATACGTTGGATACAACATATTGCAAAATATTACAATGAGCGAATGTACATGTGCTGATGACATAGTAATAGCAGCAAACAGCTAGTAAAGTTTTCAGTATAACATAGAAGTATGGTCAAAATGCCTTAAAGAAAAAAATGTGAGAATTAATGTGAGGAAAACAAAAGTAATACTTATATCAATTAAAACAAGAAACACCAACATAAAAATGGATGGACTGCACATAGAACAAGTGGACATCATAGAATCTTTAGGAACAGTTATAGACAGTACAGAATGTTATGACACGGAAATAAACAATAGAATATAATTTGCAGCGAAACTATACCATTCACTAAGAAAGGGATTTCTAAATAAGAAAGAAATTAGTACTAAGACAAAACTTATAATATGCTTAACAGTATACCTACCAACTTTGTTATATGGAAGCGAAACATGGGTACTTACAGAAAAACTAAAAAACAGACTGTAAGTTATGAAGATGAAGTAGTTAAGATGAATAGCATATGTGACAATAATGGATAAAATAAGAACCGATGCAATACGAGAGAGGCTAGAAATTGAGAGTGTTCGGAAACGTATAGAAAAATCACAACTAAGATGGTGGGGACATGTAAACAGATTAAACGAAAACAGCCAAGTAAAAAAATTGTGGACTGCAAAGAGGGAAGAGGGAAGAGAGAAGGAGACGTAAACCTAAGGAGGATGTATCGTGCTAACAAGACATGTAACGAAAAGTGGCCGACGACATACAGACAGGATTTTTTTTCTAAAAACAATTTTTTCGTGTTGTTCTTGATGAAAAACGTAAAAATACCTCAAATTTTTTTTCAAAATTTCAACTTTTTTGTGGGTAAACCAATACTTTTCTCGCATATTAGATAGGTTGGGGGGAAAAGTGAAAATTATAAGTATCTGGGTGAACTGAGGATTTGCTATACACGACATATAAAAATTGAAGTTTTGGCAAACTTAATTTCTCTACAGATCTAGGAAAATTTCAGTAAAAGTGTACTCAAAAAATTTCACTTCGTGTTTAAGAGATCCAGATTTCAGTACGTGTCGAAGTCTGGCAATACAAATAATTTAAAAATCATGTAGAGGCTTTTTACAAAGCCTTGCACGCGAAATCGCGGGTAGAAGAAAAAGCGTAGGTCCTACACTACATTAAAAAGAATTACAATTTCCGTGAGAAGGCTGTACCTGTTTATTTTTCAATAACTTGTCGAAGCATGGTTCTATTTTTGAGACACAAGAAACTGAACCAATTTCTAATTGAAGCCTTTTTGTTCGTTTTCATGTCCACCATTATAGATAATGAAGCGAACACTGTTCAAACCATGCAGAGTACAGCATCAAGAAGGTTGAGAATGTCGAATAACGAATCAGAGCGACGAGATGAAGGAATAGGACAAGAGGTTAGTGAAAGGAAGTTGAGCATTGTAGAAAATATGGAAACCAATGGATATATCAAGAGCTGCTAAGTCTAGACTATACAGGACGATAATCCAGCCTACTACACTGCATGGATGAGGATTGTTACATATTTAATAGAAAGGAAGAAAACAAAATTAACAGATGGGAAAAAAAGTGCTCTTCGGAAGGGTGAAGGTAGAAAACAAAAGCTGGAGAAGAAGAGTGAATATTGAATTAACACAAATTAACTGTCTCCACCCTTACTTCGTGGAATCTCCTCATATTAGTGTTTTAAATGAAACTCACTGTTCCTAGCTAATTCCACAATACAATAAAAATGTTGAAAATTCTAAAAAATTGACAATTGTTTCGATGGAATTAGCTAGTAACAGTGAGTTTCATTTAAAAAACTAATATGAATTAACACAATCATATGGGAATCAGAAATTATCCTGCTGGTTAAGATTGCTAGACTACGGTGGTTAGACCATGTTGGAAGAATGAGTTATCAAATGTTTTTGCTTTCACTGTATAACAGGATTAGTTTCATATTCACAAGTATACCTAGGAAAGATATCCTGTTGTTTTTGTGAGCTAGTTTATCACTTAATTACCCTGCGATCGACTCATCGCAACTGTTGTTAATTCGATTTAACTTATATCATCAAATTAACACTTCAAAGCAACAAGTGGGAAAAGCAAGCATTTTTCTTTGGCTTATTTGAATACATAAAGCTTAAGTAATCGAAACTGAATGTAACTTTACAAATTAAGTTGACGACAGTAGCGAAATTTCCACATAAACTTCATTCATGTCACACAGAGTTTTAGGCGTCCTTCATCCTTCTCCAATCTCGGTGAACCATCATGACACCTTCAAAGAAATGTTGTTTATCTTTGTCGTTCCTACGGTGTCTATCCCAAAACTTAAATTGAATAAAATGTATTCACGTACTTGATTCCAGAGGCGTCGCATACTGAGCTCAAATATAAACCGTATTATTATCTGGATATAATATGGTTCGTTGAAAGAGAAATAATTAGTGTTAAAGACAAAATATTGAAGAATAAACAAGTGATATCACAAAACTATGAGGGAAAATATAGTTAAAAAATATAGATCAAGATAATGAAGTGAAGATTCTTGGCTGGTACTTGTTGTAAGTAGAAGGAGGTGAAGATAAAGATCCTGGTGGTTACAAAAATCTAAGTTGAGAAAGTTGCAAATAGGAATTAACGGAAGGTAATGTGCAAAAGGATAAAATGACTAGGGTTGAGGGGGTACGTTTGAACACTTTTTATAAAATATTTTTATTACGAAAAAAATTACTAATAATAATATCAATGTTTAGATGAGTAGCCCTAGGTTATTAGCAAACTTTTTATATAACTACAGAATCAAAATCTTAAAAATAAAAAAAATGCACCAAACTTATTTTGATCATGCATTTGTTCAAATCTGCCTCCCGCATGGGGTACGTTCGAACAAGCCTTCTAAGATACATTATGTGGACTGAAATACATGCCAAATGACATTACTGTTCCTCGTGGAACACCACAGGTTACCGTCCTAGAACAGCTTGAAACTCCGTCTATACTCACTATTTGTTTTCGCTGTGTTGAATAGTCTTTTAATAAAAAATAAGCTTGACCTCTTATACCGTAGCATTTCTGTTTCTCTAATAAACGTTTATGACAAACGGTATCGAAGGCTTTTGATAAATCCACAAATATGCACATGACCGGGACTTTTTTATTGCGATGTCAGCTGCAATATGGATGGTTTATGGGATATAGAAAAATCATGTTTATTATTTATATTTGAAATTGTAAGGTCTAAAAAGTTTATTGACTTATTTTGTTCAAGCTCTACGGTAAATTTGATATTATTGTGAACTGAGTTTATATAAGTAATGAAGCTCTCTAATTGTCTATTTGTACCGATGAAGCTCGCTAAAATGTCGTCCACATATCGCTGCCAGTACATAATTTTTTCACTAAGGGGGTGTTCATGAATTATTTTTTCTATATTATCCATGAAAATTTCTGCTAGTAGGGGGCTGAGAGGGTTGCCCATAATCAAACCATCTTTACTGCTATAAACCTCTCCATTGAAATGAAAATAATTTTTATTCAAACACACTTTTAATAAAGTAATGATATCAGAGTGAATTATAGGATTAACATTATTGTATGTGAGCAAGTTATCAACAAGAGTTATAGTTTCTTTAGGAGGTATACTAGGGAATAGATAATAATAAGAAACCATAAAAAGACTGAAGAGTCAAATTGGATATTATTTTCTTTCTACACGTTTTGCAAAAGAAAAAAAATATGATATAAAACAAAATTGTAGTAATAATTTTATTTAACAACAAACAAAAATATTACTAAATGAAAATAACATGAACTATTTAAAGTATATAATAATACGTAATCCGTGTTCGCTTCTACCCTTCACCATGCTACTATGTATAGGACTAGGTTACATCACTATCGGTGTGGTGTAAGGCGATTCGAGTGGCGCCATCTTACCATTTATAACAGAGTCTCAGACGTTGTGCGGGGCCTATCTACATGAAGGTGGTACTGTAGATATAGCTGTATAGCCTGGTAGGGATCGTTCTGCTATAAAATAAAATAAAAACCAGCTAGTCGAATTTAAAATAAAATAATAAGAATAATAAAAAAAATATAACAATAATATAAAATTTAATAACTATAACAGTACCTTCATTATAAAACAGAATATGAATGATTCGATTGATATTTTGAGTATTTTACGTTAATAATCAATCGCAAAATGTCTTCACGTTATGCAATAACTTTTCTTAAATGATGGGGATAAAGCGTTCTAACGTTTCTTCAATAACTATTCAAAAAGTCTAGTTTTAATACAGTTTTTCTCATATAGTGGTATCATAAGACTATTTGAAATCTATGAAGAGCAAGTATATGTCGAGATTTTGTTGAAAGCTGTTGATTTTAATGCTTTCTATTGTAAGGGTTTGGTCTACTGTTGATCTCCCGGATATGAATCTTTCCTGGTACTTTTCGATTACTTTTTTGTCATACGTTTTTACGTTATACTTTGGCTAGAATCCGAGAAGTACCCTTCCGTAATAACAAATACAGTGAATACCTACTTTATACACTGAATAATTATTGTTAAATTTGTGGTTATGTTATTACTTTCAATAATAGACTTCATGAGCAAATATACCAATCGAAAATCGTAACAGTTGCTTTAAGAAAATCTACATAATTCCATTCCATGATAAACTACCTATTTGAATATCTACGTGTACCTTGACTAAATAGGGAATTACCAAAAGAACATGATTACAATGGTCTCGTTATCTTTATGTGTTCGTGGCAAATAATATCTGCAAATTCAAATCCATCCGATGCGCGCCGATGGTAATTCCCTGGAGATGAAAAGTTATCACTTTGAAGTGAGCGTTATCGTACCCAATCTAATTCATTACCAAATATTACCATTTATAGAAATGTTTTCCTTAGACTCGGTGCTCTGGGGCTGGTTTTGTGAAAAGATGACTTAGTTTCGGTGTTTGGTCTTGTATGTCAAATATTAAACGTATAATTTATCAAATTATAATCTGTTTGATCGTAATAAAATTAGTTGAAAATCAATAAGTAGAAATTTTAGGTATTTTATTGCGTTTACTTATACAGTATGGAAAAGATAGAATGGAATAAATTCATTATTTCGGTTACTGTACATAAAAAAAAAAAAAAATCGACAAGATTTGGAATATTCCAAATAGGATGCAATTATCAGTTTTCGATCCACCTTCAGAGACGAAATAAAAAAGTCTTCGTGTATTAGAGAACTTGCTGATTCATTAATAATAAAGAATCATTTTATATCGTGAAACTTTCCTGAAATATGGAATGTTAATGTTGTTGGTTAAAATTACTGGGACTACAGCTAGTGCTGAAAAGTCTCGTTCATATCTAGATCTCGACATTTTTTGCAGACTGAATTTTATTCATCCAAATCGTGTTTAAATATTGTTTCTTAATTGTAGGGCTTCGTAATTCAAAGACAAACACCGACATCGAATGGAAGCTCTAAACGGTTTTTTTCTCACGCAGATATTTAAAAATTAATCGCTTAGTTTATACAAGAAATTGAGTTGTTTCGAAAACGGGTCTCATTTAATTTTAAATTGAACCGCCGTTCCAAAATCGAAAAGCTGTTTCTTTTCCATACAAAAATAATGGCTTCCGTTTATTTGCATACATTTACATTTTATTTCTGATGAGGCATATTTTTAACGAAGCATTTATGTGGCAAATGAATATAAATTTAATGATAATAAAGCTGAATGAAAAAAAGTATTTTTTAACATCAAAATATTATTTTTTCAGTCGAGTTGAGGATAAAATGGAAAGGGTGATTTAAATAACTCACTTACTCACGCTTCATTTTGACTAAACGGAAATAAAAATTAATGGTGCAGCGAAAAATTGACGAAACAAAACGAGTAGTATTGTATTCTCAGATGATTTAACAAAAGACATACCTTTAATGGTGATTCTAACTAATATTTCTTCATTTCTGGTCATACATCATAATTTATACATTCAAAATCTTTTTAATAGTCAACTATTTTAGATAATTATACAAACGTTTAAGCCCTGTACAGACGACAATGATTTATCGTAGCGATCTATCTGTGTAGTCAATTTGCACAGTTTTATCGAACGTTTGTATTGTAATGTTTTTCTTATTTATTTAAATGGTTTTGTAACGACGGGTAGGATAAATTTATTCACGCGGTCTGTCTACGCACTTAATTTATTTATTCACGGAACTATTCACTAATTTATATTATATACATAGTATATTCACTTACACTAATTTAAATAAACACTTCACTACTCTTTATTTACTTAAGACTATTTACTTTTTCACTCTTCATCTCACGAGATCAAATTATAAACTAACTCCAATGGTAGGTAGCCTCTATTATATATTAAGTGCTCTTGTGGTAGATGGTTAACCCTTCCACTTTGTCATGGTCTCCATCGAACGGCGCTAGTCGGTTTTGGTGGACCATTAGGGATTTTGCTTATACGATTGATGATGTCGTTGAATTTCTTCTTAATTGACTATGGACCTTCCCATGATATCTGTAGTTTTGCAGAAAATTATTTCCTCCTTGTTGGGTTGTGTAACCACACTTTGTTCCCTTCATTGAAACTGCATTCTGTGACCTGCGTATAATACCGTTTTTTCATTCTGTCACTGGCAACTTGAAGATTCGTTCGAACCAATTCGTGTACATCGTCAATCCTTTTTCTCAATTGGATCGCGTAATCTTCTCCTGCTAGATCTTCGACAGGACGACAGCCAAATTCCAGGATACAAGGAAGCCTCATTTCACATCCAAAGAGAATTTTCACCCGTGGACACATTTATGGCCGATCGATAAGGCAACGCAAATAGGCAAAGATACTGGTCCCAATGTGGTGGTTACTTAGTAAGTGTCCCTCGTATACTCGACGTTTACCATAAAGGCATATTATCTTTGAGGCGAACACTTACCTAGCAACCTGTATTCGGGAATAGAATAAACAACATCACTTCTATAAAATGACTGGGATCGTTTAATACATTTAAAAATACACAGATATAATATCAATCGACTTATTCAAATTATCAATAACAATTAATTATCCTAGTTCAATATACTTTCATTATATAGGAAATGTGGTCACGCTATACGCTGAGCCTGACCTCCGTCTATTCATTGTACGTGTGTGTTTACATTGCA
This sequence comes from Galeruca laticollis, assembly GCA_963921935.1. Lineage (NCBI taxonomy): Eukaryota > Metazoa > Arthropoda > Insecta > Coleoptera > Chrysomelidae > Galeruca > Galeruca laticollis. The sequence continues at coordinate 243,766,145 of OY998177.1, read as the reverse complement.
ATTAAAACGTGCTTTAAACATATAATTATCATTGGCCTTCCTAGATCAATGCTCGCTAAATACTATAACTAATATTAACCTAAATTTAAATCTTATTTCTAAGCTAATGTCCTTTTGCCATTACTGTCCTTTAGGGATCACTACACCAATCACTCTGGTGGCTGGAAATTACTTTGTACAGGTATTTTCCAATGGTCCTGTTCATTCTTCAACCATTCCATCTGACTGTGGATGAGACGCTGTTGTTCTGGTCTACTTCATTCCCAGCTTCTCACAAATTTCCAGGAATACCGGGCTCTAGAAATGTATTCCTTGATCGCTGTGGACTTCCAAGAGCACCCCATATCGGCTGATAAATTCTTTCATCTTAACATCCGCCACAGTTGTGGCCTCTTGATTCGGGATCGCGTAAATTTCCCCCCACTTTGTGAAATAATCCATTACTACCAGGATGTATTTACCACTATTTTCCGTTGTCGGAAATGGTCAGTAGATTTAGCCGCACTCCCGGCAGCCAATGACCTTGAGACACAGTCATCGTCTCTTAGTCACTATCAGTAATCCAAGAAGGCCGACACCAGATAAGAGGTTCTTTATCAGTTTGTGGTTTTCATAATACTACAAATGTAAAACATTATTTTATTTTTTCAAAAAAATAATGTTACAGAACCTATCATAATTTTGTAAAATAATATTTCTTACGACGTTCGATCAATATACAGGGTGTCAATTTTATATACAGGATGTAGTCATAAGGGTTGGTGGCGCTGGTGTTGTGTGGTAGGGTGACGTCACAGGCACTAGGACGTTCGATCAATATACAGGATGTACAAAAAAATATGCCATAAGGGCACTTGTAATATAATACTTCGATATTTTTATTAACATCCGTTGCTTTCGTAGTTTGCTATCACTTAAAAATAACATTTCTGCATGCGGTTATATATCAATACCGTAAAAATGTTTCTAACATACAAACTTGAAAAATATACAATAACTAGTTCTCCTTGATATATTATTTTACAAAATTATTATGATAGCGCTGTAAAAATTATTTTTTTGGAAAAAAAGTGTCCTTATGACATTTTTTTTATATACATTCTGTATATTGATCGAACGTCGTAGTGCATGTGACGTCACCCTACCCTACAACAGCAGCGCCACCAACCCTTATGACTACATCCTGTATATAATATAAAATCGACACTCTGTAAATTGATCGAACGGCGTAGGAAATATTATTTTACAAAATTATGATATGCTCTCTAACATTATTTTTTTGAAAAAATAAAATAATGTTTTAGATTTTGTAGAATTATGAAAACCCAAACCCCTTAATTTGAGTCTGCTATCTTGGAATACTGATAGCGACTAAGAGACGATGACTGTGTCTCAAAGTCATTGGCTGCCTGCAATGCGGCTAGATCTACTATAGTCCAGAGATGTCTAAAGCAATCCTTTCGAAAGGGTTTCCAACATTATATTGTTTCATCGGTGCCTTTCTCTTGCGATGTGGTCCATTACTCGTAGCACAAGTCGTACATTTCTTACACTAGTCCTTCACATCATTGGAACTGTTCATCCAATATAACCTCTCACGGTTTCGCTGGAGGGTTTTCTTCACTCCCAGATGACCTCCCGGTGGACTGTCGTGTAACTTTCTCAGTACCTAGGCTACTCTCATTCTCGGAATAACTATCTGTCTTCTCTCCTCGGAACCACCATCGATCTCAAGGATTCTTTTCAACGGGCCTTCTTCCAGGACTAGGGAGTCCCACTGAGCCTAATATGTCTTGAGTGTCGGTGAAAATCTTGACACTTCTTGCCAGGTAGGTCGCTGATTTTCTTCCTTCCATTGCCGAATCTTCTATAGGTGAGGATCAGTTTCCTAATCTTCTCTGATCCTGGTGGGTGAGTATTCTTCATTCACTACTGTAGTTCTTGTTACGACAGCTTCCACAGATTCCGCCTTGTTGCAGTGGAAACAGTCTGTTGGGCACGGCCGTCTGGACGGGTAGTCGGTATTTCGGTGACTCACACCAGCTCGTTGTTCCATGTTGAAATCGTACTCTTGAAGTCGTTCAAACGTCTTCCCCAGTACTAAAAATGTCGTCTAAATAGACCAGGCATGTCTTCCAAGACAACCCTCTCGAGATATTTTCCATCAGTCTTTCAAATGTCGCGGGCGCATTACAGAGCCCGAATGGCATGACGTTGAATTGTCATAATCCAGATCCGGTGGTAAAAGCAGTCTTCCCTTTGTCTTCTGGATCCATTTCTACTTGCTAATAACCAGACTTCAGGTCCAAGGTGGAAAACAGTTTGCTTCCGGTCAATGTGTCTAGCGTATCGTCAATTCGAGGCAGAGGATAGCTGTTTTTCTTCGTCACGTTGTTTAGCTGGCGATAGTCCACGCAGAATCTCGTAGCCTCATCCTTTTTCATGACGAGCACTACTGGAGACATCCATGGACTAGTAGATGGTTCTATTTCTTTTCTTCTGCCATCTCTCGAATTATTCTTTCAGCTATCTCTTTCTTTCCTAGTGGTAGTCTTTGAGCTCATTGCCTAATTGGCTTGGCATTACCAGTATTGATTTTGTGTTTGACGGCTGATGTTCTACCAGTCTTCCCTCCTTTTGGTACGAATAGATCTCGATACTGCAAGAGAAATTCTCTCATTATCCTTTTCTCAGGTCGATTTAGTGATTGACCAGCTACTAATAACATATGTTCGAATCTGGCATTAGAATTGTCAGTGGTCGTGTTTCAACGAACTATAGACGTCACAGCTACGCAGGATCCAATACTGGTTTCCTTCTTGATGGTAACTGCGTACCCGCTTACGTCTATCACACGTATTGGGAAGTCTTTCGCCGACGTAACCAATCCTTTTCCAATAAATACTCCTTTGCCAACCTGATAAAAGCATGGGCTGTAAAGATTACATTATAAATTTGGTCATTACCAATTAATGTTCCTGGTCTTCATAATTTTGTTCGTACAAGAATACTTCAAGAAGTTCCAACTATTCAGCTAAAATTCCAAAAATAAAATACAATGTTCCAATATCTTTATGATTAGTAGAAATCAACCATTTATTCGCCGTGGTTCCTTGGCTCCATCATAACCAGGTATACCTTCCTCCATGATTCCCTGTAGCCGTGCTACTATCATGTTTTGATTCGCTTCGTGCAGGTAGAACGGATCATCCTGTACAGCTGCCAACACCATGCTGTCTTCATCTGGATGAAGGAATAACACCTGGAACCCACTTTAATGGTTCTGCTTCTAAAATCCAATTGGATTTCAATTAGGTTCATTACGTTCATTCCCAGAATCACGTTTTCTTCAATGTCAGCTATGAGTACCGTATGCGTGAAACTTTCTGCGCCAATTCCCAATTGCATTTGTGTCTCCTCGTTAACGTTGGCACCCTCACCTGTGGCGGTCTGCGGTCGCAGTCTCGTTGGTAAAAGCTTCTTCTTGGAGTTAAGTATCTCTGGTCGTCTAATGATTCTAGTTGGTCCAGTGTCTACCAGCAGAGTATATTTGTTGTCATTCACAAATACACTATCGTTGTGACATCTGAGAGAAGCTATAAGTACGAGAGGGTCAGTGCTGCCCCCTCGTAGCCGACCGGTTCTAGTTTTCCTGTGACTCGAGTTCTTCATTTGCAGAAGTCCTGGGGCGCTTACACGAACTGTGTACATGCCCTAGCTCATCACAATTCTAGCATCTAATCTTTCTCGGCTTCTTATCTATCGTACCCGAAGCCTTCGTTGCTGCTTCATATTCAAGAGCAGCTGTGAATGCGTCAACTAATGTTTTGGGATGGGCTAAAAGAAAGGTCCTCTGCCCAGACATTTCATCATTTTCTCGGATGCTGATGGATAAGCGAATCGAACTAATCAGGCAATATCCACTCCATACTTTTGAAAGGCTTCGTCACATTTCTGCCTTCGATTCTTCAGCTGGTATTGGTATAAATGTTCTAGATGTTCATGGCCATATCGCATGTCCAACCTCTTCTTCAGATATTCGAAGTCGTCCGTTTCTTTGAGTGGTATCGTCTGTAATACATCTAAGGCATATCTCCGAAACGCGATAATTAAGTTCACTGCTTTCTCCCTATCGGATCAATTATTCACCCTAGCAGCTGCTTCAAACTGTTTTACGCAATTGATCCACTACTTTTTTCCTTCGAACCTTAGGGCCGTGACTCGGGTATAACTGCCAATATCTTCTGTCCTGGAATTTAGCTCTGGCTTTCAGAATTTTATATGTTCAATCTTCTTTCCTTCTGCTGGCGTGTCTTGTGTCCTTAAATCTGCCATATTTATCTCTAACTCCTTGATTTTCTCGTCTATCGTTGTTATCTTATTCTCGATTTTCTCATCCATCGTTGTCATCTGATACCCTATATCCGATTTTAGAGACGAAATTTTATTCTCGGCGTCAGCAAACGTCAGCAACAATGTAATTTTTCATTAATAAGATATCGGCGGAAATCGTGTCCATGTTGGCAGAAATATCATTCTTCATTGTTGAAATCTTCTCGTCCATATTAGTAGAAAACTTGTCCATGTTAGCAGGAATATCGCTCTCCATAGCAGAAATATCGTTCTTTATATAAGAAAAATCGAAATTTAGTTTGGTCTCGCGATTTTACAGTTTTTCTCCTAAAATTACTGATCTGCTAAATTTTTATTTTACAAAAAAAAATTATGCAGTTAAACAGCTGTTGTGTTTTTACTGTATTTTATAATTTTTTGAGGATATTCTTGAATAAGAAAACATGTACTGATTACTTAAGGTTGAGTTTAATAACTGGACGCTTTGTTATTCAATTTTCGTACGGCTAAAGCCCGAGTCGGTGTCTTAAAGTGCCAATGATTGCGTACTTTACCCTATCATTGAATTATATGCTGCTAATTTGTGTGACAAGGGGTGATTGGAACTATATGGAATAGTCACATCAGTGTGTGTTGGTTTTCTGTAAATTGAATAATCAAGTTCATTATTAACTCTTTGGATTTTTAAATCAAGAAAATTGATTGGGTTATTTTCTTCAACTTCTAATGTAAATTTGATTTATGGGTGTAAATTAATAATGTGGTTGAAAAATATATCTAATTGTCGTTCACTACTGGAAAGACAAGCTAATATATCATCTACATACCTATACCAAAATAAAACATTTTTTGAAATATTACTTTCAAAGATTTTTCTTTCTAAACTGTCCATAAAAATGTTTGCCAAAATTAGTGATATAGGGCTTCCCATTGGTAAACCTTCATTTTCAATATATATCTTATTGTTAACCTTCATGGGACGGACATCAAAATTTTACGAAGAGGAATAACTGGGGTCCGAGAAGACCCCATGCGTAAAATTGCAGAAATGCTGTATTTTTCTTTAAATTAAATATATAGAAAAGATGTTTTATTAAAGTTTTACTATTAACCATTTATTAGTCAAAAATCATCACGAAAAAATACAAAATACCCTAATCACTAATACCATACTAGCAACATATCATTTTAACATTTTTTACAAACTATCTCCGATTTTGAATGTTCTAGGCACACAAAGTTATTACACCTAATACATATTTTTCTGGATTTTCTGTCTTTTCCTCTTTGACACATATAGCAGCGCCCCCTGGTAATGTTTTGTTGTTCAACTCTATGTTCTGTTGCATCCAGTAGTTCGGGAAAAACGTCTGTCATATGCCGTTTTCTATTCGTCTGAGTGTATTTATTATTATATCGCCGGAAAACGTTTTTCTTTATGAGTTCTTTTCCTATTCCCAAAATATACATTTTACGTTTATCCAAACTGTTTTTTCGCCAATCCGGGTTTTGCAGTAACCACAATTTATATGCATTTATTCCTGCGATATCTATAAGATGCGAAAATATTGCCATTGGCCAGAGGTTTGACTTTCTCTGCACTGTATATTCATTGGCCAACTTATCTGAAGTGTCGACAGCACCTTTTGTTTTGTTGTAATGAGGAATAATTTCTGGTTTATAGTGCTGTTCTTCTCCAGCTACTTTACTATCAGTATGCTCACTTGAAAGTGAGATGACAGCTTGTTTTCGTTTGGGAACATAGGAAACTAGTGTTCTTTGATTTCTAAAAGCACACATACTTGAAAACTCTTTCTTGTACGATGCCGGTAGAAGTTCCCTGGGAATAAATGTTTTATTTATCCGGAGGGTTCCACATAAAGTAATCTTTTTTTTCCACAACTTGTCAGCAAGTTCGAAACTTGTAAAAAAGTTATCGGTAGTTATTCCAAATCCGCCTTCCAAATGGTCTGTCAAATCAAGGACAACCCTTTGACCTTGACCCTTTTCCGCTTTGTTACCTTGTTTTCCTAAAAATTAATAGATACATAGGAATATAAAGTTTGCCTATATTGCTTTTCAAATAACTTACCCAAATTAACTTGCATGTTTGCAATATGAGAAGTGGTGCAGTCCACAAGAGCCCATATTTTGATTCCATACTTATCAGGTTTACTCTTCATATAGACTCGGAATGGTGCCTTACCCCTAAATGGTACAAGCTGCTCATCTACACATAGATGGTCGCCAGGATTAAGTGATTTTTTACAATCAGAAGTGAAAATATCAAATATATGTCTTATCGGAGCTAGCTTATCTACTAATTTCCGTTCTTGTCTTGTTTGAAAATTATCAAAGCGTAAAAATGAAGTGATTTGTTTGAATCTGTCTCTTGACATTGCAGCAGGAATTATAGGACGACAGTAAGAAATATCTTGACACCAGAGCATATCGATAGCCTCTTTCGATCCGTGAAGTGCGCCAAGAATAAGCAACCGTCCAATATAAGCTTTAATTTTATTAGGATTTTCTATATTCCATTTATCATAATATATTTGTGCCTTTCTGTTTGTTTCGGTTACTATTATGTTCAGAATATCCGGAGATAGGAAAAGAAGAGAAGCGTCTTTTATACTTGAGATATCAGAACTGTAATTTGTAAGGCCTAGAGCATGTCTCCGAATATTAGCTTTTGAACGTCTAACTTTTGTGTTTCCTGGAATTTTTGACCACTCAGTTCCATCTTTAGATTCATATACTGGAATGCTCTGGCTGTTACTAACTGTTGGTTCCTCTGGGTTCGTTTTCTCTATACTTTGATCAACAACTATTACATCATTTTCTTCCTCTACTTCTGTGACAATGTCTTCATCTTCTAAGTCACTCGATGTTTCCTCATTGATAACACTATCAAACTCTGAATCATCACTTCCAAGTATACGTAACATCTCATCGTCAGTAAGCCCCTTGCGATTGTTTGTAAATAAAAACTGACTCATTTTCAAAACGATGTACCCTACTCGCAATATCACAAGAGACTAACCCGAATATTCAAGTCTAAAAATTATATCGCAGTGCGGGGAATCCCCCGTTTGAACTGGTAATTTACATTTTACAATTATATGGGTAAATTCCCTGTGAGTAAACAAACGTTAAATGTATGGGATTCCCCGATTTTACTAACAGTTACCGGGATTATTTTATCGGACGTAAAAGGCTGACCGGGGTCTGAAGAGACCCCTGGAATATAAAATTATTTTTTGTTTATACCAGCCAATAAAAACTACTAAATACATTATATTTTATCAAAATAATTCATAAACTGCAGCTAGATGAAAGATCAATGTTTAAAAATTTGCGTTTGCAAAGATACAGCAAAAACATACGTCATGGGGGTACAAACGGACCCCGGCCAGTCCTATGAAGGTTAAAAGTGAAATAATTCTGATTAATACATACATCAAATAAATTATTCCTGGATTAATATTATCTAGAAACTGTAAGTTTCATTTAAAACACTAAGATACATTGACATACTATAATTCAAATTTTTGGAAGGGGAACATAGAATCAAATTTTGTTGAAAGAAGAAGGAAGGCTATTTAGAAAGTAGTTCTTGATATACTATTTGCATTCAAAAAGCAGTATGATAAATATAATTTAAAAACAACAGTAGAAACGTATGACTACGGTTTTTATAATCCCACTATATCACAACAAGTTGAATCCGATTGAAAAATGATCTGCATTCAGAACGTAATCATAATATTAATTTTCCCAACATTTTGTTGTTTTTAAATGAAAATAACAAAAAAAAGCCGAAATTCTAATTAGTTTATTTGCCAATGCAGATAATGTAAACTACCGCAAAATGCTGAAAACCAGTAATTCATACGCTCTCACCATATTTTAAAAACGGACACGCGTTCACCATTTTTTAAAATTTATTGCAACAATAAATTTCAATTCAATTTGCGAATATCTGATTGAATATTGTTTATTATTGAAATACTCACATGTGAATTGGAAACGTCGGATTGTACCAAGTAGCCAAATAAACGAGGTAAGAATTGTGAAAGTGGCCAATAGAAATTGCTTGAAATTATTTTCGTGTTTGGTAAAATATCCGCTATGAGGCACATCAATAATTAAAATTAAAAAAATATACATACAACATTCCATTTATGTAAGTTGAACACTGTTTTTTTGTCCATAAATGTTTGACTTTTTGGATAAAATTTGAAAAATAGAAACATAGGGAAATTGTATATTTAGAGAACATGAATAACTATTTTTAACCTTCCTGGCACCAAGTGAAATTTGGAAGAAAAATATCCAAGTGGGGTCCAACTGGACCCCAATTTTTTTAGTATGTTATATCATTATTTTATTTTTTCTGCTTTTTCGAATTGTTGGTCAGGTTAAAAAAGGTTGTAGGTAGTGGTTATAAAAAAATATATAATTTCTACATTTATTTATTAAAAAGATACAAAAGTTAATTATTTTTTACAATTGACACATACAATTTTTTTTCAGAATGTTTGGTGCATGTAAATTTTTTGCAGATGGAACAGTTTGATCTCATTTTGCTATCTTTAGCCCTGGGACACAAATATTAGCGACCTTTTGATGAGGTAAGTTGATTTACGGCAACTTCTTCTGCCTCTATTCCAACACACACTTTCATCATACTCAGGTTTGTTTTCGGAATACGGTTACACACATTTTGATTCTCGAGACGCCTTGAAGTAAGTGGTTTAGATAACTGTTGTCCCAGTTCAAGCAAAAAGAAGCGCCTTCTGTTCCCGAGATATTGCATATTTTTGAAATCAATCCCCACCACTTTACTAGAGGAGTTGGGGAAAAAAGTGCTGAACCAAAGTTACTCCTTATAGATATAAAACTCATCAGCCTGCATTTTGAGTGTAACTTAATAAGGCAATTTTTTTAAAAATACATTTTTTGTAACTTCAATTATTGTTATGCTCGCTAGTGGACATTTTACAAATTTGAGAATAATTTCCAGCAATTTATCTTGGCTACTTTCATAACAATAATTTTTACAGGAAGGACGTAAGTTTATAAAATTTATTTGTCCACCTGGTACATACTACTATTTCTATTCACCATTTGGAGAAACTAAATGAAAAATGACGCCCAATCTCTTTGTAAGGATAGACAGTTATGACAAACACAGCAACAAAAAGAATTTCCAAAATCTGTCTGAACTGTCTATAAGAAATTATGAAAGGATGAATTCCACGGAAAGAAATATATTTAAAGTTGTCTCATACTATTTATTTATCAATATAAGTTCTTCAACGAAATTTTTCCATTAATTAAATTCACTCTCAACTTCAGTCTAATCTTACTTATTAAACAATTGCTACTCTTTTTCGCGTAACAAAAATATTTACTGGCTCTTATTTAGCATATAACGAATCCGCGAAATTTTCATTATCAAAACTTAATAGATAAAGTTTAGAAATCACCTCGAGGTATATTTAAGCTCTAATCCACTGGAAAAATGCAATAATGCGAATATATATTTCGAAAAGGGTGTTTTAACGATTACACTATAATATCTGAACCTTTTTATATGCAAAGCAAAACCTACTTAACCATTAAACCTTTTATAAAGTTGTTAGAATCACCGCTAAGGCTCAATTTAGTCCCCGCAACCTGACATATTTAGATGGTAGAGCAATTACCGCTCTACCTCACCTTATTTAGTAGGATGAAGACTAAAATGGGGATGAGTTGGGTATAGGGAAAGCAAAAAAAATGAGATGGAATGTAAAATATTCATAAATGAATTGTTACCGTTTCTATAAAAATGTAGGGTTAATGATATACGATGCAAATCACTTCGCCAAATAGATTTTTCTTGAAGAGATAAAACTATAGTACTTCGACTGAAATATATACAGGACGTCTCATTAGTGACGCTACAACTGTTGAAATTTCTGCATCCATTGATGATATTAACAATGGACAGAGTTTTCAATACCATTACACCAATACTTCACCTACTTTGATGCTACTTATCACGTTCAGATACTGTTAGGGCATGATTTAGAGCGCCATGGGGTTGGATGCTGCACAATGAATTCCTGGATTTAATGACAATATTACTACCAGATCCAGGTGATGTCTACCTAATTTTTAATAATTATTTTTGGCTAGACCAAGAAGTGACCTACCTTGTGATTGACTTAATATATGTTAATAGAAAAAAAAGAAGTATGATATTAGAGCTTAGATATTATTAGCCACATGGGGATATCCTGAATATATTCTATAATGGCTTGATACCCCTGCGGGGGTTTCGCCGCTTCACGTTTTCTAGATCCATTTTTTTGGGGTGAATCAATCCCCGTTTTTCCTTTTAGAGTTTCTCTGTCAATGCTCTCCATAGTTTCCTATCCTTAACTTTGTCCTTCCATCCTCCAATTCCGGCTCTCGTCATATCTTCATTCACCTGTTCCAGCCATTTTATTCTAGGTCTACCCCTACGTTTTCTCTCCCCAGGATCCCATTGTGTCATTTGCAGTGTTATTTCTTGTTCTCCTGCTCTGTATATGTGTCCCAGCCATTTCATTCTTTGCCTTTTTATTTTCCTTACTATGTCCTCTCCTTCCAGTTCTTGCTCAATTTCATAGTTCATTCTTTGTCTGTACTCGTTATCTCTCATTTTCATTGGTCCCAATATTGTTCTCATTATTTTTCTTTTTATTATTCTCAAGTCTTCTTCTTCCTTTTTAGTCAGTGTCATTGTTTCAACAGCCTACAACAGGACGGGTCTTATTAGCACTTTATAAATATTGATTTTGGTTTGTCTTGAGAGTAATTTTTTATTGTCATGGTATTTGCATTAATCATTTTTTCTTCTATTCCCTTTTTCCTGTTTCCAGTATTTGTTACTGTGACATCTAAGTATTTGAATTTCTCCACTTTTTCAAATTCGAAATCTCCGATATTTATTGCACTGGTTTGATTTATTTTACCAAAAATCATTATTTTTGTTTTATCTGCATTTATTTCTAATCCCATCCTACTTCCTTCACTTGTGATTTCCCTTATTGTGTTTTCCAGAATCTCTCTTGTCTTTGATATGATTACTATATCGTCCGCATAGGCAATTATCTGTCTTCCGCTCGTCCTGAGATTGCCTTTTTGTATTCGCCTCATTGCATATTCAAGTGTTTTTTCCAATTAAGATCAGTATAATTGTGCAATGATATAGAAAACCAGGAAAACAATATCTGCTGATCTTCACAATTATCACTTAAGAAGACAGTTTAAAAGTGGAGAACTCCCTAGATTTATCTGTTCATTGACGACTTCATATAGTGGGTTTCTTAAGTGTCTTCTAATTTCCAATTCTTCAAGGAAATCCAGTTCTTGTTTCTTATCCCAAATATATAGTACTTCTAGTTCTGTGTTAGGTATCAACGAATGATTGGTGTCAAGTAGATGTTTTGCGTAGTGGGATTTATCTGGTTGTTTTAATATATATGCCCTCAACTGTTCACTGTATCTGATTTCAAAATCTCTGAGGTTTCGACTGAAATAGACAGCATCACATTCTGGACATTTGGGTTTATAGGTTTGTTCTAACAACAGTCAGAATTAGTTCAGGATCGTCAGAATCATGCGTTCTGCTTGTTTATTGACTGGATCTGGTCTATCTGTTGAGTAACCAGACAAAAAATCGTCGTCAATAAAGATATCAGTATTTAGCTAACAGCTTTATTATAATTTGTTTTGAAAGATCCAAATACTGTACTATTTCAATTACAGCAACGCTGATATGGCTCTCGTGGTTGTTTAGAAGTAACGATACGGGATCGTCTTTAGATAGTTTAGTATGTTCAATAAAAAAACCAAACCACTCTAGAAACAGTTTCTCGTTCGACCATCCTGACGGATTAGCACCCCCCTTATTACCTTTGAGCATATGATTTTTAAAATGCACCCTTGGAAAGATGAACATTGGGGGTAGATGGTTACCAACTGCATTTATCGTTGCTATTAAAATAAGTATTTAGGCCTCGTTCAGCAGAAGTTGAACAGTGGACAAACCTGTTTCATCCACATTAGAAATTCAATGTGGGAGAAATGGTCCATACTTTTCGAGCACTTTTTTTAGGTTTTCAAAAAATGTTTGTAAGTTGTGCCGGGTAAAACTGGTAGAACGTGCTAAGGACATCAATTCTGGTTTCCGTAGAGAAATCTGGGTGTTGAATTTTTTTTTTAAATCCCCTCATCCACTCAGCATCGGCAAGTCTATTTTTATTCCACTGGTGAGGATAACTAAGGTTATTAATTTTGGCATATTCGAAGACTAGTTTCCGCATTTCTTTCTTAGTTAGGCCGTAGTGCATACGAGTGGCCTGTTTGACGTAACTTAAGAGTGCTAGTTCCATATATTTTGTAAAAACCTTTTTGACCGCGTTATTTGGTTTATATTCAAATTTATCTGCTTCATGTTACCTTAAGGCTTTGACAAAACTGCAGCTGCCTCCCGAAATGACATATTATCAATATGTACAACATTTACGGCATTTTCAATGTTGTCCTTGTTAATTTATGTGTTGTTGACTCTTATGTTTGCTGTGTTGTTGGTATATAGATGTTTTACTTTGTGTATTAGATGATCTGGAGTACCCATTTCTCTCAATTTGCACCATATTTTATGACACTTAACGTTAAAGATGACTACCTGAATTGGACAGTGATTTAACTATTGGAGTACAAAAGTGAATTAGCAGGTTTTATACAAGAATAGATAGAAGATAATGAGATATATAAAAACGCAAAAGTATCAAATATAAGATGCGTAAACGGAAGTGAATATACAATATTGAATTAATAAATTACTGCAGAGGAAAAGGAATAAAATGGTATACAACTATACCGTACACACCACATTTGAATAGAAAATCCAAGCGTCTAAATAGAACCCTAATTGATCGTTACTATTTTACAGTCGAATAGATGATTAATTTTGGGGTGAGGCAGCTAGAGTAGCCACACGCATAATAAACCGAAGCCCTACAGAGTCATTACCCATTAATGTGAAACCATCCCAGATGTGGACAAAAGCATTTGCAAAAAACATAGAAGACTTGACAAAGCTTCAAGAAATACATATTCGTAGGTTGTGCAACAAACGGATATCGACTATTTGAGGATGAAAGACAAAAAATAATTATTATAAGAGATGTAGTATTTAAAAAGCCTAAAAATGGAATAAAAACAGCAAATATATCAATAAAAATAGAGGAAATACAAAAAAATCAAGAAGAAAGGTATGAGAATGCCAAATAAATGTCAGAAAGATATGCAAGAGTACGAGAAAACACAGTATGAGACAATTATAGAAAATGAATCATCCGCTGATATAGTTTATTTACGATAAAAAGACGATGATGTCATTTTTAGTTACTTTCCTGCTTATCAGAATAAATATTAATTTACCATCCGTGAATACAATTTATTTTAACAGCCAGGACAATTTACAGCTAACGGGTTGGCAAAACTTCAAGATGTTGTCAAATCAACTGGTAAAATTCCCCAGTTTGTTTTGACGTTCATTGATATTCGATCATCGTCTAATATTTACAAGTTTTTTTGGTGCTTTTAAATTCATTGCTTCTTCAAGATTAAAAAAACAGTTATTTTCATAACTAATTATTTAGGCAAATCTGCAGTGTGTGGTTAATAAAATGCCGAAGCAGCTGAACAGAAAATGTCAAGAGATGGTAACATCTTTGTTAAGCTATTTTGATCGAGAATGCCGAAATGGGGGCCCGCTTCTCCCGATTACTGCTGTAAGAGACGTAAGTAATAGTATTCGCTATTTGTATTCATCATTATTAATATTATTGTTACATATTTAAATGTAAATGATTAAATGTTTTTAATGTTAGGTTAGGTTAATTAAACTTGATAATATATTATTCTTTCATAAATTGAAGTAATTATATTGTAGAGAGTTGCAGAAGCTTTACAACTTAGCGTTACCACTGTTTACCGTATTTCCGCCAAGCACAATAAAAGTGAACAGCCTAAAAGCCCACCTAAAAAGAGACAACGCATAAAACCTACCGTTGAAATTGATAACTTTGATCAAAATGCTTTCCGAAATGTATGGAAACAGTGAGTATTGTAATAAACACAAGATATGACATAGGAAATTTTAAGAACGCCCTATATAAACAAATTTTTCTTAATTCGAAATAATTAATAAATGTTGACCTCCAAGATAGAAATTGATACAAACAACTTTTGTTATAGCAAGGTTAATAAACATCACATCTGATGGTTGTGTCATGCTTTGTTTATCAATAAAGCTAATCAATACGTTACAAATTAGAATAATGAAATAGAAAACTAACCTTCACACAAGGGCATAGACGAGGTAATGTTAGAATAAATAACAAGAATTTTTGAATCTAGAGTAGAGAGACAGGAACTCTCCCGAAGTGGCCAGTCTAAGTACGGACGGCCCCTTTACCATCAACAGTAATATTGTGGAGTTGTGACTTGTGATATTCCAAAACGTAAGTTTTTAACGTATAATTAATTTTTATATATTGTATTGATCTGTTTTATTATATTTTCATTGACTTAACTGGGTGTCCCAAAAAGGTAAGGGAACCCATATTTTCGGTCATATCGAGTGTACCATTTACATCTGCGCCCCTCCTCTACTATTAGAGTCTAAAATATATAGTCATATACGGAGATATCGTATGTTCGAGGATCATCTCCCTATATATTGCTTTTCTGTATTTGTGCAAGGATATTATATTGTACAGGGGGATCATATTTATTCCGATTTAAAAAAGTTTCAACCGATATTTTATTACCGTATTTTTACAGGATATCCACCTACCCGAGATATCATAATTAATCTACTAAATTGTCAAAATTTTGTCGATATAGATTTTTTTTATATCGTATAGGTTATCCAATTTCACGAGAATCATAATTCGAATTCAAAATTTGGTTGATATAGATTTTTTTTACTATATTGTACAGGTTACCCAATTTCACGAGATTCATAATTATTTTTTTGCGACTTCAAAATTCTATTGTTATTATATGATTTACTGTAGTGTATAGGGTACCATAATTATTCCGATTAAATTCCAAAAGTCCTGTTCGATACTTTGGTATTCTTATATCGCATAGGCTATCCAAAAATCATGAGATAGCCAGGTTATTATATTTTATTCGATTCCAAAAACTCACTACTATATTTTTTTTTATTTTGTAATATATACTTGTACATACTTAACCTTCCAGTTATTTCCTTTAACCCCAGCCCATACCCTCGTACCAGCAAATAGGACGGGCTGACTCGATCTGCATTGCGAACTCAGGCTTGGCACATTGTATAAGCCCAAGAGGCCCCACGAAGACCTTGATCGCTCGTGCCAGGAAAAACCCCTCCGTCGAGGTAACCCGCAGGGAGATTCCTGGTTCTAAATTTTGTGCCTTAAGGCACTGGTGACAGCACGCTGCAACGATTTCTAGGATAGGAGTATACAGTACGGCCCTTCCGGTCACTACAATCAGAGAGATAATCCATGAGCCGAGTTATTACACTGGTGACAGCGGTGGGATATCAGCAACATCGGCTGAGTTGATCACTGCTTCATTATAAGAATGAAAATAGGAACTACCCATTTATTAGAGTGGTAAGAATGTAATAATAGGGATAATACCGATCCTATTTATTAGAGTATATTGAATTTACTGTTTTATTTTATTCACAATTAACTAACACAATATTTTTTCAAAAGAACACATAACCTTGAAAACTTCAAGAGACAAACTCCAGGAGCGTGAACTCATTAATGGTTGTTTAACATCACTCTGGAAGATAGTGAAAAATATTGGATTCAAATACCAAAAAGATTATACTCGTCGTGGTTTAATGGAGTTGCCACATATTGCATTAAAACGTGTACATTTTCTACATGAATATGTCAAGATAAAAAGGGAAGGTTTATATCAATTCGTGTTTTTGAATGAGACCTGGATATTTAAAGACGGTACTGTTGGACGTTCTTGGCAACATTCTAAATATAGAAGCGTGAAAAAAACTAAAACTGGTGGTCCCAGGTAATTGAATAATAAAATTTGGCAATTAATTTATAATGTACTAACATTCCTGCCATTTTAATACCTTTGCAAATATTTACTAGTCACACTATTTTGTTTAAATCTATATAATTATTAATAGTTATTTTGAGCTATGCAGTCTATCTAGAAAACCTAGTAGTAATTTGTTATTTCCTTATTGTAGGTATATAGTATTGCATGCCGGTCCCTCTTCTGGATTTATTCCTTCCAAAAAACAAGATGGTGATTACCACGGTGGAATGAACCAAGAAAATTTTTGCATTGGTTTGAATACCAGCTTTTAGTGAACTTGGAAGAGCCTGCCACAATTGTAATGGATAATGCAAGTTATCACAGTACAGTGATCAATAAAGTACGAACAACAGCTACCAAAAAGGCTGATATACAGAACTGGTTGATACAAAATGATATTCCTTTGGAAAATACTTTCCTCGAAACCCAATTTTCGAATTTAGTACAACGGTAAGTAATAATAATAGTTTATTCAATAAAATGTTTACATAGGTTATGGTAACAATTTCGTAAATATTATGAAGAAACTTCACATAGCCCATAAGACCGTAAGTGGTTGAGGATGGAAAAGTTGATATAAACATTTTTCAATATATTATGGTAATACTTAGATAACTTATTTTGTTTAAATATATGCATTTTTGTAGGAATAATCCACCAACAGTATATGAAGCTGACATATTATCTGAAAAATATGGTCACAAAGTGCTTCGACTTCCCCCTTACCACTGTATGTTCAACCCAATTGAACATATTTGTGGCATAGTTAAATTTTTTTATAGAGATCATGTGGGAACTGATGGTTCTTCAACAGAACAAGCAATAGGTGTATGGAAAAAGTCTTTAGAAAAAGTGACTCCTATGTTTGGTCAAAGACAGTAGAGCACACTGAAAAAAGTATACAAGATGGGTGGGATAGAGAAGTAGTATTTGATAGACAGGATGTGCCTCCAATTATTATTAATTTTGACAGTGACGATGAAGATAGTGATGATTTTGTAGTGGAGTAGTGGAAATCTTGTGTTTTATTTTTCGTATATTTTTATACAATGAGCTTTATTTCCACCTTTTCAAAATCATTAATAACTATTATTAAATTAATTAGGTACAGTTATTTTATAATACACGAATCGAAACAACTACCACAGTATCTCTACATAAATAATACTGATAAAATGGGAGATTTTTTATTTTTATATATTGTAACAAAATTTTATTTTGTGTATCTATACTTTCCTTCTCCATTCTATTTTTATTATAATAAATATAATAGATATTTTATAAAGAAACAATATTTAAATTTGCATGAAGATGATTACAGCTTGTATTGATTCCTTTTAGCGTAAACCCTTGCACAGTGCTCTTGAAGATGGTTCTATAGAGGATAGAATAAGGTATAAGGACCTACAGTTCGTCATTTAACTATCTTCTATGTAAAATAATTAAATGTTAATTCGAATATAAAATGACTGGTTACTGTTTCTTGTATCTCATCCATAGTTTTTCATGAATAAATATTTATATTAAGTTAATCAAGCCTATCATACAAGCTTTTTATTTCTAAATAAATATTTATGACTCACGCCCCACGAGGCGCGGAACAATGAAAAAGAAGAACTTTCAATCTAACATCAAATTGACTTTTCTAATTTTCGTTAAGTAAAGGAAAAAACTACAGCTTGGCAACATCACAGTATTTTGTTTTGCAACGTCATCATCTTTTTATCGTAAATAAAATTTAAAAATTCTCGGAAAAACCAAACAGAAACATTACAAAATAAAGATGTAAAAGAAAAAGTTACAGATGATGAGAATGAGATAGAATATATTTATGAAGAAAGTGATATAAAGGAATCAATTTAGGACAAGGAAGCAGAAGCATAAGAGGAAGAAAAAATTAAAGCCTAGTCGTTATGATAATTATGTTCTATTGGCATATAATGAAGCAATACAAAGTGATGAAAAGTAATATTGTAAACAAGCAATAGAATATGAAAAAGAATAATTGGAAAGAAACTTTTCATGGGAATACGTAGATCGAGATGAAGCCAAGAACATGAAAATGTTGACAAATAAATGAGCTTTCAAAATTAATGATAATGGCACCTATAAGGCGAGATTAGTAGTTAGGGGTTGTCTACAAACTTACGGGATTGACTATGATGAAGTATTCAGTCCAGTTGTTAATATCAACTCATTAAGAACACTGGTAGCTACGTCAGTATAACAAGACTATCAGATGAAGAAATTTGACAGCAAAACTGCAATCCTCTATTGAACTATAACGGAACAAATATATATGCAAATTCCCGAAGGATCGAAGAACAACCACAGAAGATATAAAAACTCAAAAAACCCTTATATGGTCTCAAACAAGAAAATCCATGAAGCATACATATGTTTCTATATTAAATTCTGTTTTGGATATAACTTCTGACTTTTTGTTGAACTTTTTCCAACTAACCTTACAACGCGACTGGGCCCATAACCTATTGAAGTGTGTCATAACTTTAACAGAAAATCAATAAGATTCTCATATGTGAGGCCCTGAATAGTATCCAATCACAAAATTGGTCATTTGTATATATCCGGAGGCTTCATAGTGCTAAGAAACCGAAATTTCTCCAAAAATGACGAAAAATGTGGTAGATCAGGATTTGTAGGTCCCTTTGTACCGGCTCTGCTGACCTGAAAATCAGTAGAGCTCATCTGTGAAATACCTTGAACAATATACGATCATAAAATTGGTCACTTGAATACAATTCCAAAGCTGTAACACGACCAACCCTATTTTTCTCTTTTTCTCGCTGAAAAAAAAACAAAAAATAACTGCAGAGATTTCAAGTTACAAATAATGCTTGCTATATGTGAAACTAGAAACATTTTTTTTCAATATGAAACTATAATACTTAAATCAAAGATAACACTCGCATCTGCTTTACTATCACAGATTCGCATATATCCCATTCATAATTCAACATCAGTGCTCGCATATCTTGTTATAGTCAGGATTCCAGGAGAGTTGACTCTAGCGATGAGACAAATATACACATAATATACATACATACACTAACACATCCTTGTGAGGATGAAACGACGTGGGTCAGAATCCACGATCCTCATCCGTTCGGACAAGTTTACATTCATGTTACATTCATGAGACGACCCTTCACGACAAACTGCACTCGTGCCCTTTCACGATGAACCTTCTCTTCGTCTTTAACGACCCCAAAGGCTTTGTATTCCCCAATGTTCGCCTTTTCTACTTATACTTCGTACCATCACCTTAATATGCTCTCGAATCTTGACATCCTTTGATTCTTAATTCGGTAAAGTTAAAAGTGTGAATGTTGATTGAAGACAAAGTAGATACTCGATTTCAATGGAAATAAAGTGCATTTGTTGCATAACAAAGACGAGGAAAATTTTGAAAATTGTTTTGTCAAAGTGGAAACGTCTGCCATCGATGTCTGAGAGTAATTAGAATTTTTGTGTTAAAATTAATATCTGCATTCATCTGTGATTTAAGAAGAATCGTATTTTTCAAGTTAGTTTACCGTTTGAGGATGTGTACCCAATATTACCATTTGAAATTTAATTATTCAAATTGTAATATGTTGAAGAATAAACAGTACTATTTCGATTACATGAAAAAATAACATAGCATAGGTTTAAGAGATAAAATTGACTAGATAATTACACAATATAGGGGAGACTGGGGTACATTTGAAGAAAAACTAATTTAGTCCAATTAAAATCAAATGTAATTTTTTCCAAAGAGTTTTAAATATTTTAGCATAAAGTGGAACTCATTTGGGATCTAAATTAACCAACAAATTTGGAAAGGCAAACATAATAACTTGAAAAAAAAATTCTATCCTCTGCATTTGTTCAATTCTACCCCTTAGTTGGGACAGATTTGAACAGTTGTGGGGCAGTTTTGAACAAACCTCAAAAATCGATTTACGTAAACTAAAATGACCTATAAATACAAAAAAAAATCCCAATGGCACAGGACCAATTGGACAGGCTTATTTCAGTAACATGTTTGCATAAAACCGAAAATAAAAATATAGATACGAAAGTAATAGAATGTTTTGAGATGTACAAACAACCAAAGTAACATTCTGGCATCACATCTAAAATAAAAAAAATTTCTGGTAAATTTGTGAGTTTTCTCAAATAAATGTTTTAATGTACGATTTAGAGAAAAATGTTAAATACAAAAGTTGTAGAACGTGTTAAGGTCTATAAAAAATCTTTGTAACTTTTTTGCGTCAAATGAAAAACAAATGAAATACTATTTTTTTTTCAACTTTGACAGGCCGCCATTTTGTTTTTACTGGGCCGATTTGGCTCAATAACGAACTCGTCCAAGATTTTTGCCTAACCAATTTTGTAGCGAGTTTGGTTTCGATCCGTCAAAAAATACGCCCTCTATCGTGCTTACAAATTCCGTTATAATTTGTGAAATTTCTTAAATAGATGTTTTAATGTACGATTTAGAGAAAAATGTTAAATACAAAAGTTGTAGAATATGTTAAGGTCCATGAAAAAGCTTTGTAACTTTTTTGCGTCAAATAAAAAACAAAGGAAATACGATTTTTTTTTAACTTTGACAGGCCGCCATTTTGTTTTTACTGGGCCGATTTGTCTCATAAACGAACTCGTCCAAGATTTTGGCCTAACCGATTTTTGTGGCTAGTTTGGTTTCGATCCGTCAAAAAATACGCCCTCTATCGTGCTTACAAATTCCGTTATATATATATATATTATAACCTTTGGAACGGAGGGTGATTTTGGCATCTAGGAACACCAAAACGAAAAACTGCATTGAAATTTTTCCGAAGTCACGTCATGCTACTCTCTACAATAGCCCTATTTCATTCTGAAATAAGCCTAAAAAACAAAATAGTAGCTACTATCCTTAAAACTAGAGAAGTCGACCTTAAATGAGTAAAGTAGCAGCTCTTTCAGCTCCCCCAGAAGTATCAGGTGCCGGCAGTTTCATTTTGATGTCTTCTTTCTCTACGACACTCATGTCCTCTTTTCCATGGAAGTAAATTTTCCATGTATTCTCCTTTATCTTCATAAATTTTACCCTGTACGGATTTTCTTCCACGATTTCTTCAATTTATCCCACAAACAAGAATCTGGATTTTTTTGTATTAAATGATACAAGAATAAAATCATTCAACTTCTAGTCTGAGACATTAGTTTCTTTATGCTCGACCTCTAAATCACTAAAGGTTTCTAATTCATCAGAGGACTCGTCATGTAGGGATATATCTTCATCTTCTGATTCAGAGATTGATACTTATAGCGATTTACAGATGTTTTTCTTAACCTGACGAATTTTTTCTGGTTTTGTTTTCGTAAGCTTCATTTTTTTGGACTTTCCAGTTGTTCATCTTCTAGTCTAAATTTTTCAGGGGTTTCTGTTGAAATACGTGTTTTCCCTTTTCTCCTTCCTCTAACATGTTCTGGTGAAATCAGCACTAATGTTTTATTGTGAGCGGGATCGATTTGGATGGTTTCGGAATCTTTGCTACATCTAGGTATGTAGCTCGAGTCGATGCTTGAAGTAGGCACGTTTGGACATACATTTATATCTTTGCTGGGGATGGAGCAATTATCTGTATCAGACGATGCCGTCTGTGCTATAGACTCGCCGACTGGCTCGTCTGAAATGTGTCTATCCGACAACAGACCTCAAAAAATCTTCGTCTGTAAATACCTGACGATTAAGTGGCCAAAGTCCAGGCTTCTTAAATGAAGAAATAATGTTTGCTCTTGTGAATGATGAGTCTAATGCTCTAGTAACTATGGAGGGAAGATTGTGGATAGAAATAGTTTTTCCAGGATGGTTAGTCAACCAGTCATTTTGTGCAACTTTTGTCTTCGCCTTAAAAGGTCCCAGCACACCAACATCTAGCGGCTGCAGCTTATGGAAACAATGGGGCGGGAAAGTTACTAAATTCATGCCGTTTTTTCGAGCATAGTTGATGGCCGGCGTCAAGAGAACAGTGGCTCTCGTGATTATCCACGAGGATAAGAATTGGATTTTCAGAACTGCATTTCGTATGATTCACTATATGTTTCAGAACGTGTAAGAATAGAGCACGCGTCATCCAGTGGCTTCCTGGGCTGTTGGTCAGCACAATACTACCGGGTGGACCGTCATCAACCATTGAATCATTTACTCTTCCTCGGGGATAAATAAATACTGGTGACAAGGCTGATCTTTACAATTATCACTTAAGAAGACAGTTTAAAAAAACTCCCTAGATTTATCTGTTCATTGACGACTTCATATTGTGGGTTTCTTGAGTGTCTTCTAATTTCCAATTCTTCAACGAAATCCAGTTTTGGTTTTTTATCACAAATATGTAGTACTTCTAGTTCTGTGTCAGGTGTCAGTGAGTGATTGGTGTCAAGTAGATGTTTTCTATTGAATGAATTCTTTGGTTTACACTTTTACTAAAAAATCTAAATACTTATGGTGTTCTAAAAACAAGGTGACTTTTTACGTTTCTTTAGAAAGATTGCCTCATTCATCAATATTAATCTCTCTCAGATATAATAAACGGTTATCTGCGCTTTCTTCAATTCTCGAAACCCTTCTGATTTTGTCTTTTACGTAAAGTAAGTAAAGTAAAGTTTTTGACCAATAAATAACAAACCAGCAAATACGAACAATTTCTTAACACAATCGGAACATAACTTCAAGGTAATATCTCTTAATAATTGTCGCCTGACATTCTGGCAGGGGCTCTCTATTGTAATTGAAAAGTTAACAATAAGGCACTTTCAGTATCTGAAGACAACAACTTGGTTATTAAAACACTCACCAGACAGGGTAACTGTAAGTGATGGTATTGGATCATGAATTTATTGAGAACAAACCTTTTTATTTACAACAAAACATATAATAACTCAAGCAAGAAAAATATTTGCCTCTAGTGTCAATCTTTCTTTTCAAACAACAAATTTTGTTTCTTTTTTATGACGCTGTTTTTGCCTTGTACCAAAAGGCTCAACAGTTGGTCAAGTGGTGGCAAATAGTGTGTTCAGTATGAATATCGTCAAGAGTTCCAGAAATTCCAACTTTCATATTTTAATGTTTTTCTTATTTATTTAAAAGTTTTATCACGACTGGTGGAATAAATATATACACACGGTAGGTCGATTCACTTAATTTATTTATTCACTAATTTATAATTAATACAGATTTTATTCACTAACACTAATTTATATAAACACTTCACTACTGTTTATTTCCTCACAACTCAATTTATATAAATACTTTACTATTGCACTATTACACTGTTCTGTCACGAGATCATATTGTGAATTAAAACTCCGTTGGTAGGTAGTCGCTTATATATTAGGTGCCTTATATTCCGGAAACTTCTCGATTGTGGCTCTCAAAAACAATCGACCACCCTGGAAATGTTTAGATAAGAATGCTACAAAAAATAATGATAAATAATTTCGAAGAAATATCTGTGCCTTCGCCAACATTTGAACAATAATACTCTGACCAATCATACTCTTTTTCAACAAATCTAGATGATTCATGAGCAATTTCGAAAAAAATTCGCTGCTACATAGTGATTTTATTTGCAGTTCAAAAATGTGTCGATTGCACCCACTGAAAATACATACATCATTATTAACCAAAATTGGAGAATTGCCAAATAACAAACAATAGGTATTTAAATAAATTACGAAAAAGTTTTATAACAGAAGAAATTTTAATTATTATATTTATGAAACAGCAGAACCTATCGAAAATAAATCAAAAATAGCTGGTGATATTTTTAAACGTCGAAGCTGACCTAATAAAATTCGTTATATTTATAAATTTATCAATCAGTTCGGATCGGACAGACCGTTGAGATTTTTTTTATTTCAAAACCGTTATTGAAGTTTCATTGATTCAATTTGGATTTTTCAGCAAAGCAACTTTGAATTATTGCTGACATTATTTTGTACGCTACATTTGAGAGAGTTAGTTATACCTCAATAGTTTTTGCACTCCTGCTGCTGTGTTCCTATTCTTCAAGCATTCCTCTGTTACATTTTCTTCGTTTTCTTTATAGCTTTCTTCCTCTGTTGTATTATCTGAGAATTAGCAGTTCCTCGAAATATGCTTTCCAAATTTGTTTATATTGTTTCTTCTTATAATCGCTGTTTTTATTCCTTACGCCTCTAAATTTACCTTCATTTTTTTATAAAATGCTTTTGTGATTTATTAGTTCTCTCATATCCTATGTTTCATTTTTTGTCAAATTTTCTCTTAGCTTTTCTTATTAATTTGTTACAATTTTTTCTTATTTTCTCATATTTTTCTCTATCTTCTCAGTTGTTTGTGATTATTCATTTTACTCTACCATCTCCTTTTTAATTGATTCAATAAATACTAAAAAAATTCTTTGAAATGGAATGTTCTAACGAATTCAACAAACAGTACCTTTTTGGAGTTAATTCAAACATAAATTAAAGTTACATTAAGGCATGGACGTGTTTATTTTCGCTCCCGATTTATAGCAATATTCTCGGTCATTTCGTGTGTGATATTGTTTAAAATTTGACTATGCAATAATTTGGTTGTCGTGCATTGTCTTCTGTAGTTTGTTTCTTTTTTCTGGGACTGGGACTTGAAATGAGTAATTTTATAAACATTCCCAGTCAAAGTTCGGCTTGAATTTAGATTTCGAACACATTAATTACTATAAACAGTTCTTACAGTTTTTGTTGAATAGATAATGGAATTTTAATTTGTTTTGGTCGAAGGATACCAGTCTGTGAACTTTGCACCCAAGGAATTACCGGTAAATCGCTCGGTCTCAAATGTTGTGGTAGCTGTCAGAAATTCTATCACGCTAAATGTGTAGGTTTATCTAAGGCGGACGTGTCACGATATCAGGCTCCGGGTTTATCCTGGATCTGTTCAATTGCAGACGTTCGACTGATTTCTTTAAAAGGCGTTCAGTCATCGTCGCTGAGGAGGATGCTGATGATTTTCCATTAGAAGATACCTCTTCGTCACAAACGGTAAATATTTTACAAGATATACAGAATGATATGGCATCAATGAATACGAAATATGGAAATTGGTTGCAGTCTGTCATTTTTTGTAGTGATGCTATCACAACTTTTGAAAATACTGTATTGGCTCTCACTACAAAGATTAGAGAAGTCGAGAGATTGTCAAGAGAAAATCTAAACTTAAAGAACGACGTAAAATTTTTAAATTCTCAAGTGGATACACTGGAGCAACAGCTAAGGGCTAATGAGGTTGAGATTTGTGCAGTCCCTTTTAGAGATAATGAGAATATCTTAGATATCGTTTCCACGATAGGCTCGGCAATCGATGTTCCAATCTCTGACGTTGATATTGATTCTTTTTACCGTTCCTCTACTCCTAGAACAGATCTTCCCAGAGCAATTATTCTGAAATTCTCTAAGAAAATGAAAAGAGATGCATTTTTGGCTGCAGCATAAGCTAAGCGTCGTCAATATGGAAGCGTTGCAGGATTGAAAGTAGCAAATATCTCTGAAAAATTATATATCAATGAACACTTGAGATGAAAAAATAAAAAAACTACTTCGAGAAACCAAAATAGTTGCTAAATCCAAACAATTTAAATATATTCGGACAAGAAATGGAGTCATATTTGCGCAAACAGGTCTCGAATAATAAAAATATCTTGTGATGGCGATATTGATCAATTTACTTAAACGTCAATTAGCTTTGTACTCACAACCTAATTTAGATATTTTTGATCACTGATATGGCGGGTGATTCTACGCTGTCTTTATTATATCAAAATGTCCGTGGACTAAATTCAAAAATTACCACTATATTTCAAAATATACTAAATTGTGAGCAAAATGTCATCTGTCTCACGGAAACGTGGCTAAATGCATCCATATTAAGTAAAGAAATGTTTTCATCATACAAAGTTTATCGACGGAATAGAGAAACGAGTTCATCCATAAAACATACAGGAGGTGGTGTCCTCATAGCCGTCTCCGAAGAGTTAACTAATTATTCTTGGCAGTCCGAAGCAGAGGATGTATGGGTCACCATCGTCCCTCTTAGTGGACTTCGAAAGGTGCATATTGGGTGTGTTTACATACCTCCCAGAGACATGGCTGCATTAATTTTTTTCTGTACTAAGCTTATTGATATTTACTTAAATAATATTAACGATACTTTTATCATATGTGGAGATTTCAATATTCCTGAAATTAAATGGTTATTGAACGAGGGAGATTATTGTCAGCCAAATAATTATATTAATCCTAGATCTAGCTTATTAGTGGACACTATGTCTCTGGTTGATATGGTTCAGTATAACCCAAATGTGAATATATCTGGCAACACTCTAGACCTCATATTTAGCAGTAGTTTTTCAATCAAAAATGTACGTCTTTCATCCAATCCATTAGTTCCCGAGGATCAGTACCACTGTACCTTGGAATTCGATATGGATATTCCTATCAATATTTGTTGTTAATCAATATCGCTGGAATTTTAATTTGGCAAATTATCACGAAATTAACCGACTTTTAGGTAGTGTTAACTGGGCAGCTAAATTTCATTCAATTGACATAAATAAAGCAATTAATCTGTTTTACAATAATATTGACCGGATCGTTCACTTACATGTACCTCAATATCCCAGCTATTATAAAAAATACCCTCATTGGTTCTCTTCTTCTACAATGAAAGTGATTAAAGAAAAAATTAAATTTCACTGTCGATGGAAGAAATACCATAATAATTTAGATTACGAGGCAGATCAAAATTTTTAATAAATGAAGATTATAAAAAATACTTGACTACTGTAGAAACGAATATTATTCATAATTCTAAATATTTTTGACAATTTGTAAAAAGCAAAAAAAAGCAAAAATGTCCCTAATAATTTGCTCACGTCTTAGGGCACTACTACAGATTACAGAAAATTTGTGATATATTTTCAGATTATTTCTCTTCTGTTTTTGTAAGTAGTTATGCTAGTAACTTTGGTAATATGTATACTAACACACCACTGAATATTTGTAACTACACAATTACTCGGGAAACTATTGATAACAAAATTGAAAATTTACCCAATAAAGGTCCTGGGCCAGATGAATTACCTACTGATTTTATTAAAAATTGTAAGGAATCGCTAATAGAACCATTATTTTTGCTATTTAATACATCTCTCAGTTCAGGTCAATTTCCTGATACATGGAAAACAGCCTTTATTACACCAATTCATGAATCTGGAAACAAGAGTAGAGTTGAAAATTATAGACCTATTTCTAAATGAAACATCTTTAGTAAGGTGTTTGAAAGTATCATTTTTGATTTTCTTTATCATGACGTAAAAAACCTACTTAACATTGAACAGCATGGCTTCATGAAAAAACGTTCGGTAGATACAAATTTATTCCTATACGTAGAATACGTACTTAAAAATCTAAGAAATAGGCATAACGTTGAGTCTGTATACTGATTTCAGTAAGGCCTTCGACACAATCGATCATTCCGTCCTTGTCTCAAAACTTTCTGAAGTCGGTATACATGGTAATTTATTAAGATGGTTAGACTCATATGTCAGGTCACAACAAGTAATTTCAGGTGCTCTTAAATCTACTACTTCAGGAGCACCTCACGGGTCCCATGTAGGTCCTTTACTTTTTAATTTATATATAAATGACATCTCTAGTTGCTTTCAATTTGCTAATTTTGTTATGTATGCCAATGATTTGGAAATATATCATTCAATCTCATGTGCATACGGCAGAGTTCGATTGCAAGAAGACTTAGACAGTTTATCCGACTACTGTGTGAGAAATAATTTTTTTTAAAATGTCTCAAAGTGTAATTATACAGGGTGTTCATTTCAGGACTTCCTACCATAATTTTCTTGAAATGTGTGTATTTAAAAAAAATTCTGGGACACGTCAACAAATATATCGAAGGGGACAACTTTTTATCATAAAGGCAACGTGCCCCCTTTCACCCCCCGCTAGGAGGAGTTGCCAGCTTCAAAATCCTTAATGGGAAGGGGTATCGAGTTATACCTCATTTTAAAGGTCTTTTTCATCTCTACACGTCGGCTTTTGTTTTTTTATTTGATCGATTTGTTGTCGAAATATTTAGGAAAATCTGTTTGCTGCTTCGTACCATTAAAATAAAAACTGCAATTGTTTGTTTTGTTATTCCTTTCAACTTTTTTGTATAAAAAAATGCAAAAAAATTTTTTTGATAGAGAAAATAAAAGACATGATACCTATTGAATTGTACACCATACTTTCACCAGTGGTGTGAAAAAGCAATTTATTAAAAATGGTTTACACTTTAGCTGAAAAAGTTGAAATAGTGTTAATTTACGGCGCCGAAAACCAATGTGCTCGACGAACTGCTGCAATATTTAACGAAAGGCACCCAGATAAGAACACCTCTCATAGGTATGTCCTAAATCTAATCGCCAAATTTACTCAAACAGGATCTGTTGCAAATTTAAAACATGATCAGCCAAGAGTTTTGAATGGAGCCACTCAAATTGAAGTGTTTTGGTATGAATCCTAATACTTCGTTACGTACCATTTCTGCTGCAACTGGAATTTCCTTAGTCTCTGTCCACAAAATTACAAAAATTAATAAATTCCATCCCTATAAAATGAAAGTATGTCAAGAGTTAAGTGAAGACGATTTTGACAGAAGAATTGAGTTTTGCGAACAAATGACTACAATTATTAATAACAATACCGAATTTTTAAAAAATATTTGCTTCACTGATGAGTGTACTTTTTATTTAAATGGTTTTGTCAACAAACATAATTGCAGATATTGGAGCAATGAAAATGACCATGTATTTGTCGAAGGGCATACCCAGCATCCCCAAAAAATTAATGTATGGGCCGGTATACTAGGAAATCAAGTAATTGGTCCATTGTTTATAAATGGAGATCTAAATGGTGAGATGTACTTGAATATGCTAGAAAATACGATCAACCCGTTAATTACCGAAACAATTGAAAATCAACTGGATAGAGATGGCAACAACTTTCTTGACGAAAATGGGATATTTTCAGCAGGATGGAGCTCTCCCCCATTATGTGCTTCCGGTCCGTCAATGGTTAAATAATGTATTTCCCGGTAAATGGATAGGGCGAAGAGGACCTGTAGAATGGCCAGCTAGGTCCCCAGATATAGCACCATGTGATTTTTTTCTATGGAGACATTTAAAATCAGTTGTTTCCACACCCCCGCCACAAAATATAGGAGACCTTCGACAAAGGATTACTGCAGAATGTCGAGCAATTCGAACAGAAGTGTTTGAAAATGTGCGTCACGAATTTGAACAGCGGTTATACCATTGTTTGGCCAACAATGGGCAACATTTTGAGCAATTATTAAATTAAATTAACTGTCTCGACCCTTACTTCGTGGAATATGCTCATATTAGTGTTTTCAAATGAAACTCACGGTCTCTAGTTAATTCCACAATATAATAAAAGTTATTGAAAATTCTAAAAAATTGACAATTTTTTAGAATTTTCAATAACTTTTATTATATTGTGGAATTAACTAGAGACCGTGAGTTTCATTTAAAAACACTAATTATTAAATTGAAAATCTGTGTACAATATTGTAATTTAGTTTTGATAAAAGGAATGAGAATAAACAGTTGCAGTTTTTATTTTATTGGTACGAAGCAGCAAATAGATTTTCCTAAATATCTCGACAACGAATCGATCAATTTGAAAAAAACAAAAACCGACGTGTAGAGATTAAAAAGACCTTTAAAATGAGGTATAATTCGATACCCCTTCCTATTTAAGATTTTGAAGTTGGCAACTCCCCCTGGCGGGGGGTGAAAGGGGGCGCGTTGCCTTTATGATAAAAAGTTGTCCCCTTCGATATATTTGTTGACGTGTCCCAGGATTTTTTTAATACACACACTTCGAGAAAATTATGGTGGGAAGTCCTGAAATGAACACCCTGTATAATTACACTTTGAGACATTTAAAAACAAATTATTTCTCACACAGTAGTCGGATAACAAATTTAGCAAATTGAAAGCAACTAGAGATGTCATTTATATATAAATTAAAAAGTAAAGGACCTAAATGGGACCCGTGAGGTACTCCTGAAGTAGTTACCACAGCATCAGATTTAAGAGCACCTGAAATTACTTGTTGTGACCTATTTCTGACATATAAGTCGAACCATCTTAATAAATTACCATGTATATCGACTTCAGACAGTTTTGAGACAGGGACGGAATGATCGATTTTGTCGAAGGCATTACTGAAATCTTAGTGGACTTCGAAAAGTGCATATAGGGTGTGTTTACATACCTCCCAGAGACATGGCTGCATTAAATTTTTTCTGTACTAAGCTTATTGATATTTACTTAAATAATATTAACGATACTTTTGAAAGTTGTCCCCTTCGATATATTTGTTGACGTGTCCCAGGATTTTTTTCAAAAATACATACATTTCGATAAAATTAGGGTGGGAAGTCCTGAAATGAATACAATTTTCTCGTTGTAATTTAGACTTGAAATACAATACATATGAAATTGCTAATAGCGTATTACACGCTGTAGATACGGTTAGGGATCTTGGTAT
Organism: Galeruca laticollis; assembly: GCA_963921935.1. Taxonomy (NCBI): domain Eukaryota; kingdom Metazoa; phylum Arthropoda; class Insecta; order Coleoptera; family Chrysomelidae; genus Galeruca; species Galeruca laticollis. Next base: position 243,734,972 of record OY998177.1, on the reverse strand, counting down.
TCTTCTAAACTCTAAATTACTTTTCGATCGGAATATTTGTAATATAACTAGAAAAGCTAATCAGCAGTTGGGCTTCATATACAGAACATGTTTCGAACTTCAAAATCCTCTTACCGTTAGATCATTATATATGGCATACGTAAATAGTATATTAACGTTTGGTTCTACTATTTGGAACCCGCGTTATTCGGTCTATATTTCAAAATTAGAAACAATCCAGATCAAGTTTATTTCATATTGTGAAAGAAAATTTTATCCCGATGTGGATAGGCAACGTATTCGTTCTAATTTAAAGATAATTTCACTACAGCATGGTAGGCAAATTGCGGATGTACTGTTTATCCACAAAATCCTCAATTACAATATAGATTGCCTTGAACTTACAAACTTCATAACACTTCGTATTCCCAGCCACTCAAATAGAAACAATTATACCTTTATAGTCGCGTCAACGCCTGAGGAAATAGGGATGAACCTGGGAAAGTGGTGCGACAGGACGGATCGGGATGCGGTTTTCTGCATTCTCTTCCACAAACGATTATCACGGAATGTGGGGCGGTAGATTTTCCCTCCCACCGAAAATTGCATTGCTGCAGGCCAAAGTGCACGCGAAAACGCATTATCTGGGAGGCCTTTTGGAAGATTTTCAAATTTGATAAATAAGGGTCAGAACTGGCCCGGATCGGGTAATCGGGGATTTTCGAGGCCGCTGATCACGACTATAATGTTCAAATTGACCTCCGAATACCTGGTGCACCAGAACCTGACCCTAAACGTCATCTCCGGGGGTTTTCAAGACACAATCAAAGAAGGTCAACCAAAAGTCATTTTGGGGGGTTTTTTGGCCCTCTGAATCCTAATCTGGCATCGGCGAGTACCCCATTTGCACCTGGTGCACCGAAACGCGAGCTATAACCTCATCTCCGAGAGTTTTCTTGAGAAGAGTGCCAAAAACAACCCGAAAATCATAATAGGGCAGTTTTGTGGGGCGGTGGTTCCGAATTTCACGTCGAAACCAACCTTCTCGACCCCTACCGCGCTGGGATTTTTATCTTTACATCTTGTGGAATTATTGATTCTACTTAAATAATGCTGGTTTTGGTGAGTTTGTTGGGGTCGTATCTGTACAACTCTCGGAGGTGACGTTCAAGCCCAGGTTTCGGTGCACCAGGTGCCGGTGGGGTGCTCGCCGATGCCAGATTTGGATTCAGCGGGGCAAAAAAACCCCCAAAATGGTTTTTGGTTGACCTTCTTTGATTGTGTTAGGAAAACCCCCGGAGATGACGTTTAGGGTCAGGTTGTGGTGCACCAGGTGTTCGGAGGGTTGTTTCCGACGTGACAATCAGGACCACCGCCCCACACAACTGCCCTCTTATGGTTTTTGGCACTCTTCTCAAGAAAACTCTCGGAGATGACGTTCTAGCCCGGGTTTCGGTGCACCAGGTGCCAGTGGGGTGCTCGCCGATGCCAGATTTGGATTCAGCGGGCCAAAAAAAACCCAAGATCATTTTTGGTTGACTTTCTTCGATTGTGTCAGGAAAACCCCCGGAGATGACGTTTAGGGTCAGGTTCTGGTGCACCAGGTGTTCGGAGGTTAATTTAAACATTATATTCGTGATCAGCGGCCTAGAAAACCCCCGAGTACCCGATGCGGGCCAGTTCTGACCCTTATTTATCAAATTTGAAAATCTTCCAAACGGCCTCCCAGATAATGCATTTTTCGCGTGCACTTTGGCCTGCAGCAATGCAATTTTCGGTGGGAGGGAAAATCTACCGCCCCACATTTCGTGATACTCGTTTTTGGAAGAGAATGCAGAAAACCGCATCCCGATCCGTCCTGTCGCACCACTTTCCCAACAGTCCGCAGGCGTTGATGCGACTATTATCACACATCAAGCATTCACCAATTATTTTCTAAATTCTCCTGCTCACAGAATAACAAATACTTACAATAAATTGTCCAGTATTGTTGAAATTAATATTTTTCAGAACAGTGCAGATTTGATTAAAAAACTACTGAAAGACTATTTTTTGCAAATTTAATTTTGTTTTATTACCTACTCTTGTTCTTAATGAAATTGACTGACTCGACCCTTACTTCGTGGAATATGCTCATATTAGTGTTTTTAAATGAAACTCAAGGTTTCTAGTTAATTACACAATATAATACGAGTTATTGAAAATTCTAAAAAATTGACAATAGTTTCGATGATATTGATTTATCGAAACAATTGTCAATTTTTTAGAATTTTCAATAACTTGTATTATATTGTGGAATTAACTAGAAACCCTGAGTTTCATTTAAAAACACTACTCTTGTTCTCTCTTTTTTCTCTTTTTTTTTTGTATACTTGTATTTATTTTTATTCAATGTAGTTATATTATTATATTTATATTTTCTCTTTTACCTAATTTGTAAAATTATGTGTAACTATTAGTGGATACTTTTATGGGTTTGTCCTGTCTGTATCCCAAATAAATAAAATAAAATAAAATATAATTCCTTTGAGCACCGGGACTTTTTTAAAGGGACCATGCATATAATTTCTTAGAATGAGAAATAATTTTATAGTATTCCTCAACCGCAGTACACATTACAAAATTCATGAACTCGCCCCTAATGACGTTTCAAATAAACTTTAAAGTAATGAAAATTTAAAGACGTTTTAACATCCTGTGAGTCACTGATACGTCTTGACGTTGAGGACGCCATCGTCAGCGAGGTGCGTTAATGAAGCTTCGGGTGACTTTATAATCAGATACCCTTGCAATAGGAGTTTGGAATGAGGAATTAAAGTCACCAGCTTTTCTATTAAAATCGCAGAGATAGAGAGACAGCGAAAGAGATTTAGGCCTGAAGGAACGACGGCTTTAAAACATACACTATACTCATCTACGAAGCTTTGAAAATTTAGAAATGAATCTTGTCTCTCTTTACTCGGAGATTATTAAGACAACTACTATGAATTCAATTATTTACAGCCGAAAACTTTATTGTGACAAAGAAGAGGAATTCTTTTAATTAAGATTTTCTTTTATTTCGTTAAGAAAAAGTTACTGAAATCGGATATAATTACGGCAGTTTCATCTTTTTGGTTTATATTTTAATATTAGCTTTCGACCGTGAAAAGCTATTTTCTAATTTTATAAAGATAACAAAAGAATTTGGTACAATTTGATAAAAAAATTTTGAGAGCAATAAAAGGATTCTCACATTGTATGCGCCCAAAGACAATTTAACTTCATGAAATATAAATGATCAGATCATTCACTGGATGTTCCTAGTCGCAATTCATTTTTTTATGGAATATCAACACTTTTGTCAGTGTTTAGTGCAGTCATACTATTTAAAGCATAGCAAAAATTGTGATTACGTCTAGTTGTTAGAAATGTTAAGATGCTTTTGGATTCATATTTTCAGAAAAACAAATAATATGCGACACTTAGTAAACTTCAATATATTGATACGTTTAAATTTTGTCATTGTGCTAATTTAGTTACAGAAACTTTAAAATATAAAGCTTCGTTCAATTTAACATTATTTCGACTTTAAATATTCATTAGAAAATCCAGTGTCATCTATTTTCGGAAATTATTTATCATATCGTGCAACTATAAACAAACGTCAACGTATTTATTTTGTCCCTGTGGTGTTACTTCGAACGCACTGATATATATCTTTGTAACGCGTCTATGCGTATGTTGATCTGTGGCGTATAAATATCGCAACGTTATTGGTTAATGAACGTTCTGACATCTCGAGTGTATTCTGATTGGCTGGCTGGTTTGAATACGAGGGTTTTAGTTTGTATGTGAGCATTCATTTGTTCGCTGGGTATTTGATGGTATAAGCCGTTGAAATTTTATTTCATATGTTCGGATGAAATAATTAAATACTTCACCTTATACTAAGGGATGACCGACGTGTGAAATATATTTCCCGGGTATGGTTGAAGATTTTTTCGAGTTATTGGAGATTATAGACCCGTGGGAATACCAATTTTTTTGGAAACAGAGATTTCAACGTGATAGGTGTTTTTTTATGGTGTAATTCCAGTCAGATGTTAATTGTAAGTATTAGAATACTTCTATAGTTTCATTAACTAACTAACCAAATATTCTGCAACATTGGCGTGTGATAGCGGTTCCCGCATAGTCCACAGAGAATGCTCTGATCTCAATGCTTCTGAGCTTAAAGTCATGGACTTAAAAGGTAAAAGACTTCTGAGGTTTTATTGTGATGATTGCCAAGAGGGTTTGAGACTGATTCCGTCTTTAATAACTAGGATTGAAAACTTAGAAACCGTGCGTAAATCAAACTCAAATGTTTCGCATGAAATAAGCGAAAGACAAAAAAGGGCGTGCAATATTATGATTTATAACTTACCTGAACAGAGAAGTCCGCAAGCAGAGTTAAATGAAGTCAAGTCTATTTTAAAAGACACTACTACCGAAGAGGTTCAAATAGTCAAAGTAATGAGAACTGGGACGAATAACAAGAATGGATTTCGACCTCTAAAAGTAATATTAAGGAGTTCCGATGATGCTTTGATGGTGGTAAGGAATAGGAAGAAAATCGACAAAAACAAGAGAATTTACGTAGATGTAGATCTGACCACGTTGCAGAGGGAAAATTTGAAGAGATTACGTGAGGAACTTAAAAGAAGAACTGAGGCTGGTGAGAAGGTTCGCATTAAATACGTATTTCAGCGGTACTCCTAAGATCGTTCAAGATTTAAACTAGATGTGCCCAGCAGTAATGATGAACTGTTTTGTCTTTACCAAAATGTTAGAGGTCTTAATTCGAAAATCGATGGTTTTTATTCATATGTTAGTGATAGTGAATGTGACGTTATTGGTATTACTGAAACTTGGTTACAACCGTCAGTTAATGACTCTGAATTATTTTCAGGGGATTACCGGGTCTTCAGGAAATACCGCAATCTTCAATTAACAGGTTTGGCTACTGGTGGAGGAGTTTTATTTGCTTTTAAAAACACAATTATATGTACAAAAATTGACACAACTTTATTTAATCAAGAGTTTTTTGAATATTGATTTATTGATCTGTAAATGTCAGATTGCAAATCGATATTTTATAGTTCTTTTAGTATACTTACCTCCTTCTGTTTCTATTGATGTTTTGGAATCTTTTTTTGAATGCTTGGAAACCGTTGATATGTTACATAACCATAACCTAATTTGTATGGGTGATTTTAACATCTCCGAATATATTAATCACAACTTTAATAATAGAAATTATAACGCGATTAATCAGTTCATTACTTTTTATGATTTACAACAGATGAATAATATTAGAAATAGTTCTGGTCATCTTCTGGATCTTGTCTTATCTGATATGGAATGCGACGTAATTCGGAATGTTCCTCCTATTGTTCCTGAGGACAGACATCACCCCTCACTATTTATACACATTTACAACTTGTCCAGTAAGTCCAGTATACTTCAACCAAATACACATAGAAAAACTTATAACTTTAAACGGGCTAATTATACACATTTGTATAATTCGTTAATGAATATTAACTGGGAGTTTTTATTAGACTTTAACAATATAAATCAAGCAGTATCTCGTTTTTACAATACTTCATATTCAGTGTTTGACTGTTTTGTCCCTACCTTTTAAAACTTTAAACGTAATTTTCCTCCTTGGTTCAACAGTTCTATTATTAGCAACATAAAAAAGAAAGAAAAATATCTCAAAAAGTTTAGGAAAACACGTAATGAGCGTTTTCTGCAACAGTTTAAGGAGCTTCGTTCACAAACTAAACAGCAAGTGAGACGTGCTTATCAATCCTATATTAGTAACATTCAAAATAATATTGCTGCCGACTCAAGACAGTTTTGGTCCTACATCAATGCGAAAAATAGAACATCACGCATACCTGGCATTATGTCTTTAGATAATGAAACCTAATCAATGCCACAAAATTTAGTGGATAAATTTAGTCAGTTTTTTGAAAATTTATTTGTGCCATCATCAGTACCACGAGCTGATTTAGTTGACTTATATGAGTCGCAGTTTTATGGGGACATCATCAACATCAGGGATATTACAGAGAGTGAAATTGTTGTAGCTGCTAAAAAATAAGATGACATCTGGGTCAGATGATATTCCGTCATTTTTCGTAAAGGACTGCATTTCTTTATTAGCTTGTCCATTGAAAATATTATACAATTTGGCTTTAGAATCTTCCACTTTCCCTGATCAATGGAAGGAAGCTAGGGTTGTTCCAGTTTTTAAATCAGGTGACAAGTCTCTAATTAATAATTATCGCCCAATATCCATTCTGTCCAATTTTTCAAAACTTTTTGAAATGGTTGTTTACAATCGTTTATATCCATCCATTCGTAGCCTTATTTCCCCTGCACAACATGGGTTTCTCAACAAGAGGTCAACTGAAACTAACTTACTTCTTATAGCCCAAGAAATATCAGAAATAATGGATGCCGGTAAACAAATAGACGTAATTTATACTGATTTTTCAAAGGCTTTTGACAGAATGGATCATGGGATTTTAATCGAGAAGCTGAATCGGTTTGGTTTCTCTTCCGCTTTGTTGAAGTTCTGCCAATCTTACCTTCATAACAGGTTTCAATTTGTTTTTTATAATGGTCACTCTTCAAATAAATATCTTAGTGAGTCAGGTGTACTGCAAGACTCAAACCTTGGACCATTGTTGTTTCTTTTATTTATTAATGACCTGGAGGTACACTTAGATTCGGGTAGACTCATGCATGCAGATGATTTAAAAAAATTTCTTCCCATAACATCCATAGACAGTTGCTTAACACTGCAATCCAATTTGCATAGAGTATCCGAATGGTGCTTACAGAATAAACTGACATTAAATATATCAAAATGCCAAGTAGTGACCTACACTAAAAAACTAAACCCAATTCACTTCTACTATAACATTAATGGGAATTTGTTATCTCGTCTTACTTCTGTAAAAGACCTAGGAGTGATATTCGATTCCAAACTTAGTTTCACTGAACATATTAATTCTAAGGTTGCCGAAGCATCGTTATTTTATGGATTTGTGATTAGAAACTGCCGTTGATTTAAGGATATTTGTAGTTTAAAAATGTTATATTTTTCGTACATACGCTCTAAGTTAGAATATTGCTCTGTTGTATGGGATCCCTATTACAATGTTCATATCAGCAAGGTTGAGTCGGTTCAGAAGAGGTTTCTAAAATATTTAGTTTTGAAGGTTAGTGGTATTTATCCACAGAGAGGCTCTGATTATCAGATTTTATTAGGTATTTTTAATTTTGAAAGTCTTGAATTTCGTAGAATTTGTAAATCATTGTCCTGTTTATATAAGTGTTTGCACAATTTAATTGATTGCTCAGACTTGATATATAAAATTAATTTTAATGTACCACAGTTCTACAATAGACAACATTTACCTTTTTATTGTGATTGGTCTCGAACAAATGTTTTACTTCATTCACCAATTAATGTTATGTGTAATAATTTTAATTTATTGTGCAACACATGCGACATTTTTATAGATAATTTTAAAGTTATTAAAGCTTGTGCTACTAAACGTTATACAACTATGTGAAATGTGTTTTTTGATTTTAATTGTTTTTTATTTCTTCTTTTCTTAATTTAATTTAAGGCTGTTTCTTCTTTTATTATATATTCATTGTTTTTGCTCTGTGAAGGGATTTGTATAAATATGTTGGGCAATAAAGGCTATTATTATTAACTAGATTGTTCCTATTTATGACCAGAGAATTCGTCCACCTATCTGATGAAGTGATTTTTTATAGTGCATACAAAAAGGTGTTAGAGGGAAAATATCAGTTAAGTAGGCCTTAATTACCACATCTAGGGTGATAACAACCCCATATTAGGACCCGATCTGGCCAATTGGTAAGAAATATTTCAGTTTTTTGTGTATAGAGTTGTACATTCTAGTAATTTCGACCATATTTTCTTTGGCTAATGTATTTTTACTTTTCCGCCCAACCTTTCTATATGCGAGAAAAGTATTGGCTTACCCCAAAAAAAGTTGGAATTATGAAATTTTTTTTTCAGTTATTTTTACGTTTTCCATCAACAACAATACAAAAAAACGGTTTTTAGAAAAAAATCCTGTGTGTATGTCGTCATCGTTGTCGTCGGCCACTTTTCATTACATGTCTTGTTAGCACGATACAGCCTCCGGAGTGCAATAAGTCAGCAATTTTATGATTGAATATTGTTAAGGACATGTCACAGATGAACCCTATTGATTTTCAGCTCACCAGAACCAGTACAACGGGTGCTATGGTACTTGAAGTACGACACTTTTCCATTTTTTGAGAAATTTCAGTATGTTAGCACGATACAGCTTCCGGAATTCAACAAGTCACCAGTTTTATCATTGAATATTATTCAGGTCATCTCACTGATGAACCCTATTGATTGTCAGCTCACCAGGGCCAACACAACGGGTGCTATGGTACTAGAAGTACGACATTTTAGTCATTTTTTGAGAAATTTTAGTTTGTTAGCACGATACAGCCTCCGGAGTTCAACAAGTCACCAATTTTATGATTGAATATTATCCAGGACATCTCACTGATGAACCCTATTGATATTCAGCTCACCAGAGCCAACACAACAGGTGCTACAGTACTTTAAGTACGATATTTCTGTCATTTTTGGAGATGTTTCAGTTTGTTAGCACGATATAGCCTCCGGAGTATATACAAGTGACCAATTTTATGATTGGATGGATATTATTCAGGGCGTCTCAAAGATGAACCCTATTGATATTCAGCTCACTAAAGCCAGTACAACTGGTGCTATGGTACTTGAAGTACCAAATTTTTGTCATTTTTGGAGAATTTTCAGTTTGTTAGCACGATACAGCCTCCAGAGAGTATACGATTGATCAATTTTATGATTGAATAATGTTTAAGGTGTCTCACAGATATACCCTATTGATTTTCAGTTGACTAGAGCGAATACAGCGGGTCCTATAAATCCAGATATACTCAATTTTTGGAGAAATTTAAGTTTGTTAGCACGATTCATCCCTCGAAGTGTATACAAGTAACAATTTTATGATAGAATATTGTTCAGGGCCACAGATGCGGAATAGTTAGTTTTAATCTTTAAAACCATTTATTTGTATTATGTTCGAATAAATGGTTTTTTTTCGGAGTAAATGGTTTCAAAAAGTTTTGTTACCCTGTATAATAGAAGCATACTTTTTTTAAAAGATAAATTTGATGTCAAATCACTTATTGGAAAATTTTACATGCCATTTACAATGATTTTTCATTATATTTTCAAGTCATCCAGCAGGGACTTGAGAAATACTGTTTTTATTTTTTTGCCGGTTTTTTATTTCTTCCAAAATTTTTTTTGTGGTTTGTATTCTATGCAAAAAATGGCATAACCTCATATTTTTTGTTTCATGATATATTTATTAGTATGGGAGATATTATTGATTGAATTTCAAAAGTGTGTCAAGTCGCCCATTTCTACGGTACGCTTCGAAGAATGAAGACCTGGCTTAGGAGCACTATCGGAAAGGAAAGGTTGACGGTATTATTATTGAGGAACATGCAACTAAAACCGTGAGATGGTCGAAGAAAACGTTTTACTAATATTTTCAGCAAATCCTAGAAAATTATTATTAGCGTAGAAATAATGAATTAAAATAATTTTCCAGAATATTTTGACGTTTATTTTGTAAGAAGTCATTGCCATCTTGCTATTCCCTCCAATCTAAAAGCTGCCCCCCTCCATATCAGATCCTGAATACACCCTTGGGAAACAGCATTATTAAATAGAGCTGAAGAACGTTAAATTTATTGTAGGTGACAAATAATTGAGCAGCCCTTGTATAACGTCGTTCAATAAATCTCGAAATAAACTACCAACATCTGCAATTTACTGCATTAATATAGTTCTAGTCAATTTTCTAAATAAACGCTAACTGCGTAAACGTTGAAGCGTTTAATTTCCAATCGAATAATAAATGTAAAAGGAAACGACTCGACCATTTAAATCTAAATAATAAATATGTGTTCAATTCCCGCAATTTCAGGTATCATTATTTAAACACAAAATTCATGAGTGAGTAATTCTCATTCCGTGAGTATATGGCAAAGCAGTCACTATTATCAAAGCTGACGTTCTGACCCTAAAGAACGCGCTGATCGCTATCAGAATGTGTATCTGTTTTATGCACCGCTTCTTATGATTATCCAACACAAAACATCTCATAAACTTGCCAATAGAAGCCTCTGAATGCTACAGTAATGACAAAAGGATTTTAAGAAGATATGGAAAAAATAAACGGTTTTAAGGATTAAAACTAACTTTTCCGCATCTGTGGCCCTGAACAATATTCTATCATAAAATTGTTACTTGTATACACTTCGGGGGATGTATCGTGCTAACAAACCGAAACTTCTCCAAAAATAACCAAAAATTCAGTATATCTAGATTTATAGGACCCGCTGTACTCGCTCTAGTCAACTGAAAATCAATAGGGTACATCTGTGAGACACCTTGTACAATACTCAATCATAAAATTGATCAATTGTATACTCTCTGGATGCTGTATCGTCTAACAATCTGAAAATTCTCCAAAAATGACGAAAATTTGGTACCATAGCACCCGTTGTACTGGCTTTAATGAGTTGAATATCAATAGGGTTCATCTTTGAGACGCTCTGATTAATATCCAATCATAAAATTGGTCACTTGTATATACTCCGGTGGCTGTATCGTGCTAACAAACTGAATTTTCTCCAAAAATGACAAAAATATCGTACTTGAAGTACTGTAGCACCTGTTGTATTGGCTCGGGTGAGCTGAAAATCAATAGGGTTCATCAGTGAGATGCCCTGAATAATATTCAATCATAAAATTGGTGACTTATTGAACTCCGGAGGCTGTATCGTGCTAACAAACTGAAATCTCTCAAAAAATTACAAAATGTCGTACTTCAAGTACCATAGCACCCGTTGTACTGGCTCTGGTGAACTGAAAATCAATAGGGATTATCTGTGACATGTCTTTAACAATATTCAATCATAAAATTGATGACTTATTGCACTCCGGAGGCTGTATCGTGCTAACAAGACATGCAAGGAAAAGTGGCCGACGACAACGACGACGACGACGACATACACACAGGATTTTTTTTCTAAAAACCGTTTTTTCGTGTTGTTGTTGATAAAAAACGTAAAAAAAAATTTCAAAATTCCAACTTTTTGTGGGGTAAACCAATACTTTTCTCGCATATAGAAAGGTTGGGCGGAAAAGTAATAGATGAAAATTACAAAGAAAGGAATTTTGAATTGACAGGAAATTGTTCCAATAGTTATTAATTATTTTAGTGACGAATCTAGATATTCAAATTGAATTTATTTAATTATTTCTCACGTTCATAATAGCACAGAGCCTGATTTTTTTTTCTAATTTAATAGGAAGTGTACGGAATAGCTAACGCTAACCCGATTATTTTTCATCCGTTGTATAAATAACTAGAAATATTTTTATCTATGAATCAGATACGTTAAAACATTGTAAACCGAACAAATTTTGGCAAAACTTCAAATAAAATTCACACATAACAAAATTGATAAAAGCACCTCGCTAAAAACTATACACGGATACCAATATTTACTTGAATAAGAGTTTATTTTATTATTTTTATCGATGTTTTTGCGAGATTGAAAATTTGAAAAGGTTTCATTTAATTTATTTAGGAAAATTAGTTGGATGATGTATAAAAATCTGTGTCTATATTTGATATACAGGGTTTTTAATTATATATAGACCCTTCTATATCTCACTTATTATTTGATGCAGATAACAATGTTTCAAATAAGAGTTTAAGGGTTATTAATGTAGTTTTTAAAATTCAACAAAAATATTATACAGGATGTCCCAGAAAAGAGGGTCAGAGCCAAAGTGTTCTTTCTTAAATGGGCGACCCTATATATTTTTATATTTTTGAACTGTTCACTTCAATCCGAATTCAACACAATATAATTGTTATAGTCTAACCTTAACAGTTCAGAAAATATATTCATTTAAAAATCGTTTTCTGTGTGATGAAAACCAACTATAAACAACGGGCAATTAAAGCATTGTCATATTTGACAAGTAGTTATTTACACCAATATAAAACATTGTATTTGATAGTTTGGAAAATGCGGTATACAGATGATGAAAAGATAGAAATATTTTCTCTATTTGTAAGAAATAATAATAACAAATTAGATGCAAGGAGAGAATTTATGGAATTATATCCAAATCGGCATGCGCCTAGCAAAAATACGTTCAACATAATATACCAGCATGTAATGATAACTAAGAACTTTTCTAGGAAAAAACGAACGTATGTAATTAATGAGAAGGATGATTTAGATACACTTCTGCATTTTGAAGGTAAAAAAACATATATTTCTTTGGATTTTATGGTAGTTGAATAAGAAGGAATAATTTTTGCGCTACTACTTTTTTGCAGAAAACTCTGAAGACTCGTTAGTAACCAGCGCCAATATATTACAAAAACATCCTATGAAAATTTTTAGGACTCTGAAAAGACAATTATAAACCATATAAGATACTTCCCGTGCAGGCTCTTACTGAATTGCATAAACGGAAACGGTTAATATTTTGTCAGGAAATGCTTCGTCGCTTGAATGAAACTCTAGATATCCTTCAGAAAATCTGTTGGACAGATGAATTTATGAATGAATGAATTTAATAGAAAAAATAGACGTTCATGGGAAAATAAAAATCATAGACAGCGGAAAGTGTAACAAATAAAGAAATCTGGACGGAAATCAATTAAAGTTTGGTGTGGAATATTCCAGAATAAAGTGGTTGAGCAAATATTTTTCAATTATAAGTTAACAGGAACAACTTACCTAAACTGCATAATACCCAAAATAAGTGAAATACTAGAAAATGAATTTACAGCTGACCATTTAAATACTATGATCTGGCACCAAGATGGGGCATCACCCCATAATGTATTAGAGGTGAGAGAACATCTCAACAATCAGTTTTCAGAGTGGATCGGAAATAATGGGACAATTCTATGGCCTCCTAATAGCCCCGACCTAACTCCCTTAGATTCTTTTTTGTGGGGGATGCTGAAAGATATAGTTAACTTTGGCGAAAATAACAATCTTGAGATAATTCAGGAAAATATTCAAGGCGAAATTAATTACTTAAATAATCATGCTGATATTATTTCTAAATGTTTCGAGAATTTACGCCAAAGATACCAACTATGCATTGACAATATGGGGGGGTCATTTTGAAGAATATTTATAGTTTCATTTGGGCTTACTTAGTTTGAGATTACTTTATTTTGTAAACAAATTTACTGAATTCCAATCGATAGATAGATTACTACATCTTACTGTGTCGTATATATTTTCTGAACTGTTAAGGTTAGACTATAAAAATTATATATATATATTGTTGAATTCGGATTGAAGTGAACAGTTTAAAAATATTAAAATATATAGGGTGTCCCATTTAAGAAAGAACACTTTGGCTCTGACCCTCTTTTTTGGGACATTCTGTATAATATTTTTGTTGGATTTTAAAAACTACTTTAATAACCATTCAACTCTTATTTGCGACATTTTTAATTGTAACAAATAATAAGTGAGATATGGAAGGGTCCATATATAATGAAAAACCCTGTACATATCAACGCATCAACCTGATATGGCTCTGTATGACTTTTTATCTTTCCAAATAGAATTCTAGTTGCTAGATTATTTGTGTGACATAATTTCATTATTTCCAGAGGCGATGCAATGGTACATTGATCGATTCCTAGAACTTTTTTCATCAAGTTACAGTACCTAAAGAAACTAAAAAATGTTAGCATAGAAATTGTCCACCAATATTTGTCGGAACTGATGAAATCTCAAATTTCAATTTCAACGAAGTCTTGTTCATAATAATACTAACTAATTAAATGTCTCTAATTATTTATTTAAACTATACACTGTAGATTCTCTATCACTTAATGATCCAACTAAATAATTCCTCAAGCAATAGAAGAAGAGTCTGAATCATCTTCAGTAAAATATAGTAGAAGATAATGGCTTCAATCCATAATTTTGCAGGAGAGTATAAACGGTTTTTTTAACAATTATGAATTAATTGATCTTCTGGATTTCAATAATAATTATTTCAAAGAACGGTTAATTAACGAAATGTGAAAAAATATTGGATTCTGAATTGATGGAAATTTGAATTTCTACAACATTTGTCAAATGCCTATGGATACAATTTGTTATTATTTGATTCCCTTCCATTAAAATGATTATTAGGTTGCTAAAATCAATCCAATGAGGTTGTTTTCAATTGAGCAAATGGGCAAGTAATCATCCTGCTCTTTTAGCTCAAGTAGGTCATCCGATCGCCAAGAATCGTGCAACTTTGATAAAGATGAACCATCCTTTATTAAAGTCTTAGAGCTCGAATGTGATCCTAATATAGATGGTTTTTCTTGAACCATTATTCCCATTGAACGGCCTTGTACAAAACGAAACAACCTATCTGAAATAAGTCGAGTTTTTGACATCCTTGGATTTACTCCCCCCTCTCTTTGGTATTATGTTCCTTCTTCACAGAATCCAACTGACTGTTATAGTCGAGGTCAAACCCCAGCACATCTTTTAGAAACTCCTATTTGGTGGTCAGGTCCTGAATTTTTAGCTCAGCCTAGTTAGTAATACATGGCCTAAGCAAATTAATAACAAGTTAAATTTAACTGAAATATCTCAAGGAAGAACTAAGGGTTATACTATATGCCTGCACTTTTTCTGATAAAATCATTTTTACCCTTTTAAATACATTTTCCTCTTTAACCAAGATTAAGCTTCGGCTCAATCATGTTTTGTTTCGAATTAATAGTGCTGCTATTTAAGCTAAAATTAATTTTAATTATGAGCTAGATCTAACAAACTAACCAAGAATAATATAAACACTCCTCTCTCTAAGAGTCAGAATTGGCCCAAGTTGGGCACCCAGAGGTTTTTGAGGTCGCTGATCACGATTATGATGTTCAAATTGACCCCCCGAACACCTGGAGCTCAGGAACGCCGCCGAACGTCATCTCCGTGGGACTATCCCGAACTTCATGCGAGGAAGGAGAGAAACTCGACACCTGGGTTTTTTTTGGGTATCTGAATTCAAATATGCCATCGGCGAACACTCCACGGACACCTGGTGCGCCCTAACCTGGACGCGGACGTCATCTTCGAGAATTTTCCTGGAAATATCGACAAAAACGAAGCGAAAATCGTTATGGGGGTCGTTTTCCACATTAAATTCAGATTCAGCGCACACAAAACGGCCCCATAACGATTTTCGCTCCGTTTTTGTCGATATTTCCAGGAAAATTCTCGAAGATGACGCCCGCGTCCAGGTTAGAGCGAACCAGGTGTCCGTGGGGTGTTCGCCGGTGCCATATTTGAATTCAGCGACCCAAAAAAACCCGTAACGGATTTCGGTTCGTCTTCTTCAATTGTGTCTGGAAAACCCTCGGGGATGATGTTCAGGGCCTGGTTTGGGCGCATCGGTGTTCGGGGGGTCGTTTTCCACATGAAATTCAGATTCAGCGCACACAAAACGGCGCCATAACGATTTTCGCTTCGTTTTTGTCGATATTTCCAGGAAAATTCTCGAAGATGGCGTCCACGTCCATGTTAGAGCGCACCAGGTGTTCGCCGAAGGCATATTTGAATTCAGCGACCCAAAAAACCCCTGGGTGCCGAGTTTCTCTCCTTCCTCGCATGAAGTTCGGGATAGTCCGACGGAGATGACGTTCGTCGGCGTTCGGTGTTCGGGGGGTCAATTTGAACATCATAATCGTGATCAGCGACCTCAAAACCTCCAGGGTACCCAACTTGGGCCAATTCTGACTCTTATTTACAAAGTTATGAAATTTTCCAAAAGGCCTCTCAAAAAATGCATTTTTTGAATGCATTTTTGGCTGCAGCAATGCAACTTCCGGTTTGTAATAGGTAGAAAGTAGGTAGGAATGGTATAAATAATTTTTGAAAGCGAATGCAAAAAACCGCATTACGATCCGTGCTGTACTAAAAGATTTCATAACAAAATGCTTCATCGCCTCGACTAATAACATATTATGACTGTTTTTCGTCAAAAAGTCTTTATTTTTTATGTGCTAACCTCCTTTAAAACAAATAAATATTTATAAACTCAACTTGTTGAACACAAAAATAAAATTAGATTAGAAATTAATCACGTAAAATAGAATCACCTAAACGCCCTAGTTATTTGGGAAATAATTAACTACTTTTACGGATACCATGTACACATTTTTTTTGTTAAGTAAAGTACACATATATGACTTACATGCAACCGCCAAAAATTCGCTTTAGATTTTTACCATCTGCTTTTCCCAAACATACCTGGAACAAACAAAATATAATTAATTTATCTTGTTACGAAACACCGTCATTGCCATAAAATATGTTTTAATTTAACTTTCTACTCGATTCTAACGAGATTCTTCATATCCAATTACAAACTTATACCACCATTCAAAAGTTAGAATTATTATGATCTGCTTGTTAAAGCCAAATATACAGAGTATATTTCTTGGAAAAAAATGTTAATATTAATTTTCATTCGCATTGTTTTGCATCAGTTTATGATGGACAGTTCCATTTATGAACCGTCAAATTCATAAATGGAAAATTATAGCCCTTCTTCAGGCAGGGATTGAATAAAACTGTATGAGTTATTAAAAAAAAAACAGTAGACACAATAATTTTTTAATTTGAAGGAAATCATTACCGGTTGAAAAGTGAAAAGAAGCACCGAACGGATCCAATACCTTTAGTATTTATTTCCCATTAAAATAGCATTTTAAATTTCCCATTTCAACCATTCCTGTGGAAGGAAACTCATTACCACTCCCAAATTTGTCAGCTTCCTTCATCAATTTAATTTTTTCTCTGCAAGTTGCAAATTTGGTAAACACGTCGGTAGGGCTTGGCCAATTGTAACTCAGCTACCGCCTAAGGCAACTTATACGCTACGCCCCTTTTAATCAGATTTCCTGAGAATCGAAAATTGCGTAGGAAATTACAACTGGAATGACAGATGGCGACACCTTATTGGTGGATTTTACCAACGAGTTGGTATTGGCGGTCGATGTTATTCAATTTTACTGTCTACGTGTTCATAACAAGATTGCACCTGTATTGAATATCTTTTTTCAAATATTGTCGCATTCTACGGATTATTTGAAGTGTTTTAAGAAAATGGGAGTTCGTTGGAGATAAAAAAGAATCCGAGCTGATTCGTAATAAAGTTATAATAGTGATGAGGAGGCAGATCTAAGTACTGAAATATTGCTCAGACAGGAAGTAGATAATAAATATTGTCATATAGTGAATGTTTATTCTGATTTGTTTGATACTGACTCTACCTTGCATTCAAATGTAAAGCTGCCAAAATTGAATATACCGGGTTTTTCGGGAGATTTTAAATTATGGCCAAGATTTTTTGATAATTATAAGTCTCTTATAGATATAAATCTCTTACAAAAATTGAAAAATTTAGATATTTAATGAAATTGACTGTCTCGACCCTTACTTCGTGGAATATGCTCATATTAGTGTTTTTAAATGAAACTCAAGGTCTCTAGTTAATTCCACAATATAATACAAGTTATTGAAAATTCTAAAAAATTGACAATTGTTTCGATAAATCAATTCTGACGATGATATTGATTTATCGAAACAATTGTCAATTATATTGTGGAATTAACTAGAGACCTTGAGTTTCATTTAAAAACACATAGATATTTAATGTTGTCTCTGTCTCATGACGCTTCAATTCTTATTAAAAATATTAAACTTACAGAGGCTAATTATGACTTAGATTTCAGTAAATTGATTAAGCATTATCAAAATACGCGTGCGTTTGCCATATTTTATTGGGAACAGGTTTATAATATTCTCAAAAATTAACTTCGGAGAACCCAAAATATCTTAGACAGCTTTTGGTACTGCTTTTTGATAACTTGGAAGCTCTAAATAATTTGGGGTTACCGGTCCAAGAGTGGGATTTTGTACTATTTCACCTTTTAAGCATTAAAATTGATTCGGAAACTTTACAGCGATTCGAACAAGAAAATGCCACTTTTGTGTCCGAAATTCCTAAATATGATGATTTATATAAATTTCAACATCGTTTGACAGATTTAATAATTGAGTCCGTTTATAAAAAATATTTTCATCCAGGTTTACAGCATTTACATTTCCTAATTGCTCAGAATTTTTGGACTCTCTTCCAAACGCGCAATTCGGGGTGTGTTGAGCCGCTGTATTTGATGCTTTAAACTGAAACCTGTGGCCCACGAACGTTTCATTGGAAACTTACCTCCTACCCGCATCAACCCAATTAAACTATTTTCTTGTGTAGGTACTGACTATGGAGGTCTCTTTTTGATCACTTCTCTTAACGGACGTGGAATTAAGTCACAAAAGGCCTATATTTGTATCTGTGTGCTTCTCCACAAAAGCCCTACACTTAGAATTAGTATCCAGTCTCTCTTCGGATGCATTTAATGCTGCTTTGCGTCGGTTTGCTGCACGTCGAGGCAGTTGCATCCATATTTTTGTGATAATGCAATCAACTTTGTAGGGGCTTCTCACATTTTCCATGAATATATGTAAAAGGCTTGTGGATCAGAAAAAATTAAATTTTAGTTTTGGGGAAATTGGGAAATTATTTCCGGGTTCTGATGGTATTGCGAAAGTTGCTAATGTCAGAATCACTCTCCTTCAAAGACCAACGGTAAAGTTATGTCCCTTATCAACATTTTCTAAAGTTAGTTAAAGTACTATGTATTTTGGTGGGGGGTATGTTAAGTATTAATTCATTTTATTTTAATAGGTAATGATCATTGTTTCATCTTATTTAATAATAAAATTTAAATGTGAAATTCTCATGCAAATCGTTGGTGGTATTTTTATACCTAGCGGTTCTATTGTATATTATAACTGTAGCTTTCATCTTGATATTTATTTGGTCATTGTGGAAAACGCACCGAAGAGCGTTGAAAAGGGACATCAACCGAAGCATTGCAGCAAATCAGACAACAGGAACTCTGACTGTGTAAAAATATTTGTAAGTACTTATGCATTTTATTCTTATGAACGAATTTATAAATGTTAATAACGTGGGAAGATTTTGAAGATAAGTAACGATTAATTGTGGAAGAAGTTAATAAACAGGGAAAAAGGGTTTTGAAAAAGGAAACTCCTAAAAATCCTGATATACATATCGAAGTAATTAATAGTATAGTAGGTATTTATAATAATTTTGCTAATTTTGTTAATAGCCAAAAATTGGAAAAATTTAAGTTTAGTACGACAAGAAAGTTGTAGAAGTTATTCAAATAGGATTAGAGATAAAGCTGATAGGGCATTTCAAGCATTAAATTGTATTGTTAAAATACCTACCTCTATATTTGAGGAAATCGATATTAGTGTAGTACAAACAACAAACAAACATTTAAAAGTGGCGACAAGTATGAATGATTTTTTTAATTTTGCAAGTAAAGTTTTACCGACCGAATTTAACGGCGAAGCAAGCAAATTACAATCATTTTTGGACTCATTAGATTTGCTATAAACAAACACGACAGGTAACGAGGAGAATGCTGTTCTACTAATTAAGACGAGACTAACGGGAAAAGCCAGAAGTTTAATCACGACGGAAAACTCAATTACAGACATCAAGAAAAAACTAATAACGGGGATAAAAGAAGACAATCCAAGCCTTCTCTTAGCGAAACTTGGTAAAGTAAGACAAAATGGAAAAGATGTGACACAGTATGCAACAGAAATAGAGAAACTGGCGGAAAGATTACAGGCAGCATACATATCGGAAGGGATGCCCGAACGACTAGCCGAAAAATATACTAAGGAAGCAACGATTAAGGCAGTAACCACAAATGCCACAACGGATGCAACCAAAACAATAATTGCAGCGGGAAGTTTTGAAACTACGCAAGAGGTACTATCAAAATTGGTTTCAGTAGAACGTATAGTAGGACAACAACAAGTTTTACACATGAAGGATAACAGGAATTTCTTCAGGAAGTCAAACTTTGACTTTAGGAATAATCATCGGAGAGGAAACAACAGAGGATTTTATAACGGTAATCATTCAGAAAGGGCATTTCGACAGTATAATCAAGGAAACAACTATGGCAGATACGAAAATTTTAATAAAGAGAGGAAATACAATAATAATAAAAATTACAATAATCGAGTCAACAATAATGTGAGAATATGCAAGATAGAAGATAAAATTGAGGAAATGAGTAGACAAATAGCACAGCTAAAGAAGGAGAACTACGATTTAAGGATGGAAAATAAGGAACTAAAAGATAAAACAGAATTTTTGGAAGGAAACATGACAGATACTCAGAAAAATTTTAGAGAGAAAAATTTGATAATACATGGTATAAAAGAAGACAACGAAGAAGATGAGGAACAACTAGAAAACAAATTATAAGATGTAATGAACAAGGTTAATAACAAAGTAGATGTTAAAACATATTTTGAAATGTAAAAGATTAGGAAACAAAACCAGTAACAAAAATAGACCAGTACTAATAATGATGAAAGATGTGAATAAGAAAGTAGAGACTTTGAACGGAACGAATAAATTAAAAGGAACAAAGATATATATTGATGAAGATTATCCCCAAAAAGATATATTGGAACAGAGAAAACAACTAATAAGATACATGAAACAGGCGAGAGAAAGTGGAGCTAAAGCTAAAATAATTGATAATACATTAATGATTAATGACAACGTGTACAGTTTAAATGAATTAGAAGAAAGGAAGAATCAGTTTGAAATACATACAGGACGGAACAAATCAGCATATAAGGAAAATAACGAAACTAATCCGAAAATTTTGGATAAAATTTTCAGCGATAAAAGTTTTAAGCAATTAAAAGGTACATACATTGTCTAGGAAAAATGTGACATTTGATCGATTTGGAAGAATACGATTTTGAAATACAGTATGTTAAAGGTATAGCGAACTACGCGAATAGCATATCGAGAATATCCATAGAAGAACTTAAGGATTTATATATAAATAATTCACATGTCTTGGCAATCACAAGAGCACAAACGCGAAAAGAAAACGCTCAAATAGAAAAGGATCTAAGGATTAACGAAGGAACAAAGGAAGTAAGAATACAAAAACCTTCAGTAGTAAAAGTTTTAAATAATATCGACGCACATAAATTACCAATTTCACACTTTGCAAGTAACCGTATCCCACTAAGGATGAGCATTCGGATCAAAAATAAATTGAAATTTAGTGAAGCCTTAATTACCGGAATACACAACTTCGACCTAGGACGAACGTTGGAAAAGCATAAAGAGCTATCGGTAAAAAATGAAGTAAAAAGAATGAAAATATAAACAAATGATGATATATTCAAAAAGTGCACAGTAGAAGAAATTATATGAGAAGGAAATCAAAGGTTAAAAAGTATTCAAGTATGTATATGCGAAGTACCGAAAACGGTACACCAAAAAGGAGAGATCCAAAAGATTTTAGAAAGATACCACAACGATCCAATGTTTGGAGGACATTTAGGAAATGATAGATTATTGAAGAAACTAAGAGCAAATTTCAAGTGGAAAAACATGGACAAAGACTTAAGGAAGTATGTAAAAAATTGCCATAAATGTCAAGTGAATAAAGCAAAGCTTAATCATAAAGAAAAATTTGTCATCACAGATACATCTATAAAACCGTTTGATATTATTTACATAGACACAATAGGTCCGTTTGTAGAAAGTAACAACGGAAATCGTTATTGTATTACAATATTATGCGAATTAACTAAATACGCAGTTATGATACCGGTTCAGAACAAGGAAGCACATACAATAGCAAAAGCAATATTTGACAATTTTATACCGAATTATGGACTGATGAAGGAGATAAGAACAGATCAAGGGACGGAATACAAGAATGAAATAATGAAGAACTTTCAAATATAAAACATAATTTTTCAACAGCACGAGGCCATAGGCAGTTGTGAAAGATTACATAGAACATTTAATGAGTATATAAGAAACTTTATCAAATATTCTAGGGATAACTTGTGCGAGTTTGTAAAAATGTTTGCATATTGCTATAATACAACACCAAACACGTATCACGGATACACTCCTATTGAGTTATTATACGGGAGAAAACCCAATTTACCAGAATTTCTCAAATGTAGAAATTGAACCATGTTACAATCTTGGAAGATACGATAAAGAATTAAAATATAAGTTACAATACGCAAATAAAAGAGCCAAACAGTTTTTAATAAAAAATAAAATGATTAGAGTTAATAATAGTGAAAAGGATTTTAGAATAGGAGAATTAGTAATTTTAAAAAATGAAGGGAGAAATAAGTTCGATCCACATTATTTAGGTACGTTCAAAGTAACGGGAATAAAAGGTGGAAATTATGAGATTACATATCAGGACAATAAACTACAGACAGTTCATAAGAATCGTATGTATAAATACAACAGCCAAAAACAAATGTAAACAAGTGAAGAGTGTTTATAAACGAACAAGTAGTGTTTAGTAAACAAAAACAATCAACAAAAACTGTTATAGATATAGGTAGTATCGAAAAATTAAAACGATAATTTTTCTCTTCCAAGAGGGGATGATGTGATGATCCCGAAAGGACAGTAGTGTTAAAAGGACATTAGCATAGAAATAAGTTTTAATTATGTTAATATTAATTACAATATATAGCGAACATTGATCTAGGAAGGTCAATTCAAGATATGCGGAGAGCACGTTCTAATTAAAAATGTGAATATCACGCTCAACTAATAGACGGAAGGTCGGGCATGCAGGCCACTGTCCGAACGCTTCCTATAAATTAAAAGTGTAACGAACCAAGTATTCATGCATTTATTATTATTTTGAATATGTTAAATGGTAGATGATATTATATTAGTGTAATTTTAAATATATTAAAACCCAATGATTTTTTATAAGTGATGTCGTTTATTCAACCCCCGAAGAACGGTTAATAGGTAAGTGTTTTCCTCAAAGATATAATGGCTTTATGGTAAACGTAATTTATACGAGAGACACTTACTGAGTAACCACCACAGACATACGGTATACATACATTATGTTCAATCTTAAACCCAGCTATCCAAACGGCGAGGAGAGAATAATAACAGTTGTCCAAGTGAACAGTTAGTAGTTAATAATTTAAGGGGCTAGTGCCAGGAACTTTAATAAAACCCCATTGAACCCCCTGATACAGTCCACAATATCGCTTTCAAAATGAGTTCCAATCCCGCAGAAGATCATCCGAGATCTTCAGGTAAAAATACCATCTTGGGCGACTTGCTTGCATATTTTTTTTAATATATAAATTGTAACTTTTTATAAGTCGACGAAACATTTTCATTCTACGGAAACAATAATGATTACGGATATTTAACTTTTGTGGTAGTTACTCTCTAAATCAGACACCCGGTAGTTTATAATGAGGAGGCCCAAGGCGGCCAAAACTGGAGTCAATTTCCTTTTTAAGTAGATAAAGTAACTCTCACAACTGTCCAATGTTTTATCGTACTATGATACTTAACGTTCGGAACTAACTATAATATTTTAACACTAAAACCTTTACAAGGAAATATCAATAATTCTTAATAAAATCGAAAAATGGAAAGTGTTAACTAGAAGCTTTAGTTTAAAACACTCGTAAATATTTCCCTGGCCATAGAATTTATCAAACAAACACCGTCCGACTGAATTTTAGACAACAGCTCATTGTGCTCGGAAAACTTTACTTTCCGCATTCCTTGGGAAATTCACTAGCCACAAGCGATTCATACTGAAACTACTACAATTCGCTCGTGATAGAGCTGTCACTGTGTAGTTTCAAATCGACCTTTATTCTATATAGCCGAAATATGTCACGTGCAAATGACGGAGGCACAAAACGTCAGACGAGTAATTCTGTAATGTCGATTAAAGTTATTTCAAATGATTATGCATGTTGGGATGATTAACGTGTGGAAGGTGGTTGATAGTTTTCGGGAAATTAAGATTCGATCATTTCCAAATTTTGAGCAAAATTTTTAGTAATGATCTTCTTGGATTCTGACAAGATCTTTGTCTATAGGTCTCACACTATAAAAATTGATACACATCATAGAGTACAAACACATTTGATGAGCTTTTCTTTTATAATTTTTCTGGAAACAATCTCTTTTTAAAGACCAGCATCTGACGGTTCCATCTACCTCGATACCTTTTTCCTACACTTTTAGGTTTTGGTAGAAGCGCTGCCTTTGTTTCTTAGCTCGATTATCAGGAAACCTAACCAGGTGACTGTGAAGAAAGTATAATTTTGTGCTCATATTTACTATTAAAATCTTGAAGCTTCTCAACATATTTTGTACAGGTTCTCTCAGGGATAATTTATCCAGTAGGCATTGTAAGCAACTGCCTAGAGCAGCAAAAATTGAGGGGCGACATGTTTTATTATCATCACTTCCCATTATCGTTTTAAATCTATAAATTTTTTATTATAGGAATTTCCGTAAAATTATGAATAATTTTTTAAACGTAAACGTCGTTAATCGTAAACTTTATGCCAACTAAAAAGTACTCCAAGTAGGTACTCTTAGCTGAATGTACTGAACCTCCCCTGCATTTAAAACGAATATTTTTAGCTGAGAAGTATATCCTTAAATGTCAAGCTAACAATCAGATTAAACTATTGTGAAAAATATCTGACATATCGAAGTCTAATTTAGCTGATAAGTGGTGGCACAATAAAAATTCTCCAACATTAGCCGTAGCATATCCCAATGTTTCCTCCTATTTAGAAACTTCAACGGAAAATACATTTTATCAAGTCTCTTTTGCTATCTCATATTCCCGGGCCAACGTTTGCTTTCCTTCTTATGATGGTAATAACCCCATTGCTCTTCATCAACTGCTTGGAAAGTTTGATAAACCATGCAAGATTTTCACTGATGGTTCGAAGTCAAAATTTGGAGTCGGTTGTGCTGTATACATCCAAAACTATGAAGCATCTCTAATGTTCAAGTTGAACCAGCATTGTTCAGTATATTCCGCAGAACTATTTGCAATATACCAAGCTCTAGAATGGGCTGTTAAAAGACAAATCTCTGATAAGCAAGTTCTAGTCATGGCTGATTCAAAGTCTACGTTAACTGCTATAGAAAACTCACATAATCAGCTTCGCAAGAATGGGCTCGTTAGAATTTTAGAAAATCAACTAAAATTGTACGGAATAAATAGTTCTGTTTGTTTCATTCGGGTAAAGGGAAACCTTGGTATTTTTGGTAACATTGAAGCAGATTCTTTGCTAAAGAAGCGATCTTAAAAGGTACAGAAATTAGTTGGCTAGGTAGAAATGATATAAAAGCAATACGTAGACAATGTTTGAAACAAAATTGGGATATGGAATGGTACGCCATCTGTAATCGAAGCAATAATATTTATACCAAAATCCACCCTGCTTTACCTATTGAGCCTTTTGCTGCAAGAAGTTATCCCAATAGAAACATCTACTCCATGTTCGTCAGATGTATTTTTAATTATGCCACTGTAAAAGCGTACCTTCACAGATTCAAACTAAGTGAATCGGAATTTTGTGATTGCGACGGCAATGTTGACGACATCAATCACTGGATGTTTGGCTGCTTACATAATGACGATGCAGCTAAGTATTTGATGAAATCCCTTATAAAAGAACGGATCCCGCTCCCTCAGAATCAAGCTACAGCTTTTTATCTCTCTCGGCGAAATCCTAGGCTAAACCAAATCATATGGGAGTTTTTAAAAAGGACTAAAAGAAGAATTTACTATTGAATGTCTGTTTCTGTTTCAGTGTAGATCTGTTCAGTCTTGTTCCTCGTGTCTATCCCTATGTTATACATTTCACTTTCAATCCGTTACCCGTTTTGTCTGTTATAAAGTCGCTATGAAAGGCACCTTAGCGTGAAAAGTGTTCCTGTGTCATCCTGTTGTAATGTATCCACTACTAAGACCCATCGTTAAGTTGATTAGAGCCGTGAATGGAGAGTACTTGCTTAGTCAATACAGTATTTACAATATACTTTAACAATATATATATATATATATATATATATATATATATATATATATTGTTGGTTTTATATATATATATATATACTATGCCTATCCGCCTATGCTAACTATTGAAACAAGCTGTACAATAAATTCGTGGCTGAATGGATCAGGCTATCCAAAGCCATTAAAAAAAACTATGCCAGATCATTTTATAATGTTTGAAGTTAAGGTTAAAGTCAAATGTCATATAAAAATGCATACAATAACCAACTGTATAACACTAAAAATTACTAAAAAAATTAAATTAACTGTCTCGACCCTTACTTCGTGAAATCTACTCATATTAGTGTTTTAAATGAAACTCAATGTTTTTAGCTAATTCCACAATATAATGAAAAGTCCGGTCAATTAGACATTCGTAGTTACCTAAATTCCCACCAAGCTGAAAATAGGTAAGATTGTTTAAAATATCATTAAAAACCAAATTTGAATGTTCCCCATCTTTCCCCTGTAAGGAAAATTTTTTATTCAAGGTCAAAGGTCAAAAAAATGAGTTTATCGCGATTTTTAGCAAAACGGTAAGTTTTATCATAAAAATACCTGAGACAAAAATTGTAGATCATAAAATTATCTATAATAAATGTATTAATACTTTTATCCTAGCAGCCACCGTTTTTGAGATATAACGTATTTAAAAAGTTGTTCGAATTGTTATCGTCATAATATGCATGAGTGCGCCACGTATATACATCTCGACTTATCTAGAGTTGTTATATATGTTTAAATATTTTTCTATCGGTGATTACAACTAATAAAACTATTGTTGTTGGTGAAGATGTAGACTTACTTGTATTACTGACTGCTCGAACTCCAACCGAAAATACTATTTTCTTCTTAAAACCAGGAAAAACTCAACATCAATCGGAAATGTATTCATCAAAAAGTTTATCTACTTTTGCAATGTGTCAAAATCACGTACTATTTTTACACGCAATAACTGGCTGTGATACGACATCTGCATTTTACAGGAGGGGTAGAACAATAGTTTTCAAAATGTTTGAGAAACTGGATTTTGTTCAATGTGCTGAAGTTTTTAAAAACAGTAATTCAACTCAAGAAGAAGTTATCACCAACAACATCCGCTTTCTTCTTTCTATGAACGGAGCTCCTAAAAAAACTACCTGCTTAGATAAGCTGTGTCACACAGACTAGCAGCATATAATTCAATGATACATAGAGCTTTTTCAGTTCCTATGAACAAATGTAATTTTGATAGAGAGATTAATACAATTAGACAAATAGCAACATCTAACGGTTATCCATTAGATATGATAAATAAGCGAATTAGTAAAAAAGAGGAAAAAGTGGCATTACAACTAATATATCCTAAACAAGCTGATGAAATTAAAACTTATAAAACCATCACATATGCAGGAAATATTTCTAATAATATTTCAAAGATAATATCTTCAGCAACGAATACAACAATTTCTTTTAAAACAGAAAGTAACGTTAGTACAAAATTGTTAAATGTAAAAACAAAAATACCACTATTAAAGAAGTCAGGTATATATAAACTCAAATGTCCAGAATGTAATGCTGTCTATTTGGGTCAGACCCTTAGGGATTTTGAAATACGATACAGTGAGCACTT
Source organism: Galeruca laticollis (assembly GCA_963921935.1). Lineage (NCBI taxonomy): Eukaryota > Metazoa > Arthropoda > Insecta > Coleoptera > Chrysomelidae > Galeruca > Galeruca laticollis. The sequence goes on along the minus strand of OY998177.1, from coordinate 243,707,123 downwards.
ACGAGCATACAGATTAAAACAACCAGATAAATCCCACTACGCAAAACATCTACTTGACACCAATCATTCATTGACACCTAACACAGAACTAGAAGTGCTGCATATTTGTGAAAAGAAACAAGAGCTGGATTTCCTTGAAGAACTGGAAATTAGAAGACATTTAAGAAGCCCACAATATGAAGTTGTCAATGAACAGTTAAATCTAGGGAATTCTTCACTAATAAACTGTCTTCTTAAGTGATAATTGTAAAGATCAGCAGAAATAGTTTTCCTGGTTTTCTATATCATTGCACAGTTATACTGATCTTAATTGGAAAAATGATATCCAAGATATCACCATAGGGCTAATAATATCTAAGCTTCAATATTTGTAATATCACATCTTCTTTTTTCTATAAACATATATTGAGCCAATTACAAGTTAGGTTACTTCTTGGTCTAGCCAAATATAACTACTAAACATCAGGTAGGCTTAAAATGAAATGTAACTTCTGTCATTCTGACGATGATATTGATTTATCGAAACAATTGTCAATTTTTTAGAATTTTCAATAACTTGTATTATATTGTGGAATTAACTAGAGACCTTGAGTTTCATTTAAAAACACTAATATGTATGTTTCGTTAAAAACACTAAGAATAAAAAACAAGTTCAATTAGCTTATCTTCCTCCAATCTCAGTTGCTGCTCATCAATATCTTCTTCGGGTATATTACCAAGTTCAAGTGTGGCTTGGTTATCAGCTATACCCTACAGACTGGGTCGACAATGAATTGGAACCAGTTCAAACTTACTCCCATCTGCACCGGAAAAACTGCTGAACACAATTTTTTGCAACTGCAAAAAGGGATGCAGTGCTAAATGTGGTTGCAAAAAAGTCGGACTGTTTTGTTCTCTGGCATGTACAAACTGTCAAGGCCGGTCGTGCTCCAATGTTGAATCACTAACAGAGGAAGATTCGTTTGATTCTTAATTCTTACGAGGATACATCGCTATTGACGCAATTTACTTGCACTCAGAATGAAGAAGAACAAGGAGAAGAACAAAAAGATGAAGAAGAACGAGAAGCGTTTGACGGTTACAATTCAGAAGAATAAAATTCACCACTTTTTTAATTTAAGTCGCTTTTTATCTTTTCCAATATTTACAAATTTCCGTAACTTTGCAATCGTTTCAAATTAAACAGGATCACAACTGACCGGTGACCACATAGGTGGCGTGGAAACGTGTGCATATTATGACGATTGCAACTTGTACAAGTTTTTGAATCGTTATATCTCAAAAACGGTGGCTCATATGAAAAAAAGTATTGATACATTTTCTGTAGATTATTTCATGATCTACAATTTTTGTCTTGAGTATTTTTATGATAAAACTCACCGTTTTGCTGAAAATCGCGAAAAACTCATTTTTTTGACCTTTGAACTTGAATAAATTTTTTTCCTTACAGGGGAAAGATGGAAAACTTTCAAATTTTGTTTTTAAGGATATTTTAAACAATCTTATCGATTTTCAGCTTGGTGGGAATTTAGGTAACTTTCCTCTTATTTTTTGGTCTAATTTGACCGGACTAAAGATTCTAAAATATTGACAATTGTTTCGATAACCGAATATCATCGTCAGAATGACAGAAGTTATCGAAACAATTGTCAATTTTTTAGAATGTTCAACATTTTTCATTATATTGTGGAATTAGCTAGAAACAGTGAGTTTCATTTAAAACACTACTAAAAAAATGTTCAGAGATTTCATTGTGACACGGTAAACAATGTTATAATGAAGTCTATTTTATACGCGAATTATAAGAAAGTATTTAGAGATTTGAAAATAATTGTTTTTCATCTCTTTCATGGAGAGTTTCCAAACAAATCACAATAATTTTTCATCAAAAAATGTAACTCGTTTCTGGTATTATGCAAGAATTGGTAGTAAACATCTAATATTGCGCGAGACACATCAACAATATAAATTTATATCGAATGGACTACTGAATATATATCACTTAAATGGTCTTCATCACATTCTTCTTGTTGGTGATATCAACATTGGCACGCAACCACAAAAATGTTGCCAAATCTCCTTTTCTTCAATAAATAAGAAAAAGTCGGGTATATATTTTCCTGTTTACACATCCTCCGCTTGAATATTCCGAAAATATATCACTTCAAATACAGTTGCATATACGCGTCGAAATTAATAATTTTTGAGTTGAATGTGTTCCGAAATTAGTGAATTTTGGCTCGGGTTTACAGTCGGCACCAAATGAAACACTACTTTTATTTTAAAAATACATACAATGTTGAAAGTAGCATATTGTATAAACTAGAAACTGATATTTTCGCTTTTGTAATAAACTGCAGAGTACAAACATTGTACTAACAGCATTAGTGAATTTTAATGTAACGGATAAACTAATTTCCTGTTATATTACCAAAAGATGTAAGCGTTTCAAATCAATTTAAAAAAAACCTTGATAGAATCACACTGAATGATGCAACTTACCTTCCGCTTAATATTTTCAAAACAATCGAATATATAATATATACAAGTACAATAAAACGCAATCCAGAATTGAATGATACGTGATAAACTGCGTTTCTGTTAAAATACCTAGCACCCGTAGGGTAGACACATCCGAAATAGTTCTTGGAAACATTTTTACATAGCGGATCTATGAATTGAGAATTCACTGTCAGTTTGTGTACGTTTTCTCTCGCCAGGGGCTTAGTTATCGATCCTTCTTTGGAGCCGAATTTGGATACCATAATTTTTACTAATGATTTTAATAAACATCTAGAAATTCTTCAGAAAAATTATGAAAAATTACAAGATGCTGATTTAAGGGTTAATCTGGAGAAATGTCAATTTTGTCGTCCTTCCCACAAGTATTTGGGTTATGATTTGAATGAAAATGGTCTTCGTACCGATCCTGAAATGGTTTCTGCTATTCGTGATTACGCAGTTTAAAAACTACCACTCAGGCGCGTAGATTTTTGGGGATGGTTTCTTACTCTCGACGCTTCCTAAAAGATTTTTCTACTTTATCTGCCCCAATTTCCGATCTTCAACATGACCGAAAAAATCAGGCAAATCAGGCTTTTGAAAAAGTGAAAACAGTCTTAACTCCCGCACCTATCCTAAGTAGTCCCGACTTTATCAAACCTTTCTTATGACGGACGCTAGTGATGTTGGCGTAGGAAGTGTTCTTTTCCATTTGGAAGACGGACTAGAACATTCCATAGCTCATATGAGTAAAAAACTCACTAATGAATAGAAAAAGTTTAGTACTACAGAGAAAGAGCTTTTGGCAGTTTTGTTCATCATTTTAGGTAATATCTGGTAGGTCGTCTTTTTACAGTTATTACCGATCATTCTTCTCTAGTTTGGTTGAATAATATGAAAAAGTTCATGGAAAACAATTTCGAGAATGGGGAATCACTACGTACCAAGTTATAATCAGAAAGGGTAAACTTTTTGAACTACTATAAAAGCTACAATTACAGCTCTGTTCAGTTCATTACAATCTTAGTAGCATGTGCATAATTCAAAAAAAAGTCTTTGACCGATCTCTCTCTCTCTCTCTCTCTCAGGATATTGTCTTTCAGATTTATTGAAGCCTGAATTTTAATTTTGTACTACGTCGTTAGAACATATATAATATCTTAGTTCTTCATTTACATTATATAAAGCAGGATCTCTGAATAAAACAAAAATCAGTGTCCCCACATTCTAAAGTTATTTCTCCTTAAGTTTATTTCTCAAACATAACCTGTTGCAAATCAGTTTCACAAGCGAATGAAGCGTTCGTATCTCCGTACTCAGTTTCACAAGCAGAAACTAAAGCCCGCCACTTATGATCCAACACCGCAGTACGATTTTGTTGAATGCAATTACAGTACAATTTTGTCGAAAATCGTATAAGAATACACACGTTTAAGATTTCGCAGTACGAGTTTACTTTCAACGTGAAAATATCGGAAGAAAATATACTTCTAGGGGTTCTTGCGCTTTGTTTACCCGAGAAGAGAAGAAAAAAATACAAAAAACGTAGGTGGTGGTGTAAAAAGTGGTTACTGAAAAGAAATACCTACAGTCACGTAAATTTATTAAAAGAATTGAGATTATATCCCGATGATTGGAGAAATTACCTACGAATGGATGAATCTATTTATGTTGAATTGCTATTATTATTATTATAGTTTGCCATTCTGTTTGACATTTTTCCTTATGTAGGGTTTGTGATTTTTGTCATCCTGTACCGCTTTCTGCACCAGGGTTTTTTATTTTCTTCTCTTATTGGATTTTTTGGCTATTTAATTTTTCCAGCCGACTTTCTTTTGGCTTAAGCCGGATGTTGCATAGTTTTGTTGGTTTTTTGTGTTTTTCCTAGGCTTTCACCTGTCTTTTATTCGTTGGTGTCGTTTATGGCTTTCATCTTATAGAAACAGTTTGAGTTTTCGCCTATATGCCTGTTTAGTGGGCTTTTCTTTGTTTTTTTCCTCGTAGAATTTTTGGGCGTGAGTTTTTATTGAGTCCTTTATATTTTTGATTTGATATTTTTCATGGAGTTCTTTGTTTGATACCTCTTTTCGATTTTTTCCTGCTATTAGTCTATAGCAGGCGTTTTCAATTGCTTGTAGTTGTTCGATATTTCTTTTTGACGTTGAACACCATATTGCGGAACCATATAGTATTACTGATCTCACGTAGGCTTTGTACAGTGTTGTCTTCAATTTCTCGTTAAGCTGACTTGTTTTATATATGTAGGGTTGAATTATGTTCTTAACTCCTAGGGCTTTCCTTCTGGTTTCTCTTGTGTGTTGCGTGAAATTTAGTCTTCTGTCGAGATGTATTCCCAGGTAGTTAATGTTTTTCTCTTCTGTTATGGTCGTATTGTTTATTTTTATTTGTGTCGGCGTCGTTGGTATGTCGGTAGATAAGAATATTAGCTGTATTTTTTCGCTGTTTATCTGGATTTTCCATTTATCGCAGAATTCGTTGATATCTTCCATATGGTTTTCTATATTTCTTGCAATGATGTGTCGGTGTTTTGACGTAGACTATATTGCCGTGTCGTCTGCGTACAGCGCTATATTCGTTTTTGGGTTTTTTGGAATGTCGTTGATGTAAATATTGAACAGTGCGGTAGAAAGCACACTTCCTTGAGGTAGTCCTTCGGGCATGTTATGTTTGTTGCTTTTTCTCTGTTTAGATGTTACTTCGTAGGCTCTGTCGGTTAGGTAGCTGCTTATTGATTTTACTATGTTCGTCGGTATGTTTACTGTCTTCATTTTGTGTATGAGTGCTTTCTTCCAAACTGTGTCGGATGCTTTTTCTAAGTCAAGCGTTGCCATTCCTGTCTTTCGTTTCTTATTCATCTCTGTTTTCGCGTAGTCGACTATTCTTGCCAATTGTAGTTCCGTAGTGTGGTTTTTTCTAAATCCGAACTGCTCCGGTATTATTGTATTATTCTCGTCCAGGTGTTTGTTTGATCTTTTGATGATAATTTTTTCCCATATTTTCCCCATCGTACAGGGATATGGGTCTGTAGCTGTTTGGATTGTTGGCATTTTTACTTGGCTTCTTGATCGGGATTATTAGTGCGTTTTTCCAGGTTTTTGGGAAATATTTCAATTTGAGCGTTGATTCCATTATATAATATATTTGTACTAGAGCTTTCTTTGGAAGGTTTTTTAGCACAATTGCCTGTATTCCGTCTTCGCTCGGTGCTTTGTTTTTCATTTTTTGAATTATTCTTTTGACCCTTTGTGGGTTTGTGTGTATGTCTTCTGAGTCTTCTTCATGTATTAGTTGATTGTAGCTGTTTTCAACCGTTGTTTTTGTTTCTTCGTCTGATTTGGTGCTTGTTAGTAGGTGATTTCTTCTCATTTGCTCGACTATGGTATTATGTTTTTCTGTTGGGTCTTGTATTAGAATATTGTCCATAATCAGTGGTGGTATTTCGTTGTTATTTCTTTGTTTGTTTTTTCTTGCTTTTATCATCTTCCAAGCGTTGGTTTTGTTTTCATTTACTTTTCCTATTCTTTTGTGCCATTGTTCGGTTTCTATGGATTCGAGCCTTGCGTCTATTTCCGTGTTTAAGTTTTTTATTTCGTCTCTTAGTTGTATCGTCGGTCGTCTTTGGTATTGTCTTCTTAGTCGGTTTTTTGATCTGATGACTTCTTGTGTTTCTTCATTTATTTTTATTCCTCTTGTGCTATGTTTCATTATTGGTATGTGTTCTTTCATCGCTTTTTGTATTATTTTTGGCATCTATAACACTGGGATACAGTGTTTCTTTTTGCGTAGTGTTCCCATTTTACGCTGATATTTTGGATCCCTCTTATCGCACGGACTTCTTTCAGGTTTATCTCTTTTTTAAAATGTAGGAGATAGCTGTGGCTTTGATAGTTGGTTTTTCTTGACTTTAATTCAGTCATGTTGTCTACGTCTATATTGTATTGCTCCTTGAATTCCATCATCATAGCCTGGATGTCACGACCTGGGGCCGCTTTCATTACAATCTTTTTAAGTACATCTTCTCTTTTTGTGTAGGTTTAAAATTCGCTGTTTGTACTTTTCAGCTCTGTTTTTATTTTTTCGTAGTGATCTTGCGATGTTACGTGGATTTTTGTTTCCTGCTTGTTGCGGTTTATTGTTAATCTGAATTCTCGTAATCCGATTATTCTTGTCAAGCTCTTTTACTAACTCGTCATATTTTGGGATTCTTCCTAGTAGCACTAGGGGGGGGGGATTGCTCTTTCCCTTCTCTCTTGGTTGTTTGCTGTTCTGCCACTTGTCGTGGGTTCTTCTGTGAGCACCCCAAATTTATTTTTGAGTGGGATGTTTCCGTGAACTTCTTCGTGATCCATATCGTTGTGGAAACTGGTACTCGTTTTTTGTTTTCCATTAGCGCTCATCTCGCTTTTTGTTGGGATTTTAGGGATTAATGATTTTTGGGGGTTTCCCTTCACCGTGAATCGTCTCTTCTCTCCAAATTTATCGTGGTAGACCGTTGATTTTATTCTCATTGTATTACTTCCTGTAGTTTCAAGGGGCTTACGGCCCCATGAGGGTTGAATTTTCTTCTTGTTGATGTATGAATTTGTAGGTATACGACGGATACCACTAATTCTGAGGTAGTGTTAAAAAACACTGAGTTTCATAAATAATAAAATATAAACACTTTTATATTTCGTAGCACTAACTGCTTGAGGCTCGTCTACACTCGAAAGCGATCACAGACGAAAGATCGTTGAATTGCTATCAGCAGCAACGCCTATTATCCAAAAACAAGACACAGTTATGCGTCCCTACCCCAGACTTGATGGAATTTTTTACTAATTTTAATTCCCTTTTGTATGATGTTCTAAAATTATTAATTTTCTTTTTTACAAAATCCTCATTTGTATCATTTTTTACTTCTTGAAACTTCGCAATCAAAGTATCCATAGCTCTTTTTCTAGCATTTTTGTCATGATAAGCTGGCGATTTAATTTTCCACACACTCTTGTTCTTTGTATAATTCGAAAAAATCTCTTAAAAACGTCTCACTATAGGCCATTTTTTAGAATTTACTGGCAAATTTATTATTTTTCAGCATTCAAGTTGTACGATCAAATCGCAACTCTCAATTCACGGTCAAATTAAGCATTCAACCACTCCTGTCGTACTGCAGCAGACTGACTTGTCTGTCTGCGATCAAATCAAACCGACTTGGTCTTGCAGCGGGAATACACGATCAAATTACGTCCAATTCTGTCGCATTCGACAAAATCGTACTGCGGTGTTGGATGGTGAGTGGCGGGCTTAACGGTAAACTGTCATTGTTTTTATGGATATTTTGAGACAAAAAATTTGCGTATTAACTTAGCGCCCCTCAGCATGGTACGCACCCAGGCCGAGACCTTTTGATAAAGTCAGCCCCATGAGAAAAGCATAGAATTTTTCACAAAATAAAAGTTCAAAGGAAAATACAACCTTGAATCATCATTATGGAACAGTACAGCTGAATAATAATCTATTGATATTTCTCATTGTAAATTTTCAGTAAATCTTGAAGATAAGGTGATTCTGAGCAAATTTCAAAAAAAAATTTTAAAATGATTCTGCACAAAAATTATTGAAACTTTAAAAACTTTATTTATTCACGGTATTCAAATAGCAAAAGTTTTATCCACTCTATTAAATTAAAAACATATTGGATATTGTCCCTTTATAAGACATCATCAAATTTTCATGTTATTCCGTTATGATCGATACGAACTCGTCGGAAAATGTGAGTGCATTTTCCATTTACTGTCTTTTATTGCCTTTTATACTTGTTGATCTTTGGATTTTTTATTCTTATATTTTCAATCCATTTTCCCTAAGTTAGGTGGGTGGACTTCTATAAGAAATCAAATAGGATTCACTCAAACATACTCGTGAAAATTCGTCTTGAGAATAGTTGTCGTACAAAGTGTTCGGACTATTACTAATGTATAATCAATATTCTGTTTGGTGTGAGTATTATAAAGGAAAACTGTGAGTGCGACCTTTTATCATCCACTAATGTTCAATAGACGAGTATACACCTTGTTTTTTTTTGCAGACTGTTTCTGAATACTTCGGGGGACGCCATGGTTGATTCAAAATCCATTCGAATCAATTCATTTTCGATGGTCTTCTAACATCTATTTTCTATATGGATCGTGAAAAATGTTATTCCCACGACACGGGATACGTAATTTCCTCTCCGATCGTAAAAAAGGTTATTTTCACTATACAGGATATTTATTCTCTTCAGGAATGGTTTTGAGAGGTTAGTTTCACTGTTTTTTACTTGTTATTTCTTTTACAATTCTTATTTTTATCAATGAATAATGTACTCTGCCCTCCTGGCTGCGCCCCTGGAACTACCCATCCCAGGGCCATTCGGGTCTACGGAGAATCAGGGCCGTGGTTTATTTTATCATTTCATGCTTGGGGTTGTGAGGCTTTCCTTACCACGCTGCCTCAGTGCGGGTTGGTAAGGGGCGAGGGATGCCGTCCGCCAGTTTTCGCCATTTACTGACAGACCTTGTGCACCCAGATTTTTTAGTGGAACTTTTTATTTATGGAAAAGCTCTTACTAGAGTGGGATTCGAACCTCCGTTGAGAAACCCAGGCGCTCTAACCCACTCTGCCATATAAAGAAAATGTTTATATTCATGAATCTGTCAAAATGTCAAAAAAAAATTTAAAACGTTCAAATATAATTATATTTACCAATCTATAATCTCAATTTACTTATCCTTGATAATGGAAATAAACGTTTCCGAAAGCTTGGAAGAAAAACAGTAATAGTCCGGGAAAGTTATGTCGAAAAATCTGTTCACTATCAAAACTTTCCCATAACTGATTTTTCATTTTGAAATGAAAATATATCGACCCAGCATCATTCTCCTAGATTGTCTAATAATTTCCGCTGGAGCTTGCGACGCAGCTTGCAAGCACAGCTCAGACCACCTAAAATTCAAGTGATTTATGCTCGTCATTCCTGGATGTGTTCTTACAAAAAAATCGTAAAGATGAAAATTGAAGCAAATCTTATGCTCTTGGAGGTGACGTAAATAGTTTTTTAAAAAAAAATTTACCAATCTTAAATTTTCCAAAAATTGAAAAAATTTACGAAAATTTTTTGGGTGGTAATTATAAAATAAAATATTAATATCGAGGTCAAAACATAGATAAACATAGAGGGCAAACTTCTAAAAATTTACATTTTTTCAGATTTGGAAAATTCAAAATGGCGGCAGCGCAAATTTGGAACAATTTTTTTTTTCAATCGCGTCTAAATTTATGAACATTAACGATATTCAGAAACGGTTTGTTGCAATCGACAGAGTGAAACTTATATTTTTATAAATAACATAAACAACATTTTTAAAAAATTTTTTACATAATTTTTTAGAATATTTACCGAAAATAAAAATTTTTACATCTAGTTTTTCCTCATTTTGGCGTTGAAAAATTTCTTAAAAATATCTTTTTACGTTATAAATATGTTTGTTTTTGAAAGACGAGTATTTTGAAAAAAAAATTTCAGATGCGATTTTTATAAGCTGAGATAAACAAATTCAAAATCTGCTAGATACTGTCATAATATTAATAGAAATTTTCAAATTTTGATCACTTCGCTAGGTTGTTGAATCCCAACTCAACTAAACACAATTTTTCATTTTTCTATCGTTAATTGCCCCATTCAAAAGAGAACAGTAATCCTACCTCGCTCGACCAAACGGTGCGGCAGCTGCTTGGTATTCTGGTGGGGGGTCAGCGCTCATTCTCTTCGAACGCCCAAAAGACCCTTACTAACATGACTGACGACGTACTTCTACCCGACGAATTTATTGAACATTATTTCGTGTTCTTGTACCACAGCGTGCTCTACAACCAGGTATGGTTGTAAAAAAGTTGCCATACATTGTACGATATTATGTAAAAATTGCGAAGGCAAAAACTGTTATAACATCGAAATTGTAAGTACGGTATTTGACAATGACGAGGATGATAATGAATCTCTGAGTGATGAGCTAAATTTTGATATGACTCAATTAGTTGATTGTGAACTTGCAATTTATAGTAGCAATAATATCGATGAGGATTTGTTTGCTAATGATAATGACGAGGAAAATTGTACGGAGCCATTTCCTCAGAGACCAAAAAGGGCGAAAATTTTTAGAAAATAGATGTAAATCTGTAAATAAATATTATTCTTAGTACCTACGTTTCGAATTATGTATAATATATATAATAAATGGATTTATAAATATTTATTATGAATATCATTGTACCTTATTTCTAGCAATATGTAATGGTTGATAATAACCATACTATTAGCAAACCTCAAATGCAAAATTTTTACAAAGAAAACCAAAATAAAAGCTTGAGCTTCGTTCAACTGCGAACGAGCGCTGACCCCCCACCACAACGCCAAGCAGCTGCCGCCGCACCGTTTGGCCGAGCGAACTAGGATTACTATTCTCTTTTGAATGGACCAATTGACGGTAGAAAAATGAAAATTTGTGTTTAAGTTGAGTTGGGATTCGACAACCTACCGAAGTGATCAAAATTAGAAAATTTCAATCAATATTATCACAGAATCTAACAGGCTTTGAATTTGTTTATCTCAAAAGTCGCTAAAAAATTTTTTTAAAATACTCGTCTTTCGAAGACACGCATATTTATAACGTGAAAACATATTTTAAACAAATTTTTCAACGCCAAAATGAGAAAAAACTGAATGGAAAAATTTTTATTTTCGGTAAATGTTCTAAAATATTATGTGAAAAATGTTTTAAAAATTTTGTTTATGTTATTTATAAAAATATAACTTTCACTCTGTCGATTACAACAAACCGTTTCTCAATATCGTTAATGTTCATAAATTTAGACGCGATTGAAAAAAAAATTGTTTCCAATTTGCGCAGCCGCCATTTTGAATTTTCCAAATCTGAAAAAATGTAAGTTTTTAGAAGTTTGCCCTCTATGTTTATCCATGTTTTGACCTAGATATTAATATTTTATTTATAATTACCAACCAAAAATATAATTTTCGTAAATTTTGTCAATTTATGGAAAATTTAAGATCGGAAAAATTTTTTTTGAAAAACTATTTACGTCACCTTCAAGAGCATAAAATTTACTTCAATTTTCATCTCCACGATTTTTTTGTAAAAACACATCCAGAAATGACACGAGCATAAATCACTTGAATTTTAGGTGGTCTGAGCTGTGCTTGCAAGCTGCGTCGCAAGCTCCAGCGGAAATTATTAGACAATCTAGGAGAGTGATGCTGGGTCAATATATTTTCATTTAAAAATGAAAAATCTATTATGGGAAACTTTTGACTTTTATTTCCTTACTTTCCCGGACTATAAGAAGAGTTTTCTTTAATTAACTTGCCGTTACCCCAATATTCATGGTTTTATACCTAATTAGTCGGCAAAGACACAAGACACAATACAATTTACTATGTCATACTAAGAGCTTCACACGCAACTCAAATCAGAAGGAATGTGTTAACGGCAAAATATTTTTATGATAATAAATATCATCATAGCCTAATTTTTTGCATTTCCGCAATTTAAAAGTGTGGTAACGTTGTACAAATGTGACCTCATACTCGCTTTATCACTTGCATCACTTTGTAGTGTAAGACATAATCGTTGATTCTAAGAAAACTTGTAGTTTAAAAATATAATATTTCATGAAATTACATCATATATTTTCATTTATTTCTTCCAAAAATTTAGCACCGGATACACGGTGATGGCAATAACGTATTATCTCATAAAAATAAAATAAACGAAGTCACATACAGAATTAACTTCTATTGCAACTGCAATTGAACAAGAATATCCAAAAACATCCGGCTAATTCATCGGATTTATTTCGGTCTGTCGTGTTTGGAATTCCAGACACTGGCTAAACTATGCACACAGTGGTTGCGCGGATTTCGAACAATTCTTATTTTTATTCGAGAATGCACATTTGAACATTTCGAGGGGTTATTGGATCGCTAGAAATAACGATAATAAATTGGTGATACTGTACTGGTTCATTTTATAGATATTTGGAAATAAATTTCAATTTAAGAACATGTTAATGTTGAAATTGTTCGTATACTTCTAAAAAAAAGTATTAGTTAGTTACAAATGTGAGAAAAATAAAACTAGTAAAGCAAAAACAATGACATGGAAAAATTGCCTGTCAAATAGAACAGTGGAACAATAAAATAGGCACAAGGGAGATAGAAAAAAACAAAAGAACTAATTAAAGCATCAAAGAACGAAGAATGGCAAACACGACATTAAAAAATATGAGAACCAAAAAACAGAATATATTTCGTTAAAAATATTTCAAAAAAGAAAAGGAAATTATACAAAATGTAACGAATATTACCAGGAACTAATAATTCAGAACGTACAGAAGAAAAAGTAAAAATTGGTATAGGGGAAGATACAGAAATAAAAAAACAGTTGAGTCGGTATAGACATATAGTGAGAATGAGCCTACAAAGGATAACTAGAAAAATAATGGAGGTATGTAAACCAAGGAGAAAGACCAAGAAGACAATGGATATACTAGATAGAGGGAATAGGATGAATTATAAGGAAAGCTCTGGAGGACAAGAAAATATTTGCCAGGATCAGAAAAGCAAAAAGAGGACCATGGGTATCAATCTGACGCCTAAAGAGGTATAAGGATAAGCAAGATGTCCTTGGTTGCTAAATTATTGATAAAAAACAAAGATCTAAAATTAAATCTTCAAACTTCATTAGAAACAAATAATTGTTTTGACACAAGGAGCTATTTTTTTAAAGAAGTGTTCAAACAAATCGAGTCCAATTTTAGATCAAGATTCCTCTTTAGCATGCTCTCGTCTCTGAATGTCACAGCTTGAAATACGAGCTACTATATCTTCCGATTCGTATTCGGTGTAAGTTTTGGGACATCCTATATAAGTGAATGAGTGTTCGCAGATTATTGAATTCATTGAATGGATTGTCTCAAAACTTCCCTATCTATTAATGAATATTGATGAGGTTAGCTGAGTTACAGGGGTAGCGAACAGAAATCGATATATTTAAAAAAATGTCCATTGCGCTGAAACTAAAGTTTAGTAGAAAATTGTTGTACATCTGCCGGTCCTGTCTAAAATTTTCATCATATATGGTCTACATTGTATGCATCGTTTGCTGTCTCTTTTGTTTTTCGGTTTTATGGAACATCGTTGGGTGTCGTCCAAAAAGTTTGGTCAAATATCAACTGAAGTTAGTGAACGAACGAGATACGTACTGATGGATATTAAGCTTATCTGTATTTCGAGCAACAATACATTTGTTTCAAACTTTTAATTGGATTAGGTGATAAAAATCACCTGTGTCGTATGTTTGGTATTCAGTTTATTATTCGAAGTATGTAATTGAGAAGATAATTAGAATATAAGATTTGAATGAAACGTTATGAAGGAATATGTTTAACCTAAAAAGTTCACTTTTCTGTACAGGTTGAACTATTAGAAGCGTTTCAAGAATTCCCAAAACGGTGTTAATAAACTTGAATTACTATAAAAAATGTTCTATTATTTACATAAAAGATTCACAAAGTGTTCGTTCGTTATTTCGTGCAGAATTTATCGGTAATTTATTGAAAAATAACGATAAATTGTGATCAAATTAACTGTCTCGACCTTTACTTCGTGGAATCTACTCATATTACTATTTCAAATGAAACTTGATTGAGTAATTTTTTTAACTTCTAATGTAAATTTAATTTTTGGGTGTGAATTATTAATATGGTTGAAAAATACATTTAATTGTCGCTCACTACCTATAAAACCAGCTAATATGTCATCTACATATCCATACCAAAATATAAAACATTTTTTGAAATATTACTTTCAAAGATTTTTCTTTCTAAGCTGTCCATAAAAATGTTTGCCAAAATTAGTGATGTGGGGCTACCCATTGGTAAACCTTCATTTTGAATATGTATCTTATTGTCAAAAGTTAAATAATTCTGATTAATACATACATCCAATAAATTAAGTATATCTGATATTATTCCTGGATTAATATTTTTATCTTCTAATAATTTTCTTACAATTATTAGACATTCTTTAGGAGGAATAGTGAACATGTTGGTAGCATCAAATGAAATGAGTTTACAGTTATCTTGCAAATTGAATACTTTTAATTTTTTCATTACTTCTATTGAATTCTTAATTGAGTATTTAGATCGATGAAATAAAACAATATAGTTTGTTTAAATCATTTATTTGAACTAATGTTCAATTTAAACTTGTTGACGCGTTTCACTAACACAGTAGCTTTGTTAAAACGAATGAAGGTAAAATATAAAAATGTCTTAATATATACAGTGCTAAATCTATTTACTAAGGTTAACAATGGTATTGAAAGAAATTACCTGGAAATTCATTCACTACAAACATTCCTAAGCTATCTTCTAGGTAAAGAGGTTCAATAGAGGAGACTGATTGATATCTATTTGGTCGTTAAGGAAATTACCTGAATATTTATTTTTGTTAATCTCTAGGGCCTCTAATAAATTTAAACTAAAGGATTTACCGACTACATGGAGAATTCCAAAATTTGGGTCGAAAATGTGTTGGTTTTCTAATAAATGATTTGAATAGTTAGAATCTAGTTTTTTGTTGTCATAGCTTGTGTTCCGAAATTCTAGTCTCAAAATTTCTAAAAGTTCTACCGATATAAATTTTATCACAGTTGTCATTACCACATTTCAATTCATAAACTTCCGATTTGGTTAATTTTGAAGATTTAGATTTATTATTTTTAATGAGTTTGGATAAGTTGTAATCAGTTTTAAAATGATTTAATTTTTAAGGATGGTGTTCTAAAGTATGTTAAGCTTTCAAATTGTTTATTATTGTTTTTATCAGAAGTGAATACTTGTTCTAAAGTCTGTTATTTTATATTTTTATTTATTATATTGTCAATTAAATTTGGATCGTAATTCTTATTAACTGCTATTTGTTTTATGATATTTAATTATTTGTTATAATTATTAATATTTAATGGGACTGTTAAGAGTCTGTGTATCATACTATTGAAAGCTGCTAGTTTATGAGTGAATGGGTGGACCGA
The DNA here is from genome assembly GCA_963921935.1 of Galeruca laticollis. Lineage (NCBI taxonomy): Eukaryota > Metazoa > Arthropoda > Insecta > Coleoptera > Chrysomelidae > Galeruca > Galeruca laticollis. The sequence continues at coordinate 243,691,467 of OY998177.1, read as the reverse complement.
ACTATTATGAATTGTAATATCTGTATGTGATGGTTTATGAAATATAAAAAAATCATGTTCATTATTTATATTTGAAATTATAAGGTCTAGAAAGTTTATAGACTTATTTTGCTCAAGTTCTACGGTAAATTTGATATTATTGTGAATCGAGTTTATGTAAGTAAGCTCTCTAATTGTCTATTTGTACCGATGAAGCTAGCTAAAATGTCGTCCACATATCGGTGCCAGTACATACATTTTTTACTAAGGGGGTGTTCATGAATTATTTTTTCTATATTATCCATGAAAATTTCTGCTAGTAGGGGGCTTAGGGGGTTCCCCATAATCAAACCATCTTTACTGCTATAAACCTCTCCATTGAAATGATAATAATTTTGATTCAAACACACTTTTAATAAAGTAATGATATCAGAGTGAATTATAGGATTAACATTATTGTAAGTGAGCAAGTTATCAACAAGAGTTATAGTTTCTTTAGGAGGTATACTAGGGAATAGATTTGTTACATCGAACGATATGAATTTAGAATTATGGGGTAGTATTATATCTTGAATATTATTAATTAATTCCGTTGAGTTTACAACTGAAAATCGAGGTATGAATGAACAATATTTAGAAATTACATCTATGAGAATCTTTGAAATTTTGAATGAAGGTGCTGTGAAATAAGAAACAACTGGACTGATTGGGTGTTGCGGATTGGGTAAAAGTAATTTATATTTTTCTTTATCGTTAATTATTGATTTAACGTTATCTACTGCTAATTTTATTTCTCTCTGAAATTTATTAGTTGGATCTTTTTTAAGGGTCTCAAAATTGCTTGCCTGAATAAAATTGTTGGTTTTTAATATATAATCTTCTTAAGGTAATGCTATTACCGTATTTCCTTTATCTGCTTTTGTGAAAATAAAACTATTTGACTTTAATTTCTGTTGAATTGATTTGGCGACTGATAATTCAAAATTGGGTTTGTTAAACTCGACGAATTCTTTTTTAATAATTTCTGAAGCTTTATGTTTTATATTAGAATTATTTGGAAAATTATACAAATTAATTTCTGTTTCTATACCTAGTTTGTTGAAGTTATCCAACGAACATGTGGGTTTAATATTATGTTTAAAACCTTTTTGTAATAATTGAATATTCCTTCATTGGTAATCCCATTAAATAAAAACACGTCAACAAATATTCAGAAACTTATTTTCCTACCTTGCTAACTTTTCTGTTTAAGTCTTGAATTTTAGAAATAAATTCTTGCATGGTAATATCCTCAGTTTAAGTTGTAGTTACCATCTCTTTTAAAAGCATGACAGTATGTAACAGACCAAATTTAGGGCGCATGTTAGTTGCAGACGAGGTTTATGATCTGAAAAGGGTTTTATGAGGGTACCTAATCCTGTGGGTGAACTGCAGACTGGCGGTCAGGGGTCTTAGAATAACGAAATGTATGCAAAAATATTATTATGATGACACATTTGTTAAGTACGATATACAAAAAACTGAAGATGGAAGTGAAAGATATGATAAGTGAACGTGGAAGTAGTCTAATTGTTATTGAAAATTTTAAATTTTATAAACATCGTGAATTAAAAAATGGTGAGACTTGTTAGTGCTGTGTGAAAAGGACATGTAAAGCTAAAATATATACAATGGGCGTTGAAAAAGTGATGTCTAAAATATTAAATACTCATAATCATGAACAGGAATGTGACAGTGCAATCAACAGACAAACATTAAGTAATAAATTAAAAAGAAAAGCAGACGATATGATCGTTGAAAAGCCATCTAAAATAATTCGTAGTGAATTCAAATTAAATTCTAATACTTTGTCAACTTTGGCAGAAAAAGATATACAATATATTAAACGCAATATTTACAGACACAGAAATAAATCATTTCCAAAATTGCCTCAAAACGTTTCCGATGTGCACGATTTTTTGGAATCTGTTCAAGTTTTGACCGTTATAGAAGAAGAATTTTTGATAATAAACGACAGGATTAAAAATATTATAGTATTTTGTCCACTGAAAATCTAAGTGTAATGTGTTCTAGTTCAACAATATTTATGGATGGAACATTTGATTACTGTGTAAAACACTTCTTACAAATGTTTAGTATTCATGCTCTTGTAAACAACATTTGTATACCAGTGGCTTTTTGTTTATTAACTAACAAAAAAAGAAACATATTCGACATTTATTTATTGGTTAATTGGCAGTATGAAAATATTCAATTTTTATATAATTATTGGTTCTTCGCCAACTTCTTTTATAAGAAATAAAACTTCTAAAGCTTTTCTTTTTTTCTTTTTCCAACGTTTCGTATCCTTTATTTAGGTTCATCTTTAGGGCTATTCATATAATACACATAATGAATGTTCTATTACAATTTCTTTATAAGACAATCTGCAAAAATACCTTACAATAATAAAAACTTTTCTTATTATTATTTAAAGATGATATTACCATTATTTAATCAAGGTTGAAAATATAAAATTGAGAGTTTCCATCAAACATTAGTTAAATATCCCTATTTTTTCTTATATTACAAAGCTTAAAATTGAAAAATCACCAGCCACATATCCATTTTGGTTTCCTTAAAAACAATTATAATGAAACATACATATAATTATAATTGTTTTTAAAGAAACCAAAATGGATATGTTAAAGTGGCTGGTGAGTTTTTCAATTTTAAGCTTTGTAATATAATAAGATTAAATAATGTTATCTTATCATCTTTAAATAAAAATAAGAAAAGTTTTTATTATTGTAAGGTATTGTTGCAGATTGTCTTATAACGAAATTGTAATAAAACATTCATTATGTGTATTATATGAATAGCCCTGATGATGAACCTAAATAAAGGATTCGAAACGTTGGAAAAAGAAAAAAAGAAAAGCTTTTGAAGTTTTATTTCTTATAAAAGAAGTTGGCGGAGAAACATTGATTATATAATAATTGAAAGTATTCGAGTTTTTTAAATGAAACTCACGGTTTCTAGTTAATTCCACAATATAATAAAAGTATTCGACATTGTTTGATATGTTGAAATCCAAGTGCATCAGTAAAGGACTTAATTTTAACCCAAATTTCATCACCGTAGTTTCTATCCATGCCAGTGTGAAAGAAACATTTCCCTACGTTTCAATAATCGGCTGCAGATTTCATCTTGCACAATCATGGTAAGAATTTACTCATATTTAGTGATGTAAAATAATGTGTTATGTGTAAAATAATGAAATATATTCGTGTTTAGATGGAGGAAAATTCAGAATCTTGGGTTAGCTACAGAATATAAAAATCCACAATCGGCCTGACTTTTTTGCAAGGATTGACGTTGTTTCGTATAAATATGCAGTATAAAATTATTTTATGTAGTTAAATGTAGGTACATGTAGACGAATATTTAGTTTATATAATATATATTTAAAATACTTTCGTTCTTTATTTTATTGATGAACAAAATGTTATATATAATAGGTAGAGACCGTGGTATGCAGTTAACTCATTTAACGGGTAAACAGACTTGACCCTTTTCCCTCGTCTGCAATTGACCATCTTTTAATCCATGTCATAAGCCCCGTCTTCAGTTAACTTGCGCCACAAATTTAGTATCTTGCAAAATAGTCCACATTTCTTTAACAGCATCACATTCTTCAATGTCTTCTATATAACAGTCACTTACACTTTACAATAATAATGATAGAACCTTAACTATACTGCAGACATTCCATCAAATTATTTCTTAAATCATGATTCTATTGCTTCCCAACAATTCTTCTTTATGAGTGTTGCTTTCATTCGTTTCGACCGTGGATAATGATTGGAATCTTACAGTTTTAGTATTCTAAATTCTTCTTAGGATGAACATAAGTATTTATTTATATTCAGCTTCTTCTGCTCTGTATCTTCTAACTTTCTGACAAAATTACTTCAATGACCGGCTTCGTGGGCCCATAACCTGATGTTGTTGTTAATATCTTCTATAGACAGTGGAGGATTACTTTGTCAAAATAAACCAGAGAAACAAACACAGATTTATCAGTTTTATGTAATATGCTCAAAGAAACTAAATGGGAATGAATTTTGTTAACTATACTCGATAGTCGAAATTGTGTAAAGTGAGTCAGAGCTATCTAATCAACACTTTGGTTAAAGCGCAGTTGCCATATGTATTCTAGAGAGAAATGCTGTATTTTATAAAGACACTTCAAATCCATTGTGTCGATATTTCAGGTACAAAAGATGCAATGTAATTAAGTCAATACCAATTTAATATATTTATTTCAAATTTCAAGCAGACTAATAATAATTAGTTTACTTGAAATGTGAAATAAAGTGTTTATGTATATTTCTTGAACGCAAAGTTTGTTGTGAAAAACTCGCCGATTTGACAATATTGGAGAGTCGCTTCAATGTTCCGGCTTTGAGAACGAGATAGATAGATCGAGCTACGCGAATGAGACAGTGATAGTAAACAGTTATGTGAGGTGTTTATTCTCTTCATGAACGTAACATCAGTATTTGTGTTGTGGTTTTGTGTGATAAATCGGTTATTATTGGTATTTATTGTAATATTTATATCGGTATATTTAGTGACAATAATGGCGGAGTGTAGCGGTGTTGGCGATAAAAAACGGCGTCGTAACAATTTAATTCGGGAAGAAAAAGTCCTCATATTAAATGTGTACGAAGGACTGCGTGCCATGGACAAACAGTTGGGTGTTAGTGACGCTGTGATTAAGTGCAGTTATTTAACTAAAGTTTCTGAGAGTACTATATACAATACTCTAAAGAAATCGCGGGACGGATCTTTGACAAGAGAACGAGGTGAAAACTGTAAACCGGAAAGTAGGGGAAGAAAGAAAATTGTTTTGGACGACCAAACACGGAATGCTATACGTAGGGAAATACATTCTTTTTATTTTAGGAATGAAATCCCCTCGGTAGCTAAATTGAGCAAGGTAATAGAAGCTGATGATACTTTACCAAACAACAGTGATAAAGTTTTGAGACGAACTTTAAAATTAATGAATTTTCGTTACCAAACAAGAAGTAGAAACAGTGCCTTAATTGAACGAAATGACATTGTGGAATGGAGGAGAAATTATTTAAAACAGATACGACAGTTTCGTAAGGAAGGACGGCACATATATTATCTTGACGAAACATGGTTAAATGAAGGCCACACTGTGTCAAAAGTGTGGCAAGACATGAATATACGAAGCAATCGACAAGCCTTTATGGAGGGTGTCTCTTCCGGTTTAAAAGCTCCCTCTGGGAAAGGACGTCGACTGATTATCACTCACATTGGCAGCGAGGAAGGATTTGTAGAAGGTGGATTACTAAGTTTCCAGTCCAAAAAAACTGTCGATTACCATGAAGAGATGGATGGTAACCGGTTTGAAACATGGTTTAGATCAATTTTAACAAAGGTAACTCCTGGTACAGTGATAGTTATGGATAATGCTTCATACCACTCTCGTCGACTGGAGCAAATACCTACTTCAGCTAGCCGCAAGAGGGTTATAATTGATTGGTTAGAGAGTAAAAGCATTCCGCACAACGAGGCAATGCTAAAAGTTGAATTATTATCTCTCGTACGGAAACATAAAAGCAGTTATATTAAGTACGTTGTCGATGAAATGGCGAAAGATTTCAACGTCTCAGTTGTTAGACTTCCTCCCTACCACTGTGAGTTAAACCCCATCGAGCTGGTTTGGGCCCAAGTGAAAAATTATGTTGCGAGAAAAAACAGTACATTCAAAATGGCTGACGTTGAGAAACTGTTTAACGAGGCGCTGCATACCGTTACTGCTGAGAGTTGGCGTAAATGTATTCAACACGTATTAAAAGAAGAAATAAAGTTTTGGGATTTAGACATACGTGTAGAAGTAATGACGGAACCACTCATTATCGATATAGGAGGAGAAAGCGATGATTCTGAGGAGTCGTCAGGGAGTGATACCGCTTCCAGTTAGTCAGACATTTTACAAGTGACCTCGCAACATACCTATACTTATTGGTAATTTATTTTGGTCTTGACAAACAACTTTTTTTTAGTTTTAGTAGTAGTAAGTTGGAATTGACTTTTAAACATTTTTTTATTTTGTTTTAACTTACTTATGAACAACTTGTGATAAGTTATTATTTCAAATGTTAAAAATTGAAATTCCAGATATTTCAGTATTCGCACCCTTAAACTATGATACGCTCATGGAGTTCACTTTAAATCGGTAGATAACCGATGACGTCACTTTACACAATTTCGACTATCGAGTATAATAAATCACATTTTCTCAACTAACATTAAATTGATCAACACAAAATTTAATATATTTCCTACACAGTTCTACTGAAACTTCCCACTTTTATAAAAATGCTATCTCCAGTTACATTTTTTGTTTACAAGAACAATAATTTTTTTCTACAAAAAAAAACATATTTTAGCAATTCAAGTTCCGGTGAACAGACGATACTCGAGATCCTCGTCTTTGTTCTTAAAACAAAATTGTATCGTTCCCATTCCTTTTAATATGAAAAAATTGACCTTTATTATCTTTTATCCTGGGACTGTCGTGTTTACTTTTCCCGAATTATTTTTCTGGCAGATGACAAGTTATCAGATTCCGATGTATTGAGTTATCGGGAATAAAAGAACGACTCAAACACGTGTAAATAATATGTTGTTTTTGATGTAGAATACGTGGGGTCCAATTTCCAACGACGAAAATTACTGTTTTCAACTGCGAAATGTTATTTCCGGGCATAAAATACTATAAGTAAATCAAAATTAACTAAGGTTTGGTTAATATATTTTACAGTTCTTCATTAACGATTCAATATTGTAACAATTTAGAAACCCTTAGCTTTGAGCAAAAAAAACAGACGTGTCAATTTCTAAACATAGGTGTATATAATTTCACACTTCAGAATCTATGGTCGCCCCCTTCTTTTAGCATCTCAGGATTTATTTAATTGGAAATTTGTTTCTTTTATATTGATATAAAACCAAATTCTTGATTAATAGAAGATAAAAACATTTTGCCGTTGGCAACATTACGTAATTGAAGAAGTTTTGCGTTCAAAACCTTGATGTCGAAAGTCTATAAAATATTTAGAAATGTCGTAGAACAATATCTTCACTCTTGAAATCTTCGCAGAGTATTTTTTACCAATCGGTGGAATTCTTGTGATAATATTAACAATACTTGTTAACGGTATTACTTGAAAATGGACTTATCAAAGACAAAAAGTATGACAAACTTAAGAATGCACATATTGATAATGTTTAAATCGAATATTCTCCAGAACAGAAATATGGTTATATCAGCCACTGAACTCGTAATCCATGAAACGATGTCGTATTCACAAATTTGAATGTAATTAAATATAAGTATACATTTTTCAATTGAGTAAAATATATTCTCGACATACTGTGAGTAGTTACATTTATCAACTATGTGTACTGTAAATTGCATATTTGTTATGCTCTTTGCTGGCATGTGTAAAATAATTAAATTACATGTTCAATTGTAAACTCCATAGTAAATTATTTAATTCCAATGTAACAATTTAATTAAAACAATATGAATGCCACCAATATCATCGACTGTTTCCAAAAGTTAATTGATACAATATGTTGTCGTTTTCCGCAGATCATTTCGTACAAATTATACCGGAGCTGCCATATTGGAAAAAATCTATTACAAAATTACTAAGAAACTGAGAAAATTAACTGTTTATTTAGAAATGGTTCCCAACGGGGGCGATACCGCCCCCCAGTTGGCGTTGCAGCCTTTTAGGGGGCGATAGCGGATTCAGAAACAAATAATAAGCAGTCAAGAGGAATGGTGAAATAGAAATGATTTAATAAGGCAGATTTAAATTAGCATTAATAATAATACAAATATTAGTGTTTTTAAATGAAACTCAAGGTCTCTAGTTAATTCCACAATATAATACACTAATATGAGCATATTCCACGAAGTAAGGGTCGAGACAGTCAATTTCAATAATACTAATAATTATAATAATTTCTTTTAGTTCAGAATAGAAGTATATGACTTGTCCTCGCACGTTGATAAGCGAACGCGCTATGTTCATACAAAATAACATGTTTCAACATGTTCGCACACAAACAAGTTGAACCATGCACGAAATGAAACGTATAAAAGCAACAGCTCTACGAATTTTTTGTTAGTTAGTTGTATGTGCTTGGCCGCGATATATAGTCGTGAATCATAAGCTCTGCCGCAGTAAATAATCGTGAGTGGCGTGTCATTTTATAAACATTACTATCTATAAATCTATTGAGAATTTAATTTTTGTATGAAAATGGCTGAATCTACTTCTAAATTAAAAAAGAAATGCCGGCAATACAGTATTGAATATTTAAAATATGGATTTGCGGAATCTTCTACAAACAAATCATTACCTATGTGTTTAATTTGCCGAAAAATGTTTTCAAATGAAGCTATGAAATCTTCTAAGCTACAAGAGCATTTACATAAAATGCATCCTGATAAGAAGAATAAAGATATATTCTATTTTCAAGAACTCGAATAACAATTTTTAAAACAGCCAACTATATCAAACCTTTTTGCATCGTCTTCTAAACGAGACGATGATGGGCTACGAGCCTTATATAACGTTTTATTGTTAATCGTAAAGTCAGGAAACCACACACTATAGGCGAGGAATTAAATTTGCCGACAGTTGAAGAGATATTAAAAACTGTTCTCCATCATAAGACACCATTTAATATCATTAAAAAAATTCCTCTCAGTAATAATTCAGTGCAAAGAAAAATAGAGAGAATGGCAAATGACGTTGAAATATCATTATGCGATTACCTAAAGACTTGCAAATTTTCCATTCAACTCGATGAATCAACTCTACCAAGAGACGAAGCTCTACTCTTATTATACGTACGATTTATAAAAGAAGAAAAAATTCATCAAGAGTTATTATTTGCTAAGAATTTGGAATCTGATACAAAGAGACATTCTATATTTAATATCATGCAAGAATTTTTCAAGAGAAAGAAATTCCTATTAGCAATATTTTTTCTGCTGCTACTGATGGTGCTCCAGCAATGACCGGGCGTCATAAGGGTTTTATAGCACATTTGAGAAAAGCAGTGCCAAATGTACTCGCTGTACATTGTATTATTCACCGTCAGCATTTGGTTGCAAAAAAATTAAATGAACGTCTGCATGCATCCCTCAATAACGTTATTAAAGCAATCAATATCATTAGAAGCAGTTCATTGAATGACCGTTTGTTTCATAAGCTTTGCAATGAAAATTATGAAGACTACAATCGCTTGCTGCTCCACACAGAAGTACGTTGGCTCTCTGAATCTCTGAAGGTGTTTGTCTGAATCGTTTTTTCAATCTATTTGACTCAGTGTTGGAATTTCTTGAAGAAAACGAACAACTGCGCGAAAACCTGATTACGTCAAAAAATGATATCGCTTATTTGACGGACCTGTTTAAAGTATTTAATCAAGTTAATCTACAATTGCAAGGTGATGATTTAAATTTAATTATAACTAAAAACGTCATAGCTGCTTTTGCAGGAAAACTTCTAATATTCAAAAAAAATCTTGGTAGAGGTGAGTACAACCATTTTCCCACATTTTCAACAGTGTCTGCAAAACCGGAAGATTTACTTACTTACTGCCACCACTTGGAAGTTCTTCATGTTGATTTTACAGAGCGTTTCCAAGACATTTTAAACATGGAAATACCAAGTTGGGTTATAGATCCTTTCGTAAACACAGATACTGAAGGCTCATCAAATTTCGAAGAGGAGCTATAAGAACTCACAACTAACGAAGAACTGAAAGTAAAATTCAAACGTGGATATCAAGGGTTCTGGCTTCAAAAACCAATACCAGTTTTCTATCCTGGATTGTGGACAACAGTACACAAGTTGTTAATTGCATTTCCTTCGTCCTATATGGCTGAGCGTGCTTTCAGTGCAGTAACTGATTTGCTGTCAAAGAAGAGGAACAGACTACACATCACTGAACGTGGCGATCTGCGATTGATGTTAACGAAATTGGAACCCGATATTAACAAACTGGTAACACTCCACCAACCTCAACCGTCTCATTGATTTTTTCTTTATTATTAATTTTGTATTTCTTATTGTATTGCATTTCTTATTTCTATTGTGATTGTATTTCTTATTGATTCTGTGTTTATATTTAAAAGTTTAATAAACAATTTTATTGTACATTTGGTAGTCGTTTAATAAATTTCTACTCCATCATCCTCTAAAATAAAATTTAGACGTTAACTGAAATTAAAGCTAAATACAGATGAATTGGGAGGATACAGATGATATTCAAATAAAATTTAAAAGTTTAATAAACAATTTTATTGTACATTTGGTAGTCGTTTAATAAATTTCTACTCCATCATCCTCTAAAATAAAATTTAGACGTTAACTGAAATTAAAGCTAAATACAGATGAATTGGGAGGATACAGATGATATTCAAATAAAATTAACTACTTTGGACTAACCAGCGACTGGGGGGGGGAGGTCGTTGAAATTTTTGTTCTCTTGTAAAGGGGGCGGTGGCCCAGAAAAGGTTGGAAACCACTGATTTAGATGAAAGTAGTGTAGAAATGGAAGTTCTGTGACACTTTTCCGCGCACCCCTCACCCCTTTTTGTCTAAAGGGTAAAGGGTTACTACAAAAATATATTTCTAATTGTTTAAAACAATAGAGAGGCTCTTATTGTATATGGTTATATTACAATACTTCATAAAAATTGTATGGAAATAATATATTTGTCTACAGAAGAAACGTTTGTAACTTTTACTACCAATGGTATTACGTCTTACCAAGGTAACAAATTCGCCAAGATAGAAAATTTAAAGTTTTACATGGAGGTATGGAAGAATATATATCCCTTTCACCAAAGAAGATATGACTCAAATTAAAAACATTACCATGCAGAAGAAAAAAGATTTTTATTAAATTTAGACATTCCCGACGCTAAGAACAAGTTGCCAAAGGAACAGAAATGGTAATTGCCGCTATAAAGGAAGTTAAATACCGGGAGAGATTCCGTTACATATTAACGGTTGAAAATTTGGAAATCTATTGTTCGAACTAATGGTTGCAAAAATAATTTGCAGAAATGGACCTAAGTTATAGAATAAGGATAAAAATAGATAAAACTAAACATACGCGTGATCGAAAAAAGAAAAGAGTTGTATTTTGTGTATAATAATTGTTTGTATTATACTCAACATGCCGTTATTGTAACTAAAAACTATTAAAAAAAATAGTGTTTTGTTTATCCATACCAGCGTTGTTTTATTCTTATTTTCTAATGATATGGGTTAAGGAAGGTGGTGAGTCACTTAACACAAAACCGAAGACACACATAGGGTAGCAGACACTCACACGCGACAGAACACAAGAAGGTTGATAGGTGACACAGAATTAAAGTTTTCTTAGGGTTTGCTAGACAGATGACATATGGCAGTTGACACACGTTACAGATGACGCACCACACACCACTCATGACGTCACAGAACACATGTTTTCGAGGGATTTGCTATGTGGTGTGGGGTGCGTCATCTGTCACGTGTGTCAACTGCCATGTGTCATCCGTCTAGCAAACCCTAAGAAAATTTGTATTCTGTGTCACTTATCAACCTTCTTGTGTTCTGTCGTGTGTGAGTGTCCTCTTTTCTATTAGGCGTATGTTTAATTTTATCTATTTATATCTTAATTCTATAACTTAGGTCCATTTCTGCAAACTCTTTTTCCAACCAATAGTTCGAGCAATAGAAAATTTCCGAATTTTTAACCTTCAATATGTAACGGAGTCTCTTCCTCTATTTAACTTCCATTGTAGCAGCAATTACCATTTCTATTGTTGGAAAATAATAATATATATATAATATATATATATATATATAATATATATAATATATATATATATATATTATTATTATATTATATATTTTTTTATTAATTTAGTTTAGTTTTGGATATTTATTTATTTATGGGCGCCATTCAATACTTATTCCTTTGGTTGACTAGCTCAGATTTTTTTTAATTAATTATTTATTTATAATGTTAATTTAATTAGTCGGAAGCATGAGAATCCTCCCTTTGAGTTCTGGAGATAATCAAAGATTGAGGAAATATATTCTTAATCTTACCTTTACATACAACCTCAGAAAGAAACAATATCTGTTAAATAAAACGATTGAAATACGACAACAAAGATATTGAGAATTTAATCATGGATGTGAGAATAAAGAAAAACCAACACATAAATGTAAAGCAGTTTAATAAAATAATTTGAAAAATTTTTAACCTGATTGGAACATAATAAATAATTTTTGAAACTATTAATTTGGTTTATACATTTATTCTTATGGAATTGTGCCACCCTATATCATAAATGTATTCTCTATAACAAAATGTTCCCACTACTGCGTCGGCGCTAAATCTCCAAACGCATGCGCTACTACAATCTACATGAAAGAAGGAGGTTTCCCTTCCATAAAGAACGTTTCACAGTCAACACGACGCTAGCGTGCTTGTGATAAATAAATTTGTCATAATAATCAAGTTTCTACAATCAATTACATATACGTGAGAATTTATAAACTATATATGTGTGTGTTTAAAGGTCAAGAAAGTGATAGTTTAAAGTTATGCATGCAATAGCTGGAAGGAAGGTATAGGATTTAATGTAACATACATGATACACGTGATATTTCAAGTGGATAAATTTACACAAGGTGAGTACATTAATTTTATTTATATTAAAGATCTAATTCTCTATATATAAATTTATGATGCATCATATTTTAATGTTTTTGGCCTTTTTATGTGTTATGTGATTCGAATGTTCAACTAAAAATTTGAGTGTACACTTTAAAATGTTAATTGGAATTCCAAATAAGTTTAAACAAATTACACAGACCTTATTTCTGCTATCACTGCTGGCTGCACTCGCATCTTCAAATTTTGAAGATATCTCATAAGAGACACGCTCCTACTACACTATTCACTCCTTACACTTTATAGGATACTCCTATGATTAGTTTTATTTAACTTATTTTTATAATTTCAACTTTTAAACACATTTATACAATTTTATACAGAGAGCAATCTTCTAACGACGCATCCTCTATCACCACCATTAATCCACCCTCCTTTGTTTTTAAAATCAACAAGTCTTTTGGTCCATAGCTCACTTATTTGTTTTTTTATCACTAAAATTGTTATTCTCCAGTCTTTTAGTTACTATTATTAAAAAATATAAATATATTGTCCTGGAGGGTAATAACACTGACACACTTAGATTTCTATTGTATTAAGGAATTTTAATTAAGTCCTCTTTTCCTCGTACAATAGTCAATTTTCTTATATTCAGGTTATTTAGTTAATCTGAGAAATGTTTATTTTTACAAATATTACAACCTATATTTATTAATTAACCTATATGTAATTGATTCTAATTTAGTTTGAGTCCTGTTTTATCATTTATTATACATAAACTCCTGATTATTTTTGTTTTTGTAATTAAATTCCATATATAATCAATAAGCAATGATTTTAAGTTGGTAATGAAAATTCCCTAGCATGCATTACTTCTTGTAAATATTCATTTCCTTTTTATACGCTTGGGCTGTGTTCCAACTATCTTTTCCATCTAGTTTCAACCCTTTGAAATGAATGAATGAAATATGGTATTCTAAACCTTTGCTACTACTAAAAAAAAATTATGTAAACAATGTTAAGTTATAGTTAAACTGATTATTCTTTTCTCTTAATTAAGGTTTCAAGCTATTATATGACGTTTAATCCTGCAGAAATTGCTATGGCTGTGTTCAGTGTAATACGGAATTCCGTGACTTTGACAACCAATCAGAATTACTGGTACAGGTAATATTTACTATCTATTTAACTAATATAGTGTTGGAACTTTATTCTTCATCCCTTTTTAAAACATTCACATCAATATTTCACTCGATTTATTCATATTTCAATCTTTTTATATTTTAATATTTGACTTGTTATTGAGTTTATTCTAATGGTTGTGTCTACTGACACTCCTTCCATTATAATAAGACCTTTTTATTATGTTGATTTATTTCAATATATTTACAAAACTAGAGGACTAGTTCAATATATAAATATATATATATATATATATATATATATATATATATATATATATATAAATTATTTGTTTTTCTTTAACCTTGTATATAAATTCCTTCCATTGTTCTTGGGCATCAGGTTAATTATAAATAATGTATCAAATTCTATTTTTCATTTGACGTTTCGCTCCATAGTTCGGAGCATTTTCAAAAATGTTTACATTGATGTTGTTAAAACAATAAATTGTAAATGATTGAATTATTAAAATTAAATGTACACACAGAGACGACAAAAACTGGTTACTAACAAAACTATTTCAAAAATAATAAAATCGAAAGTACCTGCCTTAGAAACAACAGTTTACAATATACCAGGGACATTCAAGAAGTTGATGTTATTATTATAATAAATTATAATATATCTGGCTTAGATTTTTTATATCTTGTTTATCGTTTAATGCATTGTTCTTCTTTTTTATATGTATCATATACAAAAAACGCCTCCACTGCGCTTCATAAACATGTGAAAAATGAAAAACATAAATTTGACTTTAATAATACTAAAATAATAAACCAAGATTCTAATTATAAAAAACTAACAATAAAAGAAATGATACATATAAAAAAGGAGAACAATGCATTAAACGATAAACAAGATATAAAAAATCTAAGCCAGATATATTATAATTTATTATAATAATAACATCAACTTGTAGAAATGTCCCTGGTATATTGTAAACTGTTGTTTCTAAGGCAGGTACTTTCGATTTTATTATTTTTGAAATAGTTTTGTTAGTAACCAGTTTTTGTCGTCTCTGTGTGTACATTTAATTTTAATAGTTCAATCGTTTACAATTTATTGTTTTAACAACATCAATGTAAACCTTTTTGAAAATGCTCCGAACTATGGAGCGAAACGTCATATAAAAAATAGAATTTGATACATTATTTATAATTAACCTGATGCCCAAGAACAATGGAAGAAATTTATATATATATATATATATATATATATATTTAGTTAACATACAAGGTAGGCTCCTCCCATGTTAAATCTGAGGTATAAGTGAGCTCCGCGGTAAAATGGGCTCTGATATACGGAGCCCAGTTTACCAAGTTCTAAAAAAAGCATCAGCTACCTTATATTTATGTCTAGATTGATTTGGCATAGTTTTTAGAAGGAGCTAATTTTGGCCGTTTTCCTGAATTTGTATATTTTTCTAGTGCGCGTGTATATTTCTATATGGCGATATGTTGAAAACTTGATATACATTTTATGTTATATTTCTAGGTCAAAGTAGGATCCGATAACTTTGGCACCACTGCAGTTGAGTACCCCATCACTGTAGCGGTCAGAGTGAGCTCCTTCTAGTATTATTCTACTAAATTGGTAAAGATTTACATCATCGGTTATTTCTTGTTACAGTTGAAGTATTATTTAAGTGAATCAAAGCTATGAGTCTATTTTTAAATATATATTTAGGAATGAGATACGTATACCATGAAAGGGCTCTCAAGTAAATTGACATTTTAAACGGTTCGGTAACAGGAGCTTTGGAGTTGGCTGTTTTTTGTTTTAGATATGAATGCAAATTATAATTACTTTAATTCATTTAGATAACATAACTCTGTCATTTTGAATCTTGAAAGTAATTTTAATAATAATATTCAAAACGTTTCAATTACATTGTAGATCTTATTGACTCGAGGTTATAACAATTTTTATTATATTGTAAATAGAAAGTGTGAAATTATTAATCTACTTTCTCGGATTATAATTTTACTGATTTAATATATAAGTTCTTCTTGCATTTAAAAATGGCTGAGTAATCACGATGTTTATTTCATTGCCTTTTTGTTCCTATTCAGGTTGGAGTTCAATTAGAAATATAGATTTTTTTTTTCATTATGTTCATAGATTATATCTACCGGCTTTAATTTTATGGCAAGATAGACTGAATGAATATGACCAAATATTACGTTAATTACATATAGAGGCTGTTGGACTATACCAAAGAAGAGGGACAATTACCTAAGCTGAAGCCTTCGGATATCCTTAAAATTTTCTAGGAAATAGGACTAAAGGAAATACTCTAGTTTCTCAGACTTTCCTCAGGAACTGAGTAGAAAAAAGGAGGCACAGTGAACGTCACCCCAGTAAACATGCATACATACACGATACCAAAAATTATTTACTGAATATATCTATTTTGTGTCCTAACTGAGCTAGAGTTTTTTTCCAATTCTAGCTTTTATTTCTTTTACACATACGATGTTAACATCAAAATTCTTTTACGCGATTTCCGTTTTCTTCATATAATTTTCATGTCATGCCATTTTAAGTTGGCATCGTGAAATTATGAGAATTTTAAGTGTCCAAACACAACAAAAGTTGAAGTTGTTTATAAATACCATAACAAACATTATACTTGTTCAGCCACAGTATATTTTAAGAGCTAAAAACTTATCATGCTTCACTACACTGATTTTTAAAATGGGAAATATTAAGAACAAATTATTTATTTCTGAAGGTAAGCATTCAAATTATAGCATGATCTTGATAAACACTCTGCTGTTTTTGTTGATTCGACATAATTTTGGGATAACTAATCTAATTAAAAATAGAGAGCTTCCGCTCGAGGTCTTTGATAAATTGACTATCAATATAACATTCCATTGACCAATGAAATTTCATAAATGTTAAATCAAACCAATCGGAAATAATTAATAGCGACTATTGCACTTGAGCAACTATTAGCGACTACAGAAATAGTAACTTTCATTTGGAAACGTTGAATATAACTTCAAATGATTCTGACAATTTTTGCAGTAATTAAATTGTCATATCATAATAAAATTTGTCCACGGCTGTTTCATAATTGATAATGTTTACATTGTACGTGTGGAGCTTCCTAAGAATGATGACGTTCATTATTCACTAGTCAATAATAAGTATTGATAATCAACAAATCCCAGACAGGCCGTCGCAGGGCGAGTTCCAGCGATTACAATACAGCTGATAGCTAGTAGTTTAATTATCATACTGAATTAAAATTACCAGAAAGTTTAATATGAAAAACGAATCAGACGGTAAAATGAATGTTACCCCGCCGAACATAAGGGAAGCAGCACAAATATGTAGACTCATTAGCTTGTGCCCGCGACTTCGTCGACGTAGATGGTCAAATTAAATATTATGCTGATATGTAACTTATATTGGTGCAAAAAATTCGTTGTTTTTTTTTAATTCAAACAAATTCAATATTTAAAACGAAACAAAATGGAATTTTATTATTATATATTATTGTGAAGTTAAATACATTTTTGCAATTATACATATCCACACAAGTAGTAGTGTGTGCGTAACATAAATTTAGTTCAGCTCGTAAGTTTAGAAAACTCTAAAACTGTGTACTTTTTTTAACTTTACTACTCGATATCTAGCAAACTAGGGTGAATATAACATACCAAAGCCCCAAAAAATGGACGCCTCTTTGCATAAAACAGCGCGATATCTTTTCAGTATATATAGCAGTTATTTCGGGCTCCAGTGGAGTACAAACATGTACTGTACAAGGCACGTGGTTAGAAACAATTATTGTATAATTGTTATCTGTATTGTGTGAGAATGTCCACGATGACGTTTCGATTTACGAGATTATTAAATTTGGCTTTAAATCGGGTTCCAGATTGTAAGTATTTTTACAAAGTGTGTGATGACAAATAATGTTTATATTATTACTTTTAAGAAATAAGTCAATTTTTCTGAAACATCTTCACATTGTTTTCAAGCTAATCAGAAGCCATCATATAACACATCAACACATCCACAATGTTTTTGAAAAAATATTATTTTTGTGGAAGATTAAAGTACCATATAAAATCTGCTATTACAAAGCTGGTCAGAATTAAATAAATTGATAGAATATCCAATGAAAAACAAAATATTTTACTACTTAAAACTCTTCCATATCGAGTCTACAACTAAGATAGGACGGCTGGCTGTATATGAAGAACCGATAATCGTTGATAGAGAAATTACTGAAAATTGGATTTAAATTAAAGTATTATGTATTATGGAATATCAACAATACCTCTTTTGTTATCATCAATCAATTCTAAATTATTTTGAATAAAAAATCCTCAAATAATTGGTGTACGGAAGGACAAAATAAATGAATGATCATAACCCGTTTATTTCAATAGAATTTGACAAAATTGGTTGAGTATTTTACCAAATGAATAACAAATCGGATAGTTTCAAATCTCTTTACCGAGATATCCAACAATTTCATCATTTCATTTCAAAAGGTTTAACAAGGTATTTAATTTCTATAGTGATAAAGTGAAACAGAATTTTAATTTTTCTTACGAGCACGAGATACTTTTAACAAATTATGTTGCATCTGTATATGCTTTTTATGGGGTGTTCCATTTAGAATTGTCCATATGGTAACTGGAGGTACCTATACCTCCTTACCGATACCCAGAAAGTTTTATTATAAATATTATAAAACGATTTAATCCCGTTGTTTTGACACCTTCCAATATTTTTGTGCGTACTTGGCAAACCATTCACATAACGTACGGTCCTAAAGTTTTTGAAAAAATTTTAAATTATTTATTTTTGTACCCAATATCGTTTAATCAAGTTGCCATTGAAACTAAAACGTCACACATAATCAAGTTTGATTATGACAGTTTAGTTTTGCAAATCGATTGTAGCAAAATGTCTTACAAATTAGATATTCGTCAGGGCATTCACAATCTAGTTGGACGAATACTTAAGCATGATATTGTTGCAATCTACCAAGAGCAAAATATAAGTAAGTCAACCATTTACAACACTATAACAACACTATAAGGAATTGTGAAGAGGTTATACCATGCATTAATTTACCCAAAAGCGGTAGACCAAGAAATTTGAGTGTAAGAAGAGAAAGAAGACTGATGGAAGCTGCTAAAGACAAAGTTGGAGTTTCTCAGAGAAAATTAGCCCGGAGATTTGGTATTTCGAAAACCACTGTATTAAGAACAATTGATCGCACAAACTTAGTGTTTAGGAAAAGAAGAAAGGCACCAAAATACACCGCAGACCAGCTAAAAAGAATTCCGCGTTGTTGCCGCGCATTAAGGGGTATCCACTTTGCCAATAAATTGAAACATAACATAGACTTTGTACCTAAGTTGGACAATCCTCCTAATGTAACTCAGGCTAGGCCAATAGAGGAATTTTGATTAATACTATCGAGGAAAGTGTACGATAAAGAATGGGAAGCTACAAATGGAGATCAATTGCGGCGTCGCATCTTCCAAAAGATTAGAGAAATAGAACCTGCTCTTGTCCAAAGGAAGATGGGACAAGTCCGAAGAAGATTACGACTCATTGAGGATAACAGGCCACTATCCATAATGTAATTTATAATTATTTTTCGTTATTAGTGTTGTTAGTTGTTGCCACATGTGCTTATAAAACTAAAGAAATTTGGAAAAATTAATTAGCATTTAAAAATTTTCCAAAAACTTTTGGACCATACGTTATGCATTTAGTGGTAACATATTTCCGCTATAACCAGAGGCGTCCAGTGGGATAGAATAAAAATAATAGTTTTTAATGTATATCATCTTAGAGTGAAAATTTGATAAACATCAATATGAAAAGATCATTTGAGATGGAATCAACTAAAACTTATAAATTTCATAACCAAATTAGCAAAATAGTGTTGACTAGTGCGAAATAAGAGATAAAATAAAATTATAAACATTCCATTTAATCTCGAATAACTTGAAAAATTCGCAACTGTATCGCATAGAGACAGGACGTAGAAAGTAACGGAGTATCGAAAAAACATGCTGAAAACATTATTACGATATTGGCGTAGATTGCAGGGAGGAAAATAAGTATTTATCCCTACCGCATGTCTCTAGTGATAGAGGAAAATTATATTTTACCACTAATTGAAGTATCCTAATATATAAAAAGTGGAAGGTGTAAAAACAATGGACTACAATCATTTCAAATATTTATGATATAACACCCTAGATCTCAGTAAGAAGGAATATTTTACTGAAGTGTTCTCGAATCTTCATATTTTGTGCTAAGGTTTCTCCAGTTACTATATGGACAATTGTTAATGAACCACCCTGTATAAATATGACTGCTGTACAAGTGAAAAACACCATTTTTTACGATAACGTCAAAATTTTACTAAATTATGTTAAATCTGACGTTTTTACGTAGATGTGAGAGGTTCTGTGTTTGCTTGTATTTAGTTTATGTAGCTTTAATTACCTAGAACGATCGGACTAGCTAATTTAGTAAAAAAAATTAAAAACTATTACCTGAACTTTTATAAGTGAGAATGATGAAAAGGTTTATGATAACCCTGAAAAATGGGGTGGGTTAAGGGTTAATGTATGCGGAATGAAAAATGGTATTCGTGCTATTTACAGTGAAAGGTAAAGTCGTACGAATAACTATCCAGTGGAATAATTGTAGATACTAAAAAAGTCTACAATTCTTCAAACACATGCTTAAATCTTCATTTTCTGTGTTGTTTTACTTTGTCGTGAAAATAATTCAATGTTGACGAAATTAAGTATACGAGTATGTACAATATTTCATATCTCAAATGAAATTATTTTAGTGAAAACAATTAATAAGCTTGCGAGATATTTATTTTTTCTGGTCTGAAATCTATCCATCTCAAGCGCAACAAAGCGGTGAAATGAAAGGTACTGTGAAGATAGGGCGTAGAAAAATGACTATTAATATACAAATAATAATTATTTTTTATAAAATACTAAAGACAAAAAAATCTCGAAAACCATTACATTCAGGCATAGGGAAATGTTAAGAATATATATGGTTGAAATCTAATATAGAATTGAGGCGACAAAAAAATATTTTCCATTTAAAAAAACACAGTTATTACTAATATTCATTAT
This sequence comes from Galeruca laticollis, assembly GCA_963921935.1. Taxonomy (NCBI): domain Eukaryota; kingdom Metazoa; phylum Arthropoda; class Insecta; order Coleoptera; family Chrysomelidae; genus Galeruca; species Galeruca laticollis. The sequence continues at coordinate 243,670,369 of OY998177.1, read as the reverse complement.
CCAAAATGTACGTTAATTATTCTTCACCCTGTTTAAAAAATGAAACTCGTTTTTCTGGGATATTAATGAGTAACCTTACAGTGACCTTTGTCATAATAAGTTGTTGATAATTATATCAGCAATTTAGAAAGTTAAAAATATACTGGGTGTTTCATTTGGAATAACGAAGTGGACTGCAACATAACTATGAGTATGTGTCAAATAAATCATAATATATTAGGGGTAAGCTGTTTACTTAATAGCCGATAAATATTGAACAGTTTGTTCATAACTATTATAGATGAGAATATTTTCTTGTTTCATACTTTCTTCATTAGTCGGGTTTTAGTTTTTGAATTTACTTTTTATTCCGTATGTGATTACATCCTCTAGCGGGTACTTTCAATATACTTTTTTAATTTTGAAATGTAGAGTCATGGGTTATCTGTTTGCAGAATACAGCAGGCATCTTTTAAATCTGCACACCGACTAAAGTTGTGCAGAATAATTATAAGTAATTAATCTCGTGTACTGACAAGAAGTGTGAATATTAAAACAATCAAATTGACTGTCTCGACCCTTACTTCGTGGAATATGCTCATATTAGTGTTTTTAAATGAAACTCACGGTCTCTAGTTGATTCCACAATATAATAAGTTATTGAAAATTATAAAAAATTGACAATTGTTTCGATAAATCAATATCATCGTCAGAATGACGATGATATTGATTTATCGAAACAATTGTCAATTTTTTAGAATTTTCAATAACTTTAATTATATTGCGGAATTAACTAGAGACCGTGACTTTCATTTAAAAACACTATTAAAACAATCGTTAAAATTCATAAATTTTAAAAATAAATGATTTAAATTGTCTAATTTCATAAAAGACATTGTTTGTTAGTACTGGACAATGTCTCAGTAACACGGAAACATCTGGTTCTGAATATTTACCACCCGAGGAAAGTTTTTTTCCAATAATTCAAACAGAGGAGACAATCTTTTTGACTCATCAGAGCGTATCACGATCCCACAAAATAAGGTGCCGTTGACAAGCTATGCCGTTTTACAAAACTCTTCTTTGGATCTCCACTACAATTCCAAAAATGAAATCGTAACATGTGATTTAACACTGGGAGATTCTACGTTTTAAAGAAATAATGATTCACGTTTAGAAGAGATGTTTTCATTTGAACTTGATACAGTATGCTCTTTCATATCCGAATACAATTCATCACTTAAACAAGTAAAACATACAGCACTGGATAGTTCAACAGGAAAAACCAAACCTCTTGGTTCAAGAAAAGCCTAGAATATCTTAGAAAAAGCGACGACCACATGATTCCCCATATTGTCTACAAGATGTTCGCAATTTTGGAAGACATTCATCATCATTCCGATGAATTTGATGTTCAAAGTTTTTTTATCTTTACACAAGGGTTCAAAACAACGAACGAAAACACGCTTTGGATCAAATTCGACGTCATTGAGATTTTGTAACGATATAATTCCGATTAGCGAAAACAAGAAAAGCAATGTGAACCGTAGTATTTCTTGTAAATTTTGCAAAGGATATTATGCTAATAAGTCTTCAAGGCGGCACGTAAAAAAATTTCCTTCGAATCCTGATCCCAAAAAACCTTTAAGATCACAAAGCGAAGGTGAAACGGTTATGCCTAAATGATCCTCTAAGACTGAGCGAAGTACTAAACACGCTGACAGGTGATGTAATTCGCTTATTGCTAAAATAGACCTAACAATCTGTACGATACAAGCCGTTAAACTTGGAATGTAGCGGTATATCGAAAGTACTATTTCGTTTTGGTAAGCCTTTTTATTATTAATATTTCGCAGGGCTGTTAATCCTAACCCATTCGGCATTAGTTTTAGACTGATTTTCGACCCAAAAATATAGATAGTTATAGGGTTAGTGAAAAAATATTTGAAATGAAATTATTAGTAGTTCTAATTTTTTGCTTTTTTCTGCAATTCTGCAATACTATTTCATACAGTGTGAGACAAAAAATAAAGGACGGTGAATATTCCGAAATTGCAATTTCATTATAAATGATCCTATATTTAGAAATTTCGTCGGTATATTTCTGCATTTTTGTGTTATTACTGTTAGTTTTGGTACTTGTTAAATTCTTCAGTTTTTGAGATATACATTTTTAAAGTTAGTGCCCATCAGGATTTTATTTGCGTCAAAAATTACCGTGTAATACAAAATAGATAATACGAGTATACTTAATTTCTTGTATATTATACAACTGTATATATAAATAAAAAGAGGCATATATTTAAGGAATATTTTTAAAATAACATGCTAAACACGTACAGTGGCTTTTTAATTTTTTTGTACTATATAAGTGATATTCAATAGCTATGTGTAAAGCAATTTTGCGGGGTTTTTCATTCACGATTTTAGCCACCAATTCTTAAATGTTTTAGTTTTTGACACTGGAGCTATTGAGAACTTATTTATTTCACTGTTGATCACTTGTACAAAGAAAACAATTTGAAAAAGCGTTTAATTAATTAAATAATGGATTTGAACCACTGAATATCACTTCAGAAAAAAATGCTCTGTTATGTGTTGAGCATGTTAATTTAAAAATACCCAATAATTACTTAACTAGTCGATATATTTAAGAACACTCTGTATAAATAAGCATATTTTTATATTATTGCGCGATCTACAATAACTGCATCTTAAATATATTTTCTATATTGTATTACACGGGGAATTATCATGACATAATCTTAATTGTTCATGACTTTAAAGATGTATATTTCAAAAACTGATCATAGGAAAATCTTGAGAATTCAACACTTTCATTGAGTACTAAAACTAGTTACAAAAACTTACAGACATTAACCAGAATTAAGCTGAGCCTATCAGCAATTTAAGTAACTGGATCGAGTACAAATGCATATCAAGTTTTCAAAGAAAGATACCAGTCGCCACTTCTCATAAAAATTGCAGGGTCCTTATTCGGATCAACTATTAACACAAAGTAAATTAGGTGTGGATAAAATGGGAGGGAGAAGGTAGCATATTCTTGTAAATGCATCAGTCAAAAATACAAATGTATATTTCCATAAAAATATATAATATAAGCTCGACTATTGAGCTTATTTGTTTTTATATAATATGCAAATATGCTAATTTATCGGTATTATTACGTATTCTCTCTTTCATGTTATAAACAATCTCAGTTTCTTTAATATAAGTCAATTGTTTGTAATTTATAATTTTTATTTCTCATAGTTGATGTTTCAACTTAACAATTTCAGTCTCAGATAAAAATTTCTTACGAAGAAAGCCGATTGCAATCATTTTATACAATGTCAATACCGAACTGGCAATTATTCTTTTGATTATATGTATTAACTGGCCGATAGTATATGTGGCAACGCCGCAAGGAGTCCATATTACCTGAAATGTATCATATACGGAGCCTACCTTGCTTTGAAATATGGAAATATACACCAACGGAGCCTATGGTAACCGCTACATATAACGGATCCCACTACGACGTCAACTTATATAGTGGTATACATGAAATATACGCTAGGAGCCCAAATTGGACTACAGGTATAACGGAGTTCACATTAGCCTGCAACAGTATATATATATATATATATATATATATATATATATATATAATTTTATCTGAATAAAATTCAGTCAATAAATTGGGAATTATTTGGAAGAAATTTTCTTTGTAAGTATCAATTGAAAATAGAAAAGTTGGATGAGTTTAACAAACGACATGGCAGTTTATGTGATTTCAAAAATTCCTTGATTTAAATTTCATTATTTCAATTTTTTAAATTTTATGCTTTTTAGAGTCATTTGATACATGTACATGGCGCAAAGTTTTACTGACATCCGTAGATGGTAGTTTTGGTAGAATAACATTTACACATTAATTCAAACAGGATATATGATATTTATAATGATACATAATAACTAAACGATAGGACTAATCAATTTATATGTATTTCGATTGGTCGGATTTAAATTATCCAAAAATAAACGAAAATGTGGTTTTAACAAAGTAATAGGATCAATACGGTGCAAATGGATTAAAATTGTTTTGAATTCAGGGCCATAATATAAAATTATTCAGTTGTATCACATGACACGATAATATCATTAATGCATATATGTCACATAAAGGGTATAATAATAATTTATATCTAGCAAAACCTATTGTTCATGAATATAATATAGAAGGGGAAACATTTATTGAATTACATATAAGGCTATTATATACATATAAATATATACAATATGTCCCCCTAAGTTGGATTCATATGGAAATTTTTTTTATTATTAATGTTAGTCAAGAAAGTTATTCTTCATAAAAAGTTCTGCATTATCTAAAACCTAAAATACAGTCATCAAATATCAAATTTTTTCGTTGTATACGAGGTTTGTAAGAGAATATGAGTTTTACTCAAGTGTAAAGTGCCTTTACATTTGACAATATCTGTTATGTTACTGAAAAAAGTTGATCAGATTTAAAAACTACGTTTAAATATGCACGTACATTCATGAACATTTATCTCTTGTGATTACGAAACACATGATAACCTTTTACTTTTTCGATGTTTTCTAATAATTTTGCAATTAAAACATGCATATTCATTTATTTTCCAAATAATAAAATTAATTCAAATACTAAGTTATAAAACTAACATCATATTAATATTACAAATAAACAAATTTAATTTTCACTCATACTAATGCTTAACCATATCCACCCTCTCGTTCAATACACTTAATCGTTCTACTGGAAAATGCACGTAATACATTCCTTATCATTTGTGCAGAAATTTCTTGACATGTTTCTAAAATTATCCTCTCCAAGTGGTCAATATCTTGAAACGGCGCTTTCTGGTAAATTTTTTGCTTCAGATAACCCCGTAAAAAGTAATCAAGAGGGGGTTAGGTCAGGGGATCTACCAGGCCAAAAGAGATTAGAATATCTGTGAATAACTTTTCCAAGAAACAAATTTTACATTGACGTTCTATTAAGGGTAGTTCTACAATGAATTCATTGATATGAGTTTGTAAAAACTGTAAATAACGTTCGGCATCCAGAGATTCGCGGAAAAAAATGAAAAACAAAAAATGGGACATAAGAAAACTAGAACAGACAGAAACACAAAACGAATACAGAGATAGCATAGAAGAACAATTCAATAATGTCGTAAAAGGAATTAGTGGAATTCAAGCAGGATGGAAAATGCAAACAAAAAAAAGGAACGGTGGTAAACAGGGGTGTATTCCTTCTGTTCTCTATTTACCGCCGTTCTTATTTTTTTGTTTGCAGCTGTATGTTTGTATCATTTTCTATCCTACTTGAATTCCAATAATTCCTTCTGCCTCATTAATGCATTGCTCTTCTATGCTATCTCTGTACTCGTTTTGTGCATGTTTCTGTCTGTTCTAGTTTTCTTATGTCCCATTTTTTGTTGCATATTCTATTTTTTATCTTCCTCTTTTCTAGCATGTAATGATCCGTATCAGCACACGCACCTCTATATGTTCTGAAATATTTCATTGTCGACCGTTATCTTTTGGTTATCAATATGTGATCCATGTGTGTATATATTTTGCAATCAGGTGATCTCCACGTAACTGTATGCCATTTGGTGTGTTGGAACATCGTACTGCAGATAATCATGTCCATTTTTACTGCTAGATTTGAAATTCTGTGTCCATTGTTTGTTTTTTCATGTAATGTGTGTAAGCCGCTTATATGTCTGTAATATTCTTCTTTTCCAATTTGCGCGTTCAGGTCACCCAATAATACTATTGTGTTTTGTTTTGGTATTTTTAATATTTCTTCTTCTACCTTTTCATAGAAGACTTCCTTTTCGTCATCTTCTGGGATCTCGCCTCAATTCTTATATAGGCCTTCCTCTCATCGATTGGTCTAAACTCATTTACACTTCCTTCCTTTTACTTTTTCTCTCACTATAAATGCTACCCCACATATTGTCCTTGCTGTTCTCTGCCTGAGTAAAATAATTGATATTTCTTTTCATCAATACTTCACCTCCCCCTCCATCTAATATCCTGCAGCGCTGCTGCATAAATATATTTTTCCAATTCCAATGCAATTTCCTCCATCTTTACTGGTCCAAGCATTGTTCTCACGTTCCAAATACTAATTTTAAGTCCTACGTACCTTCTTTCCTTCCCCCTTTTTGATTAATATTTAATTTTTTTATCGTCTAATTTATCATTTGTGTTTTCCTTACCTTTGTCTTTTACCCTTTTATCAAACATATAATTACAATTAGTATTATAGATCTTCCTACCTTTTCCATCCTACTTGAAGATTCCACGAAATAAGGGTCGAGACAATTAATTTCATTTTTCCATTTGTACTTATATTATCTTCTATTTTGTTATTTCCTTTAACTATCTTAATCCTATTATCTGCATTTATTCCTTTACTACAATTTGTTTTCATTCATTTACTATTACTAATCTTAAAATTATTTCTAATTCTAAAACTAATCCTATCTTCCTTCTGATCTTTGTTTTTCTGTTCTTCTCCATTGCCTCCTTCATCTTCACATTCCTCTTCCAGTTGTTCCTCTTTTTCCAGTTGTTTTTTCTTCTCTCCTATACATTTTGGTTATTTTCTCCTCGTATTCTCCAGCCTCGGTGATCCTACGTTTACTTTCCTTTTAGGCTTATTTGTCTCTGCCTTTTTTATATTTTTCTCGCGTTCCTGGAAACTATACTTTCCATCTATTCTCAATCTATCATATTTAAAGTAAACTCTACTTCCAGTTTCTTTTGCTCTTTTCATAAACTGCATCATGTATTTCCCGTCTTCCTATACTCTTTTTGGCAAATCATCATTTAGCCAAATGTTTGTACCTTTTAGATTTTTCTTTTTTTCAGAATTTACTGCTTCTCTTCCCATTGGTTGAGATTTATGATTATTGCTCTCTTAGTTCTATTATTGAATTCTCCTATTCTTCGTAGAACGATGGCTTCATTTTTTAAGTTCACTTCTATTACTGCTTCTGTTATCATTCCTTCGATTTTTATTTTCGTGTCTCCAGATCTTTCCTCTTCACTATCTTTTATTCTCTGTACAGTTATATTGTTTCTTTTTGTCTCTCGTTGCATCATTCCGACTCTTCTTTCTTGTGTTATTATCATTTCTCTCACCCAATTATTTTTCTCTTTCAGCTATCTTATTTCTTCCTTGTTATTTACTAGTTTGTTTTTACCCCTTAAAAAACTCCCTGCATAGTTTTCCTACCTAGCTGTCGGCAGGGGAACATTTACAAGGCAGATTACACCCTCTTGGTAATCTGATAATACTTTCCATTGTCTCCTGCAACTTTAGTAGTAAAATTTTCTACCGCAAGCCGCTACGACAAAATACTTTCCGAAATATCACACATTACATTCATATTTGGTCACCATGTACAGGATAACAACAAATATGTAACCAATGTTTCTTTGTGTACCAGCGAAAAAATGATATTTGTAATTAATTCCGGTCACTAATATTTTTCAATGTATCTACCCTGTATTTAAAGACAAATATAATTTAACCCAATTTTAAGAGTGGGTAGATATGATATACATACAGATACTCTGTAAATATTCCTTCAGTCAGGTAAACCAACACGATCGAGCATCATCAATATTTGAACGCGTAATGAAATCCGGCTCCATCCGCTGTTACTAATTAATTGCGTAGCAATATCCCCAAAACTATGATGTTTTGTTGTTCGAAAATGCGTTTTTACTTTAGTTATGCTTGAATTTCTTTCATTTTCAGTGATTTATGAGTTTGGTTTCAATAAATTCGTTAGTTTGAGCACAGATTTTTTTTTATTTTCTATTTCTGTAACGTAAACAGTTCTGGAAAAATGTTGAAAATGAGCTTCGATGACAGATTGCTAGGAAGTTTCCAATAATTACTCGAATAGTAATGAATCATATCCATATATAAGAAATTATTGGAAGATGTAGTAAGTCAATTTTTTTCCATTTTTTCCACTGTTTTACCCAAAATTATTACGTCCGCAGTGGCTGCATTTCTCATTTGGTCTACCACTTTCCTCTTTTCCCTTATTCTTCTTCTATTATCTTCCTACGTCTTCGTATTCAGTCATTCTGTTCACATGGTCTAGTAATATCAAACTTTGTGTTCCAACCTCACAATTCATCTCATTTTTCTTCCTTATAGTCATGTTTTGCGTTTGTTACTCAATATATACTTCTTAATATTTTTTTCCTGTCCACTTCTAATTTCATTTCATTCTTTTCCTCAAATAAAACTCTTCACATCTTCAGAAATACAGAGTAGAGGGATCAAAAGTAGATTCATAAGGGACAAACTCGGACTGAAAATTCCATACGAAAAGCCAGAGCCAGATTACAAGGAGTAGTTGTATAATTCTGTGCCATATGTAGAAAGAAAATGTAAGGTTATCATCAAAGGTTTGATATAACAAAAAGTACTAAAAAAATTAAGAAAGAACTAAAAGAAGAGAGTCAGCATTCCAAACCATTTACGGAAAGAAGCGAAAAATAATTAGAAGGTCAGGACCATTAAACACATCTAACATGTGCGCACATTCAAGGAGAGGAAACGATCCTACTCTATGCTATAAATGCTGGACATAAAATTTTTGAAATCACGAAATAAACTTTAATGCAAAATACTGATTGACTTTTTATAACAACTTTTACATAACAACAAAGTGTACACAAAGATAACTGGTGTTAATCATTGGTCCACTACAACAACCACTAAGACAAGCAACGTGCCACATCAAAACAAGCTATATGAAGAGTGATGCAACAAATGCATTTTGCCAATAAGACTCTCCACCGAATTATAGAACAAACCCCGAATGGAACAGCCCCAGAGATCACCTACACCCAAGTTGCAGCTTAAGACTAAGAGGACGACTTCAACGAAGTAGCAGTTACTTCGAAAATGTGATAAAGCTAGAAGTCAGCTCATGGTTTTAATCACCTAAGAGAGAAGCAAGCAATAAAGAGTAAACAGTGAATAATGAAGTAATAGGCCCATTACTGGTCCAATTATTAAATAAATAGATAGTATAATTGAGCATATCTCAGAGAAAACTTGTTTTATATCATCATTTTTTCACAAATTCTGCCTTCTAGTAATCAATTTAGAAACTTGGCCATTTCTACTAACTTCACTTTGACCCGAAATAAATAATTTATCCGATAGTTGTAAAGTAGACACCTAGTGTAAAACTTGTGAATCATCATTGAAACTTCATTCTAAATATTGTTTTCGTCTGTCACATTAGCTGCTTACATATTTTCTTTAAAATCATACTTAAACCAATAAATACAATGGTCCTTCTGACAATCATATTTTTCTGTGACAAGGGTTTCTCATCGTTATAATGTTAATAATATCCACTGGGCATTTTCGAAACTTAATCACACAAACATCAACAGGTCTGCTTTCAAAATAACTAACACTGAAACCTTATTGCTGATAGCTTACAGCATCATATCCTTATAATTTATACCCCGCAATGTTCTCCTTTTGAAATACACCAGACATGATCCTCCAAAGGGAGTTTTAACAAAGTTTGTAATTGATACTGGAGTTGAAAACAATTTTCTGCCGAGAACAGTTTTGGGAGTCTGTTAAGTTTATGTACTTTTAGTTATTGTTTATATATGTTGCCGTCCCGGAGTCGGAATTTCATAAACAATACTTAATTTTGTTAACGAAGTTGAAGCAGTCATGTCAAAATCGGTACAAAGTTGTTAACTGCACGAGTAATTAGGTTTTCCAAGGTTTAAATTATGATGTTATTAAATACAAGGATGGGTAATGAATATTCTTGTAGGTAAATGCTAGTTTTTCATGCTTTACTAGTAAATTACACAATATATGGGCCTTCTGGAGCGTCCATGCAATCAATTTGTAGGTTTTAGTCGTCTTTGAACAATTTTTTGAAGCTATACTTCTTTTAGAGCCTTTGGGAAAATGATGATAGTGATTTTAAAAGATGCGACACCATGAATTTGGTTGGTGTGCCGTCTTATACTATTGTAGACGCGAGATATTAGTTAAGTTTGGATGGATTTGTGACAGTTATTGAACCAGAAGGTCGCTTATAAACTTAGTAAGGTTAATTAGTACGAGCGTACCAGGTTTCATTAGGAAATACGTTTATTTAAGTAATTAATTAAAGACGTTCTGAATAGTATACTAATAAATTATAAAACAATCAACCCGGACAACGTTAATATTTTTCTAACGTGAACATACTGCAAAATACCGATTCAGCATATATAAATAGTTTATTCTAGGTAGTAAATAATAGTTGTATTTCTTAGTCGTAAGTGTAACTCTGGCCAACGACAAATTGACGGTGGTCATGGTTATTTGTTATTAATATGTTACGTATGTACAGCATAGGGATACACTGCAGAGAGCCACCGAAGGAAGCTCCAACACCAGCAGAGGCAGGCAGTGAACGCCGCTTGGTACATCAGGAGTCTGCAGTACATCAGGAGTCTGCAGATCTACTGAGAGTTGGACCAAGAGACAGCCAGGATAAAATTCTATGAGCTGAAGACTCATCCCAACATCGAGATGAGGGAGCTGATAAACTACACCAGGCTTTCACGGCCAAGAATACAGCTGGACCGCGTCCAGCAATGAAGACCAAGCAGCTCAGAATAAAGAAAGAAGAGGGACAACCTATTAGAGGGCCTGTCCATTCCTAGAAAGATAAGCAGGATCTCGAGTAAAGAGAGCTTTAGCAAGTGGATCCACGCTTCAACGTTGTTCTTAGACGTAGTAAGCCGGATAAGAAGTTGCCCATTCTACAGGCCGGGAAACAGCCACCCAAAGCGAACTATGAGAAAAAAATGCCAAAAAAGAGTAAACTGTATTGCACTCCCCTTAATAAAAGAAGTAGACAGCCAAACATTTTCACAAAAACCCAGAGAAGTATAATGGATGAGTAATCAACAGCGACAACTAAGGTCCCCATCGAAAGAAATGGGGGGTGGTGCTATGCTCTTCCCGGAATGCATCGTTCTTGAAAGATGCATTCTGGGCTTAGACAGGTGTGTGTGTTTTTTTCATAGAGGGAGGAAATAGCTATTTGTATTACTAGGGAGGAAAGTGCCACTTTTCCTCCCACAGAATGCTGTTTTAAAGCTAAAATATCCCCACCAGCGTTTACTATCACAGTTGCTGAAGTTCTTCTGAAACTCTGCCCTGTGTAATGTTCGGCATTTGGAAGATTGAGATATTCTGCAATTTTTTGTGTTATTTTGGATATACTATTTTTGCCAACCACTTGATTTATACATTTGCCTGCTTTAAAGCATACCAACAATCGTCCATGCTCAGTTTTAGGACGTAGACAGATATACTTTTTAACGATTTGAACAAAATTTGGGCCGCTACCTGTTGTAGTATTGATAACGAATGTTCGTTGTTTATACGTTTTTGAAGTATAGATATTTATGACTAAAATATTGTCTTTCTCTTCAATATCATCCATAGTCATTTTAATAAGCTCATCACATCGACATGCTCCAGAAATTCCAATAACAAGGACTACCTATGAATATTTTATATCAAAAATTAAATTATTTGCATGGGATTTCATTTCTTACCTTCATTAATAAAAAAACATCATCGGGGGCTTCTATTAAGAATGTATTTATTTCTTCTCTTGTAAAAGTTTTAGCTTTATTTGGTTTGTATCCGGCATTTTGACGTTTTAGAAATGCAATCAACTTTGGATATTTAATATCGACATTGTCCTTCATTTGTATCATTGTGCGTAGCATTGAATGTTTAGACCAAAGTGTTGAAGCTTTTAATGATTTTCCTTGTAGTGAAAAATATGCCAGTGAAACATTCTCTGAATATTTATGTATCTTGTTGTCTTCAGCCCATTGCTTATATTGTGCATATTGTTTTTCATACCTGGTTTTAGATTTTTGTGGTAGTAAGGTTAATGACGCTATGTTAACTTGTTCCTTAATAATAGATGGTGTATTTGGAAATTCAAAATCACTCGAATCGCTCTCCATTTTTCAAAAATTCAACTAAGTTTAATGAATGTAGCGACTTTGCACCTCAAAAGTCAATCGCCGTGTTTACTGTCAGTGAGCCACAGCATCATACTATGCTTATTTTCTTATTCTGAACTCAAAAAACTTATATCTAAGATTCCTGAAGTTGAAATTTGTATTGAAGAACTACGTTGAAGTAACATTAATGTTTGATTTTTTGCAAAAAACAGGATATACAGGATGTTCTATAAATTATGGAAACAATATGAATATAATGAATTCACAAGTTTCATCGTTTAAAACTTACTTGAAATGAGGGGGAGGGAAAATACTTTCCTCCCTAGGGAGGAAAGTACTTTTCCCCCCTAGGGAGAAAAAGTATGAGTTTCCTCCCTGATTTGAGGGAGGAAAGTGTGTACTTTCTATACGGGTAGGAGGAAAATACTTTTACGTATCATCAGGATCTGTTGTGTTTGGCCTAGGTATGTCGGACTCAGAGTCAATACTGACTAAAAACCTCCTCTTTCTCCGGCCTCTGTATCCCCCGCGGAAACCGCCGTTAGGCATTACTTCGAGGAGGGAGGATCTAGCTATTGCTCTTCTTTCTAAAAGTCGAATTCATAGTTATTTCGTTCTACGAAGTTGTCTGTCGAAATTAAATCTTTTTTCTTCACGCGTTTCGATTTTTTGCACGTTCTCTTTCCAAGCGACGAATTTCTTGGAATACCTCTGTTGCAAATCGACTTGTTGCCAACCAGGTCTCCTGTGATGATAGCATAGCTTTCACTGGAGATTCTGGTCGAGTTTTCGAATGAACGGTAGCTTCTCAATCGCTGCGTATTGTGCTGAAACGGGGACAGACACAGAACACGTGCTCCGCCTCCTCCCTAACTCCAGGACAAGACGAACATTCTGGAGAGTCCTCATGTCTAAACCGGTGCAAATATACTCTAAAGCAACCATGTCCCGAGATCATTTGCGTCAGGTAGTATTTGACCTCGCCATGATCTCGGTTTAACCAAATATCCAATTGTGGTGTAAGGCGGTACGTCCAACTTTCTTTTTTTGAAGAATCCCACAGTTTCTGCCATCGCCGGATGTTATTCCGCCGTTCTATTATTTGTGGATCAGCGCTCAGCGTAGTTAATCCTTTTTGTCGGTAAAGACCACTTATTTCTTCTGCGAGTACTTCGATAGGCAGTATCCCAGCAATAACGTATACTACGTTCTCAGACACTGTGAAAATGCGCTGACTGTTCTCAAGGCACTCAGCCGGTAGACTGGCGCGATTTTCCTCCGGGATTCTTGTATACAAAGTGTACCCGCACATATAGGTAATCCATATGTGAGCACAGGTATAACTACTGACCACAGTAATGCTCTCCTCTTCTGCTTTGGTCGTCCTATGTTGGACATCAGTCGTGACAGGCTCACTCTGACTACTAACGTTTTAGCACCGACGTGTTCTTCCTGCTTTTTAAAGTTGAGCCTGGCATCGATCATTATCTCAAGATACCGAATGAACGATTGCGATATAATAACGTCTTCTCCGACACTCCGCCTTTTTTTTAGTGATGAGCACTGCCTCGATCTTGTGTTCTGCTAACTTTAGGCCAACTGTCCCCATCCATTGTCTGATTTTCTCGAAAGGGGTGTCAAAGACGAAATTTATGTCTCCCAGATGCTTCGCGAATATCACTATAGCAACATCGTCAGCGTAAGCCACGAGTTAAGCTTCTCTTGGCAAAGCTAGTTTCAATATCCCATCTTACATAATATTCCACAACAGTGGGCCTAGTACCGAGCCTTGAGGTACTCCTCCAGTGACTCTGTGTTCCTTCGAGTCCATTCTTTGTATCGTATTTTAGAATCCTATCAGTGAAGTAAGTTTCTACGATCCTTCGTAAATATCGTGGTACGTTTATTTCAATTAGAGCTTTCATAATACAATCCCACCTAGCAGTGTTGAAAGCGTTCTGTATATCCAATGTTGCTACCAGGCAATACTTCTTTGTGCCTCTATACCATCTGGTGCCTGCGATTGCGTCCTTGGCTAAGTTGACGACGATGTCAATTGCATCGAGAGTAGAAGGACCTTTTCGGAAGCCATATTGACTGTCGCAAAGATTCGACTGCTGCTTCGATTCTCCTGTTAATTATGCGTTCCAGAATCTTCCCGGTTGTATCCAGCATGCAGAGTGGGCGGTATGATGCTAGTTCGTTCGGCGGCTTCTTCCCTTTTGGGAGAACTACTAGTCTCCGCTGCTCCCATTTTTGTGGTAAAGTACCTTCTTCAAGACACGTATTATAGACTTCCAGAAACAGCGAAGGTATCGTTTTGATAGTCAATTTCAATTGGATGTTTGGGACCCCATCTATGCCATGAGCTTTAGTATTCCCGACTCTGTTACACGCTTCCACCAGGTGGTCCTCTGTGATATGTGGGATATCTTCTATCTGATGCTGTTTTGTAACGTGGTATGGTTCTTTTGTTGGGGAAACAGTGTAGTCACGATTGTCTCCAGGAGTTTCACACATGTAGGTTGCCTTTTAAGGTGAGTCGTGACTACCTTATAAGGTTTTCCCCACTTCCTCAGTGTACGCCAGCATAGTGTATGTGAGGGTGTGTGTGTGTGTGTCACAGTTGGTAAATGTCTCTCAAGTTTCTTGGTAACTGCTAACTATATTCAAGGCAGTTCTCCAAATATTTATGAATCTAAAACACGTTTTTTATAATAGTGGAGATAAAAAATTAATTCATACATAAATATGCATGTGTATGTGTAATATTACATTATATATGGTGGTCAATTATAATTTAACTTTTTTTGTTTACGTTATACATGAATTTGTTTATACTAACAACTTGTTAATGTTAAAATTAAATACTGCGTATAGTAGAGTATTGGCACACTGCATGAAATTTTGAATTATTTTCATGTTTTTTATTCCAATGAAGTACACACACGCACGGTTTTTGATGTAAATTTCACTTTTCAGTTATATTTGTAATTCTTTGTTAACTATGGTATAATTCATAACATCTTGTTTGAATATTTGTTACATTTTCTCACATCAATTTTAGGCTTCTGAACTCATAAAAATATATACTTTTAATGGCCTTTAATAAGATATGAATAAAATTATCATCAACTCCCTAAACAAACAGACTAATGAATCACATTTTGATGTAAAATAAATGACTTGTTTAAGTCAAAGGGACTGAGATAAGTTACCTAACTCAAATTCATTTATTTGATGAAAAATGAAAGGCTTTCACTGAATACAGCTCATTATTTTTTCTCTTTATATTTTTTATATCAATCAGTTCTGCCAAGACGCTAAAACGCCAAAATTTCGCTTCGATATTGATTGAGGCACTCAGGGGAGGCCATTACAGGTTTATTAATAAAGCATGAAATGAACATATATATGAAATATCTTATTATTGTTATAATTAAAATAAAAACTACATGCGATGTCTTTTTCATTATCATGTATTTGACAGAATTTTGGGTTCTATGGGCTTTTTTTGTGTCTATAGGTCTGGTTAGTCGGTGCTTCTATTATTCTTTTTCTTCTTCATTTTATTTCAAGTCTGCTGGCTATCTTTGTTCTAATCCATTGGTTCCCAACGGGGGCGATACCGCCCCCCTGTGGGTGCTTTTAGGGGGGCGGTAGCGGATTCAGAAGCAGACAATAATAAGGAGTCAAGAGGAATGGTGAAATAAAAATGACTTAATAAGGCAGTTTTAAATTAGCATTAATAATAATACTAATAATTATAATAATTTCTTTTAGTTCAGAATAGAAGTATATGACTTGTCCTCGCACGTTGATAAGCGAACGCGCGATGTTCATACAAAATAACATGTTTCGACATGTTCGCACACAGACAAGTCGAATCATGCACGAAATGAAACGTATAAAAGCAACAGCTCTACGAATTTTTTGTTAGTTAGTTGTATGTGCTTGGCCGCGATATATAGTCGTAAATCATAAGCTCTGCCGCAGTAAATAATCGTGAGTGGTGTGTCATTTTATAAACATTACTATTTATAAATCTATTGAGAATTTAATTTTTGTATGAAAATGACTGAATCTACCTCTAAATTAAAAAATAAATGCCGGCAATACAGTATTGAATATTTAAAATATGGATTTGCGGAATCTTCTACAAACAAATCATTACCTATGTGTTTAATTTGCCGAAAAGTTTTTTCAAATGAAGCTATGAAACCTTCTAGGGTACAAGAGCATTTACATAAAATGTATCCTGATAAGAAGAACAAAGATAAATTCTATTTTCAAGAACTCGTAAAACAATATTTAAAACAGCCAACTATATCAAACCTTTTTGATGATGGGCTACGAGCCTCATATAATGTTTCATTGTTCATCGCAATGTCAGGAAAACCACACACCATTGGCGAGGAATTAATTTTGCCGGCAGTCGAAGAGATATTAAAAACTGTTCTCCATCATAAGACACCATTTGATATCATTAAAAAAATTCCTCTCAGTAATAATTCAGTGCAAAGAAGAATAGATGAAATGGCAAATGACGTTGAAATATCATTATGCGATTACCTAACGACTTGCAAATTTTCCATTCAACTCGATGAATCAACTCTACCAAGTAACGAAGCTCTACTCTTATCATACGTACGATTTATAAAAGAAGAAAAAATTCATCAAGAGTTATTATTTGCTAAGAATTTGGAATCTGATGCAAAAGGACATTCTATATTTAATATCATGCAAGAATTTTTCAAGGGAAAGAAATTCCTATTAGCAATATTTTGTCTGCTCCCACTGATGGTGCTCCAGCAATGACCGGGCGTCATAAGCGTTTTATAGCACATTTGAGAAAAGTAGTGCCAAATGTACTCGCTGTACATTGTATTATTCACCGTCAGCATTTGGTTGCAAAAAAATTAAATGAACATCTGCATGCGTCCCTCAATAACGTTATTAAAGCAATCAATATCATTAGAAGCAATTCATTGAATGACCGTTTGTTTCATAAGCTTTGCAATGAAAATGATGAAGACTACAATCGCTTGCTGCTGCACACAGAAGTACGTTGGCTCTCTAAAGGTGTTTGTCTGAATCGTTCTTTCAATCTATTTGACTCAGTGTTCGAATTTCTTGAAGAAAACGAACAATTGCGGGAAAACTTGATTACGTCAAAAAATGACATCGCTTATTTGACGGACCTGTTTAAAGTATTTAATGAAGTTAATCTACAATTGCAAGGTGATGATTTAAATTTAGTTAAAACTAAAAACGTCATAGCTACTTTTGCAGGAAAACTTCTTATATTCAATAGAAATCTTGGTAGAGGTGAGTACAACTATTTTCCCACATTATCAACAGTGTCTGCAGAACCGGAAAATTTACTTACTGCCACCACTTGGAAGTTCTTCATGTTGATTTTACAGAGCGTTTCCAAGATATTTTAAACATGGAAATACCAAGTTGGGTTATAGATCCTTTCGCAAACACATATACTGAAGGCTCATCAAATTTGGAAGAGGAGCTATTAGAACTCACAACTAACGAAGAACTGAAAGTAAAATTCAAACGTGGATATCAAGTGTTCTGGCTTCAAAAACCAATACCAGCTCTCTATCCTAGATTGTGGACAATAGTATAGAAGTTGTTAATTGCATTTCCTTCGTACTATATGGCTGAGCGTGTATTCAGTGCAGTAACTGATTTGCTGTCAAAGAAGAGGAACAGACTACACATCACTGAACGTGGCGATCTGCGATTGATGTTAACGAAATTGGAACCCGATATTAACAAACTGGTAACACTCCACTAGCCTCAACCGTCTCATTGATTTTTTCTTTATTATTAATTTTGTATTTCTTATTGTATTGCATTTCTTATTTCTATTGTGATTGTATTTCTTATTGATTCTGTGTTTATATTTGAAAGTTTAATAAACAATTTTATTGTACATTTGGTAGTCGCTTAATAAATTTCTACTTCATCATTCCTCTAAAATAAAATTTAGACATTAACTGAAATTAAAGCTAAATACAATTGGGACGGTACAGATGATATTCAAATAAGTTTAACTACTTTGGACTAACCAGCGACTGGGGGGGGCGTTGAAATTTTTGTTCTCTTCTATAGGGGGCGGTGGTCCAGAAAAGGTTGGGAACCAATGGAATCTAATATTTTGTAACTTCTCACTAGTATAAGGAGTTGTCTTATATGAAGGCGTTTTCGGTATCTCATGATAATCCTGGGTTTTCTTTTGTAGTGTATCTTAAAATGTAGCGATTTAGAGGTCCTGATATAGCGAGAGGTTCGATTGGAGCAACTATTAATTTTTTATTGTGCTTGCTTGTCTTGGTGGCACTGCCCCATAGTTTGGTATCATTGGTACATATTGGAATTATTACTGCTGTAGTGGAAAGCTTTTGATCGTTACAAACGTTTACTAACTGGTTATAAAACAGATTTCAATACAAATGTTTTTGAATTATGTTGTCGTTAGAAAGTTATGTCAAAAACTAAATAAAAATCTGTTCAGTTGTTTTATAAAGCGCTATGCTACAACTGCATTGTAAATTAATAGTTTATTTGTAACAACATTTTTTCCAAGCAACCATTACATTTCTTTAACTTTGATTTCATTTTCTGCTTGTATGTTCCCTTCAGTTGAGCATGGTGTCTAGGTGATTACTTGAGTGGCACAGTAAGTTGATTAAATCTCTGTTATTATCAATTTTTTTAAAAGATCAAAAAAAATGTATATTATGGGCAAAGTATTAAGTATTCGACATTCGTACTTCTTTAGAAACCTATGAAGAATTAAATTTGAAAGTCAAAATATTAAAGAAAATACATAAGACATTCATCGTGAATAAAAATATATTAAAAAGTTGGGATCAATGAGAAAAGGGATTTAAGGAACATGTGCATTGCGTTGTCTGTCACATTCTGAGAAATGAAGTGATATTATATACAATTTTTTTTGAATCTTCTAACCTCAAAATTGTGCACACAGCTCATAAAAATTCATTCTTAATTTTTCTAGTGCAATTGTTAATGTTATACAATGAGATTCACTTTCATTAATTTCAATATTTCATCTCATTCTTAGTTTGACAATGATTCACTTTCTTTTTCTATACGCCAAGAATTATTGTCGGAAAAACAGAAGTGGCAATATTAAAGTGATACAATTAACACAGAAATAAATCGAAGCAATTAGCAACAACAGTACAAGACAAACAAAAAATCAAGAATATCATCCTTTGACCAAAAAGATAAAAAACAACAAATTTTATATTATAGTTAAAAGAAATTTATTTTGTCGCAAAGGTGGTACCCAATAAAATTTTAATATCAACTGTCATTAGTTTGTTTACAGTATTCTATTTTGCAAATAAGATTAACAATTAGTGTTTTGATTGAAACTCGACGTTTCTAGCTAATTCCACAATATAATGAAAAATATTAAAAATTCTAAAAAACAATTGTTTCGATAACTGAATATCATCGTCAGAATGACAGAAGTTACATTTCATTTTATACATACCTGATGTTTAGCAGTTATTTTTGTCTAGACCAAGAAGTGACCTACCTTGTGATTGACTTAATATATGTTATTAGAAGAAAGAAGAAGATGTGATATTACAAATATTGAAGCTTAGATATTATGAGCCCTATGGTGATATCCTGGATATCATTTTTCCAAATAAGATCAGTATAACTGTGCAATGATATAGAAAACCAAGAAAACTATATCTGGTGATCTTTACAACTATCACTTAAGAAGACAGTTTAATAGTGGAGAGCTTCCTAGATTTATCTGATCATTGACGACTTGATATTGTGGGTTTCTTAAGTGTCTCCTAATTTCCAATTCTTCAAGAAAATCCAGTTATTGTTTCTTATCACAAATATGTAGTACTTCTCAAGAAAATTGATCGAGTTATTTTCTTCAACTTCTAATGTAAATTTAATTTTTGGGTGTAAATTATTAATGTGGTTGAAAAATATATCTAATTGTCGTTCACTACCTATAAAACAAGCTAATATGTCATCTACATATCTTTACCAAAATAAGTGATAATTGTAAAGATCAGCAGATATAGCTTTCCTGGTTTTCTATATCATTGCACAGTTATACTGATCTTAATTGGAAAAACGATATCCAGGATATCACCATAGGGCTAATAATATCTAAGCTTCAATATTTGTAATATCACATATTCTTCTTTTTTCTATTAACATATATTAAGTCAATCACAAGGTCTAGCCAAAAATAACTACTAAATATCAGGTAGGCATAAAATGAAATGTAACTTCTGTCATTCTCACGATGATATTCAGTTATCGAAACAATTGTCAATTTTTTAGAATCTTTATTATTTTTCATTATATTGTGGAATAAGCTAGGAACGTTGAGTTTCATTTAAAACACTAATATGAGTAGATTCCACGAAGTAAGGGTCGAGACAGTTAATTAAGATTAACAATACCGTTTAGCACATATGTCAGAAAAAAAGTCTGCATTATGGTTTCACACACTTCCAATCTGTGTTCAAGTGATCCTCAAACATGTTTTGTACATACAAACATTAATTATATTCCGGCCTAGTCGAATAAATATTTAGTAGTACCTCCCTGAGGTACCGAACGTTCACATCCTTAGCTATTTTAAAATTATCCCATCTCTACCTGCCTGGGTGCGGTCGCTTCCTTCTCATTCTTCTTGTGTGCATCGATCGTATCACATCCAAATTTTGTGTCAGTGAGTAATATTCCACTGCCAAGAATAAAACGTAATAGGGTTAGGAAGAAACTGAAAGAGCACTAACATAAGAGCTAGAGAACATTAAAAAGTATATTTGTGACTCTAGTAGTGGAAGTGATTCCTCAAATAGTGATAATGATAATAGCAGTTGTCATACATCACCGAGAAGAAAAACAAAGCGACAAAGTTATAATATCAATTCCAATGACGAATGATCATCCAATAAAGGTAAGATTTTAAAATAAAACTTTTTTCCTTCATTTTACTCGAATTGTTTTTGTCTATTATGTTGTATGATAGATAATGTAAAATCGGACTAAATGCTACTAAAATTACTTCAGAGAATGCAAACACTAGCAAGCAAAATACCTAAGCGAATAAAGACGTCAGGCCCAGAGAAAGATCAACCTGTTCTATACTTGCCCTTTTTCCACAATGATCCAAATATATGTATTGCTGGTACTCTGCTCAAATATTTAGATAGAACAAAACTGTTACGGAACAATAATAATCAGAACATGTTTTTAACCTACTAGAAGCCGCATCGTAATGTCAGTTCCCAAACGATTAGCCGGTGGATAAGGAACATGCTACAAAAGTGGAGTTGACACTTCAATTTTTACAAGACATGCTTCCACTTCAGCTGCAGCCAGAATAGGAATACATATGGATCAAATTAGGACCTGTGCTGGATGGTCAACCGACTCTAATACATTTGCCAGATTCTACCATAGGCCGATACTAGATAAAACAAACTTTACCACAGCGTTATTTGATAAATTGTAACGTTACTTCAAGTTTACGTTGTATAAGGTTTAGTTAATTTTTCATTTTATGTTTTTAGTTAATAGGCAAAACAGTAATAAATAAAATTAAATCTGGAATTTGTCGCATCTAACTTTAAAAATATACTAAATATTTATTCGACGAGTCCGAAATATAATTAAAAGATCGAACGAACTTACATTAAGTGATGTTCGATCTTATGTAGGCCTCGTCGAATAAATAGGTCCTATCCATTACCTTGCTGTTCCTTCATTCCCCAAAGATGCAACAAATGGATATTTCAAAGAAATGAGGAGGAAGCGATCGCACCCAGGCAGGTAGAGATGAGATGATTTTAAAATAGCTAAGGATGTGTGCGTTCGGTTCCTCAGTGTGGTGGTTACTTAGCAAGTGTCCCTCGTATAGACTACTTTAACCATAAAACCATTTATCTTACCTCGTAACTATTCTTTAAGGGTTGAATAAATAACATCATTTAAAAACTCACTGGGATAAATATATTAAGAATTATTAACAGTAATTATAACTACACGATACATACATTTGTACCATTCAAAATAATAACAATGATAGTGTTTTAAATGAAACTCACGGTTTCTAGTTAATTTCACAATATAATAAAAGTTATTGAAAATTCTAAAAAATTGACAATTGTTTCGATAAATCAATATCATCGTCAGAATGACAGAAGCTACATTTCATTTGATGCCTACCTGATGTTTAATAGTTATTTTTGGCTAGACCAAGAAGTGACCTAACTTGTGATTGGCTTAATATACGTTTATAGAAAAAAGAAGAAGAAGATGTGATATTAGAAATATTGAAGCTTAGATATTATTAGCCCTATGGTGATATCCTGGATATCATGTTTCCAATTAAGATCAGTATAACTGTGCAATGATATAGAAAACCAGGAAAACTATATCTGCTGATCTTTACAATTATCACTTAAGAAGACAGTTTATTAGTGGAGAACTTTCTAGATTTAACTGTTCATTGACAACTTCATATTGTGGGTTTCTTAAATATCTTCTAATTTCCAATTCTTCAAGGAAATCTAGTTCTTGTTTCTTTTCACAAATATGCAGCACTTCTAGTTCTGTGTTAGGTGTCAATGAACGATTGGTGTCAAGTAGATGTTTTGCGTAGTGGGATTTATCTGGTTGTTTTAATATGTATGCTCGTAAGTGCTCACTGTATCGTATTTCAAAATTCCCAAGGGTCTGACCCAAATAGACAGCATTACATTCTGGACATTTGAGTTTATATATACCTGACTTCTTTAATAGTGGTATATATAAACTCAAATGTCCAGAATGTAATGCTGTCTATTAGGGTCAGACCCATAGGAATTTTGAAATCCGATACAGTGAACACTTACGAGCATACAGATTAAAGCATTCAGATAAATCCCACTACGCAAAACATCTACTTGATACCAATCATTCATTGACACCTAACACAAAACTAGAAGTGCTGCATATTTGTGAAAAGAAGACAAGAACTGGATTCCCTTGAAGAATTGGAAATTAGAAGACACTTATGAAACCCACAATATGAAGTTGTCAATGAACAGTTAAATCTAGGGAGTTTTCCACTAATAAACTGTCTTCTTAAGTGATAATTGTAAAGATCAGCAGATATAGTTTTCCTGGTTTTCTATATCATTGCACAGTTATACTGATCTTAATTGGAAAAATGATATCCAGGATATCACCATAAGGCTAATAATATCTAAGCTTCAATATTTGTAATATCACATCTTCTTCTTTTTTTCTATTAACATATATTAAGTCAAACACAAGTTAGGTCACTTCTTGGTCTAGCCAAAAATAACTACTAACATCAGGTAGGCATCAAATGAAATGTAACTTCTGTCATTCTGACGATGATATTGATTTATCGAAACAATTGTCAATTTTTTAGAATTTTCAATAACTTTTATTATACAGGGTGATTAATAACTATTGGGACATACGCTAAGGGTAGATTGTTTGGATCAAAATATGGCGATTGGGCCAAATATACCTCAATAAAATATTGCTTTGGAAAAAGATAAAGGGCATTAAGGTTGATTTTTATTTTTCGATTTTTGCTAATAATTTCAGTGTATATTTGTCGATTGTTATGAAAATCGGCAGAGAGCCATACTTTTGTACAGGCAAGATAATTTTATGTATTATTTGACATTTTGTTACAGGGGGGGCCTCGTGAAGGATTTCTGATGATGAAATTGACTGGTAACTGTTTTTGACGAAACTTTTTAGTGATTTTTATTGAAAAATTGACATAAACATCATTTCTACGTAATATTGGTACTCTAGTTCAAACACGATATTTTCATTCGTTCTCGAGAAAAACGCAATTGAACAGTTCAGAGTATCGGAAGGGGATTTCAAATATTATTTCATTTATGAAAAGTGTGCTTTGGACATTCAGATAATTGTTGCTGGTAAATGACATTTCTTGTCAGTGGAATTTTTTTTCTGCGAGTTTATAGTCAATTGTTGCATTTTATAAAGCTATCATATACTTTTTCGATTGAAATGCCTCGTCACAGTCATTTTACGAATCAAGAAATGCGGGATATGATTTGTGTATACGCACAAGAACATTTTTGCGGGCGCTCTGCAGCCAGAAGGTATGAATTGTTATATCCAGGCAGAAGGCAACCAAATCACAAAATTTTTCAAATATATTTCATCGTTTGGGTGAAACCGGGTCATTTCACAATAAAAATCAAGGTGGTCGTCTGAAACAAATTTCACCTAATCAAGAAGATGAAATTTTGGTTCGAATAGATGAAAATAAGTTCACGTCATTTGTCATCAGCAACTGGAGTAAGTCAGTCGTTTATTATTAGAATTCTAAAAAAAGAAAAGTTCCACCCGTATCACTTCACTCCTAATCAAAATTTGCTTCCAAGAGATCTCCCACGACGGTTACAGTTCTGTCAACGTATTCTCAACAAGCATAATGGTGACCGAAATTTTATTAAGAATATTATGTTCACCGATGAAGCGACTTTTACCCGACGAGGGGTATTTAATTGGCGAAACAGCCGTAATTGGGAAGAAACAAATTCGCATGCTCTGAAAGAAAAACATTTCCAGCATGAGTTTAAATTAAAATGGAGATTCTAATTTATTTTTTTGCAAAATACTTTCAGCTATATTTTGGATAATCTGTCATTAGCTGTAACAAATAAAATGTGGTTTATGCATTTTCCTTTAGTTGTTAGAAATCATCTAAATGACATATTTCCTCAACGATGGATTGGCAGAGGAAATGATTTTGAACGGGCACCAAGAAGTCCTGAGTATAACCCGCTTGATTTTTATGTTTGAGGACATATGAAGTCCCTAGTTTATGCCAATGAAATTAACTCGAGAGACGAACTCTGGAGGAAGATACAAAATGGGGCTAATTTTATAAGGGGACAGAATAATATGTTCTTTGAAGTTCGAAAGTCCTTTATTAAAAGAATTAGAAAAGGAATAGAAGTCGGAAGAGGCCACGTAGAACATTTAATCTGAGTTTGCTCTTTTTATGTTACATTGTTTTTAATTATGCTTTATCGTCGATATAAAAGCCTTAAGATACAAGTTTTTTTATTGTCCGTTACTTGAAATCCCCTTCCGGTACTCTGAACTATTCAATTCCGTTTTTCTCGAAAATGAATGAGAATATCGTGTTTGAACAAGAGTACCAATATTGCGTAGAAATGATGTTTATGTCATATTTTTTTAATAAAAATTACAAAAAAGTTTCGTCAAAAAAAGTTACCAGTCAATTTCATCATCAGAAATCCTTCTTGAGGCTTTCAAATTTAACGCCCTGTATCTTTTTCCACATCAATATTCTATTGAGGTATATTTGGTTCTATCGCCATATTTTGGTCCAAACAATCTACCCTTAGCCTATGTCCCAATAGTTATGAATTACCCTGTATTGTGGAATTAACTAGAAACTGTGAGTTTCATTTAAAACACTATTATGGGCAGATTCCACGAAGTAAGGGTAGAGACAGTTAATTTCATTAATAACAATGAATCACACTTTGCATTTATAGGAAGCATGCGATCTCACGTGTCAGTTACCCGTAGGTATGACCTTCCGCATATGTGAATGCGATATTTACATTTAATAGAAACGTGCTTTCCGTATGTTCGCCTGGCCTTAATCAGATCGATGCCCGCTATTAACATTGAAACTATTATTTACACAATTTAATCTCTTTTCCCTATGATAATGACTTTTTACGATACTGTCTTTTCGGCATCATCACATCAGGCAGGTACTACTAAATATTTATTCGACGAGGTCTACATATAAATTTTTTTTATTGAAATTTACGTGTCTCGACATCTAAAGGTCATTGACACGGGAACAATATAAGGTACAGTGCAGATTAAATAACAATGTAAATCACAACAGTGTTACAATATTAAAAAAATAGATTTATATTGAGTTGAGAAGGCGGCAGTCATTAAGAAAATGAATCACGTCACTAAATCTGTTGGTTGAGCCAATGATATTTCCAAGTGTTCCATAAATATTATGACGTCTTCGAGCTATTTGGTATTGGTGGCACTTTAATAGAATATGTTCAATAGTAAGACGAGTATATGTACAGAATTCGCATTTAGGAGGATCTTCTGATGCCATAAGATATCCGTTGGTGAGGCGAGAATACCCTATTCGCAGTCTGTGTACTATAATTTTGTTTTCCCTAGTCATTGGGGGGAATTTAGGTGTGAAAACGGTGGGTTGTATTGAATGGAGTTTAGTATCTAGTTGGTTCCAGTGATTTTGCCAGTTTTGGAATGTGAGTTACTTGACGATGGGTTTCATGTCTTGGGTGAGGTAAACATTTTCTATTTTTAAGTCGGAGGAACATGCTTGGTCTGCGATTTCATTCCCGGTTATTCCCACGTGTGATGGTATCCAGATGATGTAAACCAAGATACCATTGGAATAGAGATGGTGGCAGGTATTGTGACTTTGTTGGACTATTGAAAGCAGTTAATACATGTTTATCAATTAGTGTATCGATGAGAGAGAATCTGTCTATACTGCTATAGTGCTGTTGTTATCTGTTGGAGTGTTCAAAGCTTTCAGTATTCCAAATAACTCTGCTGTATAGACGCTGGTAGTGTCGGGAAGTCAGTATTTTCCAATTATAGAATTTTCATCAGTTATAGCACAACCGTCACCCTCTACGTTCTTTGATGCATCGGTAAACAAAACTTTATCAAACTGATGAGAAAATAAAATTCCCCTGGATTCTTGCACAAGTACTGCGTTGGGTGTGTCCAATTTGTGGTAGCGACTTGGAGTAGTATCAAGAAAAGGTAGGTTTATGGTCCATGGCGCTATATTGGGAGAATTAATAGGGGTCATGATTACAAGATTAATTGTTCCCAACAGCGATTATAGTGACGACCCAGCTGTTGAAATTGTTTCGGGATGTCCTTCAGGGGTGCATGCAGAGTTGATAAGGTTAATGACAGGATTGTCAAGACAGGATGCGATTTTACAAAAGTATGATAGTAGTAGACGCTGTCGACGTATGAAGAGGAGGTTCGAATGACTCAACGAAAATGCTTTCGGAAGGCACCAATACAAATACGTAGAGCATTGTTCTGAATTGTGTTAAGAGATTTAAGGTATGAAGTACGAGCGTTCATGTATAAAATGCTTCCATAATCCAATTTTGAGCGAATGAGGGCTCTATAGATCCGTAAGAGTGATTCTTCTTCAGCTCCCCATTGATGATGAGCGACTGATTTTAAGATATTCATTCTAATAAGGCAAGCTCCTTTTAAGTCCATAATCTGCTGTTTCCATGACAATCTTTTGTCAAATGTTACGCCTAAGAATTTTTGGTGGTTAACAAGTTCAAGAGGAGCGTCGTTTAAGTATAAAAGTGGAAAGATCGTGCTATTTCTCCTGCTGAAACGGATAACTTTTGATTTTGAAGCCGAGAAGTGAAGGTTGAGAGGCCTACATATAATTAAGATCGAACATCACTTCTTAAGGTAAGTTCATTTGATATTTTAATTATATTTGTATCTATGAAATTAGTATAGAATATTATAATACATTTTCAACATTTTTATCAAACTTTTTTTATAGTTATTGAGAACTTAATTATTAGATGATACGTTACTTTCTAAATACACTGTGTATGCGTTTTTTATAGACGTCTAAATATTAAGATTTTGTGTTTACTTTAGATCTTATCGTGTTATTTAATATTTCTTAATAATGTCGGGGAATTATACGTTAACATCTTTTCAATTTACTCTGTTGACAATAAAAATTCCGGAGTTTTTGTAATACTGTTATTACATTCTTTGTCTTATCCTCACTTCCATATATATTAGCAATCCGTTCGAGAAAAACGTGAAAAATTCTCATTTATCGGGAAAAGGGGCGGTTTATATTTTTATTGGAATTAAATATGAAGCCATGCTATAGAATTTTTGGAGAAGTATTTCTTGACATGTCCACGTTATTTTATAATGCATATACAGGGAGTTCAATTGATAATTGTTGAAACTATTAAGATTTAACATAAATCATTTGGATAAAATGTTACTTTATATTTACTAGCAGTCAACGACAATTTACCACTTATACACCATTTCTCAATACGTCGAAGGTTAGTTGAAAGTGAAACACACTCGATTTTATCATCAATCCGGCAGAATACTTTTAGGTCATCAGCATATACACTCACCGGCAAAAAAAACTCGGTCAACAAACATTTTGCTGAAGTTCGTTATCCAAGAACTTTCGTAATTTTTCATCGGTTTCAATTGTTTCTACGCCAAATTGTAAATGAATTCTTTGGTATTAAAACAATCTCCAGAAAAGTTTTCCAAAAATGTTGCTAGCTTATTTAAACAGGATAAAAAATAACCATGTATTTGTAGTCCAATTTCTTAACATCCTTTGGAACAGTTTGTGAAATTTGTAGAGTTTACGCTCAGTTTATTACAAAGACCATCCTTTTCGCCATCTTTGAGTTTTTATTTCACCTTGATATCTTGATACACGTATTCAAATAAAAGCCTGGAATTTTATAAACACGCCAAGCTCGATTAAGGAACAAAAACGAAGGTAGCTTCTGTCAGCGTTTGTCAAATTATCGTAAATAAATAACTACCAAACATATACGAATCATATGGAAATTTATGCTGGTGTTCATCCTGAAGGTCCACATAAGAAAGACAATTCGACTTACGCAATAACTGAAAGAATGTGTTCTCATTTATCAGGCTCGCGAAGAAATTTAACGTTACACCGTTCATTTACCGAATATCCCATTGTAAAAATATTACTAAAAATTCACAAACTGACAGCTATTGGTATAATTCACAATTAAATCTAATAAACGGGAACTTTCCCCTCCCCAATTTACGCAAAAGAGCAAAAGGCAAGTACACTCTTCATTATTTGCATTCTGAGAAGACATAACAAGTGTCTCATATATTCCTAAAGCAGGCTTCTCGTTTCCTCATTGCACCGAGACGATAATATTGATGTTGAGACTGGTTATATGAGAAAACCTGAAATCATTAGATTCTACAACCAAACAAAAAGTGGTGTAGACGTAGTTGATCGCGTGATCACATTCTACAAAATTTCCAGAAATACCAAGTGTTGGCCCATGGTTATATTTTATAATCTATTGAATTTGGCTGCAATCAATGCATTTGTCATCTACAGAGGCAAGAATCCCAATGGAGAGTTCGCTGAATGTCGACGACTATTCCAGAAAGATTTGGCGCTAGAATTACTACAGGACAACCTAAAAAGAAGAGCGCTTGACAAACACATCTTAAGAGTAGTACTTGCTTCGGCTATGTGGCTTGCTGGTGTCGCTGAAGAAGATGTTCCAGATACCCTCCCAGGCAAAAGGGGAAATTGCAAATATTGCGAGAGGCGCAAAATACGTTATTTTTGCAAAATTTGTAAAAGTTGGTTGTATAAGAACCATATTAGGGCTTTCTGTCAGGAATGCCTACGTTTCATCCCCTCCCATTTGTGTACATTTTTTGTACATATATGTTAATTTCTTTACCATTATTTGAACATTGAACGGAGCCGAACAGTGTTAGCAGCCCGCAGAGTGGAATTAATGTCCAGTGCCGTCACATGATGGCAGAATTGAAAAAATTATAGTAGATTAGAAAAAACAAACGTCAAATTCAATTTTAACGCTTAAATAACGGTTATATGTTGATACAATTTTTAAATAAAATTGTTTAATTGAAAGTTCAATTTAAAATCATCATGTTATTGAAAATATAATTACTGACTCGTGTTTAAAGTCTGCCATCTTCAAATGCTAGTGTTGAAAGAAGTTTGAATGTAGTTAAATCGAAGATGAAATAATAGTAATTTATGCAACAAGTGCATAAAGTGGTACTTTTTTCACGAATGAGTGAAAAAAGACACTTTATGCACATGTTGCATACGTTATTTTTTCCACAGCCCTATATAAAAAAATAAAATTCAAATAGAAATTGGGGAAATCACAATTATATGTATTCCAAGTTTCATGAAAGTTCATCCTCGATGCCCAGCTAAGTATCTTAGAAGTCCATCCTCGATGCCCAGCCAAGTTTCATTGTGTTATCTTATGGAAAGCGTGAAATAAAGTTAACGTTATGGCACTTTTTTTAACGCTTTTTTACTTTTTTTCACTCTTACCATAAACAACCACTTTAAGAGCTACAAACCGATGAAATACAAGGTACTTTAAACATAGGGCGTAGAAAAAACAATATAATTTGTTTAAAACTTCATTTATTTGAAGTAATGTTCAATTTAAACTGGTTGACGCGTTTCACTAACACAGTTGCTTTGTCAAAACGAATGAAGGTATAATATAAAAATGTTTTAATATATACAGTGCATAAATACAGAATTCTATTTACTAATGTTAACAAAGGTATTGAAAGAAATTACCTGGAAATTCATTCACTACAAACATTCCTAAGCTATCTTCTAGGTAAAGAGGTTCAATAAAGGAGACTGATTGATATCTATTTGGTCGTTAAGGAGATTACCAGAATATTTATTTTTGTTGATCTCTAGGGCCTCTAATAAATTTAAACTAAAGGATTTACCGACTACATGGAGAATTTCAAAATTTGGATCGAAAATGTGTTGGGTTTCTAATAAATGATTTGAATAGTTAGAATCTAATTTTTTGTTGTCATAGCTACGTTTGTCTTCCGAAATTCTAGTTTTGAAATTTCTAAAAGTTCTACCCATATAAATTTTATCACAGTTGTCATTACCACATTTTAATTTATAAACCTCTGATTTATTTAATTTTGAAGATTTAGATTTATTATTTTTAATGAGTTTGGATAAATTATTTTTACCCAATCCGCAACACCCCGAACTTTATTCATTAATTAAACTCCATAGAGAGGGGTACCCAATCAGACCAGTTGTTTCTTATTTCACAGCACCTTCATTCAAAATTTCAAAGATTTTCATAGATGTTATTTCTAAATATTGTTCATTCATACCTCAATTTTCAGTTAAAAACTCAATGGAATTAATTAATAATATTCAAGATATAATACTACCCCATAATTCTAAATTCATATCGTTCGATGTAACAAATGTATTCCATAGTATACCTCCTAAAGAAACTATAACTCTTGTTGACTATTTCACTCACCTACGAAATGAACCAATCAGAAGCTCTAGTCAAGTTCGGCTTACCGATAATACCAAACTTGACTCTTGACTCTGATTGGCCTATCAAGTTCGGTGTTTTCAGATTTGTTTACAGTGCATGTGACAGTTAAACGTCAAATATAAGTGATTACGCTGTGCACGCATTCAAAAATGAGTAGATTTGGGATGAATTCTATCGAATCAATCAACGAAAAAATCGATGAAAATGTACCGAAAAATACGAGGAAATCGAAGGAGTACATTTGGAAGCAATTTACCAGATTTTGCGATGAACGAAAATACCTATTAGATGAAGCAACGCCTGTCGAGAGACTAGCTATTATTTTGAAGGACTTTCACTCTGTTTGTGAAATAGTCTAATAAAATTCCACTCGTGATTGAATTTATCTCATAAGTCTGTCTTTCATTTATGATCTCAACTGAATTGATTCGAGAAAACACCACTCGTCCTGCGGACTCGTGGTGTTTTCTCGAAACAATTCAGTTTCGTTCAAAAATGAATCGATAGACTTATCGCGAAAATTCAATCACTTGTGATATTACTACTGATAACTTGCTCACATACAATAATGGTAATCCTATAATTCTCTCTGATATTATTACTTTATTAAAAGTGTGTTTGAATCAAAATTATTTTCATTTCAATGGAGAGGTTTATAGCACTAAAGACGGTTTGATTATAGGTAACCCCCTCAGCCCCTACTAGCAGAAATTTTCATGCATAATATTGAAAAAATTATTCATGAACACCCCCTTAGTAAAAAATGTATGTACTGGCACCGATATGTTGACGACATTTTAGCTAGCTTCATCGGTACAAATAGACAATTAGAGAGCTTCAATACTTACATAAACTCAATTCACAATAATATCAAATTTACCGTAGAGCTTGAACAAAATAAGTCTATAAACTTTTTAGACCTTACAATTTCAAATATAAATAATAAACATGATTTTTCTATATTTCATAAACCATCACATACAGATGTTACAATTCATAATAGTTCGGTCCACCCATTCAGTCATAAACTAGCAGCTTTCAATAGTATGATACACAGACTCTTAACAGTCCCTTTAAATATTAATAATCATAACAACAAATTAGATATCATAAAACAAATAGCAATTAATAAACGGTTTTAAAGATTAAAACTAACTTTTCCGCATCTGTTGCCCTGAATTATATTCTATCATAAAAGTGTTACTTGTATACACTTCGGGGGATGTATCGTGCTAACAAACCGAAATTTCTCCAAAAATAACCAAAAAGTTAGTATACCTGGATTTATAGGACCCGCTGTACTCGCTCTAGTCGACTGAAAATCAATAGGGTACATCTGTGAGACACCTTGAACAATATTCAATCATAAAATTGATCAATCGTATACTCTCTGGAGGCTGTATCATGTTAACAAACTGAAAATTCTCCAAAAATGTCAAAAATTTGATACTTCAAGTACCATAGCACCCGTTGTACTGGCTTTAGTCAGCTGAATATCAATAGGGTTCATATTCGAGACGCCCTGAATAATATCCAATCATAAAATTGGTCACTTGTAGATACTCCGGAGGCTGTATCGTGCTAACAAACTGAAACTTCTCCAAAAATCACAAAAATATAGTACTTATAGTACTGTAGCATCTGTTGTATTCGCTCTGGTGAGCTGAAAATCAATAGGGTTCATCAGTGAGATGTCCTGAATATTACTCAATCATAAAATTGGCGACTTGTTGAACTCCGGAGGCTGTATCGTGCTAACAAACTGAAATTTCTCAAAAAATGACAAAATGTCGTATTTCAAGTACCATAACACCCGTTGTACAAGCTCTGGTGAGCTGAAAATCAATAGGGTTCATCTGTGACATGCCCTTAACAATATTCCACCATAAAATTGGTCACTTATTGCACTCCGGAGGCTGTATCGTGCTAACATGTAGGCATGTAAGGAAATGTGGCCGACGACAACGACGACGACGACGACGACATACGCACAGGATTTTTTTTCTGATAACCGTTTATTCGGGTTGTTGTTGATGGAAAACGTAAAAATACAAATTTTTCAAAATTCCAACTTTTTTTGGGGTAAACCAATACTTTTTCGCATATTAAATAGGTTGGCGGAAAAGTAATAATAATTACGATCCAAATTTAATTGACAATATCATAAATAAAAAGATAAAAAAACAGACTGTAGAACAAGTATTCCCTTCTCATAAAAATAATAATAGACACTGTAAAAGCTTAACTAATTTGGAACACCATCCTTAAAAATTAAATCAATTTTAGAAATTGTAGACATGAATATTTCCTTTAAAACTGATTACAATTTATCCAAACTCATTAAAAATAATAGATCTAAATCTTCAAAATTAAACAAATCAGGAGTTTATAAATTGAAATGTGATAATGACAACTGTGATCAAATTTATATCGGTAGAACTTTTAGAAATTTCAAAACTAGAATTTCGGAACACAAACGTAGCTATGACAACAATAAATTAGATTCTAACTATTCAAATCATTTATAAGAAAACCAACACATTTTCGACCCAAATTTTGAAAATCTCAATTTAGTCGGTAAATCCTTTAGTTTACATTTATTAGAGACCCTTGAGATTAACAAAATTGAATATTCAGGTAATCTTCTTAACGACCAAATAGATATCAATCACTCTCCTTTATTAAACCTTTTTACCTAGAAGATAGCTTAGGAATGTTTGTAGTGAATGAATTTCCAAGTAATTTCTTTCAATATCTTTGTTAACATTAGTAAATAGAATTCTGTATTTATGCACTGTATATATTAAAACATTCTTATATTAAACCTTCATTCGTTTTGACAAAGCTACTGTGTTAGTTAAACGCGTCAACCAGTTTAAATTGAACATTAGTTCAAATAAATGAAGATTTAAACAAATTATATTGTTTTATTTCATCGTTCAGTATGGATCTTCATCAAGTAAAAGCCTCATCTATTCAATGTTCAAATCAAAGCTTAGAACTAAAATGATGCTAAATCTTCTAAGCCCAATAATGCTTGTTCAAGCATATTTTTTATTTTAATAATATGTGTTGCATAAAGTTTCAAACGACTAAGAATATGATCTCAAGGTTTATTGCAAAAATGTATATTTCAGAATGATGTGAAGATAATGCCGATAAAGACATTGAGGAAGTTATTAACCTATGTAACGATATTCTAATATAGTGTCTGTTTACTTCGTTAATTAAAATAGTTTAATCCTTTTTTTATTTAGATCTATTAAAAAATATATATAAAAACATATTTTTTTCGTATTATAGCCCACAAACTAAAAATAAAATACCTCAAATTACTATTTATATCTTCGTAATTTTTTACTAGGAAGATAATGTCAGTTGCGGTTTTGGACGATTTTTTACGTCGACATTTGCTCCGAACGATTTTAAAATATGACAACACTGGCTCAGACTTCGGTTACTTTATCTTCCGAATCCTATTCTTGGGTCGGGTTATCACTGCAGGAAAAGATTTGTTAACAAAATAAGCATATTCAGTCATTGGCGGAGTAGTCACAGGTTCTTTAGCCATTCTAGATACATCGTATTTCGGTGAAGACAATTCAGCTTCAATTGAACGAACCGCGTCGCTAAATTTTATATTCTAACAAGATAGTAACTTCGGTATTATTTATAGAAGTTCAACTTTTCGTAGATTCGTCACATCTTCTCAAGAGTCCAAGAATCGACTTTAAGACATCTAGTAGGGGAACCCGGGGCTAGTTGACGCACCAGGTTGGTTGACGCACCTCAATTTTTTTTTAAAACAGTACACTTGGCAACGTCGCCGACCGGTTTGTCTTGAAGCCGCCATTAAAAACCACTCTCGAACGTTCGTTTCAGTTTGATTGCATCAGTGGTGTTGTGTACAGTGCGGTTTGTTGTTTTTTGGCAGTGGTAAGTAATTTTTTACAGTTTTTATTCTATAAACTTTATTTTTAAAGATAATTGAGATCGGTTTGATACTACATAAAGCTTCAACCGTCCCAAACAAGAACTGTTAAATAGATTTTCTAAGAATAAAATAGTATAGGTGCAGTTGCATCACACATACAAAAACGTGGTCAGGGGCTAGTTGACGCACACAACAAGGGGCTAGTTGACGCACACAACAAGGGGCTGGTTGACGCATGCGTCAACCAACCCCGAGTTTAAAATAGAATATTTTAATTTTTGTTTTATATTTTAGCGAGATGCGTTCTCGTAAACGAACATCAGAAAGTGGTATCACTCCACCAGATATCATGCTAAGGGCAAGTAGAGAGGTTAAAATGAACAACAAATCTATTAGGGCAACTGAAATAGACTTTGAGATCCCGGAGGCAACTTTGAGACGTTTTTGCAAAAAATTTACTGAGGAAGAAATTAATGGTGATGCCGCAATAACGACAAAAGTTGGATATTACAGGAATCGCCAGTTATATTATATTTTAAGTTATATTTAAAAATATTAAAGCTTCAAAAAATGCCTTACGTCTTTCATCATTTTTAGGTGTTCACAGATCAACAAGAAAATCATTTGGAGGAATACCTTAAAACGGCAAGCGACATATATTTTGGATTGTCTGTCAGAGAAGTATGATTATGCCACTGCTTTGCGCATTAAATACCCTGAATCCTGGAACGTGACAAAAATGGCTGGAGAGGATTGGTTTACATACTACATGAAACAACATCGTGCTCTTTCGGTAAGAACTCCAGAAGCAACCAGCTTAGCTTGCGCTTCTAGTTTCAACAGAGACAATGTTTCAATGTTCTTTGACAACTTAAAAACGGTCCTCAACCACCTAAAATTAGAAGCAGCACAAATATGGAACATGGATAACACTGGGATTACGACCATGCAAAAGCCTAACCGAATTGTTGGCAGGCGTGGATATAAGCAGGTGGGACGCGTAACCTCCCAGGAACGCGGCACCTTAGTTACTATGGCTTTGGCGGTATCTGCAACTGGAAAGTCTGTCCCGCCGTTCTTTGTTTTTCCAAGGGTTAACTTCAGAGAATATTTTCTCGCTAATGGACCTTCTGGAGCAGTTGGAACCGCAAATCCTTCAGGTTGGATGAAAAAAGAGCACTTTTTGGAGTTTGCTAAGCATTTTGTCAAGAACGTTGGTTGTTCTAAAGAGAGACCGGTACTACTTTTGCTAGACAATCATGATTCGCATTTGTCTGTAGCTGCCCTTGATTATCTAAAAAGTAAAGGTGTAACGGCGTTGTCATTTCCAGCCCATTGCTCACATAAGCTCCAGCCTCTCGATCGGTCTGTTTATGGATCATTAAAACATTACGTTAATTCAACCAGTGACTCCTGGATCACTAGCAATCCCGGACGCACGATGTCAATATACGATGTCCCTCTAATAGTTCGAGACTCACTGCCACTGGCAGCAACACCGAAAAATATTATGGCGGGATTCAAGGTGTCTGGAATTAGCCTTTTCAATAGAGACGTTTTTGACGATCAAGAGTTTTCACCAGGATATGCAACCGACCTTCCCGATCCCGCAGAAACTAATGCTGATAAGGACGTGGTTCCAGTTCAGCTAGACTCGATTTTAAAACCACGACCGGGGTGTTCACAGGAATCTGATGATCTTAACCAGCCAGGATGCTCCAAAGATATAGTGTTAGCAAAAAGTCCACTGCCTGGGAAAGACAACAACATTTCAACTAACAGTTCTATTCAAGAAAAAAATGAGAGCTCGCCTCCTACTGTAAGTCCATTTCAATTGAAACCGCTACCAAAAGCCGGACCTAGAAAGCAGGACGCTAAACCTAATAGAAGAAGGCGTGTGACAGCAATTCTAACTGACACGCCAATAAAAGATGCTCTTGAAGAACAAGAGAAAAATGTAAAGTCTGTTAAAAGAAATATTTGCTCAAATAAGAAGTCCGATGCAAAAGAGAAAAAAACAAAAAAAAGGGAAATAGTCAAAGACGATGATGAGTCCGATGAAGAGGAATGCTTTTGCCTTTATTGCACAGATAGCTATAAAAACAGTGCCTCATCCGAAAAATGGATCCGGTGCACTAGTTGCGAAATGTGGGCACATGAAGCTTGTGCTGGGGAACCTGGCGTCTTCATTGTTTCTGTAAACTATGAAAGCGAACAATGACTTATATTTTTTTAAGCTATAACATTAAATTTGTTAATTAAGTTACCCTTTTTAGAATTAATGCATCTTTTGTTCCTTAAGAAGTTACCTTTTTATGTTTGTTCCTTGGATAGTTACCATTTTTAGAATGACAGATGTTTTACTTTACTTTTTTGTCTGCGTCAACCAACCCCATGGTATGCGTCAACCAACCCCGGCCCGGGGCTGGTTAACACGAAACTGCTTTTTGCAAAATTCGCAAAAAGTGGCCGGCCTACTTTATCATAATATTGTAATGTTTTTCTTATTTATTAAAAGTTTTTATTACGGGTGGGATAAATTTCAAACACTCGGTATGGCTACTTACTAATTTATTTAAACACTAACTCACTAACACTTAATTTATATATACTTAACTAATCACTTATATATAATTTATATGCACACAAACTTGATTATTAATTAGCACTTTACTGTTCGGTGTATTTTTTTTGTTTATTTATTTCACGAGATCACGTTATCAACTAACTCCTCCGCTGATCGGTCCTTATTTATATTAATGCCTTTTTTACTAGAAAATTCCGAGCTGCGGCTTACACAGACACAAATAATTTTTCTGGCCTTTTCTAGATAATTCTGGTCACAAAAACAATGTTTACATAAGATAAGTCGTAAATAGTTATAAAAAACAGTGCGTAACTGCCATAATTTTAACTTTTATACCTGGCTTAGACAGAGTCGGTGTTAGGGACTATACCAGGGTGCTGTTTCGTAACAATATCTTGCCTGAATAGGTCTCACAATTGGTATTGACCAATATTTGCATTACAGATATAATAAGGAACTTATGAAAATATTATCAAATTATAATCCAAAATATAGGTGCGCAAATGAATCACCACGTCTAAAATGTTTTAACCACAAAATATCAAGGGCAACACATGCACGTGTGTGTTTGTAATAGATATAGAGTTGATGTTGTTTAGTACGTGATAATGTACCATCAATTCTTACTTGGAAACCTCGATTTCCCACATAATTTTGGATAAAAGCTAATATATTTCCGTGATAGTTCCAGTTTTGCAGTTTTAAGAAAATTTTGTGATGCCATGTAGTATCTAACGCTCAAAAAGTTGAAAGAAACGGCAACACTTTGTTTTTCTTGATCCGAATTTTCATACAAAGTAGTTTTTGTCAAGCAATGAGGATTGTAAGGATATAAAAGTAACTATTTTTGAAAAATTAGAAAAACTAAACTAGTTTCTATATGATATTTTGAGATGAAAATAGTTGGATATCCATAAAAAACCATCGAATGCCACGGGTATAATAATATGAGTGATTAAGCTGTAGATTCCTGTTCATTATTCGGTTTCTGTAATAATAACTGAAGGGAATGTACATCTAAAATTCAGTGTATCAAATGAACATGGGAGAACTGAATAAATAAAGACAATAACATTCGTGATATCGGTTTGATACCACCCAAATATTTACATTTATATCACGTGAATTCCCAATTTCCTTTATGTTTTCATTTTTTTTGTTATTTACATATCGATACAAATTGATTAATGTCGGTAAACATTATAGATGTATATTTTATATTTTGTTTATCAAATGTAATTGCAATTAAAAGTTTATTATATTAATTTATTAGATTTCAAAATACAGCATTATTGTCAATTCACTACTTGAATTAATGTGTCGCATTAATTGAATTTAATGCATTACACTATACATTTTATAACAATATTTATATCAGATGTCAAAGTTAATTGATGAATCAATAATATTCTACGTAGAGCAGATACGATGAATACTCAGCTTCGGAAGGTGATGAATCCGTCAAAGCAAGTCTAAAAAAGAAGACGCTTAACGAAGAAAAAAGACACTGGTATTGTTAAAAAAGGTGGTCTAGAGTTTTTTCTCTTCAAAAAATAAAGTAACAAATTCTCATGTGAATCAACTGAATATATTATTCTGGAACTGTCAAGGCATGAACAATTTGTATGATTTTGATTCCCAAGATAGTAGTAGTATATAAGCACGTTCACTCCACAGTGACCTTTGGACCCAAAGTTGACCTCTTTGGAAACGTTGGCAGGCGTCACAGCTCTCTCTGATACGTCTCTAGTGTCTCTCTGAGAGACACCAGAGACGTATCAGAGAGACACCTGAGACGCATCAGAGAGACACCAGAGACGTATCAGAGAGGCACCGGAGACGTATCAGAGAGACACCAGAGACGAATCAGAGAGAGCTGTGACGCCTGCCAAAATTTCCAAAGAGGTCAACTTTGGGTCCAAAGGTCATTATGGAGTGAACGTGCTTATATACTACTCAAGATAATAATAATTTTTGTACATTTTCAATAATAGGTCTTGTAGAAACTTGAATCACCTTCTCTAATCCTGTGCTTCCTAACTTTTTAAATAATTTCAGCTTTTACCATAGCCAAGCTTTAAAAGATGAACAAAGGGGCAAATGCAGTGGAGGTATCTTAATACTCGTGGCTAAGAATTTAAAGGAGCTAAGGTCTGTTAAAATTATTGAAGCGTGTAATATGTTGTTGTTTTTGAGGATACAGATAAATCTCACATGTTTTATCTTAGGTGTAGTGTATTTAAAACCAGGGCTAAACGACCATACTTGTATTGAGCTTTTGGTAGAGACTGTGAGAGGTGTTATCAGTAAGTTTCCTGCTGATGAAGTAATTATTTATGGCGATTTTAATGCAAGAATAGGTCTTCTCAATAACCTTGGTGGTGGGGATCCTCGGGATTATCCTATAAACGTTAAACGTTGAAGTTTCTTTTATACGATTACTCACCATATGTATCAATCAACTATCTCAATCACATGCTCCCCCTCTATATTAAAAGATTAATTGCACAATTACGTACTACTAATACAGAGACTTCGTACATATATGTAAATAAAAACTCGTATTTGATCAAAACAAAATCAATTTGCTCAATCTGTAATCAACAAACACCAGAATCCCTGGAGCACATCATCCTGACCTGTCCGATGTATAGTGGTCTACGGGGCTCGCTAGTGAAACCCGGTAGTTATTCAGATGACCTTGATGCGTTATTAACTTCAAACGACACTATGATAATGCAAAAGTTTCACAGGTTTATGAGCGATAGTCTAGTCAACATGTACCATTTTTCCTAAAATTTTTATATAGTCTCCGAAAATTACGACCATGGTCTCATTCGATTCGGAAAATTATCTAGAAAGTTTAAGGAAAAGTTCCAAAAGGGGCCGAAAAAAATTGCGAAAGTTATAAACAATTAAGTGAAAAAAGTAGGGGTTTGGTTTTTTCGAATATCTCGAAAAATAATGAAAATTTCTTGAATTTGAAAAAAGATCTGAAAAGATCAGCAAATTTGCTAAAAAAAAGTCCCGACTCCCGGAACTGTACCTCCAATATTTATAATTTTTACAAAGCCTTAAAAAATGAGCGAAAAACGGGTGATCGGGCTTCCGCGCGCGTTGCGTCATTCTGACGTAGCCACAAAAAAAAACTATTTAAACATATTAAATATGAATATTAAGGAATAAAAAAAATATTGTAGTATTGGGATACATAAGTAAACAATAATCCGTGGTCAAAAAATTTGTATCCCAATTTTTTCATAAATTATGGATTTGTTAATTCAATAATTTTTCCAAATTTAATGTTGAGATAAAAACCACGATAACTATTGAACAAAAGCCTT
The DNA here is from genome assembly GCA_963921935.1 of Galeruca laticollis. NCBI lineage: Eukaryota > Metazoa > Arthropoda > Insecta > Coleoptera > Chrysomelidae > Galeruca > Galeruca laticollis. Next base: position 243,629,134 of record OY998177.1, on the reverse strand, counting down.
TAAGATTTTTCTCACTTCGTGGAGTTATTGGTATTAGACTAACAAATAGACCAACGTAAAAAAATTTCAAAATTTTGTTTTTTCGATTTTTTATTAACAATTGAAAATTAAAAAAAAGTTTATAAACATTTTTTTTTCTTGATATCTTGGATGTTTTGATTTCTGATGGTTAAAAGCTACATAAAAATAATTTTTTTAAATTTTTTACTACCATTATTAAAAAAATTGTTGTAAACAAATACATTGTTTATGAGCAAATCAAAAAAAATTTTATAATCTATTTATTAATACAAATGATGATTTTTAGAGAAAAAACGGTTCCTTAAAAAAAATTTTTGTTGCTGAAAAATGCGTTTGTTAATTAACAATGGTTTTTTTAGTCTAAATTTTAAAATTAAGGAACCGTTTTTTCTCTAAAAATCATAATTTTTACTGTTCTTTTAGATACATAAAACAAAATTTTTATTCGTTTTGTCTTTGTTTATTTAGTAAACAATTTGTTATAAACAAATGTATTTTTTCCGTTTATTTTTTTTTAGTACTTAATCCCGAGATAAAAACAGCCAACAGTTGTTTTATATGACAAAAAATGTGACGGTTAACAGAATACTAGAACTGAGCATACTCTGGAACTATATAAATGATTTTTTAGTCAGGTATAAAGGTAGACCCTATGAACCCCTAAGCAGATGTCTATTCCACGTAACAAAGGAATATTTCATACAAGTACAAACCGTAATTTTAAAGTAATTTTAAAATTCGTAAGTATTGAAAATTAAAGTCCGTTTTCAAAAGGCATGGAGTAATAAAAGCTCATTAGGTATGCAAAACCGATACAGGGTGTATAATGAAATATCTCCGAAGTTTATCTAATTTTGTACTAAAATTTCTCATTTGTTATGAATTTCAGGTAGACACCCCGTAACTCTGTATTCGGTTGGGTCGCCTATTGTATTGAAAGGGTCGCTCTATTGTATTTGAATGAACAAATAAACAATTTAATTCTCAGGGGCGTGCAATCAGGACAAAACAAACTTGGTATATGAATATGAAGGCACTATGAAATTATAATTACGAAAACTATTCAAAAGAGTTCACAATATCGATTCAATAAAAACACATTTTTTTGTGTTCCTATGAATAAACAATAAACATAAAATATTATATAAAAAATAGCAATTTTTTTGCAGTAGGTATCAACTTTACTACTAATATACCGTTTACAATAGGACAGGAAAAAAGAAAAATGCAGGAATAAAGTACGAATTATTGTAATAATTATAAAAAAAAGTCTAACAAATAATAGTAATAACTAACACAAAAACTAGTCTATATATCAGAATCAGACGATTCTGTTGAGCTTCCATTATTAACATTGATTATAAATGGTTCAATCATGTGTTCATTTATATGATCCATTTCCCACATATTTAGTTCTTCTTGTATCACGTGTTCAACACATTTCTTCCAGTTTTCTTTGGTTACGTAACCTAACGCGTCTTCGAATAAAACTTTTACGTCACTCATTTTGAATGTCGTATTCTTTCTTGAAACTTCCCCTTTCACTTGGGCCCATATTAATTCTATGGGATTGAGTTGACAGTGATAAGGAGGAAGCCTCAGCACCCTTATACCACGCGCTGATGCCATTTGATCTACAACGTATCTACTATATTTGTGTTTATGTGAATTGGCCAGTTGCAAGAGCTCATTTTTCAGCGGGTTATCTGGGCATTCAATATTTTTCGAGGTTAGCCAATCGTGGATATCTTGTTTACGTCATGCAGTTGAAGGTACGCTCTCCACTAACCTGGAGTGATAACTTGCGTTATCCATAACAATGACTAAAATTCCTCCTAAAGAATGTCTAATACTTGTAAGAAAATTACTAGAAGATAAAAATATTAATCCAGGAACAATATCAGATATACTTAATTTATTTGATGTATGCATTAATCAGAATTATTTCACTTTTGACAATAAGATATATATTCAAAATGAAGGTTTCGATACAGTGAACAATTACGATCATACAGATTAAAACAACCAGATAAATCCCACTACGCAAAACATCTACTTGATACTAATCATTCATTGACACCTAACACAAAACTAGAAGTGCTGCATATTTGTGAAAAGAAACAAGAACTGGATTTCCTTGAAGAATTGGAAATTAGAAGACATTTAAGAAACCCACAATATGAAGTTGTCAATGAACAGTTAAATCTAGGGAGTTCTCCACTAATAAACTGTCTTCTTAAGTGATAATTGTAAAGATCAGCAGATATAGTTTTCCTGGTTTTCTATATCATTGCACAGTTATACTGATCTTAATTGGAAAAATGATATCCAGGATATAACTATAGGGCTAATAATATCTAAGCTTCAATATTTGTAATATCACATCTTCTCCTTTTTTCTATAAACATATATTAAGTCAGTCACAAGTTAGGTCACATCTTGGTCTAGCCAAAAATAACTACTAAACATCAGGTAGGCATAAAATGAAATGTAACTTCTGTCATTCTGACGATGATATTGATTTATCGAAACAATTGTAAATTTTTAGAATTTTCAATAACTTTTATTATATTGTGCAATTAACTAGAAACCGTGAGTTTCATTTAAAACTCTTTTAGAAATGTCGTCTATTATTAGAAAATATTTTGATGAAACTGAAGATATGCTTAACTTGTTGCAGATGTGATAAGGTCAGCCATAAGTGAAGTTACAGTAAGTCGTGGGTCTGGTTATTATTATTGTTACTATTGAAGGATTCTACGTGTGCATTGTCTTCATTATCATCCAAATCCTTACTTATTTTTTCTTCATACTTCTGGACATATATTTATCATTCTTTCGTATACTTACCATACAGAACAAGATATTGCTTAATATAAGAAAATTGAGGCTATCAAATCATTGAAGGAAACTTAATTTTTGAAGAAAAAGCCACCAATACTTCACTTTAGGTTTGAAGAGAACGAAAACATTAATACAGAATTTTCAATAAAAATATTAGTATTGAATATATCAGAATAACTATGGAAATATCAAAAGAACCTCCGTTAATAAAGAGAATGGTACGTGTGAAGAATCCTTTTGAAAGTAAAACTAAGCGGATCGCAGTTATTAAAAGTCTTGATTGCCCGGCTTCCTATGTGACATGTTAATTACGGAACAACGTCCAAAAAACATCCCCGACAAACAAAAAATAATAATAAAAGTCGCTGAATAACCTCCTCGTGTAGAATTTACTGTAGAACGAGAGTTCATATATGAATATAAAATAAAAACTCGTAAAGCAGAGTCAGCCTTGGATCTGTTTAATTGTGCAGCATCCATTGTGTTTAAAATACATTTTTCTCCATGAGACATTTTTAAAACTTGATTATGTTCGTTGCTTGAACGTCGAGGTATTTCATTTGATGTGACAGGAGAATATTGTTTGTTTGACTCTTGTTTATTTCATTATTATCCAAGCGGAAGCATCTATTAAAATGAACGTAGTATGAATTTTTCCGTGTAATAAAAACAACAAACTCTATGATATATTCAGAGTACCAGCGAGAGCAGTCTAATATTATACTTGAAATTAAAAATGGAATTAGCTTAAGATATCTTATTAGAATCATTTTCTATCTTGATATTTACTGAATTTGTTTGAGGAACGTTTTCAGAACAGTATAATGAGATTTTAAACCGGCCTGACACAGTGTATAATATAGGTCTTACACAATATACTTCTCCCAAAATAAAAAATGAAATATTGAATATACAATATGTCTCCCTAAGTTGGAATCATATGGAAAACTTTTTTATTATTAATGTTAGTCAAGAAAGTTATTCTAAAAAAACATCTCAAATAGACCATATATTAATTAATAGGAGAAAACAAACATCAATAAAGGACGTGAGAACATACAGAGGAGCATGTGCAGACTCCGATCACTTTCTTGTTATTGCCAAAATAAAACAAAAGATTCAAAAAAAACAACAAGGGATAGAAATGCATTCGATGCAACATAACAAAGCTAAGTGAAAAGAAAGTAAGGAAAGAATATGAAACAAAGATAGAAGAATTACTAAGCAAAATAGTGAAAAAGGAAGACAACGTTAACGCACAATGGGAAGCTATAAAAAAATCCATTCGAATGACAACGGAAAAACACATAGGTAAAATTGATAGAGATAAAAGAAAAGAGTGGTACGATGATAGTTGCCGTGTAGCAGCAGAAAAAAAAGGAAAAAAGACAAAAATGGATAAGAACAAACGAAATAAAGCACAAGCAAGAATACATAAAAGCAGAAATGAATGTAACAAAATGATAAGAAAATCAAAGCGAGAATGGATGGATAACAATATAAAAGAAATAGAACAAGAAAGAAAGAATTGTAATACCAAAAAATTTTATAAAAATATAAATGAACAAAGCCGAACCTATAAGGGCAAAACAAAAGGTATAAAAAACCAATATGGAAAAGTCATTGAAGAAGAAAATGAATACAAACAAATATGGATGGATCACTTTAGCACTTTAGTAGTAGAAGATTCAAATATTGAAGAAGACATTGAAGAAATATCACAAGAAAAAATATTGGAAGAACCTACAAGAGCAGAGATTATGGAGATTATTAACAACAGCCGAAACGGAAAAGCTCATGGAAAAGATAACATAAATATGGAACTGATAAAGTACGGAGGTGAGAAACTTCATGATATAGTATACCAACTTATAATAAAAATATGGAGAGAAGAAAAAATGCCTATAGAATGGGAAATAGGCCAGATAATTACAATCCACAAAGAAGGTGACTAGCATGAATGCCAAAACTATAGAGGTATTACATTACTGAATACTGCTTATAAAATAGTATGAGCTACAATAAACAGAAGACTAAGAGACACTACAGGAAATACTATAGGACGATATCAGTGTGGACTCATAAAAGGAAGATCAGCGGTGAATGCCATATATACACTGAAGCAGATAATGGAAAAAGCATATGAACATCAAATAGAACTGGAAATGTTAATTGTAGACTTTGGGCAAGCTTTCGATTCAATACATACAGGCAAACTTTTGTCTGCTTTGAAAGAACTAGGCATTAATGATGAGTTAAGAGGGTTAATCAAGATGATTATGGAAAACTCAAGGGCAACGATAAAAACACAAGGAGGAAAAACTGATGAAATATACATAAATAACGGTGTAAGACAAGGTGATTCGCTATCTGCAACATTATTTAACCTAACACTTGAATATGGAATGAGACGAATACAAAAAAGCAATCTCAGGACGACCGGAAAACAGATAATTGCCTATGCGGACGATATAGTAATCATATCAAAGACAAGAGAGATTCTGGAAAGCACAATAAGGGAAATCACAAGTGAAGGAAGTAGGATGGGATTAGAAATAAATGCAGATAAAACAAAAATAATGATTTTTGGTAAAATAAATCAAACCAGTGCAATAAAGATCGGATATTTTGAATTTGAAAAAGTGGAGAAATTCAAATACTTAGGTGTCACAGTAACAAACACTGGAAACAGGAAAATGGAAATAGAAGAAAAAATCAATAATGCAAATAGGGCTTACCATGCCAATAAAAAACTTTTAAAAAAAAATTACTCTCAAGACAAACCAAAATCAATGTTTATAAAGTGTTAATAAAACCCGTCCTGCTGTATGCTGCTGGAACAATGACACTGACTAAAAAGGAAGAATAAGACTTGAGAATAATAGAAAGAAAGATAATGAGAACAATATTGGGACCAATCAAATTGAGAGATAACGAGTACAGACAAATAATGAACTATGAAATTGAGCAAGAACTGGAAGGAGAGGACATAGTAAGGAAAATAAAAAGGCAAATAATGAAATGGCTGGGACACATATATAGAGCAGAAGAACAAGAAATAACACTGCAAATGACACAATGGGATCCTGGGGGAAGAAAACGTAGGGGTAGACCTAGAATAAAATGGCTGGAACAGGTGAAGAAAGATATGACAAGAGCCGGAATTGGAGGATGTAAGGACAAAGTTAAGGATAGGAAACTATGGAGAGAATTGACAGAGAAACTCTAAAAGGAAAAACGGGGATTGATCCACCCCAAAAAAATGGATCTAGAAAGCGTGAAGCGGCGAAACCCCAGCAGGGGTATCAAGCCATTATATATATATATATATATATATATATATATATATATATATTAATACATATACTCTATCTAAATTCTAAAGAAAACATTGAAATAAAGAAAAATGTACATATTTGGATGTAATACTAGTGATATACAATGTATTATAAATAATTTAAAAGATTCAATATGCAAATAAAATTTGACATTACAATTTCGAATGACAATAATGCAGAAGATACTTAATGATACATAGATTTTATAAAGATTTTAAAAAAGAATACAGATGTCGCTGGTAGCAAAATTACAATTAGAATTAAAGAATGAAAATCTCTCTTTGTTATATGAAAACATAAATTTGTATTTTTTTTAAAAAAAGGAATTCTTTGGTAACTAAAGGAGAAGAGAATTATTTATGGAAAAAGTTTAGTTAGTTGATTTTGAACCCCTCTCGAGAGAACATCTAATATGAGTTCTCTCAAATTTGCTGAATAATATAATAGTAATTGATATATTAAAATAGCATCAGATTATAATAATTAGCATGATAAGATCAGTGCGTGAATAATTCCTTAAATAATTATATTGAAATAGTGTTAGTGATTTTTCCGGGTTCTAAATTATAAATTTAGAAAAGTGGTTCCGGCGATTCTAAAAGACGTGCTTAGAATCAGAACGAGTGATCCTGATACCTAGTTGGTGAGTCCAGTCCAGATTTTATAAATTATTTTTCAAGAATTAACAGGCCTTTAAATAAAATTAAGATAGATGCATCTATATCACATTTTTGAATACTGACAAAATTAACGTTAAAGATATATAAAATTACACCTGAAGAGAAGAGAAATTTTTTTGAATAGACAATTTTATCGCATATAGTTATTTGACATTTATACACGTCAAGTGTAATTTTCGACGATTTGAACGTTTAGAATAAGTAGTTAATTAGGTTGTTCTTCTAGTATATAGGTTGTTTTTTTTTAATTTTAAGGTTCGTAGAAAGTACGATTATTGTTCTTTATTATATTTTGGGAATAATAATTCATTTTCACTTGTTATCTGATGGTATATAATATATAATTTTTGATTCCAACTCACTTTGGTATTAATTCAACTCCTATTTCATTGAATTTGAAAAATTTTGGATCCTATAAAACTTTTGATATAATCAGTGACATTTAGTTAATTCTCAGTGACAGAAAAATTGTAGATGTCATTAGATAATTTAATGGTCTTAGAATATATTGAACAAGCAGTCACTATAGATTTGCAATAGTATAATTGACAATTTTGGAATATTCTTTGGAAATTTATAAATTTAAAATTTAAATTTTTAATTTTTTTTAATCTTTGAACCCTCCCTGAGGTAAGAGCGAGTAAGTCGATTTTGTAGTAATTTATTTTTCAGAATATAAAATTTCATATTCATCTGAGCCGGACATAATAATTTGACAATTCTTGTCAAAATTTCAAATAGGTTATATTCAGTGATAAAGGTGTTTTCACATTAGTGTAGTTACTACCACGATTGTAACAACAGCATCTAATAATCAAATTTCAAATAAAATCATATAATACATAATTATAAAAACAGTAGAACATTAAAAATATTATAATATATATATATATATATATATATATATATATATATATATATATATATGCGAGGTTTGTCAAAAAATACGAGTTTTACTCAAGAGTAAAGTACCTTTAAATTTGACAATATCGAAAAATGTTACTAAAAAATGTTGATCAAAATTAAAAATTACGTTTAAATATGTAATTACATTCATTTGCATTAATAAAATAATTTTAACACGTATGTCTACAATAATGCGAATTTAACTGTAATTACATGTAATCTATGATGCACTGACAAACAAATAATTTGTTGATAGGAGGAAATGTTGACAGTGAACTTCAAACCGCGTTAAAATGTATAAAACCAATAAAAATGATAGCGGTATTAACTGATGAAGAGAAAATAGAAATTGTTTTGATTGTGGGACATCACTATAAATCGCATAGAGAAGCAACAAATATTTTCAATAATAGACATCCCAATAAAAATATAACCCAATCAACTGCAACGAAAATAGTAGATAAATTTAGAAGAACTGAAAGCATTAAAAATAATTTTAATGGAAAATGTCTAAAACTGGGTCCTGATGAAAATATGCAGTTTGATGTAATGCTGTCTGTGGTAGCAAATCCAAAATTGTCATTGCACAAAAAAAAGTCATTGTTACAACGAAATGTAAGTAAAAATTCAGTGGCAAGAATTTTAAAACTAAATAAATACAAACCATACAAACCAAAAGTCGTACACACATTAAAAGAAAAGGATTATGATAGGCGCTTTGATTTTTGCTCTCTCATCCAAAGTTGAGTTAGAGGAGGACCCTTTTTTTACGAGGCATAAAATTTTTTCACGATGAGGCCACATTTTTGTCAAATGGAACTGTCTCGTCGCAACATTGTCGCTGGTGGTCTGAGGAATATTCCAATTTTGTATTAAAGTCTCCCAATATTCGTTTAAGACGAACGTGTGGTGTGGCATTTATAATAACAAATCAATAGGACATTTTTTTCGCAAATCCATGAATACCGAACGTTATTTACAGTTTAAACAAACTTATATCAATGTTTCCTATAAAATATTTAAAAAAGACATTTCCAATTACCCTGAATAACTCTGGGTGCTTCTTGGCCATTTTTTTCAATTCAATAGTACAATACACTCACTGGATAAACAATGGACGACACACACACAGCGCCACAGGAAGAGAGACAACACACAATACACAGCCAACTACGCGATCTTGCGGACGTTATACAAAGTAGTGGGTCAGAACTCTCATAGCTACTCTACACTTGGGTGATTCTTTCATAGAAGATGTTTCAAGTTGCTTTGCAGAAAATCCAAGAATATTGCTTTTCAAATAAATATTTAAAGTATTCCTTAAACACCTATAATGTGTATATTAAAACATTTAAATTCCCCCTTAGATGAAAAGTTGGGTACGCCAATATCTTACACTATAAAAATTGATGCACGTCATAGAACACATTTTTCTGAAATAAAAAGTCCAGCTGTTTTGGAATATTTGCACACAATAATTGTGAACATTCGTAAGCAGTTTTTAATACTAATATATGCAATAATAAATCACTCGAAAGAGTAACTAATTACACATATTTGAATATTATGGTTAATGAACAATGAGACTAGTCGGTAGAAATAAAATGCCGCATTGAGAAAGCAAGAGCCACTTTCTTTAAAGTGGGACATTTTTTTAAGAGTAGAGAGCTCAATTTACATCCCAAACTAAGACTACTTAAATGATGTGCTTGGTATGTGCTCTTGTATGATCACGAGTCCTGGACATTGATGGAAGCGTCTTGAAAGTAAATTGAAGCCTTTCAGATGTAGCTATAAAAAGGAATTCTTATAATCTCCTGGAATACAGTTCTAGAAATGTTTGGAAAAAAAAACCCAAAATAGTGGAAAATTGAAGAACGCAAATTAGAATACCTGGAACACATAATGAACAAACAAAAGAAATATTACCTGCTTCAGTTGATATTTCAGGGGAAAGGGATATGGAATATTCAGAATGTTATGGTTGAAAAACATTGGAACTTTGGTATCCCTGTCTATACGATGATTATTTAGAACAGCAGCCAGTAAAATTCAAATAGCTTTGCTTATCGTCAACATTCGAAGTACATCAGAAAATATATGTTTATACGGTTTAGTTTTGAATCTTAACTTGCAGAATTCTAAACATAATTTAATCCAAAAAATAGTATTTCTTGCCACTTCGTTGAACCAATCTAAAAGTTACTAACAAGGAAATTTCTTTTTCGAAAATGAAAAACTTTGTTTTATAAAAAATCTGAAAAGTCTTCAATATTAACACTTCTTTTAGAATTAGAAGTTTACTCGCCTCATAAATATTAAATAAAATCTATGAAGCAGTTTATCAAATATTGTTTTAATGTAGAAAAAACTTAATTATACGGAATTATGGAATTAAAGTACATGGAGGTTGTTATATTCTTTCGAGTAGTGAATTAATTCCCAGCAGCTATGGGTCAATATTAGGTGGAAATAATTATACAATTATACAAAATGTAAGTTAATTTTAGCATAAAGAGTTGTTCAGCTCAAATTTGTTTACAATATACGCTTATTTAAATATTTATATGACAATCATAATTCCTTCTCGCCATGTTTTGTTTTAAACTGTTTACATTTGCATGTCCCGAAAATTATATCAATTTAGTGTAATTTTTATGGCTAATTTTCCGGCTACCACATATGTATGGAAAAATTACTGCCAGAAATATAAGTTTGCCACCAGTTGCGTGTTTTCTACAAACTATATTTTAAATTTGCATTGAAATAATGATATATTACATTGAACATGCCATTTTTTGCGATGTTTTGATCACCCGATGTAACATGTACAGTTTTAAATCACAATTTTCCTTCTCTGGCATTTTAGAGGTTCATAACTTGTCAATATAAATATTTGTTTTCGTTAAGAAACATCAACTGAGTTCTTACCAAACATTTACTTTGAGACAATTTTAAAAATCATTAGGGTTGAAAGTAGCCCATACTTAGAACATAAAACTGAGTAGGTCTTGTGTGAAATACTATGAATACAAATAATTTGTTTCCAAATATTTGTTCATGTGTCAAATTGTAAGTTTGTTTTTTCTTCTTTTTTCCTCGACATTTTTCTGGGATATGAAATTTCTCTTAAAATATTTGACACACGCTACCATATAATTTCAAAAGACGTGATATTAGGAATTTTTTGCATGCGTGGGTATAAACAAATAAACAATAAAATCCAGGATACAATACAGCAAATATAAATGCACACAGATCACAGGTATTCTCCGTATATGTATAAAGGTTATCGATGACACACTCAAGACGATAACACACTGTCCGTATATAAAAAGGTTATCTATGGCACAACGAGAAAGTTTGGCACCTCACAAATGGCGGACTGTCAGCGCAAAATATGCACGAACTTTACATGACAAGGAGAGTGTCTATGCTGTTTGCTGGTTAAGCTGTGACCAAACACCCTGAAATTCTTTAGGGGAGGTTGGGGCAATGTGGACTACGAGGGCAATGTAAACCATCTAGGTTTTTTTCATAACAGCGGCAGCAATGCAACAGATTCGATTCTACTTATGTGCATACGGGTCCTACCGATACTCAGTAAGAACTTGGCAGCCGTAGAGGATTGTTTATCAGAGTTTAGAGCCAAAACGTGATTTGCGGAAGCGTCGATCTAACAAAAGTGTTGACTTTACATCAGAATTACTTGGTAAGTAAATGTATTTTTATCTATTTTTTAGTCTCCATACGTTGTTTAGAGTGTGCTTAATATATGCCAAACGGCAATGTTACTATTTTTTATAAACATTGAATATAAACTACATGTGTTCAATTTATTGTCTATGTGGGGCAAATTGAACCGTTAGTGGCCACATTACCCCAACTACATTTTTATATATCTAATTTTATTTTCCTTGTTTTCAGATGCCTAGTCAAGATGGTCCGTAATTATAGAAGAAAAACGGAGAAACAAACATGGTCACTTGTTGCAATGGAAAATGCTATTAAAGCAGTTAAAAGCGGACAAATGGGCTATTTGAAGGCAAGTAAATGTTTTAATATTCCAAAAGCAACATTAATTCGACGATGGAAGGAACAAAATAAAATAATTTTACCCAACGAAAAAGGTTTGGGGTTTTATAAACCTGTGTTTACCAAACAACAGGAGGAAGAATTGGAAAATTATATTCTGGATATGGAAACCAGGTTCTTTGGCATTACATTGCTTGACCTTCGTTCTCTTGCTTTTCAGTAAGCAGAAAAGAATCAGATAGAGCATACATTTAATAAAACCAAAAGACTAGCGGGCCTTGATTGGACTTCGTAACCGTCATCCAAACATTTCGTTGCGCAAATCCGAGTCGACTTCTGCTGGAAGGGCTGGAAGAATTGGAAAATTATATTCTGGATATGGAAACCAGGTTCTTCGGCATTACATTGCTTGACCTTCGTTCTCTTGCTTTTCAGTAAGCAGAAAAGAATCAGATAGAGCATACATTTAATAAAACCAAAAGACTAGCTGGCCTTGATTGGACTTCGTAACCGTCATCCAAACATTTCGTTGCGCAAATCCGAGTCGACTTCTGCTGGAAGGGCTCAAGCCTTTAACCGCCATAATGTCAAGCAATTTTTGACCTATACAAAAACGTTTTGAATTCTAAAAATATCGCATTAACCAGAATATTAAATTGTGATGAAACCGGGTTAGGCACTGTTCCAAAATGTAACAGTAAAATATTAGCTAAAAAAGGAAGGAAGCAAGTTGGCCGTCTCACCTCTGCAGATAGAAGTGGAACCACCACAGCAGTTATTTGTATGTCGTCATCAGGAAACTGTGTACCACCATTATTAATTTTTGCAAGGAAAAGGATGAAGGTCGAACTCCAAGATGGCGCACCACCTGGAATAATATTTGCATGCAGTGAAAGTGGCTGGATTAATACCGACATCTTTTTAGTCTGGTTTAAGCATTTCGTTCAACAGGTGAAACCCACCGACGATGATCCCGTCTTACTAATTTTAGATGGGCATAGTAGCCACACAAAAAATATTGATGTGATTGATATAGCCAGAACTAAACATGTACATATTATTTGCTTGCCGCCCCACAGCACTCATCGTATGCAGCCAACATATGTCGGTTTCATGGCCCCATTAGCACGCTACTACGATATGGCTCTGAAAAAGTTTTTGAGTAATCATCCAGGCAGGTCTTTCAGATCGCCAAAATTTTTGGTGATGCGTACTTACAAGCAGCAACCCCCTTAACGGCTATTAACGCTTTTAAAAAGTGTGGATTAGTCCCATATGATCCAAATATTTTCACAGATTTAGACTTTGTCTCGTCTGCTGTTACTGACAAAAATCTAGCGACAAACGAACTGCCACAATCTGAAAAAGAAGAAATAATTTCTCCAACCTTTACTGCAGGGAGCACCTTATCGAAGCTCACATAATGTAAGTTGGATGAAGCGCCTCCTACAGAATCTACTTCAAACGATCCTTCACATTGTAACGATAAAGAAGCAACGGCTTCAACATCTACTGCCGGCACGACTCTATCACAGCCCATACAATCTAAGCTGGAAAAAGAAGTTCCTTCAGCATCAGCATGTCTTCGCTCTACAGAAAACCAAAGGAAAAGTAGTTTTGGGTCAGAAAGTCCTATCGACATTCGTCCACTTCCAAAGACTACTAAATCAAATAATAAACCATTACGGAAAAATAAAAAGGGTAAAGCAGCAATACTAACATCTAGTCCTTATAAATTGGAGTTAGAAGCTGAACTAAAAATAAAAGAGGAAAAAGAAGCAAAGAAAAAGGAAACAGTTAAAAGAAAAATTGATAATCAAGAAAATGAACCAAAGAAACAAAAAGTAGAGTCTAAGAACAGTCTTTCAAAATCAGATAAAGGAAAGCAGAAAAAAAATTTGTAGATGAAGATGCAGACGAGGGAGACCACGATGCAGAATGTTTTTATTGTAATGAGTTGTACTCAACATCAATGGCCGAAGAAGGTTGAGTGCGCTGCTGCGGATGTTTAAGATGGGCTAATGAAGCCTGCGCAGGATTGGACCCTGAAGATGACGAGGCATTTAAATGTGAATTTTGTGGAGAATGTTAATATTTCAAGTACTCGTATTTTTAAGTTGGTCGTACCATTATTTTTATGTTCTATACCTAAATAAAGATTTAATTTTGAATTTCCTTTTTGGGGTCCATATTGCCCCACCCCATGGGGCAATATGAACTTCAGACATGTGTTCAGATTCAGATTCAGAAGTTCATAATGATAGTACAAGGTTCACTGAACAATGTGAGTTCATTACAATTTCAAATTTCATCTTAATAATGAGGCTATACAATTTTTTATCTTAGATAGTTCACATTGCCCCAACCTCCCATACACGAGGCTTCCTTCCATACCATATTTCCGCTAGTGTAACATCTAAATTTGCACTTGTACTTCTATTTATAAGTTAAGTGGCCCTTACTGCCTCATTCCAAAATATTTTTGACATCCCTGCATCATAAATCTTGCTTTCTCCACCAGAGTCCTGTTGTATCTATCTGTCTTTCCATTCTGTTGCGGTGTGTAAGGTACAGTATAGTCCAAGACAGTTCCATTATCACTACAAAAGTTTTTGAAACCTCTAGAATATGTATTCGCCCCCATTATCTGTTCTAAGGACTGATACTCTTGAATTAAATTTGGACTATACCATTTGACAATATTCTTAAGGTTATGGTTCTGTCAAATGTCTTTTTGATTGTGGAAGCCCTATGCATATTTTCTTTTTTGGAGAGAAGTTATTGAGCTAATTTTCGTATTATTATTGTGCGAATGAACATTTTCTCGACTGTCTGTGTCCAACATGGTGTCGAACATGGTTTATCAAAATAAATGTTGCATTCAGTTTTGTGAAAATCCATCTGTAATAAGGCATACATTTCCTAATTCTAACAATGATATAAACTGATTCAAAAAATAGATTAATGCATGCAAAAACTCTGTACGCTTTGAAATGGAGCCACAGAAGGTTTTATAAGTCTAAAAGAGTGTGCCATCAACAATTCGAGCCAAAATATATCTCTGGTTGGTATCACAAGTCGTTCCCACACTTAACGTACCCGGTAAATATAAGCACTTTTAAAAAGAATTGAAATAACTTCATTTTGTTTAGATACTTGTTCACGTGTTATTGACAAACTAGTGGGCAATATGTCATCAGTTTCCACAACAGTACATGAGATGTCAGAATGTCGTACATCTAAAATGGTTGAAGGTAAAAAAATGTACCTGCACTCGTTTTGTTCTGTTTTTCAAATATTAATTCCTACAAGAAATTAACTTTTTGACTACAATAATTATAGTAGAATAAACATGTATTTAATCATCAATTAAATTTTAAGATACTCATTTTTGTAGATAATATTCATCTATTATTACCATAAACCAGAGCGGGGTTCTTAAACACACTCTAACTCCCAAGAAAACAAAAAAGGATGCTGCCCTAAAATAATTAAATAAAGGATGCATTCTGTTTGAGGCTGAGAGTCACGATCTTGTAGGTAGTGTATATTGTCGCCCCGAAAGGGGTATGCATCTTTTGTATGGTAACCTAGAACTAGGAACATTAAATGCTTATGATTAAATGTTACTTATTGAATAAACTTTTGTTTCCCTTTCCAACCCTATATTTGCAGGACCACTACTTCGAACAACTGTTATAAAGAAATTATAGGCTAACTAATTTAAAATTTCGATGGCTTTATAAGTGCGGATCATATTAAATGATGTAGACACTTCAATATTTCAAAAATAATCAAATTGTCCCGTCAGTATCAATATTTAAATTAACGTTATAAATGTAACTGTTTCTAAAAAAGTCCACAATATAATGAAAGAATTATATAAAGTCAAAAAAAATTGGCAATTGTTTTAATATTACTAAATATCTAAACAATTGTCGTATTTTTTTCATTTTCTCAACTTAACGATGGGTCTTAGTAGTGAATACATTACAATAGGATTACATAGGGACACTTTTCACGCTAAGGTGCCTTTCATAGCGACTTTATATAACATACTAAACCGGCAACGGATAGAAGGTGAAATGTATAACATAGGGATAGACACAAGGAACAAGACTGAACAGATCTACACTGAAATAGAAACAGACAGTCAATACTAAATTCTTCTTTTAGTCCTTTTTAAAAACTCCCGTATGATTTGGTTTAGCCTAGGATTTCGCCGAGAGAGATAAAAAGCTGTAGCTTGATTCTCAGGGAGCGGAATCCGTTCTTTTACAAGGGATTTCATCAAATACCTAACTGCATCGTCATTATGTAAGCAGCCAAACATCCAGTGATTGATGTCGTCAACATTGCCGTCGCAATCACAAAATTCCGATTCACTTAGTTTGAATCTGTGTAGGCACGCTTTTACAGTGGCATAATTAAAAATACATCTGACGAACATGGAGTAGATGTTTCTATTGGGATAACTTCTTGCAGCAAAAGGCTCAATATGTAAAGCAGGATGAATTTTGGTATAAATATTATTGCTTCGATTACAGAAGGCGTGCCATTCAATATCCCAATTTTGCTTCAAACATTGTCTACGTATTGCTATTAGATCACTTCTATCTAGCCACCTGATTTGTGTACCTTTTAAGATCGCTTCTTTAACAAAGTAATCTGCTTTAATGTTACCGAAAATACCAATGTGTCCCTTTACCCAAATGAAACAAACAAAACTATTCATTCCGTGTAATTTTAGTTGATTTTCTAACATTCTTACAACGAGCTCATTCTTGTGAAGCTTATTATGTGAGTTTTCTATAGCAGATAACGCAGACTTTGAATCAGACATGATTAGAACTTGCTGATCAGAGATTTGTCTTTTAACGGCCCATTCTAGAGCTTGGTGTATTGCAAATAGTTCTGCGGAATATATTGAACAATGCTGGTTCAACTTAAACATTAGAGATTCTTCATAGTTTTGGATGTATACAGCACAACCGACTCCTAATTTTGACTTCAAACCATCTGTGAAAATCTTGCATGGTTTTTCCAACTTTTCGAGCAGTTCATCAAGAGCAATGGGGTTATTACCATCAAAAGAAGGAAAGCAAACGTTGGCCCGGGAATATGAGATATCAAAAGCGGCTTGATATAATGCTTTTTTAGCTGAAGTCTCTAAATAGGAGGAAACATTGGGATATGCTACGGCTAATGTTGGAGAATTTTTATTGTGCCGCCACTTATCAACTAAATAAGACTTAGTTATTTCTGATATTTTTCGCAGTAGTTTAATCTGATTGTTAGCTTGACATTTAAGGATAAACTTCGCAGCTAAAAATATTCGTACATTCAGCTAAGAGATTTTCTATGGGTGTGGATTTAAGTGCACCCAAAACCAACCTCAGGGCTTTATACTGAATTCGATCTAGTTTTTTAAGTCGAGTGTTCGTGGCAGACCCATATAGGAAGCAACCGTAATCAAGAATGGATCTATTAATATGCACGATAGAACATTAAATTAACTTTAGGGTCAGCACCCCATTGATATCGATTAATTGCTTTGAGAACATTTAAGCTTTTTTCACATTTATTGATGTGCTCATTCCACGTAAGTTTAGTATCCAGTGTAATACCAAGATAGATAAAATGATTGTGCACATGTATACTTAGGTTACTTATCATTACACTGGATAGGATCGGTAAACTATGTCGAGTGAAGAATACCACAGCGGATTTATTCGGGGTAAGATCAAGACCTTGATCAAAAAAATATTCTCTAATACTATATATAATTTGTGTTGTAAAATCAATACATAGATCATAAGAGTTTTTCATGGTATAAAAACAGAAATCGTCTGCATATTGTAAGATGTCGCAGTTAATATCCATTCGATTAAGGTCCATGGTGTATAGATTAAACAAAAGAGAGCTAAGAACAGAGCCTTGAGGTAAGCCTTGGTGAACTACTCTTGGGCCGATCAGTCTATCGTTGCACCGGACGAATACTTGCCTATTAGCAAATAAGTTTACCAAAACATATGCACACATAGTTGGAATGCCTAAGTGCGTCAGTTTCTTGAAAAGTGAAAAAAATTTCATTACTATTTTTATTGATGATTTCCCCTACAGTAAATCCCCGTATTTTCCACTGACATATGTCGGAGTCTGCTGGATGTCACGGACATGTGACGGCTTTCTCTTTCAATTTATTAAGGTATTTCGACATGTTGTGAATTCCTATTTTCATCTTGATACCTTTTACAGGCCTGATGATGGCTCAGTGAGCCGAAACTAGTTGCGCTTCTTCACGTTTCACTAATATATGCTGTAGTACTAATTTTGAGTTTTACTTACTGCTATTTACTTACAGACTACATTCGAGATGGATAGTATTTTTCATTTAGAAGAAATGTTTCCCAATATGTTGGAGATATGAGATATTGAATGTTTCAGTTGTGCCCCTTGAGGACTCGCATTGGACGATATGACTTCATAAATGATGAGGCAGTAAAGGAAGGCTCTAATTTTAACAATATCATGCTTCAAATAATCGAACGTATCCAAAATTCATCAAACACATATCGCATAACTCGTAAACTGTATCTACTTATTAAAACAGTAACAGCAATCAGATATTTCCTATTCGAATAGCATATTGACTGAAATTACGATAAATGTATGGCGTTCAATAAATTAAATGTTATTTCAATCATGGTTTTGATGGCACTAAAGTAAACTAATACGTTTAGAGCAATTTATTGATAAATCTAGTATTAGTAAAGTGAATTGCCGATATAATAAATTCAAATTGCGGATAGTGTAATGTTACAGCAGGTAAATAGTTTATACTTTTCCAATTTTAGTTTGCCCATTATTTATTGACATATCATTGAGGTAATATTATGGGGGAATGGAGAATTTTATTTATTGGTATTACTGATATGATTCAGCAACTAAAAATTAATGGACTAGTTGCGATATGACGCTTTGGGGAAATTTTAGGTCCTGTTAATGGATATACAGTGTTAGTTATATTATTAATTACATAAGTAAAGACGAATTCTTTGAATTAATTTTGTATGTCTAATTTATAATGTCTTCTTACTCTGTCGTACCATCTCTTCAGGAGCCTTCCAGGGGGTGTTTTCTTTCGTATCGGGGTTTTGTGCTTTTGCCCATTTCGCGATTCTGTCCATTCTGTCGACATGATCCCTCCATTTTTGACGTTATTCTCGCGTCCATCTCATATCATCGTGGACTCCCTCTTCTTTTAGTGTGTATTCATTCCTTATTCTATCTGAGTGAGAATCCCTTTATAGTTCTCAGCACTTTCGTTTCTGTTGTTCTCATCAGTCTTTTTGTAAGTGATGTTTCAGTTCTTGTTTCGGATAGCCTTATGCATGATTTATATATTCGGAATGCTTCAGGAGTTCTATTACTAATATATCTTATAGAGGCATCGCGCTTTTCCTTAGCTGCTGTCTTGACTTCTTGTGTGAACCATGGCTTATTATTTTTTTATCCATTTGAATTAATTGTTCTTTGTCCTATTGCTTCTACAGCACTGCTTCTTATGTTTATTTTTGTCCTGGCTTCATCCACGTTATCCGTTTCAGTAATGCAGTTTAGGGATATATTTTCCTGCATTCGTTTCTGGTATAGTATTATTGACGCTGTCGTCTTCCATAATGTATAAAAACAAACTTTATTTGTGCTGAATTTGGTCCCTGTTTTTTTTAGCTATAAAAAATTAAAGTAACAAACAGTAACTAATCCAAAAAGAAAAAAAAATTGTCAACTTCTATAAATTCAAATTTTATTTCAAAGTCTAGCTGCAACATATTGATTTTAGCTTACTCTCATCAATTAACACTTCGGTTAAACTCTAATAATAATAAAACAAAATGTAAGCTTTTGATTGGCACTGATCTAGAGTTGTGAAATTTTAGTTCCCTCCTCTAAATTTATATTTTTCGTTTTTTCTTCAGCTGCAAGTCTTTGAATATTTGATTGTCCGCATGGTAGTTATTAAAAAAACATAATGAACAAGTCCTAAGCTCTCTGAATACCAAATACTAAGCTGACAATATCTCTTGATGGATTAATCGAAGGGTCCATCAAATTAGCTTTACTGATCTGTTAGATAATTTATTACTGTTGATAAGTTATTAATTCCTTGTGATGGTATAATGCGATTTAAATTAATAATTAATCTCTGATTCCCTAATACTAATATTTGTTCACGACGGTGAATACAAAATAATAGTAGATGTAATTAAAAATTGAATAGATGAGGCTTTTACTTGATGAATATCCATACTGAACGATGAAATAAAACAATATAGTTTGTTTAAATCTTCATATATTTGAACTAATGTTCAATTTAAACTTGTTGACGCGTTTCACTAACACAGTAGCTTTGTCGTTTTGACAAAGCTACTGTGTTAGTGAAACGCGTCAACAAGTTTAAATTGAACATTAGTTCAAATATATGAAGATTTAAACAAACTATATTGTTTTATTTCATCGTTCAGATGTAATTAACTTATAAATCAATAAAGACAGAAAAAAACCAAACCAAAATGCTTAAAAAACTAAACCAAACGATTTGTAGAGCTCAAAAATTGAAGATAATGCTCAAAAATTAATCAATGATAGATTAATTGAGATGTCTCGGCAAGGTCAAAACCCAATCAATAAGTATAATTTTATTCAAACATTGATCCAAATGATTGTTAGAACTTAAAAATTGAAAGTGCTAGAAAGTAATCAAAATAATTGAGAGAATGCTAAAATGAATGGAAGTTACTAACCAAACAACAAAAATAAGTTGAACAAAATAAAAAGAAGCAACTTAATTGAGACTAAAATAATTCAAAAGTTGTTGAAAAATAGAATGACACAATTGAGTCGAAAAGGAATCATAACAAAATAGATTAATTCATTTCAGAAACAAACAAAATGACTTACAGATTAATTGAGATGTCCCAATATGCTCAAAAACCTATCAAAAAGACTTAATGTATTCAAAAATTGATCCAAATAATTTTTGGGACTCAAATATTGTAGAAAATTGTCAAAAAATAATTGAGAATGTAAAATGATTTTAAATTACTAACAAAACAACAAAAATTAATTGAACAGAATAAAGAAAAGCTACTTAGTTTAGACGAAATTCAATCAAAATTACTCAAAAGTTGTTTGAAAAGACACAGTAAATTTGAAAATTGAATAAAATGACAGAATAGACGCAAAACCTAATTGAAAAAATGACTTAATAATTTTTTGGATTAATTGAGATGTTCCAAAAAGCTCTAAAGGAGACTAAATTTATTCAAAAATGGATTCAAATGATTTGTCGAACTTAAATATTTAAGAAAATGCCATTTAATTTAGACGAAAATTGATTACTACTTTATTTACAAATCAAACAAAATAACTTAATTTGCTTATAGATTAATTGATATGTCCCAACACGCTTAAAAACTTATTAAGAAGAATCGATGTATACAAAAATTGATCCAAATAATTTCTAGAACTCAAAAATTGAAGAAAATACTAAAAAATTAATCAGCACACTTGAGAGAACCCTTAAAATGAATTAAAGTTACTAACAAAACAACAATAGTTAATTAAAACTAACTGAAAAGGAGATACTTAATTTGAACGAAATTGACTCAAGAAAATCAAAGGTTTTTCAAAAGGGCACAGTGAATTTGAAAATTAAACAAAATGACACATAGGACCCAAAAAATAATCTAAAAAAAATTGATTATTTCATTAGAGAAGCAAACAAAATTATTTAATTCGCCTATAGCTTAATTGAAATGTCTAACAAGTGTGACGTAAATTTCGTTCACCCCTCGTAACATCGAATAATACTTCTGGTCGATGGTTGTCGAGTTTTAAGTTTTCGGAAGAATTCGTTTCCATTTGGATATTTAAGCCAATGCACGCTGACATTCGGCCCTTAATTCCTCTACTTTGTTTGAGTTCGTTATCTTATCGTATCGAAGTGCATTTCTATGAAATGGTAAGTGGTTTTCCTTTAAAATGTATAATATTTCTCCGTCAATTTTTTCTTATATGGTACTCAATAGTTTCAAATTAATTTTTCTTTAAAACATTCAGTACCAAAGATATATTATATCGATTTCGTTTTTGTTATATATATTTTGTTCTGGTTCTTCATACGTTTTTTATACCAATGGAATTCTACGTTGAAACCCATTGAAATAAAATTAAGTGAATTCGTAACTTTTCTTATGATTTTTATGATGCTTTTATTTCTAAAATTACTTGATGTACTTGAAAAGGAAGCTAAATAATCTAATTAACCTGAAACGCTAACAAAACCACTTAATCGATTTAGAAATTAATGAAGATGATTTAGCAAAGTTAAAAATCAATCAAAACTAATTATTTGACGAAAAATTAATCAAGGAATTCTTAAATTAGACACAATTATACAAACGTATAATAAACAGAAGGAAAAATTCATTAAATTTATAAACAAAACTATCTAGTTGATTTCACAAATTCATTGAATATATTTTTCAGTCTTTTCCTCTGGTTAACTCAATATGAACATAATTTTCATCGAGAATTTGATTATACTATCATCAAATGAGTTTGTTTGATCTCAAATAATATCAACCATAATCTTATAGAGTTCCAAAATGTCTTCCACCACGAACCCATATAACTAGATTTATTTAGAAGTTCTTGAACAAATCCTGGATAAAACGACGTTGTACTAATCTAATTTTCTTGAAATATGACTGCTATCCTTGATGACATGCATAAATAATAGGACTACTTTAAAATGTCGCATGATATATACGGTTTTAAGCTGTTCTGATACGAAGGAAAAAAAGAATAACACATTTTCCACCCAAATTTTGAAATTTTACATGTAGAAGGTAAATCCTTCAGTTTAAATAATTTAGAATCTCTTGAGATAAACAAAAACAAATATTCAGGTAACGTTCTTAACGACCAAATAGATATCAATCAGTCTCCTTTATTAAACCTTTCCACCTAGAAGATAGGTTAGGAATGTTTGTAATGAATGAATTTTCAGGTAATTGTTTTCAATACCTTTGTTAATATTAGTATAATAGAATTCTGTATTTATGTACTCTATATATTAAAACATTTTTCATAACACCATTCATATATTCTGCCCAAAACATATAAAGAAATATATCATTCTTCTCAACAATTAATATTTCTTTACATCAAGAAAATTCCAATTTAACGTCACTCTCACATAAGAAATACACATAAATATTGTCTTATGAATTTCAACTTAATATTTCAAAGTACCCAAAATGTGTACTCTCCACTTGCTGTATCTGACCGTTACATTTCAAAATCTCTTATCCCATTGGTGAAAGATGATTCTCCTTCCTCGCACTCACTTTAACCGACCTATAAATATGTACAATAACCTAAATTCAGTCACTTCTCAGTCGTCATTTATACACTTCCCAGCCACTCTTCATCAGTCATACGGCGTACACGATGGTACTAATTTTATAAGAAAACATCGGCATGAGACCTGTAAGTCATGTTTACAATTAATTCATTCATTAAGTCCATCACATAATGTGATAAGTAATTAAAAGTGCAAAACACGTCTACTTCAGTGAAATTCTTACTTGTTCAAGCAAAAAGAACAATTTATATCTTCGAGCAATATATTTATATGAAAGTGATGTAATTGTTTGATTTATAAAACCGCCATAATCCTACGAATACTACGGTGAACAACATATAAGGTCGTTCGAGCTAAGTATAAACTACAACCTTCCGTTCCATTTATTATCTCTACATAAAAAAGGGATAATAAAACAGTTGACTATATTCTTTTTCATTGTTAATAATTATACTTAAATTTGAGTGCTGATATGTAATAATTGCTTGGAAACGGATATTAATTATATCTTGGTTTATATTCCAAAAATAACGATTTTTATTAAGAATAACAAATTTTCATTACAACTCTCATTAATTTAAGCAATAAAAAGCTGGGTTACACGTTTACACGTTTAATGGCGCTGCAGTCACGTGTACAAATCATAATGATAAATCGAATAAATGTTTCATAAGGTGTACGGTTTCCGGAAAACTTTTTCTATCTCGCTAAAAAATTGAACATAGATAATTGACTGTCGACAATTCAAAATTAGATTTATCGAAAAATTCGTTTTCAATCAATCTTCCTAAATGACTTTTTCCTCGTATCGTTGTTAAGGGGAAAATATACAGCATATATAATCAATTTAACTATACGCGGTGTATAATTCGCTATGCATATTTAATAACCATGAAAATGTTTTACATATAATTCCATTAAGCAAACTAGAATTATTATTAACTCAGAACATTTTATAAACTATTTAGGATATGTAAATTATTTCGAAAGATGCTCTGTTTCGCATGGTATAACATTTCAATTTAAACAAGGGTAAATTGTTAAATAAATAATTATTGTTGATTTAAGATTGCAGGTGGGAGAATAATCGAATCGCCAAGCAACGGGTAATTTGTTATGATATGAAACAATTCAGAAAACTTTCAAACTTTATTTGTGTGACGATTTGGACCAGCTAATACTAATAATAAGAAAATACGATATATACAATTGAAGACAATGCAATGAAATGGATAATGAGTAAGGGTGAAAATAAGAAAATTAAACGCAAGAGTTTAGTGAGAATGGCAACATGGAATATCAGGACAATGCTGACAATGGGAAAAATGGAGGAAATTGCAAAAGAGATGTTGGAATATAAAATAGACATATTGGCACTTCAAGAAATACGCTGGAAAGGTGAAGGACAAATAAACAAAGGAGGATATATATTGTTTTATGGAGGTTAAGACAGTCGAGGAAAGAACGGCACAGGATTTATGATCACCAAAAGAATAAGGAATAATATACTAGATTACACAGTTATAAGCGGTAGAATATCAAAATTAAGATTAAAAAACCACATGGCAAATATTGCAATAATTAATAGTTATACACCGACGAAAGAAGCAAAAGATGAAGACAAAGATGAATTTTACGAGAAATTGGTAAAAGTATGTGAGGAAACCGCAAGACATGATACATTAATAATTATTGGAGATATGAATGCGAAAATAGGAAAAGGAGACTACTTAAATAATGTTGCAGGGAAGTACACGATACATGAAATATCTAACGATAATGGACGGCGACTATGTAATTTAGCTGAGGAGCTCAACATGTATATTAGCAGCACTAGTTTGAAGCATAAGAAAGAACATAAAATTACATGGATTATACCTGGGACTACTACGGGGAACCAGATAGATCATGTTCTAATAGCAAAAAGAAGATCAAAGATGATACAGGATGTAAAATCATACAGAGGAACAAGTGTTGATACTGATCATCAATTAGTAATTGTCAAAATGTAACTGAGAATTGTAAAAATAGTAAATTGGACGATAAAATGTAGAAAATGGAGCGTGCAGAAATTGAAAAGAATTAAACATGAATATGGGGAAGAAGTAAAGAAGCAACTACAAAAGAACAAAGAACAAGATAATATCGATCGGCAATGGGAGGAAATAAAAAGAAGTATAATAACGGCAGCAGAGGAAGTGGTTGGTACAAAAGATACAAGATAGAATAATGAATGGTTTGATTAAAAATGTAAAATAAAGATAACAGAGAAAAAAAGCCAGACTAAAATGGCTACGAACTAAGCAACAAAATTTTTATGATGAATACAGAAAAATAAAAAAAGAGTGCACAAAGTTGATAAAAACAAAAAGAATAAAATGGTTAAATGAAAGCATGGACATATTAGAGAATGATAATAAAAATCATGTAAAATTATATCAATATATAAAGAAACAAAGCAGAAAACTAACTACAATAAATATCAAAGAAAAAGAGTGGAGCCAATATTTCAAGAATTTATTAACGGAAAAAGATGGGGAGTATGAAGATGATGGTATGACTGATATATGGATATAATACGAAGAAAAACCGACCGAAGAGGATTGTAACGACATAATTAATAAATTGAAACACAACAAAGCAGGAGGGATAGACGAAATAATAAATGAGCTGATAAAATATGGAGGAGATGACCTAAGACATAAAATATTTAAAATCATGGAAAGAATATGGAAATCAGAAACAATGCCGAGAGAACGGTCAACTGGTATGATTATACCAATAATGAAGAAAGGAAATCGTAATATTTGTAGCAATTATAGAGGAATTAGTTTACTCAACACCGTATATAAAATACTAACAACGATAATAAACGAAAGGCTAAAAAAGGTAATGGAATCAAAAATAGGGGAGTATCAAAAAGGTTTTCGGAAAGGAAAATCAACAGTAGATGCCATACATACTATAAATCAAGTGATTTAAAAATGTTATGAACACAATGTTGGAGTCCAAATGCTATTTATTGACTTCAAGCAAGCTTTCGACAGCATGAAACGGACGACAATCATAAAGGATATGGAACAACTAAATGTACCACAAAAGATCATACGGTTGGTGAAAATGACGATGAAATATTCTAGGGCAAGAGTAATGACAAGGGAAGGTCCATCGGAGGAATTTGAAATGCTGGAGTAAGGCAAGCGGTATTGTTTAACATAGCAATGGATGGCATAATTAAGACTTGTAATATCAATGGAAGCATAATTAATAAATCAAAACAAAGAAAGGCATATACTGATGATTTAATCATAATAGCGAGAGACCGAAAGAGTCTTGAAGAAACATTAGAGAAAATTGTAAAGGAGGCGGAAAAAAGAGGATTAAGAATAAATCAGGAGAAAACAAAATATATGGAAATTAATAGAAAGAAGGAAGTCTACCAACCAGAAGCAGTAAAGTTAAATGAATTCAGTTTTGAAGTTGTTAACACCTTTAAGTATCTGGGAACAATTATTAGAAACAAAAATGACACAAAAATCGAGATAAGGCAAAGAATTCAAGCAGGATATAGAGCATATAATAAATCATCATGCAGAGTAAGAGAATAAGCCGAGCAACAAAATTAAGAGTCTACAGGACGGCGATAAAACCGGTAGTTACATATGCACCAGAAACTATGAGACTGACATAAGAGGACGAAGAGCAACTAAGGATATATGAAAGAAGAATAATTAGAAAAATTTATGGACCAGTCAAACTAGGGTATAACGAGTAAAGAAGACTTATGAATTATGAAATTAGAAATATATTAGAAAATGAGAACATAGTAAACACAATTAAATCAAAAAGGATACGTTGGTACGGACATGTTAGAAGAATGGAAAAAGGACAGGAGGTGAGGAGAATTACAGAATGGAGACCGAATGAGGAAAGATTACCAGAAAGACCAAAAATCAGATAGGAAGATCAGGTTGTGAAAGATATAAAAATTTTGGGAGAACAAGGCGGGGAGACAGATGCAGGACAGAAAGGAGTGGAGAATAATTGTCGAAACTGCAAAAACCTCTAATAAATTGTAGATAAACAGCAAGAAAAACGTGGGCCGACCCCCCACAAGACACAGGGTCAAAAGAGCGACTAAAATTCTGGAGTGTATAACCTTGTATATATATAATACTAATAATTCCTGTTTATTAACGATAAACCGGAAACTCGCATTTTTTGTATTTTTTCATTAATAAAAATTGAGCAATCTGGATTCATCAAAATTGATTCTTAAGTGCAACTTTTGAGGACACAGTAACAAAAAATTACAATGTTTCTACTTCAAGAATAACTCAATTAAACAGGCAAATGAAATCGAAAATGAAGGTGAAGGAATTGACACATTTACATTCTTAGCTATGAAAGATGGCAAGTTCAAATGAATCAACTGTTATTTAGATTCTAGAGGCTCAAATCATTACATAAATTCGAAAGTATACTTTACTGAAGCTATTACATTATCGAAGCCTGTCGAAATAAAAATTGCAAATACAGATATCATGCTAAGTACCAAAGTAGGAAAACTTTGTCTCATGAACAAGGTATCTGGCAACTTATATTATGTAGCAGGACTACGTTACAACCTACTTTATGTTCGCGCTATCACTTCACGAGGAAATGAAACATTTTTTTATGCAAAAACGGTTAGAATTTGCAATAAAAAAGGAACCGTTGCATTTGGAATACTGGAAAATAATCGTTATAAATTGAATTTCATCAATGAAAATGAAAACTCTGGCATCGACGTTTTGGACACTTAAGCAGATCAGGGTTAAATAAACTTGTCAAAGTTAGAATGTTCTTTTATCTTTTCTTTCTTTTTCTGGCCATACAACTCTGGGTGAGTCTTGGCCACATCCACTATCGCCCTCCATCTTCCTCGATCTTGTGCTTCCATTTCCCACTATTGGACTCCCATTCTAGACACATCTGCTGCGACGGCATCTTTCCCTCTTTTCCTATTGACCTTCTACCATCTGGTCTCTCAAGGAATACTGTTTGTGACAATCTGTGGTCCTCTGATCTCAATACATGTCCTGCCCGTCTTATTCGATTAGCCTTTATGTGTCTGACTATGTTCTCATTCTCATACAGCGCTGACAGCTCAGCATTGTGCGCCATATTTCCCGCCATTATTCTTGCTGAGACATCTCTTTCTACTCGATTATCATCTGTAATTATCGCTCCTAGGTACTTAAACTCCTTAACCACTTCAAAGTTGTACTCATTAATGGAAATATTCTGTCTGATTCTAGGTCTTGGGTTCTTGGTTACTACCCATGTATTTCGTTTTTTCTTCATTTGCTCGTAGATCCATGTTACCTGCTTCCTCCTCGAGTTGGGAGAACACTTCTCTCATATCTCCCGTTGAATGAGCTACCGTTTATATATCATCAGCAAAAGCCAACAATAGTTTTGAACCCTGCTAAGCAAAACTTTCAGTTAGTTCCGATGTTATTTTACCAACCGCATACTCCAATGCCAAACTGAATAGCGACGGTGAGAGGGGATCTCCTTGTCTGAGTCCTGATGTTACCCTAAATGGAGTTGATGTTTTGCTTCCTATCCTCACCTGTGCATATGAGTTTACCACACATATTTGTGTTAGCTCCACCTTGGGATGCCCATTTCTAGCATTGCCAACCACAACCAGCTCTTTTTATGCAGTCATATGCTTGCTGAAAATCAACAAAGTTGGAATGTTAGAGATTACTGAGAATGAATTTTCCTTAATAACAGAATTATGTAAGAAATGTGCCGAAAGAAAAAGCGAACCAAGCATCCTTGAAAAAACAATACAACTTTGGAACTCATCCACACCGATATTTTTGGGCCAGTCAATCCCCCATCTAGAAGCGGTGAAAAATATTTTATATCTTTTGTGGACGACTTCACACATTTTACAATAATTTTTGCACTTCAAAACAAACTAAAGTCTATTAATTTCATATGATAAATTCATTCAAAAATGTAGAAATGGCAACAGCAAAAATGAATACCACTATCAGTCGTTTAAGATACGTTTGTTTTGATTTTTTCTCGTCCCAAACATCGACATTCTAAGCTCACTTGCGGACACTTCCACTGCTATGTCATACTTAGAAGGTCTCTTTAGTTGCAGGAAAAATGTTATTGACAATTTCTTAAATAATTATGCTAATAAAAAAAGTCATATTAATATATGCATTTCAGTCGGGCCTCCCACTTTGGTAAACACTGTTATAGATAATTAAATTGCAAAAATTATCGTAAAAAATATTTCAAAAGCAAGCTGTGATTTCGCAATTCTGTTAAAAAACTCCGAACTAATACCAAAACAACAAATTGAGGTCGTTCTAACACTGGATGTTATAATTTTCTCCAAGGTCCATTTCATATTGGTATGTAGTTCAACTATAACAAAAGCGTTCCGTTCCTCTATACTATCAACGTATTCCCTAAAATTTCCTGTCCGTAATAGAGTAATAATAGCTTATCAAACACAGGAAACATTCATTGTCACCCATAAATACGATATTCTGACATTTCGTTGGGCATCTATCAAGAGTAAACATTGAATCAATCACAGCGTTCGCTACTAAATAGAACTTAGAACGCGACAAGTGCGTCTGATACGAATCTAAGAAGATTTATATTGGAAAGATTAATAGTATTGGAGATTCAAGCTGAGTTTTTATAAAAATACCGTTTTCTTTTTGATTTATCAGTTAGGATATTATTATTCATAAGAAGGTTTATAAATCGTGACGCTTTTTCAGTAAGATTAATAATTGAGACAGATCAAAAGAAACATATTATATATATATATATATATATATATATATATATATATATATATATATATATATTAGAAAATTTGAGTTTTTTTCTTGGACCTTAGTCCAAGTTTATATGTTTTCATTTATATTTCTTGGGAATTTTTGGTCCTGGATTAATTAAAGCTCTAGATGGTTTTTAAAATTATTATATAATTCATTGACGTTTCGGTAGTTTTTGACCTTCATCAGAATATAATATGAAACACTGAAACAAAATCGGTTTTTAATATCCTAGTGTATACAACGTAAAACTATGACTTAACTGTGGATTATATTCCAGCGAGTGCCGCATCACATACTAAAATAAAGTTTATTTTGTGACAATAGAAAACAAAAGAATTTGTTGATTGGGAAGAAAAGAATTAAGTGAGCTGGCTTTGTTGAGGGAGGACCTATTGAAAAAGAAATCAAAAGAAAAGTAATTGTAAATCCGGCAAAACTCCTTAAAAGGTATAAGAAAGTTATTCATCTAAGAAAACAACGAATTATACATTCTTTAAAGTAAAAATCTTTTGTATTGGTTTTTGGGGAAGCTGGTAATTCCAAGAGACCTGAACATCATCAATATATCCCAGATGAGTTCAGTGAATTAATATTTCTGATTCTACAACGATTATTGTCATATGAATTATAATAAGATGTACATCTGAGAACAATAAACTTTTAAACTTACGTTTCCACGCCAGAAAAGGAACATTTCTGGTAAAAAAATGGAAATTTAGAGCAGTGCCAAAGAAGAAGCGTCAGAGCGGACATAAAAGATCAGTGATTTCATTTCTTTGGGTCCCAAAGCAAAATGATCATTTTTTTAACTAATTAATAAATACTATTTAAAGGCCTATTAAAATGTAAAAGATTCATTCTAACTAGAAACAAATATTCATAATAAACATATCTATAATAAATGGACTTGTTCTTGTGAAATTATCATCCTGTTTTATTATTATATTAGTAGATAAGTATATCCCTCGTTCATAACATGTACAAATCCATATATGTAATTGTAATATCATCCAATCTTATCAAATTCCTTTGAATTGATCTTCGTTAACATAATAATCACATATCTAACACAATCCTTGAGTTAGCTGAGGTGTGTATCGCGCTTATAACCATTTGCGCAGACGCTGGTTATTTCCGGTTTTATATATATTTAGTGCGCAAGACTTTAACGCCAGAGGCGTAACCGTATTTAAATTTATTTAATTATTGAATAAAAAATATATATTTCAAATGGACTTGAAATATATGCCTTTCTCCTTGGGTAATGTATTGAACATTCATTTTAATTGTGTTTGGTTTGCTGTGTTTGTTAATAATTGTTACTTTTCTGCCTGATATTGCAGTTTTAATGTTTTTAAATGTTTTTGACTTTCAACGTGATATTTCGGTATCCGTTCAATGAATTTTCTTGCTCCTGTAAATCTTGATGTACTTGATGCATATATGTTAAACTTATTTTGGTGAGTAATTTTGTATTCTAAGCAGTTTTTCAGTTTTATTAATTCAAATTTTGTCCATTTGTAGATGTTCTGATGAAGGAAATAAATTATTTCCGAAAGCTAAACTAGTCAAAAAATAGTTGTTTAATTAGCCCTATATTGACCGCATCCCAACTACTTTGTTTACAGTTTGTTTGCATAACGGTCACTACCTGGCACGTACGTTTTCACATATATATATATATATATATATATATATATATATATATTATGATTAATATTATTATTAAGATTAATTTTATTTTATCTATGATTTTAATTTTGCTTAATTTTTTTATATATAATTTAGTGGTTTTAATGGTGAATGGTGAGCATGAGAAACTTACTCTCGTTGGGTTCAAGATAATTAAAATATATGTAATTTGTATTTACCAAATATTACCTTACCATTGTTTCCTACAAAAATAGTGTGAGTGTTAGCGCGGAACATACCCATTCAACCTCTATGATATCATACCTTTGTCTATCATCAATATATTACATAAATAAAATGCAGAAGAGTCAAAATTTAGTATATATAATTATGAATCATCAAATTGAAAAACATTATCACTATTAAGGAAAAACTTCAGTTAAACAAATTATTATTACAAACTACTATACAAATTGAATATTCTTAGACTTAGAAAATAGTTATACGTGAAATTTGGCCAAATTAGTTATATATATGTCTGAATTGTTTTAAATGGTACCATATAAATTATATATACACTGACCTGTTCATAACACTTGGAAGTCTTTTTATGTGCACTCTATTCCTGTTCTCCCCTCCTGGAATGAAGCTGGACTCTCTTCAAATCGTGGAAATAAATTCGCTAGTTTGTATCGCAGGTAAGTCAATATTATTTATTAAATTGTTCTTCTCACTTGACTTAAAATGTTTTGCGATGATCCTAAATGCTTTTAATCAAATACATGAGACTATCATGTAGGAATTTACTTAAAATTTACGCATAGCGTCCCTTCTCAAATTCAATAATCGATAATTTCCACAAATAATTGTTATTTACAATTATTTTCTGCTCTAAATATTTCTTAGATAATACTTTATCATTTATATTCAATTTTTACTTAAATTTCAAACAATTTTCACTTATTTTAGTTAAATTTTTAGAAAGATTTTCTTACATGTCCATTTTCCTAAGCATCACACCACACACTCCTTTGTTTTTCAAATCAACAAACTTTTGTTGCTAGTCTTGTTATTTGAAACAAAACACTACTGAGTTGCTAGATATTTCATAGTCTTTTTATTGAATGTTTAATAGTTAATTTAATTGTCTTCTTCTTATTCCTATTGTTATTAATTATTTGTGTAAAATTTCAAAATAATTCATTATACCTATTTGCATGTGAACAATTTCCAAAATATATCTTATATTTATTTACAATGATAGTATCTATCCCACTTTAAATTTTAAATATCAATGAATTTACAATCATTACGTCCTTAAAATCTTTCATAATGCCTTTCAATTCATTTCTTATATATAATTTACCAATTATCTCCTATGAACTTGTCCTATCATTTAATACAACTACATATTTTTAAACATTCCATCCGCTTTGCAAATATTCAATATTTCAAAATTCTAACTTACTTCTGTGGCTGAATATATTTCTATGTTTTAGTTCTATGCTACATGACGTGACGTTGTACGTAGTGACAGTTCAATGATTTCATTTCAACAAATGTGATAACATATCTGTATATGAGTATCAAATATCCTGTAATAACAATAATTTCATGTTCTTTTCAGATTCATTTTGATATTCTAGATAAAATATACATATGATCAACTATGCTGCTAATAAAACAATATGAATTTATAATTTACCAGCGATGGATTAAAATTTATGACTCATTGTTTACAACTGAAATCTAAGGTAACGATTTTCAATATTATTGATGTATTTATATAGTTATAAAGGATAATTGATATCATAGGTGTTTGATTTGGTATGAGATATATTTCTTACTTATAATTATACGTATAAATGATAATTCTGTCTGTCTGAAGAAAGTAATCTCTATTCACCATCTGACAAAGTTCAAATTTCATATATTTGTGTCTCATTCTCTTTAATATTTACTACGATAAGTTCAATATATATATATATATATATATATATATATATACTATATATACAATATATGTATATTATATATATATATATACAGTGGAACTTATTTTTTTGGGGGTCACATTAAGAATGAATCGTACAAAATACCTCCAACAACAAGGGTTGACATGGAGGATAGAATACGGAATGAATTTGGTTCGTAACGTGAGTAACTCTTTTAATTCTTGTAATTATCAATTTCTATAATAACCGGAAATGGTATATCAATTGTGGATATCTTCAATTTTCAAAATTTAAAGTATGTCAATTTTCTTTAAAACGTTTAATTGGAGCTCCCAAACAATTACCCTGTATATTATGTCAATTGACATAAATTATTACTCGTATTGAAGTAGTATCACTTTCTATATGTCAACTGTCATGCATTATCAACGTAGAGGCGCTTTACGTCTAAGCATTTCTTTCGTTGTGTCATTGATATATTTAGCCATATTGTTTAGTCATATTAACTCCCATACTATAACGAATAAATTCACGCAGAATGCATCTGATACATAGTTCCATTGTAAGATTTATACTGATATAATTGTGACTTGTAACACTCCGATTCATTGGAGATATACGGCACGTCATTGTAGAACGTCAAGGGCAATTTATACTAATAGGATTTGTTCACAGCAGTTTCATGCCCTTAAGGGTTGAGAGAAATTACTCGATCCGTCTATCCTCACATAACGTTAATTGGGTGGTTCGAAAAACCTTGAAGGATTCGACTATTTTAAAGGGTAAAAAGTAACTTTAGAGAGAGAGAGGATTATGTAAAAACTTGGGTTTTCTCTAGAGGTTATTAGTTAGACGCGGTGTTAGGGTTTCAGAAAGATAGTAAATTATACATAGCATTTCAATTAAATTTATCTACACTATATCAATCTGAAGGAACTACATTTGTAAAAAAATGGCCCTTCCCATGCTTACCACTTCCATTATTTAAAGCGAACTCTAAGTACATTGTTGCATTTCAAGATTCTTATATAAAAGGAAAAATACCCTGAATTTCGACAAAATTACGATTAAGAAGAATAATGACATCACTGTGTGCAATTTCCAATTCACAATTGCTTTTAAAAAATCGGAAAAGCTTTTGGGTATTACAATACTTACAGCAAAAGTCGATTGATTTATATTCTGTCCTGAAAGCTGAGTCGAAAACACTTTAATTCTTATTCAAAATATAAGAAACAATTCTGAAATTGAGTTTTTAAAGTTTTTTAATGAATCTAAATGAAAAGCTCTTACGTTTGGAGTAGAGTCCGCTATGCCCAGGGTAATAGGAATACAACGACATAGAACAAATATTACCGCAAGCACACCAGAAGAATATTTTAGAAGATCTATTTTTGTACCGTATTTAGTCGATTATACAGTGCGGTTCATAACTTGTGAAAGGAATGAGATATAATAATGAAACAAAAACTAGATTAAACTAGGGAAAATTATAGTGGCAAGCACCTGACTTCAATTGTGTGATAGAGGGCGTTACTATCTTTGAAATGTGTATTGGAAACTAACGGCATAAAATACTTCATTTGAAAGATATTTTAATTATCTTTACGGCAGTAAAAACTTAATTATGATTTTTAAGTGATTTTAGTGAAATATCGTGAAGTGAATAAATGCATCACATTATAATCTCAATAACCCACATTCTGTTTATTAACCACTCCATTCAGTGTGAATGCTCATTCGTCACTGTGATGCATTCATTTACTTCATGATATGTCACTAAAACCACTTAAAAATCATAATCAAGATTTTATTCTTCCTGCAAATCATAAATTAATCACATTCATCTTCACCCCTGTATAATAATCATTATACGCTTTTCATATACATATTACAAATAATTCCTGAATATAAATCGTTAATCGTATCTATTTAATATTTCAGAATGTACACAAATATCAATTTTAACCTACCTCTCATAAAAAAGTATTTCTTCCCAGTCGAGAATAAATAAAAACCTTAGCGCTTCTTCTTTCTTAGAATAACCGTTATACGCAAGAAATCATGTGATTCTGCACGTACACATTTTCGCAAAGCCACCACTTCACGTCTTCTTCCTACCGAAACTCTCGAATGTTCTACCCGCCTATAAATAACTTCCCAAGCTCCGAATCCTCCACTTCATCACCAGACAGTGAAGCGAGCAGACATAATAAGTACTCATTAAAATTACCTAAAATTGAAAGCATAACAATAGTGACAAAGTAACGTCTTAATTGTGACGTAAATTAAAACTTTATGATGAAATCTGTTTAATGGTGGACAAGTGGATAACAGTTTAATTTAACCATACCCAACAAACTATACTGAAATAAAATAAATCTCTTCACATCAACTCACGTGACTGGTCCTTCGAGAACTAAAAATATATAATTACCCGCATTTCACAATCTGACTAAATAACAAGGATGATTCTGTGAAACAGTGAACTTAATTTCCTATACAAATTTTAAAGATAGTAATGCCCTTTATCACACAGTTGAAGTCAGCTGCTTACCACTATTACTAGTCATAGTATAATTTCTTCTAGATTAATATAGTTTTTGTTTCATTAGTATATCTCATTCCTTTCAGAAGTTATGAGGGGGGGGCGGCACAATTTACGACCGCACTGTATATGTTCATTAAATGAAAGATTTATCGAACATTATACGGTGCTTTCTTCTATGCAAAAGGTTGTACCGAAGTACGCTAATCGTCTCCGTTTGCCTCCATTTAACCTGGTTTTGAGTTTTACAAAGAAGATTAAAATAGCAACAATTTTTCAGGGGAGTGAGACATGTAGAATGTGAAGTGGCAAAACTGAAATGGATGTACCAGAATCTGCTCTGAATACTCTCTATTTGAGCAATCGTTTTTTATCCCTAATATTCATGTGTTACAGCAAGTTTTGTCCGTTCTTCCAGTAACTACAACTAAAGCGAAAAGAAGTTTTTCAACTTTGAAGAGTCCGAATTCAACTGATAAGCGTACAATAAGTTCACACCTTTAGCACGTTAGAACTTTAGTTAGATACAGACCCAAAAATACGATTTTATTAGAATGTTGTTTAATTTTTTATCTTCTTTAATTTGTTTTTTTTTAATAAATAAGCATAGATTTGCTCATTTATTGATCTTTCAATTTTTTCTTACAAATCTCTTAAAATCAGGTATGCCCCCCCTGAAATATATTTGTGGCTACGCCACTGCCCTGTGGAAAACAGTGTCAAATAAAATTTCTTTGGTAAATATCCATAAATATATTTGTGACTAATGTTTTAGTGAGGTTCACAATCAAACTAAAAGATAATTTTTTTTAATAATTAAATACTTGTGTCTGTAAATATGAAATGTCATCGTACGCTTATGAGTTGGTGATAAAGATGCGAGTCTGAACCTCTTCAAACGAAAAGAATGGTATGAGTCACTCTACGTTATTTCGGTACTTTATTATAAGTATATATCATCGATTTCTTTTGACTATTAACATGTTACTGTGCTTTATATTTGCAAAATTTTCTTCTAATTCAATAGTTAAATTCATATGTGCAATCTACAGAATATTCTATACAGAAAATATTGTTTGGAAGTTAAAAATCAAATCACGATCGTTCCCAAGATTAGTCGGATACTAGAATCCGTCTTCAGTATCACTTGAATGCTTGATGCATTCAGGGGCTTTCGAGAAGGAATTTCATATAATCCTACCTAGAATTTAATTAATTCATTGGACAAAGCTTCAATCCTATAATGTCTTTCGGAAGGTATGTAATAAATTATTTTCTGTTACTTTTATCCACAAAATGCTTACACAAAGAATTTTTAATGAAATTATTTATATCTGAATAGTGTGGAAACAAACATAAATCTGTTAATCAAAAAATCAATACAATGGGAATTAAAAATTCTATTTTAAATAAACTATTTTGTTTAAAAATAGCAGTGAGTACTAAATCCTCATATTTATTAGAAATGCCATATTTATTACTCCTTTATTATTATTAACAAAGTACAAAAGTTACTTCCTTTCAATTAAATTCGTCCTTCATAGACACTTTTTCATTGACATTTATCACTTGTTCAATCAACTTCTTTTTCTATTTTCAAAATAGTAAAAGAAAACGCTCAAGGTAAGGACGAAATTGAAAGAACCACTAAGGAATTTAATGAGAAACATCGTGAAGTTAAAAAAAGTTCACGTTCTTATAAAAGAAAATGGACTGAAGACCTAGCAACAAAAACTCAAGAAGCGTAAAGAGAGGGAGACACCAAAGAACTCTACAAGCTAACTGTTTCCGGAGAATGAAAATGTATCGTTAAGTTATGAAATGTTACAAATTATATATGAAAAAACATTATGCAAGCAAATTGCCCTTCCCTGAATATCTCGGATGAACTTCTGCGGGGTTGCAACCCTTCTTGAAAGCGATATTGTGTACTGTATCAGGGGGTTCAATGGGGTTTTATTAAAGTTCCTGGAACTAGCGCGTTAAATATCAACAACTAACTGTTCAATTCGACAACTGTTATTATTCTCTCTTCATCGCTTGGAGAGCTGGGTTTTTAAATTGAACATAATGTATGTATACCGTATGTCCGCTAGGTGTAAAACGACTTTCTAAATTTAATAATGGCCAACAATTTTTCCTATCTGTTCGTAGTAATAGTTATTGACATACCTACCTGTTAAGCTTTCTAAAATTATTATTCTTGATAATATATAGTAGATAATAATATAAAAATTCGGGTTTATACATAAAATTTGAAAAACAAATTGGAGAAATCGCCTTTCGAGATGGTCTAATAAGTATACTAATAATATAAATAAAATATTAATGCTTTTTTGTGGTAGATATTTCTATTTACATGTGTAAATTTTGGGTATTTTGCAAATATTTACTATGATATTAGAACATCCCTTCACACTTTTCAAAGAATTAGGACTAGCAAAACAAAAAATCTTGGTTCTGGGTGCCGTCAATGATTGTTTATTTAGAACTATGTACAGATGTGCTACAAATATTATATTACTCTAGTGGAATTCGTCTCTAATATCTACAATTTTATAACATCTTTGTTGCGTTTAATGTATTCAGTCATACCACCTACAAACAAACACTATAATGAAAAATATGTTTTAGATGTAAAGGGATAATCAACAGTAAAATAATGATGTGCATCTACAAATGATTCTTCAAAATCAGTTTCTATATCAACTTCATCCGTCTTCGGCCAAATTAATAATATTATTATCTAAAAGTAGTTTTTTTTTATTTACAAGCAAGTCGCATCTACCACTGGGGTAATTAGCGACACAAATATAGGTTGTTTATAGTTTAGTTAATATGTTAATGTCACTTAGATATTTAAAAAGGTTCTGTGTATTACAGTTTTCGCCAAGAACTTGGTCTAAATTGTTGCTGAGGTTGTTATCTTGTCTTGATTGTTGGAATTTTGGGCAATCGGTTATTAAATGTTTGACAGTAAGCTGGATCTTGCATAATTCACATTTTGGGGGTTCACTTTTAGTAATTAAGTAACTATGAGTAAGTTTGGTGTGGCCTATTCGTAACCTAGTCAGTTTAACTTGAAGCGATCTTTTGTTTGTTGGCTGCACTCGAGGTTTCACGTCGCGTAGTTTCGATTGGGACGATTACCACTCGATTTGCCACAATTTTAGCACTTTTGATTTAAGTAGCGGTTTTATGTCGTTATACACTACCGTTTGCACTTTACTTACGGTTTCACTAATTGCTGCTTGTCGTGATTTGCGGTCGGCTTCTTCGTTTCCTTGAAGGCCAGTATGAGAAGGAACCCAAAGTATTTCCACAAAGTTATTGGAATGTTGCAACTGCGATAATTCGACTTTAATTTGGAGGGCTATTGCATGTGTGGGATAAAGTTGATTTATAATATCGATTGAGTTAAGAGAGTCTGTTATTATGAGGGATCTTGAAGTATTTTTTGTTTTTATGAGAATAAGTGCTTGAAGAATGGCGTATAGTTCTCCAGTGCAGACGCTGCTTATTTCGGGTAACTTGAATTGTAGTGTACTGTTTTGCATGATCACTGCCGCGCCTACACCATCAGAGGTTTTGGATGCGTCTGTATATGCGAGGTGAAATTGTGGATATTTGTCAAGTATGGAGGCAAATGTTTTCCTAATTAGGGTATGGGGGGTTTCTAATTTGTTGAATTTGTACAGTGAAGTGTCGCTGGGAGGGATATCGATCGACCATGGAGGGGGAGTTTTAATTTTGTTGGAAAGGAAGCGGGGACGTTTGATTTGGAGTTCTGTGAGAATTTTACTAGCTCTTGCATAGAATGGTGGGTCTGTTTTGATATTTGCCGAATGTAAAGTTTTGTAGTGCTTGGTCAGTATGTTAATGTAGACTGGATTCTGCTGGTTTGTGCTGATGGATAGTGCGTATGAAGCGGCAAGGTATTTTCTCCGGAGTTGTAGAGAAGGTTCCCCGGTTTCGCACTGTAGGCTTTTTATTGGACTTGAACAGAATGCTCCTGTTGCTATTCTTAGTGCTGTGTTTTGAATGGTTTCGAGTTGGTTAAGAGTAGTTTTTTTAGCTGTTGCGTATACTATAGAGCCGTAGTCTATCTTTGAGCGAATGAGTGTTTTATATATGTGCATTAGACAGGTATAGTCAGATCCCCAGGATTTGCTTGAGAGTGTTTTCATAAGGTTTATACCGTTTTGGCATGATTTTTTAATATGTAGTATGTGTTTCTTCCAGCTGAGTTTTTTGTCAACAATCATTCCAAGAAATCTGATGTTATCGACATAGTTTAGGGAAATGTTGTTAAGTTTGAGTTCAGGAGACACAGGATTGTGTTTTCTAGAAAATAATATGCATTTGGTCTTCTCTGTTGAAAATTGCAGTCCCGTGAGTTTAGACCAGTTTTGAAGTTGGTTTAATGTTTCTTGGATGTGTTTCTGAATTGAGTCGATGTTCTTACCTTTGGAGAATATTACCAAATCGTCAGCATATAACCTGCCTTTGACTAGTTTGGAATGAGGGTTTAATATGTCGTTGACCGCGATCAGGAAAAGTGTTGAACTAATGACTGATCCTTGGGGAGTCCCGTTAGTTTGTTGTTTTAGAGTTGAAGTTGTGTTATTGAAACGAACACGAAAGAAACGATTATTAAGAAAATTTTGTATGAATTTTAGGATGTTTCCTTTGATCCCCATGAATGAAGAGTTTTGATAATGCCATGACGCCATGCTGTATCGAAGGCTTTTGTGATATCGATGAAAACTGCAAGGCAATCTTGTTTATTCGCGAAAGATTCGTGGATTTCGGATTCCAAATCAATGACATTGTCCAATGTTGACCTGTTTTGACGGAAACCGCTTTGTTCTTGTATTAAAAGGTTTCTGTCTTCTAATGTCCACAATAGTCTTTTGTTTATCATTTTTTCCATTATTTTGCTTAGTGCGTTGGTAAGAGATATTGGTCGGTATAAAGGTAACTTAGTTCTTGGGTAGTTTGCCTTTGGTATGGGTATGACGATTGCCTGTGACCACGTGGATGGAAAAATATTTTTTGTCCAGATTAGGTTGAATATTTGGAGAAGGTATGACTTGGCAATATGAGGGAGTTTTTGGAGAAAGATTAATGGAATATTATCAGGTCCTGGGGCAGAATTTTTGGTTGTGTCTAAGGAAAAATTGAGTTCGTCTATAGTTAACGGGATATTAAGTATGTTGTTGTCATGGTGATCGTAATCTAAGAATTCGGCTTCCTTAGTAGTTTTGAATTCCAGAAATTCTTGTGAGTAGTTTGAGTTGCTCGAGTTGTGCTCAAAATGTGTTGCAAATAATTCGGTCATGTCTTCGTTATTTGAGACTGTGCTATTGTTGTGAGCAATAAAAGGAATTTTTGTAAATTTGTTTTTTCCTAATATTTTTCTTAGATTTTGCCACACGGTACTTAAAGGTGTAGAGCTGTTTATGTTGGATGCGAACGCTTTCCAGGAGTTTTTTCTAGCATTCTTTGTAATGTATCTTGCTTGGGCTCTTCTTCCCTTATAGTCTACTAGGTTCCCCAGTGATTTATTTCGTTTTAATTTATTAAATGACGCTTTGTATTGTTTAATAGCTTTATCGCATTCAGTATTCCACCACGGCAATGGTGTATGTTTTTTAGTGCTTTTGTTTTTCTATAAATTTTTCTGCTGCATCGGTGATAATTTTTGTGAATGAGTTCAAAATGTTGTCGATGTTATCGTTTTCTAGATTGACGGGAAGTAGAGCGACGTTTTCTTCAATGTAATTACTGAAAAGTAGTTCATTGTTCTAAAATTCATCTTTAATCCTTTTAACATGGTCACATCTAACTTTCCAATCATTTACAGAAAATGTGTCAAAGAGTTCATTACAGAATTTTTTAACCTCTGAACAATTGAAGGTAACATTTCGTTTGGCCACATATTCTTTCACGCCCAAACACTTTCGATTGGATTTAAGTACGGGTGATAAGGACCTTAAAACTTGCAATCCATGTCGAATAAACAATTAATCAATTTTATAAGTTTTATATTGCGGTTTGTATATTTTTGCAACGTTATAAAGATCCATTTTCAACATTTGTTCACTGTAATATATGTTTCTTTCAGAAATCCAGTTTTTTATTGTTGTTTAGTCCAAGCTGTCGTAGGTAATTTTCCATTTAGAACATTGTGATATGGGGCGTTATCAATTACCACAACAGCGATTTTTGGTAGGTTTGGAATACGTTTTTCTGGTACCCACTTTTCATAATTTTCGTACGCCATTTCATTATGATAATCTCCTGTTTTTGACTGGGAGTTCCACATAATACCAGCATTAGGTACAAAACAATTTTCACTTCCTGCATGCACAATGATGAGCCTATTACCTTTTGAAACGGATTTTCTTCGTTACTCTTGTCGCTCCATCCTTTAAGGTGCGTGTGACATGAATGAATGTACCATTCATCCATATAAATGATAGGTTTGTTCTATTCTCTGCACTTTTTTATGTTTCTTAAATATAGTAGGCGTAAATGTCTGATTTCGTGACGTTACATTAACAAACTTCTGTTGTTTTTCATGTTGGTCCAACAAAAACCCAAAGAATGTATTTGTTTCCGCAGAGATTCGTTACTTCCTGCGAATCCATAACTATCTGCAAAGGTTTGGTGTACATTTCTTAACGTGGGTACTTTTGTCTCGGATATGTGATAATTTATTGTGGACCTTCTAAGCATAGTTTTGTCGAATTGATCCATACGGATACTGGACGTTCGTTGTTTTTTAATAGGCACATCAATGTCAGCATTACTTCCTGCCAGAGCTTCTTTTTTAATACGGGAAAGCGTTCTTTGGCTATCTTTCGTAGCAGCAGGAACTCGTTCAATGACCTGACAATAAAATAAGTCGATATAAATGTTGTATTAAAAGTTTAACTCTTGTGTATTTTATACAAATAAAATGAGGAAGTAGTTAAATTTGTTTTCAGTGACCGTTTTTTGAAATAAAAATTTTTGTCGTGGTTTTCGGCCATTTAAAAGAAGTATTAAATTCAAAAATACTATATTACGCTTCAGTTCATTACTCCTCCTAACCCTTGAAGTTTCTGAGAGTTCTGGTAAAAACATATTATCTTCCAATGATTCTTTCTCTTCTCGAAGGACCAATGTTTCAACCCACAATATCAGTTTCTCAGAAGATTGTAACAATTAATTATATTGATTAACGATCAAAAACTTTATTCGTATCAGTCACAGTAAATCTGACAATCTATCAACAACCATCAAAATTTTTATGACATTTTTTTGTTTCTGTCATATTAAATAAAATATACAGGAACGTAGATTCTAAAAATATTTAACATTCTCCAACATCCAGCTTGAGAATACTGTTAACTGGTCTAAGTAATGTGCCCGACACTTGCTGTCAGGAAGAGCTATTACATCACCTACTCGCAAGGACTTCTCTTTTTGGTACCATTTGCTTCTTTTTCTGAGCGAGGGAATATACTCTTTGCACCATCTTTTCCAATATCTCTCCGCCATCAACTGCGCAATCTTCCACTGCTTGCGCCGATAAATATCATCAGGCCCAAAGACTCCGGGAATATACGAAGTATTCGCTGAACCAATGAGGATATGCATTGGAGTAAGAGCTTCCAGTTTCCCACATTCACTCGATACAAAGCTTCTGAGCCTAGAGTTAACAACGCTTTCAGTTTCAGCCAGAAGAGTTGATAATAGCTCTTCTGATGGATGTTGTTCCTTTAGAATAACATACAAGACCTTCTTCACACATTGGATCATTCTCTCCCATATTACATATACTCCTGTAGACAGAAACAGAATAGTTATTTATGCAACAAGTGCATAAAGTGGTGCTTTTTATCACGAATGTTAAAATTGACGCATGAGCCGCAGGCATGCAAAAACCAAAAAGTTTTACGTTTTTCCAGTCTCTTATTTAAAATTATTCAAGGTGGATAGTTTTCATTGAATCGCACTGTATATATCTACTCCATATTTCAAATTTAAGCAGACGTTTCATAATGATCCTTCTGATTACCTAGAAACTATTCATTTTAAAAGAAAACTAATCCATATGTTGATTTGAGAAATAAAGACAAACGATTACTATCAAAAACATTTAATCTGAAGAGGGGAAAGTAATTAGTAAACTTCTTCGAGAAAAGTATAGCTTCAAACATTTTCCCATGAAACGAAATCTGCTAAAAGGAATTTATGGCTTAAAGTTTCTAAGGATTAT
Source organism: Galeruca laticollis (assembly GCA_963921935.1). NCBI lineage: Eukaryota > Metazoa > Arthropoda > Insecta > Coleoptera > Chrysomelidae > Galeruca > Galeruca laticollis. The sequence continues at coordinate 243,584,606 of OY998177.1, read as the reverse complement.
TTTCTGGTTCGCCAAATTTTGACAAATTCTCCTACCTACCTAACTTGTAAGTATCTTGCTGATCACAAAACAACGTTTCGGAGGGATGAAAGGGTAACAAGTAAAAGTTTCTTGTAACACCGATGCCGGAGGATGGGGTTGTTTTTATTAAATCAATATATGCTGAAACTCCCTTTAAATTCGTATTTAATAAAATCATCTTTATAGCGGTTGATCACAATAACCAATTTCCGTAATTAGGAAAGAAGTAAAAAGAACAGTAGTTTTTAATATCAATATCCTACCAAATTATATAATTTTTCTAGCCGATTTTGTTATAAGACTTTATTTACAAGGTAAGGGTCTCGGCATTTACTGAATTACCCTGTATATACTTTATTACACATTCCTGAAGATTAAGGATTTTCATTTGTATAAATATTGGATACTAACTGATTACAGAATAAAGTTAGTACAGAGTTTGTTATACAAACCAATTTATTAATCTTAATTAAAATTTTGATTTTCTGCCCCACCTTTTCACTTCCCAAACTCGTGTAAATCCCTTCGATCCCTTAAAATTAAGTTAAATATTAAATTACTTCAAAAACTTTCTCTGTTCCGTTTTTTTTTCTCGAAATTTATGATCGAATCGAAAGTAATCTTATCGAACATCTGGAACTCTTTATGTTATATTGAAATTACTGACTAAAACTTTGTCCAAAGTAAAAAACAGATTTCCTTTTTAAGACCTTTAATAATTTCAAAATTTGCTGGAGAACTTTTCTGTTTCAGAAGCTTTATCGAAAACTTACCAAATTAGTTCAAAATATCGGCCAGCATCCGATATAAAAAGCGGTCTCAATTTTAGTTAGAATCGGTGAAACGTAATTTATCAAGGGTGGAGTCAACAAAAAAAAATTCTTTAAAATATTTTTTAAGCTATTGTATTAGCTTCTATCGCGTGCCTTGAGCGTGGAGACCGAATCCAGAAATTCCGTAACGAAGATAACCTGACACGATACGAGGACGGTCCAGTAAATTTTAATACCCATATGCTTATACGAGGACTGTCCAATAAATTTTGATTTTTTGATGATGATACGAGGAGTGTCCAATAAATTTTAATTTTTTTATACTTTATACACGGACTGTCCAATAAATTTTGATTATTTTATGATGATACGAGGACTGCCCAATAAATGTTGATACTTTTATTACTATCCAACCGCCAATATCCACTATCTTGTGATGCAATCCTGGTTTACAAGGTTTTATTTGTACGACCTTCTTTTCTTCTATTGGCGTGTCTTGTGTTGTTAAATCTGCCATATTTCCCTCTAATTCCTTGATTTTCTCGTCTTTTTGATTTTCCATCGCTGTTATTTTATTCTCAACATCCGATTTTTGAGACGAAATTCTATTTTCGACGTCAGCGGCAATGTCGTTTTTCATTGATAAGATATCGGCAGAAAAATAGTTATTCATAGTTGAAATCTTTTCGTCCATATTAGCATAAATATCGTTCTTCATAGTTGAAATATTCTCGTAAATATTAGCAGAAATTGACGAGATGAAGGTTGAAGCCTGTGAACAAAAATGTTTCTGGATCGTAGCCGTCACTTTGCAGTGCCATTCTAAGTCTTTCTACTAATTCGTTCTTTTTTCCAGACGTTTCCAACTCGCTATTTTCCAATTCTGCTTTTAGTTCCGCCACTTTCAGGTCATTTAGTCTGTTAGCCATTTATATACTGATTTATTTATAATATACCACATCTGACAGCAATGTAATAAAATTTAACCGACCCCTTCTTATAACTTGTCGTCATAACCTCATGCCAAAAGTCGCATGAAAAACGGAATAAGAAAAACAAGAACACATCATCGGTGGGAAAGCTAACTAATGGAAAGATGGTCATTGCAGCCAGACTCATATCAACAGCAAAATCAGCTTCAGGATACGGATTATGTGACAAAATAAACGGTTTTAAAGATTAAAACTAATTTTTCCATATCTGTGGCTCTGAACAATATTCTATAGTAAAATTGTCACTTGTATACACTTCGAGGGATGTATCGTGCTAATAAACTGAAATTTCTCCAAAAATAACCAAAAATGTAGTATATCTGGATTTATAGGACTCGCTGTACTCGCTCTCGTCAGCTTAAAATCGATAGGGTATATCTGTGAGATACCTTGAGCAATATTCAATCATAAAATTGGTCACTTGTATACACTCTGGAAGCTGTATCGTACCAACAATCTGAAAATTCTCCAAAAATGACAAAAATTTGGTACTTCAAGTACCATAGCATCCGTTGTACTGGTTTTAGTGAGCTTAATATTGATAGGGTTCATCTTTGAGACACTCTGAATATTATCCAATCATAAAATTGATCACTTGTATATACTCCGGAGGCTGTATCGTGCTAACAAACTGAAATTTCTCAGAAAATGCCAAATATTTCGTACTTCAAGTACCATAGCACCCGTTGTACTGGTTCTGGTGAGCTGAAAATCTGTGACATGTCCTTCACAATATTCAATCATAAAATGACTTGTTGCACTCCAGAGGCTGTATCGTGCTAAAAAGACATGTAACAAAAAGTGGCCGACGACAACGATGACGACGACGACACACATAGGATTTTTTTTCTAAAAACCATTTTTAAGTGTTGTTGTTGATGGAAATCGTAAAATTAACTCAAAAATTTTTTTCAAAATTCCAACTTTTTTTGGATACTTTTCTCGCATATTAGATAGGTTGGGTGGAAAAGTAAACCATGAGTCAAAGCGTTATTAATATCACTAGACGAGCGACAGAACAAAATTGAGGAAAAGCGATCATGTTTCCGCTCCTTCAAAGGAGGACACCACGCAAGCAAATGCAAATCCGTTGTCCGTTGTGCATTGTGTGTCGGAAAGCACTACCCAGTTCTCTATCCTCCCCCCAAAAGTTCCAACAACCAAAAAGGAGATAATAGTACAGAGACTGGTAAGCCAGTAGACACAGCAAGCAACTCACATCAGTGCTCTTCAGACGTATTATTGTATACATTAAGTCGCAGCTTGTATCTCGAAGCGGAACTATAATTAATAAAAGATTGGTTGGAGATCCTGGAAACCAAGGGAGCTATATAGAGGTAAATCTGATTCCTCAATTCCAGTGGGAAAAATCCGGTGACGATAACATTCTATTTGGAGCAGTGGTGTCCTTAGAAAACGAAATGGAAGGAACAAAGTAGCATTCAGAACAATAAATGGTGGAAGAGTGAAGACTTTGGAACTGGTAAAAAGAGATGCCATATGTGGACAACTACCCAAAATTCCCAATGGGCCTTGGATCGGTAAACTGTAGCGAAAAGGAATCGCTGTCGCCGACGTTGGAGGAGGATGTGAAGGGATCGACATCCTGCTTCGTATTGATTTGTGGGGGGGGGGACCTTCTTACTTGAAAAATGGAGAAATTTTCACACGGACTTGTCGTAATTGACACTATATTTGGCTGAGCACTGGGCGGGCCAATCACCAGCCAATAATATCACAACCACAATGATGACCACGGATCTCGACGTGAGCAACTTATGGAGGCTTGACACTCTTGGTATAACTGATTCAATAGAAACGAAGACAATTAAAAAAAGGAACAGGAAGCACTTGCGTACTTTACTGCTGCCGTAACCAAAGACGTCAGCAGGTACATAGTGGGTTTACCATGGAACGACATCAGTTTGTAATCAAGGCACCCAACCAACATAGAAATTGCAGAAAAGCGACTCATTCGCACCACCAGGAAACTCAAGAAAGAAAACTAGGTGCAGGATTACCATTATGTTTTCCTGGCATGAAAAAAAAAGAATTAATTGTAGTATGATGACACTGGCCAATATTTACTGCATGAACCGGTCTTCAAACAAAGTGTCACGACATTTGTTAGACCAGTCTTTGACGCTTCCTGCAGATTTGGTGGGAACCCCTCCCTCAACGACACTCTTCACAAGGGTCCAAACTTGCTAGAGTTAATCCCGAAACTACTATTACGCTTCCGAGAAAAAAAAATATGGAGCGTCAGCCGATATTAGGAAAGCAGTTCAGATGGGACAAGTGCCAGCAGAGGACCAGTCTTTTCAAAAGTTCCCATGGTGGGAGAATAGCAATTGCATCAGAATTATCTTTTAAGTGATCACGAAAAGAAGTTCACCAATAATAAAAATCCTCATTATCCACTATTATATGGAACCGTTAAATTACGTAAAATAACGAAACCAATAAGACCTGTAGTTTCCTATACCTCTAATAATATATTAGCAAAAAAACTTAACAATATTATTAATATTATTAATAGTTACGGATATACATCTAAATACTCAATTAAAGATTCAATAGAACTAATTAAAAACATTCAACTTGCAAGATAACTCTAAACTCATTTCATTTGATGTTACCAATATGTTCACTAAAGTTTCTTCTAAAGAATGTTTAAAACTTGTAAGAAAATTACTAGAAGATAAAAATATTGATCCAGAAATAATATCAGATACACTTAATTTATTTGATGTATGTATTAATCAGAATTATTTTATTTTTAACAATAAGATATATATATATATATATATATATATATATATATATATATATATATATATATTCAAAATGAAGGTTTACCAATGGGAAGCCCTATATCACCAATTTTGGCAAATATTTCTATGGACAGTATAGAAAGAAAAATCTTTGAAAGTAATATTTAAAAAAAATTTTTTTTGGTATAGATATGTAGATGACATATTAGCTTGTTTTATAGGTAGTGAACGACAACTAGATATATTTTTCAACCATATTAATAATTTACATCCAAAAATTAAATTTACGTTAGAAATTGAAGAAAATAACTCAATCAATTTTCTTGATTTAAAAATTCTAAGAGTTAATATTGTACTTGATTATTCAATTTACAGAAAACCAACACACACTGATGTGACTATTCCATATAGTTCCAATCATCCTATGTCACATAAATTAGCAGCATATATGATACATAGAGCATTTTCAGTTCCTATGAACAAATGTAATTTTGATAGAGAAATTAACACAACTAAACAAATAGCAACATCCAACGGTTATACATTACATATGATACATGAACTAATTAATAAAAAATAGGAAAAAGTTGCATTACAACTAATATTTCCTAAGCAAACTAAAGAAATAAAAAGTTATAAAACCATCACAAATGCAGGAAATATTTCTAATAATATTTGAAAGATAATATATTCAACAACAAATACAACAGTTCCTTTTAGAACAGAAAGTAACGTGAGTACAAAATTGTTAAATAGAAAAACAAAAATACCATCATTAAAGAAATCAGGTATATATAAACTCAAAAGTCCAGAATGTCATGCTGTCTATTTGGGTCAAACACTTAGAAATTTAAAAATCCGATACTTACGAGCATATAGATTAAAACAACCAGATAAATCCCACTACGCAAAACATCTACTTGACACCAATCATTCATTGACACTTAACAGAGAACTAGAAGTACTATAATTTGTGATAAGAAACAAGAATTGGATTTCCTTGAAGAGTTGGAAATTAGAAGACACCTAAGAAACACACAATATGAAGTAGTCAATGAACAGATAAATCTAGAGAGTTCTCCAGCAGATACAGTGTTCCTGGTTTTCCATATCATTGCACAGTTATACTGATCTTAATTGGAAAAATGATATCCAGGATATCACCATAAGGCTAATAATATCTAAGCTTTAATATTTGTAATATCATATCTTCTTCTTTTTTCTATCAACATATATTAAGTCAATCACAAGGTAGGTCACTTCTTGGTCTAGCCAAAAATAAGTATTAAACATCAGGTAGGCATCAAATTAAATGTAACTTCTGTCATTCTGACGATGATATTTAATATCGAAACAATTATCAAATTTCTTAGAATTTTTTACATTTTTTTCAATATATTGTGGAATTATCTAGAAACAGTAAGTTTCATTCAAAACAGTACTTTTCTTTCGAGAATTCATTATAAAAAATTCCCTCTTGTTTGGAATAATAAAATTAGTATACAATAAAAATATAATTGTATTTCTATTGTCCTCTTATCAACAATTATGGTAATTTTCCTTGTTTGCTCAATTTATTATTAAATAATATAAAAAAAGAACGATTCCCTATCAGTAATGACTTTAGCAGACCCACAAAGGCCATTAGAGAGCTTCTCTACAAATCAAAATTGATTATCCTGACCCTTGGATCGTATCGGTGGCATTCAAATAGGGTAATTTATGAAATCCTCTGAGATAATGTGGCTTTATGGGTTTCATATGGGCAATGTGTTGCTGGAGAATATTACATAGAGGTAAATCCTCATTAAACATTAAAGGAATATAGTGAAACATAATGATAATATATGTGAATATTTAATATAAGTTGTATTTTTGCATATATAGTCATAATAATACTTTAGGAAATAATCTGATAACCTTTATTGGAAACGTTATTCGTTTGGTGATTTTTCCGCCCAACCTATCTATATGCGAGAAAAGTATTGGTTTACCCACAAAAAAGTGAAATTTTGAGAAAAAAATTGAGTTATTTTTACGTTTTCCATCAACAACAACACGAAAAAACGGTTTTTAGAAAAAAAATCCTGTGTGTATGTCGTCGTCGTCGATATCATCGGCCACATTTTCTTACATGTCTTGTTAGCACGATACAGCCTCCGGAGTGCAATAAGTCACCAATTTTATGATTGAATAGTGTTGAGGACATGTCACAGATGAACCCCATTGATTTTCAGCTCACCAGAGCCAGTACAACGGATGCTATAGTACTTTAAGTACGACATTTTTGTCGTTTTTCGAGAAATTTCAGTTTGTTAGCACGATACAGCCTCCGGAGTTCAACAAGTCACGCATTTTATGATTGAATATTATTCAGGATATCTCACAGATGAACCCTATTGAATTTCAGCTCACCAGAGCCAATACAACAAGTGCTACAGTACTTTAAGTACGATATTTTTGTCATTTTTGGAGAAGTTTCAGTTTGTTAGCACGAATTATGTCGTCACCTCGCTTGGTTCCCATAAGAATATGCTGACGCTGCGTATCCCACAGTCCGGAGTCTAGTTTCGCCGAATCCGACTTTTGTGGGAATTCAGCAAGATTGCGAAGGTGTCTTGTGGACGATGCGCTCATCTTTTAGTTAGTTATAGACTAGATTTCAAACTACAAACATATATTTTTCATAATTGTTATAATATTATTTAAATTGTAAAAATAAAGTTTTTTAAAAAGTTACTTATAGATATCCTAATTAAAATTGGCGCAGTCAGTAGGATATCCGGGTTATCGCGTATCGAACGTGGTGATTTCGTTTTAACGATTAACTGGATACCGAACATAGTTGATGCGTTGTGAAGTGTTGAAGAGGACCGTCTACCAGTAACCCGTCTGAAGCCCTTCGTCACCGAAACATCGAGAATTGGAACTTACATTGTCCATTTCTGCAAGGATCGATACTTCTGGAGGAGACATAAATCGTTAAGTCCAGGGCTCTTCCTTATAGCTGTTTGGAAGGATATGCTTGAAGTAACTCTATTATTTCTGTAAGTACATTTGAATGTCTATCGAGAATTCATCTGATATACTTGAAAATTTAAATTTGGGTGACTCTCTAACTGACTCTCAAATTAATCGTAGAAAACCTGATTACTCAAAAAATCAATCTATAATGGCTCAATTTAAATCAGAATATTTAAATTGTATTCCCGAATTCAATGGGGATCCAAATGAATTAAATCGGTATATTTCGATTTGTGGCCCAAATTATTCAAAATTTTTACGATTTTGCAAATCCAGCTAATTTTCATAATGTTTACTTATTAAATTCGCTTATTTATAAACTCACGGGCAACGCTAGACTAGTTGTAAATATTCAATTAGCAACTAACTGGAAAGAACTAAAAGAAACGCTACAGAGAAACTTTTCTGACCAAAGAGACGAAGCTTGTCTCAACAGAGATTTAGTAATGTTAAGACAAAATCAAAACGAAAGGCCGCAACAGTTCTACGATCAATGCCTTAAAATTTTGAATGTAGATATGCATGAAACAAGCCAAGAAGCAAAAGTTCTGAAACGCAATTTGTACAATGAAATAACATTAAAAACATTCTTGTCAAGTCTCAAAGATCCTCTTGGTACTACGATACGTTGTATGAGACCACAAACACTGAGTGAGGCCTTACAACTCGTTACCCAAGAAGATAACACACATTATTTTCAAAATTCAAACCAAAATAGACAAATAGCCCGACAAAATCATTTTTCCACAAGGCAACCGCCACAACAAAGATTTTCAAATAACTATTCAAACGATAATTTTGGTAATTCATTTAATCAATATAGGAATCAAAATTTACAAGTGTCGTTTCCTTCTCAACCTATTAATATACAACCAAAACAGAATAATCGCCCACAAAAATGTTTCACAAATGCTCAAGTATTCGGTATAAACAATCAACAAAATAGAAATGTTTTCAAACCAAATTATACTAATAATAGTTTCGATAGGCCTACGCCAATGAGCGTAAGCACTAGAAACACATTTAGGCCCACGCCAATGATTGTGAATACAAGAAACACTCCGAGACCTCCACCAACGAACTTCCAAAATAATAAAAATTATTCAAATTCACGATCATTTGATCAATCAATGTTACCCAGACGAACTTTTGTCTCAGAAGAATTGTATAACACAGAATTCAATGAAAATTACGATAATTTCGAGGAACAGTACGATATTGTCGAAACTGATGACTTGCAAAAACAAGCACTCGATAGTGAGAGCGTTGCCGGGACGAATCAAAATTTTCAGAAAACGTTTTGCAACAGGGACCCGATTTAGTATCAAATATCATTTCATTTAATACTACAGATGCAAGTGAATTACCATATGTTATTTTACCTGAATATAATATAAAAGTTTTACTTGACTCTGGTTCGACAAAATCGTTTATCGACCCAGATATAGCTAATAAGTTTTTCCCTAATTTGATCAGGCATGACCCATTTGTTGTATCCACAGTGTTTCAAAAATCAGCACATAAATTTAGTGCATGTATTCCAGCTTCAAAGTTATTTAAATTGCAAAAAAATAAAACATTGAAATTCTGTCTATTTGAGTTCCATAATGTCTTCAGAGGATTGATTGGACTCGGTAGTTTGAAATCATTACAAGCTACTATTGATTTTGATAAGTTATTTTGATTGAACGTTGGTTAATCAACTCGATCAACAAAATTCGGACCGTCACCTTACTTGCCCTTCTTTACTATCATCGACGAATCAATCAAACTTCAATCGATACATTTCCATCCCTTCCGTACATCATTATTATTTTGTTTGATTGCGATGACGTCTCATTATATGTATAAATAAAAAAAACTTTTCGGTTCGCTTTGACGTGTCGTATGTTATTACAAATCAATTACTTACGATAATAATGATACTGGGAGTTATAATGAATCCTCGTAAAGATGAAAAGAAAATTATTGTAAGCTGCGGTTTCAAAGGACTTGAGGTGAAAGGCTATGAATTAGATGGGAATTCACACATCAAAAAAACGTACGGTAGTAAATACGAAATTCGAAGCGTGAATGGTATTTAAATTAATATCTAGTATAACATAATGCCCAAAGAATGAATGATAAATCAAATAAATTCTCTCATTAAACGAAATTAAATTTATCAGCGTGTTCTGGTATTTATAATTAATAACTTGATTGTATTAATAAAAAAGTGCAAAAATAGAGGATACCAATGTCATAAATGGTGTTGGGGTCAGAAACCTCATTATTTAAAAATTCTAGACACTTTTTAATCGATCGAAACCTTCCCGGACATTATTTTATTTAGATATAAACATGAGACTTTTAGAACATGTAGCAGACAAAACTTTGTGAGTAAGGGGTCTATCATTAATTATGTAACGGTACCGAGGGGGAGAGTGGGATAAAAAATCTCTACATACCTTTATCTTGTGGAGAGGGGGTAAAACCTATCAGAAATCTAGTTCCATTTTAGATACCGAATGAATTTCTTCATTCTATAATGTACAATTACTCTATAAATTTTTATTTTTTATTTAATTTTTAAATGTATTCATTTTTATCCAATTTAAATATGATAAATAATAATGATAGTACATCCTTTTCTACTAATAATCTTAATTTAATTATTTGACTGAACATTTTATTATTCTGAAGAACTATATAGAGTTTTAAGTAAGAATAATGAGGGTGATTTAAGAAATCTTATACACCCTTACATGGGAGTAGGGGGGTCAAAAATAGCCAAAATCATCATTACGCAAATAATGAATGTTTTCAGTTTCAAAAACCAAATAGATCCTTATAGTTTTAATATTAAGTTTTAAAATTAGTATAATCTATAAAAATAAATGATTATAATAATGAGCGAAGGCAAAATCTCTAATGAACAGTTATTAGCAGCAATTACGAAAGGGAATACTGATTTGAAATGTAAAATAGACCTTGTTGAAACAAGGCTGGTATTACAATTTCAGGAAAGAAGTCAGAAAGTATTACGTTTATAAAAAGAAAACAAGGCCCTTAAAAATGAAATAGAGTTGCTGAAAAGTGTAGGTAAAAATAATAACATCATTGTTTTTGGAATTAACAGAGAATAACAAGACCCAAACATAAATTCCGTAATAACAGAACTAAATAATTTACTAAATTTAAATATGACAGGACGAGACATTCATAATCTTTAAGGCCGGTTGACATTCTGCAAGTTATTGCATGCAACTTATTTCAAGGACAAAATATTGCATGTGATGAATTTTGCACGTTGTTTGACTTTGTGCAAGGAAAATAAAAAACTTCAAATAAATGCCTTTTAAAAATCACGAATCAACAATAATGTTAATTCTACAAAAAAAATATGTCAATCAAGTGATTTGACTGACATTTGGTTGGTTGTTGATCCAAAAGTAACTAGATTTCTCCCTAGAATTGCAGCTTGCATGCAATATAAATGGTGTTAGTATTTGTGGACAAGGTATTTAAGTATATAATGGCAATAATAGTTTTAATACACTATATTTATTTCCAGTACATAACCAAAGTAAAAATTCTAAAAGGAGAATCAATCTTTCAACATGCTCACTTCACATAACATTTTTTTAACAACTTGTCTACTTCATTTTTATGAGTAAAATGTCATCTGTCACATTAACTCAGTTTTTACTCAATACCTCTTATGCCACATGTTAAAATCTGTATTCGTTGCTGTATTTAAACATTCTGACTTCTATATTTCAAATTTGATTTCATACAAATTTTCTCGTTTTCCATTTGCTACTAGTCCTTGGTTATCATTAAAAATATATACTTCGTCTTTTTCGAAAACTCATTTATTTCCGCAATCCTCTAACCTTTTTACCGAAAGCAAATTCTTACGTAAGTTAGGTACATAATAGTTATTTGTAAAACAAGTCTCACAATGACTCGTTTTGTAGTATGAGTGAAGATCACGAGTACTACAGACAGTCATTGTGGCACAAGTTTTACACAATATTTTTTATAATTCGCATTCACTTAATTTTTTAAATAAAATAGAATTACATATAATCCCTGTTTTTAAACTTGAAGGAGTGGTTTGAATTTAAGTTGGCAATTCTGTAGATTCCTGATTGGTCAGATCACAGATGGTTTTATTCAGCACTTCTGACTTTTGTCATATTACAACCAAATAATTGTGTAAATTGTAATCAAACTTTAATTTAAGCAAACAGAGGATGATTATTTGTTTAAAAAAGAGCTTCTTCGTATATGCTCTTGCGATCTATTTATATTATATCATGAAGAAAATTATTTCTGTAATACATCTTCATATAGATATCTGGTAATTTATTCCAAAAATAGATCGTTATGTATACCTATATATTGATCCTATACAATATAAAAATAAAAAATTGACAAATCATTGATAAATAAACGTTAGCGAACTTTATTCATTAATATTTTTAATATATAAATCATTCTAATTTACCTTTAACAAGATTTAATATAATAATTTGCTAGCTAGAATAACGCTAGACAATTTTATTTATAATTTGTGTCAAGGTTAAAGTCAAATGTCAAATAAAAATATAATTAAATACAATAACCAACTGTACACTAAAAATTACTAAAACAGTGTTCAAATAGCTTCATTGTGACACTGTAAACAATGTTATAATGAAGTCTCTTTTATACGTGAATTATAAAATAGTAATTTATGCAGCAAGTGCATAAAGTGGTACTTTTTTTTACGAATGGAAAAAGTTGACCGGCAATTCCATGAGTGAAAAAAGACACTTTATGCACATGTTGCATACATTATTTTTTCTACAGCCCTATACAAAAAAATAAAATTCAAATAGAAATTTGGGATATTTTAAAAGCTCCAGTACATAACCAAAGTAAAAATTCTAAAAGGAGAATCAATCTTTCAACATGCTCACTTAACATGTCATCTGTCACATTAAGTCAGTTTTTAGCGTAACTCAACGAATGGGTCCAAACCAATAAAGTTGCAATTTTGAGAACTAGCAGCTGAGCTCTATCTGCGCATGCTTGTGCTCAAGGATTATTGCGTCTTGCATTGCATTGAATGTAGTATTGCTTCATGTCAATCGGCCTTTACACACTGGGGCGGCAACAAAATGCTCCAATAAAAATAGTGTGTATGTCGTTTCTCACAAAAAGGAAGATTTATGATAATATTAAATATCTTAAAGGGTCTATGGTGCGAATTGCCTACTATTTAATACCAACTCAACAACCAACCAACGAGAAAAACCCTCGACAAAGTTCAAAGGCTTGCCTGTGTGTGCATCACTGGAGCTATGAGAACGTGTCCAACTAGGGCACTTGAGATCATTACAGATCTCACACCTCTACATCTGGTGATAGAAAGGTCTAACCAAGATGCAATTCTTATAATATCTAAGGAAGGTTCAGGCAATGAGAGTATTAAATACCAGAGAGCCTGGTCCTCTCTAACAAAATACATCTCTCATCAGCTAATCTTACCAGTGACGAAATGATCAAGAAAGTAAGTATTTAAAAGAATTTCGCTACGATGTGAAATAAGAGGAGAGACTGGTAAAGGGAATGCACCACCCAAACTCTCATAGAAAACACCATTAGAGGTATACTGATGGTTGAAAAACCACCATTAGAGCAGGCGCTGGAGTATTTGGGCCTGGCACCAGATACTCATTATAGTTAGGCTCCTTCCCGAGTGTGTTTCAGGCAGCAGAAATACCTGCGATCGAAAGAAGCGTGGAAATAAACCTAGAAAGAAACTACCAGAAATGTGACATACCGATCCATTCTGATAGTCAAGCAGCTATCAAAGCATTGAGCTCCCATATCATTAACTCAAAGTGAGCCTTCCTGTGGTGTAAGAAAATGCTTCTATAAGAAAGAGTTTCAGAAGTGGAAACCGAAAGAGAAGCACTCTGGCGGTGCCTTCCCCGGCTGAAACATTCCAAAAAGTTCCTGTGGAAATCTGATACTGCTAGATCCAAAAAATATTTTGATCTTAGTAAAAATAAGATACATCTCCTCACGGGCTTTCTTAGAGGACACTGCCGCCTTAGGAAGCACCTAATGAGAATAGGTCTAGCAGAAATTGGGCTATATAGGCTAGGAAATTTCAGGATAAAGCAACTAAACCATAAGCGAGGTGGTTGTATATAAATTCAGTGATTAAAAGATAATAGGTTACACAATCCCATACAAGCTAGCTTGAGCTATAGTTAAGATACCAGAGGGGACAGTATAGGAAGCGCAACCAACCAGGCCGGACTGTTCACTATGACAGGAAAGTAAAGATTACATCTTACTTTTTTTTTCTATGAATACGGCTTCAATGTGTAGGTGTGCTTCTTCTCCACAATAATAATCAGGAACGAGCTAAACTATGCCTTGAGCCCCTCTAGAAGGCTATGCAATAGTTACCATCTCTAGGAGGTTGAAGGATTTGCGTCCCGGAAAGTTTGCTAGGTAGCAGTGAAGGATAACAAAAGAACGCCTTAAAACCCGTGGTTGGTTATAACTATGCTAAAGGAAATATCGTTGACGATGATGACTTACCATAATTGAAGCTTGGCCTTTCAGGTAGGTAGTAAAGTATATAAATCCACTAATGTATGAATCAACCTATAATATTTTATAAAATACATTATCTACATTTCAAGTTTTGGCTTTAAAAATCCGAATCAAATCGACATTCACTGAAAGAAAACCAGCCTTTTTACGACCAAAAAAGAACCAAGGAACAGCAAACGGAAATTGTCAGTTCTTTTAACTAGGGAATTAGTGGTGATCAATTGGATCAATTAAACCTTAACCAAGGTAGGCACAATTATGTTAATTTGAGAATTTTGGAACAGAAGAACTTTCTTTCTCAAAGTCAACCTCTATTGTACTTGACATTTTGACAATATAAACATTGTAAAGGGTTAATACATAATTGAAAACAGTTTTAGTGATTTAATTGATATCAGCGGTAAGTGTTTACCCTCTTAATTCAAACTGAAATGATGGAAAATAATTTATGAAACTCTATAAGTTTCTTCAAACCGTAACAGGGGGTATTGGGGGTGTATTGTAACCCCGTTAAAATCTAATCTAACAACTAACCAACAACGAGTTGGTATCGAACAGGGATTTTAGATGTTGTTAAACTGTTTTGTATCATCTAACTTCAGCCTGTGAGAACGTACCTTAAGAAAAGGTTAATTAAGTTTAAGAATTATAAAAAATAACGGAACATAGCTGATAATACAGGTAATAAAGATAGAGATACTTCTATCTTCCTAAAAGAACGTGTATTTTGAGTTATTTAATAACTATATTTTTTTTAATTAAAACTAGAAAATTTCTTAATAAAATTGGCTTATTTCAAAACGTTCCGCATGCAGTGATTTAAAGGAAGCTATGGCGAATACGGCGTGCCCCGTAAAACGTTTAAATATGATCTGTCTGAAACAGTTCCCAGTGGATGAAATTAGGGGAAGGGTGTGCTGAACAGAAAAGAGAAACTTGATATAAAATACAATTACGCCACTCAACTCTGACGTTAAAACTAAAATAATTGTGAGAGACGGAAGTTTCAGCACTGTAATTTGAATGGATTTAATATTGAACAGAGCATATATTTTCCATTCTAGATTTAATTAAAACACAACAAACCACGGTTTATCATTTTGTGAATAGAAATGTGTGGATAAACATGTCATTTCGTTCCTGCGTAAGTTATAGCGTAGCGCCAACTAAAAATGTTATCATTTTATTTGAAATAACAAATTGTTTTGTTGACAGAAAAAAAAATGTGCAGCGAATTTCCGTGAACATATGGCAGCAACTGATTTGAAACAAGTAGGAAAGCGCCACAGTGTGGCAGGAGCTGTAGCTACCAACTTTGCCAAATTTGAAATTATTCTTGTAATGTATAGGCAAATTGAGAATTATTACAAATGACGACATACACCATTTTCGAAGTGATTTGTGTTTTCATATAAGTTCATTTTTTCGTATGACATTTTTTTGCAAATTTTGTAACACATCATATACTTCCCAACATTCTCTAAATAAACTTATTTTCTGTGCTTCGGTACGTATTAATCTCGTATCTAAGAAAGGCACAGAACATTCTTGCTCGATCTCCACTGTAAACTGCAATCTATCGTTAAATGAATTAAATATATCTAATGTTGTTTGTATTTCGTCAGCTGGAATAGCGCTGATCAAATCATCTACATATTTATAAAAAAAGCGTAACAGTGGGATTACATTATCAAGTAACTCATCCAACAGTATAGTAGCCAAAATAGGACTTATAGGCGAACACATTGGAGTACCAAATTTCTGCTGATAAAAATTGTTGTTGAAACTAAAGTAGGTATTGTTTATTATAAATTTTATGAGAATAAAGTAGCTTTCTTTGGATAATGTAGTGTGCTTTTCAATCATGTTCCATCTCCTCTGTAAAATGTCGATTAAGAAATCTGTAGGAATGTTGGTGAAAAGTGAAACAACATCTAAAGATATCAGAACATAATTGTCTGGCAGAGTAATCCCACGTTATTTAATAGCAATGTTGTTTACAGTTTACCCTGTTCTATTTGCAATGAATGTTACATAGGACAGACGGGCCAATGGTTGAGACAAAGAGTCACTCAACACAAAAGCGATTGTCGCAATAAAAAAAACACCTGTGCGGCAGTGGAACACTATATAAATACGGGACATGGGTTTGATTACATGAATATACAAATTTTAGAAAGAGAGAACAGATATAAGAACATTAACTGTCTCGACCCTTGCTTCGTGGAATCTACTCATATTAGTGCTTTAAATGAAACTCACGGTTTCTAGTTAATACCACAATATAATAAAAATTGTTGAAAATTCTAAAAAATTGACAATTGTTTCCATAAATCAATATCATCGTCAGAATGACAGAAGTTACATTTCATTTGATGCCTACCTGATGTTTAGTAGTTATTTTTGGCTAGACCAAGAAGTGACCTAACTTGTGATTGACTTAATATATGTAAATAGAAAGAAGAAGAAGATGTGATATTACAAATATTGAAGCTTACATATTATTAGCCCTATGGTGATATCCTGGATATCATTTTTCCAATTAAGATCAGTATAACTGCGCAATGATATAGAAAACCAGGAAAACTATATCTGCTGATCTTTACAATTATCACTTAAGAAGACAGTTTATTAGTGGAGAACTCCCTAGATTTAACTGTTCATAGACAACTTAATATTGACACCTAACAGAAAACTAGAAGTGCTGCATATTTGTGAAAAGAACAAGAACTGTCTTTCCTTGAAGAAATCTAGGGAGTTCTCCACTAATAAACTGTCTTCTTAAGTGATAATTGTAAAGATCAGCAGATATAGTTTTCCTGGTTTCCTATATCATTGCACAGTTATACTGATCTTAATTGGAAAAATGATATCCAGGATATCACCATATGGCTAATAATATCTAAGCTTCAATATTTGTAATATCACATCTTCTTCTTTTTTCTATTAACATATATTAAGTGAATCACAAGTTAGGTCACTTCTTGGTCTAGCCAAAAATAACTACTAAACATCAGGTAGGCATCAAATGAAATGTAACTTCTGTCATTCTGACGATGATATTGATTCATCGAAACAATTGTCAATTTTTTAGAATTTTCAACAATTTTTATTATATTGTGGTATTAACTAGAAACCGTGAGTTTCATTTGAAACACTGATATAAGAACAGATTATTTCTGGAAATGTGCTACAATAATAAAACAAAAAACACCATAAATTATAAATCTGACGTCAATCAATTAAGTAATATCTATTGTAATATTCTAAATAACATTTAAGTATCACCCTATACAATTAAAAAGTAAGTCAGTTTTATCTCCCTGTAACTAGTTCGGTTCTACACTTTCTATAACAAAAAAAAACTGGTTGTTAATTTTATCAACATGTTTAATTGTAAAATGTACCTACTGTCTAAAAATGTGTTGAACGTGTTGTGCTGTTTTATATTTTAATTAACTGACACCAATTTTCTGTAAGTAGTAATTTTAAAATGTTTTATTATTGTATTGTTTCATTCAATAAATCTTGTAGTCCGCTCCTGATGAAGCCATTAAAAAATGGCGAAATATTGAGCAGATAAGAAAAACAGATTTTATTTCTTATGACCGCAAACCTGAAATCTTCGCCATATATATATAAGATGTACGAATAGTGCGTTACATATGAACAATAAGCAACGAATAGATTAGTGGGTATTGCACGCAAATAGAAGAAGGGGCTACTGAAAAGAGTGGTAACCGCAGACATGCATGTTTCTGGCTCATTAGCCGTCATCGGTACGGTACAACCAAGAAAAGATGTGAAACATCGGAGCAAAGGTGTTGAATGAAACATGAAAAAATATAACAGAATTCAGCAGGATAGTCAAACACAACATTTGTGTCAGTAATATTAGAAGATCTCGAATATTCGAGACCACAACCAACATAGACTCGGAAGTGCATATTACACTCCCGTCTGAAACTTCCGACTCAGATTAATGAAATAATAACAAGATGTACGAATAGTGCGTGACATATGAACAATAAGCAACGAATAGATTAGTGTGTATTGCACGCAAATAGAAGAAGGGGCTACAATTGGATTATGCTTCAGCAAGCAGCCAAGTTATACTACAGACGCACGCAAGTGGATTTAAACTTGCCTGACTATCGGCCTATATTGTTGTAACATATATTTCAGATTTACATGTAAATAGGGATAGCTTAAATGATTGTAAATAAAGATATTTTTAAACTAATCTAAACAATGCTGCAACTCAGAAGTCTGTAAACCTAAATGTGACAAAAGAGTTAACTGTTTGTTAGACACTAGCTTACATTTAAATACATTTTCAGGATAAGAATTTTCGATTTGGTCAAAAATATAAGTATTTTACTGTCGGGTAAAATTCATATTTTTTGTCATAAGTACCTCGTATATGACTTGGAAATTTTGATACCTGATGCAGAACTTCTTATGAGGAATACCTTCCGTGATAACAAAAATAAAAAAGCTTCTCATAACCTGCGAACTTAAGTGGATACCGTGGAAGGAATATATATACAGCTTTCTTAACATAGTTGTTGAATTCGATATTACGGCATTTTCAGATTAAGACGAATCGATGTTTCTATTGATTTTTAACATTTACATAACGAGAAATTGCACCATTAAACTGTACCTAGAAAATTTATTAATTTTTGAACTTTGCAGACAATACATCATACTCGTAATATAGTAGATATAAAGTGTAAGTAAATCAGAATGGGTATTTTGAAGAGCATCCTCAAATTGCCGCTAAAATTTAACTATAAATGCGTAATCCGACGAATTTAAGGAACTAGCTCAAAATACTCGGATTAGAGATTGTTTGTCTTTATTCGAGTATTTTAAGGAATCTCCTCAATATGACCATATTGAATACGGTCCATAATCCTCAAAATACTCACTTAATGCCTGTTCGTATAAGTGGCACTTTGAGGATTTCCTCAAAATGACCACCTACTCCTCAAACTGACCCCAAGGTACTAAAATAGTTCTTCAAAATAGTCCATAGCGGTGTATATATGTGTATATATATATATATATATATATATATATATATATATATATATATATATATATTTATATATATTAACATAGAGAGAAACCTGCAACATTCTGTATACTAAATTATGGAATAAAAGACTACACACTGTAAGCAAGTACAAAATTTTAGAATTTGATTTTTTTTTAAAATAGTTTGAAATGGAGACAATCTGTACTATTGACTATTAAATAGAGAAAGTAGACAAGAGTCAAGATGTAGAATTGTGTAGGAAATTTTAAATACGCTTTATAAATACATATGTGAAATAAAATAACATGATTTTAATATTTGAGAGAGAGAATTTCTGAATACACTTGAAATATTTTCATCAGCGACAAGCAGATTAATAATAAAAAAATTGAATAAAACAATTTTGTTGATAATGGACACTATTCACTAGGTAGTCTTTTTTTCGGTAGCTGTGAATGCTGAAGAAACAAAATTTTTGAGAAAAATTATTTAAACCTTTTGAATAACAACAATTTGGATTGGTAATTATAGAAATAAATACATTATCCTTAAAAGCAACTCAGTAATGTAAATAAGCAAGCAGATAAACATAACTTAACGAGAAAATTGGTAAATATAAAAATGTACTGACCATAAAATTCATCCATTTAACCAAGTGAAATATTGTATTGTGGAAAATGTCTCCAAAATACCTTTCAGAAAGTACTGGATTATGGAATTCATCTAGAATGTTTTGATATGGATGGAATGTGGCATCAATTATAATTTTTTTCCAGGCTAGACGGATTATTCGGTTTTCTAGAAGGTCACCTAAAACAAAATAAAAAAACCCAATCATTGAAGTGTACTAGAACGATACAGTGAACAGGTATTTAAAACTATTTTATTTATATATAAAAAAAAGTTAAACAAACTTACCGGTTTTGTGCAAAGAATTGAACTTTGATAATTCATAAGTTTTCATCAACATAGTTTTCGCCATCCTATTGCATAGACAATGTGTAACAGAATTAGTGTTTTCAAATTTGTATAAAATGTTGCCTAGTTTGTAATCGCACATAGAAGTAATTTTTCACCTGAGTGTATGGTTTGTTTGAATGAATGACCATCTTAGATAGTTTATTTTCACAATTTATTTGTAAAAGTATGATGTATTTGTTTTCACAACATTAAATAACGTTTTTTCCTTTGAAAAACATTTTTAAATTATATTGTTGAGACTTTTCATTTATTTGGTGATTGCTCCATCTATGTTTAACAGTTAGCAGTATTAACCTGACGTCTATGAATCGTTGGAGAGGTTTGAAATTAAACAGACAGGGTCTCTAGAATTTATTTAGAAATAAAAACAAAAAAGTTGAGAGGTGTCAAGGGACACCCGGATGGAACGAAGTTCCTTTCGATTAATTAGTGAAGGAATTGTAATAAAATTTTATTTTTTTTAAGTTATCATAATATTTTTTTTATTATTAACAAATATAATGTTATATAAACTTAATCAGTAGTCTCAATTTTCGTAATAATTGGCTTGTGGTAACTGAAGTAGGAAACATATGTTTGGGATTCTATTTTATTTAAATGTCTTGAAAAAACTGCATCAATGGTAGTATTATATTTTGTTGTTGATTCTGCTGGATTATTGTTAATTCTTAAATCAAATTCTTCCTCTAGAAACTGTACCAATGGTTTTGATTTTTCATTACTGAAGTTGATGTTAAAATCACCGGCTAAAATGAGTGGAACTTTATCTAATTTTTTGTTGTATCTGTTAAGCGTTCGAGATACATCTTTAGAATACTCTAGCAGTGCTCGATGAATGAACTCCTGAATATCTATTAATTTGTTATTTGGTGAGACATATATGACTGCCATGATTAAGGTAACACCGTTTTCCATTACGCACTCTGCCGCACATAAATCTGCAACATTTGTACGTCTTACGTGCAAGTCCTGAATTTTTTCCATCTAGCCCCCTTTCACTTCACTTCACTTCGTTCCAGAAAGCAAAAAAAAGAATTTCTCAGAAAATAAAAATTCCTCCCCGGCGGGGAATCGAACCCCGGTCTCCCGCGTGACAGGCGGGGATACTGACCACTATGCTATCGAGAAATATGTTTAGGAGATTTCAAAAGTATTATTCATTATACAGCAAGCAACTGAAGTATATTATTTCAATTTTTGTTTTTAGAGAATCTCAACAATTAATTAACATAATAAAGACAAAAAACTATACTAAGTAATATTAAAATATAATTTGTTTTTGAATTTATTAAAATTATGACGCGTACACTTGCTAAACACACAAAATGTGGAGATTATAAATCTTATGACTTGGTTGGAGAAACATGCGCACGCCGCACAGCTTACAATAGCTTCAAAAAGTGTCGTGACAACTTTTCGTAAGAATTTTTTCCGTCTAGCCTCCTTTCACAACGCGCGATAAGGAACTTCGTTCCAATAAAAGCAAGTATATTTTTTGATTAACAAAATTTCTTTATTAAAATGTAAGGATTTTATATAACTTTGGCGCTCATATTTGATATTAAAATTGTTTCTTTTTAAATACTTGAACCCTACTTTGAGATTGTAGAGTCTTTCATGCAAAAGAATAATTACTTTACAAACTATTTTAAAGATTTTATAATATACCGGGCAAACTAAAATTAATAATTCATAGTATTTAAACAGTTTAAATATTCTCTTATACCAATTCTATCCAGTTAATATATATATATATATATATATATATATATATATATATATAATATAGAAGAAATCGCAACAGGTGCGAACTTACCTTCGAATTGAGGTTAGGATCCATTATGTTATATAAAAATAAACTACGGACATTCAAGTATGAAACAGTTCACTAAAAAAGGTTTAAAATAGCACAATCACACTTAGATGACTAAAAAAGCCAAATCTAACACCATTTTGCAGACAAACGAAACACGAGTGCTTTTTTATTGTCAAAAGCCGGCAGGAAACTGATATCAAATTCTTCTAGTTTGGAGGGATTGAATTGACAGGCAATGATGCCAACCAATAGCTGAGTGGATGAACGTGACAACAAGTACCATAAGAGAATGGTCTCCGTTGTGGAAGTTCATATTAAGGATGGAAAAGAAGAATGCAGAGGGGTTGAGAAATTGCATTCATAAGAAAGAAGAAGAGGAAATTGATATATCCCAATGGTAAGAGTTTTGTATAACAACAAAACATATACCTTGGAGGACAAAGTTAAAACACAACACCAGCCAAAAAAGACAAAATCAAAAGCAATTAAGTAATAATAATATTGTAATATAGTAATTATTAAAGTAAAAATAATAATAATTATGTAATATATATATGTATACTAAAAATGTGATAATGGGTGCATCTACCAACACCAATGCACCCAAAATAAAAGATGTTTTTTTAAATATGTTAGTTATCCGCAAAAAGGGTAGTGTCAATTGGGGGAATGTGATTGTCATTAGTGGAGAGAAGGTTATAGTTGTAATCTACAACTATAACCTTCTCTCCACTAATGTTCATACGCACTATCCAATCTTCTGTTATCAGGCTTCTTTCTTTTCTATTCTCCACGTTCAAATTTTGCTACTGTCTGCTAAATGTCTCCTCTGTTTATTATTATTATTAATATTTTCGCCGTTAAATACGTCTTTTCCGAACGAAAATACCTTTTTTAATTCCCTCTCGACAAAAAACCTCTATTGTCCAAAAATCACTTGACATCTCCTCTCAAATGTCTCCTTCTTTTTTTCTTGTTGATCAATATCGTTCTTCTCAAAAAAATCTGGTCTTGTCAAGATCACTTGACATCTCTTGTCAAAATGTTTATGATTATCTCAAATATTTACTCCGAATGTTTCTTATACTACTATATACACTTACATACTAACAACAATTATATTTTTTTCTATTTTATATAGGTATCAATATTCCGAAATTTAACGTAAACGATTAATGAAACTAAATTATTATTTTTAATGTTTTCTGACATAAATATATATATATATATATATATATATATATATATATATATATATACTATATGTACTATGCTCTTCCGCTATCAGTTGCGAATCACCACAGATGTCCGTATCGGCAAAATGGCCGATCGACGTCACGGTTTTCGAAGGGGATGTAATTCAATATTCTGCGTGGTATTAGCCAGGAATGTAGTTGTTTTGCCCTTCGAAGAACGGTCAGGCCAATAAGTCGAAATTATTGAAATTTCGACTAAAACAGGTGTAGTAGAAAATCGAAATTTATATATATATATATATATATATATATATTATATTCGAATAAAAATAGTGAATTAGAAATTTTATTTAATTCATAGCATTGCAATATCATCTATCACCGTAAATATAGTCAGTAATACGTAATCTCTGTCAAGATTGTTTCGACTTATTTTCACAGACCAGTACATCTCCAATAATAAATGAAGAATTACCATCCCCTGATGTCTCTTACGCCTCGTTGAATACTAAACCCTTAACATTATAATGAACTCTTCAACGTTCAAACGCGCTGTAGAAATGGAATTATTTGTAATCCCCGGCAATGCTGAATGCGTTTTGTAGTGTTTATAGGGCGAAGGATTCGTTTTATATTTTCATTTTTAAATGGACCACGTGGGTGGAGGGTACACGCTCGTGCTAATGCAGAATAAAAGTGAGATGAACGTGCTGCGCTGATTTGATTGACTCTGATACAATATCGACGGTTTCTGATGATGGAAGTATTGTTTTGGTAGCGACTACATGAATTTTTATGTTAGCCTTGTTTTTTATTTTTTTTTTAACGACGTGACCAAAACTCGCTACATAGTTTGCGATGGGATAATTTGAAACAAAATTTCATTGTCGAAAACATGGTTCTCAATTTAAAAAAAAATATCGTTTGTGAGCCGCTATAGTAGAATCCACTCATGCACGTCGATATTTTAGAAAAAGGAAAAACAAAATGTATACATTCTGTTTAACAATGTGAGTTGTTCTATAGGCTTAGAAGGTTAAAACTGCAGTTGATGTCATTGGAAAACTATGAAAAACTAAGTCGTCAATCCATTGGACAGTGACTTATTTGTACGACCAATGCCTTCATTTTTGATGCATTGACTTCAAAAATTGAATAGATGAGGCTTTTACTTGATGAAGATCCATACTGAACGATGAAATAAAACAATATAATTTGTTTAAACAAATTATATTGTTTTATTTTATCGCTCTGCATTGACTTTATATTTTTTCATGCCGCCAGCCATTATCGATAGTTTTACAGGAGTCAAAATCCTACCGGGAATATTATATTCCCGGCCTAGTACTTACAAAAGTGACATTTGTTAAAAATTCACTATTAGAAGTCAGCAGCATTGAATCTTAATTCTCTAAATGTCAACAAGTTTGACATAAAACAGAAATATTTCGCTAATTTTTCACTTTTTAAAAACGATTTGAATTTGTTGGCTTGACAAATTTTGTGGATTACACGTCCAGAAAATTTTTAGCGACTGCTCGTGTTGCTCCGTCTCGGCTACGCAATACAACTCAGGCTCGCAAAATATCATTTTCTGGTCTAGTGATCCAAATAACTATTACACTCGGTAGCAGCCTAGCAACTAAGAGGCAGCAGGTAGTCTTTGCCTCGGCCTACTTCCCAGGGGAATCAACAACACACCCTCCATCAGAAGAAGTGCAAAGCCTTATCAGGACGCTTATTTTCGAGGTCACGTAAATTAAACGTTCACAGGTGAACATTCTCTTATTAATTTCTCGTAGGAGCAAGCCCTGGGAAACATTCGAATTTATGAATGCATGAAACTGCGATTTCTCCAAAGAACTCTTTTTGTTGTGTTGTCAAATTTCGTTGAAACTTTGAACCAATGGCAAAATTAGCACCGATCAAATCGCATCAAAATCTTCACTTTCGTGACATTATTTAGTGGTTTTGCTGTCACGTCAAACAAAATAATTTTAAAGTAGTGACTTGTAATAGAAGCCATGACATAAAATACTCGTCATACTAAAAGTATACAATCTGGAAATAATGAACCACAAACTAAATAATAATTAACCTAATAGACACATGGTAAAAGAGCGAATGCTTATTATTGAAAACGAAAACAAAAATACAACGAATTGTAAAATTAAATATATAAAGAGTTTCAAGGTCGGCGACTACGTATGTAAAAAGGTTAATAAGAGTTGTCAAATTTGGTGGCACATAAAGTTTTAAGTTTTGAAAAGTTTTGTATTTGTTGATGAGACAAATGTTGAAACAATGATAAGATCTGAGTCGTTTCTGATCAAATGTGAATAAGTCAGAATGAAGGAACCACAATAGACGAAAATTGTATTATTCAGAGAGCAGAGGAAGTTTATTTTTCGAAAATTGAGCTATATGAGAAATGAAGATAAGTTGAATAAAAAATTTTGTATGAAAGATAAGAAAATGTTCCATTGCAAGTACAAGAACTTATTTGATTTAAAAATACAACAAATATTTTTTTGTTCTAGAAATAAATCATCAAAAACATCTGTATGTGATACACTTTAACAGAATAATGTATTTGTCATCACTTCTTCCATATATTTCTTATTTGGAATATTCCATAGCAAGATTAAGTACCTATAAAGAACAGGAAATTTCCAAATGGTATGAAAAAAGGCCTATTTTTCAAAAGACAACTTGTTATAGTAAATCCTTATTCGGAAAACAATAATTCCAGTACTTAGAAATCAGATGTAGAATAAACATAGTTTAATCAGTGAAGTATTTGCATACTTTTTTATTTAACAATATTTGTAACAAATAAACATTTTACAGTATATCAGAACTATTAATTACATTGTCTATTATTTGTTACTCAAGAAACACTAAATAAATTTATATAACGTTATAAATAATTATTTACTCATCCTATTTAACTTGAACCTTTCATCTTCTTCTTTTATGACATATGCAACACAATTTTGCCAGTGAACGTCTGTAACATTTTTCAAGGCTTGCATAAGAAGATCCTTTACACCTTTTAGTTTAAAACTAGTATTTTTGGCTGCCACATTTTTTACTTGAGTTCTATAGGGTTCAATTCACAATGATATGGTGATGTTTGATGTTTTATAATATATATATATATATATATATATATATATATATATATATATATATATATATATATTATATTTTAATTATTTGTAAATATTTTATTACAAATTTATATATAAATGTTGTCTAGCTCAGGGTAAATATATAAAGTCGGGCATGAGTAACTCTTTACTCTCTTTGAGTTCTGGCTTAAATCGTTGTTCTATGTCAATAAATATCTTATTTTTATGAAATTATTTGTTTTTATCTATGAATTGAAATGTGAAATATTCCTCCTCAAAATTTACGTTGGGACGCCTATGGTACCAAACCTATTCCTTTATTTGAAATTGACACTTGTGTAATGGAACGACTATGAAGAACACTTTAATTATATATTATCAAAAATTGAAATGGAAAAGAATTACATATATCAACGCAAACAAAATTTAAATCTAAAATGTTGAACAAATAACTATAACCTAATAAACTCAATGAATCGGTATACCTTTACGCAAATCGAAATAGATTTAAATGGCCAAATCAGTTTTTTTTTAATTGGTTAATGTAACAAATATACACTACGGCCGCCCCTGGTAATACTACTTACACGTACACCAGCAAGAGGTCGCAAGCGACACCGACTACGACGGCGACCTGCGCAGAAGGGGAGTCAGTCTCATAACCGACATCGTAACATGAATAACTAAGTTTTGATACTTTTGTGTTTTCACATTAATATATTTTCTATTTAACTTAACATATTTTCTTACTCTGCAAACCCAAAATCCCGAGACGTACATGCTACATTAACCAATAAAATTGCGCTACACTAACCTTTCACTAACGATGGTTTCTTCTGGCACCGACGATCACCAATCACCAAGAACACAACTCTTGTAATAATGTGTCTACTGCATTTACTCCCTCTGGACTCCAACTTAACAAAACGTCTTGAAATTCTATTTATTGATACACTTTATAATATCTTATTTTTCTTCTTTTCTTTTAAAGAAAAGAAGAGATCTTTTTAAATGATGTTTTCTCTATATTTTATTATTCTAATGCCTCTATTTTATATCTATTTTAATTACTTATCTTCTGTTCCTTAAATTAACTTTTAAATCTCAAATTACTTCTTCAACTTTATTTAATTTTTTCTGATAGTTTTCTATTAATTATATGAGGACTTGTCTTATATTTTATGACATTTTTTAATTTTCATTTACATATGTCCTCTCTCAATAATATCACATCACTTACTGGCGTCTGCTTCTCAATCAACAAACTATTTTTTTCCTCCCGTTGTTATGGACAATAACGAATCATCTAACTAGATTTTTTTACAACTATTTACATATCTGAGGTTTTTTATCTAATTTAATATATTTCTTAACTACATTAGGATATTTAATGTTCTTTTCATTTCCAAAATAATTTAATCTACTTAATTAAAAGTCTACTTATCTAAAAACTATCCATATTTATAAAAAAATACCTCTTAATATATATTACTTCTCCATTCTCATATAAACAAATCTCCAACTAATTACTCTGAAATACATATGCAATTCTTCTCCATTCATTTCAGAATTCTTCTAGAATTATAATTCATTATAAATTCGGCCAGAAATTTCTATTTAATTAAAATATTTGTGTGCTGTTTCTCGTCAAAACGCTTAATATACCCATCAGAAACACATATAGTTCCATGTCAAAAAAATTCTGTCGCTAGCATTCTATGCTTTGAAAATAATATTGACGTTCACATATTGTTGACAGTTCTCTACGTCATAATAATAATAAAAACTTAAAAATGGTATTTTTGCTTCTAAATTCTTGTTAAATCGTATGTATTATAATGTATGTATACATGAAAAGTACTATTGATGTTGATAAATCTACTGTTGGCATTAATCCTTTGCTATTATTTCAACGAATATGCATTTCAAAAGAAACAGTCGGTGATGTCAAAGAATATCTAGGGTATGAATTAGTACCTTTTCCATTGGCATTATTAGCAGAGGATGGCATGAGAAAAGATACCAAGTCCTCTTTATTTAATGCTTTCACACCACTGGAACGATCCTCTAATATCAGTGCCAGGAGTTATTTTGTCATCGACGTTGGTCTTCTTTCACATAATGTGGTTTGAGATCGAATTCATTTTTTATCTCCATGCTCTTTTAGAATGTGACACAACTTCAGCTGCTTACAATATGGGTAAACTTAGATTTCTGAAAAGCCTGGAGTTCCTCAACAAGACAGTTAACTCTACTTCGCTCACTGTCATTAGTGAACGCTTTTTCATCTCTTTACATGGTGGTAATAAAGATGATAATTCTCTTGACATCCTAACATATGTAATAAATACGAATACCTAAAAGATAATTTTATTGTAGAAAATTTCAGAACACACGGTAAAACATATTTTATTTTAAATCATAATAAAAAACTGGAATGCGACCCACATTTTGTTTAATAAAATAATACGAAGTCAAAACAGAATAGAAAAAAAATAAAACATCTTACTGGGTCAAAGCAAAATAATTGTTTTGAATACAATTATTTCGATAACGAAAATTAGCACGATACAAAAAACAAAAAGTTGTTTTTGCAATTCGACAAAAACCCCAAAACCGAAGTCGGGGGAAAAGCAAAAACGGGTG
The DNA here is from genome assembly GCA_963921935.1 of Galeruca laticollis. Taxonomy (NCBI): domain Eukaryota; kingdom Metazoa; phylum Arthropoda; class Insecta; order Coleoptera; family Chrysomelidae; genus Galeruca; species Galeruca laticollis. Next base: position 243,555,605 of record OY998177.1, on the reverse strand, counting down.
TACACAGAGCAGGAGCGGCAGTGTGTACCGGGGGTCGAACACGCGAAGGGAAAAGTTTTTCCCTTGCCACGGTAACGGTACTAGTTTGTTTTTAGTGTTAGCGGTACGAGAGGTAAAAGTTCTCTCCATTGTGGTAGGAGGTGATAGGGATACTGAGATTATTCCTTGACGGTGAACACTGTCCCCTGTTTCGATACACAAACGGTAGAATTACCCTCTACGCTAATTTCTTTTCGACATAACACGATACCGTTTATTGGCACGACTCGTGGTGACAAGCAGATAGCGAAAATATCCCGGCGAGACGGAGGAAGTTTTGAACTAAATTTAGATTGGGATGATTTTTTTCTCACTAGTGAGATATTTACTCGTTATTAGTTGCGCTGGATTCTGAACTTGGGAGTATAAGTCAATTGTTATATACAAGGCGTAGCGATAGCAAATATATTTATTTGATTTTCAAAGAGACTGGACACATCTGTTCACTCTCAGTTAAGTTTTTCGTCCTGATAAATATATAATTTACCGGGTGTGCTGGAATAATTAAATTTTGCAGAGTTTCGCCAACCTGACACAAGTTAGGTTTCATTTTGTTAAGTAGGAGTTTTTCATTTTGTTGTGTCACATATTCTCTTCCACCCCGTAGGTAGGAAGGAGATAGAAATTTAGGCGAGGTTAATTTTGTACATGGTAACACAAAGGCCGGAGCGTATGTTTTTCCATTTTTCGTGGGTTTCAGCGAACTTGCGCTGATAAGTAAATTTATTATAGAGAAACATTGTTATCATTCTTTTGTTCAGCCGTGATTATAAAATAATTTTTTTCTTATTTTGCAAGTGTAAATGCATAAATTATCGTAGGTAATTTAATTACTGGGGAATTTCGCAACTTGTAACGCCAGTGTCGATAAATAATTTAATTGTTTTCCTTAGCTCAGCAGAATTTTATAGAACAAAAATTTCGCTTTCATTCCCTGAAGGTCAATGGCGACCTGAAACGACGTAAGCTGAAACGTTGTTGCGATTAAAGGTATTTACACATAATATTTATTTATTGTCTCGACACCGGTGCCTAGAAAGTTGGGAAACGAAAATAATAAACCATACGCCTCTCACGCACTTTGAAAAAGACTAAGCCGATAAGAGGGATAGTTTTGCCGCACCATCGCACAAACGAGAACTCTGTTCATAACTCTGTTTGTTTTTTTTTTGAATAATTATATGATATACAGGGGTAGGATTAAAAAAACCATTTATAGATAGATAGATGTATATGTAGACTTATACCGGGGAACTTTAGTTACTTGGGTCATACGGGATTGTATTTTTGGGTTAAGGTTATATATATCTGTATATGTGTAATCAGAGAAATTATTTTTTTATTATATAATTTTTTGTATAACGTTGTGGTTCTACCTTATTTTACCTATCATCCCTACCCCATAATTTCCCCTCTGGAGATTGTAACAACCGTGGAAGTGTGACAGAAACGAGGAGAACAACCCTGTCCTGGCAAAGGAAGATTTATCCGTTTTAAGACCAGGCGCACCTAGCTCAAAAATCGGACTGGATTTGCCTTATTTGCCGCTCATTGGAGACAGAATTTGGTGGACTCGAAGGACGGGATCAATATAGAGTGACCAAAAAGGTAGGGGTATTTTGGTTTTCAGGTCGGGATTACATTACACTGGTGACAGCGGTTTTTTTGTGTTGAGAAACAACTGGATAACAAGGGTAGAGTTGTACAACTGGTGACAGCGATTATTAGAGTGGTGACAGCGGTTTGCGAACCATTCTCAATTGAAACAAAAACCACCCAGGGAGGGGGTGTCATTACACATATAAATAATTCGCAGTCAGTGACAAACAGTAAATTTAATTTATCTTCACTTCCTCCAACACAAGATACAGCTCGCTTCCAGAGCTTCCGAATCTACCATCAGATCCAGTGGTGGCTTGGTAATTATAACGATCCTGAAGACTAGGGCTGGTAAACATTTGGACAAATATTGATGTCAGTGTAGAGCTCCATACCTCCAGAACTCCCTGAGCTTCTAATGTTAATTTTCTGCGTATGCTAAGGAAGCTGTGGAGCGATGTGTAAATGTCGAAAAGCAGGCCTGAAATGTTTTTCAGTTTGTTCTGGGAAGACTTGCAGCAACATAATGGAGCTGTCGAAATTAATTGAGGAAAATGATTTTGAAGATGAACCGCCGACAATGACGCCACTTTCTTCTGCGGTTATCCCTCAAGAATTTAATATAGAATGTCAACCAGATGCTGAGCCGCAGTGTGGTTCATCAAAAAGGCCGAGGACAGAGGACTTGTAATTTGGAAAATCAGCGTGGATTAGCCTACTAGGGATATCACGTAAAAAAATGCTCCTCCAGACTCTACCTTGTAGGTAGTGGGGAAAAGAGTTAATAATTAATTATTAACAAAATTGCATTATCAGTAATTAAAAAGATTATCAAAAAAAAATTAAAAGATGAATAAATATTATGGCAAATCATTAATATTTATGTATAGTCATGAATATTGATGAATAGTATTTGTTTCTCAGCGCTGTAAAACCGTAACTAATTAATATAATTTAAGTTCAGTATTAAAATTTTTCCTCAAATCACCATCTATAAAAATGGTTGGATGTCATTTCTTTGAAAAATGATTAGAAAGAAAGTTATATCGACCACTAGAAATTTTTCATGGATTGTTTTGGTTCTATGACTAAAAGTTACTTGAAAAAAGTTGCAGCAAAAACTAAATTTTTGTGGGACCTATAGTTCTGTGGTGGTTACTTAGTAAGGGTCCCTCGTATACTCGACGTTTACCATAAAGGCATTATATCTTGGAGGAAACCACTTACCTGTATGCGGGAATAAAATAAACAACATCACTTCTGTAAATATCACTGGGATGACGTTTAATACATTAAACGTACATAAATATAAAACCACTCGTCTTATTCAAAGTATTAATAACAACTCTTCTATGCTGGTTCGTTAACTCTAAATTTATAGGAAATATAATACAAAATAGATATGATTTTCTACATGCCTGACCTTCCGTCTATAAGTTGTACATGCTTGTATATAAACACGAACGTGCTTCCATCAATAACTGACATTGACCGTGGCCGACCAATGCTCCCTAAATACTATAATTAATATTAACCTAAATTTAAATATTATTTCTAAGTTAATGTCCTTTTGTCTTTAATGTCTTTTCAGGGATCACTACATCATCCCCTCTTGGAAGAGAAAAATTATCATTTTAATTTTTCGATATCACTTATACCTATAACTGTTTTTAATGAAAGTTTTGTTTTGTCTTTGTTTACAACAGGCTACGGGTGGCACTACAAAGTGAAACATGGGAAAACATTTATGAACAAAACGACGTCAACTTCAAATGTGGCATATTCATAAACAGACTGAAATACCATGTAAAAAAACACACATCTGAAATCAAAATAAAAAATAAAGATAAAACTAGAAAAAAATGGATCACGTCAGGGCTATCTACATCAATAAAAGAAAAGAACAATCTCTATAAACTACTAATTGAAAATCCCAATAACCTACAAGTAAAACAAATATACAATAATTACAAACGAAACTTAAATAAACTTACGAAAGAAGCAAAAAAACAATATTTTCAAAACGAAATTGAGAAGAATAAAAGTAGAACAAAAGGGCTCTGGGAAAGTGTCAATGAGATTTGCAACAAAACTCGCCCAAAAACAAAAATAACCAAAATAGAAATAAAAGAAAATTGTACCACTGAAAACAAACAGGTTATTAGTGATGAATTCAATAAACACTATAGTGGAATAGGGCAAAAACTAGCTAATAAAATCGAAAAACCAAATTCCTTCCAAGACATTACAACTGAAATAAACAAAAATATGTTCTTATACCCCTCAAACACTGGAGAAGTATCACAAATAATCAAACAACTTAAACTCAAAAAAAGTCCTGGGCATGACGGTTTTACTGCAGAAACTCTGATTCAAATAGCCGACTTCATAACAGTCCCTCTCACTCACATTATAAATAGCTGTATTGAAAATGGAATATTTCCGAACATTTTAAAAACTGGTGTTATCAAACCACTTTTTAAGAGTGGGGATAAACTGCAAATTTCAAATTATAGGCCCATCTCTTTGATATCAAACATAGCAAAAAATTTTGAAAAAATAATAAAAAAGAGAATGGTACATTTCATGAAAAAACATGATATTCTATCTGATAATCAGTATGGGTTCAGAGAGGGGAGGTCAACCGAAGATGCAATACTAAAACTGACAACGTACATTTACAAATTACTCGACATTTCTAAACCGTCGCTATGTATCTTTGTTGATCTTTCCAAAGCCTTTGATACTGTTTGTCACAGAAGGCTTCTAGAGAAACTGGAAAAAATTGGTATGCGGGGTAAACCGCACGATCTTTTGAAATCATACCTGTCGAACCGAAAACAAGTAGTAGATATTGATGGTGTGGTGAGCACTCCGAGGACAATCACTTACGGGGTTCCTCAAGGCACGGTCTTAGGTCCCCTACTATTCACTATCTATATAAACAGCCTGTTGAAAATGACAACGGTAGGTAATATTATAAGTTATGCTGATGACATGGCAGTAATTTACAGTGACAACACATGGCAACAACTGAAAGCAAAGACGGAAAAAGACTTCAACAACATCTTTAAATGGTTCCAATACAATAAATTAACTGTGAACAAGGAAAAGACCAAATACTTACCTTTCACCTCCTATAGCAATAACTTGCCGAATATGGGTCCATTAAATATAAATCAAAATATATCCATTCCAGAAGCCAGCTCAATAAAATACCTTGGTATACAAATTGACAGACATATGAAATGGAACTTACATATATCGTACCTAACAAGAAAACTACGTGGATTCATATCAAGATTCAAACTGTTGAAAGAATTCCTTGAAAATTCTCAGTTGAAAACTATATATTACAGCCTAATCCAATCCCAACTTATATACGGTATTATAGGATGGGGAGGCGTAAATGATACGCATTTAAATAGACTGAATATCGTGCAGAAGACGATTCTCAAAATAATCCTTGGCAAAGGAAAGACGTACTCTACCGATAATTTGTATAACGAATGCGGCATTTTTGATATTAGACAACTCTATTGCCTAAATATGTTACAAGGAATTTACAATAATAAAATTGAAATAACGCACCCAGATCATCTATATAATACAAGAAGGCGAAACTACAGCGTCGTGGTACCGAAATGTATTAAAACAGTGGGTCAGAGGCACTGCAGCTTTCTAGGTCCAAAAATTTGGGAATTGTTACCTGAAACAATAAAAACCAGCCGAAGCAACGAAATTTTTAAAATAAAAATTAAGAATTGGCTTCAATGCTATGATAGACAGATATTCCAAAAAATAATTTAAACCCTCAACAAATTATTCATCAAACTTATAATACTGTAATGCATGTGTATGTGACCTCAACCCCGATTATGACACTCACATTATGTGAAACCTACCTGGATGTTACCCTTTTACCAATTGTGATAATAAATCTTATGTGATACTCACATGGGATCAAAATCGTATGACTGTAATATATGTGTATGAGACACTGAACCCGATTATGATAAACACTTTATGTGTAACTTACCTGAAAGTGATAATTTTAACAATTCTGATATTTTATTTTATGTGATGCAATTTCTACCCATATGTTTTATACTTATACTTTATCTAATTTTAAATTTATATTTTATTCTTAAGTATTTTTATTATATTTAGAGGCTATATCACGCACAAGGAGTAATTTTCTACGATTGCTCCTTCAGTGATGCCATTGTTTATTTCACTCAGCTCACAAGTACTAGTCACTTGACATTGTTTTTTCAAAATTATACTTGATTGTACATTTATGATGAATAAACATTATTATTATAACTAAACACCACTTGTTCGTTTATCAACACACTTCACTTATTTACAAATGTTTCCGTTCTTTGTATATAAACATACGATTCTTATGAACTATCTGTTGTTTACTGCCTGGAGATGTAATCTCGCAATTTACCCCCTTAATTCCCGTTATTTTAAACGGACCTATATAATGTGGATCGAATTTATTTCTCCCTTCATTTTTTAAAATAATCAACTCCCCTATTTTAAAATCTACGGGTGAAGAATCATTTTCACTATTATTAACTCTACTTAATTTATTATTTATTAAAAACTGTCTGGCCCTTTCATTAGCGTATTGTAATTTGTACGTTAGTTCTTTATCATATCTCTCAAAATTATAACACGGTTCAATTTTTACGTCTAAAAATTCTGGCAAATTGGGTTTTCTCCCATATAATAACTCAAAAGGAGTGTATCCGTGATACGTGTTTGGCGTTGTATTATAACAATATGCGAACATTCTTACAAACTCACACCAATTATCCCTAGAATATTTGATAAAGTTTCTTATATATTCGTTAAATGTCCTATGTATTCTTTCACAACTGCCTATTGCTTCGTTATGGTACGCTGTTGAAAAATTATGTTTTATATTTAATAGTTCCGCTAAATTCTTCATTATTTCGTTCTTATATTCTGTCCCTTGATCTGTTCTTATTTCCTTCATTAATCCGTAATTTGGTATAAAATTGTCGAATATTGCTTTTGCTATTGTGTGTGCTTTCTTTATTCTGAACTGGTATCATAACTGCGTATTTAGTTAATTCGCATAATATTGTAATGCAATAACGGTTTCCGTTATTACTTTCTACAAACGGACCTATTGTGTCTATGTAAATAATATCAAACGGTTTTATGGATGTATCTGTTACGACAAATTTCTCTTTGTGATTAGGCTTCGCTTTATTCACTTGGCATTTATGACAATTCTTTACATACTTTCTTATGTCTTTCTCCATGTTTTTCAACTTGAAATTCGCTCTTAGTTTCTTTAATAATCTATTATTTCCTACATGTCCCCCAAACATTGGATCATTGTGGTATCTTTCTAATATCTTTTGGATGTCTTCTTTCTGCTGTACCGTTTTTGGTACTTCGCATATACATACTTTAATACTTTTTAACCTTTGATTTCCTACTTTTATAAATTCTTCTACTGTGCACTTTTGAAATATATCATCATTTGTATATATTTTCATTCTTTTTACTTCATTTCTTACCGATAGCTCTTCAAGCTTTTCCAACGTTCGTCCTAGGTCGAAGTTGTGTAAACCGGTATTTAAGGCTTCACTAAATTTCAATTTATTTTTGATCCGGATGCTCATCCTAAGTGAGATACGGTTATTTTCAAAGTGTAAAATTGATAATTTATGTGCCTCAAGGTTAATTAAAACTTTTACTACTGCAGGTTTTTGTATTTCTACTTCTTTTGTTTCTACTTTATTCCTTTGATCCTTTCCTGTTTGTACGTTTTCTTTTTGCGTTTGTGCTCTTGTGATTGCCAAGACATGTGAATTATTTATGTATAAATCCTTAAGTTCTTCAATGGATATTCTCATATACTGTCCGCGTAATTCTCTATACCTTTAACATACTGTATTTCGAAATCATATTCTTCCAAATCGATCAAATTTCACGTTTTTCCTTTGTTTACCTCTTAATTGATTAAAACTTTTATCGCTGAAAATTTTATCGAAAATGTTCGGATTAGTTTCGTTATTTTCCTTTAATGTGGATTTATTCCATCCTGTGTGTATTTCAAACTGATTCTTCCTTTCTTCTAATTCTTTTAAACTATATACGTTGTCATTAATCATTAATGTATTATCAATTTTAGCTCCACTTTCTTTCGCCTGTTTCATGTATCTAATTAGTTGTTTTCTCTGTTCCAATATATCTTTTGGATAATCTTCATCAATGTATATCTTCGTTCCTTTTAATTTATTCGTTCCGTTCAAAGTCTCTACTTTCTTATTCACATCTTTCATCATTATCCTGGTAGGATCGCCATGTGGTGGTTACTTAGTAAGGGTCCCTCGTATACTCGACGTTTATCATAAAGGCATTATATCTTGGAGGAAACCACTTACCTAGCAACCTGTATGCGGGAATAAAATAAACAACATCACTTCTGTAAATATCACTGAGATGACGTTAAATACATTAAAAATACACAAATATAAAACCAATCGTCATATTCAAAGTATTAATAACAACTCTCGTATCCTGGTTCGTCAACTCTTAATTTATAGGAAATATAGATATGATTTTCTACATTCCTGACCTCCGTCTATAAGTTGTACATGCTTGTATATAAACACAAACGTGCTTCCATCAATAACTGACATTGACCGTGGCCGACCAATGCTCCCTAAATACTATAATTAATATTAACCTAAATTTAAATATTATTTCTAAGTTAATGTCCTTTTGTCTTTAATGTCTTTTTAGGGATCACTACAGTTCGTTTAGTTTAACCATTTAAACTCCTTTTTCTATAATGGCGACCCCACAGACTTGGATTTAACTTTAAACTGACCCTCCCTTGATATCGAAAAGATACAATAAATTGCGTCCTCTAACAAATGGAAATGTAACTTTTCAATGTACTAATGGTAATGTACATATTATTATTTTGAGGGTTTAGATACACTCTTATAAATTCTTTTACTACCGAATGAAATGCTTTTATACTTATTCCGAGATTCGGTTCGTTCTGCGTGTGTTTAGATTCCGCAGTGAAATACTGTTTTATTATTCGAAGAAAAAAAAATGTAAATTTTCTACCGTTCACCTTCTCGCAAAATGTCGCTTCAGATTTTCGATTTTGTTATTATTGAAGTTTTTTTGCTGATACAGTATTTGCTTTTTCACCGAAGAAAACCCTCCTTATGATAATCATTTGACGATATCGGTCTAAATAATGTGGATTGATGGTTTGTGTATTCGATGGAATGCCTACGCTGTTGCCTTAATAAATTCAGTAGACTACCTACTTTGTACGAAGAGTAAATATTAAACGCAATAAATCAAGTGAAAATGTTTGGTTTCATCAGAACGGAACGAAGAAATACTAATGAGTGACCGACTAGATCGCCTGATCTTACATCGTTGACTTTTTTATGTAGGAGTTTATACACTACAGCCACAGCGTTGCAAACATATTATGTGGATATTGGAATATGATTATTTGTTTTTGAATAGTATAATATAATATAATAGTACTTGGTCATTGAACAGTAGTAGTAGTAGATATTCGTACCTAGCCGAGAGAGCATTGTTTAAAATTCCGTCGCTTGCCTTTTGTGCCATATCAAGAGCATTAAGAAAGTTTGTGTTGGAAACTGTCAGCAATGCATAAGTCAAATCATTTGAAAAACGTTTAAGTAATACTTTGTAAAATTCTATAAATATAAAATAAATACTTAAACATATAAAAGAAGTGTTCAATCCACAATTTTATTAAGAGTGAAGAACATATATTTTAATATAATGTAATGTTTTTCTAATTTATTTAAACAGCAAACGGGCGGAATAAACTTTAAACACACGGTAGGTTCACTTACTTAATTTTTCTTATTCACTACACTTATTTACTAATTATATGCACAGTATATTCACTTAAACTAATTTATATAAACAGTTCACTAATTTATCTCACGATGTCAAATTATCAACTAAACGAAACTCTTCTTGATCGGTCCCTTATATATTATTGCCTTTTTCACTAGATAATTCTAGATTACAAAAACAATTGGCTTTCTGGCATTTTCTAGATAAGACTGGTCACAAAAACAATGTCTAGATAAGATAGTCACAATCGTAGACAATTCTAGGAAACCCTGTGCGTCCGCCATAATTTTAACTTTCATACCTGGCTTAGACAAAGTCGGATATAGGGACTATACCAGTGTACTGTTTCGTAACATTACCCTCTCCTTAAATGGAAGTTCCTCCTGGAACGTTTGTGTAGCCGAGACTGGATGTTTGAATCGGCAACTGGCCCCATTTCTACACTTTCCGATCTTATGGAAATAGCAGGGCACCGTCTTCATCGGATACTGTAGCTGCAAATTAATATCTGGACACCTGTATCTCGAAAGATAACCTCTACCATGTTCCTGATAACTCGCCAATCCAACTGGTTAGTCGCTATCTTAGGCATAGCCAGTTTCTTCACGCTGGATTCTAACACATGGTCTCGGAGGTCTCGAAGTGCTTCCCATACATCGCGGTAGGTAGATCGATCTTGAAATTCATTTTTAGTTACCACGTAGAAGACGTACCGCGAATTATGTTTCAGTTTCAGTTTCAGTGTCTTGCCAGTGTACTGTTTCGTAACAATAATTAAAACCAAATATACATGCATAGGTGTTCTTTGAATATATTAAATGATAAAAAATTTATGTTGCAGATTATATTTGAATTCAAATGTTGACGCTTCCAAAAGTTTTCTGTAGTTTTCTAAAATAATGACAAAAAATTTCATTTCATGAGTGTTTCCAACGAATAATTACGCTGTAGAAAGAATAAAACTCCCGTAAAAAGTTCTTGACTTTGACGTATCTGAATACCAAACTTTTCTTTAAGATTAAAAAGTAATTTTTTTCGGAATAGACATATCCGACGTGTCATTACTAAATCCGTTGGGAAACAAAAACATCGCTCCCAAATTATTTCGTGCTAAATTAAAAATTGTCGATGGAAGAAAAAATTCGCAAGTGCTCTCATTCCCATCGCAGCCCCCGTTAAGTGGCAATACTTGTTTGAGAATGAATTACACCATCCGAGAGGGAGCAGTAAAACATTTTTTTAATAAGCTATTTTAATTAAGATACAACTAATTCAATTTAAAATTGGCTTAAATTACGTGTACGTGCCGCCGTAAATATCGTGTTAGTTTTTTTTTATAATACATAATTAAATTGTTTGAATTATTCAATTAAACAGCACAATATTATAAATATTTTTCTGAAGATTTTAGATTTCTGGGGCATTTAAACTATCCAACTGATAGTAATTTAAGTTCCAAGTTATCAGGCTTATATTTATACGAAATTTAGTTTATTGGTACCATAGATAAGAGGAAGAAAATACCGAAAAAAGAAGTTGAACCTAAATAAATAGAATAAAAAGGAGAAAGGCTTGAGGAGGGGATGAAATAACACCGTAAATGATAGAATAGGTGGGCAAGGAAGGATAGGAATGGCTCTGGGAAAAATGTAAAGAAGCATGAAAACTACCCTTATTTAAATACATATTGAGAAAATTACAGACAGATATATTTAGGGGTGTAAGGGATTTGGCGTGAATATCAACCAAACTCAAAAGACAACCTCACCTGCTCGTGGGGTACCCTGCTAGATAACTACCGAGTATCTGCCGGTATAAGCAGACCCCTCTTGCTGTCCAACAGCTACGGGTGAATGAGCCGGTAAAAGTAAGGGCACTCATTTGTCCATTGGGTGCACCTAAAGGCAGATAAATCAAAGAAAAATGACCAACGGCATGTGGATGCAGAAGGCAAGGGGAAACCACTGCATTAAAGTATATAAGAGTATCCTTAGTACAATCGTACATAGCGATCATGACAGTGTTCAAAATGAAATGTTCTGGAGTTAATAATTCCCCAATCTGATCTCTGGAGAGGGGGACAGTGGCGAAAAAATTCATGAAAGCATCATCAAACAGTATGAAGATCAGTACGTGGGATGCAAGAAGTGTTTTTGCATCGGGTAAACTTGACAACATTGTAAAGGAAATGTCAAAACAAAATGTGGATATCATGGGAGTTAGCGACGTGAGATAGCCAGGAAGTGGCAGCTGCGCAACAAGTAATGGTACATTCTATTATTTTGGGAATAGTGACCCGAAATTCTTGTACATAGACGGAGTCAACTTAGAACACATACAAGTCATCTGAACATAATACAGGTGTATGCACCAACAGCAGATAAAGAGCAATTTTATGCTGAAATTGATGCTACGTTTAAAAGCATAAGGAGTAATAATATCACAGTAGTTATGGGAGATTTCAACGCCAAAGTAGGCAAAGTCAAGGTCGTAGGATGTACTAGGAGTTTCGGCCTGTGAGAAAGGAACAATGGGGGGGATCGACTAGTAGAGTTCTGTCAAGTTAGAGATCTCATGATAACAAACACCTTATTTCAACTACCAGATCGTAGATTGTACACCTGGAAATCCCCTGCGCATAACACAAGAAATAGAGTTAGAAACCAAATAGACCACATCCTCATTAACAACCGCTATAAGAACTCAGCCAAAGCTACAAAAACGTACCCAGGGGCTGACATTCACAGCGACCACAACCCAGTTATAGCTAAACTTAATATAAATATGAAAAAGATCACAAAACGTCTCAACAACTATATAGACCAAAGACTCCTGATAAATTCTGAAATCTGTGACACGGTTATGAAGGAGACCAATGAACGTATGAGGACATTAATGTATCGAATGAAGTCAGTGTAGATGAAAAGTGGAAGCAAATACAAACAAGGTTTGAAAAAATAGCTTAAAAACATCTAACGCGCAAAAGAACCAAGAATATGCCCTGGATAGCATAAGAAATTCTAGATCTTATGGAAAAAAGGAGAAAGAGTGAAGGCATTATTGATGCATACAGAACACTACATAAGACAATGCAAAGAAAAAATTAAAGAAGCAAAGGAAGAATACCTGATAGCTCAATGCAGGAAAATAAAAGACAGCTGTCACATGCACAAAAAGATAAAGGAAACGCCTTAATGCAACAGAGTCAAGGCAGCTAGTAATATCATCAAGGATACAAATGGACGTGGAAGACAAATTTAAAAAGTGGATAGAATACCTATCGAATCTCTTCGATGATGAAAGACCTCCAAAACCGTTTAGAAGCAAATAATGTGCGCTTAAAAATATTAAGATCAGAAATAGTATATGTCCTGGAAATTATAAAACCCGACAAAGCTGCTGGTCCTAATCAGATACCCATAGAACTTATCTACTCTTATCTACTGACGAAAAATTTCACTTGTATGAAACCTGGGTAAATGAAGGCTACACTGTCAGTAAAATGTGGCAGGACACCAACATTCAATTTTCACGACAGGCTTTTTTGGAAGGATTATCTACAGGATTGAAGAGTCCATCCGGTAAGGGACGACGTCTAATCATATCATAACTCTTATTGGCAGTGATAATGGGTTTTAAGATGGTGGCTCTTTAATATTACAATCTAAAAAAATCCCAATGGCACAGGATCCATTGGACAGGCTTATTTCAGAAACATTTCTAATCAAATCCAAAATAAATAAAAATTCAAATGTTGATTTTAACCCGTAAATAAATTTATTATTCTGCTTTTTTAAGATTATTGGTATTTTTTGTGTAAGTGTAGGACAATTCCTCATCACAAAAAATTTAAAAAGTTGTAGTATAATTTTAGATTAGAGTTTTGAGCTCTACTCTACATAGAACATAAGAAACATTTTTGGGTTAAATTAAAAAAATATATTTCAAGTAGCATTTTTACATCAAATAAAAAATAGATACAAAAGTTATAGAATGTTTTGAGATGTACAAAAAACCAAAGTAACATTTTGGCATCAAATCAAAAAAAATGTATGCGTCAGTCCAAAACTAACAGCGTCAAAAGTGAAACTTTTCATGTAATTCAAAAACTGTCAATGAGTGTACAAAAAAATACATTGCAGCAAAGAAAAATTGACTGGAAATTATAATAAAAATGATTTATAATAAAAATCAAGAAAAATCTACAGACTATCCCGAATTAATTACTACGGAAGTTTCACTTGTACGTACTATTATTTACATATACATAAAACTATATACATATACGTACAAGTGAAACTTCTGTAGTAATTAATTCGGGATAGTCTGTAGATTTTTCTTGATTTTTATTATAAATCATTTTTATTATAATTTCCAGTCAATTTTTCTTTGCTGCAATGTATTTTTTTGTACACTCATTGACAGGTTTTGAATTACATGAAAAGTTTCACTTTTGACGCTGTTAGTTTTGGACTGACGCATACATTTTTTGTATCTTCATTGACAATAACTGAGAATAAAAACAATATTAAAAAAATTTTAATATGAAATAATTTAATAGACATATACATATATATATATATATATATATATATATATATATATACAAATTGAAAAATATCTTATTGGGGATTGCAGCATAAGAGGAAAATTACACTCTATTCAATTCTCCAAGCTTTCGTAAATCTTTATTTACATCATCAGGGAATTACAATAAGGAAAGAAAAACATAAATTATAAAAAGTGTTCATAAAAACATTTCTACAACTTACATTGATCGAGATTGCATCATTGATCTTGAACACAGGAAAAGTGCACAACAGAAAGTCATTAAAGAAATAGGTCCAGTCGGCAATACATTTGCCTATTACTGGTAAACATTTTTATTTAAAACATTATTAAAAAGTAAAAAGTTTAAAAAACATTTAAAATCGAGAATCCACACACCCACGCGGACTTGTGAGAATAATGGCGGAAACTAAAAATGTCAGGTTAAGTACACCAATCATCATTACTAAATGAATGAAAAGAATCGATCTTTGCAATGACGCGAGACACTGAAACAATCGAATTGAAACTTTCAAGAGAATACAAGGGTGGTACCAAAATTATGGAAATGTATTTGAGTTATCATTCCAATGAAAAAATCATTTTAATTACGAGAATTAATATGTGATTATTAATGTTATTGATTATTATTATAAATATTATTGTGGAACTAATAATAATGGGGGAACACCTACTAAAAAGGGGGAACACCTACCATGATGCCACAAGTAGGAAACTAGTGAGAATTATTCATATTATCATTATTATTATTATTGTTCTTAATATGGAGACAATTGTGCTTATCAAGCGTTAGGAGGAGGGAGTAGAGATTACTCAAATTCTGAATGTCGGTCTTCCTATTCATACAACCTTCTTCCTGGAAGATGAAAGCCATTTCCAAAAACAGTCTTTTACTATAACTTCTCTCACGAGAAAGGATTTTAATTCCCTCAAAATCAATGACATGATCCAACGAGGAGACATGATTAGCCAGAGAACATCTTTCAGGATGTAACCTTATATCACTTTTATGGAGGGATACACGGCTTGAAATTTTTTGGGAAGTTTGACCAATATATGATAGACCACAACTGTTACAACAAAGCTTATAAACAACATTACTACAATCCACAACAGGTATCTTGTCCTTCAAAGGACTATAAATTGACTTAACAATCAAGGAACTCCTGGAGGCAAACCTAACATTCTGTAAGTATTGTGAAAAAATTCTAGCAAGTCTGGGCGTAATTTCCTTTATATAAGGCAGAGAAACCGTTAAAGCGGAAGGAATCGTTCTGGAGGATGAGAGAGGATCCAACTCAGTTGCACCTGCTGCGTCAATTGAATGTATTGAGGTTTGTGACAAAACAGAAGACGTGTTGAAGATGATCTTTCTCAGTAACTGTTTTGGATAGGAATTGTCAAGGAACAAATTAAAGAGAATATTACGATTCTTATTTCTAAATACAGGGTCAGAGAGGTTCATAACTCTAGCTGTCATTTGTTTAACCAAGTTAACCTTTATGCTAAATTTATGGTAAGAATTGTAGTTGAGATATCTCCCAGAGCTACTTTGTTTTCTATACCAATCAATTATAATCACATTATCAGGAGACCTAGTCCATAAAGTATCTAAAAAAAGGACAGCCATGTTAGAGTTTTCTGTTTCGATAGTAAACTGAATGTAAGGATCATAGCTATTAAAGGTGAAAAGGAGATCTTCGGTGGAGTCCACAGGGCAAGCTAGGATTATATCATCTACATATTTCTTGATGAAAGGTACATTGAAAGGAAGTACCGGAAGGACCACGTCCAACAGATCATCCATTACATAGCACGCTAATATCGGAGAAATACTAGCACCCATAGGAGTACCAAAAGTCTGTTTGTAAAATTTATTATTAAAAGTATTATTGTAGTTCCCTGGTGATGTAAATAAAGATTTACGAAAGCTTGGAGAATTGAATAGAGTGTAATTTTCCTCTTATGCTGCAATCCCCAATAAGATATTTTTCAATTTGTGTTCTAATTGATCAGCAACGATCACGGCGTTTTTCGCTTTTCAGCTTTATATATATATATATATATATATATATATATATATATATATATATATATATATATATATATATATTACATATACATAAACATTCTACATTAAGAAAAGAACTATATAAGTAATTAATATGACTTATGTTAATGAATCACAGATTCAAATATCTTTATCTGCACTGTCATTTTAATTTGGCAAAATAGAAATAATTGGCTGATGATAGCTAAAGTAGGATGCAAATACTTCAGATCTCAATGAATTCAAGTGTCTTGAAAAAACAGCATACAAGCAAGTTCCATATCTTGTTGTTGAAATATGAATGTCATTGTTTATATTTAATTGTAATTTATCATATAAAAATGAAATGAGTGGTTCTGAACTTTTGTCACTAAAATTTACATTAAAATCTCCAGCTAAGATCATTGGAATCTTATCTTTTTCTGATTTAGCTTCGGATGCATGTGGTATAGTATATATTAATAATTTGTTGAAGATAAACTCGATAATTTCATTAATTTTTCGTTTCGGATAAATATATATTGATATAATAATTATAGATAATTGTTTTGCAGTTGTACATATTACTGCACACAAATCACCGACACTTAATTCTTGTGATCTTTCTAGATTTTCAGCATCATACGGTGATGAATGATTGTTATCAGTTAATTCTAATGTATTATTACTATCTGAATTTTTCTGAAATATTGCAACCCCTCCAGCTCTTCTTTGTCGTCTTTTATATTTAATAACACATCTAAAATTTGGAATTTCTATATTTTCATCATCGTTCATCCATGTTTCAGATAACAATAATATATCACAATTTTGTAGGACTTGATCCTTCAGATCTATTTTCAAAATAATACAAATAAATACACAATGCAAAGAAATTTCCTAGTTTTTATCGCCTTAATTTTAAAGGTAAACAATTTCTATATTAATTTCGCACTGGATTATACCAATATCGGCAGAAATTATTAAGCGCTTTTGGTATCCTTTTCCCCCCGAATGCGTTCTCACTTTATCGTTCGCGCAGCGAAGTGGGGATTGATAAACGGAATAACATGATCGCCATCAATAAACAATGCCCTGCGACTATTCTCGGCGTCTCCTCTTTGTGCGGATCTTCGTTAATTTTTTCCGCCTCTCTCACAAGGAGTTTAACAGTTTTGTTAGCTCGACGAGTTAACTCTCATGACAAAACGCTAGTGTCCCATAAAAAGTTTCACTTCAACAAAACAAAAATTCTGGTAGATTTGTGAATTTTCTGAAATAAATGTTTTAATGTACGTTTTAGAGAAAAATGTGTTGTGTAGAAGTGAATAATTTTCAGAATTTCACGTAACAAAGTTTTAATTATATAATCATCAACTATCAACAAAAGATCGTAAAGATTTACAAAATTAAAACATGTGTAGCGTAACGTCGATATTAAAAAATGGACTTCTGTCAGTCGTGACAGTTGTTGTACCTCCTTGATCCCTCTACGACTTGTCGCTAGCGGTCGGCGTAGTTGGATGCTGATAGGGCCGTATTGACGACAACAAAATGTTAAATACAAAAGTTGTAGAACGTATTAAGGTCTATGATAAATCTCGGCAACTTTTTTGTGTCAAATGAAAAAACAAAGGAAACACGAGTTTTTCTCAACTATGACAGGCTGCCATTTTGTTTTTACTGGACCGATTTGGCTCATTAACGAACTCGTCCAAGATTTTGGACCAACCAATTTTTCTATCGAGTTTCGTTTTGGTCCGTCGCTACTCTCTACAATAGTCCTACTTCATTCTAAAATGAGCGTAAAAACTGGAGACTACCATGAGGGTATGAACGCGAACGTTTTTACGTTTTAGAGGAATATTGTGAACAGATGATTGACCTAATACCAAAAGGTTCAGTATTAGATAACGCTAGTTACCACATTGAGAAGGTGCCAAACCCATCTTGGAGAAAACAAGAGATCATTGAATGGCTAACAGGCAAAAATATTAATTTTTCTCAAAAATCAGTCAAACCAGAACTTCTACAAATTGTAAAATTGAATAAGCCTCCTGCTTCATATGCAGTGTACGAACACAACCCACTTTAGAGAACTAGCCGCGCTGAGCACAAAGTGGCAACAGCGCTTGGTAGTCCGATAGTCCTATCCCACTCCTATCCTTGTAGGTAGTCTTCGTCGTCGCCTTATTGATTTGTTATTGTTGTTTCTGACATCTCCGCATGGTTTTAGCAGTCAAAACACGTGACAAAGTTTTTCGATCTGTTATGTTATAATAATGAGAAAATTATAATAATTGTAGTGTAACCTTGCAGTCATATTTTAATAATCTGGAGAACAATTCATCCGAAGATACGGTAAGTGTTTATTATTTGATGTTAATAAAGAATTATTTGTAGGTTACATTTTTCAATTGCAAAAAGTTCTAGCAAATAATTACTGAAAATTTATTTTAGATGCCTCGAAGGTGTTCAATTCCTGGATGCAATTCAAATTATGATTCCGTCTTGAAGGGGTCAAATAAATGTGAATCGACATTTGCTTTTCCTAAAGATAAAAACAAATGTGAAAAATTGTTGAAAGCTATTCCAAGGAAAGACTGGACTCCCACAAAGTGTAGTGTAGTATGTGCCAAACATTTTCATGACTCAGACATTATTAGGTATCATGAATTTACTTTGCCATCGGGTGAAAACAAAAAAATTCTATTAAAATACCCAAAGTTGAGTGAAAGTGCAATTCCAAGACAATTTGACAACTTACCTTTGATGATCTGGCAAACAATTTTAAAACGAAGTTGGAAATTCAATCCTGGGAAGCAAAAATTGTAACAAAAAATAATAGTCGTAAGTTATATTTTTACAATTTAGATATAGATCAATATGTGACAGTTATGGCGACAATTGCAATTGAAGATAATTTAATGGTTAAGGTTTACCTCAAAGACAATCAACTTGCATACAACGATCTTAAATGGATTTTACCATGGGATGTAAAGTTGCAAAGGTGGTCTCAACTTTCCAATCTATTATCTCGTTATGAAACAAATACTGTTAATAAAGAAGTAAATGTAATAGAGATGCTTAAAGAAGGATTGAAAATTATCTCTGATACATATCTAAAATGTGAAAACAATTATGATGAAAGTAATACATTTTTGTATAGTAAACATTTAGAGATAATAATAGATCAGTTGTATCAGATTGTGTCAAACAAAAATAAGTATCGACCATCAACAATTATAATGGCATTTATATTATATTCACAATCGCCCACCTGTTATAATGTTATTAGAGATTTCTTTGTCCTTACTCATAAAAGGTATTTGCAGAGTATTTCTTCCTCTTTAGCAGTGTCGCCCAAAGAAGAGAATAACAATAAAAATTATTTATTGAATATTGTAAAGTCACTAACCGAGACTGAAAAGGTTGTTGCATTAATTATTGATGAAATATATATCACGTCTCGAATGGATTATAGATCTCAAAATATTTTGGGTTCTGCTGAAAATAATGTCCTAGGCAGTGATTGCGAGTTTGCAAGAACAATTGTTACTTTTATGATAAGCTCAACATTTGGTAATATGAATGAGGTTGTAAAGCTCTGGCCAGTTAATAATGTCAAAGGTAGCGAGTTAACAAAAATGACTACAGAAGTAATTAATTTTGTTCAAGACTGTGGCTTTGAAATAATTTGTATTATAACTGACAATCACTCAATTAATAGAACAATGTTCAAAACTATATCCGATAATGGATTATGGTTTTCTAATCCAAAAAATCAAGAAAATTAATTTTTCTTTTATTTGATTTTGTTCATATTTTCAAAAATATTTGGAAAAATTGGATGAATTTAAAAAATTTACATAATACTTTTGTTTTTTGTGATTTTGAACAAATTAATGAAGGAACTTTGAAATATGCGAAGTTTCAAGACTTACGAAATGTTTATGAGTCTGAGAAAACTTCGCTTATAAAACAAGCCTTCAAATTGAATTATAAATCTCTGTACCCTTCCACTCTGGAGAGGCAAAAAGTCCAGTTGGCAGACAATGTATTTCATCAGTCCACAATATCATGCTTGATGAGTACTCCAGAGTGTAAGGATACAGGGGACTTGTTGCAAATTATTAGACGTTGGTGGGATTTGGTTAACAACCGAAGTACGCTTAAAGGTATTATGAAAAGAAATGAATGGTGCAAACCATTTGAAAATGTATCAGATCCAAGGATTAGCTTTTTAAAAAAGTTTGTAGATTGGTTAGATAGATGGAAAAATATAGAAAATAATAATGGACATTTATCTAATGAAACTTTTCAAGTCATTAGGCAGAGTACTTTTGTTATAAAAGAAATTATAGAATATTCATTCAAACATTATCCAATTAAATATCTATTACCTGGCAAGTTTCCAAGTGAAAATTTGGAGAAGAGGTTTGGAAAGTATCGACTATTATCAGGCTGTAATTATAATGTATCATTAGATGATGTCATAAATGCGGAAAAAAAGATACGTGTAAAACATATTTTTAAAAATAATAATATAAATCAATACTTTACACTTTCTGATATAAAGTCACAGTTTTCATTAATATCTGAAAATGATATTAAGGAGTCCTTTCAGAGCATTGAGAGTAATAATACATCCAGTGATTCATTGTTAAAACAATTTATTCATATATTAAAAACCGACTATTTAACATCATCAGAAATTGACGAGTCCTCAAAGATTTATGTTTGTGGGTATGCCAGTTACACGATTTCAAAAAAGTTAAATGGATGTAAATCTTGTATTTCATCGATAACATCAAATAAAGGTGGTCAAACCTCAAATCAGTATTTTGATTATCTTCAGAGAAATGGGTTATCAGTAGCTTCTGATTTTGTCAACCATATTTTTTTTCACATATCCTCAATTCTTCAATATATCATTAGCAATAAAGAATGTGAATCATATTTTCTGAAATGTAATCAGCAAAAATATATTTTATCAAAATTAACTATTGAAAGTATAAAGTTTGATTACTATTATGGATATTTCCAAAATATTTGCTCAGAATGCAACAAAAATTGTTCTAGACTGCTTCATATGATTTGTTCTGTGTTTAGCAATGTATTTTTAAATAATTATGTTAAACTTAATAATAACGAAAATATAGAAAAACAAAAAAACAAAAAGAGAGAAGCTGAAAGCAGCCGAAACTCTCAAAAGAAAAGGAAATTAAACACTTTTAGCAGTTAGATTTATGAATATGTTTTGTTATTTTTTTACCTTAATTAAAATAGTTGTCTTTTGATAGTAGCAAAACCTCTGCTAAATATGAATAAAAAATATTGAACAGTCTTAAAGTAATAAAGAAAAACGAGTTTTATTTTAATAACTTCAACACCCTGTGTATCAAAAACGGGCGACATTAGACCCAACATTACCTATATAATTTTTCATGATTTTATGAGAGCTCTTTCCTGTAAAGCGTTGTAAGTGTCATTTGGAAACACCCTGTATAAAATAGTTCAAAATATTAATTTTAAACCATTTTGTACACCATGTCTTTATTACATATTTATTTACGGAAATATTTCAGCAGAATGTGATACAATTTATGTAGATTTGCACCCTATATTTAACTTTCGTAGGAATTTCTTTGTAACGAGTTTAAATGAAGCGCCAGCCATCAAGCTAGAAACCGGACCACTCTTATCAGCTGATCCAGTGTTGCCACATGTGTCAGCGCGGCTAGTTCTCTAAAGTGGGTTGTGGTACGAACTAGCAAAAAACGTGATATTGACGTAGTGCGACTTCCCTCATATCACTGCCAATTAACTTCGATAGAACTGATATGGCCACAAGTGAAAAGTTTTATAGGTCGACATAATACTACATCCAAACTAAAAGACGACATTGTTTAGACCGCATTTTTGTATTACTATTTTTATTTCCGCTTTATATTTATCAAAAGCGTTGGGAGTCTCTTTGATAAAAGCCGCCTCTGAGATAAGACACTATAGTTGTGAACAAACGACTTCAAAACATAAAAAATCGAAATTGTTTATCGCATTTTTTGTATTTCTATTTTTATTTATCATAGTCGCCGCCTTGAGTATTTTTGAGAATATTCGAGATCGAGGTTTAGGACTATAAAAGTGACGATCGTGCATAAACAATCACCAAGTAGTAATGAGTAGTCAGCTTTGAGAGCGAAAGCAGAGAAGTCGAGTATACAAGCGAAGCGAAGTTTTGAGCAGAGCTATCGGGCCGGAGTCACTTCACTGTGCAAATTTAACATATTAGAAACTCCCCATACCCTAATTAGGAAAGCATTTGATTCCATATTTGATAAATATCCACAATTTCCCCTCGCATATACAGACACATCCTAAACCACTGATGACGTAGACACAGCAGTGAACATACAAAACAGTACACTACAATTCAAGTTACCTTAAATAAGCAATTTCTGCAACTATACGCCATTCTACAAGCACTTACATATAAACAAAAAATACTCTCTAGATATGTATTTCCAAACAGAAATACTATTTTTAAAAAGATATTTTATTTAATTACTACAAAGAGAGATGTTATTCTCGGAGTGGTTATACAAAAACTGATTTACAATTTTAGTGCTGCCAGATGGTTTTTTGCTTGAGCGGTAGATGGCACCATTAAAAAACGGTAGAAAGCGGTAGATTGTTCATAATTCAAATTTTCATCAGAATTCGAAAAGAATAGTGTGAAAACTTGCAATAACTTAAAAACATAACATACAAAAATCATTTATTTTCAAAATAAAACTGAACAAAAAAATGCTTACAAAATAAAAAGGTAATTCTAATTTTAATAAATAGGAACAAAAAATACGTTTATTCAGAATCTGAACTACTACTAAGATTTATGTTGTCTTTTTTTTATAATATATTTCTTTATTGTGAAAACTTTAATTAGAGATGAATTAAGATTAATACTGAAACAAGCATCTCCTGATAAATAAGCTTTGGTATGTAATAATCCACTAATAGAAGATGTAGATAAAGAGTTCCTCTGCTTTGTCTTTAAAAGATTAACTTGGGAAAATATTCTTTCCAAATTTGCGGATGAATGAGGAAGAGATAAAAGGGCGCCCACAAGTTTTCCTAAATTGGGAAAATATAGTTTATTATGACATGTCTTATTATTTATTATTTTGTTTCAAAAAGACTCAAAATCCTCTACATTATCAAATTATCAAAGTATTGATTTACCCACAAAAAAAGTAAAATTTTTACGTTTTCCATCAACAACAACACGAAAAAACGGTTTTTAGAAAAAAAATCCTGTGTGTATGTCGTCGTCGGCCACTTTTTCTTACATGTCTTGTTAGCATGATACAGCCTCCGGAGTGCAATAAGTCACCAATTTCATGATTGAATATTGTTAAGGACATGTCACAGATGAACCCTATTGATTTTCAGCTCACCAGAGCCAGTACAACGGGTGCTATGGTACTTGAAGTACCACATTTTTGTCAGTTTAGGAGAATTTTCAGTTTGTTAGCACGATACAGCCTCCAGAGAGTATCCGATTGATCAATTTTATGATTGAATATTGTTCAAGGTGTCTCACAAATGTACCCTATTGATTTTCAGCTGACTATAGCGAGTACAGCGGGTCCTATAAATCCAGATATACTGCATTTTTGGTTACTTTTGGAGAAATTTCGGTTTGTTAACACGATGCATCCCCCGAAGTGTATACAAGTGACAATTTTATGATAGAATGTTAATCAAGGCATCTCATAGATGCGGAAAAGTTAGTTTTAATCTTTAAAACCGTTTATTTGTAATTACATCTCGTACAATAAAAAGTCTAGAAAGGTTTTGTAAAGCATGCTCATACTGTTATGCAGTTTATGGATTCGAGGCGACGTTGATTGCATTTCCTTGTTCATGTTATTAAAAAGTGGAAGCACATGATCTAAGAACAGGTAAAAGGAAAAAGTAAGAGGCTCCCTTAATTTTTGGAGAATATCACTGGAACCAACAATCTATCGTTCACCGTACAATCTGTGAAAAATAAAATTAGAGCATTATACTGCTCAATCAGTCGTTGAACCACAATATGTAGTGACAACCATCTTGTCTGACATGGGTGTAAAATTGTATGCACCTTTGTTTGAGCAAATATTTGAAACTCTTTAAAAGTTTCAATGCGTTTTGGAAAAATAATTAAATACTTCACGCGCAAGATCTTCAATGCCTTTTGGTAATTTGGCGCAGGCGTAGGATGCCCATAGTGCAAAACTATGACATATACATTTGAATACGTGGAGATGTGGAATATCATGCTGTAAATGTGTTACCAGAGAATTATTTTTTCCAAACATAACATTGGCTCCATCAGAAGCAAAATCAATCATGTTGGTTTTGTATGGTATTTCATATTGTTGGAGCACTTCACTATAGCCGTATAAAGATCAACCGCCTTGGCATCTTTCATTGGTATTAAGGCCAAAAATGTATCATTCACCCTAAAAAAGGAATTTTTTAATAGCACATACAATACAATGCATTCAATTAGATACCAACCTGCCGATATAAAAATATCTCACCACAAGTGAGAGGTGTTTTGTGTATCCCCTGTCCGTAGATTCATCCACTATTAGTGAAAAATCTGTCTTTTTCAAAATTTCGCAAACGGTAATCAAATTCTTTCGGCCAATAACATTTGTTATTATCGCAGTGGTTTTTGTTCTTTTGCATTTAATATTATCAGCTATATCAGGATGAAGTTTAGAAATTCTACTAATCAATTGTGGCAAATGTTCAGTAACAGTAAATGGTAAATTATGTTCCGCTACGAAAGCTCCTAACATTATATCTGCCTTTTTTTAGCAATTTCTAAAGTATTAGAACTTTTCATAGATGGCATGTTACTTAGTTTCATTTGTTTCATCTGAGGTGCAGACAATTTTTGAAGACTATCTAGCCAGGGGCCTTCTTAATTGCAATTTTCCAGACTTTATGTTTATATACTTATCAGATACTTTACAATATGCTTCGTAAACATTTTTATGACTTGGAGCTAGCCAATCGCGAAGTTCTGTATCCCTTTCCCATTCAACATTGTATTTTTGATCGTACTTTTTTCTTTTGGGTGCGAGTCGAACTTGTACTTTCTTTGTCCGTTGCTTCGTCTGAACTAGATGTTGGACTTAAAATAAAAGCAGTAATGAAGGTATATCTTATAAAACTAAAAATGTTCTTACCACATTTCAAATTATATGCTAAATAAAAACGATCAAGAACACACAAAAACTTCTCACACTTAAGCACTGCTATATGAATGTTACAAGAGGTGAAATGTGTAATCTGGAAAGCGGTAAAGTCCGCATGTTACGCGCCATCTAGGAAGATATATTTTTAATAGTGAACGTTCCGAACCAGAAGTTGCAGTTTTCATTTCAACAGACGTATTACGAATATATTGTACATATTAATTTGGTTAGTCTATGCATTGAACGATATTCAAAAAATTACAAGAAAAAGACGGTAGAATATAGTGGCTAAGCGGGAGAGCGGTATTTCATCGGAGAAAACGGCAGATCTACCGTTTAAACGGTAGGTCTGGCAGCACTTTACAAATATAAAGCAACTAAAGAATTATGATAACAAGTATACATGAATTCTAACTAATGATATATGATACGGTGCAGGTGCAGCGAATTATGACCTCGTAACTCTTCCGTCCTTAAGAGGCGAAAATAACGAAGTGATTTTCGCGAACTGTCTCCAAGGGAATTTCTTCGATGATTTTGACTTTTTCTTTCTTGATTTTTGATTTTTCGCGTCTTCGTCTAATTACGTAGAAGGTTACGACGATACATCCAATGATTAAGATTGTTGGAAATATTGATAGGATTCGGATTTCGTGTGTATTATGCTGTTCTTCTATCGGTGTTAGTTGATTTGCGATTCTGTGGATTTCGTATAACTCATCGAATTTTATTTCTGACATATTCGGCGTTTGATAGTTTCTTCTAATCTTAATTTGTTCTAATTCGATCTTTGGCAAAAATAATTGCTTGCCTTCGCTAATTCCTTTGACTCTGGAGAATTTTAATTCTTTCGAGGAGATTTCGCATCCTTCTGGTATGTTAATAAGGGTTGGTTTTGCTACTTCGAATATTCTGTTGTTTCGGCAGTTTGATTTCATTTCTACTTGTTTTCCAGGGATTATTAGAACTTCGTTAGCTGTTATCTGCTCGATTAAGGGATTTTGGATATGGACTTCGGTGGCGTAGCAGCTATCTGGTAGTTTTCCGCTTCTTATCAGTTCGTCGGATTGATTCTTGGGTAAAATAGTAAATTTCCTCCAGTTTTTCGCATTCTTGGTTTGCAACCTGGACGTCTTCTTCGTTACGTGCCAAGTAAGGGTGTGAAGGGACAAATATTTTATTAGCTTCGATAATAGGGTAAATATGGTAAAATGCTAAGGATTTAGTTTTCAGAATATGAATATGGACAGCAAAGATGAGTTTTGATTCAGTAAAGGTTACTTTCGTTCCAAGGAAGGTGTAGTATGTTAAGACATTCTTGAATTTGGGAATTTGATTTTTATCATAAATGCTATGCAGATGTTCTATCATGTCAAGAATTTCTCTACTTGATATCATGGACGGGTGAGGAATATTCAGTTTTGAAAATAGCAAGACGTTCTCAAGATTTTCTACCAATAATATTAAATTTTGACAATCGTGATTGCTTTGACTAATTGTTTCTTGAAAAGTTATATATTTGCTTAGAGAATCTATTTGATTCAATATTGCGGCTTCAAATTTTACTAGATTATTTTTGAGAAGTTTTTGATTTTGTAAAAGAACTGTTATTGATTGATTATAATGATCGATTAGTTTCTTAAATAAAGTGGTATGTAGATTAACTTCGGTAATGATATTTTTCTGATTTGTTTGCAGTAACCTAATAGCATTATCGTATCGAATGCCATAGTCTGAATCTAGGTTTCCAAACAACCATTTATTGAATTTTCCCATACCATTGATTAGACCTCTTTTTGAACGCATATGGGAATATAAATTGTCGAATTTACGTTCTAACGAATTAATAAGAAACTGTACGTACTAAAATATTTTCGCTAAGACCCTGATATGAAATGGGATTTGAAATATTAGTATATAGAATTAATTTTCTTACTGTTAAAAAGTGTGTTTTAACGATATTTATTTGATTAACCACTTCTCTTACATCTAAGTAATGAATAAAAGTATGTTTTGAGTAAATTAACCTAGCTTTACTTAAATCTATCGGAAAAATAAGATTTTCTAAGGGCGTTACAGTTATTCCTTCCGTGAAACAATTAATACTGACTATGCCTAGGACCAAGTAAATCGGGATGGCTACCGTTTTCATCTTTTCGATGCTGGCCCTGTAAAATATTTGAATTAGGTTTCGGTTTTCTAACGATGCTTTTATGATAAGTTCCTTTCTTAGTTTTTAAAACTACGTTATCATCTCCAACTATTTCGGTTTTTGTGAATTTGGGAATTTTTTATCTCGATGTTTCGTTCGAACATAAGCTATATGTTGGTTGGAAAAATCTGGCGGTTCATCGCGTTTCTCGTTAGTTTTGTTTATATTCCGTTCTTTCACTTTTTCATTCCGTTCTTCTATCATTTCATATAGTTGTTTACTGATATTTTTGCGGCTTTGAACATAGTAAGAAAGAACAAGATGATCGTCTAGATCGAAGGGGTCTGGACTACCAATATGCCCATTAATGGTTTCAAATGGGGTAAATTTGGTAACAGAATGTATGGAGTTGTTATAGCTTAAAATCGAATACTTCATTAGTTGAATAGGGGTTAGTTCCGGGTTTTGCTCTCGCAGGCATCTAAAATGCTCAATGAGGCTCGAATGGAATCTTTCTACAGGTGAATTTGAGTTGCTATTTTTACCTGTTGTGAAATGTAGTTCGATTCCGTGTAATTTACAAAAGTCTTCTAGATCTTTGTTTTTAAATTCGCTACCACAGTCGGCTGTAATTTTATAAGGTAACCCGTGATGAGTTACAAAATTAAGAAGGGTGTCTACTACTGATAATCTGGTAACGGTTTCGATCGGATAGGCTTGGCCGTATCGAGAGAAAGAATCAATTATTGTGAGGAAAGGGGTATTTGAGATTCGAAAAACCTCGATGTGAATGTGTTCAAATAGTTTAGAAGCTGTTGGGGTGAGATTAAATTTGATGACGAGTGGATTTCGGTCGTACTTATTTTTTAAACAAGTTTTGCAACTATTAACAAATTCCTCTATGTCCTCAGACATTTTGGGCCAATAGTAATTTTTTGTATGAGACATTTTTAACTCATTGATTCCTCTATGAGCCTTTTTGTAAACGTGGTAATACTCTAATTTTTCGCATTGCTCTTCTGACGTTACTAAATCTTTAAGAAATTTTGTACAGTGAATTAATTTAAAAGCTGAATTTTTAAAGAATTTTTGCAAGGTTTTAACAAAAATTTCGGGTAAATTAGTTTGTCTAAAGTATAAAGCATACGTAATTCTAGGATTTAAAAAATCTTTGGCGAAAGTGAATATATTATATTCTGGATTTCTAGAGGGAAGAGTGACATTGAATCTAGTGTTATCGAATATTTTCTCTTGTTTGCAAATGTATAATTTTCTCGTTTTGGTTAAGATTATTATCGTTACTAATTCTTTGTATGATGCTGCTTCTCAATAATTGCAACATATTCCCGAATTCTATCAAATTTTCATTTTTATGCGGCCTGTTTCGCGTGAGCTCTTGCGTTAAACATTCTAAATTCCGTTTGTCCGAAAAAAATTGCCTAAGCGCACCTTTTAACAGTTCCCAACTATTCAACTCTACTCTATTCCCGACCATTAGTTCGGCTTTTCCGACAAGCTTACCCTGAATGCATTCAAGAATATGATCGCTCACATCTTTATCATTATAATCCTTATACGTCGCGATTAGGTTATCGCAAAGAAAAATAAATTTGTTGAGAGTATTCGTATCCCCATCATAAAGTTTGATATTTGAAATTTTTGACTTAAACAACTCCCAGTTGATATGACGAGGTTCTAATTGACCGATTGGCATTTTAACTTTACTATTATTACTTTCACTGCTGATATTCAAACTCTTAAGAGATTCTACTATGGAATTAGTATCAATCATAAAGGTTTTAATTAATTACTAATAAAATTGTCTTAACAACTATCCTTCCCGAATTAATGAAAATAAGGAAAAGGCAAAAAGGAAACTTAGCACTTACCTCGATGATTTTCTGGCTAGTTGTACCTTCCACGAGTTTTTGTCCACCACGTAACTGTACCACAGAAAGGACGATTTCCACAGGAGGGATGATTTGCACTGGTTCCACTGAAGGGATGGGCTCCACTGAAGGGATGTAAGTTCGTATTTTGTAAACACGTTAGGACAACACGCGTTATCCTACTGACTGCGCCAGATATGTATTTCCAAACAGAAATACTATTTTTAAAAAGATATTTTATTTAATTACTACAAAGAGAGATGTTATTCTCGGAGTGGTTATACAAAAACTGATTTACAAATATAAAGCAACTAAAGAACTATGATAACAAGTATACATGAATTCTAACTAATGATATATGATACGGTGCAGGTGCAGCGAATTATGTCCTCGTAACACTCTCACAATAACAAACTCTCAACTCATTCCATATAACCAATCAACTTTATTCCACACATCCTATAGCGCTCCAAATTAAAGTCGAATTATCACGGTTGCAACATTCCAATAGCTTTGTGGAAATACTTTGGGTTCCTTCTCATACTGGCCTTCAAGGAAGCGAAGAAGCCGAGCACAAAGCACGACAAGGAGTCATTAGTGAAACCGCTAAGGAAGTGCAGACGGTAGTGTACAACGGACATAAAACCGCTACTTATATCAAAAGTGCAGAAAATGTGGCAAA
The DNA here is from genome assembly GCA_963921935.1 of Galeruca laticollis. Taxonomy (NCBI): domain Eukaryota; kingdom Metazoa; phylum Arthropoda; class Insecta; order Coleoptera; family Chrysomelidae; genus Galeruca; species Galeruca laticollis. Next base: position 243,525,472 of record OY998177.1, on the reverse strand, counting down.
TCGAGTGGCAAACATCCCAATAGAAACTACAGGACGTGAAACCGGAAGTGAAACCTCGTCGCAGTCAATAAATGAAAGATCGCTTCAAGTTAAACTGACTAGGTTACGTATAGGCCACACCAAACTTACTCATAGCTATTTAATTATTAAAAATGCAGGTAATCTATTTGTATTAAATCATTGTGTAAGTTTGAATGCAGTTAATAGATAATTAGTAAAACGTTGCAATTTTAACCAGTCGAGCGTAGCGTGCGGCTGCACGGCGCGCTATAGCACATAGATGCTGATACTCGCTTAATATTTCATGTACAACGTATTCAACGCAGAATGAGTGAAAACCAGTTAACAATTGTAGAATCTCCCGATACAGACGTTTTTTTATTACTACTATTTCATTTTGCAAGTTTCGAAAATAGACCTCAGCTATGGTTTTTCACGGGAAAAATATCCGTACGCACTGATTTCAGAAGGTATATACCTATTCAAAGTTTAGCACAAAAATTAGGAAAAAATATCTGTTCGTCGTTGTTAGCTGCACACGCTCTAACAGGCTGTGATACTAATTCATCGTTATTTTACATACGCAAGATCAAGGTGGATGCAGCATTACGACTTATGTCAGACGAAGAATTGACTAATTTAGCTACAATAACCGACTTAGACATACATGTTGCTCAAGAAGTCGTCAGTACATTCACATCCTATTTGTACGATCCAAAGAAAAAGTCAAAAGGTACACGTAACGATATAAATTCAGTAAGATATCATTTAACTATCGAAAAGAACTCTGAAATCGCAAGACTTCCTCCATCTGAACCCGCGATGCATAAACACATTTTAAGAGCTCCTTGGCAAATCAATGAGTGGAAACAAGCAATCGAACCTCTTAATCATTTCCAAAGATGTGAAAAAGTTTGGCTTAGTGGTAGAAACAGATAGATTGAGTTTCGATTATTACGATGGACCCACTGCTATGGAAATACTACAACAGTACTTTTGTTCGTGCACTGGCAAAAATGCTTGGGAAACTGACGTTTGCCCTTGTAGACAATCTAATTTGAAATGCTGTGATGTTTGTAGTTGTGATGATACATGTGTAAATAAAGAAGTTATTGTAAATACAGATGAAATAAATGAAGATGTTTAAGATATTTTAATGATTTTTATTTTAATTGATATATTAAAACCGTATTTCGGACGCATGTAAAGTTCCGGCTCGAATAGTCGCTGCTCGTGCTATAGCGCGCCGTGCAGCCGCACGCGACGCTCGACTTTGAAATAGCATATCTTTTTTTCTTTTCAATATTTAGATCTGAAACTTTCCCAAAAACTTCTTTAGGTATTGCATTTTAATACTGGATAATTAGTTTTTGGAAATTCGAAACTTCGTAACACAATTTTTGCATTTGTACGACAAAACTCGGAACACGTAAAAGTAAACAATTGTAAATTTACTGTTCAAGTATTAATTGTCGCAGAATTTTCGGAGTAGGCTTGTTGTTTAGATCTTTAGATACGCAATAGTCATAAAAAATTTCTTAATGATACATTAATAAATGTGGAAGATATAGCGAGATGAACACAGAAAAACAACAAATTCAATTGTCTCAATTTTATGCGAAATTGCGCCGTTTTTTTCCATGTTCCCACAATTTTATCGAAAAAATAATTTCATGTTCGTATTCAGCGACCCCGAAAACATAAGGTAAAAGTAGTTTTAGCGATTAGTACTTCAGTGGTCACTGTAAGGTCAATTTGGGGGTGCGTCGATAATTACCTCAGTGATAGATGCGACTTGCTTGTAAATAAAGAAAAAGAAATGAGAGAATTAAAAGCAATTATTAATTTTTTCATCTTTATCCACATTCCTTGATATTTCACGTGCAACAACCCTCCTCATTTACAAACCTTTAGCGCGAATATCACGGTCAGTGAATTCAATTGTGACACATATTTATTTTAGTTGCTTCGCTACATGGAATCCCAGTCTAAATATATCCGGTTCTAATTATATATCGAATCAAACATGTTTCAAACGAATGCGGGATATTTGTTTTGCCGAATATTTTTATATTTCAAATTTTTCCAGATATTATTAGGTTACTACCGTATTTTATGTGATTCTATTTGAATTTGTTTTAATGCGTATCAAATAGGATTTACAAAGAGTACTTTAAACATAAAATATTCGGTGAAATATAAATGACAAACTTCACGAGGTATAACCAAAAAGAAATGGAAACTTTGAAATGTGTCTAACGCTATTTTCTAAACTGTCAAATATACCGTTTTACTAAAGAAGTAATTTGTCTGATGAAGAGAATAACGGCAATCGCGTATTGATGACAAACTCTCCAGAACAGTAAAAAATGGTACTAACATCGCCAATAAGACACCTGAGGTTAGATGCAAAATATCTGAGTTGACCAATGGCGTGGAACCTTTAAGAACCACAGCCAAATCAACCAGTGTTAAAAAATCTAGTAACAATATTTCGATGACAAAAAAAATTACAATGCCCCCATTAAGTATGGAAATAACCCCAATGTTTTGCAGTCAAATTCAAAATTGGGAGAGAATGAAGACGTAGAAGAAAAAAATGGGTCAGAAGTCGTAGTAACTGAAGAATCAATAAACGGCAATTCCCTTTCTAAAAATAATTCTAGAGTTAACAACTTCATACATTTCATTTTCGATTAAAGTTTTTCAGAAAGGGGATGAAACTCAACAAGGACAAAAGGACACGTCTAAAAATGATATAGATAACAAGGAGTATATATTAACAAAGTGATCCAGACCAATGATCTATCGACATCACCCAAACTTTCCAACACCGCAATATCTTCACCCAATTCAATAGCAAATAACATCAATTCAAATTACTTATCAAGCCGATCAAGTGAGAGAGACAATAATAGAATCCGAGATTATTCGGACAATGATAGTGGTTGCGAAAGAGCTCCTAACAATTACTCCACAATCAGATCCTTAGAGCGTCTTCCCCAAAAATCTTTGGGTCTCAATGGACATAAGTGTTCACTGTATCGGATTTCAAAATTTCTAAGGGTTTGACCCAAATAGACAGCATTACATTCTGGACATTTTAGTTTATATATACCTGATTTCTCTAATTTTGGTATTTTTGTTTTTACTGTAACAATTTTATACTGACGTTACTTTCTGTTTTAAAAGAAATTGTTGTATTTGTTGCTAAAAATATTATCTTTGAAATATTATAAGAATTATTTCCTGTATATGTGATGGTTTTATAAGATTTTATTTCTTTAGTTTGTTTAGGAAATATTAGTTGTAATGCCACTTTTTCCTCGTTTTTATTACTTAATTTATTAATCACATTTAATGGATAACCGTTAGATGTTGCCATTTGTTTAATTGTATTAATATCTCTATCAAAATTACATTTGTTCATAGGAATTGAAAATGCTCTATGTATCATTGAATTATATGCCGATAGTTTATGTGACATGGGGTGATTGGTAAATTGAATAATCAAGTACATTATTAACCCTTTGAATTTTTAAATCAAGAAAATTGATTGAGCTATTTTCTTCAACGTCTAATGTAAATTTAATTTTTGGGTGTAAATTATTAATGTCGTTGAAAAATATATCTAATTGTCGTTCACTACCTATAAAAAAAGCTAATATGTCATCTACATATCTATACCAAAATAAAACATTTTTTGAAATATGACTTTCAAAGATTTTTCTTTCCAAACTGTCCATAAAAATGTCTGGCAAAATTGGTGAAATAGGCCTTCCCATTGGTAAACCTTCATTTTGAATATACATCTTATTGTCAAAAGTGAAATAATTCTGATTAATGCATACATCAAATAAATTAAGTATATCTGATATTATTCTTGGATTAATATTTTTATCTTCTAGTAATTTTCTTACAAGTATTAGGCATTCTTTAGGAGGAATTTTAGTAAACATATTAGTAACATCGAACGAAATGAGTTTATAGTTATCTTGCAAGTGGATTGCTTTCAACTTTTTGATTAGTTCTATTGAATTTCTAATTGAGTACTGAGATTCATATCCGTTACTATTGAGTATATTGTTGAGTCTCTTTGCCAATATATTATTAGGAGCATTAACATAAGAAACTACAGGTCTAATTGGTTTCGTTATTTTATGTAATTTAACGGTTCCATATAATTGTGGACAATGAGGATTCTTATGTATGATAGACCTCTTTTCGTAATCACTTAAAAGATAATTTGAATTATTAACAATATCCCTTACATTATTAGAAAACTTTTTTGTTGGGTCTGCTTTAAGAACTTTTACATCGCTAGATTCTATAAAGTTATATATTTTGGAATTGTAATTTTCAGTCGTCAAAATGACAGTTCTGTTCCCCTTATCAGATTTTGTAACTGTTATTATCTTCTATCTTCTTTTTTATTGCATTTAAAACTGTAATGTAATTTTTTGTTTGACGTTTAACTTTTGAAGGTTCAATATTTTTGATCAAATTGGCAATTTTTAATTTCTCATAAAGAAAATTATTTGAATTAGATTTTAAAGATATTTCTGACTCTGTAGCTATAATTTGTTTTATATTATTCGTAAATTTTGGTGGTGTGCTGTACTTTAAACCTTTATTTAAAAATTATATTTCACTATCTGTAAAATTAGTGTCTGAAAGGTTTTCAAATCGTGGTGCAAAGTGTGTTGGTATGTAGGTACTTACTAATCAAAAAGTTGAAAGCAATCCACTTGCAAGATAACTATAAACTCATTTCGTTCGATGTAACTAATATGTTTACTAAAATTCCTCCTAAAGAATGCCTAATACATGTGAAAAAATTACTAGAAGATAAAAATATTAATCCAGGACTAATATCAGATATACTTAATTTATTTGATGTATGCATTAATCAGAATTATTTCACTTTTGACAATAAGATATATATTCAAAATGAAGGTTTACCAATGGGAAGCCCTATTTCACCTATTTTAGCTAACATTTTTATGGACAATTTAGAAAGAAAGATCTTTGAAAGTAATATTTCGAAAAATATTTTATTTTGGTATAGATATGTAGATGACATATTAGCTTGTGTTATGGGTAGTGAACGACAATTAGATGTATTTTTCAACCACATCAATAATTTACACCCAAAAATTAAATTTACATTAGAAATTGAAGAAAATAGCTCAATCAATTTTCTTGATTTAAAAATTCAAAGAGTTAATAATGTACTTGATTATTCAATTTACCGAAAACCAACACAAACTGATGTGACAATTCCATTCAATTCCAATCCCCCTATGTCACACAGACTGGCGGCATATAGTTCAATGATACATAGAGCTTTTTCAGTTCCTATGAACAAATGTAATTTTGATAGAGAGATTAATACAATTAGACAAATAGCAAGATCCAACGGTTATCCATTAAATATGATAAATAAGCTAATTAGTAAAAAAGAGGAAAAAGTGGCATTACAACTAATATTTCCTAAACAAGCTGATGAAATAAAAACTTATAAAACCATCACATATGCTGGAAGTATTTCTAATAATATTTCAAAGATAATATCTTCAGCAACTAATACAACAATTTCTTTTAAAACAGAAAGTAACGTTAGTACACAATTGTTAAATGTAAAAACAAAAATACCACTATTAAAGAAGTCAGGTATATATAAACTCAAATGTCCAGAATGTAATGCTGTCTATTTGGGTCAGACCCTTAGGAATTTTGAAATCCGATACTGTGAACACTTACGAGCATACAGGTTAAAACAACCAGATAAATCCCACTACGCAAAACATTCATTTGACACCAATCATTCATTGACACCTAACACAAAACTAGAAGTGCTGCATATTTGTGAAAAGAAACAAGTACTGGATTTTCTTGAAGAATTGGAAATTAGAAGACATTTAAGAAACCCACAATATGAAGTTGTCAATGAACAGTTAAATCTAGGTAATTCTCCACTAATAAACTGTCTTCTTAATTGATAATTGTAAAGATCAGCAGATATTGTTTTCCTGGTTTTCTATATCATTGCACAGTTATACTAATCTCAATTGGAAAAATGATATCCAGGATATCACCATAGGGCTAATAATATCTAAGCTTCAATATTTGTAATATCACATCTTCTTCTTTTTTCTATAAACATATATTAAGTCAATCACAAGTTAGGTCACTTCTTGGTCTAGCCAAAAATAGCTACTAAACATCAGGTAGGCATCAAATAAAATGTAACTTCTGTCATTCTGACGATGATATTGATTTATCGAAACAATTGTCAATTTTTTAGAATTTTCAATAACTTTTATCATATTGTGGAATTAACTAGAAACCGTGAGTTTCATTTAAAACACTAATATGAGCAGATTCCACGAAGTAAGGGTCGAGACAGTTAATTTCTTCTTTTCTGTTTATTTTAAACGTATTTGTTTAGGATATTGTTTTTTTTGTGTTTCGTCATTTCAATAAAATGAAAAAAATCATTAAAAATTGTTTTTCTGTTACTTGTAATGCAATATGTCATATGTAAAGGCATTTTGCTTTAATATTTCACTGAACAGAACATCGAGTTCTTGTACTAATACTTAATTGAAAGAATACACTGTAGATAAATAATCACAATTTTAAATTCAAAATTTGACTTCGAAATCAGTTTTTCTGCTCTTCTGAAATATTACGTCTTTGCGACATATTGCAGTGTCACCGACGAAAATCGAACTTTTACCAAATATTTTTTATTCAATTTTATTTATTTAGTACAAAAATATATTTGTAGTAAATATTCTTCTTTGGAATCATGGTATACTATATAACCGAAATCTAAAATGAATCACCAGTAAAATAAATTCGCTAAGAAAAAATAAATTTTCGAAAATTTATTTTATGCGTTTTTTCATGGAGAGTTGTTCACATTACTAAAAATCTTAAGAAAAATTATCAAGAACACTCTGATTTTCATTTTTTACGTACTTCTCAATCATCTCAACCTAATTTATAATGAGATTCAGACAACCCCTTCAAACCGCAGAAGTTGCCTGCTTGAATTTTCCCAAGAGAAGGCTCCAATTACACCAACTACCAGAGCCCTCTAAGGATACAATAGCTAATTTACTTTTCTTTAAAAAATAGAAATGATTGTTTCATGAAATTCTCATTCATTTGACCTATATTTGTCTCATTAGTCTCTTTTATCAATTTCTCTTCCACGATATTTAAATTCTACCATTTTTCTCCTCGAAATACTATCCAAAACTATTACAATAAACAATAAATCTGAAAATATTATTTGTAACGAAACAAGATCTATTTTTAGAGACTTGTTAGTTTTCTGGAAATATCATGCCAGACTCTCGGCTAATGGATTCGTTCCCTGGTCATAAACAAACAAAAAAATATATGCCAGACTCCAAATTATATACAATTTTATTTTTCCGCCATTTCGCTAAATTGAATTTTGTTATACACATAAAATTCCCCTCAATTACCTGTAGTAAGAACTGCAGAAGCTGCTACAAAAATCAAAGAAGCAAGTAGAACCATCTTTAACAAGTTCTGTACCATTGTAAGTCGTAAATATACAAAGTGTTAATTTTTTTTGAACTTTTTTCAAACACAGTTTATGTTATATCACGTGTTTTTAAAGACACAACTCCAATTCACATTATTAGTGCTTGAAAAACGATGTTTATATTTACACAATAATTACAGAATTAGGTTACAGTTTTTTTTCTTTATAACCGGTAGAAATCTATTTTAAAACCACTCGGTGTATCAAAAAGCTTCGTTATTATTAGAAGTTCGCTAAGTCGGATTTTTTTTTAATTAGATACAAGCATACACAAGTTTTAAATATTAAATCGCGTTTTCAAAAAATTTTACATGCAAAAATGTCGTTATTTTTTTTCAATATGTGCGGAGAGATATCGCGGAAACGTTTCGTCGTTTAGTAGAGAGCAGCGTCGAGACGACGACGTACGGCGTCTGGCGTCAACGTCGTTTTGAGGACTGAACGGACCAGAACGGTCGTTTGAACTCTCCCACATAAAATGAGTCGGAACTAACCTGCACAATTTACACATGCGCTCAAAATTAACAGGTGCCCGGTACAGTTTTTTCCCTCTCCACAATTTCATTGTGGAAAAACAATCTGTAATCATGATATTTGATGTTTAACAAGGGTGATGTTCGTTACTATTACTAATAATACTCTGAAAATTATTGGAAAATATATAATACTCTCCTTAAACTATTATTGAATCGAATTTACGTTATCTGACTGTCATAGAATCATCTAAAACTAATGAATCTTATCCATTTCCCAACATATCTACAAAATAACATTTATTGAAGTAATTATTTGTACGAGCATATTAATATGTTATAAAAGTTATTTTGTAGATTTAATGTTACGGTTATTATTATTGTCCTTTCTTTGTTATTTCTTCCTAGTTATTCAACCTATACGGAGTAATTTATTTATTTTGGGTCAATGTTATCAATAAATGAGTAAAATAATACACACACATTTTTTGCAACAATTTAACTGTTGCTAATGGCCAATTTATTAACTTAATGATGAAATGTGCTCTAAATTAATATTTTATTATTTTCTCGAAACCAGTTGGATTTATCAAGGTGAAACAAGTATACCTCTTCTATTTATGAATGTTGTCTGCACAAATTTAGCATGTCGCCATATGCTTCTTAATTAACATAAAAAACTTTCAGTCATAAGAGTGAACTCCGTTGTAGTATGAAACGCTCCCTCGTGGAGAAGGCCAAAAATAACCGTATGGTGACATTTTCCACCTCGAAAAACCCCAATTACAAAAATGTCATCAATATCAGTGAATCGGCTACTGAAATATTTTAAAATCATCAATACAATATTTCAACTTTACCGTCCTGTAGATAATTAACATTTTAGTGTTTTTAAATGAAGCTCACGGTCTCTAGTTAATTCCACAATATAATAAAAGTTATTGAAAATTCTAAAAAATTGACAATTGTTTCGATAAATCAATATCATCGTCAGAATGACAGAAGTTACATTTCATTTTATGCCTACCTGATATTTAGTAGTTATTTTTGGCTAGACCAAGAAGTAACCTAACTTGTGATTGGCTTAATATATGTTTATAAATAAAAGAAGAAGATGTGATATTACAAATATTGATGCTTAGATATTATTAGCCCTATGGTGATATCCTGGATATCATTTTTCCAATTAAGATCAGTATAACTGTGCAATGATATAGAAAACCAGGAAAACTATATCTGCTGATCTTTACAATTATCCCTTAAGAAGACAGTTTATTAGTGGAGAACTCCCTAGATTTAACTGTTCATTAACAACTTCATATTGTAACGTCTGTCATTCTGATGATGATATTGATTTATCGAAACAATTGTCAATTTTTTAGAATTTTCAATAACATTTATTATATTGTGGAATTAACTAGAGAGTTTCATTTAAAAACACTAATATGAGCATATTCCACGAAGTAAGGGTCGAGACAGTTAATTTCATTAAAAAATCTTCGAGCGAAGATTTGACCCGACTGTACCAGAAGTTACTACAAAAACGTTACAAAGCATAACAAAACATTCGGTTTAACCAAGAATGCCTTAGGAAAAAGGTAATACCAAATTATGTGAATATAAAATGTCAAGCTAAAACACCACAAGCACAAAAAGCTATAAAATGTGCTCAACTAGTTTGGATAAAATCAGAATGTAAGAAATGGTTCAAAGTTAGAGACTCCTTAGACAACTACATAAAAGTTGTACATTCAGAACTCACATTCCAATTACATCCAGTAGAATTTGACTGTTTGGATGACAAAATTAGTGAAAATGTCAGCACGATGAAGCATATGAAATTTAAGAAACAAGAAAAGAAGCTACCGAATCTTGAACACACACAACATAAAATTCAATACTCAAAACGTCATGAAACTATAAGTACCTACATACCAACACACTTTGCACCACGATTTGAAAACCTTTCAGTCACTAATTTTACAGATAGTGAAATAGAATTTTTAAATAAAGGTTTAAAGTACAGCATACCACCAAAATTTACGAATGATATTAAACAAATTACAGAGTCAGAAATAGCTTTAAAATCTAATTCAAATAATTTTCTTTATGAGAAATTAAAAATTGCCAATATAATCAAAAATATTGAACCTTCAAAAGTTAAACGTCTAACAAAAAATGACATTACAGTTTTAAATGCAATAAAAAAGAAGATAGAGGATAATAACCTAACAGTTACAAAATCTGAGGGGAACACAACTGTCATTTTGACGACTGAAAATTACACTTCCAAAGTATATAACTTTATAGAATCCAGTGATGTAAAAGTTCTTAAAGCAGACCCAACAAAAAAGTTTTCTAATAATGTAAGGGATACTGTTAATAATTCAAATTTTATCTTTTAAATGATTACGAAAAGAGGTCTATCATACATAAGAATCCTCATTGTCCACAATTATATGGAACAGTTAAATTACATGAAATAACGAAACCAATTAGACCTGTAGTCTCTTATGTTAATGCTCCTAATAATATATTGGCAAAGAAGCTCAACAATATACTCAATACTTACGGATATGAATCTCAGTACTCAATTAGAAATTCAATAGAACTAATCAAAAAGTTGAAAGCAATCCACTTGCAAGATAACTATAAACTCATTTCGGTCGATGTAACTAATATGTTTACTAAAATTTCTCCTAAAGAATGTCTAATACTTGTAAGAAAAAATTACTAGAAGATAAAAATATTAATCCAGGAATAATATCAGATATACTTAATTTATTTGATGTATGCATTAATCAGAATTATTTAACTTTTGAGAATAAGATATATATTCAAAATGAAGGTTTACCAATGGGAAGCCCTATATCACCTATTTTAGCAAACATTTTTATGGACAATTTAAAAAGAAAGATCTTTGAAAGTAATATTTCGAAAAATATTTTATTTTGGTATAGATATGTAGATGACATATTAGCTTTTTTTATGGGTAGTGAACGACAATTAGATGTATTTTTCAACCACATCAATAATTTACACCCTAAAATTAAATTTACATTAGAAATTGAAGAAAATAGCTCAATCAATTTTCCTGACTTAAAAATTCAAAGAGTTAATAATGTACTTGATAATTCAATTTACCGAAAACCAACACAGACTGATGTAACAATTCCATTCAATTCTAACCACCCTATGTCACACAGACTAGCAGCATATAATTCAATGATACATAGAGTTTTTTCAGTTCCTATGAACAAATGTAATTTTGGTAGAGAGATTAATACAATTAGACAAATAGCAACATCTATCGGTTATCCATTAGATATGATAAATAAGCTAATTAGTAAAAAAGAAGAAAAAGTGGCATCACAACTTATATATCCTAAACAAGCTGATGAAACAATTAGATGTATTTTTCAACCACATCAATAATTTACACCCGAAAATTAAATTTACATTAGAAATTGAAGAAAATAGCTCAATCAATTTTCTTGACTTAAAAATTCAAAGAGTTAATAATGTACTTGATAATTGAATTTACCGAAAACCAACACAGACTGATGTAACAATTCCATTCAATTCTAACCACCCTATGTCACACAGACTAGCAGCATATAATTCAATGATACATAGAGTTTTTTCAGTTCCTATGAACAAATGTAATTTTGGTAGAGAGATTAATACAATTAGACAAATAGCAACATCTATCGGTTATCCATTAGATATGATAAATAAGCTAATTAGTAAAAAAGAAGAAAAAGTGGCATTACAACTTATATATCCTAAACAAGCTGATGAAATTAAAGCTTATAAAGCCATCACATATGCAGGAAATATTTCTAATAATATTTCAAAGATAATATCTTCAGCAACGAATACAACAATTTCTTTCAGAACAGAAAGTAACGTTAGTACAAAATTGTTAAATGTAAAAACAAAAATATCACTTTTAAAATAGTCAGGTATATATAAACTCAAATGTCCAGAATGTAATGCTGTCTATTTGGGTCAGAACCTTAGGAATTTTGAAATACGATACATTGAGCACTTACGAGCATACAGATTAAAACAACCAGGTAAATCCCACTACGCAAAACATCCACTTGACACCCAACACAGAACTAGAAGTGCTGCATATTTGTGAAAAGAAACAAGAACTGGATTTCCTTGAAGAACTGGAAATTAGAAGACATTTAAGAAACCCACAATATGAAGTTGTCAATGAACAGTTAAATTTAGGGAGTTCTCCACTAATAAACTGTCTTCTTAAGTGATAATTGTAAAGATCAGCAGATATAGTTTTCCTGGTTTTCTATATCATTGCACAGTTATACTGATCTTAATTGGACAAATGATATCCAGGATATCCCCATAGGGCTAATAATATCTAAGCTTCAATATTTGTAATATCACATCTTCTTCTTTTTTCTATAAACATATATTAAGCCAATCACAAGTTAGGTTACTTCTTGGTCTAGCCAAAAATGACTACTAAACATCAGGTAGGCATAAAATGAAATGTAACTTCTGTCATTCTGACGATGATATTGATTTATCGAAACAATTGTCAATTTTTTAGAATTTTCAATATTTTTTATTATATTGTGGAATTAACTAGAGACCGTGAGTTTCATTTAAAAACACTAATATGAGCATATTCCACGAAGTAAGGGTCGAGACAGTTAACTTAATTAACATTTTACTTATGTCATATTTGGCCAATCGTCATATTTTGATGTCAGGAGTCTACCATTGCTCTGTGTACAATTCATTATGAATCACCCTGTATAACATTATATCGGGGGTTAAATGAAAAGAATTAGTATATTTAGGACGTGTTGGATAATTTACATTGTCTATAGTACATTCCAGATAATACAAGGAAAATCAAAATTGACAATCTTCGTTTGTACTGCCTTTCAAATAAACGGTTTTAAAGATTAAAACAACTTTTCCGCAACTGTGAGATGCCCTCAACAATATTCTATGATAAAATTGTCACTTGTATACACTTCGGGGGATGTATCGTGCTAACAAACCGAAATTTCTCCTAAAATAACCAAAAATGCAGTATATCTGGATTTATAGGACCTGCTGTACTCATTCTAGTCAGCTGAAAATCAAGTACATTTGTGAGTCACCTTGAAAAATATCCAATTATAAAATTGGTCACTTGTATACGCTCCGGAGGCTGTAACGTGCTAACAATCCGAAATTTCTCCAATAAGGACAAAAATGTGGCACTTCGGGTACCATAGCACCCGTTGTACCAGCTCTGGTGAGCTTAAAATCAATAAGGTTCATCCCTGAACAATATCCAATTATAAAACTGGTCACATGTATTGATTCTGGAGGCTGTATTGTTCTAAAAAACTGAAAATACTCCAAAAATTACAAAAATTTGCTACTTCAAGTACCATAGCACTCGCAGTACTGACTTTAGTGAGCTGAATATCAATAGGCTTCATCTTTGAGACGCCCTGAATAATATCCAATCATAAAATTGATCACTTGTATGTACTCCGGAGGCTGTATCGTGCTAACAAACTGAAATTTCTCCAAAAATGACAAAAATTTCGTACTTAAAGTACTATAGCACCTGTTGTACTGGCCCTGGTAAGCTGAAAATCAATAGGGTTCATCTGTAAGATGTCGTGAATAATATTCAATCATAAAATTGGTGACTTGTTGCACTCCGGAGGCTGTATTGTGCTAACAAACTGAAATTTCTCAAAAAATGACAAAAATGTCGTACTTCAAGTACCATAGCACCTGCTCTACTGGCTCTGGTGAGCTGAAAATCAATAGGGTTCATCTGTGAGATGTCCTGAACAATATCCAATCAAAAAATTGTTGACTTGCTGCACTCCAGAGGCTGTATCGTGCTAACAAGACATGTAACGGAAAGTGGCCGACGACAACGACGACGACGACATACACACAGGATTTTTTTTCTAAAAACCATTTTTTCGTGTTGTTCTTGATAGAAAACGTGAAAATAACTCAAAATATTTTTTCAAAATTCCAACTAATTTTGGGGTAAACCAATACTCTTCTCGCATATAGATAGGTTGGGCGGAAAAGTTAAAATATCTTATGATCTATAAAAATTCCATTGCCATGTGCCATTAAATTAGGAAAAGAAGTCGAATGTAAAAAATATATTTTACCATGTATCCCAAGGCGAGTGTGTGAATCTGATATTAAGCTATGGTCTATATCGTTGCAAAGGTACAACAAATATCACATAAACTCTCAGGATCTATAAATATTCAAATGTCGTATCCTTATTCTAGCGATTTCTTGACCTCTATTATTTTTTGAACGCTTTCATAAATTCTCATATATCGAAATAAGAAAACCCTTTTTTTCTCCTTTATTTCCCTCGATAATATGCAACTAGTACACTGTAAAAAAAATCGCTAATCACAATACGTATTAATAGTCCTTTTAATAGTTTGCTCAGCCATAAAATTAAATGAAAAATTGATTGATTGTGCATAAAAAAAATTATAAAAATATTTATTTTCACATAACTCAAAAATACATAAACAAAACAAACGACGTTATGCGAAATAAATATATACACTTGCGAGGCCCATAAGGCTTGTTTGCAAGGTTAAAATAATAATAATAATAATAGAGGAAAGGGACCTAATATCAGACACCTTTTTATTTTTTTGAATAATTTTGCACAAATTTAACTTTTAGAAGTGGCTTTATTTCTAAAGGATAGATCGTTGTGTATACTTCACACCCTAATAAATCAAATTTAATAAAAATGTTAACTATTTTTGTAAAGTGGTAATAAATAAAAAAAAATCACTTTTGTCATTTTCAAGATTGCTCTCCTAATATGAGATAGTTAGGGTTCCTAATAAAAGACTGTCTCATAATAGGATACCAAAAAATAAAAACAAGCACTGAGAGAATATAATATATTGTTTTATTTCAGAAGTAATCAAAAGTAACAACACTAAAATTTAATCGAACAAAAGTTTTTTTTTTCTTGTATTTTTTCGCATATAGGGCAAACAAATGTTGTGCCATCAACTTCGCCGCAATCTTCGTGGCACCAATGAAAACAAACGATACATCTAGCCCACTTTTCTCCACGGGTGTCTTCGGAAAATCTTCCCTGACAAAAACGACACTGCATCATTGTAATCCTCTTCATCAGTCGAGTCATCATAATGCACAGAAGTTTCTGAATCTGAGCTACTCGACGTAATTTCAGCCTTTTCGGTACTTTTTGTCTTGGATTTTTTATCTGTTGTTCCCAAAAAGTTTGGTTTCACATCTTTCTTTTTTTTTAGTTTCTTGGCAATGGATTGTTCCAAGCATTTTTTATATGGAGTAGATGTTATTAAACTTGCTTTGCCTTTTCTTTTAATAGAGTTTTTACCATGATTTGAAGAATTTGATGGCACTGGACCAACGTGTTTTGGAGAAACTAGCAAAAGTTTATCACTTTTGTCAGTGCATTTGTTGTGGGCAGAGCCTGATGATATTGATGGATTTGCCATCGTTTTTCTGGACTCTGTAGGAATATCCACAACTAAATCTGATGACACATTTGAAATATTGTTGTCATTTAATGAAATATCTGCACCTTCATTTTCAATATCAGTTCTTTCTTGTGTAGGTAGATTTTGCTCTTTTTCCAAAAAGTCAGTTTCTCTAAAAACATGTCTGTTACAAGGAAAGAGACCTGTTTTTCTGAATGAATTGATCGATGCCTCCATTGTTGCAGCCCGATTATAAGCTTTTCCAGATAGTGAGCAGATGTTGTGTTCACAACTTTTCCTGGGATGTTTTTGAGAAATATCTCTATTTCTTGAGCATAATATGTTTTTAGTGGTGCCATGAAACCCACACCACGTGCCTGCATTTCATGAGTGGCATGTGATGGTAAGCACACAATTGAAACATAATTCTCTCTAGCAATGTCTATGATTTCTATGTTTCTCGTGTGTGAAGAGTGACCGTCTAAAACTAACAAGATCGGATCATCTTTTGTTGGTCTAGTAAACTTAACAAAATGTGAAAACCACTGCGTAAAAATATTTGTCTGAACCCATCCAGATGGATGGCAGGCCCATATTGATGCAAGAGATGCATTAGATGTTCCCAGGAAACACTATCAAGAGCGGAACAAAAGTACAAGAAGCGTTCATGGTGTCACAACGGTGACGAGTTTTTCCCTCTCTTGTGATGTTATGGCACAAACCTGTTTTTTTCCTTTCAAGCCGATGATTTTGCTTTGTTTATGCTGCACAATCGTAATGCCTGTTTCGTCGACATTAAATAATCTATGTGGAGAAAAATTAATTTTTTCCATCTCCTTCTCAAATATGTCAAAAAACTGCGCAACGTTTTCGGCGTTAAACCCTTTAACTCTCGCAGCAGATATTGCCTGTGGTGTACGTACAGACAACTGCGGGTGCCTTCTTAAAAACCCCGTAAGCCATTTTTTACCTGCAGATTCCTTTCCTGTGCTAAAAGGATGCTTTAAGCCATTTCTGATTGCTAACTGAAACGCCATATATTTGACATCTCTCCTCCGAAGACCGTAATACTTTTTTTCCATTTCAATGCAGTAGTCTGCTAACTGCTTCTCCAAAACATCAGGTAAAGCTGGTTTCCTACCCAAAGCTATTTTTACGAGGTCCTCTGCACGTCTGTTATCTTTTACATATCGTTCAATGGTTCCTGAAAAATAAAAAAAATTGATAAAAAAATTAAACAATAACTAAAAAAGCAGGCTCACCTTTCGGAACATTGAATGTTTTAGAGGCCATCAGGTACCCCATCTCCTTGTTCCTTACCGCTTTAACAGCCCTTATCATGGCATTTTTATCCCACTGCTTCCTTTTTTTCTTGTCTCTAGGCATCTGCAAACAGCTTTCGTTTAAATTATTTAAAAAAGAAAGTTCTCCTAATAAGAGATACCTCATATTAGGAGCACCAACGTATCTCATATTAGGAATCTCTTGTGAAAATTCTTTACATATTTATTTCTCAAAAATTAATTGAGTTGCCATCCGTTTTATATGTTTATACAATAAAGCAACTCCAATACAACAAACTTAATTGCTTCCTCGCCTTTTCAACAAAAAAATCACGTCAAACGGAACACTAATAAAATTTCGGTATTGCACTAATGCGTAAAAACACGTACACGTGGAGGGTCGTAAGTGCAACTGAAAATAAATCTAGCTGATCTAACATTTGATGTTCCGATGAGTTAGTTTTAGCGGTTGTCGCTAAATGGAAACTCTTACTAGGTGAGAAAATACGGTATCTCATAATAGGCTGCTATCTCATATTAGGCCTCTTTCCTCTATAAAACTTATAGTAGGTAACAAATAATAATAAGTAATAGGTAATTAATAAGAATGTATACTATAATTAGGGATTAATAAAGTAGAAATTGATAGAAACGTTATCAGTAATTAATTACGATAAGGTTGTGAATAGCGCGCCTACTTGTATTGGTGATATATTCATGAAGCTTTAAAGTTAGCACCTTTACAGAAGATTCAGATTTAATTTGTTGGGGTATAGCATTAGGTATATCTTAGGTCCTAGAAACAAACAGCTTCTTTGTCCAGCTGTTTTTTTCATTGTTGGATTCTTGTCATATAATTGTGACTTTGAATTTGTAGATTTGAAGTTTATGTTGTCTTAATACCGCTTTTTTTAAGTATAATTGTCTAACATCTAATATTTTCGTTTTAGTATATAGAAGTTCACTGCTATATCTTCTTGTTTTTCCAAGAAGGATTTTGAGGAATCTTTTTTGCGAAACCTCGAGAATATTATAGTAAGTCTTCGCCACTCCACCCCAGCTAACCAGACCGTAAATTAGGTGAGATTCAATCAAAATTTTATAAACCATTAGTTTTTGTTTAAATTATAGGTGATATGCGATATGTTTGAATTTATATAAACACACCTCAATTTTTGAACTAGATAATTAATATGGTTATCCCATCTAAGATGTGGGTCTTCATCCAAATCTTCCAAATAGCATTCCCCATAACAATATTTGATTATAGGAAAAAATATGCAACAATTATAACGCGACTAAAATTAAACCATGGCCGTTTCCCTGCTCACCTACATAAATTGGGTATTCTACAGTCTCCATTGTGCAACTGCGACAACGTGTCGATAGGTGATACTAATCATATATTTCTGGAGTGTAAGAAAAACAAAGTGGCTATATCAAATTTATATATCTCTTTAAGGAACAATAACTTTCCTTTTCCATTGAATATGAGTTCTCTCCTGGCATGCATAAATAAAGATACTTTCGATGCAAGAATAGATCTGTAAGTATATTCATATGACAAAAAAAAATTCTGTGGCCAATAGTCTTCGACTGAGGCCATCCCTGTCTCCCCACACACAAACACACACAAGATGTGGGTCTATCATAATTCCTAAATATTTCATTTGTTTTGCATGTTGAATATTGATATTTTTTTGTACATTGATGGCGTAGTTCGGAAGATCCGGTTCTAAGGATGCGAATGGCAGGTAAACAGTTTTTTTATAATTGATTGAACGAAGCCTATAGTCAAACCACTGTTTTATACAATTAAAATCATTTCCAATTTTCAACTTTAAATGGTACCAATTTTGATCGCTGTATATCAGAACTGTATCGTCTGCAAAACTTATAATTTTACTGTTACTTTCAATCATAAATAAGTTATTCAAATAGATATTAAGCAAAACAGGGCCTAGAGCCGTACCTTGTGGCACACCACACTCAACTGTCTGTGTGTGTGTGTGTGTGTGTGAAAGAAAATGGCTAGGAAGCAAGTCCATTAGCCACAGAATTTTTCAAAGAGTCTACCTAAATATTAATGTTTACATCCTTGATGAAATTTACCAGTAGATCTAAGGTATGGCAGTTATCTGAGCTTAATAGGTGAGTAAGGTTTAAAGGTAGGGAGTAGTTTTGTTCAACAAGTGACTGTAGTAACCTGTTTGTTTTATGAACGTAATTGCTGCATCCAAAGAAAATGTGATTAAGATCAGCATAAGAATTATCATTGCAGGTACAGGATGATGACCGTATAATACCCAGCTTAGCAAGATGGGCGGGATATCTTCCATGACTAGTCTTCATTCTAAATATACTTGCTGAATAAAATTTCGGAGTTGTATAATCAAAAATATAGTTTGGAGGTGAGGGTAGTGTAGGATAAATTTGAAAATAGGTGTTATTTGAGGATCGTGAAACGGTTTCCCAGTGTTTTCGCCAGGATACATACATTTTATTTTTTATTGAGCTAATCGCATCTTTTCCAGTATACACGTTGTGAAAAACTCCATTGAATACCGAAGATTTGGCTAATCGATCAGCTTTTTCATTACCATATATTCCAATATGTCCCTTAACCCAAATAAATGTCATACTCAAGTTCAACAATATTGTTCTGATGTCACATAAAATAGGACATTTCATTCTTTCGAAATGAGTCCCTTTTATAGCACACAACGCTGATCTAGAATCAGATATAATCACACCCCCATCTTTTTTATTTGATTTCAGCCAGGAGAGGCCCTGTAAGATAGCATACAGCTCCGCAGTATATATACTACATATATCGGGTAATCTGATTCGTAACGATTGGTCTGTATTGGGAATGTACACAGCACATCCAACTCCATCCCTCGACTTAGATCCATCAGTGTATATTATTTTCTTGTCAGCAAAATCTGCTAGTATGGATTTAAACAGGACTGTGTTAATGTAGTTAGATTCTGTATAATCGGGGATTATGACTTTGTGGACTTTGAATATAGCTTGATAAGGAATGTTATATATAGGTAATGTTTTGTTGATTCTGTATATTTTATTGAACTCATTGGTTTGAATGAAGGCTTCCGCAAGTGGAGGCGTGTTTTTAATTCTCCAATATCGATTTGTAAGATTTTCTATAGAAATACTATATACATTATTTATCATGTCCGACCTGAGGGTTTTAAGTTTAATTAAATATTTTTGAGACAAAAATTGACGTCTTAAAAATAGAGGTGGTTCGTTACATTCTGCCAATAATGCATTCACTGGTGTTGATTTCATTGCGCCGACACAGGTTCTAAGGCATTTATACTGAATACGATCTATTTTCAGCAAGTTCGAATTACTACTTGATCCATATAAACAACATCCATAATCTATAATTGATCTAACGTAAGACCTGTAAAACATTATAGCAATAGCAGGAGCTGCGCCCCATCTGCGGTTTGTGACACATTTTAAGAGATTATACCCTTTTTCACATTTGTTTTTCATATATATGATATGTTTAGACCATAATAATTTAGTATCTAGTATAATACCCAAGTATTTATACTCGTTTACTACCGACAACGCTCGCCCACACAGAGTTAGGCTCTCCGGTGTGCGAAGTCTATGTCTAGTAAAAAACATAATTGAGCATTTTTCAGTTGAGAGAGTCATACAAGTTTCTTCAGACCATTTAACTACAGTTTGCATAATATTTTCCAAGGTCCTACGGAAATCAGCGTATGTATCCTGGATGGAGTATATACAGATATCATCTGCATACTGAATGCATCTTATTGTATTAGAAAACCGTGTATGTAAATCGGCAGAATATATATTAAATAATAAAGGACTCAGTACAGATCCCTGAGGCAATCCACGATAAACAATTCTAGGACCGTGCAATATATTTTTATGATCCCTAATGTAAATTGTACGCGAATAATATAATCGTGTTATACTCTGGGAAGTCCTTTCACTAAAACCAACCTCTACTATTTTGTTTTTTAGTAAATTGATATCCACACAATCATAAGCACCTTTTATATCAAGAAATAAGCAAACTAAATATTTGTTTTTATAGAATGTAATTTGAACATCATTTACTAAATGAGTTATTGCATCTGTAGCCCCTTCTAAATCCATACTGTGTGCAGGGTAAAATTGAATTTTGCTCCAAGTGCCATTCTAGCCTTATTTTAATCATCCTTTCGAAAGTTTTCGTTATACAGGACATGAGAGATATAGGTCGATAAGACGTAACTAAATTTCTGTCTTTTTGTGGTTTCAATATTAGACAAATAGTTATTTGTTTCAGTTGTTCAATGTACTTACCTTTTACCCACCAATCGTTATATATTTGTAGTAACATGGTTTTCGCCAGTAACGGCATTTTTCTAATAATATCATATGTTATATTATCGTTACCAGGAGCTGTACAACTTGTGGATTTGATTGCAGTTTCTAGTTCTATGATATCAAAAGGTTTGTCGATGTAATGATTGCTGGGGTTTTCTGTTTGTTCTATTATATTCGGAACAAAACTTGGGGAAATGTTGTCAAACATTTGATTTATAAGGCTTTCAGGTATTGGTTGTTTTTTCATCGTAGAATTTTTGTTAGATATTTTTTTAACAAATGCCCAAATTTTCGCGATCGGCGTGTTTTTGTTTAAACTGCTCACAAATTTTTTCCAACATTCCTGTTGTTTTTGTTTGAATAACAATTTGCTTCTAGCTAGAATATTTTTGAATTGTAGATAATTCTCTAAGTTTGTAGTGTTTTTGTACCTTTTATAAGCGATTTTCCGTTTATTTATAATTTGAACACAATCATTGTCCCACCAAAGGGGGTTTGACACTTTTTTAGATCCGCCAGTACGAGATTTCATAGAAATGGATGCTGCTTTATTTATTATTTCAAGAAAGGACTCTAATGAGTTTACATCGTTAATTTGAAGGTCGTTTACTATGCACTCCTGAAAAAGCTCCCAATCAGCAGAAGACTCTATCCATTTTCTTGATGGTAATACCGGAGAAGGGGTATATTTACGGGATATGGAGATGTGTATAGGAAAATGATCAGATCCTAATGTATCATCTATTATATTCCATTCCGAGAAACTCATCAAACTAGGTGAAATTAGGGTAAGATCTATTGGCGAAGGTCGTTCGTTAGGCCTACCAACTTTTGTTGGGTTGCCATCGTTTAAAATAATTAAATTTGTTTCATCTATAGCGTCTATTAATCTATTACCTTGTGCATTATCGATTGTAGATCCCCAACGACTGTGATGACAATTTAAATCACCACATACAATAACATCACCCTGAATCTGTAAAAAAATATGTTCCCAGTCTTTTGTAGTCGCTTGTATTTTAGGAGGCTTGTAAACACAAAGTACAGATATATTAAGGTCATTCAGATACACACCACAAATCTCTATTTTGGAATTGAAATTTTTACGGAAAACTATTTCTGAAAACGATAAGTGATCTCGGACGAGGATTCCAACACCACCAAATCCGTCAGTCCTGTTAACGTGTAAAAAATTATACCCGTTTATATAAAACGTTTTATTTGGTGATAACCAAGTCTCATTTAGAACAATTAGTTCGAATGTGGTAGTTGAACCAGCTAAATAGTTTAAAAGGTTAGATTTATTTTTTATTATTGAATTACAATTCCATTGAATTATATTTAAGGTTTTAATAGAATTCATCTTCGTTTGAATCAGGTAAAGAATTTATAATTGTTTTAATCTCGTTTTGTGTTTCTTGAAAAATATTCCAGTCTGGCACAGTTAAATTGAATTTTTTAATAAGATGTTCGAAAATGTAAGGAATTTTATGTAAAATTTCAATTTCTAGCTTTTCTCTGTACAACTGGAAATCATCCTTGTGGGGATTAGGCAAAACAGAATTGCTAGTTGTGGCCTGAGATTTGAAGGTAGGGGGTTTATTAACTATAGGAGGAGAAATAGCCTTGCGTTTTTTAAGAGGTTGGGACTGTGGACGTGGTATCCAATTTTTACCACCTGAAGGATTCTCACTATCTTTATCGTCATTAAGATGTGGGAAGTTAGAGAGGTTGTTCAATAAATTGTACCTATTGTTTGAGGCAGCTTTGGAGTAGCTTGGATTAATAACCATTGATTCCGCTTCTTTATATGAAATATTTTGTTCAGACATGGTCTTTTTAACTTTCAATTGGTGTTGGTATTTGGGACATTCTTTTGATACAGACTTATGACCGTTTTGTTCGCAATATATACAAAACTCCTCACTTTTACATTCTACGCCGTCTTTAACATCATGTATTTGTCCACATTTTATACATTTATCAGTGGTACTTTTGCAATATTTTTTAGTATGCCCGTATCGAAGACATTTGTAGCACTGCACTACTGGATAAACATAAGGTTCTACTACGAACCGGACTAAATCAATTTTAACAGAACTAGGTAAAGAATTTCCTAAAAATGTAACAATTAACATTTGTCTAGGTACGTACTGTATCTCTTTATCAGAATCAATAATTTTACGCTTCATTCTTTTAACGTCTACGACTTTTTTATCGCATTCAATATTTTCCAATATATATTTTTCATTTAAAAATGTATCAACTTCCCTAATTACACCTTTTTTATGATTGAAAAAGATCGGAATATACGCTATCAATTTGTTAACTTTCATTATTTCATGTCCAATAATTGAATTTGCCGTAAGATAGTTTTTAAGAATAATTTTTACTTTATTTCTACCGACTAACTTAATATCTACAATATCTTTTTTTAAATTCCTTTCATTAAAAAGATAATGGCCTACCTTAACTGCCGAAATGCGAATACTTGTATCTAAAGGTTCAACAATAACATAGAACGGTCCAATATCAGTTGAAGTATATTTATTATTTAAATTGTACTTTTTATTTACTTCAATATCCATTTTATCAGGAGGGTCGTGTTGAGATGGGGGCCCTCCCCCATCTGAATCTTCAGTCATAATAATATGAATTAATTAACTTACCCAATGCCAAATATTTTATTATATATACTAACGAATTCACCACTATTAAAAAGATAATTTACCGTACTATTTAAAGATAAGGAACACCACACAAACCAACTATTCTATTCGAAGGTTCGAAAGGTGTGTATATTTATTGTCAACTGTCTGTGGGTTCTATTAAACCTAAGAATTGTATTCATTAGTTCGATTCTTAAAAATACTTTTTCTCTTCGTCATATTTTTTTAATGCCGGTAACAGGGACATTAAAAATAACTCATCTTCATCCAAGACTTTCTTTTTATTGCTTTCCTTTACCAAAGCCCATATTTCTGCTTGAGTTGGTCCCTTGTTGCTTTCTTTTAGAACCTGCAGTATTTCTTCATCATATTTGTTCTGCGTTTTTTTCTTTTTGTGTGGCATTGGAGATATCAGGGATGGTTCACTTTCGGAGGGCCTTACGGCGTGATCAAGCTGAGACTCATCCGCATTGTTTTGTTGAGATGGTATATCTTGTTCATTGTCTAATGAGGAAGAAGTTTGCGGTAATTACGTGAAAGGTAGCAAGAAGAGCAACTGATGAAAGTAAATGTACTTCCTGCGTTTCTTAGCAGCACTTCCGGAAGGTGTTTTCTTTTGCTGGGCGAGTTCTCGCCGAAAGCAATCCCGCAGAGATAACCATTTTTTTGGATTTCTTCTCCTGAAAATAAAATAGAAAAAACTGGAACTGGTGTTTGCTTACATATAATTACGTTTTTTTTCAGGTATTTATCAACTCATTTGTATCCTTACACTATCAGTATATGCTAGGTGCATCGACCATTCGGAAAATAGTCTGGGAAACATGCCACGCCAGCACTATCTGAAGAAAAATGGCTAGAAATAAGCAATGAATTTTACGCAAGAACTAACTTTCCTAACTGTATAGGAGCTATAGACGGAAAACATATCCGTATAGTTATGCCTCCTAATTCAGGGTCAGATTACTACACCTATAACGGTTATTTTTCTGTTGTACTTATGGCAGTGGCAGATGTCGATTACTGCTTTTCATTTGTCGATATTGGTGCTTGTGGAAAATTCAGTGGCGCAAATATATTCCAAAATTCAACCTTGGGAAAAAAATTACAAGAACATAAGTTAAACATTCCTGAACACATAAAATTACCGTTTGACGAAAGTGGAGAGCCCATGCCATTTGTTTTTGTAGGCGATGAAGCATTCGCGGTATCTTCTCACGTTTTGCGACCATATCCCAATCGTTTTTAAACCGCAAAAAAAAGGATATTTAATTACCGGCTATGCAGGACCCGACGAATGATTGAGTGTACATTTGGCATATTTGCAAGTAAGTGGAGACTATTTCAACGCAGTTTAGATGTTCAGGTCGATTTTGCTATAGACATTATAAAATCAGCATGTGTTCTTTCATAACTTCGTACGCAAAAGGGATGGATATAAGTTTGAGGACTTGTTGTATCAAGAGTCACTTGACAAGCTACCGGTTCAAGGCGTACGGGGCACAACAAAAGGAATACAAGCTCGAGATTATTTTGCTACATACTTCACGTCTCCACAAGGGTCACTCTCATGGCAATACGATAAAATTTAAGTTTTAATATATGCAACATAAGAAACTTACCTTGTTTTATTTTATCCTGAATTTCCAGTTCACCCCAATCTGCTATTAGTTGTACACATACTACCTCCCAAAGTTTTTTCTTTACGTTTCTGTCCGAATAGTCAGCTGTTGTTGTGTCATATAAATGCCGTCTTTTCTGTATCTCGCAGATAAGTTTTTCAATATCTATTTCCATTTTCAAGAGCACTACGCACCCAATAGCTATCGACTAAACTAACGGTCGTGTGGTTTGTAACAAACAAAACCTATATCTTTATTTGCCCCACCGGCTATCTGGTCGGTGCAAAAATGAATCATGCTACAACTTTTTTGTCGGTCCGTCTTTTTAGAAGGTCATGTGCGTTACTGAATTACAGGCATGGTTCTGCATTTTAACCTACAAATTAGTCGTTCGCCGATAGTCTGTCGTGTGCGTTCTACCTAAGGCTGTATTATTAATGAACTGTCTAGAATGGGTTGATATAAAAGTGACTGGAATTGATTATGAAGGTGACTGAAATTGCTGTGGCGAAGAGATTTTTTGGAATTAAAGACGAAAAGATAGGTGGTGGAAGATGGTTTGAGTGCATCGAGGGAAAACGAGATTGTACTTGTTTAGTTGAAGGTTTGGTGGTTTTCTTGAATTGAATAATCATCAAGTAAATGAAATGCGGCTGTATTATTTCCTATCGTCGTGAAATTTGGCTGGTAGACAAGTTCACTAGGTTAGAAAACCTGTAACACCGACGGCAGAATGAGGGATCGCTGAATCAATTGGGATTGCCATCACTCCTGATGGAAGTGAAAGCGTCTGTCTATATTACTGATAGTAAAGTTATATCGGTAAAAGGAAGTTATTAGATGATGGAGGGTTTCGGCTATGATTTCTCGGGAATCGGGAATGGCATTCATAATAGTGATGGTTAATTGGGATTGCTATTATCACTTTGGTATCGGTAGAAAGGTCATAAGGGACTCGGGGTTTTTGCAGTATAACTGGAGCGGTCTCTCGAGGGTTTTGGCGGTGGCTAATCTGTTTGGGCAGCGAAGGTGAAATGCGGGGTAATGACCGCCGCAATTTTTGCAAGTAGGGGTTTTGGATTTCGGACATTTTGGTTTGGCCCCAAGAGGGACACGTCGGTTTAGATCTACAGGATTCTGAGGAGTGTCCGGTTTGGGTACAACGGTTACAGTATTTGGGGACTGGGGGCAGTGGATTTGTGTTGGAAAGCTCGCACTGGTGTGGAAGACCGTGGAATTTTATGCTTGAAGAAAGGAGTTGGTGATCATAGATTTCGGAGACCGTAATTATATGGAACATAGACGAAGGTTTGTTGTTGAACTTTGCGATGACTCCCTATAGGGAAGTTTTGGTTTTGATGAATTTCTTAAAATTGGGTGTGAATGTTTTGGCAGGACGGGGAAAGTGTTGTGTGAAGTTAAGGATATTGATGATGATGTTGGGATCGCCGGTAAAATTGTGTATGTTTTTGAGGAGCGGAGGGTGCTATTGGGGATGAGGTTTTTAAGAGGGTGGTTCGGTTAAAAGTATTTTTCAGGTACAGGAAATTTACTGTTTCTATCCTTACCAACTCTGTGGAATCTACTCATATTACTTTTTTTAATAAAACTAGCTGTATCTAAATAATTCCTGTTGAAACAATGTTGCTGATGTTTAATAATCATAAAATTAATTAATAATTTTTAAACATCAAGGAGGCATCACATGAAATGTAACTTCTGTCATTCCTCCCCTTCCAATCCATTTTTGGGGGTATGCAACGTTTAAGTCCACAATGCTAAAATGAGGTGGAACACCATCGTGCATGTACCACATATTCATACTGGTTTGTATAGGTAATTTAAATGGTTTTCCAAAAAGTATAAATACAACTGTCCATCTAAACGACCATCAATAATTATAAATAGATCAACTAAATGGCTTCCAATTATCCCAGCCCAAACATTTACCATAAACCTTTCTTGATGCCGTGTCTAAATTATGCCGTGAGAATCCTCATCGGCCCACAAATGTAAATTAAATTATGAGAATTGACAACGACATTTCTCGTAAATTCCGCTTCGTCAGTAAACAATACTGATATAATAAAATATCGATTATGTCTTTGTTTTTCTAAAAACCAGCGGGCTGAATAGTTTCCTGGATCCAAACCCTGTACTTTTTGAAGATGGTACGGACGTAAAACATTTTCTTGAAGTTTTCTATGCGCGGTGGTCTTTGAAACATTATGTTGGATCCCAAGTTTTCTAACACTTGATTTCTACAGTGTAATAACAATGTAACAAAATCTACTTTCGTTCAGAATAACCTTTTTCAATAAAAAAACTGAAAGATGTGCTTCTATCTACCTCTTTTATCAAAAGATTTTTCGTTTGGACCTACTTTTATATTATTTGATACGAAAAATATTATACCAATCTAATTTTTATTTCGTAAAAAATGTATGACAAAGAAATAGTTGTAGTACAAATTTTGATTAACTCCGCGGATATATAGTTATTGTATTTTGAATATTATGAAGAGAAATAGAATTAATATAAAATCCACTGATTTTGCATCGTTGTCATCTTATTATCGATATAAGATTTTAGGCACGAAATTTTATTTGCGACATCAGCAGCAATGTCATTTTTCAATAATAAGGCACAAATCATGTAAGCCATATTTATCACAATTTAATACTATAAACAGCCAATAAATATTATTTCTATTTATGACCACCTCGTATTATTCAATTTAAATAATTGATATATACCTTAGCTCATGGTAAATAAAAAACTAACTAAAACCGGAACACATATTTCAAAAGGAAAAAAACGAAAACAATAGTAGAACCTTCGGTCTTTCCATTCCTTATTTTAGCATAAAAATATCAACATCGAGGTATGTACAGGGTTTTTCATTATATATGGACCCTTCTATATCTCACTTATTATTTGATGCAGATAACAATGTTTCAAATAAGAGTTAAAGAGTTATTAATGTAGTTTTTAAAATTCAACAAAAATATTATACAGGATGTCCCAGAAAAGAGGGTCAGAGCCGAAGTGTTCTTTCTTAAATGGGACACCCTATATATTTTTAAACTGTTAACTTCAATCCGAATTCAGCAATATATAATTGTTATAGTCTAACCTTAACAGTTCAGAAAATATATTCATTTAAAAATCGTTTTCTGTGGGATGAACACCAACTATAAACAACGGGCAATGAAAGCATTGTCATATTTGACAAGTAATTATTTACACCATATGAAATTTATATACATAGAGTTTAAATGTTACATAAAAGAGTTGGATGTATCTTTCTTAAGTTTCTTATTTGAGAAATGCGTGAGTATTAAATTTTATTTCTTTAGATTGGCCATTTATCATTTAGAATTATTTAATAATATAGCTATATTGAGTCTCTAATTTTAATTCTTTTTCAGATCGATCATTATTTCAAAGTTTATTTTACTCATGAGATTTTAAAGAAAACATTTGATTGACGTTAATGAGGTTTTTATAACTCTTGTTGTACAACAATACACTGACCTTGTGTTCAGGAACCAGGATCTGCTTCTCGGGACTCTGGAAAGCAGCTTCCGAAGTTTACAGTTGAATAAATATGTGAAAATATGATTTTCACTCTGGAAAATCAGCAACAATCATTGGGTAAGTACATGTGCATGTTTTATCAATAGTTTGCTATGTTTTTATCCTCATTTTGAGGATAATTTCTTAAAATTTCTGGAGCACTTCAAAACCCAACCTTCTAGAAACGAAGCCAAGCCACCGACTCTTTTTCTTCCACTTTTTTCAACAATCAACAATCAGTCTTTTGTTTAATTCAGCTCACTATATTCAAAAATGTTTGTTACACTTGTTGTTGTTTGAAAGTTCCTTCTGTCATGTCACATAAACCAATCACCGTTTTCTTTTTTTAACGCACTCAAATTATGATTTCACTTTACATTCTAATATCTTTACCTACATACAAAAAAATAGTCTCACTAAAAATTGTTCATTCAATGTTCATCTTGTTATTATGGGACGAATAGTTTTTCTTAGGCGATATACAATAGTCTTTAATATCAATGTTCAGTTCAATTTTCTTATTATAATTAGCAATTGTGTTTAGCCATCAACATAAATTATTTTAAAACATTTATTAATATTCCTTAATCTAATTATTTATGTTCATTATATTCGATTAAACACATTAATTAATTTCTATTCATTTCATCTATGAAATTACTCTACTTTCAACGTTTGTCGCTGATACATATTGACATCTATATTTTGTCGCTAGCGTATATCGCTAAGCGTATTGGTATTACAGCGTTAAATATTCTAACCCATATGTTTCTAGTAAAAATGCGTTATAATATTGGACAATATCCTTTTTATTTCGAATATTTATTAATTCATGTTTCTTTTCTAGATTATATGTTCATCGTTTTTTCTGACATGAGGTATTTAATACGATGGACGATATTTACTCTATGGCTTTGGATATATGATCAAGGTAATGTTTCTTTTGTCAATTCTATGTGAGTCTTCTCAAATTATTAATTATATACATAAGTTGTATTACTTTTTTAGTTAATATGAGCAATTTTAATGTCTCGTATTTATGATTCTAATAAAATATAGTCTAATGTTATAATTTCTAATCAGTTTCCAACTAATCTGTTTCACACCAGTGTTTCTATCTTTATTTATACGTTATAATATATATATATATATATAATAAGCAACGAATAGATTAGTGGGTATTGCACGCAAATAGAAGAAGGGGCTACTGAAAAGAGTGGTAACCGCAGACATGCATGTTTCTAGCTCATTAGCCATCATCGGTACGGTACAACCAAGAAAAGATGTGAAACATGAGAGCAAAGGTGTTGAATGAAACATGAGAAAATATAACAGAATTCAGCAGGATAGTCAAACACAACATTTGTGTCAGTAATATTAGAAGATCTCGAATATTCGAGACAACAACCAACATAGACACGGAGGTGCATATAACACTCCCGTCTGAAACTTCCGACCCAGATTAATGAAATAATAACAAGATGTACGAATAGTGCGTGACATATGAACAATAAGCAACGAATAGATTAGTGGGTATTGCACCTCCGTGTCTATGTTGGTTGTTGTCTCGAATATTCGAGATCTTCTAATATTACTGACACAAATGTTGTGTTTGACTATCCTGCTGAATTCTGTTATATTTTCTCATGTTTCATTCAACACCTTTGCTCTCATGTTTCACATCTTTTCTTGGTTGTACCGTACCGATGATGGCTAATGAGCTAGAAACATGCATGTCTGCGGTTACCACTCTTTTCAGTAGCCCCTTCTTCTATTTGCGTGCAATACCCACTAATCTATTCGTTGCTTATTGTTCATATGTCACGCACTATTCGTACATCTTATATATATATATATATATATATATATATATATATATATATATATATATATATATTGAACCAGATATCTTAGATAATAAGAGAAGTAGTATTATAAAAATATTTTGCTAGTATGAAATATTTATGAAAATAACATAATTTAAGAAAACAAGTAAAAAGGAAACACTTTTCTTAATTTAAACAACATATCAAATAAAGATATATTAAATAACAGCCTATAACAATATAATAAATAAAGAATTACCTCAATATTAACATAAAATATAGATATTGCCTAACCAATGTAATGATGTAAATAAAGTTGCCTAAGACGAAGAATATTTTCCATAACATAATCAGCTGTTCATCTGAAATGAAAACAAATATTACTATAGTTAATTCATTATAATCATTAATTTGAGAATAAGAACAAATATAAATATTGAATAGAATATAATCCAATAGATTTCATAGATAAACAAATAATGACATATAGACAAATAACATAAGAGAATTTATATTTATAATTAATATGAGTGTAACAAGAATATATTATCAATAATAATATTGAACGAGCAATGTCATTTTTCAATAATAAGGCACAAATCATGTAAGCCATATTTATCACAATTTAATACTATAAACAGCCAATAAATATTATTTCTATTTATGACCACCTCGTATTATTCAATTTAAATAATTGATATATACCTTAGCTCATGGTAAATAAAAAACTAACTAAAACCGGAACACATATTTCAAAAGGAAAAAAACGAAAACAATAGTAGAACCTTCGGTCTTTCCATTCCTTATTTTAGCATAAAAATATCAACATCGAGGTATGTACAGGGTTTTTCATTATATATGGACCCTTCTATATCTCACTTATTATTTGATGCAGATAACAATGTTTCAAATAAGAGTTAAAGAGTTATTAATGTAGTTTTTAAAATTCAACAAAAATATTATACAGGATGTCCCAGAAAAGAGGGTCAGAGCCGAAGTGTTCTTTCTTAAATGGGACACCCTATATATTTTTAAACTGTTCACTTCAATCCGAATTCAGCAATATATAATTGTTATAGTCTAACCTTAACAGTTCAGAAAATATATTCATTTAAAAATCGTTTTCTGTGGGATGAACACCAACTATAAACAACGGGCAATGAAAGCATTGTCATATTTGACAAGTAATTATTTACACCATATGAAATTTATATACATAGAGTTTAAATGTTACATAAAAGAGTTGGATGTATCTTTCTTAAGTTTCTTATTTGAGAAATGCGTGAGTATTAAATTTTATTTCTTTAGATTGGCCATTTATCATTTAGAATTATTTAATAATATAGCTATATTGAGTCTCTAATTTTAATTCTTTTTCAGATCGATCATTATTTCAAAGTTTATTTTACTCATGAGATTTTAAAGAAAACATTTGATTGACGTTAATGAGGTTTTTATAACTCTTGTTGTACAACAATACACTGACCTTGTGTTCAGGAACCAGGATCTTCTTCTCGGGACTCTGGAAAGCAGCTTCCGAAGTTTACAGTTGAATAAATATGTGAAAATATGATTTTCACTCTGGAAAATCAGCAACAATCATTGGGTAAGTACATGTGCATGTTTTATCAATAGTTTGCTATGTTTTTATCCTCATTTTGAGGATAATTTCTTAAAATTTCTGGAGCACTTCAAAACCCAACCTTCTAGAAACGAAGCCAAGCCACCGACTCTTTTTCTTCCACTTTTTTCAACAATCAACAATCAGTCTTTTGTTTAATTCAGCTCACTATATTCAAAAATGTTTGTTACACTTGTTGTTGTTTGAAAGTTCCTTCTGTCATGTCACATAAACCAATCACCGTTTTCTTTTTTTAACGCACTCAAAT
The DNA here is from genome assembly GCA_963921935.1 of Galeruca laticollis. Taxonomy (NCBI): domain Eukaryota; kingdom Metazoa; phylum Arthropoda; class Insecta; order Coleoptera; family Chrysomelidae; genus Galeruca; species Galeruca laticollis. The sequence continues at coordinate 243,492,658 of OY998177.1, read as the reverse complement.
TATGATTTCACTTTACATTCTAATATCTTTACCTACATACAAAAAAATAGTCTCACTAAAAATTGTTCATTCAATGTTCATCTTGTTATTATGGGACGAATAGTTTTTCTTAGGCGATATACAATAGTCTTTAATATCAATGTTCAGTTCAATTTTCTTATTATAATTAGCAATTGTGTTTAGCCATCAACATAAATTATTTTAAAACATTTATTAATATTCCTTAATCTAATTATTTATGTTCATTATATTCGATTAAACACATTAATTAATTTCTATTCATTTCATCTATGAAATTACTCTACTTTCAACGTTTGTCGCTGATACATATTGACATCTATATTTTGTCGCTAGCGTATATCGCTAAGCGTATTGGTATTACAGCGTTAAATATTCTAACCCATATGTTTCTAGTAAAAATGCGTTATAATATTGGACAATATCCTTTTTATTTCGAATATTTATTAATTCATGTTTCTTTTCTAGATTATATGTTCATCGTTTTTTCTGACATGAGGTATTTAATACGATGGACGATATTTACTCTATGGCTTTGGATATATGATCAAGGTAATGTTTCTTTTGTCAATTCTATGTGAGTCTTCTCAAATTATTAATTATATACATAAGTTGTATTACTTTTTTAGTTAATATGAGCAATTTTAATGTCTCGTATTTATGATTCTAATAAAATATAGTCTAATGTTATAATTTCTAATCAGTTTCCAACTAATCTGTTTCACACCAGTGTTTCTATCTTTATTTATACGTTATAATATATATATATATATAATAAGCAACGAATAGATTAGTGGGTATTGCACGCAAATAGAAGAAGGGGCTACTGAAAAGAGTGGTAACCGCAGACATGCATGTTTCTAGCTCATTAGCCATCATCGGTACGGTACAACCAAGAAAAGATGTGAAACATGAGAGCAAAGGTGTTGAATGAAACATGAGAAAATATAACAGAATTCAGCAGGATAGTCAAACACAACATTTGTGTCAGTAATATTAGAAGATCTCGAATATTCGAGACAACAACCAACATAGACACGGAGGTGCATATAACACTCCCGTCTGAAACTTCCGACCCAGATTAATGAAATAATAACAAGATGTACGAATAGTGCGTGACATATGAACAATAAGCAACGAATAGATTAGTGGGTATTGCACCTCCGTGTCTATGTTGGTTGTTGTCTCGAATATTCGAGATCTTCTAATATTACTGACACAAATGTTGTGTTTGACTATCCTGCTGAATTCTGTTATATTTTCTCATGTTTCATTCAACACCTTTGCTCTCATGTTTCACATCTTTTCTTGGTTGTACCGTACCGATGATGGCTAATGAGCTAGAAACATGCATGTCTGCGGTTACCACTCTTTTCAGTAGCCCCTTCTTCTATTTGCGTGCAATACCCACTAATCTATTCGTTGCTTATTGTTCATATGTCACGCACTATTCGTACATCTTATATATATATATATATATATATATATATATATATATATATATATATATTGAACCAGATATCTTAGATAATAAGAGAAGTAGTATTATAAAAATATTTTGCTAGTATGAAATATTTATGAAAATAACATAATTTAAGAAAACAAGTAAAAAGGAAACACTTTTCTTAATTTAAACAACATATCAAATAAAGATATATTAAATAACAGCCTATAACAATATAATAAATAAAGAATTACCTCAATATTAACATAAAATATAGATATTGCCTAACCAATGTAATGATGTAAATAAAGTTGCCTAAGACGAAGAATATTTTCCATAACATAATCAGCTGTTCATCTGAAATGAAAACAAATATTACTATAGTTAATTCATTATAATCATTAATTTGAGAATAAGAACAAATATAAATATTGAATAGAATATAATCCAATAGATTTCATAGATAAAGAAATAATGACATATAGACAAATAACATAAGAGAATTTATATTTATAATTAATATGAGTGTAACAAGAATATATTATCAATAATAATATTGAACGTTGTACCATGTAAGTGTATCTAAGTATAACCAATTTTAATGTATTTGTATGTATGAAATTTTTTGATAAGTGATAGAAGTTTCAATTATCTGATTACAAAAGACAATATCTTATTGGTTATAAAAGATGACAGAACAAACTGTGAATCAATAAATAAACTTTGGAATAGTGACCTGAAAAAGAACAAAAGACTGTTTGTTGAAAAAAGTAGAGAATCGAGGGGACGCTTAAGAGAACGGAAGCTGGTGTTAAGAAGCGAGGAGTGTGTGGGATAGTGTTCCTAAAATTTAAAGATATTCCCGGTTTAAGACATTTAAATTTCTAAAGTATTATGAAATACAATATTAGTAATACTCACAGTTAATTGTAACAAGTTTTCGGCAAAAATCTGCGAAATTTTCGTTAATTTTGGTTTTGTTTGGAGATTCAGTGGAGTGTTCCTGGGATCCAGAGACTTTCATCCCAATGCAAGAGCAACAGGTCAGTGTATTTAAATCATTTATTGGCCAATAAACAGTGTAAAAACTCAAAATACCAATTAAGTACTTAATTTCATAAATTGACAAACTTTTGCAAATATGATCGATCTAAAAAAGAAAGAAACAGACTTTGTATAGTGTATTCATTGCATAAATCGTTAAATTTAATAAAAGGCCGAATTTTAAATAAATTAAAACATGTACTTACGCCATCTTGTAATCGCATAAATCTAGTGATTGAAATTTCATAATGCAATAACTATGTCCATCTGTATATAATTCCTATTTTTCTATCCATGTATATAACTAATTTTCTTCCCACAGCAATTTGTATCATATATAACTATGATATATATATATAAATTCTTTTATGTTTATTTATGAACCATTTACTTGTTTGCATCGTCAACAAACGTTGTATAATATAGATGCTTCTTTAATGTAAGAATTGTTCGTTTTATGCTAAAGCGCATGACTAGTTTTTCACGCTTGCGCATTGATGATATTATTAAAATCAATAAATAGGTACAATATAACCATTGGCGTCGCATATTATTTTTATTAAATATAAATATTGCATTGAAAATTAAATCTATTACAAATAATGTGTTTTCTTTTTATTTAAACAATGATAACAATACAATAAGCCAGGACTCAAAGGGAAAAAGGATTTCATGCTCCCGAATAATCTAATTAAAATAAATTACTAAACAAATATTAAAAACAAACTGAGCTAGCCAAAATAAAACATAAAAATTATAAATTATAAACATATTCATTTAAATCTACAATAAAAGTAAGTATTTATCATTATTGTTTATAATATATATATATATATATATATATATATATATATATATTATATATTCAATAATATTTTATTTTATAGTTGCCCGCGTTTGGATGACAATTTGATATACTATATTTCACCTTTAATTAATGGATGTATGAATATAACAATATGAAATATTATTTGTCAACGTTTTACAATCTGTGATTGTAGCGACACTATTGCACACACACCTTTAGCAGCGTATGTAACCTATTTCAATTTTGACAGTAGTTGTCAAACAATGCCCGGCTAAGATAAATATTGATTTTGTATTTAGAAAGATGAATTTCTTCACAATCGACTTAATCACTCTTGTCTCAGGGTGGGATCAAATTTTTTAAAAAATAATAATTCAAATTTTATAATTTGAACGTATTCTCCAAATTAAATATTACTCTATTATTCAGAATCTCGAGTAACTGTTTATTCAATATAATAAGGCACTTTAATTATCTTATGACATTTACGATTTTACTGTCACTGAAAATTAACCAAATGTCACTGATTAGATCGAAAATTCTATTGAATGCAAAATGTTAAATTCGATGAAAATAGATACTGAATGAATACCACAGTGAGTTGGAATCAAAATAATATATTATACTATCAGATAACAAATTTCAAAAAAATTATTGTTTCCCAAAAATATCACAAAAAAACAAAGATAGTATTTTCTACTAACCTTAAAATCAGAACAACTTATATGCTAGAAATCAACCTAATTAAATATTTTTATCAAAAGTTCAAATCGTCGAATTTACACTTGACGTGTATCAATGTCAAATAACACAATCTCCGTTCAAAATTGTCTATTCAAAAAATGTCTTCACTTGATGTAAAATTTCATATATTTAACGTTAATTTTGTTTTAATTCAAATTATCCTATAGATGCATCTATTTTTAAATGTAATTAAAAGGCCTGTTAATTCTCGAGAAATAATTTAAAAACTGGAGTGGACTCACCAACTAGGAACAGAAAAACTCGTACGTATTCTAAAAGTATTTAGAATTCTGCATACTTTCTAAATATATAATTTAGAAAACTAGAACCACTTACATTTTTACGATGCAATTCTTCTTCGAATTATGCACGCACTGGCTTTATAATGTATGGCTTTATGATCTGATTGTATAATAGACTAATCTCTATTATATTTTCAAAAAAATGAGACAACTCTAAATGTGATGTTGTCTCGTGGGAGTTTCAAATTCGATTAACTAAACTTTGTTCAAATAAATAAATCTCTTCTCCTGTGGTTACGAAAAATTGTTTTTTAAAAAAAATACTAATCCATGTTTCCCAATAACAAAGAGAGATTTGAATTCTTTTATTACAATTTTAATTCTGCTAGCAGAGACATCTGTATTTTGAAATTTCAAATATATTTTCCAAATCGAAATATGATCTATCATTAGATATATTCTGCATAAATGTCAAAATTATTGATTCTACATATAATACAGTTTGTATCGAAAGTATTGCATACAAACATAAATAATTTTCGTTATTTTAATGTTTCTTTTAAATTTCAAATAGAGGAACTGTATTAATATATATATATATATATATATATATATATATATATATATATATATATATATAATAATTTATTCTTTGTTTTAATAATATTATTTGCCCCACGTTTGGGTGACAAATTATTATATTTCGATATTTTAATAATTATTATGATTTAATCTATATGGATTTTTAATTTGTTGATGTCACAATTTATGATTGTAACTACACTCTTGTGAATATGCCTTTACCACTGAATATAACCTATTGAAATTTTTGACAGCAGTTGTCAAATTAATATGCCCGGCTCAGATGAATATTAAATTTTATATTGTGGAAGATAAATCAATACACAATCGACTTACTCACCCTTATCTCAGGGAGGGATCAAAGATTTCAAATAATAATTCAAATTTATAAATTTTCCAAATTACGTATTACGCTATTCCCAATCTAGAATAACTGTATGTTCAATATACTACGAGACAATTAAATTATCTTATGACATATATGTTTTTACTGTCAGGAAATTAACCAAATGTCACTTATTATATCAAAATTTCTATAGCCTGAAAATTATCAAATACAATGAGAAATGAATATGAAATGAGTACCAAACAGTGATTGGAATTCAAATTTATATAATATATTATCAAATAACAAATTACAATAAATTAGAACTTTTCAAAAATATTATGAACGCAGAAACAAAGATAGAATTTTCTATCAACCTTAAAATTAAAACAACCTATAATTATAAATCTATTCGCTAAATGATTTATCAAAGTTCAAAATGTTTGATTATATACTTGATGTATATCAATGTCAAAATACGCAAATTTCCGTTTAAATAGTCTATTCCAAAATTATCTTCGCTTGACGTTGAATTTTATTTGAGTAACGTTACTGTAATTTCAATCGAATTTATTACCATAAGATGCATCTAATTTTGAAATATTTTTAATAAAGGCCTATTAATTCTCGAGAAATAATGTAAATAAACTGGACAGGACTTACCAACTAGGTACTGGTTAACTCGTTCGTATTCTAAACCGTGTTTAGAATTCAGGAACAACTTTCTAAATTAATAATTTAGAAATCGGAAAATCACCCGCACTTTATCGATGCAATTCGTTGCGAATTATACACGCACTGGCTTTACAATGCTGATTTGATGATCTGATAATATTCATATAAATTACTATTATATTCTTAAATAAATTTGAGACAACTCTTATTTCGATGTTGTCTCGAGGGGATCTCAAAATCAACTAACTAAACTTTCTATATAAATAATTCTCCTCTCCTTTGGTTACCAAAAAATTCTTTTAAAAAAAAATACAAAAACACGTTTTCCTATAACAAAGAGAGATTTTCATTCTTTTAGTATAATTGCAATTTTGCTTACAGAGACATCTGTATTCTTGTTTCCAAATCGTTATAAAGTATATTTTGCATTAATGTCATCCGAAATTGAAATGTCAAAATTTATTTGTATATTGAAACTTTAAAATTATTGATAATACAGTGTGTATCCAAATATGCACATTTTTCCTTATTTCAATATTTTCTTTAGAATTTAGATAGAGGATATGTATTAATATATATATATATATATATATATATATATATATATATATATATATGTATATATACATAGCAATAAGCATATTGAAAAAAGTTCGGAGCGCTGTAAATATAAACCTATGCATTATACAAAAAAATGATGGCAATCGTTTATTATTATTATCAACAAAAATGATCTCTACTATTTTTGTCGTACGATGAACGGTTCACGAGATATTCGATAAAAAGTGTTTTCCAAGATGGCGGCTGAAGCTCACCCCCCACTCTCGTCCCACCAACTTGAATTTTCATTCACAAGACACCCCTGAACATATTGCAAAAAGAAAATCCGTTCTGTAGAACATTGCATTATGAACCTCCCCTTTCGATCTGGCTCTTGAACTATTAGGGTTTCGCTTGAGTTAGGAAGAAGAACCCCTCAATAAATTTTGTGCGGGACCTATCAAGGGCCAAGCTACGCTTCTGTTTATTAATTAAAAACATAACAATAATTCTTGAAGTATATTAAATTTGGCAACAGCGTACCACCTGCCTTCAATATTAACGTCAACTGTCAGTCACCAAAATAACAATATTTGAATTAGAGTAGAAGCCTATAAGCCTAAACTGTATAGGAAAAATAGAAATTCTGATAATTTAATTATTTTCTGTCACTATGTACTTTTATAGTTAGTGTTCCACTAATTTTAAAATCCAAGCGGTCCAGTCGAAGCTAACAAAAACTTTTCAACTGGAAAAATGTAAACATCACGCGATCATAGATAAGCGCATAATGTCAAACTCAAAGCCGCCTAATACAATTTTTTGTTTTAGGCTATTACATTTTCGTTCGCTTGAAAGTTCGAATATTTTGTTTTGATTGAAAGCGAGGTTACATTAACCAAATTTTGATGTAATTTTAGGATACGATAAACAGAACGGATGGGAAATATTTTCCAAAAATTAATAGGTAAATTGAAAAATTACATTTTAGTATAATTTAGTTCCCGAATAGGAAATATTTATTACGTACAAAAAATATATCTACTGGTAACCAGTCATGAATGTGACGTTAATTAATTAATATTTTGAAAGTGCCTTTACAAAACAATAATTAGATGAACACACATCCTTAAGCTTTTATTTTTGTTATGTCTCGTTATTCATCGAATTATTTAATGCCTACAAAAAATACCCTAACTTAACGTTATTATCCAGCTATCCAAACAATATCTGGAGCTTCTCAAGATGGCTAGCCGCAATTTTCTTATAAGATAGTATTGGAACATGGGAAATTAATAGCAGAGGTTTCCTGCTCCTCAAATACGTGTGGGAAGTAGGTAATATTTGACAATATCAGAATTTAATTACTGGAGGGTCTTTACATGACATTGGGAAGCTTTTAAAATCGACTATAGTTTCAAATTTCGTCGGAAAATTAATTGTGTGAAATTATTATGGCATCGGATATCGGTACCATCGATATAATATAATTAGGTCACAGCTGAAAAAAGTTGTATAAAAAATGTTATAAAATTAGATTTAGATAATATATAAAAAAGTATAATCCTAAGCTACTTCAAATTAATGTCATTTTTTTAAAGTGAAGTGAATACGAACAACATTTAAGAATGAAGTATAAATCGAAACTGTGGTGTATGAAATTGTTCAACAAATCGTAAATAGGGATCACGTCACTCGCGCCATGTCTCGTCCGGACTCCGCCCTCTTTTAAATATTTTTCGTGCTAGACGACAGTTTTTATCAAGTTAAAATATAAATACTTCATTTCTTTATCATGCACCGCAGCGCAGGGCACAGCAATGCTACTTACTGTAAGTATGTGCACGAGTGTCTTACCTGAGCATAGTTCTACAGTTGAGTGTATATATTACCGAGTATATTACTCGTGTACAAAAGTTAACTTAACCTTCATAAACCCGTGGTCAAAAACTTACATTAAATACCGAGTGGGGTCCAAAGGGACCCCAACATTTTTTGGCTTATTATTATTTTTTTAATATTATAATTAGGGAATATTAAAAATAAAACACATTTTGCTTATAAAAAAATATATTTTTACATAAAAAAGTTGTCAGCATTGTAAGCACACTTTGAAAAAATATTATGAAATGATTAGAAATATTAAAAACAAAAATAATTATGAAAAAAGAAAAAGCATTTTAGTGACATTTTAAATAATGATTTAATTATCACACTTGTTACAAACTGTTATAGTTTTTGAATGTTCTGCACATACGAACTGATTACACCGAATACAAAACTTTCGAGATTCCCTGTCTTTACTTCTGTTGCATAAGAAACATCGCTGCTTTCTGCCAATAACGGGAACAGGTTGTTCATTCCTTATGTTTAATTCTGGCAAAATGGTTAACATGGATTGTTTTATATTGGAATGTAACGACTTGTCATTTTGGTATCTACGAATTATGTTTTTTCTAATTAATTCCTGGCCCAACTCCAACAAAAATATTCTTCTCCTATTCAAGCGATTTTTTTTCGAATCTGGATTTTTCAACATCCAAAGTTTATAGGCGCTGATGCCACCAATGTCCAGCAGATGAAAAAATATTGCCATCGGCCACCGATCACTTTTTCTTTGCGTCGTGAATTCCTTCGCTAATTTATCCGTCGTGTCCACTGCACCCTTTGTTTTATTGTATTGTAACATAATGTCTGGTTTGTAAAAAATTGACTGTCTCGACCCTTACTTCGTGGAATATGCTCATATTAGTGTTTTTAAATGAAACTCACAGTATCTAGTTAATTCCACATTATAATAAAAGTTATTGAAAATTCTAAAAAATTGACAATTGTTTCGATAAATCAATATCATCGTCAGAATGACAGAAGTTACATTTCATTTTATGCCTACCTGATGTTTAGTAGTTTTTTTTGGCTAGACCAAGAAGTGACCTACCTTGTGATTGACTTAATATATGTTTATAGAAAAAAGAAGAAGATGTGATATTACAAATATTGAAGCTTAGATATTATTAGCCCTATGGTGATATCCTGGATATCATTTTTCGAATTAAGATCAGTATAACTGTGCAATGATATAGAAAACCAGGAAAACTATATCTGCTGATCTTTACAATTATCACTTAAGAAGACAGTTTATTAGTGGAGAATTCCCTAAATTTAACTGTTCATTGACAACTTCATATTGTGGGTTTCTTAAATGTCTTCTAATTTCCAGTTCTTCAAGGAAATCCAGTTCTTGTTTCTTTTCACAAATATGCAGTACTTCTAGTTCTGTGTTAGGTGTCAATGAATGATTGGTGTCAAGTAGATGTTTTGCGTAGTGGGATTTATCTGGTTGTTTTAATCTGTATGCTCGTAAGTGCTCACTGTATCGTATTTCAAAATTCCTAAGGGTCTGACCCAAATAGACAGCATTACATTCTGGACATTTGAGTTTATATATACCTGACTTCTTTAATAGTGGTATTTTTGTTTTTACATTTAACAATTTTGTACTAACGTTACTTTCTGTTTTAAAAGAAATTGTTGTATTCGTTGCTGAAGATGTTATCTTTGAAATATTATTAGAAATATTTCCTGCATATGTGATGGTTTTATAAGTTTTAATTTCATCAGCTTGTTTAGGATATATTAGTTGTAATGCCACTTTTCCTTCTTTTTTACTAATTAGCTTTTTATCATATCTAATGGATAACCGTTAGATGTTGCTATTATAGAGAGATTAATACAATTAGACAAATAGCAACATCTAACGGTTATCCATTAGATATGATAAATAAGCTAATTAGTAAAAAAGAAGAAAAAGTGGCATTACAACTAATATATCCTAAACAAGCTGATGAAATTAAAACTTATAAAACCATCACATGCAGGAAATATTTCTAATAATATTTCAAAGATAATATATTCAGCAACGAATACAACAATTTCTTTTAAAACAGAAAGTAACGTTAGTACAAAATTGTTAAATGTAAAAACAAAAATACCACTATTAAAGAAGTCAGATATATATATAAACTCAAATGTCCAGAATGTAATGCTGTCTATTTGGGTCAGACCCTTAGGAATTTTGAAATACGATACAGTGAGCACTTACGAGCATACAGATTAAAACAACCAGATAAATCCCACTACGCAAAACATCTACTTGACACCAATCATTCATTGACACCTAACACAGAACTAGAAGTGCTGCATATTTGTGAAAAGAAACAAGAACTGGATTTCCTTGAAGAACTGGAAATTAGAAGACATTTAAGAAGCCCACAATATGAAGTTGTCAATGAACAGTTAAATCTAGGGAATTCTCCACTAATAAACTGTCTTCTTAAGTGATAATTGTAAAGATCAGCAGATATAGTTTACCTGGTTTTCTATATCATTTCACAGTTATAGTGATCTTAATTGGAAAAATGATATCCAGGATATCACCATAGGGCTAATAATATCTAAGCTTCAATATTTGTAATATCACAACTTCTTCTTTTTTCTATAAACATATATTAAGCCAAACACAAGTTAGGTTACTTCTTGGTCTATCCAAAAATAACTACTAAACATCAGGTAGGCATAAAATGAAATGTAACTTCTGTCATTCTGACGATGATATTGATTTATCGAAACAATTGTCAATTTTTTAGAATTTTCCATAACTTTTATTATATTGTGGAATTAACTAGAGACTGTGAGTTTCATTTAAAAACACTAGTCTGGTTTGTAATTAGTTTTTTCTCCACTTATTTTGTCATCGTTATGTTCTGTCGATAAAAGAACAACTGCCGCATTTTTTTTTGGTACGTAGGAAACTAAGGTTTTATTTTCCATAAAAGCCAACATGCTTGAAAAGTCCTTCTTATATCTTGCTGGAAGTAGTTCTTTTGGAATATAAGGTTTATTTTTACGCAGTGTACCACACAAGGTAAGGTTTTTATCTAAAAGCTTATTAGCTAACTCAATACTGGTAAAAAAGTTATCAGTAGTTATTCCATATCCTGAAGATAAATGGTTTACCAGGTCCATCACTACCCTTTGTCCTTGGCCTTTCTCAGGTTTGTTTCGTATTTTACCTAAAATTATTATTCTGAAATAAGAATCTACATTTTTTTATGAAAAAATTTACCTAAATAAGGTTGCATATTCGCTGTATATGCCGAACTACAATCAGCCAGTGCCCAAATTTTTAAGCCGTACTTGTCCGGCTTACTCTTCATGTAAACCCGAAAAGGAGCCTTGCCTCGGAATGGGACTAACTGCTCATCCACGCACAAGTGTTCAGATGGATTAAACGATTTCTTGCAATTTGTTACAAAACCATCAAAAACATCTCTAATCGGGGCAAATTTATCAGTGCGTTTTATTTCTTCTCTTGTTTCAAAATTGTCGAATCTTAGAAAGCACATAATCTGTTGGAATCTGTTGCGAGACAAGGCAGATGATACTAGAGGCCGACATAGAGTTGGATCTTGACTCCATATTACACATATTGGCTCTTTAGTAGCGTGCCAGGCTCCAAAAATAATAAGCAAACCAATAAATGCTTCCAGTTCTTCTTGCACAAAAGGAGAAAAGGCCTTACTATTTCTCGCATAATATGATTCGGCTTTTCTATTCGTCTCCGATAAAATCACATCCATAATATCTTGAGAAAAAAATAGTTCAAAAACTTCTTTTATGATGGAAAATTGGGAACCATATCTAGTCAAACCTGGTGAAACCTTTTGAATATTACATTTTCGCCTCTTGATCTTCGTAGTAAGTGGAACCTTTGCCCACACACTACCATCTTTAGACGAATACGTTGGATGATCGGTATAAAAGTTTACTGACGGGCCTACTTCATCTGCAGTATCTGTCGACTCATTTTCCCTATCCCTAACTTGTAAAACGTCATCTATATCATCAGTTTCAGTCACTATGTCAGTCTCCTCAATATCACTTGCACCATCCTCTAGTGCTAAATCATTAAAAAAAGTGTCGTTATCGTCCATTTCTAATATCGCCAATAGTTCTTCGTCATTTCGAAACTTCCGTGGTTCACTCATTTTTATAAACGCGTACTCGACAAGCACTGCAAACGTGACTAAACACACTAAAATTATACTGAGATAAATACGTGCACAAAGCCGCTATTAAATAAATTGGGAATCCGTTGACGCCAAGAAACTGGGAATCCCCGTCGTTTGAACAATTTGGGGTTTATTTGTACCCCGGTTGGTTTTTAACGTAGGCAAAATTTATACCTGTCGTTACATACCGAGCGGGGTGCATCTGGACCCCAAGGAACAAAACTCTCTATAATTAGTTTTTTATACCAATTTAGATATATATTTTAAAAACATTGCTCGAAGGAAATTAAATAAAAAAAACTATTTTAGAAAATATACCCAAAAATTCATTCATTTATTTTCTGCGCAAGAATCAATGACTACAGCCAATCTAGTTTTTGATGCAGCTTTGTTTTCGAATGATATATGAGAGAAATGTCGCAACCTTTTTTCTACGAAGTGGGAATCTATACCACATTTTATTGCAGTTTCACTAGCTTTGCAGTCGAAAGGTTTGAAGTCTTTTCTATAAATTTTTATCGTTGCATTCGTCTCTGCTAATGCTCTATAGGGACCGAGAAAGATGACGTTTATGCCATCTGCCGTGAAAAAACAGAAACAATGTGATGTAAACACTATTAGTAATAGTATTAATAGTTTTGTATAATCAGCGTTTTTAAATGTTCATTTTTTAAAACTGATATTAAATGTTTGTGATGTCGTCATCAAAAGTATCTTTCTGTATTCATGGCTGTTCAAATATACTGTATAAAAATACTACGCAGTTGAAATTTTATAGTTTCTCCGAAAATTCATTGAACACTGCGTGGATAACCTTGAAACGTCAAAAATTAATAAATGCAGTAAAAACCCATATCTAATTAAAATGTTCTAATTAAAACATTTTGTTAATTATTATTTTATGTATAATCAGTATGATACTACAATTGGCAGCTATTGGAAAAGTTCTAAACTTTCTTTTTACATAAATAAAAGATTATTATCGAGAGGATAAAATGTTGTTTTCTGTACGATTTCATTGATTATATAAAATAAAAAACTAGTTATGTGTTTGCTGACTTTAATATTATATAATAAGTTCAAATAATTAAATACTATTAAGGGGAAGAAAGTAAACATTTGTACAAAACGAATCACTTCAAGTTTTTTAATTACATTTCAGAAAACATCGGGAGGATTGGGAACCAAATAAAAATACTAGAATTTGCAGTGCTCATTTTGTCAATAATCAAAAATCAGATAATCCCCTACGCCCATCTTACATACCAACAATTTTTCCTGTCAAAGAAAATAAAAAGATCCTTCCATTTCTTGCATTTTGTAGGTTGTTTATTATACTATTTACATCACAATGTTTTTCTTATTTAACACCAGGGCGCTCTACTTTCGGCATAAGTGCTGCCTATATAGTTCCGTCTCGATCCCTATATACATCAGCCAAATTGATATCGCATTTTTGTAAAGCTTTAGATGCATAATGAACAACTTGCATATCTTCCGAAAAAAATATATGTTATTCTACATCGTACATCATCAATTTATTTGCAATTAGGGGAATCCATTATGAATATTTCATTCAGTAATAAACGGTTTTAAAGATTAAAACTAACTTTTCCGCGTCTGTGGCCCTGAACAATATTCTATCATAAAATTGTTACTTGTATACAGTTCGGGGAATGTACCATGCTAACAAACCGAAATTTATCCAAAAATAACCAAAAATGTATATCTGGATTTATAGGACCCGCTGTACTCGCTCTAGTCAACTGAAAATCAATAGGGTGGTACATCTGTAAGACTACTTGAACAATATTCAATCATAAAATTGATCAATCGTAGACTCTCTGGAGGCTGTATCGTGCTAACAAACTGAAAATTATTCTAAAATGACAAAAATTTGGTACTTCAAGTACCATAGCACCCGTTGTACTGGCTTTAGTGAGCTGAATATCAATAGGGTTAATCTTTGAGACCCTCTGAATAATATTCAATCATGAAATTGGTTACTTGTATATACTCCGGAGGCTGTATCGTGCTAACAAACTGAAACTTCTCCAAAATGACAGAAATATCGTACTTAAAATACTGTATGTAGTACCTGTTGTATTCGCTGTGGTGATCTGAAAATCAATAGGGTTCATCTGTGAGATGTCCCGAATAATATTCAATCATAAAATTGGTGACTTGTTGAACTCCGGAGGTTGTATCGTGCTAACAAACAGAAATTTCTTAAAAAATGACAAAATGTCGTACTTCAAGTACCATAGCACCCGTTGTACTGGCTCTGGTGAACTGAAAATCAATAGGGTTCATCTGTGACATCTCCTTAACAATATTCAATCATAAAATTGCTGACTTATTGCACTCCGGAGGCTGTATAGTGCTAACAAGAATTGTAAGGAAAAGTGGCCGACGACAACGACGACGACGACATACACACAGGATTTTTTTTCTAAAAACCGTTTTTTCGTGTTGTTGTTGATGGAAAACGTAAAAATAATATATACAGAAGTAGAATATAATAAAGAGAAGAAGTGTTGAAACCTAACTTCCGCTCGTATGTGTCACACGTTATACAAATTTTTGTTTCCTTTTCCAATGTAAGCGTGTCTGTAATATTTATGTATTTTTGTATTATTAAAACACTCAAGTTCTTTCATAACCAATAGAGAAAAAAGTGGTAATATGGAACCCATGTTTGTTTATATTCGATAATTCAGAAATTTATGTACATGTATCTCTAATATATTTAGAATTATTATTTATATAAATAAGAAAAACATTACATTGGTGTCAGAAGTGGGATAATATTAACAAATAGCTACGTAGAAATGGCCAAGAGACTAAGTGACCTAAAAGTGACTGAACTCTAGGCAGAATTCGAATATCGCGATTTGGAAACATCAGGTAAGAAGAGTGAGTTAGTAGGAAAACTCAGAGTGGCACTGATTTGAAGAACGATATATCTGCCGATATCTCAATAATGAAAAACGACATTGCCGCTGACGTCTCTAAAATCTGAAATCGAGAATAAGATAACAACGATGGACGAGAAAATCGAGAATAAAATAATAATGATGGACAAGAAAATCAATGAAAAAGATTACAGATTTAAGAACTCAAGACACGCCAGCGGAAGAAAAGAAGACAGAGCAACAAAACCTTGCAAGCCAGAAAAACTCCCTAAGTTAGAAGATATCGGCAGTTTTGCACGAGTCAAGGCTCCAACGTTCGACAGAAAGACATCGTGGACCAATTATGTGAAACAGCCAAAAGCGCTGGAACCGAGTTGCGGGACACGCTCAGTCCAAAAGAATGCTCAAAGGACCATTGAGTTCCATGCAGCAGATGCTCTCAGACTGGGCAGGAAAGAACTGCGAATAGTGGTACGATTCCTAACTGGCCACTGGCGAATATAGGGATTGACGCAACAAGCCCCCAGTGCAAGATGTGTGGAGAGGTAGAGGAAACCGCAAAGCACGTTATCTTCGATTGTCCTGTCTTGTGCAGAAGGAGAGCCTCCTGTTTAGATATCTTCCCAGATACAAATCAAGAGGGACTGCAAGAAAGTATAGTCCAACGAATCTCACTGTTCACTAAGAAATTAGGATGGGACTCTTAACTGCTTAATATATGCGAATGGGGGTGCTCAGCCTAATTAATGGCTGAGCAGAACCATTAGGGCACCCGAACCCTAACCCCCCAGTGACTAAAAAAAAATGTTGAATCATTCTACTGCATTTATACTTGAAGTTGAAATGAAATGATCTCATATTTTAATCTTATGCAGCATTCTAACTAAAAATAAACGGTTTTAAAGATTAAAACTAACTTTTCCGCATCTGTGGCCCTGAACAATATTCTATCATAAAATTGTTACTTGTATACACTTCGGGGGATGTATCGTGCTAACAAACCGAAATTTCTCCAAAAATAACCAAAAATTTAGTATATCTGGATTTATAGTCTCTAGTCAACTGAAAATCAATAGAGTACATCTGTGAGACACCTTGAACAATATTCAATCATAAAATTGATCAATCGTATACTCTCTGGAGGCTGTATCGTGCTAACAAACTGAAAATTCTCCTAAAATGACAAAAATTTGGTACTTCAAGTACCATAGCAGCCGTTGTGCTAGCTTTAATGAGCTGAATATCAATAGGGTTCATCTTGGAGATGCTCTGAATAATATCCAATTATAAAATTGGTCACTTGTATATACTCCGGAGGCTGTATCGTGCTAACAAATTGAAGCTTCTCCAAAAATTACAAAAATATCGTACTTAAAGTACTGTAGCACCTGTTGTAGTGGATCTGGTGAGTTGAAAATCAATAGGGATCATCAGCAAGATGCCCGGAATAATATTCAATCATAAAATTGGTGACTTGTTGAACTACGGAGGCTGTATCGTGCTAACAAACTGAAATTTCTCAAAAAATTACAAAATGTCGTACTTCAAGTACCATAGCACCCGTTGTACTGGCTCTGGTGAGCTGAAAATCAATAGGGTTCATCTGTGACATGTCCTTGACAATATTCAATTATAAAATTGCTGACTTATTGCACTCCGTAGGCAGTATCGTGCTAACAAGACATGTAAGGAAAAGTGGCCGACGACAACGACGACGACATACACACAGGATTTTTTTTCTAAAAACCGTTTTTTCGTGTTGTCGTTGATGGAAAACGTAAAAATAACTCAAAAAAAAATTTCAAAATTCCAACTTTTTTTGGGGTAAACCAATACTTTTCTCGCATATTGAAAGGTTGGGCGGAAAAGTAATAAATAAAACATGAAATGTGTTTCAAATTTGGATGTAAACGCGCGCGCTTCTCCGCGGCCATCTTGTGACGTCAGATGTGTCACAAGACAAGAGAAAGTAATATTTTATCTATCATTAACCTAACAGAAAACAAATAAACTTATTCACTTATAATTTTGTGGAAATGCAAGCAATTCAACTCCTCGCTAGCTATCGAGGAACTCGAATCGTATTTAAAGTTCGATAAAATATTGAAACAGAATCCCACAGCTATCTAAAAGGTACATGTGACTGTGAACGGCAACTTAAGTAACCAGGCCATGCACACTTTGTTTTTGATATTGAAATAGAAGATGAATTTAGGTTTAGGTTCATTATTTATCTGTTTGACATTTTTTATCAAATAACATTCATTGTAATTATTATGGTATGTGTTATTGTTGTCATTAAGAATATTGAAGTATATTAGTATCAGGCTCTTTGATATCGGTATAAACGTTGCAATAAAACGTTGAAAACACTAAAGACACAACTTAATTGAACTGACGGTAGCCAAAACACAACCTACATACAGAACTGGATGGTCTCTGACCAAGATACTTTGAGTGACGATCACTATATCCAATTTGAATTAATAACACAATTAGCAATGCAACATAAAACAAGAAGAATAAAATTGCACAGTATCGACAAAAATAAATTGACTCTAATAAAAACACACACTGGGAGATGAGTGGATCGACAAACGAAAAAATAATAATCCAAAATAAAATATGAGACATACTAGGTTCAACCACACATAGACCTAACAAACAAGAGAGGAAAACTCAAATTTGGTGGACAACCGAACTTACATCACAAAGAAACAAGAACGTTCGATGAAAAAATGTCGTGGACCAATTATGTGAAACAGTTTGAAGCAGCCGCTAGAGTGCATAATTGGTCCGATAAGGAGAAAGCAGTGAAGCTAACTATAGCGCTTCGGGGAGATGCCTTAGATGTACTCCAGACGATACCTTTGGAAGAAACGGACGATTTCGAGCTGCTGAAGAAGATGCTGGACATGCGATACGTTCACGAACATCTAGAACATTTGAACAGATTCCAGTTGAAGAACCGAAGGCGGAAACGTGACGAAACCTTTCAAGAGTACGAAATGGATATTGCCCGACTAGTTCGATTTGCTTATCCTTCAGCACCAGAGAACATGATGGAATGTTTAGGTATCCAGGCCTTTATTGACGACTTATGTGACCCCGATATGTAGAGGACGCTTCGCTTAGCCCATCCCAAAACATTAGGTGACGCATTGACAGCTGCTCTTGAATATGAAGCAGCAACGAAGGGTTACAACAAAGTTAGGACCATCCAAGAAGAAGGTGACGATGACAGAATTGACCAGATCGTCAACTTGTTGAAAGGTGTGGTAGACAAGAAGCCGAGGAAAATCAGGTGCTGTAATTGTGGCGAGCTAGAGCATGCGCGCAGTTCGCGTAAGCGTCCTACGACTCCTGCAAGCCAAGAACCTCTTAAATACAAAGCAGCCAAGAAAAGCTCGAGGTACAACGAAGATGCAGGAAGAAGATGACGATGACAAACTTGACCAGATCATCAACTTGTTGAAAGGTATGGCAGACAACATGCCGAAGAAGATCAAATGCCGGAAGTGTGGCGAGCTAGAGCACGTACGCAGTCCGTCTAAGCGCCCCTAGATTCCTGTAACCCAAGAACTCCAGTCACAGGGGAAATCAGACAGGGGTGAACATCCAGCTGATGTGAATCACCGAAATGCAACAAGTCGAAATCTAAGGAAGTTGCAGTTTAAAGAATTACAGTAGTCAACGAGGAATGGTCACCCACCAGGATCAGAGAAGATCAGGAGAATGATCCTCACCTGAAGATGATCCGGCAATGGAAGGAATAAAATCGGCGACCTACCTAGCAGGAAGTGTCAAGATTTTCACCGAAACTCGAGGCGTATTGGGCTCAGTGGGACACCTTTGTCTTGGAAGAAGGGCTGTTGAAAAGAGTCCTCGAAAACGATGATGGTTCTGAGATGAGGAGACAGCTAGTTATTCCGAGAACCAGAGTAGCTGAAGTACTGAAGAAGTTACACGACAGTTCATCGGGAGGTCATCTAGGAGTGAAGAAAACCCTTCAGCGAGTCCGTGAAAGGTTTTATTGGATGAACAGCTCCGACGATGTGAAGGACTGGTGTAAGGAATGTACGACTTGTGCTACGAGTAATGGACCACATCGCAAGAAAAAGGCATTTATGACACAATATAATGTTGGAAGCCATTTCGAAAGGATTGCTTTAGATATCGCTGGACCATTTGCGACGACAGAAAATGGTAGCAAATACATACTGGTTGTAATGGATTATTTCACAAAGTGGGTGGAAATTTACGCTATCCCGAACCAAGAGGCCACATCTGTCGCGGATGTATTGGTGAAAGAATTTATCAGCCGATATGGAATGCCATTGGAAGTCCACAGTGACCAGGGAAGAAATTTCGAAAGCCATCTATTCCAGGAAATTTGCGAGAAGCTGGGAATAAAGAAGGCCAGGACAATAGCATTACATCCACAGTCAGATGGAATGGTCGAGAGAATGAACAGGACTATTGGAAAATACCTGTCCGAAGTAGTTTTCAGCCATCAGAGAGATTAGGACCAGTATCTTTCCCTATTCGCATTGGCTTATCGATCTGCCGTCAATGAGTCAACGGATGAAACACCGGCGAAAATCCTGTTTGGACGTGAAATGAGGTTTCCTTGTGACCTGGGAATTGGCTATCGGCCTGGAGAAGATCTAGCAGGCGAAGACTACGTGATCTAATTGAGAAAAAGGCTGGACGATATTCATGAATTAGTTCGAACAAATATTCAAGTTGCCAGCGACAGAATGAACAGTCTATACGACTCGCAAACAACAGAAGGCGGTTTCAAAGAAGGGGACAAAGTATGGTTACACAACCCGACGAGGAGAAAAGGATTTTCTTCAAAATTACAAAAATCCTGGGAAGGTCCATACTTAATCAAGAAAAGGATCAATGATGTTATATATCGCATAAGCAAGATCCCCAACGGAAAACCAAAAGTAGTTCACCAAAACCGACTAGCGTTATGCGAAGGAGACTATGACTTAGAGAAAGGAGTGAACCATATTCGAGATGAGTCTGACCCCACCTTCGATGAATTTATGGGCGCGTATGGGGGCACGGGGAAAGCTAGATATGGAGTTACTTCAGAACAACGACAAGATTTGTTTACTCTCCCGGAAGATTATTCACTGGCATACTACATCCCCGCCCGTCTCAAGAACGCACGAGGATTGGCATCCATCTTTCTAAAGAAGTTCGGGCAATTAGAAAAACTTGAAGACCAGATTCCAACCCCTGGCAAGACACTGAAACTGAAACATAATTCGCGGTACGTCTTCTACGTGGTAACTAAAAATGAATTTATAGATCGATCCACCTACCGCGATATGTGAGAGAAGCACTTCGAAACCTACGAGACCATGTGTTGGAATCCAGCATGAAGGAACTGGCTATGTCTAAGATAGCGAGTAACCAGTTGGATTGGCGAATCATCAGGAACATGGTAGAGATTATCTTTCAAGATACCGGTGTCCAGATATTAATTTGCAGCTACAACCCCCGTTATCAGTATCCGATGAAGACGATGCCCTGCTATTTCCATAAGATTGGAAAGTGTAGAAATGGGGCCAGTTGTTGATTCAAACATCCAGTCTCGGCTACACAAAAATTCCAGGAGGAACTTCCATTTAAGAAGGGGGTAATGTTACGAAACAGCACACTGGTATAGTCCCTAAATCCGACTCTGTCTAAGCCAGGTATGAAATTTAAAATTATGACGGATACGCGGTTTCTTTATATATAACTGTTTACGATTGTGACTATCTTATCATTGTTTTTGTGACCAGTCTTATTTAGAAAATACCAGAAAGCCAATTGTTTTTGAGTAAGCCGGAATCTAGAATTATCTAGTGAAAAAGTCATTAATATATAAAGGACCGACCAGGAAGAGGGAGTTTACTTGATAATTTGACATCGTGAGATAAACAAGTAAATAAGTGAATATAAATTAGTGAACTGTTGATATAAATTACTTCAAGTGAATATACTGTGTATATAATAAGTGATTAGTTAAGTGTATATAAATTAAGTGTTAATGAGTAGTGTAGTGAATAAATAAATTAAGTAAGTGAACCAACAGTGTGTTTAAAATTTATCCCACCCGTTTACTGTTTAAATAAATAAGAAAAACATTACAATAATAACAGATTCCAGAATAATAGACAATATTTTCATAACAACGGCCAAAGACCAAATTTTACATCTGAAGAATTATATAATGGTAATTATGAAAATGTATATAATAGTATTTATGAAAATAGAATTGAATTGAAGAAGAAATAAGGAAAGATTTTGAGAACGGGCAACGTTCTGAAGTAAATGATTCAGAACAGAATCAAAATTTTCGGTTAGCCCCTCAAATAAAAAATCGGAGGTAATAGAAATTAATATAGTATCAAATAATCCACTCCCGTATATCGAAATAAAAAAAACTAAATTAAAACTTTTGGTTGATACTGGCAGTACAAAATCTTTACTTCGACCTTCAGTTGCCGAGAAATATTAGGCGAATTGCATTTATAATTTTAACGTTGAAATTAAAACACCATTTATAAGCAAAAAAATAAACTTTCAAGCTTTCACAGAATTAAATTATAATGGTAATATTAAATTTATACTGTACGATTTTCATGAATTTTATTATGGAATCATAGGTTTAGATTAATCTGTTGGGATTCACATCTTTGGTAGAATACCAAAAGTTATTTCCATTTTTTTTTAATTTAACTCACCCTGAAGAATATACCGGACATTGTTTTCGGCGCTCTTCTGCTTCATTTTTCGCCGATTCTGGAGCTGTCCTGTATACCGTGAAACGCCATGGCGGATGAAAAAGCAATTGTAGTGATCCCTAAAAGACATTAAAGACAAAAGGACACTACCTTAGAAATAATAATAATATTTAATCTAATATTAATTATAGTAGTTAAGGAGCATCGGCCGACCATACTCAATGTCATTTACCAAGGAAAGATTGTTTTTGTTATTATATAAACAGACATGTATAGTTTACATACCGAGGTCGGCTGTGCAGAAAAACACAACTATGTTTCCTATATAATGGATGTGAACGAACCAGGATGAGATTATTATTATTGTTATTAATACTTCGAATAAGTCGTTTGATATAGTAGTGTATTTTTAATTGTATTAAATTTGAACCCAGTGATTTTATAAATGTGTCGTTGTTTATTCTGTTCCCGAACACAGGTTGCAAGGTAAGGGGTTTCCTCCATAATAATATGCCTTTATGGTAAAAATCCAGTATACGAGGGACCCTTACTAAGTAACCACCACACAATACTGTTGCTGAAGGTTACATCGAATATTCGAAACAGCAAAAGAAAAAATATCAGAAGCAATTTTTGGCGCCAACAACCGAACAGGACTACAAGTTTACCAAAAAGCATCAACTACTGATGTCAAAACTCTAGAATCCATTGGAATTTAGAAGGTTCCAATGTGATAAACACCATTCTCAAGTATATTTCATAAGTATTGACAACTAGATATGTTTTTATTTTTAACTAGCTGACCCGGCAGACTTCGTACTGCCTCAATCGATAAATAAAAGACCTAAACTTTTGTATAAATTAATTTCAAAACAAACAAAACGTATTGAATAAAAAAGCATTTTTTTAATGAAGCATGAAGTTTTATTATTCTTTTCGACACATCATGTTGCTTACTTAAAAAAACAGAGTTTTCCTATTTATAAGGTTTAAATTTTTATTAACAGACACACACTGTTATGATACAATTTGTTAATCAATTTAAAGCTTTCTCATAAACTATATTTTTTGTTTGGTTTTGTGGTGCGTAAATAAACAAAGAAGACGATTTTCCGACGCGTGAACACGCGACGTATAATTGTCCATGCGCGAAACAGGGAAACTCCAAGTTGATTCCGCAAATCAGACGTACTGGAAATTGTAAGCGTTTAAAATCGAATGGTAAATCCGCTGGAATCATCGGTATCCGCGGGATCAAGACATCCTCTCCTTTGTATTTTCCTTTTATGATTGTTGCCTCAATGACGTTATTCATCAGCTTTTTCACAGCCAGTCTTGTTCCATTGCATAGTCGAGGTTGATTAATGTTACGCAGCATGATGACAACTGATCCTACTTTTAACTGCAAATTGTGAGGTGATAATCCAGGCAATTCCAGTGAATTTAAAAACTCCGTGGGATAGTTGACTACGTCATCCTGGTTCATAACGGTGTCGACTGATTTGAAGGAAACCAACTGTTCTGGAAGAAAATTCTGAATGGTCGCATTGAGATCCTCGACATCTTTATTTTTCGCTGCCAATATTGCTCGTTCACCCAGCCAATTATGGTTATTGAACTTTTGCGGAGGTGAATGTGCTCATGAAACTCAACAACTTTCCCCAAAGAACATAAGTCGAAATATGAAAAAAAATTTGGCCCTCCCTTACAAAACTGACTACCAGCTGATTGATTTACTATGGGAGAGTCAAATTTTTTTTCATATTTCGACCTATGTTCTTTGGGGAAAGTTGTTGAGTTTCATGAGCACATTCACTTCCTTCAGGGTTAATACCCCCTTCCGTTACACGCTGTATATATATTTTAGTACAAACTTGAATATTATAAAAAAATATTCTGGTATAATACCTTGAAAGTGGGCATGAAATTGTCCTGTATAATATGTGTAGCGCCAAATGATGTCATCTGGAAACAGTTGTTATATTTCTGAATGTTGGCCAAGAAGTGCTTAGAATCATTTCCAATCCCAGAAACTAAAGAGCGTAAAGGATCTGGTGGTGGGACCAATTGTGGTAATTTTACTTTGCCTCTAGCACAACATAATCCAGTAGATTCACCAGTGTATTTTAACGCCTTACAATATTTACAAATTATTTTCAGTTCCCCAATTGTTACCGATTTGTCGGCACAATAATCAATTTCCGGATCATAGTGGAATGCAGCTCGTTCAAGAATCACAGGAGCACTGCGTCTGCGGATTCGCTCAATTTCATTATGTCGTGCTCGCTGTTGTTGTGTTTGATGTGCACGAACTCGTTGCATTCTTCATTGTCACTCACTAAATAACGCAATTCTGACATAGCAATACGACTATTTTCTTGATCTGTCACTCTCTGGTCATCAGTGCGGTTAGCACGTGAGGTAGCTCTTCGCACATTTGATTGACTGCGACGACATCGTAACGTGATTAATCAAAGTGAGAAAATTTCTCGCTCACTTAACAGTAACTTAACAATAAAGTGTCACTATCACAAAATATCAACAAAAAAAGAGCACACTACTTGGAATGTCACTATCACAAAGGATCACAAAAGTAAAGAAAGTTCTCGCGCACGTAGCGGTAATCGTCACTCACAAAGATAGAAGGATGCACTCATAGAATATCGTAACCATGATCGTAACATAATATCGTCAATCGTAATACTTTTTTCCGTGTTCTGATTTTTTTATTTATTATTTTGGAGCCATAAATCTCCGTGTTCTGAAGTGCGACAGAACGATTGACATATTAGTTAGTTGTCAAATCTAATGTCAAATATTATGGTTGTGTTCAGAAACTTAATTTGTGACAAAACTTAAGATTTATCAAACTTAAAAAAATAATCTGATACAGTTACAACTGAAGCTAGCTAAAATTAAGTTTCGCGAAGCCGACCAAATTAATTGGAAATCAGTACTACTAATAGTTTATTACATTTTTTGTCGCGTTCGCGATTCACTTTTGAACGCGACATTAGATACTCCAAAGCGCACGCGAAGACTATTTTCATAGATATGATTGAATTTGAACTTTATGCAGCGGTAATAAATTGCAAATTGACTCTTTGACGTTAGGAACACACCTAAATTGCTTAGACAACAGTGAGTGATTATAATTTAATATGAACTTTATTGAATAGCAATAAAGTTCAAATTGATTCTAGTTTGTATGGGAAATAGAAAAGGGCTGTTTTTAGGGTTTTCCCGGAAATTATTCGATTTTTTCTCGCCTTTTAAACCTTCCCTAGACCTCCACGAACATTTCAAGACTAAGATAAGATAGTTTTAGTGAGACTAACGAACAGTAATTCATTTTTATATATATGTTTGTATGGGAAATAGAAAAGGGCTGTTTTTAGGGTTTTCCCGGAAATTATTCAATTTTTTCTCGCCTTTTAAACCTTCCCTAGACCTCCACGAACATTTCAAGACTAAGATAAGATAAATCCGTTCAGCCGTTCTCGAGTTTTACTGAGACTAACGAACAGCAATTCATTTTTATATATATAGATCTGATTTTACTATCAACTTCATCACTTTTTCATGAGAATTGTAAATATGAACGTTTTAAGAATTTAAGCATAAATAAACTTACCATAAATTCTCTACGACGTCACCCTTATCTTCATTGATCAGCACCATATTTCCATACCATACCATGCCATACACCATAGCGGTTTGCTTCCCCATTTTTACTTACATCAGTGGCATACATCACATCATTATCTCCTTATGGGTACCGATTGAGTCCACTACGTTAGAGCAGCCTCAACCTTTCATGACAATAAAACTTATGTCTAACCAAGTACCCGTTGTTTCCAGGGAACTAATTTTCCTCAAGAATCGTTTGGATACTATTCGTACCTTATAGTACGAATTATGTATACCAAATTGATTATTATGATAAAAAATTAGCTTAACCCAACAGCCTTGTCCTTGTAGTTCAAGAAAATCTTACCGGACAACCCACACATTTATGGATACAGCCATGCGAAATAAAACACCAAGAAAATCAAGAATATTCTCTAATGTCCAACAAAATTATAATAATCGATATAGCTACAGTAAACTATAAGTCCCAACAATTTTATCTAGAAATATTTTTTTCGAATCCAAAATAGGGGAAAATTTGAATTAGAACATCATAAAAAAATCACCGATCCTATTACAACAAAATAGAAATATGGAAAAATTAATTAGATTTAAAGTAATAAACGTAATTTTTAATTATTACTTTTTATAAGTAATATTAAAATAAAAAACTGTATTGTTTTGATATTAATTAGTGTATATTTTAAGAAAAATATCGAATTTGAAAAAAAATTAATTGTGGTATTTAAATGAATTTTCTTAATTATTTTAAACTACAAAAAACATTAGAAATTTGGAAAAAATCGTTCTTCATCACAAAAAAGTATAAAAAATAAATTTCTATATTTTTTGAGTGCTTGTTTCTTGTTATAAAAAATTTGGAATTAAAAATTATAAAACAAAATAATTATTGTATTTTTATTTATATTTTTGTCGATAACTCAAAAACTAATTTCCGAATCATTTGAACCCTATCCATGACAACATTGCCAAAACTATCACCAATTCCTACTTATATTAACATTAATTACATAACTGTTCAACAAAGCCTAAAAACCAACCTTCCGGATTCTTCTTGCTGGATGCTGTAGATCGTGGTCATCGATCCCGGCATCAAAGATTTTCAAAAACTACAAGTCTTTATTGTACACAGAGATAAGGAAGTGATTTAACCAGTGGCGTAACAGAGGCCCCCACATATTTATTTCACCGATAAATTTCTATTTTTATTCAGATCATTTATTTTATATATAATAATCTATATTATCTTGGTTAAAATATTTTTATTATTGCATATATATTAATTCCATAATTTTTTTTAATTATCCGTCTTTAAAAAATTTCAAGAAAAACTTATCACAAAGAACATAGATCTATGGAGGGAGGCCTCCCACGCCACTGAACTCAACTCATAAGCGAAACAAACCCTTATTATAATATACTACATTATATAAAATGTATGTAATAAAAATATTATATCCTGAATTTAAACTTGATAAACAGTACATTTTATTTATATAAAATAAATTTTGAAAAAATTGTAGAAAAATAGGGGTTTGTAAAATTATTATTATTATATAGTTTGAATATTGGAAAATAGTATTTTGAAAATATTAGAACTCCCGCTGAATGAAAATCTACTCGTCTTTTTTGAATTTTTATTTTAACGATTCAATTGGTTTCAAATTCGGAAAAGAATCAATTTTATGACATTCTGTATACAGCTGGAACTAACTTGTGAAAATAGTATTCCAGATAGTATTTTAATTTGTTCTTAATAATGAAACGTATTTTACCATAGAAGTTAAATATTGTAAATTGTAATAATATAAAGAATAATAATTTTTATTCAATTTTACTTCTTTTTATTTAATTTTTATAAATATTTTGTGGAGCGTTTAAATTGTTTATAACTATGAAATCATTGAAGCCTAAACTATGTATTAAGGTTATTAAAAATCTAAATTATATTATCGATCAATGTACCTAAATCATAAATATTCCAGACATACTTCTGATATAACAAAAATAAAATTAAGAAAATACAAGATTTGGCACAGCTTTACTATACCTCTGGTTGAGTTCAGGGATCATATTTTTTTACAGATAGGTCTTATTACAAGAACGGTTTATACCAAGTCACAAATTGCAGAAGCATGTAATATTCGCGATATAAATTTTCAAAATTAGTTCTGTTCGAGTTTACGGACAGAATAAATTTAATTGATATAATAAAATAATAGGTATAGTAGTCTTTCTTATTAAAACATTTATAAAGTTTTGGATATGTTCCATTCTTATTACTCTTGTTAATTTGTTCTAAAATATCGGGCATTTATTATAACCATTATCAAAAACTTATTAAATACTCGTATATACATTATAGATATTTAAAATTAAATGTAAAGTAAAAAATCTTAATTACAGCTAATTGAGGTTAGTCACAATATCAAAAAACCGATAAAATGGAGAAAAAATATGATTTTTTTCAAATATACATAATAAAAACTTTCAAACTGACATTTAAGTCAATTTATAGTAGTCATAGAAATTTCTTTACCTACGACCACCCCTGTAAGTAGTCAAAAACACACAGTCGGCAATCAATGTAAGACGTCTATTACGCACGGTAAAACAAAACGTACGGTTGTGAAGTAAATGGCACGACTTCCATAGCAACCACTTAGCAACTGTCAATAGACGTAGCCATTTTATTCAAAATGTATTACTTAGATGATATTGACTGTATCGACCCTTACTTCGTGGAATATGCTCATATTAGTGTTTTTAAATGAAACTCAAGGTCTCTAGTTAATTCTACAATATAATACAAGTTATTGAAAATTCTAAAAAATTGACAATTGTTTCGATAAATCAATATTATCGTCAGAATGACAGAAGTTACATTTCATTTCATGCCTACCTGATGTTTAGTAGTTATATTTGGCTAGACCAAGAAGTAACCTAACTTGTGATTGGCTTAATATATGTTTATAGAAAAAAGAAGAAGATGTGATATTACAAATATTGAAGCTTAGATATTATTAGCCCTATGGTGATATCCTGGATATCATTTTTCCAATTAAGATCAGTATAACTGTACAATGATATAGAAAACCAGGAAAACTATATCTGCTGATCTTTACAATTATCACTTAAGAAGACAGTTTATTAGTGGAGAATTCCCTAGATTTAACTGTTCATTGACATCTTCATATTGTGGGTTTCTTAAATGTCTTCTAATTTCCAGTTCTTCAAGGAAATCCAGTTCTTGTTTCTTTTCACAAATATGCAGTACTTCTAGTTTTGTGTTAGGTGTCAATGAATGATTGGTGTCAAGTAGATGTTTTGCGTAGTGGGATTTATCTGGTTGTTTTAATCTGTATGCTCGTAAGTGCTCACTGTATCGTATTTCAAAATTCCTAAGGGTCTTACCCAAATAGACAGCATTACATTCTGGACATTTGAGTTTATATATACCTGACTTCTTTAATAGTGGTATTTTTGTTTTTACATTTAACAATTTTGTACTAACGTTACTTTCTGTTTTAAAAGAAATTATTGTATTCGTTGCTGAAGATATTATCTTTGATATCTAACGGTTATCCATTAGATATGATAAATAAGCTAATTAGTAAAAAAGAGGAAAAAGTGGCATTACAACTAATATATCCTGAACAAGCTGATGAAATTAAAACTTATAAAACCATCACATATGCAGGAAATATTTCTTATCTTTGAAAGTAATATTTCGAAAAATATTTTATTTTGGTATAGATATGTAGATGACATATTAGCTTTTTTATGGGTAGTGAACGACAATTAGATGTATTTTTCAACCACATCAATAATTTACACCCTAAAATTAAATTTACATTAGAAATTGAAAAAAATAGCTTAATCAATTTTCTTGACTTAAAAATTCAAAGAGTTAATAATGTACTTGATAATTCAATTTACCGAAAACCAACACAGACTGATGTAACAATTCCATTCAATTCTAACCACCCTATGTCACACAGACTAGCAGCATATAATTCAATGATACATAGAGTTTTTTCAGTTCCTATGAACAAATGTAATTTTGGTAGAGAGATTAATACAATTAGACAAATAGCAACATCTATCGGTTATCCATTAGATATGATAAATAAGCTAATTAGTAAAAAAGAAGAAAAAGTGGCATTACAACTTATATATCCTAAACAAGCTAATGAAATTAAAGCTTATAAAGCCATCACATATGCAGGAAATATTTCTAATAATATTTCAAAGATAATATCTTCAGCAACGAATACAACAATTTCTTTTAAAACAGAAAGTAACGTTAGTACAAAATTGTTAAATGTAAAAACAAAAATACCACTATTAAAGAAGTCAGGTATATATAAACTCAAATGTCCAGAATGTAATGCTGTCTATTTGGATCAGACCCTTAGGAATTTTGAAATACGATACAGTGAGCACTTACGAGCATACAGATTAAAACAACCAGATAAACCCCACTACGCAAAACATCTACTAGACACCAATCATTCATTGACATCTAACACAAAACTAGAAGTACTGCATATTTGTGAAAAGAAACAAGAACTGGATTTCCTTGAAGAACTGGAAATTAGAAGACATTTAAGAAACCCACAATATGAAGTTGTCAATGAACAGTTAAATCTAGGGAATTCTCCACTAATAAACTGTCTTCTTAAGTGGTAATTGGTTCCGTTTCATTCAATCCGAATCTTTTAGCTGTCTGAATGTATCTCATATTAGTAAACAATACTATATTATACACCAAGCGACTAAAGTGGCCCATTTAATTCCGCGGGTGGTGTTTGATTCCTGAGGGATGAATGTCACTTTAGTCGAGAGGTGTATACGCTATTTTATGCAATTCCGGTAATTCTACATACATTTTTAATAAAAATAAATACTACTTAGGATAGCCTTTTACGAAACTTGGGTGGGCATCGAGGGTGAACTTCTAAGATGCTTGGCTGGGCATCGAGGATAAACGTTTTTATTTGTACTTTAAATCCCTTAACAAGTACGTCGTAGGTAAAGTATAGTACGTAACTCGTGTTTTAACGCATTTTATAACACACGTTACGTAATATACTATTATGTATAGTGTATTAGCTAGTAAGATCATAATTAATAGAATATTACGTAACGTGTGTTGAAGAAGCATTTTACGCACGAACGGAAAAGTTACGCACGAAGCCGTTGGAATATCACTAGTCACAAACTGTACACTATTACTGTTGGGAGTGAAGGGACCGTCAATACTTGGACTGGCCTCCTTCGGGGAGAGATACTTTCTCTGCTTTCATTCCAATTTTTTCGTTATTTATTCTAAATTTTACCTTGTGTGAAGGTTAGTTTTCAATATCATTGTTTTTTTTACTCGTAACGTACATAGTCAACAAGCATGCACATTTTGTTTGTAATATTTCCTTTCGTTGAGGTCAATAATTAATAATTATTTCGAATTAAGAGAAATTTGTCTATATAGGGCGTTCTTACAATTTTCTATGTCATATCTCGTGTTTATTACAATCGGCACAGAGGCATAATTTTATACAGGCAATATGGTTTTATGTATTATTTGACATTTTGTTACATGGGGAGCCTCGTGAAGGATTTCTGATGATGAAATTGACTGGTAACTGTTTTTGACGAAACTTTTCAGTGATTTTTATTATAAAATATGACATAAACATCATTTCTACGTAATATTGGTACTCTTGTTCAAACACTATATTCTCATTCGTTTTCGAAAAAAACGCAATTGAACTGTTCAGAGTATCGGAAGGGGATTTCAAACATTAGTTCATTTATGAAAAGTGTACTTTGGCCTGTCATTTAACTGTTGCTGGTAAAGGATATTCCTTATCAGTGAATATTTTTTTTGCGAGTTTATAGTCAATTGTTGCATTTTTTAAAGTTATCAAATACTTTTTCGATTGAAATGCCTCGTCACAATCATTTTACGAATGAAGAAATGCGGTATATGATTTGTGTATACGCACAAGAACATTTTTGCGGGCGTTCTGCAGCCAGAAGGTATGAATTGTTATATCCAGGCAGAAGGCAACCAAATCACAAAACTTTTTCAAATCTATTTCATCGTTTGGGTGAAACCGGGTTATTTCACAATAAAAATCGAAGGTGGTCGTCTGAAACAAATTTCACCTAATCAAGAAGATGAAATTTTGGTTCGAATAGATGAAAATAAGTTCACGCCATTTGTCATCAGCAACAGGAGTAAGTCAGTCATCTATTAACAGAATTCTAAAAAAAGAAAAGTTCTACCCTTATCACTTCACTCGTCTTCAAAATTTGCTTCCAAGAGATCTCCCACGACGGTTACAGTTCTGCCAACGTATTCTCAACAAGCATAATGATGACCAAAATGTTATTAAGAATATTATGTTCACCGATGAAGCGACTTTTACCAGACGAGGGGTATTTAATTATAGAAACAGCCATTATTGGGTAGAAAAAAAATCGCATGCTCTGAAAGAAAGACATTTTCAGCATGAGTTTAAATTGAATATTTGGTGAGGCATTATAGGAGACCAACTATTAGGGTCCACCTAATTTTCCTGTAGTTGTTAGAAATCATCTAAATGACATATTTCCGCAACGATGGATTGGCAGAGGAAGTGATTTTGAATGGGCATCAAGAAGTCCTGAGTACAACCAGCTTGATTTTTATGTTTGGGGACATATGAAGTCCTTAGTTTATGCCAATGAAATTAACTCGAGAGACGAACTCTGGAGAAAAATACAAAATGCGGCTAACTTTATAAGGGGACAGAATAATACGTTCTTTGAAGTTCGACAGTCCTTTATTAAAAGAATTAGAAAAGGCATAGAAGTCGGAAGAGGCCACGTAGAACATTTAATCTGAGTTTGCTCTTTTTATGTTACATTGTTTTTAATTATGCTTTATCGTCGAAAGAGAAGCCTGAAGATATAAGTTTTTTATTGTCCGTTACTTGAAATCCCCTTCCGATACTCTGAACTGTTCAATTGCTTTTTTCTCGAAAACGAATGAGAATATCGTGTTTGAACAGGAGTACCAATATTAGGTAGAAATGATGCTGATGTCATATTTTTTAATAAAAATCACTAAAAAGTTTCGTCAAAAAAAGTTACCAGTCAATTTCATCATCAGAAATCCTTCACGAGGCTCCCCCTGTAACAAAATGTCAAATAAAACATAAAATCATATTGCCTGTATAAAATTATGCCTCTGTGCCGATTTTGATAACAATCGATAAATATACAGTGAAATTATTAGCAAAAAACGAAAAAAGAATTCAACTTTAACGCCCTTCATCTTTTTCCACAGCAATATTTTATTGAGGTATATTTGGTCCTATCGCCATATTTTGGTCCAAACAATCTACCCTTCGCCTATGTCCCAATAGTTATGAATCACCCTGTATAATTCCACAATATATTGATATAATTTTAAGAATTCTGAGAAATTTGACAATTGTTTCGATACCAAATATCATCGTCAGAATGAAACAAGTTATATTTTAATTGAAACAATTGTCAAATTTCTCAGAATTTTTAAAATTTTATAAGAATATTGTGGAATTATCTAGAAACAGTTAATTTCGTTTAAAACAGTTATATTCTAAAATACCTGCTGGACTTTTTCAAATGAAATATTAGAAAGTTAGTAAAGAGAATGCTCCTCCTTAGTGCTTTAATTTTTTTCTTTTTTGTCAAATGATAAAAAATAACTGTAAATAGCCCATTACACCCGTATTATATTATAAAAATGATTAAAATACGTCTTAAAGTGCTTTAAACAAGCGTTGTACAATGCACTTTACAGCTGTGTATGACCCACAGACGCAAATTTAAGTGACAGATTACTTGAGTGCCCTATTGTCAAAAATGTCGATTGTCAAAATTGTTTGATTATATATTTTTTTAAGTTTTAGGTTAAAATTGATTAATAATTCATAAAAAGTAAATAAATTTATATCCTTTTATTTAAATAATAGCTATTACATAACTTCGTTCATTTTTAGTGTTTGATACTGACAACAGCCATGATTACACCCCAACTTCTCCAGAAATGAAGGAGTTAGCAATGCAAAATATGCTGTTTTGTTTTTGATTTGATAGACGTAGAAAAAGTATAGTCTAAAACACGGGTGGAAATCAAAATCACACACTCGTAGAACCGAACAAATATTTCTACTCGTGTAGAATTTTGCTTATTCCACCCTTGATATAAAATCTTTAATTAATTTTCTAATAATACAAGTTTTTTTTTTGAAATTCAGCAAGTGAATTGTATTTTAGTAATTTAAAAAAATTTGTTATCGAAAAGTAATTATTTGCGCAACTCGTGACTTGGTATCATAAACCTTTCTTATAATAAGACTTATCCGTAAAAAAAATCAATTATAAATTGATATTTAGGACAATATATGAGCAAAGGTTAACACAATTTTATTTTTGCTATTCTCTGCAACTATCACCTACCTTTAGCAAACCGCTTTTTTCTACTCGTTCAGTGTTAAAATTTCTGTAAAAGAAAAATGCTATTTCATTTGAAAGTTTATCAAAAAAATATGCGAAAGTTATGTTTACAGCGGTATCACGTGATCACCTGTAAAACTGCATAATAGACACTTTGATACGATATTATATATTCTGTCTGAACACCATTTAATTCATTCTTGGTATAACTCTCAGTACAGTCTTTATACATTTATTGCATTATTTCTGCTCTTTCTTTAAATATATTTTTGTTATAGTTAAATTTAGTTCTTTTTAAAAAGACATTTTTCATAAAGAAAAATAAAACTGGCGCAGTCAGTAGGATCGCGCGAGTTGTGAAAACGAGAATTATATAGTGTACCGATTTCTATGGTTTTCGTATAAACTTTCATGACTTTAACGTTCTATCGTTTTGAGCGCGAGTTCTATCCAACTTTTCTGTGGGATCAACAACTGAGAGCAGCCTTCCTGTGGACGTAGTGAGAGGAACCAAAGAGTCGGGGAAGAAGATTTTCTAAACTTAACTGCCAAATTTCCTCTTCTCGTCTTCCTATACCATTCTTTGGAATTAGTGAAGATATAAATTAAGTTATTTTATTATTATATAAATGAAATATATATGAACGATTTGAATAATAGAAACGTTGATAATATTGTAGAAGCTTTTAATAATATTTCATTAAACGAAATTAATAGTAACGAAATGGCTACACATAAAATTAATTGGGATCTTTTCAGATCTAAATCAGCAAATTTCAAACCATTTAACGGTGATAGTGAATATTTAAACAAATTTATCACTAGATGTGAGAGTTTAATTGAATCCTATAGAAATTTAAATGATGCCGAATTAAATTCACATTTAATAGAATGTATTCAAGAAAAGTTAGAAGGCAGAGCAGCTTTCATGGTCGGTAGTAGAGTAGAGTTAAATACTTGGCAAAAATTGAAAACTGCTTTATTACAGTGTTTTGTTGATAGGCGGGATATAGATTGTCTAGTACAAGAAACCTTTTAAAAATGAGCACCTTATCGATGTTGGTAGTAGGCTTCAGTTAATTCGTAGTAGTGTAATTCAGAGAATAAGTAACGACCCAAATAGAAATGATGTTGAGAGAAATTGTCAAATTATTCAACACGATAAAACTGCACTAAATACTTTCATAGCGGGTTGTAATGGAACGCTAAGAAATAATATGCATTTAAGAAAACCCACTTTCTTAGAAGATGCGATGGCATATGTCGCACAATTTGAAAATTTCGACAGACTTTATGGATCATTATATGATAAAAATTTTCGACAAAATAATCCTAATAATAATAACAATGTTATGCAATATTCGCGACTCCAAAATGTTCAAAGGTCAGATTCAGACCAAAATCAAAATCGTAACCACTATCGAAATTTCGTACCAAATAACAGATCAATTAATAATCATCAACCTTCATATAATAATTATCGATATAATCAACTCAATGACTCAAATAATTTAGTACAAAACAGAGAATATTGGCCAAACCAATCGATACCTGTTCAACCACAAAATAATAGATATTTCATGAATCGACAAGTATTTGGTCCAGCAAAAAATATTTTTAGGCCTAATCAAATACCACAGAATCAGTTACCAAAACCTGTACCAATGTCGACAACGTCGCGAAATTTCACAGAAAGAAGTCGAATGCCTGTTAATAATACTAACAATAATAATCGATTCTTCCAAACAAGTCCACGTGCTAAACCAAATTTTGTTTCTGAAGAATTATATTTAAATCAATGTGATAATACAGAATATGATCCAAACCAATTTAATGAATCTGAAGAAATAGAATTTAATCAACCCGATACGAATGATGAAAATCAATTTGAGGAAAATTTTCGGATAACCTTCCAAAACAAAGAGATAGTTGAAATAAAGGTTATTTCCGCTAATCCCTTACCATATATAGAAATTATGAAGCTAGAAGAAAGCTAGATGATTAATCGATACCGGTAGTTCTAGATCAATAATAAAACCTTCTATCATAGAAAAATATTTTCCAGATACAATTTACCATTCCAATACTGTATTATCTACTAATATTGGAAGTAGATATATTAGATTTCAAGCACTTGTGCCTGCATTTGCAGAATTAAAATGTAAAAATTATTATAATAATTTTGTATTATATGACTTCCACGATTACTTCGATAGAATCATAGGAATTAAAGATCTTGTTAATATGAATTTAAATATAGACCTTGCGAACCAACAATTAGTTTGACTTTTCGCATTTTATTATTATTATACTTTATTTATCATAGATAATGTTAACAATAAACAATAAAAACAACGAACTACATACTTAATAAACAATAAAAACAACGAAGTACATACTTAATAAGCCAGATGATCAAAAAACAACTAGACAAAAAGAAAAAACGAAAAACAAATCTGCAAGCTACAAGATACAAACATAAAAATATCCAGGATGCAAGCACAAAACATAAATATAAATATAAATAGAAATGTATAATTAGTTATATCAATAAAATAGTATAAGCAAATAAACAAACAAACTGTACCAAAATTAAACCGAAACATGTATAAAGCAACCATGAAATAAAGTAATATATAATACGAATAAAATATAAAATAAAACATGCACAAAATAAAATATAAAATTAAGATTAAAAATATAAAATATTATAAAAAATGTATATTATATACATGTCAATAAATAAATGTGAATATAAACATGAATATGAACCACTAGATTTCAGTGGGATTACTTTTAATTTTTTAAACATTTTTACGCTTTCACTAACTTTTATGTAATGCGGTAGATCATTAAATTGTACAACACCTTTGTGGAATAAATTCTTCATTGAACTTCCTTTGATGGTTGTTTTCACATAAAAATTAATTGAATTTGCTGATCTTGTGTTTTTATCATGTATTTGCGAGATTGGAACTAGCTTACCATGTAAATATTGCGGTAAGAGGTTATTGATAATTTTGAAGATGAAAATCATTGTTTGTACATACAGAAACTTCTCAACTTTTAACCAATTTAAACAGTTAGTCATCAATTCCACACTAGTATACCTATTGCATCCCAGAATTATTATCATCGCCTTGTTTTGAATAATTTGTAATCGTTCATAACTAGCTCTAGAACAACCTGTATAAATTAGTGAAACAACAGTAATAAAAATGTGGTAGAATTAATGTATTGTAAACTATAAGCTTAGTATGCATTGACAGAAATGGTGAAATTCTTCTCAAAAAACCAATTTTTTTCCCAATCTTTCTACATATGTAATCTATGTGACTATTAAATTTTAGCTCATGATCCATCATAAAACCTAAATATTTTATTTCATGTACACTCTCTAGGTCCTGATCATTTATCTTAACACTCAAATCAAGGTTGAAAAATTTAACTCGCAAAACAGGACCACCAATGAACATAAATTTAGATTTGGATTCATTTACTTTTAGTTTATTGATCTTAAATATGTCAGAAATTTTTTTCAATTCTGAATTGACTGTTTGTACTACTTCAACAAAATTATCCCCGTAATAGTAAATGAGGGTGTCATCCGCAAAAAGATGGATTTTGCATTTCTCTAGTACATTTCCCAAGTCATTTATATATAATATGAAAAGTAGGGGCCCAAGAACACTACCTTGTGGAACACCAATATTGTTTAATTCCGGATCCGATGCTGAATTGTTAAATGTGGTTATTTGGTTCCTCAAATAATGCTGAATCCAGGAATAAACTACCCCACTGAAGCCATATTTCCTCAATTTCAACAATAATATATCACGATCTATTGTTTCAAAAGCTCTTCGGAGATCAATCAAAACTGAACAAATTCCTACTCCCGGCCTATCTAGAATATTTTTCATGTCAGATATAACCAGTTGGAGTGCCGTCTAACAAGAATGCGAATTACGAAAACCAGATTGATAACTGTGTAATGTCTTATTTATAGAAATGAATTTACTTACTTGATCATACAGTTCTAGTAATTTCTCATAAAAAGGCAGCATATTGATTGGCCTTAACTAATCAGCTTTGTTTGTATTTAATACTTTGGGAATAGGAACTATAGTTGAAGTTTTAAATCTTTGAGGAACTATGCCCTTTTCCAAACTCAAATTTATCATATTAAGCAAAGGATAGCCTATCACGTTAAACAAATTCTTAATAACATCAAGACCTAATTGCACCAGTACTGTTTTTCTTTTTTTGGGATTTTATTATTTCAAGTAGCTGTACAATGTTAATTAATTCGAAATATTCCATTTTTGAACCATTTAAAGGGACCGTTTGCAAAACAACATCGGTACCGGAATCAGGAACTATTATGTTACCCACAATATCGCAAATACTATTTATATAATATTGATTTAAAACATTGGCCAAGTTGTCAGTGTGAACGATTCCATTACAGTCTATACTGTCAGTAGTAGGACCGAATATAAAAATACCATTTAAATATAGACAACCTGATAATATAGAATTTTCTTTTTCAATAGACGCAGGAGAAAAATGTTTAAAAAATCTCCCAGTTAACATATATAATGGTGATATTATTGTAGAATCGCAAAATTTTGAACATATATTTATACCACAGTTACTAAGTACTGCCAAAAACGGATTTGCACCTATTGAAATCCAAAATCACACAAATAAAGCAATAACGATAACATTAAAAGAACCAATACAAGTAACTCCATTTGAACATTCTCAATATGAGTTATTTAAATTCGAAAGTTTTGCTAACGATTTTGAAGAGAATAATTTAGCTAATCCTAACGATGTTACTAAACTTATTCGAACAAACCACATGAATAAAGAAGAAACACAACACATTATTAAATTGTGTAAAGAATATTCCGATTTATTTCTTAAACCAGGTGATAAGTTAACTTTTACTTCAAATGTTAAACACGTTATAAGGACAAAATATGAAATACCCGTCCATACAAAATCTTACAGATATCCGTACGTACACAGAGAAGAAATCAGGAAGCAGATAGAAGAAATGTTAGATAAAAATATAATCAGATCATCTTGTTCTCCCTGGAGTTTGCCAATATGGATTGACAAGAAGAAAATGGACGCATCCAACATTCAAAAATGGAGATTAGTCGTCGATAACCGAAAAATAAATGAGAAAGCCATCGATGACAGTTATCCGATTCCAAATATATCCGATATTTTAGACAAACTAGGTCGAGCTCAGTATTTCACCACCCTCGACTTAGCAAGCGGATTTCACCAAATACAGATGAGTGAATGCTCTATTGAATTTAACGTAGACGGAGGACATTACGAATATCTTCGAGTGCCTTTCCGGTTAAAGAATGCTCCATCTAGATTCCAAAGAGCCGTAAATGAAGTTTTAAAGAACCTTCAAGATAAGATATGTATGGTGTGCTTGGATGACGTCATCATATTCAGCACGAGCCTTTAAGAACACATCCAAAATTTAAAATTAGTATTTTCAAAATTACGCGAAGTACAGCTAAAGGTACAACTTGACAAATGTGAATTTCTACGTAAAGAGGTCGAATATTTAGGCCTGGAATAAAACCCAATCCGAATAAAATCAGAGCGATTCAAAACGTTCCTATTCCAAAAACACCTAAAGATATTAAATCGTTTTCAGGACTTTTAGATTACTATAGAAAATTTATAAAAAAATTCAGCAAACTAACTAAACCAATGACAATATGTTTAATGAAATATCATACAGTCGAACATACACCTGAATTTATTAACTGTTTCAATACTTGTAAAAATGTTCTAACATCAGAACCAGTCCTTGCATATCCTGATTTTAATAAACCCTTTGAATTAACGACTGACGCTTCAAAATTTGCCATATTATCCCAAAATAATCATCCTATTTGCTACGCTAGTAGAACTCTTACTTCAGCCCAAATCAATTATTTCACTATAAATGTAAATATTTCAGACCATACTTATTTGGTGAGAAATTCACAATATTTTCAGATCATAAACCCATACAATGGCTTATGTCTTTGAAAGAGCCTAACTCACGACTTGTGCGTTGGTGATTGAAATTAGAAGAATTCGATTACGAAATTAAATATTTGAAAGGTAAAAGTAACAAGGCAGCTGATGCATTGTCTCGTTTTCCTAATATGAATGCTTTAGAAACTGCATCACTTGATGTTAATTTAGGTGACATTGAAGAAATTGTAAATCAAGAACTCGAAAGAATTAGTTCATACAATGAATCTACAAATCAACTTCCTAATTTAGATAATATTGACTTAACAACTATTTTAGACGAAAACGAAAAAGATGTATCAGATACCATAATTAATTTACCCCCGTTGGAAGAAGAAGCGAACCCCGATAATGACGACATTGAAACAGTACACATATCTGCGGCAAATCCTATTTTATCAAGTTCAATATATGAAAAACCACTAAATATGTATAAAAATCAATTATACTTTACTAGCAATGAAAATATTTCGTTTAAAGTTAAAAGAGAAAAATATTCGCTTATATGTTACATTACCAGTAGTATACACTGAATCAAACGTAATAAAATTCATTAAGGAATTTATAAACCCCAACCAAAATTATGCTCTTTATTTCCAAAACGAACCCATATCACGAATGTTTATAGTAACTGCACAAAAAACATTTAAAAATTCTGTTTTTAAATTTATCATGTGTACCAAAATTCTCACTGATATTCTATCGAACAACGAGAGAAAATAGAATACTACCATATAAGTAAATCAGATAACAGAGGTATAAATGAAGTAAAAGCATCCCTTAGTCGTAGATATTATTAGCCAAAAATGATAGAAGAAATAGAACATTTCAAAAATCATTGTGAAAATTGTCTGAAGAATAAGTATGACAGAAATACCCCAGTTATAAAATTCAATTTGACACCCACAGCATCGAGACCTTTCTAACATATCCTTTTAGACGTTTTTTATATATCAAATAAATCGTATTTAACAATCATAGATTCATTTTCAAGATATGGTCAAGCCTATCCGTTAGACAGTATAACAGGAGTATCTGTAGTTGAGAAATTATTCGAATTTATTTCCCATCACTGTCTACCTAGCAAAATTACGTCTGACCAAGGCACAGAATTTAAAAATTTCGATCTTCAAGATTTTTGCAAATTACACCACATTCATCTACACTTTACAGCATCAAAAAATAGTAAATCTAACTCTCCAGTCGAGAGATTCCATTCCACCCTAATCGAGCATTATCGATGCTTACAAAAAGAAAATAAAAATTTGAAATCTGATCAACTAATAAAAAATGCAATTTTCTGTTATAATAATAGTATTCATTCAGTTACGAAATATACGCCTTTCGAAATTATTAAAAGTCACATAAACAATCCCGATCCTTTTGATTTAGACGATCATTTAATTATATCAACTTACGTACAAGATCATAAAGAAAATAGTAAAATATTGTATGAAAAAATTAAGCAAAATAATGAATCCACTAAAGAGAAGATTATTCAAAAACAAATGAAAAGCGCAAAAATCCCCCAGATTATTCAAACCAAAAAACATGCTACATAAAAACCAAACAGAGAAATAAAAAACTACCCAAATTTGAAAAGACGAAAGTACTAAGCCAAAAAGGTATCCTCATTAAAACCAATAAAGGCACATACCATAAAAATCTAACTAGAAAACCGAGGTTAGTAACAAACAAATTGTTACAGGAATCTATAGATGAACCTCCTGACATTGATTACAACATACATTATGATTCTGCAGATACAATGCATTGAAGAGGATGTATCTACCACTAAAATCAAAAGCCTAATCCTTTCAATCCAATTAGGAAATTCTCGTATGATATACAATAAACATAGATTTATACACTATCTAGATTTAGACATTATTTTTAAGCAAGTAAATAACCTAATAAAACATTATTATATCATTAAAGATAGTATTAAAATATATAAATAATTTAGCACAAAGTATTATTTTGACAAGGACAGAGATCAGAAATAAAAGAGGACTTGTAAATGCCGTAGGAAAAATTGACAAATGGCTTTTTGGCACACTAGATGCAGATGACGAAGAAAGATATAACAAAGCAATTTATATACTACAGAAAAACCAGAAAAATATTATTACAGAAGTTAATTTACAAACCTCTTTATACAAAAAACTTACTGAACACTATAATAAATCTATAAATATCTTAAACAATAATCAAGAAACTCTTAAAAATAATTTAGAAATAAAAATAGGTAAAAAAACTTTTTGAGTTAAACGGTTTTATGTTAAACATACATTGCAATGTTTAAGATAAATGTACTAAAAACCAAAAAATAAAAATAGGTAAAAAAACTTTTTAAGTTAAACGGTTTTATGTTAAACATACATTGCAATGTTTAAGGTAAATGTACTAAAAACCAAAAAATAATAAAATAGATACAGTCGTGGGAATTATAAACATATGCATAGACTAGACTAAAATAAAACCGTGGGGCACGTTTTGTCGATTAAAGACAAAATACGAGCAGTGAAACGATTCCTCGCCAGCCAGCAGTGTGAATGTCCAACGATAAACTAGTTGAAACATCTCTTTTATTTACATGGAGTGTATAACTATTGGAATTTCCATGAGCAAGAAAATAGTAAGTAATTCCCTCACCGTCTGCGGGCCAACTGCCTAACGACGAATTAAACGATTCTTCTATCGCACATTAAGTCGATAATTTGTAGACAATTGACGTGCCCCACGGTTTTATTTTAGTCTAGTCTATGCATATGTTTATAATTCCCACGACTGTATCTATTTTATTATTTTTTGGTTTTTAGTACATTTATCTTAAACATAACATAAAACCGTTTAACTTAAAAAGTTTTTTTACCTATTTTTATTTTTTGTTTTTTAGTACATTTATCTTAAACATTGCAATGTATGTTTAACATAAAACCGTTTAACTTAAAAAGTTTTTTTACCTATTTTTATTTTCTAGTTTTTAGTTTTTATTTCGCATTCTGTTTAATTCATTTAGTGCTTCATTATTGCAAGGTTTCTTGCCCGTTAGTTTATTGCAGTCCAACTCCTCTATACG
The DNA here is from genome assembly GCA_963921935.1 of Galeruca laticollis. Taxonomy (NCBI): domain Eukaryota; kingdom Metazoa; phylum Arthropoda; class Insecta; order Coleoptera; family Chrysomelidae; genus Galeruca; species Galeruca laticollis. Next base: position 243,449,221 of record OY998177.1, on the reverse strand, counting down.
TAGTTCCTGCAAAGATCTTACTCTACTAAGAGCCACGTAGGCTTGACCTTCTTCAAACAGTTTCGCACCTAAGTATACGACTGCGTGATCCACAGTGCTGCCCTGCATTTTATGTATTGTAGAAGCCCATGATAGTATTAAAGGCAACATTCTTCTTTCAGCCGTCCCGTAATTGTACTTAGCTGGAAACTGTATGGCTTTCGGGTGTATAAGATGTACTCCGTCTCTTGCGAAATCAATTCGGACGGAAGGTACATCTGTTGCATACATCTGAGTTCGACGAAATTGAGGCCAAACGATTTCGTTGATGTAGCCTATAGCGCCATTTACTAATCCCTTTGAAACGTCAATATTGGACCGTAGCATGACTTTTGCCCCCACAAATATTTCCAGTTCCGCTGGTAAACCCCCAGTTTTGTTGATATCAGCTGGTATTATAGTAGCTGTATCCACATTGTCTGCATTTCGTGTGGCGTGTACTAGCTGATCCTGCGCGCTTTTATTTTGTAAATGCGAGCACCATTATTTCTGTACAAATTCAATACAGCAGAGTTGTGGTCGTTAACTTGTTGATTTGTGGGGTATACCCTTAACGCTTTGTCTATTGCAAACTCATCACTCGTGTCTCGAAGAAGTATTCCCATTAAAATACGAAAATGTTGGGTTGTTAGCTCACCGACTCTCAAGGCATTCAAAATATCAATAAAAGTCTGGTCACCTTGCTGACGCATATTTTCAGTTAATTCACACAGCGTGAATAAACGCCAGAGATGTGTAGCTGGTTGGAGATGTTCTGGCTGTTTGAAAACAGGTGTTCCTGATCGTTTTATAGGAGGCAGTTGTAAAAGATCACCGAAAAGTAATACGTTTACTCCTGGGATTGATAAAACCTACGTTATCCGCCATTTTGTAGCGGCCGCCATCTTGGATTTCAATTTTTTATAGTATATTGTATTCTGCTTGTTGAGCCCTTTCATTTGATACCCATATTGATGGGATTAATAAAACATAAATTATCCGCCATTTTGTAGCGGCGGCCATCTTGAATTTATAATGATAATGAATAAACATAATTGTATTGTCACCAAAATCCAAAGTGTATACAAAATTTCAGATTAATCGGTTGACAGGAAGAGGGTGAAATTTGAATTACTAAATTTGACCCAAGAAAAAATAAAACAAACGGGGTGAGCTAAATAAAACCGTTTAAAAATACAAGCTTCATTTTACCATAAAATAGAAACTCTCGAAAGTTATCTAAGTTTTCAGAGAATTATATCACAAATTAATTTAGATTGCCAATCAACGATTACCTTAATAGATAGTTTAGAAAATGCTATAGTATTTTCCAAATTAAATTCTCTTCATAATTCAATAATTTTTAGTTCTGATATATTCGAAATGATTAAGTATTTACATAATATATATAACTCTAATCAAATTCCTAAATTTGAGAACTTATTAACTTACTATCAATTTTTTGGCACTCAAGTGTCGATATCAAATTCTAAATTAATTTTTGCAATGCATATACCTATCCTTAAAGAATAAACTTATCAATTTTATCATATTTTCCCAGTTATCCAAAATCATAAAACGTTTACCCATCTATATCCCTGTTTGGCACACAAGAATGAAGATAACTAATTCGAAAAAGAAGAATGTCCTCTTCTAGAAGACACGTATTATTGCCGACAAAATCCTGTATCCCAAGATAATTGTACAAAGCAAGTACTCCAAGGAGAAGACCTCTCACATTGTCACATCATTGAAGTAAATTTGCAAGAAACAATCGTCGAGCCAGTCACCGAAAACGAAATCTTAATTATTCCCTAAAAACCTCAACAAACATTTTCAAAATGTAGAAGTAACAGATATATTCTTGTGACGTCTCCAATTTTAATCAAAATTCCTGACTCTTGCGAAATATGGACTAATAACCAGAAATACATTAATAAAATTCCAATTAGTAATGCAAGCCGTTTATACTACCAAATTCCGAACATAACGAAAATAGACTTTGAAGAACTTAAAGAAATTAGCAGAATTTCGAAACAATTGGAACCAATTATACAGAAGTGGAAGACAACCCGTATAATTACACAAGCATATTAGGAACAGTTATTGCAATTGCTTGCGCCTTAGTCTACGTTTTCATCAAATATAGAACCCAAATTTTCAAGATTTTCAAGAAGAACCCAAAGGAAAACCCTACAGAAGAAAAGAATATTTCGAAAAAACATTCCGTGTTTTTCGAAATTTAAGGAGAGAGGAGTTATGTCTACAGCACTATCAAGTGGGCACCTGTAAAACTGCATAATAGACACTTTTATACGATATTATATATTCTGTCTGAACACCATTTTAATTCATTATTTGTATAACTCTCAGTACAGTCTTTATACATGTATTGTATTATTTCTGCTCTTTGTTAAAATATATTTTTGTTATAGTTAATTTTAGTTCTTTTTAAAAAGACATTTTTCATAGAGAAAAATAAAACTCGAACAAATGCTAACTAAAATATTTTTTACCAAAACCGGTCCTGTGGGAAATGTGCGTTTATTATAGATAAAAAGTTTAATTACTTTTATAAATGTTACTCACAAAACATTTATCTTTAACCCTGGCAAATATTTCCATTTATTGATGCAAAGAATTATGAGATAAATTTTCCAAGAAAAAGAGCAAATATTTTTCATAGTGGCATAGATTCGAATACCAATAAAAAGGTCTGTAGTGATTACAAGAATTAATAGCCTAGTTACCGTGACCAAATGTGCATTATAATTTTTTTATATCCAAAATATTTCTATAAATCATAAAAGAAACAGCTAAAAGTGTGTGTTCCGTTCCGAAACATCATTTGATCCCCACCTCCATTTACAAAATCATACCACATTTCAAAGTAATGTTTTTTGTCCCACCTCCAGTCACGAAACAATAAAGATGAAAGATATAGACATTCGTTTCAAGAGATATTGAGTTCTGTTAGATTTATTTACCTGTTGTAAAGGTTTTTTTGTAAAATGAATGATTAAAAACTTTCTCAAATGATACTATATTAATTCTAGACCATCTTATCGTATTCCATACTAAATTGAAAGCGTATACAAGATTATAAACTGTGAGTTATAGAGAAAATTTGAACAATATTAAAATGATAAACGAATATCTGTATCTACCTATGCAATTTCTAGAAACATGAATTTTATCAATAATTAAAACAAAGAATCTTACCCATTCAAATATATAAGGCAATAAATTGAATTTTTCACACTTTTCACAATTTTTTATAAATAACACTAACGAATCACTTAATATCTCCCGTATCAATCACGACCGATAATTAACTGATGCATGTAATAACTGTAAAAATGCACTGTTTGTTGCCTTTCGGCAGAAAAAACTAGTCAAAATCGTAGTAGGTTACCTCTATTATTTGTCTGTGATAGGTTGGGTTTCGTCGCATTCAATTCCCTGGAACTGATAGGTTCACAGATATTGAATAATTTAATGTTTTTTATTGGTAAAAAAAGTAGTGTACATTGGTGTACATCCTTAATAAATATAATATGAAAATTAAACTTCTTTATATACAGGGCGGATTAAAATAATGAGAGGTATTTTAGGATATTAATTTGAAACATTTTTATCAGAATAATTCTCGATAATGTTTCAATTGCGTTGAAACGTTCACTGATCATTAAAAAATATCTTACGATGGGGAACAAGGGTTGAAATGCCACCCCAAAAACTAAAATAAATTGCAACTTCCAAAGGAAACGAGAAACCAAATTCTTATTTGGAGAGTAGAAGCATTACAATGGCAAAAATACACTGTTCTAAGGAAATTTGCTTACGATGGTAAACAAGGGTTGAAATGTCACCCCTAAAACTAAAATAAATTGTAACTTCTAAAGGAAGCGAGAGGCCAAGTTAATATTTGGAGGGTAGGAAGATTATAATGTTGAAAATACACTGTTCTAACGAAATTTTCTTACGACGGGGAACAAGGGTTGAAACGTCACCCCTAAAACTAAAATAAATTACAGCTTTCAAAAGAATCGAGTAGTTAAGTTAATATTTGGATGGTATAAGGATTATAATGTTGAAAACACACTGTTCAAAGGAAATTTTCTTACAATCCGGGTCAAGGGTTGAAAGGTCAACCCTAAAACTAAAATAAATAAATTCCAACTTCCAAAAAAACGAGAACCCAAATTATTTTTTGGAGGGTAGAAGCATTATAAGGTTAAAAATACACTGTTCAGAGGAAATTTACGTACGATAAGGAACAAAGGGTTGCAATGTTACCCCTAAAACTAAAATAAATTATAGCTTCCAAAGGAATCGAGAACCCAAGTTAATATTTGGATAGTAGAAGGATTATAATGCTGGAAACACACTGTTCAAAGAAAATTGGCTTACGATGGGGAACAAGGGTTGAAATGCTAAAATAGTGTACTTACTAAAAGATGTTTAATGGGAAAACAGTGCATATGAACTTTTCTTTATTGGTGTTATTACAACTAGTCAAACAGCAATAGAATACTATTATTCATATAGTTTATAATCACCAATATTAAGTGCAAGGAATTAACAAAACCAAAAATGATACAAATTAATCAAGTTTGAAAAAAATAGCATCCTCATTCACATTTTATTACAAGAATCAGTAGGTTTTAAACTATATAAGATAATAGTACAGCTTCTCGTTAAGAGATGGCGTCAAAGATTTATTCCTAAATTATTCCATCAAAGCCGACTGGACGATTGAAGATGAATATTGTTAAGGATATAAATGTATTCTCTTCGAAATTTAAGGCTTGTAGATGTAATAATTGATTGATATAATGAATTCACAGTTTATTACAATCAGTAGGAATTAAACTATTCAATAGTTCAGCTTCTAGTTAAGAGATGGCGACAAACATTTATTTCTAAATTATTTTATCAAAGCAGACTGAACAATGAAATATGAATATTGTTAGTGATGTAAATGTATTCTCTTTGAAATATAAGACTTCTAGATGTAAGAATTGAATGGGGTAATATATAGAAATGTAGTTCGTAGCACTTTGTGACTTATAAACTAATTACAAATAACTTTGGAAATTTTAATAGTAGAAATAGATTTTATTAACACAACGTATAATAAAGTCGTTAAAAGATGTGTGTAAACTGAATTTATAAGTTCCTAGTTGCTGATCGTGCATCTAGGTCGGCTATCATCTTCCTTCTCGCTTATGGTTACATTTCTTCTCCCTCCTTTGGTTCTTGACTTCGTCCTCGAAGTCTTGGGAATATTTTGGAATAACTCGTCCAATATTTGGATTTGGGTCGGTTGCAGTTTAGGTCCAAAAAGGAATTTTGAAATTCTTGTTAATTACAATTATAAACAAAAATGCTAAAACAGATATTAATAAAATAATACAAGCAGCAGTGAAACCCGTAGATATTTGTGGTAGATTTTCCAATGGTTCAATTGGTTGGATTTGACCGTGAGTTTCTGGGATTTTCAGCTTTTTTATTTTTATTTTATGGTCTGGTGTGATCTTCATGGGTACGGCTTCTGGAACGGAAATTTCTTGAACTGTTTTCTTTGTGTAGAGTACAACTTCAATGGCGATTCGTTCCTCGGTTAGCAGGATACTGGTTGATTCGATCCATTGATCTTGGACTTTAATAGGGTGAACTATCCCTATTAATATAACTTTAGAGGTTTCTTGTACAAAGTTTTCTGTTGCTATACATTTGGTGCAATTATAAACATTTGGAATTAAGCATGTTGACGATACATGATTCGTACAGATAATGTTTTCTTCTCGGCCAATACATTTTTCGTACCATCTGTTGTTGGCGTAGAAATGGGCAGGCGGCAGCATCATGATGTGATCTCTATTAGGTATGGGATAAATTCTGAATGTAGGATAAGAGTTAACATGTAGGATTGGGATTTTGATTATTACGAACATTTTCTTTGAAGTAACACATATAAAGGATTTTGAAGATTCGATAAGTTCATATAGGGGTGCTCGTCATTGACAAGAATTGCGTCTCTGGAGTAAATATGAAGAAGTTTATCTTTAAGAGATTCTAGTTCTTTGAAAGTGAATAATTCAATATTTCTTATATCTAAATGAGAGAGGGCAATTGTTCTAATTAGTTTCATGATAAATTCATAAATATTTTGAAGATTAATTATTTCATTATGTAGAGCCGTGTAACCATCAAAATCAGCAGTTTATGAATTGCAGATACAAGTACTATACGATTATTATTCATTTTCTCTAATAATTTATCAAATCTAGGGAATTTCCAAACGAGATTTGATTATTACACTCCACGCCCAAGTCCGAAAAGAATATTTATCTCTGCAAGCCACGCGAAGATATTCGCGAGACCGAGAAAGCTTGGAGAAAAGTGTACAGAGTTTTCCGGAGCGTCGGGGGACCTACTTATAGAGACAATCAGGCCAGATCTTTCTTTAATTTTAATTTCAATACTCCAATCGTTAATTGTGAAATTCCGGAGAAATTTATTGTGACATTTTGTTAATTTTTAGTAACGGACATTAATTAAAATCCCTACACAGAAATAAGTTACGTTCATACAATACAATATGTAAATTTATAAATAAACTATAGTACTATAGTGCCGAAAGGTCACTGTATTTTTTTTTAACATATCTAAAGTCTTGACTAACTTACCAATTAATAATTAAGTGACTTCAATTTCTTATTTGAATATTTTATCAAGAACCTATTGAGTATTATTCCCATTATCATAAAAATTACTATATTCAAATCTGTATGAAACGGATGATCTTTGTCTTTGTTTTAAAATAAACTTTTTATTGTTTGGCCTCACCTCTTACTTTAGATTTTTTATGTTTTGCAATTTGGTAAAATCTATAATCTTCAAATTACTTCTTTTTTTCATTTTTTATTATATAAGACAAAATTGCATGGCTCCACGGGTTATGTGATGTATTCCTGATTCACTCCCATCCATGCTCTCCGATGAAAAGCTGCCGTTAGCTTTTGTAACTCAAGTTCAAGAAGACAACAACCAATTTTTACTTTTCCGCCCAACCTATCTAATATGCGAGAAAAGTATTGGTTTACTCCAAATAAGTTGGAATTTTGAAATTTTTTTTTGAGTTATTTTTACGTTTTCCATCAACAACAACACGAAAAAACGGTTTTTAGAAAAAAAATCCTGTGTGTATGACGTCGTCGTCGTCGTTGTCGTCGGCCACTTTTCCTTACATGTCTTGTTAGCACGATACAGCCTCCGGAGTGCAGTAAGTCAGCAATTTTATGATTGAATATTGTTAAGGACATGTCACAGATGAACCCTATTGATTTTCAGTTCACCAAAGCCAGTACAACGGGTGCTATGGAACTTGAAGTACGACATTTTGTCATTTTCTGAGAAATTTCAGTTTGTTAGCACGATACAGCTTCCGGAGTTCAACAAGTCACCAGTTTTGTGATTGAATATTATTCAGGATATCAGACTGATGAACCCGATTGATTCTCAGCTCACCAGAGCCAATACAACAGGTGCTACAGTACTTGAAGTACGATATTTTTGTCATTTTGGAGAAGTTTCAGTTTGTTAGCACGATACAGCCTCCGGAGTATATACAAGTGACCAATTTTATGATTGGATATTATTCAGAGCATCTCAAAGATGAACCATATTGATATTCAGCTCACTTAATCCAGTATAACGGGTGCTATGGTACTTAAAAGTACCAAATTTTTGTCAGTTTTGGAGAATTTTCAGTTTGTTAGCATGATACAGCCTCCAGAGAGTATACGATTGATAAATTTTATGATTGAATATTGTTCAAGGTGTCTCACAGATGTACCCTATTGATTTTCAGTTGACTAGAGCGAGTACAGCGGGTCCTATAAATCCAGATATACTAACTTTTTGGTTATTATTGGAGAAATTTCGGTTTGTTAGCACGATACATCCCCCGAAGTGTATACAAGTAACAATTTTATGATAGAATATTGTTCAAGGTGTCTCACAGATGTACCCTATTGATTTTCAGTTGACTAGAGCGAGTACAGCGGGTCCTATAAATCCAGATATACTAACTTTTTGGTTATTATTGGAGAAATTTCGGTTTGTTAGCACGATACATCCCCCGAAGTGTATACAAGTAACAATTTTATGATAGAATATTGTTCAGGGTTACAGATGCGGAAAAGTTAGTTTTAATCGTTAAAACCGTTTATTTTTTTTGAAAAATCTAGTTGCGTTGATAAGGTTGATAAGAAACAGTTACACCGATAATATTAACAAACTATCCTAACTGAAAACGTGCACGTCGAATCAGTGCAGAAGTATCCTGCGTCGTGATGCATTTTAAGTCCGCGTTTAGACTTGGGCTAGTCTTGCAATAGAATTTTTTAATAATTTATATAAATAATGTAGTCAGCAAGGTCGACGAAAAGATCATCGACTGTTTTGGTTTAACAATGCATTTATAGAATTTCCTATATAAAAGAGAGAGTTCATTTCTGTATAATTATTAATAGTATCTATGTTTATAGTGTAAGTTATCCATGGTCAGTAAACTGTATACGTAGTGTTAAATATATGATCACAGTGAGTTTTGATAAACAATGGTATTTATTTAACCCCAATGAATAATGGTAAGTGTTTCCCGAAGATTAATGGTTCGATGGTTTAAGTATATGCGAGGGGCACTTGCTTAATAACCGCCACAAGCCTAAGTCAAAACTTACGCCATCCCCCTGTCACGTTTTGGTTTTGGGATACGCCACTGTCTTTTGGCAAATCTTATTATTTTGAATTGTTGGTACCTAGTAGTTAGGCCACCAATAGTACTGGTTAAGAACAGGGTATGTGTTAGTTGGTGAGAGTGAGAGAAAGTGATTTTTAATTTATTTGGATAGGATATTTTTGGAGTTTGGAGTGGCCAGAGTAGAATCGAAGAAACGAGAAGTTTTACCTGTACCTGGTGACATTTTTTGATGGTCGATTTAAAGCCCTTGACATTCCCAATTAGTGATTTGTGTGGAAAACCCTTCTAATAAAGTGAGCGGCCTCCTTAAGATTTCGCTTAGGTTAACCTTTGTTGGGCAAGATACGATTTTATGTGTTGTTTTGAGAGCTTGAGCTGAATGCTATATTCACTTTATATTCATGGCAATTCTTTACATACTTCCGTACGTCTTTCTCCATGTTTTTCCATCTAAAATTTGCTCTCAGTTTCTTTAATAATCAATTGTTTACTACATGTCCTCCAAACATTGGATCGTTGTTAAATCACACTTTGATTCCAACAATAAAGTAGGGTCGATCTTTCAATTGTCGAAATTTAGTTGACTTTAACTCATTGGTGCCGGTTAAAATTATTCTTGGTTTTTGAAATTTTGCAAATAAAATTAAACCCAACTGATTTTAATAACAAATATACTTAACTGAAAACTTCCTAAATTACCTTCTAATTACATAAACAATAACTGCGACTTTACAATAGGTTTATGCTAAAACACATTCATGCACAGGCCTGTCGTTCACCCTTATTTAAAAACTACAACAAATAAATTATTTTACATTCACCAAATATTTAAAGAAATTGAAATAAGGAAAAAACTATGAAGGACCTGTTTGTTCATGATAAATACAAGTAACCAAATTATAAACTCACTTATCTTGTGAAATTGTTAGCATCTCTAACAATTTTTCAAACATTCTCCATTTTTTCAGGTGCGCTGGTCAAAGGTTCCCTTTTTGTCAGTTATTATTCAATATATTAATTCTTTTACAGACTCAGTTATTACTGAATTTCCATTGATACTTTTTGTTAACTTTATCGGGGGGGGGGGGGGGGCTGGCTTTACAACACCAATCTTTTCTTAAAAATTGTTCAATTACTTATTTTTTGAGTATTTCAAAAAGTGACAAAAAATGTCATCATTTATAGACTACTTATATCTAATAAATATATAGGGTTGTCCAAAAAAAACCGGAATTTCCTTTTTTATTGATATTTTTTTTATTTATAGGTCGATTTTATTGATGTCGGTTTTGTTTAAAAGATAATTGATCAAGACACACTACTAATCTAATATTTCGAGTTTTGTTTAAAAAACAAAATGGCGGACACATCCAAACTTTAAAACTGACTGGAAATTTTTTATTTCGCACTGTATATGTTTGCGAATTATTTTACGAAAGTTCAGACATTTGTGAATGTAACGAGAGGTCAAACATAAAAATCGGTCAAAAATTGTCTGATGTATGGCTCGAAAAAAACAAGTACGTTATTACATAGTGAATTTTAATTTCTTCCGATATTATCTACTAAAAGTTAATTGAAACAAAACGAATTTTTTATGAAGAACACAAAACAATAACTAAAGTTAAAAGAGAGAATTAAACATTAATGTGGCCACCATTAGCTTCAACTACTAGTTGAACACGACTTCGCCAGCTGTCGATTGCTTTTCTAATATGTTCTCGTCTGATTTGGCCCCAACATTGAAGAATTGTTTGTTTAAATTCTTCGACATTTTCAAATGTTGTACCATTTTCATGAAATCTAGCCTCTAAATCGCCCCACAGAAAGTAATCGCACGGATTTAAATCTGGACTATTTGGAGGCCATTCGTGAGGCTCTAAAAAGTCAGCTACGTTTTCTCTTAAATAATTGAGGGTGTGTGCACTGGTGTGACACCTTGCGCCGTCCTAAAAACATATTCGCAACCATTCAAAGAGCAAAAAGAATAAAACACAAGCATACCTGCATAAAAATATAGTCCGGGGCTCGATCCTCTATTTCGGGAAGCATTTGTGTTAAAACGGTATCGCAGTAAGTTAGAGAATTTAACCTGACGCCTTGATTAATAAAAATTAAATTAATTTTTTGATTCCTCGAGATCGCTGCAGACACCATTACGTAATTAACAAACTTGTTTCTTTCCCTAAACAGGCGATTTAAGGGCACTTCCCTTTTGCGTTGGTGGTGAGGTATAGATATTCTGTCATTTTGCGCGTTTTTCAGAGGATTTATTGTAAAAATCTTCTCATCAATAAACCAGATTTTTTCAATTTCTCTTCTAGTCCTAAATTTATTTAAAAGATTTCTGCACCTCAGCAATCTTCTGGCTTTTACTTCATTAGTAAGTTTAAAAGAATATTCTCGTTTAATAAATTTAAGTCCTAGATCGATATTTATTATCCGGTTTACGGAACTTCGGGAAATATTACACCTCCTCGCAATTTGCGGAGCACTTAAACTAGTACCAGGTGCTCTTTCAGGACTAACTGCCAAATTCGAAACTCGGAGAATGTTTTCCTAAATTAATTTAATGTGGTTTATAAAACAACTCCAAAATGATGAAACGTGATTGGTCGATATCCGTTTAATATTAGACATACGTATCAAGACCGTTTCCATTGGAAAGTACATTTCACTATAACCAAGAATACGGTTTTAAACAAGCATGTGAAAATAAGTAGTGGAATAATTTCACATGTGAATCTTTTCACAGTCGAGAATCGAGTCCCAGGCCGGGGAAAACTCACGGGATCATTTTAATTTCAAGGATGACACACAATGATGTTAAAAACAGGACCAATTAATTTTATTCCTTATGATAAATAAAAGATTCATTATTATTCTATATTATATATTACATTAACATAATTAAAGAAACGATAAAATATAGATACAAAATCATTTTAAATATAATTAACTAATCTCTCTAGTATACGTTAATTCCAAGATATCTCGTCCTGATTCCAACAAACATCGGACACTCACCTACAAAATAATCCCTGAGTCAGTTGGTACCTGTACTAGTTGTTTGTAATTACCAACTGCCTACTCAAGGATTATTTTTCAGGTAAGTGTCCGATGTTTGTTGGAATCAGTACGAAATATCTTGAAATGAACTTTAAGCAAATTTCACATTCAATATGAAATATGCGCTTCAATTCTATTACCAATTTCTAATCAATTGAAAAATTTGTCCTCGAAACATGTTAAAATGCTTAATGTTTATGCGAAATGCAGTATAAAGTAATGCAACAACAAAAATTTATATGGGGTGTATCAAAAACGTTTTGTAAAATGAAATTTCGAGTAAAACTTTTACATCCAAAGAAAAAATCTACAAAATAGAAACGGTCTAATAAAATTCAAGTTTATTGCAGTTTATTCATGATTTTTGAAACCACCCCATATATATATATATGTATATATATATATATATATATATATATATATATCTTGTGTCTTTGAAAAATCTCGTTTTAGGATTAATTAAAATTTCATCCTGATAAGAAATAGGATTATCTGCAGAATATTTTAGCATTTAGAACGTGGTTACAATTAAGAAACGTTTTTAAAAATCCAAAAGAAGATTTCTTATGATGCCAATATAAAATTAATAAGCTCTTTGAGTAGTTGTAACATCATTATTCCTGATGCTTCCGTGCCGACAACCTGTACATTTTAACTGCTTTTTTAGCATAAGATACCAAAATCATTCAGCCTTACCATTCGTAAAATTCAAAAGTTACCCTTTTCTCAAAGAAAAGTGATGAAGACTAATCAAAAAAGTTGTTAGACAAACTTTGCAACATAAGTGGAAGACTTCCTCACAAAAGGGAGAAAAAACTTGGAATTTCCAGTAGTAAAACAAATTTTGTATGTTAAATTAGATATTATAGGGGTTTGGGAACTGTAAAAATATAACTTGATCAAGTTTTAGTTCCATGTATCAAATATTTCAGTTTCGTCATCGACTAAAGTTTCAATGATTTAAAAACATCATTTTCCAAAGACACACAATAAAAAGCCATACATATATAAATATTTAATAATATACGTCCGCTATACAAAAATAGTCCTTAATAATACTTTATACAAGTGAATAAAAATTAATTGAGACGTTTTTGTTTGTTTGTTTGTTGTGTACAAATCTCTTCGAATCAATTCAATCTGTGTTCGCATCAATAGTTTTGCTAGCTAAGTATCTGTCTGATTTCTTTGTGCATGTGACATAAGAAATCGACATAGCTAGCGGAACCGTCTACACCGCGGTCTTCTACCAAGAAATGTTTAAAGACAGGTTCTAATTTTTCCCTTTGTCTAACTAGAGTTAACTGAAAGAAAAAAATTATTTTTCAAATAATTATATAGCTAAAATAAAAGAATATTGTCTTACAGAAATAGTTTTAATATTTATTTATTTACACCAGCCTTTGAGTAAGAAGACATGTTTTATTTTACACCTACAATTAAACCCGAAATTTCGAGAGTTGTTGTGCGAAATAAAATACAGAAAGTGAGTAAGTTGAGACATTAAACCTTTGTAATAAGTGATTAATAGGAAAATGCAGATATCAAGGGAATATTAACTTATATTGAACATAAATATACTGATTTATTGCTGAATATACAAAAGTAATTACTGATAAGACCAAAAAAAGAAACTAGATCTGTGAACAAATAATTAACACTGTTGCCAAACTGTAGAAAAATTCCATACATACACAAAACATACAGCACAAAGAAAGGTCGATCCTTCGAAGTGTAGAACCGGGTGACAACTTTGATCGCTGTGCAAGATGGAAAAAATAGAAGAAATATTTCACCATATTGAGAATAAATTGAAAGATTTGGATGAAAAATTGGAAAATATCTCCTTAGAAGCAAAATTAAATAGAGAAGAGAATATACAATTGAAAAAAAAGTAGAAAAACAAGAAAAGAAAATTGAATCATTGGAAAGAGAGATAAGGAAGAAAATTAAAATAATAAAAGGCATACCAGATGAGGAAAATAAAGATGAAAAATTAATGCAAAATAAAGTTTCTACGATATTGAGAAAAGTAAAAACAAACATTGACCTACCAAACGATGCCGAAGAGATAATAATTGGATACAATAAAGGAAAACGGCCATGACCGATACTTATAAAATTCTGGAACTTCACCAAAAAAATTGAAGGATTAAAGCAAACTAAAAACAAAAGGATCAGATTATGGATTGAGGAGGATTATACAAAGGATATTCAAGAAGAACGTGGGAATTTAATACACAAACTTAAAGAAGCAAGAGCTAAAGGATTAAAGACTATATTAAAATACAATAAATTAATATTGATTGATGAAATATATGAAACACAAATCGACAATGAAGAAATGGAAGAAAACAAATACCATAAAAACAAAAGAACCACATCTCCACAAGAAGACCCTACAGATACAAAAAATGACAAAATCGTGGAATACAAAAAACTAAAGAAAGAAAATAAACAAGGAAGCACCAGAAAACACATAAGCTACGAAAATGGAAAGAACGATACTGGAATCAAGAAAAAAAATAGCATAAATAAAAATATAAATTATACTAAAAAAGAAATATGAAAACTTGCAACCTGGAATATACGAGGAATAAATGGAAAGGAAAATCAATTCAACAAGGTAAACATCGATATTTTAGCATTGACAGAAACAAAGAATAAAGAACACGGGGAAATCGTACTAGAAGAGGGACACATATCTGTGTTTTCAGGAGTAGAGAAAGAAAAAAGGGCTGCAGCAAGAGTGGCGTGTATCATACATGGGAGATTTGCAAGAGGATTGAGAAAGTGGGAAAAACATTCAGAAAGAATACTCACAATAGAAATAAATATTGATAGTGTAATAACAACAATCATTATAGCATATGGGCCTAATGATGATGAGAAAGCGGTAAAAAAAGATAAATTTTCGAAAATGATGGATAAAGTAATTGAAACAGCTAAAGGAAACATATATGTGGCAGGAGACTTAAATGGAAGAGTAGGCAAAAATCAAATAAACTGTGGAGAAATTGGAAAACATGGAAAATACAAAATAAATAATAATGGATCAAGAATAATAGAATATTGTAAAATAAATAATCTTATAATTGCTAATACATTCTTCCAACATAAAAACATCCACAAATATACAAGACAAGGTGAAAACAACACAGAAAAATCTATAATCGATTACGTTCTTGTAGAAAAAGATAATAGGAATTTAGTAGAAAATGTAAGAGTAATGCGAGGACCGAAAATAAATACTGACCATTACGTGGTGGTAGCAAAAATTAAAAGGAAAAATAAATGTAATAGAAGTAATGAAGAATATAAATAAAAACATACAAGTTAAGAGAAGAGGAGGTAACTAGAAAATACACAGAACTCACAGAAAAAACATGGAAATACTTTAAAAGCAACATTTTAGAATTGGCAAAACAAGTTTGTGGAATATTCAGGTCTAATAAAACCAAAAGGCAAACGTCGTGGTGGAATCAAGAAATTAGTCAGGAAATTAAATTTAAAAGGCAAAAACGGAATAAATATTTAGAGAACAGAACGGAACATAATTACCAGGAATATAAAAAACAAAGATAAACAGACAAAAATGTAGTAAAAGAAGATAAACAGAAGACAATAAAAAACTGTTCTACAGAATGATAAAAAAAATGAGAGGTAATAAAATATGAAGCACATCAAGAGCTAAAGACCAAAAAGGAGAAATATTAAGATACTACTACTGATGAAGAATCAATAAAAAAACACGGAGACTGTAAATGAGGATCAAAGAAGGGGCGATGCTATTACGTTGAAGAACATCACAGAAACGATACAGGCATTAAAAAATGAAAAAGCTGAAGGTCGCGATAAAATAACTAGAGAAATGATAAAAAATTGGGGAAAAAAGGAACATAATCACTTCTAGATGTTTGTAATAAATCATGGTCTGAAGGAACCGTTGAAAATAACAGATCTCTGTTCTAGGGACACCGCCGCAACTGAGGCACACCTGCAGGCAGGTGATGGAAACATCAGAATCCTGCTTGCATCAGTGTGCCTGCCATACGACTCCACAGAAGCACCTCCGTCCATGGAAATGAGGAGGATTGTGGAACACGGGGCAACAACGGGGTAGCACCTCATCTTGGGAATGGACGCCGATGCACACCATCTGGCCTGGGAGAGCTCCAACACCAATAACTGGGGTGAGTACCTTATTAATTACCTAATAGAGTCAAATTTAACTTTATTTAATCAGGGCCATAAACCAACTTTCCAACAAAGAAAGGGGAATTTTCTTAGGGAAGAGGTCCTGGTGTCATTTATTAATAACAATAGTAACTTATTTTTTCAATTTGAACCTTGTGTAAACTGTGTGTAGATTTGATTAGAAACATGTTATCGACACTTTTAAACTCTATAAACCACATTTTATACACAATTCATATTGTAAATAATCATATCTTTTTTAATGTATGATTTGTAATACTCACCCTCATACATCTATGTCTCTGTATCCTAATTTCGTCTATTATTGATCTAACAGCCACCGAAAGTGGATTATCTAATTCCGGCAAAGTAACCCTATCGACATCAACTTGTATTGCCGAAGGAGCACCAAATAGTTTTTGAATAAAGTCGGGATTCACGCCAAGACCAAACCATAAGAACATGTGAATACCATTTTCTGAAACAACAAATATATCTAAATCTAAAAATTGTTAAAAAGTGTATGGAAATACATTTTTTTGTATTGTATTCTGACTTTTATTATTTCATTATTTATCCGTGACTGCCATGGTCTAGTGCTGTCTGCAAACCAAGACGATCCGAGTTAAAACTCGGGTTCGAACCTGTCTCTGCCTAATACAGCCTCTCAACATAAAAGTTCGGATCCATCAATAAACTGTAGGTCCCTTCTATCTGTGACAGCTACGCCGATCACGGACATGGCTCAAGAGAATTGTTTATTCTATACTCCTTTCAAACAAAATCAGTAACCCACATTTATTGCTCAAAGTTGACAGTCTCTTATATTAGCTACAGTTTCTTGTAACTAAGTTTTAAATCATAAAGTTGATCAGCTGTTTTCCAAGTCATAGAAGAGGCTGATTTGGGATCATTTATGCGTAGGTCTATGGCATAAAAGGTACTGGAGGAAATATTAAAGAGTCTATTACATCCTGTATTGAGTAGGCAAGAATTTGTACAGTTCAATATATTTTCGACTACCTTTCCGCGTCCAAATGTCTTTTGTGAACCCCACATGCAGTTGTGAGTGTTAAAGTTTCCTCCTGTGAGGATAAACAGCTGGGGGAGTTGATATATTAGTTCAAGAAGTTCTTCATCTTTTAGAGGATGATCTGGAGTAATATAAATATTTTATTATTTATATTATTAGTTTACAAATCTGTTCCAGTGTTGAAACAGAGTCTGCTTCAGCAGCATGTGCAGATGAGACAATGTGGAGAGACAGCGTTTTGGCATCGTGGTAATAAGATGCATTTTTATATCATTGTATTAAAGTACTTATCATTTTATAGTTTATAAATTAGTATGAGTAAATACGAAATAAAATAATTGAAATTACAGTTCGCTTAATTAACAAACATAATCATTATTCAACAATCTATTCTTTGGTGTATTGAATTATTTATTTATTAACTTATTGATTTACTAATTTCATTAATTCATTTGTTGATATATGTATTTATTTACTATTAATTAATATGTAACAATAAAATTTACAAATTTTTTTGAAACTAAATTTAAAAAACTTTCACTTACCTAAAATATACACGCCTTGTTCGCTCATTTTATTTATAGAACACCTAATAGGAGACGGGATAGTAATAGTTTCTGACGTAAGATCGATGTTGTGTAATGGAATGAGCCTAGGATAGAAGAAATACACCGAATTGGAAACGTCCATAGTCATAACTGCCTGCATTACGAAAGATTTGTCATCGATGGTCATGTCAGCGCCACCGGAAATAACGTCATTCTTAAGAAGGCAATTTATGTACACCGGAAGAAGCTTCATACATTCTGGAAGGATCAACTGACCAGCACTACTTGGACTAGCGCAGTGTTTTCGATATGTCGCCAAGATCTGAGCTGCTCTATTGATTAGAGAATCCTATAAAGTAAAATTGAAGTAACGGCAGATTAAATTGTTAACAAATCGACATACGTACCTTTATCGCTTTTGGATTATTATCTAACAATTTATATGTTGCTTGTTTACTCATGTAATTCAATAAAGTATCTAGATCACAACTTCTGTAAATATCTGCCATGTCTGAGCAAGTTTTCAGAGAAAGATTCATTATCCTCAAACGCCTTTGACCGGAACAAGAAGTGTATAATAGGGCTGCTTGTATATAGGCGCCGGCGCCGGGAGTTAGCTTGTCGTCATGTTTAATTTCAACACCGATCGCCTTGTCACAATCTACAAGATGAAAATTTGATTAACCAAAAAGAGGGAAACCCTTTAATTTAGTGGTAAATACAATGAGAAAGAATATTATAAACTGATCTTAGTCCAGGATTTTTAGATACTCGCTCTGCATAAAATCCTGATAATTGATTTTTTGATTGGATTATGTCAGAGGGTGCCCTCTAAGTAAAATCAAGTTTCTGTCTCGAAAAATATTAACAATAGAGAAAAAAGTTTTTAATGAAAGAGATGGAAAATTCTATTCTCTACCAAAATGGTTTCCACTGTTTTTAAAGTAAAGTAAGCAGTTTCCGAAATATTTTCAAGATGGCGGCTAACTAAAATTTCATTATAACTCTGAAAATATTAACAATAGAGAAAAATGTTTAAAATGAAAAAGATGGAAAATTCTATTTACAAAAAAGTTCTATACTATTTTTAATGTCAAACTCACAGTTTCCGAAATATTTGCAAAAAGACGATAGTCAAGATGGCGGCTAACAAATATCATTATAACTCTGAAAATATTAACAGTAGAGAAAAAAGTTTTTAATGACTATTTCACTAGAGTAAAATGATAACTGACAAAATTTGAAGGTTTTGAACTGGCAATTGTTTGTCTTGTCGCGGCAATTTTTTGACGTTT
This sequence comes from Galeruca laticollis, assembly GCA_963921935.1. NCBI lineage: Eukaryota > Metazoa > Arthropoda > Insecta > Coleoptera > Chrysomelidae > Galeruca > Galeruca laticollis. The sequence continues at coordinate 243,430,288 of OY998177.1, read as the reverse complement.
AATATATCAAATCTATGTGTATAAAATTCTATCACTCTGTGATAAAATTCAATATAAAATCTTTGTTAGTGGTTTCTAAGGAAACTAAGTTGTTTATTTATTTATTTAACTGTCTAAAAATTATTAAAACTGTTTCAAAAATTTAAATAAGTATTATTAACATGAATAATACAAGATTTGGAAATAATTCAATAAATGAAATAGAGAGTACAATTGAGCAAAGTATACAATGAAGACAAAAAAGTCTGCGTGGGAACAGTTTAGAATGTTTCTGGACGCACGTAATTATACGTTAGAAAAGGATACTTCTGAACAAGTTATAGCAAAAATTCTTGAAGATTATGGTTTTAACATGAAAAAAAGAGATGGAACTGATTATACTGAAGCTAGTGTGAAAACACTTTGGAATACGACTGCTCAAATGGTTCAGGAAAAATATTTTCTAGAATTTAACATCAAAATTGATCCATTCAAAGATACTACCTATAAATTTGCTAGATTGGCCAGGGATACAAAACGTAAAAAGCTTCAGGCTGAACCTGAAACCAGAAAAAGAAGTTCTAACGCGTTTACCAAAGAAGAACTAATGGAAATGGTAGAAAGCTATTCTGAAGATAATCCTGATGGGTTACAAAAAAAGTTTTTTCATTTATGTTCGTTCGAATTAGCATGGCGTGGAAATGAAGCTGCTAATTGTGATATTAATTACTTTAAAAAAGAATATGATAATAAAGGTAATTTTACTGGCAGGGTAGAATATAGTCCAATATTTTCCAAAACGACACAAGGAGGATCAAAAGCTTTATCTGGCAGTAAGTGGCTGGTAAGAAATAATGCTAATAACAATTTGTGTCCCGTTCGTTTATTTTTAAAAATTATTGAAAAAAGAGAATCCAATCCTTATCTAACAACAAGATTATTTTTAACAGTACATCCAAATTTGGAGAAAGGAATATGGTACAAAAATTCACCATTGGGAATTAATACAATTTCAAAGTATACGAAAATATCGGCAGAATCAATTGGTATAGACACAAAAAAAAATAGAAATAACCAATCATTCACATAGAGCTTCTGCAATATCTGCATTAGCAAAAGAAGGAGTTGGTGAACAAGAAGTAATTAAGCTTACAGGACATTCTTCTGCCCATTCTTTGAAACCATATTTACAATTAAATGAATAACACCATTTCCAACTTATAGAGAACCTTCGAGAAAATAAAAACAAAGAAAAGGAATCCTCAGTTTCTAACTTAAATTCATCACAGGTTATGATGCAAAACAATCCCCAAAATAATGCTACAACGTACAATTATAATAATTGTACTTTTTACATAAATAAGTAATTTTTTTTCATAATGTTATTATTTTTTTTGCTTTGTATAATTGAAGTTTGCAATAAATAAAACGTTTAAACATATGATTTTTTAGTTCTTCCCTCGTGAAATAGTCATGTCGAATACCACTCAATTAAAAATTTTGTAAGGTAAAATTTTTCTCTTGTCGTATTCAAGTTTGTTGCTTTTAGGTAATTTTGCTCATGACATTTAATCCAAAACCACTCGCCTGACGGCTCGTGGTTTTGTTAAAAATGTCATTCGCAAAATTGCCAAGCAACAAACTTTCATGACAATCGAAAAATTTTGCCGACAAAATTTTCACTCTCGTGGTATTATATATGAAAAAAATGGAAAATTCTATTATCTACAAAAAAGTTCTATACTATTTTTAACGTAAAACTCACAGTTTCCGAAATATTTGCTAAAAGACGATAGTCAAAATAGCGGCTAACAAATATCATTATAACTTTGGAAAGATTTACAATAGTGAAAAAAGGTTTAAATGAAAAATATGGAAAATCCTATTCTCTACTAAAAAGGTATCCGCTATTTTTAACTCAAAACCCTCAATTTCTGAAATATATGCAAAAAGGCGTTTTTCAAAATTACTGCTATTTCATTATATATTGGAAAATATTAACAATAGAGAAAAAAGTTTTGAATGGAAAAGATGGAAAATGCTATTCTCTACCAAAAAGGTCTTCACTGTTTTTAACGTAAAACTCGTAGTTTCAAAATATAGCGGCTAACTAAAATTTCATTATAACTCTGAAAATATTAACAATAGAGGAAAAAGTTTTTGATGAAAAAGATGGAAAATTCTATTCTCTACAAAAAAGTTCTATACTATTTTTAATGTCAAACTCACAGTTTCCGAAAATTTGCAAAAAGACGATAGTCAAGATGGCGGCTAACAAATATCATTATAACTCTGAAAATATTTACAATAGAGAAAAAGGTTTAAATAAAAAATATTGAAAATACTATTCTCTACTAAAAAGGTCTCCACTATTTTTTACGTAAAACCCTCAATTTCTTAAATATATGCGAAAAGGCGTTTTTCAAAATGACGGCTATTTCATTATATCTTGGAAAATATTAACAATAGAGAAAAAAAGTTTTGAGTGGAAAAGATAGAAAATTATATTCTCTACAAAAAAGGTATCCACTACATTTATCGTAAAACTCACAGTTTGCGGTATATTTAGAAAAAGCCGTTATTCAAGCTAACGGCTAACTAAAGTTAACAATTAAATTAAAATATTAACAATAGAAAAAAGAGTTTTCAATAAAAAAGTCAATACACCGAAACGTACATCGTTATTGAAAAGAAACTAAATGGGAAAAGAAAGTAAACAATAAAAAAATGTCTTTACTTTTAACTATTACAAATGTTGACTGACTACCAGGAATAAATTAAAACGAAAATTTAAACAATAGGGTCAGGAAACAACACTGGAAAACAAAAAATATGAAAAATCCTATTCTCTACAAAAAAAGATCTCCACTATTTTTAACGTAAAACTTAGTTTCCGAAATATTTGCAAAAAGACGATACTCAAGATGGCGGCTAACAAATATCATTATAACTCTGAAAATATTAACAATAGAGAAAAAACTTTTCAATAAAAAAGATGGAAAATTATATTCTCTACAAAAAAGTTCCCTACTATTTATAAATTAAAACTCACAGTTCCCGAAATATTTGCAAAAAGGCGTTACTCAAGATGGCGGCTAACTAAAATTTCATTATATTTAGGGAAATATTAACAAAAGAAAAAAGAGTTTTCAATAAAAAAGATGAAAATTTCTATTCTCTACAAAAATGGTCTCCACTGTTTTTAACGTAAAACTCAGTTTCCGATATATTTGCAAAAAACCGTTTTTCAAGATAGCGGCTAAGTAAAGTTCATTATATCTCGGAAAATATTAACAATAGAGAAAAAACTTTTGAATAAAAAAGATGAAAAATTCTATTCTCTACAAAAACGTTGCCCACTATTTTTAAATTAAAACTCAGTTTCCGAAATATTTGCAAAAAGGCGTTACTCAAGATGGCGGCTAACTAAAATTTCATTATATTTAGGCAAATATTAACAATGGAAAAAATGAATTTTTTAATAAAAAAGATGGAAATTTCTATTCATTTAAAAATTGTCTCCACTATTTTTAACGTAAAACTTAGTTTCTGAAATATTTGCAAACAGAAGTTTTTTCAAGATGGCGGCTAACAAATATCATTATAACTCTGAAAATATTAACAATAGAAAAAATATTTACATGGAAAATATGGAAAATTCTATTCTCTACAATAAAGGTCCCCATTATTTTTAACGTAAAACGCACAGATTTCGAAATATTTGCAAAAAGGCGTTTTAAAGATGCAAATAACTAAAATTTGATTATATTTCGGAAAATATTACCAATAGAGAAAAAAGTTTTCAATAAAAAAGATGGAAAATCACATCCTCTACAAAAAAGGTCCCTACTATATTTAACATAAAACTCTAAGTATCCGACATATTTGCAAAAATGCGTTTATCAAGATGGCGGCTAACGCCCGCGGTTTCCGGTGACAGAAACTTGATTTTATACTTATGATATAAACCAATCGAAAAATTAATTATCAAGCTTTTATGAAGAGGGAACCAATTTGCAGTGCTAAAATTCCTGTAGTTATCAGAATCAGATACTTACCTCCTGCTGCAAGTTCAATATCCGTCGTATTTGACATATAAAAGTGTCCGTAAAAATCTGTAGGTCTGACGCCAGCTGACGTTCTTACTCTCATAACAGCATCAAACGCTATAGGTCTGCTAATATCCAAGATTATATCATTGATTAACCTTTCACCATCTATATCAGCCTAAAAATAATTTTGCTCAAAATAAAAACAAATACTCGAGTAAATTTGATAGTCCACAGATAAACTCCGTTAATATGAAGGGAACAGTTGATTAATAAAGCGATTCCTAAAGTGGGTTACTCGGAACTTAGGGCTTCCGTAGAAAGATTTTGCGGAATTATTTAATACGACAGTTATTAAATGGGTACATATATTATTTTGAAATTGGGAACTAACAAATAGAAACATGACATCTGGTGTTATAAAATTAAACTGTTTTCACCAAGCTATATCATTTAATCAAGTTATATGAACTTTGTAACAAGCTGAAGGTTTTCCAAACGAGGAAAAGACGTCTGAGGCTTCAACCATTTTCGGTGTATTGCATAATGAGCAATGGATAATGAAATTAGCTATCTTGCCGACATTTTTGGATAGGTCAATGAGATTACTACACTTTTGCAAATTATCAGCCTATAAAAGAAAAGAAAATTTCTGCATTTCCTGCATAAAAAAGGACAACAATGAATGTTCTATAAGAAACGACGTTAGAATTATCAAATGAAATGAGAACTATCATGACTAGACATTTGGTAATTATCCTGAAATCAGAATTGATATCGATATTGACTGAGTACAAAATCCATTTATCATCTGAAGTCAACTCAACAATGCTAACCATCCTGGATTATGAAGCATTCATAGATCTTCAAAGTTTATCCACATTTAAGTCTATATCTCTGAATGAGTTTTGGGTTGATGTTAGGAGTAAATACCCAAAAAGACTATCTTAACTCCCATTTGTGACAACATGTTGTGAAACTCTCTAAGAAGATAACAAACTGGATAGTCATGAATACAGAGAACCTGAGCTTTCATCTAAACATTACATAAGAGATTCAGGAAGGGACCCTAAACAAAAGAGCGTATATACAAAGCCAAAAGGATGGAGAATAAACGAGGGCACACTAAATTTAATAACACAAGAAATTGGACAGCTAATACGAAAAACAGGGGATTGGTTATCAGTGAAACAGATCATAAAAGATATAACTAAGATGGACTTTTAACTAATTAAAAGAACTATTCGGACGGTTATTTTCTTTATGCTTAATAAACTTTCTCAAGTTACCAAAAATTGGAAAATCCTAATTTCATTAAAACTGACAACTACTGTCAAACTGATTCCTTTCAACCAAACAAAAAATAATTTTAGGTTAACTATAAAACATGGCAAAAACATCTAATATTCAACAATAAAGGAAGGAAAGTATTAAACAAAAAATAATTCTCACCAAAATAAACAGAACCAATAACTCCGCACAGAAAACCATTAAAACAGACCAGTATACACAATCACGGAGAGCTTTGAAGAAAGCTATTGTAGAAGCAAAGACTAATGCTTGGCACAATGTTATAGAAAAAGATGAAGAAGACACATGGGGACAAGGATACTGAATCATGATGGACAAATGGAAACCAAGGCTCTCGTTATTTTCACCAGATGAATATAAACAACCAAATTGGTTGCTGGAACAGAATTAAAAAGGAGAAGCGGCTGAGGCCAATAAGCATCTAAAAGATATAGGAAAGCACCTGGTCGAGATGGCTTAACACCGGAAGTTATTAAGGCAGTGGTCACAGAACACGCGCACACAATCCTTAGATTACTTAAAAAACTTTTTCAAGAAGGGACGTTCCCAGTTATCTGGAAGGAAGCCAGACTGGTGTTAATAGAAAAGGGGAAATCAGGCAAAAAATAAGGCTTACAGACCAATATGTGTTCTAAATGTTATTGGGAAGCTGTTTAAGCAAATCATAGATAGACTAAAAAGAAATTCAAAAGTAAAACCTCATTCATTTCTCAAATGTGACTGGTAATCAAAAATAGACTCGAAGTTTTATTCTGACGTTTTAAAATCACGGATAATAAAGAAATATCACAAATACCTGTTAGACCCTTTAGTTCGTATTATAAATAACATTTTTTTAACCGGTAAGGTCCCAATGTCTTTCAAAATATCTACTGTTACACCTATTTTCAAAAAAGGTAGCAAAACTGATATTGCCAATTACCATAAGTGCTATTTCTAACTTTGCAAAAATTTTTGAAAAAAGTATAAAAAGTCGATTATTTCATTATCCAACCTTCAATAATATATTAAATAACAATCAGTTTGGTTTCATGAAAGGGGTCAGTACAGCTGATGCTATGTACGAACTAATCAATAATGCAAAAAATGTACTTGACCATAATGAAAAAGTGATTGCAGTTTTTCTGGACCTAGCAAGGGCGTTCGACACAGTACCTCATCGGCAGCTCATTGATGTCCTTGAGCACTATGGTATCAGAGGTGTTGTGCTGGATGTTTTTGAAAATTACCTGGGGCAAAGAAATCAAATGGTGAAAATCAGAAAAGAGTGTAGTGACCATTTGAACATTAAAATCGGAATACCACAGGGTACAGTCCTTGGTCCATTACTTTTTATTATATATATATTAACTCCCTACTGAAATTGGAAATAAGTGGCGTCTCCATTTCGTATGCAGATGATACAGTCTTACTGTTTAAAGCAAGGAATTAGCAACTGTTGCAGATGCAGTTGTTGGGGGCTTCAAAAAGGTCAAATATTGGCTTGAGTGTGGCAAATTAACTTTAAACACTGATAAAACATTCTACTTAGCATTTTCATTGAATTATGCAAACAGACCAAATTTTAATTGTATCTAAATGAATGACTCTGATATTATTTGGGAAACTAACACCATAAAATACCTGGGCATTAAAATTGACAAAAATTTGAAGTGGACCGAACATATTCAAGATTTAATGAATAAAATTAGGCGTTTGATACATATAATTCGCAGAACTTTACCTCAAAAACTGCTTCTGCAAGTTTATAAGTCTTTAGTGGAGTCACTCTTGAGATATGGTAACATTGTTTGGGGAGGGCTATATAACAATGCACTAAAACAATTAAATGTCATACAGAATTATATTCTGCGTATAATCTTCTTTAAAGATAGGCTCTATTCAACCAGTCTATTATATAATGAAAATATATTGAATGTTCGATGTTTATATTACGTAAGTAACTGTATATTTTATTATTTTAAATTAAAAACAAAAAATTTCTTAAATCATCAATACCAAACAAGACATAATACAAGTGATATGATCTTCGTACCATTTAGAAGATATGATGCTAACCAAAGGTTTGCTACCGTTTTGGCACCAAAAATTTTCAATTCTACACCAAACACAATAAAAACAACAACCAAATATAAGACATTTGTCAGTCTGTGTAAGAAATACATATATGAAAATAGAGAGTACCTAGATGGACTGTTGTAGTATATGGTAGTGAATGATCTTTTTTCTATTTTTTTCAATTCGGATATTATTTATTGTAAGGCAATTTAATGGTTATATTTCATTTGAAATGTATTTATTTCAACTGCACATACAAGTGTTAAGTCACTTAGGTGCATTATACACAACTGGTGTTATACTATGAATTGCACAGCTTTGTACTTTTTATACCATTTATAAGTATTATTACTATTGTTATTGGAAATTAAGTATATTGTATTTTCTATAGCACAATAAATAAAATAAAAATAAAATTATAAGCAACTAGTTTCGGCCTTCAATCGCTATGTTCAGGCTACAAAGTTACTAGGCGATTTAGGTAAGATATTGTTTTTGTTAAAGTTTTCTTTCCTGATCGGCTAATAATTTTGTAGCCTGAAGACGGCCATTGAATGCCAAAATTACGTACTTATAAAGATTTTAAAACATCTGAATAAAATATGTGACATATCAACTTCGAGTATTTTCATTCATTTTTTTAAAAAGAAATTGATGAAAATGGCGTCCAGTCAAAAGAACAACAGAGGCCAACAAAAGACCAGGAAGAATAAGATGTTCACTAGTAACTCTTGATGCGTTTAATACCGAACTGTGGGAAGGTGTCCTTAAGGAGTTAAAAAGAAGACACGTTGTTCTGCGCATATATAATATAATATAACCTGAAAAATAGAATTTTGTTTGTGGTAAACTCTGCTAAAATTACGGTGATTTGAGGGATCCCGCAATGCTCTGTACTGGGACCCACACTCTGGTACCTGTATTATTATGAAGTATTAAGACTATGCCCATTAACTCCATAGTCATGTATCATAGAAGAGGGAGAAACTAAAAGAGAAGATAGCAGACTAATCTTGGATAAACGGCAAAAAAGATGGCAAATGGAAAACGCAAAAGGGGAAAACGATACCAGACTTGAAAACATGGAACAACCGAAAGCATAGAAGGATGAATGCATCTACTGCAAGTGGCCAAATCCAAGGAAGCACACCTTTTTCGAATGCTTGAGATGCAGAGGTAATTGGAAACCTTGTTAGGTCCTACTAGCCCTTAGAATATAATAAACAAGATGCTAGATAGTTAAGAAAACTGGAATACAAGGCGAGATAGCAAAACAAATCCTAACATGCAAACGGAAAGATATGAATAACTGAGATACCAAAACAGGAAAAGATTGATAGAATTATTAATAGGCACACTGCTCAAAGTACTGCACGACAGTTGCTCTGAGCAGAGCCCACTAAGACAAACTGAAGGGTTTTAGTTGGGGTAGCATCCAAGCCAAGCATTGTTCTCTAAGCGGTTTCCACTCTACAGAAAAAAAAGGTCAAGATTGAACCTTACCCCTACAACTTGTAGGACACAATACCGAACAACAAAATGATGATTGTTGATAAAAGAGAAACACAATTTCATTCTTCACATTAAAAGTTAATATTAAAAATTAAATATTTCACTTTTAAAATATTCTTAATAAAAGTTTTTGTTCTTATTTGAATTACAGTGTAATCATTTGATATGGATTTCTATAAAATAAAAGGTATTTTGTGGGTGTTTTCCATTATCTTAAAAGTTTGGGAACCCCTATTAAAAATAGAAAAACAGTCCTCGTACGTGTTTTAAAATGATAACTTACCTGGAAATAAGTATATTTAAACACTTCTCCTCCCGTGAGCCTTGGCACTTGTCCAATAGTTGCTAAATCGATATAGGCATTATTAAATATGAATAAATCTACAGAACATCCATTGCTAACACATTCCTGTCCTAACTGATTATAAGCTTGTGTCTGTGGTGTTAAAACAGTTTTTTCTTTATCTGTACCTAATAATTTCCTATCGTCGCGATTCTTCAGTTTACCTGGCGCTTCGGCCGATGGCAAGGATGAATGGAAAACTAAAAGTTTACCAGTACATTCAGAAGCCTAAAAAAATGTCTGTATGAAAAGTATTCATGAAAATATTTAAAATTACACCTACTTTTAAAGCTTCTAAACCGGCTTGAATGGCTGGTAGTAAGATGGTCTCCGTTTCTCTAGTGCCTTCAAACATCGTCGGTATTTGTTGCATTAATAAATCTATTACAGCTTCAGATTCTTCTGGAGTACAGAGGAATCCGTCAAGTAGTGGCATAAACATGTCTTGTATGTCTCCTACCACCATCATTTGAGGAGCTGCCAATGTACCCTTAAATAAAAATAACACATTATTAAATAAATAACTTAATGTGAAAACGTACCTTGATGTTATAGAAATGCACAGAACTGCTGTAGGTAATAAATCCGACTTTCATGTTACTTTTTTCTTGTCCTTGATCAACAGGAAGATTCTGAAGGATTTCTTTCATTTGTGAACACAACAGTGCTAACATTCCAGATTTGACGTTATTGTACGACACGTCAATAACGAATATAAATGCTGGTGGTTTCGGTAATGTGTTGTTTCGACAATAGTCTGAAGTTGCAACAAATTCGTAAGCTCCCAGTATCAATTCTGGTCGTTCGAATCTGTCCATTCTTAGGCCTGATTGATCTAGATGTTGAAAATATTCGGTGGGAACTAAAAAAGAATAGATTTGTTAAAAATACATTACTGATTTTTTTTAATATGCCCAATAGCATAGAATATGCCCAATAGCATAGAATATGCAATATCTCAAGGCTTTTTCTGGTATAAATGTATGAGTCAGATTTATATGTCGATGTTATTTAAAATATTCAAAATATGACAAAATCCCAAAATTACATTGTTGATAAAATGTATTAATACAGATCCTCTATTTGAAATTTAAAAAATAAGTAAAACATAAGGAAATTTATTTAATTTTGGCTGCCATACTTTCGATACACACTGTATTATATGTAAATTATTAAATTTTGAAAGATTCAGTAGAAATATCAAACATGACATTTCATAATTTCGATGACATTTGTGTAGAATATATCTAATGATAGATAGAACATAATATGATTTGGAGAAAATATTTGAAATTGCAAAATATAGAGGTCTCTGCTAGCAACATTACAAATGTAATAAAAGAATTTCAAAATCTCACTTGGTTATTGAAAATCATAGATTAGTAATTTTTTTTAAAAACAAGAAAAATCGGTAACCAACGGAAAGGAGAATTATTTATTTTATAAAAATTTAGTCAGTAGTTTTTTATCCTTTGAAGAGACAACAACAGAATTAGAGTTGTCTCAATTTTTTGGTAGATTGTATAAATTGTATATCATACAATCAGATAAATAACCCATATGATAAAGCCAGTGCGTGTATAATTCGGATAAGAATTGCATCGTAAAAAGTGTATGTGGTTCCACTTTTCTAAATAATATATATTTAGAAAGTTAGCAGAATTCTAAATACGTTTAGAATAAGTACGAGTTTTCCTGATCCATTTGGTGAGTCCACTCCAGTTTTCAAATTTATTTCTCGAGAAATATCAGGCCTTTTTAAATACAGTTGAAAATTTAGATGCATCTATATAAGAAATTTTGAAATATACCAAAATTATCGATACATATATCAGTTTCATCATCATAAACAATTTGAGCAGAAATTTCGTTATTTGACATTGATACACGTCAAGTGTAAATTACACAAATTGAACGTTTGATAATAATAATTAATTAGGTTAAATTCTAGCATAGTTGTATCCTAATTTTAAGTTTTGTAGAGATTACGACTGTTGTTCTTAAATGGTAATTTTTGGGAATAATAATTTTGTTGAATTTGCGTATCTGATAGTATAATATATAATTTTGATTCTAACTCCCTGTAGTATTCATTCAGTATCCAATCTCGTTGAACTTATCATTTTGCATTCATAGAATTTTCAATTTAATCAGTGACATTTGGTTGATTTTTCAATGACAGTAAAATAGTAAATGTCATAAAATAATTGAAGGGCCTTTTATTATATTGAATTAACAGTTATTCGAGAGTTTGATAATAGTGAAACATTTAATTTGGAAATACATTTTAAAAAACAAATAAATTTGAAGAATTAATTTTGAACAACTTTGTTCCCACCCTGAGATAGGAGTAATAGGCGATTGTATATAAATTCATCTTTAGATTGATATTTATTGGCGCCGGGCATATTTTTTTACGTACTTAAGTTGCATGTACAATAATTGTCGCTGCGACAAGATATTATAATTTGGCTCAGAACGCGGGACAATTACAATTAAAGAATGGTCGTTTGTCATTGAAAATTGTCTAGTCCTTGAAGGCCTAAATAAATCTATCGATGGTTCAGAAACTGATAGCGTGCAGGTAGCTAAAGCCAAAGCAAAGATTGCATTATCCATAGATGCCTCTTTATATGTACATGTTAAAGAGGCTACAACAGCTAAAGAAGTATGGGACAAACTCAAGGATCTGTATGAAAATAAGGGATTTACGAGAAAAATTGCTCATCCATGGTAGAATACGTAAACCAAGTTATGGAGACCTCGCAGAAACTCGGCAGAACAGGTCTCAAACTTGATACGACATTGGTAGGAAGCTTACTTTTGGCGGGATTGCCTGAACGTTTTGCTCCGATGGTAAGGGCGTTAGAACACAGCGGCATCGACATTACTACAGACTCCATTAAAACTAAGTTACTCGACATGCAAGTAGATGGCGCCCCCCGTGACAGCTCGACAGCTAGTGCATTTGCCGGCAACACAGAAAAGCATTAGAAACGTCATGTCAAACAGCGGGATAATCATGGAAACAGAACACAAAACAAAAATAAACACAAAAGCTCGAACAAAAATGATATAATTTGTTACAAGTGCAGATAATCCGGACATTACATGTCACAGTGTCCTCTGAATCATAATAAAAACAGTCAGAGCAATCAAGGTAAAAATGCTTTTAATGTTACATTTCTAAGTGCAAAGTTTAACAACGTAGAATGGTACTTAGATTCCGGTGCTAGTATTCATCTGACTTGCAGGCAAGACTGGTTGTTAAACAGAAGAGAGCCAACTCTCAAGGAAATTATGATTGCTGACAATACGAAAATACCAGTGCAAAGTTGTGGCGAAATCAAAATATTTTACAGCAATAAACAAAGAAAATTTTGAGATTGAAATCCAAAATGCACAGTACGTACCGAATTTAACAACAAATTTGTTATCAGTCAGTGAATTGTTGAAAAACGGAAATTCAGTTGAATTTAGTAGAGATACTTGTAAAATTTATAATGTACAAAAACTTTTAGTAGCTGATGCTTTTCTAGTTGATGGTGTGTATAAACCTAACATGTGCTTGTTTGTTGTACAAGCAGTAGCTACAGGTGAAATTTGGCACAAAAGATTAGGTCACATCGACTCTACGTATCTAAACAAAATGAAAAATGGTCTAGTAGATGGAATAAACTATAGTGACAATGTAAAAATTGACAAACAAAATTGTACAGTATGTTGTGAGGGGAAGCAGTCCAGACTACCTTTTGGACACACAGGTACTAAAGCAACCAGCTTATTAGATGTAATACACAGAGATCTAGCGGGACCAATGGAAACTACATCAATAGGAGGCTCAAAATATTTTGTACAGTTTCAAGATGATATTAGTCGCATGTCCTTTGTATATTTTATGAAATCAAAAGATCAACCATTCCAGAAGTTTAAGGAATTTCAGTCTTTAGTTGAAAAACAGGTTGGTAGAAAAATTAAAATACTACGGACGGATAATGGTACAGAATATATTAATGCAGAATTTCAAAGTTATCTAAGAAAACAAGGCGTCATTCATCAGAGAACGAGTATTTATACGCCAGAACAAAATAGACTTTCTGAACGGCTAAATAGGTCATTAGTTGAAAAGTCCAGGTGTTTATTATATGAAGCCGGATTGGGAAAATGCTTCTGGCCAGAAGCCGTTAACACAGCTTGTTATCTCAGAAACAGATCAGCATTATCTAGTGTGCGAAAAACACCATATGAAATGTTTTTTAATCAAAAGCCAGACCTAAGTCATATTCGAATTTTTGGCAGTACTGTTAGGACCCATATTCCAAAAGAAAAAAGAACAAAATGGGACAAAAAGTCTGAAAGATTAATTTCAGTAGGTTTTTCTGAAACCATTAAAGACTGTATGATAAGAAAACAGGCAAGTAACCATTTTTTATGGTGAAGAAACTTCTAACAAAGAGAATATAGAAAAGTTCCCACAGGAAAATATTTCTTAGGAAATGGACTCATTAGAAGAAATTATAGAACAATCATCAACTGATGACGAGCTATATGATGAAACATATGTTCCTGAAGAAAATATCATTACTCCAGAAAATATACGAAAATCCACAAGGCAAAGAAAAGAAAAATTATATGAAGACTTTATCACTTACTTCACGCCAGAAGGGAAACATTTTGCAGAGGTTCCAGCTTCAGTGAGAGATCCAAGCTCAGTGGAAGAGGCTCTTTCTGGGCCTGATTCTCAGAAGTGGAAAAGAGCTATGAGAAGTGAAATCAATAGTTTCAGTGAAAATTGTGCGTGGGATCAGGTTGATCTACCTGAAGGTCAATCACCAGTTAAGTACAAGTGGGTATTCAAAAGGAAATTCAATAGTGATGGTAAGGTTACTTATAGAGCTAGATTGGTTGTGAAGGGATTTAATCAAAAACGAGGTATAGATTTCGATGAAAATTTTTCTCCTGTTGTTACATATTCCACATTAAGATTACTTTTAGGATCGTCTGTTCAACTTAATTTAGATATTTTTCATTCAGATGTTGTTACAGCCTTTTCAAATGGAAAACTGGAGGAAACTGGTATTCATGGAAATACCAGAGGGTTTTAGTACTAATACCCAAACAACCAAAATACGTGTTTCAAACTTAATAGGGCCATTTATGGCCTTAAATAATTATCACGTGTTTGGTACAAAGAAGTTGAAGTTGTACTAGATAGTTAAAACTATAAAAGATGTGATCATCATAACCTCGCATTTTTGTAAAACATGAAAACAATTTTATGACTATAATAGCATTGTATGTAGATTATTTTTTTTATTTTTTCAAACTCTATGCAGGAAACAACATTTTTAAAAGAACAGTTAGCCTTGAAATTTAGATTAAAGATTTAGGTTATATTAAACAATGTTGATAAAAATAAAAATCAAATTTTGTTAGATCAGAAAGAGTAGATTGTAGATTACAAGGGGGTCGATTCGCCTATAGCTGGCCTTTCCACACTACGACCTGAAAAGATCTTTTGTATAGCCTCCATCTATTTTTAGTCCCAATGATCAAGGTCTCAAGAACGACTGTTCCAGGTACCTATGGCGTTGGCGAACAAGTACTCCGCAGTAGTATATTATATATTCAGCCGTTTCATCTGCACTATCGCAGAATCTACATGTTCCTCTGTCCACTTTTCCCATTTTGCAGAGGTAATATCTGAGTGGGCAGTGTCCCGAAATGAGTCCTGTATTGCTCTGAGATCAGACTTCTGAAGCTCTAAGAGCGATTTAGCATGGCGAGCAGAAGGTTGTAGCAACCTTTTTGCTTGTCTTTGGCCTGGAACCATTTTCCAGTAGGCTGCACTAAATGTTTTCCCCATTTCCGGACTTCTTCCACAATGTGGCTTTTAGAGATGCCACAAAATGGTTCGGATCCGATGAAAGGAGTGCTAGCTCCTTCTTTTACAAGACTATCAGCAGTCTCATTACCAACAATTCCTTTGTGCCCGGGCACCCATAACAGAGATAGTTTGCTATGTCTAGCCAGTAGCTTAAGAGATTGTTTGCAGCTCCAGACTATTTTGGACTCATAAGTTGTAGACTTTAGAGCTTTGAAAGCAGCCTGGTTGTCGGACGCAATAAATATTCTGGGTGCGTTGAGGCGCTTTTTAAGGCACATAAGTCTATCGCTAGTATTTCCGCTTGGAATATTGTGAGAGCGTTACCTAGGGCTTTTGATAGCCTAAAATTAGGTCCTGTAGAAAGAGTATGTCAATGAATTATTAAATAGATTTAACATGAGTGAATGCTAGACTGCAAGTACATTCATGGAAAAAAACATTAGCTTTGAACTAGTAGTTTCTGAAATTTGTAGTAAAAATTTTTCATACCAATAGCTTTTGAGCAGTTTAATGTATTTGTCTGTTTTGACAAAGCCTGACATTACATTTACAGTAAATTTCCTTAATCAATTTATTAACTGTTATGCAGAACAGCATTGGAAATGTGCAAAACGAATCCTTTGATATTTACAAGGAACAAAATCGTTTTGTTTAAAGTATGAAAAAGATAATTATGACCTGACAGGGTTTGTCGATGCTGATTTTACCAGTGATGTATCTGATAGAAAGTCTTTTGTTTTCAAATTAGCAGGAGGTGCCATTTTATGGCAATATAATAAACAGAAAACTGTAGCTCCGAGTAGTACAGAATCTGAGTACATGGCTATAACTGAGGCTTCTAAGGAAGCCATTTATTTTAGGAATTTAATGTCGGAACTTTTAGGTATTTCTAAGTGTATAACTATTAACGATAACCAAACTGCTCAGAAATTGGCATTAAATACCATACATAACAAAAGATCTAAGCACATAGATGTACATTATCACTTCATTCGAGAGGCTATTTCAAGTAATTTAGTTGAACTTAAATTTTTACTCACAAATGAAATGATAGCTGATGTGTTAACTAACGCACTATGTTTGCCAAAACATAGTAAGTTTAGTTTTGAGTTAGTATTATGTAAGAGTTGATTAATATTGTTTAAATAAGTGTGAGTGTTGATATAATGTGTATTTAAAATCATTAATTTAACTTTTCACTCAATCTATCTACACCCCATCAAAGAACTTACGTATTTCTGCTTCTTTTTACTTTTGTGGTTCTTTTCAATAAAGTCAGTCGTTTACAAGTCATTGAGGAGAGCAGTACATTTTATTTTCGCTCTAACTTTAAATTAATATATCTTTTATTCTGATTTTTCATAACTCATAACTGTGAGCTGTATTTAGTGAATTACCCACAGATATACCAAATCGTCAAATTTGGACGCATTTTTCTCAAAATGTATAAAAACGAAGATTTTATAAACGTATTTGCTTTGTTTATCGATTCCAATTACCAGTGCTTTTTGCGAGATGATATTTAGCAGTGGACAAAAGAACGAAATCGAATGTTTATTTATCTTGTGAATGCTGAGCTGCAAATTCAATCCCCGAAGACAAACAGCTTTTAAAACTTGTCAAATCTAACGATAAATATAAGTGGTAGTTAATTATTTACCTTTGTATAGGTTTTCAATTTATTTTGTGTTTAAACAATAAAAGAAGTTAGTTTTTTTTCAATATCGCAAAAGTGCGGATTTCTGGGGGTAGAGGGTGTAATAATTAACCCTCCATGTAATATAGGAACACCTGTTTTTTTTTTTAAATTAATGAGTCACATTTTATCTAAGTAATTTAGTTTAAATCTTAATATTTGAGCTAGATTCAACAGCTAAAATATGTCCAATTATTAATGAAACACCTTGTATATCAAATAGATCTATGAAGGAACGCATAGGATCATTGAAAATATTTGATATCTTTCACCAATTTATATGGTGAAAAAGTTTGATACAGAATTACTGGTAGTATCATTAGGACTCAAAAATATACCTAATATATCAATTATCAAGAAAAGACTTTTTTATATTTTGGTACAATGATTTATTTAGCAGAGCGCTTTCAGTTTAATAACAAACCATCTTCAGTGCCCCCTGTAAGAGTGAGAAAATTGATCTTACAATCTCGATATGAAATACACTCTTACAGGGGGCACTGAAGATGGTTTGTTATTAAACTGAAAGCGCTCTGCTAAATAAATCATTGTACCAAAATATAAAAAAGTCTTTTCTTGATAATTGTTTTTTCTCTGGTACACTCAGCTGACTTCACTCATTTATACCTAATATATGCAGATTGGAAAGAGCAAGTATTAATGAAACACCCTGTATATGAATAAGTCTCTAAGGTTGAGAAATAATTTGTATTCTAATTGCTGTACATGAAAAACAAACAATAATTTTAGAATCTATTATTAATTTGGTTATACTTAATAATTAATGGATATTAGATATTTGTTTTGAGTACTTTTATAATTGGTGTTCATTATCAAAGGAATAACAATATGGTGCAATGTTTACTTTATGAAGATAAAGAATATTGACACTTGTCCAATACTAATAAATAAATGAGTATGTGTAATCATTTCACTAGGTTATCAAATTACTTTAGATTGTTACAAACATTTAATCATTTTTAAAACAAATTAAATGGTACAAAGAAAGAAATTGTGATTACGTTTTTATAGTTCTAATTCCAAAACAATAAAATATAATACAGGATATCATATTTAATTGAAATATTTCCTTTGGTTCGATAATAGAAAATAACTTAGATAAAAAAAAATTCCATAAAATATTAGTTAAAATCTAAGATCCTTATTAATGTTTCGATACATTCTTATACAACATTAGTTCAAATATATGAAGATTTAAACAAAATATATTGTTTTATTTCATCGTACAATTATATTAAATAAATCCTCAAATTAATATAATATTTCATAACCGTAATAAAATTTAGATATAAAAAGAACAATGTGTATTATTGTTAAAACAAAAGAATACTACACTTAATTTTATTTATTGAAAATTTGCAGTTCAAGTTTATATATTCTAGTATTTATATTTTTAGTTCATTGAATTTACTAATAGATTTGATACTACTGCTTTTACCATTCACAGTTTTAAGTATTTGCAGTATAATTGTTCTTTTATTACTAATTATACTAATGGAATTTTCCTGTTTTGTATTTAATTAATTGTAATGAAATTTAATACATTCAAGATATATGTTTTTCTACGCCCATGTCTGTAAACGTCAAAAATCGCACTGTCCACATTCCTTGTAAATGACATTTAACAATAACATGCACATAATGAGATCTCATAACATACACGTGCGTTTTGAGAAGAAAACTTAAACTTCATGGTTTAATTAAATTACAATCAAATTTTTATTTACGTAAGACTATATTTGGTCTATTTACACAAATTTAGTCAATTAAAAAACATAAAAACTTTTAGCATTAGCGAGATATATTTAGGATTGAAAGAGTGATGCCTCTAAATGTAGGCAGCACATTATGCAATTTCTTTAAAAATAGGACACGTTTTCTTAAGTAGCATGATATGAAAATAAATGTCATGTCATTTATATTGTCAATTTCTTGAACAAAATATAATCAATTACAAATAACCGTTCATCGCCATTAAATAATAAGGCACAATCGATTTACAATCATTATTCAATTGTTATTAACAACTATTATAATAAAGTTTAAATGATTGCGATGTTTTTTATTTAATGGAAGAAAATGAATGGGCGTAGAAAAAGTATAGTACGTTACACGAGTTGTAAGCCCATTACGCACTCATGAAATTTATATACTTAGCACTCTTGTTACGTAATATACTATAATAAGATTATAAACACAAGTACAAGTGGGTCGTAGGTAAAGTATAGCACGTAACTCGTGTTGTAACGCATTTTACGCACTCACAGAATTACGCACGAACTTTTCCGTTCGTGCGTAAAATGCTTCTTACAACACACGTTACGTAATATACTATTATCTATAATTAACTGATTCTTATTGATTATTTTAAAATGCTATTTGATGATTTTGTAGAAGGTTTAAATTATTTCCATAAGCACCACCCCATTTAATGTCTTATGATGCTATGAAAGAGTGCATAATAAATCATCCAGTGTAAGTAAAATGTTATAAGGTAATTGTGGTCCCGAGTTTTTTCGAGAATAAAGTGGTAAGTTCAAATTTAATTGCGAGTTTTATATGGACATGTGGAGAAAACTGCATCATTCAAGAATTCGAGGGAAATTTCCTACACAACTATTGAATAATTATGGTAATTTAAATAATTCAATCTAATTCTTCATTGGACTGTGCACAAAGAGCAAGATAAAAACAACTGATAATCTTCTTTGGTTCATTAGTTTTTTGTTTCACGCTGAAATAAAAACTCTGTGAGAAATATTCGACAAATAGCTTCTATAGTCCAGAAAATAGAGAACAATTCTATAATCCCTTAGAGTAATGGATGCAGCATTCAAATGCTGTAAGAAGAAAGAATGTTCAAATATTTGTTGTATACAATGCCTAGGCATCTTCCACTAGAGCTGTTTGGAGAGCACAAAGAATATGCAGCTAGTAGAAAGCCACAAAATAATCTGCTCCAAAGAATGTGCGATCAGAAAAAAAGTGAAGATGATTTACGAAAAGCTGGAAAAACAATGGAATCGTTGATGAATACATTAAAAGAAACGGAATCACAGTTAGAAATTATGGAAAGACAACAAGATGACATAGTTAAGGAAATTTTGGAGGAAATAGCGGAACTAAAGAAAGACAATAGAGAAAGATAAATTTATTCAGAAACTAAGGAAAACATCAATGGACTTTGAAGATGAAGTTGCTGGAGCTGAACAAAATTACCTTAGCATACTTAACGGACAAAAAGGAATTATCTCAGAATAAAAAAATGATATAACTAATCTCATTCAGAAAAATACTGTCATGCAGGAAGAAATGGTAATATTAAAAGTTGACTTGAGCAGATGTCAAAATGATATAGCTATTAATAAAAATATGATGACAACACTTGAAACAATGATCCTTGTTCAGTCAATCAGGAAACCAGGAGCAAGTGATGAATAGCTGATTTATATTGCTATCACGAACTCAAGACACTTTTCCAGAAATGATATCATAGTGCTATGGCTTGATAGAACAAATGCAAGTATGTTAGATACCTTTACTAAAGAAACACACAAACGCTGATTATTTCAGAGCCATACAGATATGATATCAGCATAAATCAGAGGATATAATAAGAGAATAATATGAATATCCACAAAAAAACTACATCTCTTGAAATATGACAGTATAAACTTTTTGGAATACAATAACTTTATAAGACGTTCAAACTACACAAGAGATGGAATCGGACTGAAGGCAGTTGTAGCTCGCCATTTGGGCAGGGAAATAATGAAGAGAATCAATTATTTAAGCCACAGAAGAGAAAAACTGGAAAACTTGGATATAATTGACATACTTCAGGGCAACCAAGACGATTACAAAAAACTTTTGGGTACTCATGAAACGACATGCTCTTTTTTAGGAAAGGAGCCTACCTACAACCACACCACCAGAAGAGGAGTTGACAAGACAAAAAAACCTGTAATAGCGAAAAAATGTAAGGTTGACAAAAGAGTTTCATTGGTATTGTTGAACATCCAGCCTGTAATGGATAATGAACTTTATATTTTTGTTGAACAACAAAATTTTCTAAATTTTGTTTTCCTAACAGAGCTGAAGAACCTTTTGAATGCCCGAATTATGTAACAGCTTCGAAGTATTGTAGGTCTCAATCTCGGTATGGTGAACCATGATATTAGTCAATCAGAACATTCTCAAGGAACTGACACTTAACAATATAGATAAATTTGAACATCTCACTATTGAAAAAGAATTTGAATTCTCTTTAATACATGATAGCAAAAATAATATTTATTTGATTTGTATTTATAGACCACCAACGTGTAATGTCTCAGCTTTTCTGAGTAGATTGGAGATCCTTTTGTCAAGTAATGTAATGTAATAGCAAGATGGCCGACTTGTGTGGTAGCTGTGCAAGCTCCTGCAAAAATTCGTATGCTATTAATTGCATAAAATGCCAGAAATGGTATCATACAAAGTGCGAAAAGGTACCAACCGCATTATTCAACCATTTTGCAAGTGAAATGAAAAATCCGAAAGGTGAAAGATACAATTGTGAATCTTGTAAAAAGAATGAGGTTATGACCACAGTACAAAATGTAAGCAAAATCCCTTCAAAACCTCCAAAAATAAACTCAAATGATACTAATAGCAAACAGGAATATACCCTGAATGATATAATGGAAAAATTAATGGATATGGATAACAAATATACCGATCTACTGAACAAATATGAAGAACAAATTAAAGTCAACGAAATTCTGAAAGCAGAAATCCTGACAATAAAGTCGCAACTAGGAAAGGAACAAAACAAGAATGAACAAAATGAGCTGAGAAACAACATAATTGTCAATGGGGTACCATATGACAAGCGAGAAACCATCGAAGATATCATCAAAAAAATGGGAGAAGCACTGCAAGTTCAAACAGTAAATAAACTGAATTGCTTCAGAATTGGAAAAGGGCGAAACCACAATGGAAGATGCCTATAAAAGTATGTTTTACCAGTGAAAACGAGAAGGAAGAATTCTTGGAGGCTAGAAAGAAGAAAATGATAAATGCGAAAGACCTGGGATATGAAGAAGAAAACATTATCTACCTAAATCATGATTTAACAAAAGCAAATCAATACCTATTCAAAGAAGTGCTGAAGTACAAGAAAGAAAATAACTATAGATTTGCATGGATAAGTCGTGGGAAAATTTATATGCGCAAAGATTAACATAGCCCAGTTCAGCCAATCGAAGACACCAGTAATCTAAAAAACTAGAAAAATCCAATGAATTTAGCAAACCAACAGCAGAAGCACAACTAAGAATTTTATATATAAATGCACAAAGTCTCAGAAACAAGTTGGAGGAACTACAGTGTCTCGTGAAAATGAAATATTATGATATATTAGTAATTGTGGAAACCTGGTTATATAGAAATGAAGTACACCAATTCGTAATTAATGGATATACAGCAGTGCATGCATGTAGAGATACTAGAGCCGGAGGAGTCGCAATATATATTAAAGAACACATCAAGTTCATTGAGATGAACAATGTTGGTGGGGACAGCCAATTCAACGATTGGGATGAATCTACAGGTAAATGGTGTAAAAATTATAGCCTTATACAGACCACCATCATTCAATGTGAAGGAATTCCTGGAAATATTGGAAGAAATACTACAGCCTGAGAAAAAAACACTAATAATTGGTGATTTTAACATACATTTATTAGATAATAATGAGACCACCAGTGACTATAGGAATTGTGTTATATTGAATGGTTTTGAAATCCGAAACAATATAGGCATAGAGTATGCAACCAGAATTACACAACACTCTCATACTACTATAGATCATGTTTTAGCAACAACTAACATAGACTGTAAGGTAAACATTGAATATAGCACAGTTTCTGATCACAATATATTAGAAATAGAATTATATACGAATAATAAAAATTATAATTGTAAAGTTCAGAAAACATTTGAGAAACTAGATAACTCAAAATATGAAGACAATTTGAAAGATCTATTGCAAACCTCTATACCGGTTGATACATTCGAAACCTTGATTAAACTAATACAAGAAGCTAAAAATAAGGCTACAAAAACAATTAAAATGGAAATTAGGGAAAATAATGAATGGATAACCCCCCAGTTTTTAGAATTATTGAAAGGAAGAGAAGAATTATACAAACTAACAAAAAAATTCCCTCAAGATCAACGAAACTTAGGGGACTTCAGAAATGGAAAGACGAAAGTTGAAAACGAAAAAAAAAATCTAAAAACTAACTTTTTCAGGAAAAAATGGAATGACGCTGATGGAAATCCAAAGAAACAATGGAATTTCATAAATAACCTAATAAAACACGAAAAGAAACAAACTAGTGTAGATACAATAGAGGTATATAAAACATTAATAACTGATAAATTAGAAATTGGAAACAAATTTAACGAATATTTGTGTGATATAGGTCAATCAATCGTCAATAAAATCAATGCAAAACTTTTAAGTAACCCACTTTCACACTGTTTCGAGGAAATCAATATAAAAAACTCCTTGCACCTATATGATACTAATATCAAAGAAGTAAGAGAAATTTTGAATGAAATGAATGAAAACTCTGCTCCGGGTAATGATAAAATTTCTGTAAAAGATTTATTAAGAGTACAGGAGGTAATAATACCAATTTTAGTCAACTTGGTTAATAAAATGTTTGAAACAGGGGAATTTCCGAAGGAGCTGAAAGTGGGTAAGGTTACCCCTATCCATAAAACAGGATCAAAAAACAATTTAGAAAACTATCGCCCAATTACTGGAGTTTGTGGATTGTCAAAATTTGTGGAAATTCTTTTCAAAAAACGTATCATGAACTTTCTTACTAGGTATGTTGAATTGGACAAGTATCAATATGGTTTTTAGAAACACTCGAACACCCAAAGCGATACAACAGATTTCCTGAAACATGTTGTATCCAACTTGGATGACAAAATATTTGTCCTAACAATATTTATTGACTTACAAAAAGCATTCGATGTAGTGGATCATGAAATACTACTCGAGAAATTGTACCTATTAGGTATAAGAGGAAAAAGTGCAAGTATATTAAAATCATATCTAAAGGATCGTCAACAGTATGTGTCTCTGCATAAAGTAAATATTGAAATCGCAAATATAAACTGCGGAGTCCCACAAGGCTCAGTCCTTGGGCCACTATTATATTCACTACACACCCTAAATCTGAAAAAGGCAAATCTTAAAGCTCGCTATTACATATTCGCAGATGATACCATCCTAGTGTATGAGGGATCTAACTTGGGAGAACTGGAAGCCTTGGTAAATAGTGATCTACAACTATATGGTAAATGGCTCCTAGCTAACAAGCTGCAAATAAATGTGAGTAAAACAATGTATATGCTCTTCAAAAATAAAAATAAAGAAAGCTAGGACCCAGATATCAAAATTGGGATCAGGCCATTCAAAAGGTCGATTATACCAAATATCTAGGATTGGTAATCGATGACAAACTAAATTGGCACAAACATGCAGAGCACATGACAAAAAAAATTGTACCAATGATTGGAGCACTTTATAGATGTCAGAGCTACCTGAATCAACAGAATAAAATTATGATATATAATGCTTATTTTCTTTCTATATTCCGATATCTGATAACAAACTGGGGGGTATGTTCTCAGACATTATTTAAAAAAATCAAAACTCTGCAAAATAAGGTGGTAAAAACTTTACTTGGCTATGGTTACAGGGCTAATACAGAAATGATCTACGATCAAACTAAAATATTACCGCTGGAAAAAATTCTACAGATAGAACAATGTAAATTTATCTACAAAATAACAAAAAATCAACAGAAATGCAACACAAAATTGAATATAATTAATGAAATACATTTCTATGAAACTAGAAGTCAAGACCAAATTTATCTACCCCAGGTGAGAACGAAAATTGCTCTAAATAATCCCTTTTCTAAATGTCTTCAGTCATTCAATCTTTTGCCAAACTATATAAAAAATAAAGATAGTTATTCCTCGTTCAAAGCAGAAATGATGCAATTTGTAAATGGCCATGAAACTTAAAATATATAGGTTCTGGTGCCAGCATTTATTGCTGATTAGGAACAATGCTTCACAAAATCTATGATTATATACATATATTCTTTTGTTTTGTTGTTGTATGTATATGTGTGTGCGTGTATATGTGTATGTATGTATATGTATGCATATGTATGTATGAAATTTTTTCGAGACTATTAATTGAGCTCGTCCTGAACATTGTAATTAGGTGTAATTAGTTTTAAGAATCCTTTATAGTCTGAACATGTGATAGGCTAAGAGATTAGTTTTTCATACATTGTACTGTGACTTTGTACACTTGTTGAAATAAAAGCATTTCTATTAAAAAAATAAGTCTTCCAATCAAATCACAGCTTATTGTAGCTGGAGATTTAAACATAAATTATGATGACAAAACTTCTACATCTACTCACGCACTTAATGCTAACACGAATCTCAACACATTCATCTACTACTATAGATTATATTTGGACCAACCTGGATGGGGAAGGGATGACTTGCGGGGTTACCCCAGCCGGTCTGTCAGACCATGAAGCTGTATTTCGAAAATTCCCTATTAAATGCAATAACTCAAAAAAAAATTTAAATTTGGTAGAATATACAGCTCAAAAAGTTTTGACAAATTTGGACATAAATGCGATCAAATTGCATGGGAAGAGGTTTTGTCTAAAAGCGATTCCATAGAATCCTTTCAAGTGTGTGTGTTGGTAGCAATGGCTCTCGCTATTTGTCACATACTTTCTGATACGGATAAATACATTAATTATATATCAATATTAGTTGTTTTGACAGATTTCACAATTAAATCGAATATATTCTTATTTCCTGTATCTAACAGAGATGTGATACAAGTTGGTAGTTGTATATTATATTGATGTAGATCTCGTAATAAAAGGTCTGACGCCTGTTTGTTATTTTTACAACCAAAAAACAAATGATTTGTATCTGCGATCTCATCATTATCACAATAACTGCAATATGGTGATCTCACCACACCAATTTTATAAAGATATTGTTTAATTTCTAACTTGTCTAACTGCTAACATGATAGCTTAAATATTTATTTTCAATTCAACCTTGGAAGTTTTTCTGTCAGTTACAAAAAATTTGTCACTGTCAAAAATAAAAAATTTCTACTTCATAAAATATATTTGATTTTTATCAACGATTCAAGATAATTTGAATGATATCCAATCCTTCCAAGTGAAATAAGAGCTATTGAAGCTTTATGTGTGTTTAAGGAATAATCGTTCGTTTATTCCCATACAAAAATTTGATCCCTCGAGTCGGACAGAGCATAAAACCAGCGATAAATCCTAATTATTAAAATTGGAAAATGGAATGTGTGTCTGGTATCTGGTAATTGGACTGGACCGATTGTGAATTGGACTTTGTCAAGGACTCATTCAGGTCAGACGTTTCCAATATATTCTTTATTTTTTGAACTGTTCAACATTTGACGTGCGAGTTTTCGCACACAGTTTGCAAACTTTTTTTACGTATATAAACCTGTAATCAAACATGGATCCGGATGCGTTGTTATTAAAAGCGCACGCCGCTCGAAGAACTGCTAAAGGTAGTATCACTAGAATAGAGAATTTTATCAATGCAAATGCAGGTAATTTATTGCATAAACTTGAATATGATACCAGGTTAGAGCTACTTGAAACTTCTTTCAAAAAATTTTGTGAGTCTCAGGACGTCATTGAGGGCTCCGAGACAGATCTTGATAAGATTGGTGACCCTAGTGACTATGAAGAAAAATATTGTACTTTAAAAACTCAATTAAAAATTTTGATTGATCATTCTTCTCCTAAAGATAATGCTACCGTTCAAGGTACAAACCAACAAGGTCATCACGCAAATTCCATACAAAATGTTAATGTTAAAACAGAGGTAAAATCTAAGATGCCTGAAATTGTAATTGACAAATTTGCAGGTGGGCACCAAAGTTGGAATGGTTTCTATGATATTTTTAAAGCCCTTGTTTTAGACAATGATGATTTGGCAGAAATACAAAAACTTATTTATTTAAAATCAAATTTACTGGGTGAACCTCAAAAATTAATTTCAAATTTACCATTGGTCGCCTCTAATTTGTCAGTAGCAATTGACATACTTAAGGAAAGATATGAAAATAAGTTAGCGAATATTTACGTTCACATCAAGGGCCTATTAGACGTTCCATCAATAAATAAAAGTAATTCAATGAATTTGCGTAACTTTGTTGTCACAGTTAAACAGCACACTGAGTGCTTAAAGAATTTGAATGTTCCTATAGCAGAGTGGGATTTGATTTTGGTGTATATTTTGTCCCAAAAACTAGACATTAACACTAGACGTGGGTATGAATTGGAAAGAGGTCCTACTCTTTTACCTACTTTAGACGGGTTCCTCAAGTTCGTTGAGAAAAGATGTCAGGCTGCTGAAAATTTGGTTTCGCCAGAGTTGCCTCGTAAAAACTCTAATTTTGCTAATGTAGATAAAAAGTTAAGTTGTTTGTTTTGCAAAATGTCAAATCATAACATGTTTAAATGCTTTAAATTCAAAGAATTGCCATTGAATAAAAGAAAACAGTTTATATTTTCAAATCGGTTATGTTTAAAATGTTTTGCTCCACATCATGTAAGTCAATGTGAGTGGAAGAATTGCCCTATTTGCGGCGAAGCTCATAATTCCCTATTACATGCGGGAAATTCTGTCGATTATTCGTCAAAATCTAATAATTCTCACAATAATACAATAAATGCTCAACAAAATTCGAGTTTTGATTCCAATCGTGGGCCTACCAATCACAAACAAAAAGGTTATTCCATGAACAAATCGAGTAGTAACTCAGATCAAGCTTCTAACATAGAACAAATACAAAATTCGGAGGTTACTCAAGCTACCACTAGTGACAAGCTTGGGGCACAATCCAACACTATGTCAAGCCTTTTTATAAACCAAAAATCTCATATTTTATTGGCAACTGCATCCGTACATGTTTCAAATAACAATGGCCATTTAATATCTGCCAGAGCCGTGCTTGATAGTGGGTCTCAAGTATCACTAATCACACATAAATTAGCGAAAAGACTACAATACCCTACCTATAATAAAAACTTGTCAATTTGTGGTGTATCAGGTCACATGCAAGTAAGTGAAGGAATAGATATTAAATTGTTCTCAAAGGTTGATCCCACAAAAACATTTGAAGTAAATTGTTCCGTAACAAATTTTATTTCTTCTAAGTTGCCTCAATTTCCTCTACAAACAGATCGATTAGAAATCCCTTGTAGTATCGTCTTGGCCGACTCAAATTATGATGTTCCAGATCACGTAGATTTGTTATTAGGAGCAGATGTTTATTATTCATTACTTTTACCTGGTCTGATTAACCTTGGGGACAACCTACCCATATTACAAAATACTCATCTTGGTTGGGTGGTAGGAGGTGTCCTATCCCCAACAATCTTGTCAAATTTTATAACATGTGATCAAGTTCCCTCACATTCTTTATTCATTAATTTCAATCAAATCGACAATTTGCTGCAAAAATTCTGGGCAGTTGAAGATGTGCCACAAGGACGTATTTTATCAAGTGAAGATGAACTTTCTGAACAAATATTTAAGGATACCACAAAAATTTTGGATAATGGTAGAGTTCAAGTGGATGTGCCATTTAAATCGCCCGTTGAGAGTTCTAAACTAGGCGAATCTTTTTCATATACCAAAAAACGTTTTCTTTCATTAGAGAAAAGATTGCATCAAAATAAGTCATTGTTTGACCAATATTCAGAGTTTATTAAAGAATACATCAACTTAGGTCATGCACGGTACATTCCTCTTGATCTTAAAAATATTCACAATAACCACAAATATTTTATACCTCACCATTGTGTGATTCGCAATGATAAAGTTACAACGCGTCTCAGAGTGGTCTTCGACGCGTCCCTAAAAACCACCTCGGGATATTCATTAAACGACATATGTCTAAAAGGGCTTGTTGTTCAGCCAGAGCTATTTGACATTTTGTGTCGCTTTAGAGCTTATATGTTGGCTGTTGTTGCAGACATCGAAAAGATGTACCGGCAAATCTTGATTAATTCTGATCACATTTACCTACAAAACATCTTATGGCGAGAAAATATAACAGATGATATTAAATGCATTGAATTGTTAACTGTTAGCTACGGAACAAATTTTGCACCTTATGTAGCCACTCGTTGTCTCGTTGAATTGGCAGACATGTATAAAAAAGAATTTCCGTTGGCAGCTATGGCAATCCAAACTCAAACATACGTTGACGATGTGTTGGCTGGAGCTGACTCTTTCGAGGAGCTCTGTGAACTAAAAACCCAATTAATAAAATTACTTAATTTAGGCCAATTTACACTTCATAAATGGTGTTCAAATTCCATTGAATTTATGAACAATTTTACCTCAGAAACTGAATCCAAAAACTACTCTATAAATTCTGAGAGTAATTCCAATAAAGTGCTGGGTGTTTTTTGGGAGCCGAAATCAGATCACTTTTCTATTTCTCTGCCCAAGAACATAAATGTAAATCCAATTACGAAAAGAAACGTCTTAGCTATTATAGCTCAAATCTATGATCCGTTGGGGCTTGTTGCTCCAATTGTCATAACAGCCAAAATCTTCATGCAGAAGCTTTGGTTATTGAATTTAAATTGGGACGACTGTTTAAATTTAGAGTTAAGTAACGAATGGATTCAATTTTCTACAAACATTCTTGAATTATCAGAGTTAAAAATTCCGCGATGTTTAATTAATAATCGCAATATCAAGCGAATTGAGATTCATTCTTATTCAGACGCAAGCTTAAAGGCATATGGGTGTTGTATATATTTAAGAACTGTTTATGAAAATAACAATGTTTCTTGTCATCTAATTTGTGCCAAATCTAGAGTTTGTCCTTTGCGAACAATTTCTCTTCCAAAATTGGAATTATGCGCATGCGTGTTGTCAACAAAGGTCACCCATCGTATTTTAGAAACATTCAAAAATAACTTCCAAATAGCCAGTGTTAATCTTTGGACTGATTCGCAAATTTCGTTAGCATGGCTACAATCACATCCAAGTAGATGGAATATATTTGTCTCTAATAGAGTTTCTTTAATTCAAGAACTAACATCCTTGTACACCTGGAGGTACATTCCTACCAAACAAAATCCAGCTGATTATGTATCTAGAGGTATGATGGCGCAAGAACTTATTTCTAATAATATGTGGTGGCAAGGGCCCTCACATTTGAAAAATGTTGATTTTAATTTAAATTCATTTCAGTCAAGTGTTAATATTCAGAAAATTCCGGAAGAACGAAAAGTTGTTATGAGTACAACCTCTACTGAAAATTATATGATAAGTATTTTCAATAGGTTTTCAGATTTTCTGAAAATACAACGTATAGTTGCATTCTGTCTTCGGTTTAGACATAATTTACAACATAAAGATGATAAAAGGTTTGGTCCTTTAAAAGTAGATGAATTACAACATGCTTTAAAGGCAACATTGCAAGTTTTGCAACAACATTATTTTTCTCAAGAAAAAGATTTATTAAAAAACAAAAAGGTCCTTCGAAATAAACAGTTTAATTCTTTGAATCCCTTTATTGACTTGGAAGGCTTAATCCGCGTTGGCGGGAGATTGTCAAATGCTGATCTGCCATTTGCACAAAAGCATCCAATATTATTGCCCGCTAGATGCCACATTGTTGATTTGATGCTACGGAGAGAGCACCTTAAATTATATCATGCCGGTGCTCAAACCGTGTTAAGTAACTTTAGACTACGTTATTGGCCCCTTTAGATGGCCTTAGAGCTGTTAAACGCATAATCCACAAGTGCATCCCTTGTTTTAAATTTAAAGCTAGGTGTGCTGAGCAAATGATGGCAGATCTGCCTAAAGATCGAATTTCAGTTTGTCGTCCATTTTTAAAGGTCGGTGTGGACTTTGGGGGTCCATTTTTAATTAAAACCTCGAATTTACGCAAAGCCTCTAAAGTTAAAGCATATATTGCTATATTTGTATGTATGACTACTAAGTGCGTCCATATAGAATTGGTGTCGGGCTTGTCGACAGAACAATTTTTGCTCACATTACAACGTTTCATAGGCCGACGGGGTAATCCTTCGGTAATATACTCTGACAATGCCACTAATTTTTTTGGCTCCAGTAACCATTTGAAAACCTTATACGAATTTTTTAAATCCAAAAGTAATATTGAGTCTATTGAAAATTTTTTATCGAAAAATGAGACTCAGTGGAAATTTATCCCACCTCGTTCACCACATTGGGGCGGTCTTTGGGAGGCCGCAATTAAGGGTGCTAAGCATCATCTGATTAAAGATATTGGTAAAACAGTTCTAAATTTTGAGGAATTTTCGACAGTCTTGGTTTGCATTGAGAGCATCATGAACTCGCGGCCTCTTAGCATTTTATCAAATGATCCGACTGATTTAAACTCTTTAACACCTGGACATTTTTTAATAGGCGACAATCTTTCAGCATTCCCAGACAAAGACTTGAGTAATATTCCAGAAAATCGATTGTCAATGTATCAGAAGTGTATTAAATTCAAACAAATATTTTGGAAGCGATGGTCCATTGAATATCTTAATAGGCTTCAGCAAAGGCCAAAATGGACCAATCAAACCCGAAATTTGGAAATTAATCAATTAGTCCTTTTAAAGGAGGATAACTTGCCTCCTTTCAGGTGGGCTCTCGCGCGAATCATTGAAATTATTCAGGGTTCAGACGGCAAAGTTCGTTTAATTAGAGTCAAAACATCAGATGGAACGTTTCTTAGGTCTATAGCGAAGGTATGTCCCCTTCCTGATGATACCTAGATTTGTGTATTGTTAAATCTTAAACTTTGTCATTAGGTTAGCTATTTTTTATGTTTTATGTACTGTGTTGTGTGCGGAAGTTATCTGAAGTGAAGTGTTTTGTTTAAGTTGGAGTTTTCTCCCGGAAAACGTCCAAGGCGGGAGTTATGTTTAATTTCTAACTTGTCTAACTGCTAACATGATAGCTTAAATATTTATTTTCAATTCAACCTTGGAAGTTTTTCTGTCAGTTACAAAAAATTTGTCACTGTCAAAAATAAAAAATTTCTACTTCATAAAATATATTTGATTTTTATCAACGATTCAAGATAATTTGAATGATATCCAATCCTTCCAAGTGAAATAAGAGCTATTGAAGCTTTATGTGTGTTTAAGGAATAATCGTTCGTTTATTCCCATACAGATATGGAGTTTCTTTTTGGGTATTTTGCAATCAACAACTTTTTCTTTAAGTTTTTGTTTTTCAAAAGCGTGCGATTAGATACTTATGCAGGGCGGGAGTGTGTGATTCGTGTAGACCTTTATTTGTTAGAAAAAAAATTCTAACTATCACTTGTATTTTCATTCTGGAGACTGCTTGTCTGATTTATAAAAAACATAATATGGTTGAAACTCCGAGACATACAAATCACGTAACCCGTCAAGCAACAGAAAATAAAATACCTCTTCCTCTTCCAAAAACAAGCCAAATAAAATATTATTTAATTTGTGAAAGTAAAAAGCTGTTTAACCACATACCTTACGAAATAAGGAAGGAGAGAAGCTATAAAAAATTCAGAAATCTTGTTAAAGAAGCCCTCGCAACAAAAGCCTTGAGGAATATTACAATGAAATTATGTTGTGATTAAAAGTTGTATGAAAATTCTACTTTCGAAATCGTTTTTGTAAATTGAAATTGGACCATACCTGTCGCATTCAGGTCTGCAGGAAAATTGTATAGTAAAAATTCAAATGGTCACAGATCTAAAATTATTTATCGGACAGTGCCTGCTTTTTACACATATAAAGTTTATACTAAAAACTAATACCGGCCGGTGAATCTATTTTCTCCTAAACTAACGATCCGATCGGGTAGTAAGATATCTCATTTTCTTCGTATTTTTATTCTCTACAATTTCTCTATTGACACCATCACGAATACCTTAACAGTTTCAGTTTTATAAGCAAAAAACTAAAAAACGCGATTTTTTGCATCAAATTGTTAATAACAAAGTTATTTATAATAAATTCGAGTGAAAAACATCTCACTACATCATATGAAACTATTCTCCAAACAATGGCGCACCTGGTTTTCTTCTGACACCTTTAACATGAAAAAATTTCGGCCTATATTGGCTGCCAGGTAGGGATGTTCGATGATTATCGATATTCGATGATCATCGATATTTAAAGTTAAAACATCGATGTTTCAACATCGATGTCAAATACTACTAATATCGAAGACATCGATAGTCTAATATCACTAATAGAACATCGATAATGCAATATTTTATGGAAGGATAGGTAGGCAACAAACAACACGTTAATATGAATTGATAGTTGCCACTGTTACCAGCCTTATGATTTTCTTTTTCTACTCATTATAAAGATAAGATTTCGTCAAGAGAAAAGAGGTTTAGAAGGTAGAAAGACACTAATCTCGATCTACTTAGAAATTTTGATTGCAGCTTTAATAAATAGATGGGGCACGACACCGTTTAAAAGTAGATTACTTTTTTTTATTCATAAATGTAATTCATTGAACAATCGATAGGTTGATTTTTTATTCGGGGATTTTTTTGGTATTTCTGGGATTAACAGAAAACAGTAAAAATCTCAAATATAAGTAATGAAAAGCCAGTCGTCATCTTGAGTGATTGATATATCCAGGTTTTTGATAAGTAATAAGTTTTTTTGATTTAGTGCTGAAGCTTTTATTTAACCAATTTTTAAACGGTAAGAGAAATCAATAAAATTATTTTTATTAATTAAATAACAAAAAATAGCTAAAAATATCATTTCTTACAAAATTTAAAAATAGAATACCAAATGATATAGGTCGGTAATACGATACTTTTTTTAGATAAATTAATAAGATGCCACCAAAAAGTAAATATTGGGAATATTTTGAAAAGATTGATAACTCTCAAGCAAGATGTCGTTCCTGCTCAAAAATTTTAAAAACTTGCGGAAACACAACAAATTTAAGGCTACACATTGAAAAGATGCATCCTATATTATTAAAAAAAAGACAAAATGATGCAGAAACAGATGAACCCGGATCTAAGAAGCTCCGTGCTGGGAATGAAAGTCCTACAACAGAAGAAAAGCAAATGCAGCCGCAGCCTTCTACAAGTTTCGCAACTTCGGCGCCAAGTTCAAGTTACATCGGTTCAGAAATCGAATCTGAATCTGAAAGTGTGAAAAGTGATACTAGCGGCACTAGCGCTACTGCCTCTACTTCCAGAAATGTCTCTAAAATTAAAAGCTCATTCCAACCAACATTGACATCAACTTTTAGAAACATTCACGAGTATACTGAAACAGGTGCCGAAGGTGTTCGATTATCTGCTGCAATTCTCTATATAATTTGTAAAGACTCGCAACCTTTTCAAATTGTAGAAAATGAAGGCTTTCTTGAATTAATGAAAGTTGCTGCGCCTTTATACAAAGTGCCTTCAAGGTTTACATTTAAGAAGATGCTAGAAAATACATTTGAGGTAACTCAAAACTATTTTAAAAATAAATTGAAGACAGTGAATAGTTGTACCCTTACTACAGACGTATGGACTGAGACTATGCAAACTCGAAGTTTTCTTGGTGTCACTGTACATTTTTTTGATAATGATAAGCTGGAATCTGCTACTCTTGGAGTGTACGAGTTATCAGAACATCATACTGGTGAGTAGATTTCTCAGATGTTACTAAAAACTACTGAAGAATGGGGAATTAACAATAGTAAAGTCTTGGCGGTAGTAACAGATGCAGGAGCTAATATGATAAAAGCCGTTGATCTAGCATTTGGTAAAAAAAGTCACATACCCTGTTTTGCTCACATGTTAAATTTAGTTGCCCAAAAATCGCTTGAGAAGGACACAAAACCTACCTCAATTAATTTCAGCAATTAAAAAAATTGTTACTTGGTTTAAGCATAGCGTGATCGCAAGTGACGAATTGCGAAAAGAAGCATCACTTAAACTAATTCAAGAAGTTTCCACTCGTTGGAATTCAACTTTCTACATGATAGAAAGATTTTTGGAGCTACGAGCCGCAATTAATAAAATTTTAATTTGTCATGCTACGGCTCCTGCAATGATAACGGCCAAAGACATAGAAGACTTGAAAGAAATTACGGAAATATTGCGTCCAATTGAATTGGCAACTCGCGAAATTTGTGGACAAAAATATGTAACAAGCAGTAAAGTAATTCCGTTAACCAGGATGTTATCATTAAAAATATCTGGTTTAAAACCGAAAACAGCGGTTGGAATAAACCTCCAAGAAAACATAATGAATGAAATAAAAAAAAGATTACTTCCAGCAGAATCCATTAACATTCTGGCTGTATCAACCTTATTGGACCCCAGGTTCAAAAACATCCACTTTCAAGACGCTGTGGCATGTTCTAGAGCTATTAGAATTATAAAAGATTTAATGTTAATCCAAGAGACCGATAAATCTGAGCAAATAGACGTAACTGAAGAAACTTATTCGAAAGCTGACAAAGATGAATTTAATTTATGGAATGAACATTATAAAATTGTTGAAGAAAAACAAACGTTACCTCATCAAAGTGAAGTAGGTGATATGCTTTCAGAATTTAGCTTTTATTTAAAAAGCCCCCTAAGTGATTTGAAGCAGGAACCTTTAGAAATCTGGAGCCATGGAATTGGTTCCTCGTTTCCCAAAATGAAACCAGTTGCGATAAAATATTTATCTTGTATTGCAACTTCCACGCCATCGGAAAGACTGTTTTCCAAAGCAGGAATTACATTAACCCAGCAAAGAAACAGACTGAAAGGACAATTACTTTCAAAATTATTATTTATGCAGTCTGTTGATAAGAAATTTTGGGACTTGTAATTTGTATTATTTTTATTAAGTTTAGGCACAAACTTTTTTATTTTACTTTATAGTTTATAGTAGTTTTCTAGAAATGGTTTTTTTATTTTTATTTGTAATTTTCATTTTTTATTTCTTTATTTCCTAGTCTATGCATATTTAAATAAACATTTTATAGTATTGTTATTTCAATTTCTTTTTAC
Source organism: Galeruca laticollis (assembly GCA_963921935.1). Classification (NCBI taxonomy): domain Eukaryota; kingdom Metazoa; phylum Arthropoda; class Insecta; order Coleoptera; family Chrysomelidae; genus Galeruca; species Galeruca laticollis. The sequence continues at coordinate 243,394,246 of OY998177.1, read as the reverse complement.
TTTTATCCATTCTTACAAAAACACCGATGTTGTTTAACATCGATAAATAAAGTTCGATGATAATCGGTTATCGATTTTTGCCTATCGATGTCAATATCGATATTAACATCGATTATTTTTCAATATCGCACATCCCTACTGCCAGGTGGCATTATGTATAGAATATTTTGTTCCTTACCATATGAGATAATTTCTATTAGTTATATGTTTTCAGATTTTTTTAAATAAATTTTTCACATAATTAAGATGGGCGGAAGTCTTTTATGCAATGAGTTACACATGGAGATATTCGCCCTTTACCCAAAAGCCACGAGAATTCTACAGCCTAGAGTTGTGTCTGTTTTTCGCCCACTGAAAGAAGCTTGACGTCAAACAGCTAGGCAGTGTGGTGAAGAAAATCCCAGTCAAATTCTTAACAAAGTTACTTTTACACTTGTGCTAGAAAAAGCTCTTAAATAAAGAATTAAACCTGAAACTCTAGTTAACGGATTTAAAACTTGTAACGTTTTTTTTCGCTTTAGGGCTAGACCCATGTGCGTAAAAAAAACCAACCACCCTTTACAAATATAGGCGCAGTAAGTGTACTAAAGGTCCAAAAAAGTATTAGTTGCAGAAAAAAGTATTATATAATTAGTATCTTCTAAGTATTAAGTACTAACATACTTGTAATTAACTAACCTAGCAAAGAGGAAAATATGGGGTTTACACTCTTCTCAGCCAGGGGTCATTCAGACATTTTTTTTATAAAAAAAAAACTAACACAGGTAGACCACTGGTAGGTAGGTATATATACAACAGATGAGTTATACATAGGTAACGAGAATATCTGATGATTTACAGATTAATTTTAGCTTCAAAAACAAAATGTATCTATGCATCAAATATAGTTTCGTCGTTTGTGGATAGCAAATATATAATATTGAAAGGGCATGGAACATTTAGCTGAATAAGACTTTGTAATAGTTTTTTAGATTGTTGTTCATAACTCCTACAATTGAAAAAAATGTGGTCCAAATCGTAAATTTCGTTGCAATTTGATTTTATGCAGGTGTGCAGGAGGATAACATACGTGTCCAAATTTCATTCGGCATATAGTTGTAATATATTCTCTAGGGTAATTGTAATTCTCATACCAATAATAATTTTTTTTAAATTTGCTTCAAGTAATGTGTATCGAGTAGGTTTCGTTATGCAGTACTGTTGATATATGTTTGACCATGTTTGATACATATTACTTCTGGACAAATTTATTTGTTCCTCTACAGTAGTTTCCACATTACTTTCTTCTCCTGAAAATATACTGCTTTTTGCCAATTCATCTGCTACTTCGTTATACATAATGCCTGTGTGTGCTTTAACCCATACAAATACGTGTTTATTTGGGGACTTAGCAATGGCGACTTTAAGCTGTTTAATACTGAAAGTGAATCAGGAAAAATAATAATATTGTTTTTATATCTCTCGGACACAAACTCTATAGCTTTCAAGATTGCAAAAGCTTCAGCAGAAAAATAGAAGTTGTTTTATTCCATTTAAATTTGCATTGCTGTTGTTGCGGTATTATAAAAGACGCTCCAGTGCCATGAATATTTTTTGACGCATTTGTGAAAATGGGCATGTAATCGTTGTAAGTATCTATAATTTGTCTGACAATTATATTGTTTAAGTGAGCTATTTCCGAGTATTGAGGGGTGATTACTTTAATATCTTTTAAGAAGTTAACCAAGTCCATACTTACTAGAGGTAGAATAAAATCTGCAGTGTTTCTGAAGCCGTCACAAAGTGAAGGTGAATTTTTGTGTAAGTTTGTTAGGTCATAATAATTTAGTGTAGATAGTTTTGCTATAATAGGCGATTATTCGGTTTTACATTTTATCACATTTTTTTCGGAACTTTTTGTTCTGCGTAGATGTAGGGAAGGTTCTAAAGTTTCTACTCTTAAAGGTTCAATAGGAGTAGATTTCATAGCTCCAATACAGAGTCCCAAAGATTTATTTTGTAAAATATTTAATTTTCGTAGGGTCTAGTTGTTTGCACATCCGTATATAACGCATCCATAGTCAATGATTGATCATATATAACTTTTATAAAAAGTTAAAGCAATTTTGGGGTGTGCACCCCACCATGTTTGCATGACTGATTTTAATAAATTCAATCCCCTGCTAAATTTCTGCATTACTTCGCCTACATTAGATTTAAATGTCAGTTTTTTATCAAGAGTGATGCCTAAATATCGAAATTCACTGGCTACAGGAAACTCCAAGAGATCAACAGTGACTTTTTGAATATCTGGTAAGTTATGTCTTGTAAAAAATACAACCTGGGATTTGTGTGATGAAAATTCGCAACCTAGTGTTTGGATGCATTGTAAAATAGGAGTGACAGCTGCGTTTAGGGATATTAGACATTGATCAAAATTTTTACTAAGGATATAAACAGCAAAATCATCCGCATATTGAATTACTGTAGCATCAGTTGCAGTGTTGTAAATATCCATTATATAAATATTGAAGATGAGAGGGGATAGTACAGATCCTTGTGGTAAGTCCATTGTTATAGTACGATATCCAAACATATTGCCATTGTTTTGTCAGATTGTTACACTCCTGTTTATGTAAAGCTTGCATAAATTATCGGTAACTTCTTCTGGTATGTGTAGCTGTATCATTTTATTGCATAGTACTAGCCAATGGACACTGTCGTACGCTCCTTTTATATCCATAAACAATGAGGCAAAGTACTTATTTTCTTATAGGGATAGCTGTATATCTGTCACTAAATGAGCAATAGCATCATATGTACCATATTTTTTCATATAACCGTATTGTCTTGGTGGCAAAACTTGGATTTGATTAAGCCACAATTCTAATCTGCTTTTTACTAGCCTTTCAAAACTTTTAATATACACGAGAGTAGTGATATGGGTCTATAAGAATCGCACTCATCCGGATTTTTACCAGGTTTTTGGATTGGTATCACAATTATCTTTTTCCATTCAGCAATGTTTTCTCCATGGATACAAATATCATAAAAAATGTCAGTTACATGTATTTTGGCATTAACTGGCAAGTGATAGAGCATTGGGTATCGAATGTCATTGGATCCTATTTTCTTATTGGCTCTGAAAAAATGTTGTGATTCCTCAGTTTTGTTCACTTTTGTTTTATATATGCATCATATCAGCTAAAACCAAAGGGGGTGAAATTTTGACAAAAAAATAAAGTTCCCAATCCAAGCTAATTGATTTTTTTGTTGGCAATGGTTTCCTCTGCATCTTCCTTACTTGGTTCCAAAGTTCTGTTGCAGGAGTATTGTTGTTAAGTTTTGTCGTCCTTTTTCTCTTAGGATTTTTTTTGTTCTGGCAGTTTCTGCCTTGCATAATAAGTAATTTTCTAAGTTACTATGATTTTTATAATTTTGTTATTCATTTTTCCTTTTGATTACAGCTTCTTCACACTCGTTGTCCCACTAGATTGGTAAAATTTCAGCTAAGATTAATTCCATCCACAAAAAAATTGTATTTCGCATCTATATATTGCTTTATTGTGATATTATGGTCATACTTGTGGCCTTCATCCCTTTAACCCAAATGCAATTGACTATTTAAAGTGTTTGGGGGCAAATGTGATGAAAAGCAACAGCAATACTGAAAAAGACTCTCTATTACCTAATCCAGTATTGCATTACATAACATTTAGAAAACTTGTAGGTGACCAAAAAATTGCACTATTTAAATTATTAAATGAGCAGTGTCCAGATGTTGAAAGTGAATATTTTCTAGCTCTGTTTAAAATTTGGTAACATTTTAGTAAAAAATCTGAACCAATTAAACAAGACACAATAACTATTGCTAAAAAAAGTGACCAAGATGCAATTAATACTGCAAATCAAACTGAAAGTACAAATCGGGGTAACATAATAAAACAAAATTCTAATGGCTCAATAAATTTAGATGCAATTTATTATGATTCATCTGAGAGATCAGCGGTACCAACCTTATCCAGGAACAATCCCATAAACATAATTTGAGTAGTTCTTTTATTTCTTGAACCAATAGAATAATAATTATCAGTAAAAATAGGACTGGAAATATTACCGATAATATTTTAAAATATATAATTAATGATATGTTGGTCAAGGCTACAGAAGAAATTTCAACTGGACTAAAAATATACAAAGAAGCTATAAGCGTAGAATAATCGACTCACTATTATTTGACAACTCCAGAAAGTCCAAAGAGAAAAGGGAAAAGAAATACAGAAAGTGTTCGCAATAACCTCACAACGATGTCAAGAAATATTATACAAAAGTTACAGTTAAAAGATAAAGAAGAAAGCGAAACAAGAGAGAAAACGATAACTGGAAGAAAAATTGAATACTAGAAAAAAGGTAATGTTAAAAAGTCCAGAAAATTATATAAAAAGAGCATCCTAGAAGAAAATCATGGAATTCAGTGTGATACTTGTAAATATTTTTTCATGAACACTGCATACCAAAAAAAAAATACCAACAAATACCAAATGTGGATAATGAAGATACGGATGAGATTTTTGTCATGTATGCTATAAAGAGGAGACAAATGACGTTGATAGTTCAATAAAATCTGAACATAATTTACATTCCAAGTCAGAGACGGAAACTGATGAACTTTACAATTATTACAGAACTTGTCTAAATGAAAATAAGTAAATGTATGTTTAATTAAAATAAGTACCTATCCAATTCTCTTTGTAAAATATTTTTCAACAAAAAAAATAAGAACCTCGATATAACGAACCTCTATATATCCTCAACCTCCTCAATATAACCAATTTTCGTGGTTTTTACACCTGAAAAATCACCTGTATATATCGAAGATTTGAATGAACCCTTCATATATCGAAGTTTAGATAGATAAATCAATACCGTTATTTCGTCGCAGTTCATGTTGCAACTTGAAAACCACATTTCTTTGTTTACTTGTTTATAAGTTAGGAGAGTACTGGCATTTGACTTTCGATGCTGTTGTGAACCTCTATATATCGAAAATCACCTTGATATAACGAGTCTCATTAAATCGAAATCGTCAATACAAACATTTTTTCCTGGTCCCCGTGAGATTTGATAGATAATTTTGTAATTATTTATCAGTTGATACTGGCCAATAAATGTCATAATAGTGTCCAATAACTGTCAATTTTGTCCAATAACTATATTTTTGTTATAACAGGTCTGCGAAAAAAAAATTTTTGTCAGCTACATGAGATATTTTTACTGAATTATATATTTTAAAGTGCGCTGATTTCAAAAGTGATGGCCATTTTTTTCTATTACATAAGGATTTTTTGTAAATTCAAACACAAAAAATCGGTTAAAGTACTCCTTTATTCAAAACTTTCGAACAATAAATATTTTTTTAAAGCAAACAAAACATTATTTTGATAAATATACTTATTCACGTTCTTTATAAAACCTCTTCTTCTTTTCCTTGATACTTTGACGAGTCCTTTGCCGATTTCCATCTTCAGTTTCTTGCTGAAGCAGCCAACAGTAGTCAGCAAGCATAGTGACATCCCATCGCCCTTGGTACCTTCTCTCGATATCACGGATATCTTGGTGAAATCGCTCCCCCTGCTCTTCACTGTAAGCTCCCAGGTTTTCAGGAAAATAGTCTATGTGAGAGTGTAAAAAATGGACCTTCAAGCTCATCTTGCAGCCTTGAGCTTCGTATGCTACTAGCATCCGTTGCACAATGGTTTTATAGTTAGGATCCTTAGTATTTCCCAAAAACTTTCGCACTACGTCCTTGAACGATACCCAAGCTTCTTTTTCCTTGTCATTCATAGTTTCCACAAATGAAGGGTCCGTTAAAAGTTTTCTTATATCGGGGCCGGTGAAAACTCCCTCTTTTAACTTCTGACAGCTTCGGGAATTTTGTACATAAATATTTGAAACAGTCTCCATCCTTTTGCAGCGATTTTACAAATTGTTTCATCAACCCCAATTTGATATGGAGAGGGGGCAACAAAACATTTTCTGGTGGTACCAAGGTAGTGATTATAACATTTTTCTCTCCAAGTTTTAAAGTTTCTTGGGATGGCCAATCACTTTTTTTCCAGTGCAGTTCTCTGGCTCTACTATCACACAAGCATAAGAAGTATGGGTATTTGGTATAGCCTGCCTGCTGACCCAAAAGCATTGTCAGTATTTTGAAGTCCCTACAAATCATCCATTGATGGTCTTCATACTTGATTTTTTCCAGGATAATGGCCAAATCTTCTTTCATATGCACAGAATGTCCAATCGGAATCGAGATAAATTTATTTCCATTGTGCAATAATACTGCTTTAAGGCTAGTCTTAGATGAGTCAATGAATAGGCGCCATTCAGATAAGTCATACTTTATATCAAAGCGATGTATGAGTTCTTCCACATTATTGCAGAAAACTAAATTTCCTTCTTTTGAGAAAAACTGGGTAAATTCTTTTTCTCGGTGTCTGTACCAGTAGAAAAAAGTGCCAGGTGATAAAAGGTTTTTATTTTTTAATCTAGAACATAACAGTTCCGCTGCATCTTTTGAAAGACCTAAATCTCTTACTAAATCTATGAGCTCACCTTGAGAAAATAGTTGAGGCCCTCCATCTTCGTCAAAAGATAAATCTGAGCTTGATTCACCCGGAGGAGGTAATGTAGCTTCGTCCTCCAACTCAGTAGGGTATTCATCCAAACTGGAAGGTGGCTACGGGATAGATATATCGGAGCTATGGGGCACGGGACGTATAGCTGAGTCAAGATTAGGATAACTTATGTTTCTTTTGTTTTTTGAATTGAATACCTTTAAGTCAACTGAGCAGAAGTAGCAGTCAGTGGTGTGATTTTTCTGATCACGCCATATCATAGGAATTCCAAATCGAAATGCATTTTTCTTTCCCTTAAACCACAAACGAAGATCTTCTTCGCACCTTATGCGGGGCCCACGGTTTATCTTCATCACCAAGTTTTAATTTAAAGTAGGCAAAATAAACTTTCCTTACAAAATCACTTATATTTCTTTGTTGAATTAACCACAGATATAACAAAAACTACTTGGAGAAATAACACAACCCCTTGTAGCCATGATTAACAGACAACAGCACTGTTCACTTGAATATCAGTATGTCTACTGAGAGCTTTTCTTTGTTTCAAGCGATATACGTCATTTGACTTGTCTCAACATGTTAAAACAGTCCCACCAACAGCTCAGGTTGTTTTTCTCCATTATCAAATAAAAATCATATATGTTTATTACCAATGAACATAGATACTGCAATATACATAAAAACTTATGTGATATAATAATTTGAATATTTTTTCTGTTTTTGGGAGGTCAAAATCTGTAAGAAAATGTAAAAAAATCCTATGCTGTTTTTTGGTCGCAGACCTGTGTAATTTTTAAATTTTTTTTATATAAATTGAAATTATTTTAATATTAATTTCAAATATAGGGGGCTACAGAGTGGCCATTGAACTTTCAGGGGAAAAAATTGATCAAAAAAATATGCCACTAACAAATTACAGACATTTTAAGAAAAAAAATTCTTAGCTGTCCAATAATTGTATGTTCTACCCTATGAGCATTTTAAACATTTTACTCACCGTCTGTTGTAGCCATGCAGAACAAACATTGAAATCTTCTACCAGAATCTACAAATTGCATAAAAGGGCACATGTACGCCTTGCAACGTATGCACCTAACAGGCCCCAAAGCTCCGAAATCTACCACTGGTGGTGGATATTCCTGTTCCACTTGTCTCGCCATTGGACTTATTATCAAACTAAATGGAATAGCAGTCTGCTTACAGATATCCTAAAAAATAAACAATAATTCATCAAATTTCTCTTTCCAAAAAACTTAAAGACTTACTTGTGAAAAAGGAATGTTGTACATAGTAGACCTGATGAACCTAGGACTACAATTACCCTGATCTTGAACGATGAAGTTAGTAGTTACTAATGGAGGCATCAACCCTTTATCGTTTGTTACGAATACACCACCTCGATTTATTTGGTCCTCTTGAAATACTTGAATCTACAAAAATAAATTATAATACACAACATTTTTAATAGCCAGAATCGTCTTACTGGACTAGGGACATCATCTGGATCTAGTTGTTTTTGTTTCGGTTGCTCTGGATAAGGAGTATTTCCGGGATATTGCCCTTGACCAGGTAAGGGAGCTTGACCGGGCATAGGTGGATACCCTGGACCAGGAGGTCGTCTTGATTGCGGGCCATTTTGGTAGCCAGGTTGGTTTGTTGGTGGAGGCATATGGGGTCCACTTTCACCATTCATAGGTCCCCTCATTGGGCCACCTACTGGATACGACGGTTTCTGACCTATAAGAGGAATTGATGATGTACAGTATTCTTTCTATCGAGTTCATAATAACATTATTAACCTTCATGGGACGGACATCAAAATTTTACGAAAAGGACTAACTGGGGTCTGAGAAGACCCCATGCGTAAAATTGCAGAAATGCTGTATTTTTCTTTAAATTAAATATATAGAAAAGAAGTTTTATTAAAGTTTTACTATTAACCATTTATTACTCAAAAATCATCACGAAAAAATACAAAATACCCTAATCACTAATACTACTAGCTACATATCATTTTAACATTTTTTACAAACTATCTCCGATTTTGAATGTTCTAGGTACACATAGTTATTACACCTAATACATATTTTTCTGGATTTTCTGTCTTTTCCTCTTTGACACATATTGCAGCGCCCCCTGGTAATGTTTTGTTGTTCAACTCTATGTACTGTTGCATGCAGTAGTTTGGGAAAAACGTCTGTCATATGCCGTTTTCTATTCGTCTGAATGTATTTATTATTATATCGCCGGAAAACGTTTTTCTTTATGAGTTCTTTTCCTAGTCCCAAAATATACATTTTACGTTTATCCAAACTGTTTTTTCGCCAATCCGGGTTTTGCAGTAACCACAATTTATAAGCATTTATTCCTACGATATCTATAAGATGCGAAAATATTGCCATTGGCCAGCGGTTTGACTTTCTCTGCACTGTATATTCTTTGGCCAACTTATCTGAAGTGTCGACAGCACCTTTTGTTTTGTTGTAATGAAGAATAATTTCTGGTTTATAGTGCTGTTCTTCTCCAGCTACTTTACTATCAGTATGCTCACTTGAAAATAAGATGACAGCATGTTTTTTTTTTGGAACATAGGATACTAGCGTTCTTTGATTTCTAAAAGCAAACATACTTGAAAACTCTTTCTTGTACGATGCCGGTAGAAGTTCCCTGGGAAAAAATGTTTTATTTTCCCAGAGGGTTCCACATAAAGTAATATTTTTTTTCCACAACTTGTCAGCAAGTTCTAAATTTGTAAAAAAGTTATCGGTCGTTATTCCAATTCCGCCTTCCAAATGGTCTGTCAAATCTAGGACAACCCTTTGACCTTGACCCTTTTCCGCTTTGTTACCTTGTTTTCCTAAAAATTAATAGATACATGGGAATATAAAGTTTGCCTATATTGATTTTCAAATAATTTACCCAAATAAACTTGCATGTTTGCAATATAAGAAGTGGTGCAGTCCACAAGAGCCCATATTTTGATTCCATACTTATCAGGTTTACTCTTCATATAGACTCGGAATGGTGCCTTACCCCTAAATGGTACAAGCTGCTCATATACCCATAGATGGTCGCCAGGATTAAGTGATTTTTTACAATTAGAAGTGAAAATATCGAATATATCTCTTGTCGGAGCTAGCTTATCTACTAATTTTCGTTCTTGTCTTGTTTGAAAATTATCAAAGCGTAAAAATGAAGTAATTTGTTTGAATCTGTCTCTTGACATTGCAGCAGGAATTATAGGACGACAGTAAGAAATATCTTGACACCAGAGCATATCGATAGCCTCTTTCGATCCGTGAAGTGTGCCAAGAATAAGCAACAGTCCAATATTATAAGCTTCAATCTCTGTAGAATCAACAGGTACAAAAACTTTAATTTTATTCGGATTTTCTATATTCCATTTATCATAATATGTTTGTGCCTTTCTGTTTGTTTCGGTTACTATTATGTTCAGAATATCCGGAGATAGGAAAAGAAGAAAAGCGTCTTTTATACTTGAGATATCAGAACTGTAATTTGTAAGGCCTAGAGCATGTCTCCCAATATTAGCTTATGAACGTCTAACTTTTGTGTTTCCTGGAATTTTTGACCACTCAGTTCCATCTTTAGATTTATATACTGGAATGCCCTGGCTGTTACTAACTGTTGGTTCCTCTGGGTTCGTTTTCTCTATACTTTGATCAACAACTATTACATCATTTTCTTCCTCTACTTCTGTGACTTCATCTTCTAAGTCACTCGATGTTTCCTCATTGATAACACTATCAAACTCTGGATCATCACTTTCAAGTATACGTAACATCTCATCGTCAGTAAGCCCCTTGCGATTGTTTGTAAATAAAAACTGACTCATTTTCAAAACGATGTACCCTACTCGCAACATCACAAGAGACTAACCCGAATATTCAAGTCTAAAAAGTATATCGCAGTGCGGGGAATCCCCCATTTGAACTGGTAATTTACATTTTACAATTATATGGGTAAATTCCCTGTGAGTACACAAACGTTAAATGTATGGGATTCCCCGATTTTAATAATAGTTACCGGGATTATTTTATCGGACGTAAAAGGCTGACCGGGGTCTGAACAGACCCCTGGAATATAAAACTATTTTTTGTTTATACCAGCCAATAAAAACTACTAAATACATCATATTTTATCAAAATAATTCATAAACTGCAGCTAGATGAAAGATCAATGTTTAAAAATTTGCGTTTGCAAAGATACAGAAAAAACATACGTCATGGGGTACAAACGGACCCCGGCCATTCGTCCTATGAAGGTTAATTGAAAAACTGAATAAAAAAATAAACATACCTGACAAATTCATCTGTTGTAACTGATTTGTCATTTGACCAGTACCATATTGTTGCCCAGGTGGGGGAGGCATTTGAGATCCCTGTCCTGATGGAGGGTATGGTCCGGAAATATTTGAATAAGGAGTTTGCCCTGGTAACGGTGGTTGTCCGGGACGAGACTGTTGAGGAACTTGTCCAGGCTTTGGAGGACCTACTTGATTGTTAAATTGATTAGGTGATGGCCCAAATTGACCATTTTGTTGGCCCATGGATCCGAAAGGAGGTGGACCGCCAGGCAGAGGAGGATGTCCAATTTGTTGCGAATGTCCCATTTGTTGTGGAGGGATACCAGGTATAGATTGATGCCCCATTTGTTGTACATGACCACCTGGACCATGTCCTATCTGTTGCGAAGGACCACCAGGCAACGGTGGTGGTCCAAATTGGGAATGTAGACCACTCATTAACTGAGGTTGGCTATTTTGAGAGGACGGACCACCATGTAGTGGTGGCTGTCCCATCTGGGATGGCGGACCACCAGGTAATGGTGGCTGCCCCATCTGTGATGGTGGACCACCAGGTAATGGTGGCTGTCCCATCTGTGATGGTGGACCACCAGGTAATTGTGGCTGTCCTATCTGGGATGGTGGACCACCAGGTAACGATGGTTGTCCCCTCTGAGGTGGTGGACCGCCAGGTAATGGTGGCTGTCCCATCTGAGATGGTGGACCACCAGGTAATGATGGTTGTCCCCTCTGAGATGGTGGACCGCCAGGTAATGGTGGCTGTCCCATCTGAGGTGGTGGACCACCAGGTAATGGTTGTTGCCCTCTCTGAGATGATGGTCCTCCCGTACCCAACTGGGATGGTGGACCACCAGATAAGGGTGGATGTCCTATTTGAGATGGTGGTCCGCCTGATAATTGAAGTTGTCCCATTTGGGATGGTGGGCCACCAGGTAATGAAGATTGTCCCATTTGAGACAAATGAGGTGGACCCATTTGAGAAGGACCACCTGACAAACTGGAGTGTCCCATTTGATTAGGGGGCTGTGATAGAGGAGTGGATGGGCCTCCCATTAATGATGGTGGACCACTTGGCTGTCCCGAAGAATTTGAATGATTAGAAGGTGGTCGGGGAGGTAAGTTTGGATTTGAAGCAGGAGATTGAAATTGACTCTGATTATGTGGAGAAGGGGCGAAATTTGATGGTGGCCTGTTAGGTTGACTTGTTGGCATGGAACCTGTAATATTTAAAATAAACCATTAGTCAGTTCCAGATTCATTAAATTAATATTGATAGTTGTTCGAATTTGATTTAATTACCAAATTCTCCCGTGATTTTATTTCAACTTCCCCTGTATACTATACTACAATTCGAATCTTCTGCCCAAAACATATAACTAAATATATCCTTCTTCTCAACATTTAATATTTCCTTACATCAACAAAAAATTCATTTAACTTTACTACCACATAAGAAATACAGATAAATATAGTTTTCTGAAATTCCAATGAATACTTCAAAGTACCCGACATCTTATTGCTTCACAAAAACTCTCTTCCAAACTCTGTTATCTGTATCTACGAAACCTTTTCAGTCTGTAAAAAATCACCCCAACTGCAAATCTGCACTCTCTGTATCTGACCCTTACGTTTCAAATTGTTTCATCCCATTGGCAAGATCCTAATATTTTGCTCCTACCTCGCAACCACGTTAACCTATGTATAAATACGAATACAACCTCAATTTTAATCACTTCCCAGCAGTCACTCATACTTCCCAGATAGCCTTCAAATTTCCCAGTCGTCATTCGTCATTCATACGTTTCCCAGTCAGCGGTAACAAACATGTGTACGTAATCTTTAATCATCCAGTAAACCATCATATTATGTGCAAAATAATCTCAATTAATGCGTATGTACAAGTGAATTCTTAATTGTCTACGCAAAAATAAATAAAATTATAAAGTCATGCAATATACAAAAACGAAAGTGACATAAGCGTTTCATTTCATCATAAAGTTCATCATTACATCATACATCAGTGAAAACAATCGTTTTGGTCCTTCGAGTACATCTGATAACTACAAAGAACTTTCATTCCATCTAATAGCCCACGTAAAAAGGGTTAATTAGAACAGATGGTACTTACCATGCATTTGGCCATTTTGAAATTGTGATGGTGGTGGTCCATTCTGAAACTGAGGAGGTCCATTTTGCAAATTATTTGGTGGTTGGTTATCACTTTTTGACAACCCAAATGGACTGTTTGAATCTTTTATGGCAGAAGGTGGTAATTGATTAGAGGGAATTTGTGGTCTTGGAACAGGCCCTGTTACCTACAATTTATCAAATTAAAACTAATTTATACTTAGAATAAGCCCATTATTAAACATTTTCTTATAAGTAATATTTTGTAATCGGTTTTCTCTACAATTCTACTGATATGTCTCTAATAGCAACATTAATGACTTCTTATCACAAGACCAATTTAAAAAATAATTCCAAATTATTGAAAAAAGTTGTTTTGTTTTTTATGGCAACGAATGAAGGGATAATTGGAATACTAATGTATCAATGGAAACAAATATTAAAAGAATTCAACAGAGAGGCAGTTAACTTGTTAAAATCCATGTACAAGTTGGTCAAAATCCCCAAAAATCTTTCAAGATTTACTTAAAATCCCAAAAATCTTTAATGTACTTAAATTTTTCACGAAAGCCCCGTAAAATCTGTTAAAATCCTGTAAAATCCTAAAAAATCTTACAAAATTCCATAAAATCTTGCAATTTCAGTGATTATTGAATTAATAAAAAAGGATAGGAAAATTTTTGAAGCAATAATTATGTTTAAATTTACTCTGCGCCTCGCTTTAATGCATCATTTCGGCTAGTTCGCAATATTGTGCACAGTGTGTAGCCTTATTGATAGTGTGACATTGTCTAAACACTGTGTAAAGAAAACCTCGAAGAAAATTTCAGCCTTTTAAAAGAAGAATATTGTAATCAAGGTACCCTACAAATTAAAGACTATTCAGATACTAAATGAGTAAGGGAAACTAGCATTAATTCACCTCTTATGTAAAGCTAAGTTCAGGCCAAAATATGATCATTAAAAAATCAACACTGTTGGCTATTGGAGACAAGGAATCCAAAATTAGGTAATGACCACCTCTTAAGGGTAAGTATTGAAAAGAATTTCACCACGATGCTAAATACGAGGAGAGACTGGGAAAGGGAATATACCACCCAAACTCTGAAAGAAAACACCATTAGATGGTATACGGATGTTCACGTGATTTATTTTGCTTAAGTAAAATTTATAGGTACAGCTTGACAATACCGCCCAAGAATACGATTTAAAAATTTACTAGCTAAGGATAGTAGTAGGTACTTTACTATTGATCGGCTCAGTAACAGAAAACTATATAATTTTCGGTCTCGGTATTTTCGAATGGCAAAGTTCTGTCGGAATCGGGTTTAGTTTATCACAAAAACCAACTTTCTTGACACAATACGACAGTTAATTAAGTGGTTGTTACTCCCCCTTTGAATTTCCTTTTGGCCTTCCTTCGCCCAAACCCTCGTTACCAGTTTTTCTTTGGAGTAAGTGATAATAAGAAGCAACCACGTCGTGTATTGGTAAGTAAAAAAAAACAGTCAACATTGACATAACTGAGTTACGTGGAAATAACCACCATTGGAGCAGGCGCTGGAGTATTTGGGCCTGGCACCAGATACTCATTATCGTTAGGCTCCTTCCCGAGTGTCTTTCAGGCAGAAATACTTGCGATCTAAAGATGCGTGGAAATGAACCTAGAAAGAAATTACCAGAAATGTGACATATCGATCCATTCTGATAGTCAAGCAGCTATCAAAGCATTGAGCTCCCATGTCATTGACTCAAAGTTGGCATGGGAGTGCCGAAGAAAACTTGATGAATTAGACAAAAATAAAAGGGTCTCTGTAGTCTGGGTTCTTGGCCGCTCGGGAGTCACGGGAAATGAAGAGGCCAATACACTTGCCAGGAAAGGAGCACAAATGCCCTTTATTCGCCCGGATCCTTTCTGTGGTGTAGCAAAATGCTCCTACAAGAAAGAGTTTCGGAAGAGGAAACCGAAAGAGAAGCGCTCTGGTGGTGCCTTCCCTGGTTGGAACATTCCAAAAAGTTCCTGTGGAACTTTGACACTGCTAGATCCAAAAAAATGAAGTTATACACGAAGTTAATGAAAAATATGTGTTTTATGGACCAATGAAAAAATCTGAAAATGATCCTTTTTTTATAAAACCTGCTGAAAAATTGATAAAAAATTTAAAGGGGGGAAACCCCTTAGCCTTATAATAATTTTACTGTAATATAAGTAAAGTATATTATGTTTATTTTAAAATTTAATTATTATCAAATTTAAAATCTCTTTAATCCTTTAAAATCCCCACAACACCTTTTTAATCCCTTAAATCTTCAAAAATCTCCCAAAATCACACATAATTTTAAGTCTTCTAAAATACTTTAAAATCATGTGAAGAATTTTAGAATTCTTAAAATCCTATCAAATCAATAAATATTTAAAATATGTTTATATTTTAAGGAGCTAACCACCTCTCAGATTCAGCATTATCTCAGACATAACTTAAACAATCAGATATCATTTGTACTTACATTAGGAGGAAACGTTCCAGACTGAGAGTTTAGGGGTTGTCCCTGAGAACTTGGTGGAGCACCAGGTAGGGGAGGAAGATGATCACCTGAAGGAGGAAATTGACCAGATTTTGATGGTCCAAGAGGAATATTCTGAAATGATTGTGGTGTAGTATTTGGTGATCCTCTACTAGTAGGAGGGAATCCTTGCGGTGGGCCTCCAAACTGTTGTGGAGGTAAGTATTGTGGATTCATTTTTAACTTATCCTAAAATAAAACATAAAAAAAGAATACATTTTAAATTCATATCAAAATAATTCTACTTTAAAATGACTGCTGTTTACAATCTCTCTGGAGTAATCAATTCATAATACTAACAATAAGAAAACTGTATCAAATTACAATTTTTTAAATTATAATTAATGAATTGACTTATTTGCACGTCAATTAAAAATACACATTATTTACTAGAGCGAATAATGAGCAATTTAAACATAAATATATATAAAAATAAAACTGGTTGTCACAAAACAAAAAAATCAACTACAAATAACAGTATGGTAACTTTAAAAGGAATCTTTTGCAGATACTAACTTATTCAAGTAATTTTTTTTATAATTTTCATTGTACAGTAAGAATCTAAAGAGGACTTAAGAAGTATTGGGACTGTTTCAATAAATAAGGGAAAATATAGGGCAAAAACTGTATCAAAATAGGGGTGACATAAATATGATAATTCGATCACAGAATTCTTAACACATTCTATTAATCAGTTCAAAACTAAGAATGGTGCAAACTGTAACAAATTTTAAATTACTCACAATGCAAATTTAACTAAATATCTTCTGAAAACGATAAATAAATAAAGAACATTACTTTTACACTTCACTCTGCCACGTAAGTCCGGAGTGCGCATGTTCTAGTTACCTCCACGTCAATCTAACTAAAACAATAACATTTTCCCCCATGTCAAAAGAAATACAATGCTACCAGTAGTTATCCACGTCACGGAATATCGTGTTCCGTGTCACGTCTTGTGATATCTCGATATCTGGATGAAACTTTGCAAATATGGTGATACACATTTACCTATGATGAAACCTTAGGGCCACTTGCACCGTACTAGGGCAAAGCTTCTGTTAACAAAACCAGGTTTAACTTATTAAAACTTATTAGTGTTTTAAATGAAACTCACGGTTTCTAGTTAATTCCACAATATAATAAAAGTTATTGTGGAATTAACTAGAAACCGTGAGTTTCATTTAAAACACTAATATGAGCAGATTCCACGAAGTAAGGGTCGAGACAGTTAATTTTATTAAAACTTAGATTAACTGTTTGGCTTGCACCGTCATTTATTTAAACTATATTAAGAAGATAAGAATCACTTGTTTAAAATTTATATAAGAATATGTCTTTATTAAATAAAATTCAATTATTATATTTATTAATCTTAAAAGCAGCGACTCAAATGCATAAATTAGTACGACTTTTTTTTATTTTCATAACTTTTTAACAATCAATCTTCTAATTTCATTTTTCCTGCAACTAAATATAATTTGTAAATATGGCAAAGCAGGAAAAGTGTCCGCAAGTGAGCTTAGAAAGTGACTCGATGTTTGGAGCAACAAAAAATCAAAACAAACATATCTTTTTTATTTATTAATCTGAGGATGCAACCAAGTTATTTTGCACTACAATTTACTATGATAGCACTGTCAGTAATTCATTTGTAATAGCACTATAAAAAGCGAATTTTAGTTATTGATTGTTTATACCCTTAGATCATATATACTACCGGTAGTATATATATGATCTATGTTCATACGACATCTAGAATAGGTGGTTGGTGGTCAGTGATCTCAATACTACCTGGATTGGACCCAACGATTATAGATAGTCGTTGGATCGGACCCGCTCTCGGGACTGAATAAGTAGTGCTGAGTCAGGCGCAGCTGACAAAGAAGGAATCTCTGTGTAATATTTGCATCTTTATCGTACTCATGCAGAGAGCATTCTGACCAGGTGACACTATTAATACTTTGTGCTCCCCTCTTTTTACCTGAACACTGGGTGTAGTAATGCTCGCCCGCGCTTCATCTTTAAACCTTCTGCAGTGTGTGGTGCGTGTAAATCATAATATTATTTCAAGACTGTTCGATAAACTGGTTTTAAATTGAGTGGCATACAGTTGCAACAATTTGTTTTATCCCGAAACTAAAATAATCAAGATAACATAATTTATTAGATTGCAGAGTTTGTTTGAAAAAAATTACTTGCCAGCATTGCATTCAAATATTAACTTTCAATCCACTGAAAGGGATGAACCTAGATCATACCTACTTATCATGCACCACAAGAAATATTCAAAGAATTGGTAAATGGTGGCGGTTTACTCTACGAATCAAATATTATTTATAAAATTGTACGTTTTACAGAAAGAAAATGTCGGTGCATTGCTGGAAGTGATAGCTGTAAACAATTTATGGAAATTTTAGAGTTGTTCCAGCCCAGACATCCTTTATTCTCAGAGGAATTTGCATGAAATGCAAATACTTAGAAATTTTATTGATATTTTCCTAAACTATAGAATGCATCGTCTTGCAAAGCATGTAACTTTTAAAGTTACATGGTAAATCATCTAGCAAGCAAAAAATTACAAATTAATGTTATTTAACAATTGTTAATTTCAAGTATTAGTTATATTTTAGTTACAATTAAATAATTTTGTATTATTATAGATAAATATATTCTTTACAAAAGTTAATTCTATTTTTTCATATGATGCAAGGAATATATATTAAATAGCTCAAAATATGTTTTACCATTATTGTTAAGATCCATTGTACATACAAAAATCTAACTCTTCATATTTATTATCTGTTGACAACTTAAAATTATTGAATTCATGAAGTGCTTGCATTCATCTAGAATTGATTTTATATTGTTTTAAAAATGACGATTAAATTTAAATAGGATTCGGTTATTCATAAGTTCTGCATTAGCGCCTACATGCTAGAAAGAGAACGAAATACTAGACAACAGCGGGTTGCATACATTTCAATCTTGCCTCACCGGTTTTCACGAGTGAGTCCCTTCAGTTATGTTAGTATAGTGTTTTTAGTTTATACATTGACTATTCGTCCAAGGTTTATACGTTTTTTTAAGATAGTAGCTTTGTTTATATATACGGCACGCGTATATATAAATAATGATAGTAGTTATATGATCTGTGGTTTATACCACAGATCATATAACTACTATTGTTTATACCTGGAATGACTTCAGCCATAGACAAATCAAATTGTTTATTTCTGAATGAGTTCAGTTGTAAACCACTAGATGGATAGTCAAATTTGACATATAGGCTATAACCTCAATAAATGAAACAAAATTAGCAAATTCAATTAATAATGTAAAGACATTAGTTGTAAGGTCTTTAAAATAATGGATATGGACGTTCTTCATCTCACTGTAGTTTCAAATATAATGCGTGTCATATAAAAAATGGTCAAGAATCTTTTAATCTTTATTGGTTTTTTAATTTTAATTATTGCAGTATACTTTCCATCCAGACACGCTAGACATTACAATTACATTTCAGTCGAAAATATACCAAATGAATTATGTTTACATTGGCCCCAATATGTAGATTATCGCTTAAAAAATTGTTCATATCAAAATATTCTTGAAAATGGCAAAGAAATTGACATATCATCTATAACTAAAGAGAAAGATTTTATAAAACCCCTGACAGGTAACCGTATATTTATCAAATACGATCAAAACAGATAAATTCATTTTTATAGGAGGAGAGTTTAAACCAGACAGTTGTACACCTCTAGAAAAATCAGCAATAATTGTACCATATCGAAATAGACCATATCACTTGAAACATTTTGTAAACTTCATGCACTGGTATCTGCAACAACAAAATCTACATTATAGAATAATTGTAGTAAATCAAAATGATACCTTGCCATTCAACAGAGCAAAAATGTTGAATTACGGTGCCAAATTTGCCATTAGATTAAATTATCACTGTTTAATCCTGCACGATGTTGATCTAATTCCAATAAATACTGGAAATATTTATGCTTGCTCAAAAAAACCTAGGCATATGTCTAGCAGCCTTGATACCTTTAGGTAAGCTTAAAATTTTATTCCTACATACTTCTTTATAGCCAGCACTTACAATTTTAAATTATAATAACAACTTTATTGAAATATGTACTAAAAAATATCTTTATTGGTTTCCCAAATGGATATTAACTGATGTCTTTCTGCCTGGTATTACAATAATTTTTCTAAATCTTTATTTTAATGAAATATTACAGGAATGTTGTAATTATATTGATTATAATGAAACTATCGCTAGAAAGTATTGTACTGAGTAATAAGAATGAAACAGGAACCATGTGGTTGATTAAATCATATGAGTGGTTTTGTACGATGTATATGCTGGTTCTTTTGACACTGAGTTCCATTTGAGAGTTGTAAGATGCACTTTTTTAGGTGTGGTAATGTAATTAGCTGTTTTGTTGTTTTATTTTACTGCACTCCAAATAAGAACTTATTACAGTTATAATTGGGGCATGCCTGGTTAGTTGTTAAAGAGAACGTGCTTGCACTATGATTTTTGATGGAAAGGGGAAAGATAATGATTTTACAAGGATTGTAGAGAAAGCTGAGTATTATTTTTGAGGTAAGAAGGATTCTACTTAGGTAGAGGTAGAATAAAAGAATTAGACCACATTAGTCGCCAAATGGTTGAGTCTATAAGAATACTAGAACAGGAAATTGATAAACATTATAATGAATTATGCATCCTGAATAATATTATCTGGTTTTTTGAGAATCCCTTTTTAGTAAATAATAAACATGCAGCTCAACTAGAATTCTCTAATCATGGAGGAGGGAAGGCATCTAACAACCAGTAAAATGAATATTATGAAAGGACCACAATTGACGGCACCAAAAACAGCAGAAATGGTGAAATCTAACGATGATCATCACAAGGATGAAGTATCTCAACAAATTGGGGGTGATATGAATGGAAGGGACTGTAATGACCAAACGGACAATGCTTATGGATTGGTGAGCATGAAGCTATCAAAGTAGAAAAGAAAGAAGATTTCTATATATGGAAATCAGTTTGCAAAGGGTTTTTCAAAAAATTTTAACACTGACCAAAGATAAATATGAATTATTGGCTCATATCAAACCATATGCTGAGATTTGTAGTTTAACAAAAAATATACAATGCAATTTAATAATGGAGATATAATAGTTGCAATGTTTGACACTATCAACATAAGTAATGATAAGAGTCTGAACTTGGTTTTAAAAAATCTCCTGAATCTAAGTAGAACTACAGGTCTCATGATTCTGGTTAGAGTTAGTTCTTTTGATGAAAAGATGAAAGAAAAATCCAAATTGCAATAAATATATTCAGGAAATATAATAGAAATTGTTCTCTTGACATTTTGTTTGTTAATTGGTACAAAAATAATAAGCTTGTTCTTGCTCATAAAGTAA
Source organism: Galeruca laticollis (assembly GCA_963921935.1). Taxonomy (NCBI): domain Eukaryota; kingdom Metazoa; phylum Arthropoda; class Insecta; order Coleoptera; family Chrysomelidae; genus Galeruca; species Galeruca laticollis. Next base: position 243,373,150 of record OY998177.1, on the reverse strand, counting down.
CTCGTTTAATAGAGGCAACTCTACCTGTAAATATGATTCTCAGAACAGTTGCCAGAAGTGATGACATTGCCAAATTTGAAGTCACAGAACAGTAATTATAAATAGTAATGTAGGTATAGCACCAAGTGTAAATTTTTGAACAGAGCCTCAGATAGATATAGAGCTGGAATAAGTTTAATTGGGGCAGTTAATCATATCAAATTTAAAAATCTTCATATCAACATTAACGGTTTAAGATATAAATTACCTGGAAGCTCTATTTGCTAATAACTCATATCCTGAAATGATTTGTATAAGTGAACACAACTTTGATGAGAGTGACATTAACAACTTTCGATTCATTAATGGTTATCATAAAATTAGTCACTATTTCAGAAGTCTAAACAATAGAGGCGTGGTTGTTATTTATGCCCACCAATCTATCCAAATGACTGATCTAAAGTTATCAGTTATCAATACCTTCAGTTGAGAATTGTGTGGGAGGGTTGTTATTAACAAGAAAAAATATGTTGTGGTTTGTATATATCAATCACCATGTGGTAGCTGGGAAAATTTTATGTTGAATCAGGAAATACTTTGTTATGAACTCAAAACCAGGTCGGAATTCATTATCATGTGTGGGGATTTTAACAACGTAACAACGACTTTCTGGCGCCAAGTACTCACCTAAAAGCAATGCTAGAGCTACTAGATTCATATAAGATTGTACTTCACATTGACAAACCAACACGGGTGGGCAGGTATGTGGATAATATGAGTAACATTGATAATGATTTGTTGGCTGATGTTGTCTATGCGCCTTTCTCTGATCATTTAGAACAAATTCTGTAATTTACTTTGCCTAAAACTCCCGTTAAGAAGCCAGTATTTTCAATGAGTAAGCCCTTTGATGATATTAATAAACAGTCTTTTAAGAATCAAATATCGAGTGAAAATTGGAATAATATAATCCATCATAATGATGTTAATACGTCCTATAATAGCTTCATTTCTATATTTAATGATTACTTTGAAGACGCAGCTATGGAAAAGACACCAAAAAATCATGGGTCACTGCAGAAGTGAGAAAATTCTCTCTGGACCTTAGAAACTTACATCATCTATGCCTGAACTATTTAAATAACAGGGAGTTACAGCTTTTGTACAAGACTAAAAAGCAGAATTACAAACATTTGGTGAACAATTGTAAAATAAAAATTAACTGAGACATTATTGTAAATTCTGGTAATAAATCCAGAGCTGTCTGGAGAGTGATACAGTGAAATATTGGAGTTGTTCAGTGCCCTTAACAATGATTAATAATGAAGGTCAGGTCATCAACAGCCCTTTAGATATTGTTGATATGTTTGTAGATCAGTTTACACCTGATATTCAGACTACTTCCAAATTAAATGTCAAAATTAGTCCCAATACCCCTAATTCATTCTTCTTGAGACCAACAAATTTTGAAGAAGTGGTGATGATAATTAAGAATTCTGAAAATAAGTGGGGTGGATGGCATTGTGGCAGCTATACTTAGATATGTTGCTGGGCCTCTGGTATATCTTATAAATTTGACATTTGTGACTTATTACTTCCCAGATAAACTTAAGCATGGGAAAATTACTCCTGCCCATAAGGGAGTTTGAAAACATATTTGCACGAACTATCGCCCTGTCTCTGTTTTGCCGGTGTTTTCAAGGGTGATTGAGAGAGTTATTTACAATAGACTTTTAGAATTTTTAAAATCATAGAAGTTACTGGCTCAATGTCAATATAACTTTCTGCCTGGATAATCGACTGAAAAGGCTATATTGAACTTCCTGAAGTATCTGGTAGATAGGATTGACAGAGGGGAATTGGTTGAAGGCTTTTACTTTGATCTCTCGAAAGCCTTTGATACATTGGACCATGACAGATTACTGGATAAGTTACAATGTTATGGGGTTAGGGGACTTCCACTACAACTTTTCCGATCTTATCTGACTGGTAGAGCGCAACAGGTGTTACTTAAGTATGAGCTTGGCAATGAGATACGGTCTTTCTGCTCTATTTTTAAAAAATATTGGAATGGGAGTTCCACAGGGTTCTGTTTTGGGACTTCTTTTATTCATAATATATGTGAATGATCTTTCGGAGGCTCTGTTCACACCTGCAGTATATCAATTTGCGGACGACACATCATGCTTGGTATCTGGTACAGATCTAAAGGCCATATCTGGGGGGGGGTCTTCTGGGGTGATTGATGACATGCTTAAGTGGTGCAATGAGAATGGTCTCATTAAATAAACAAAAAACAGCTGCAATTCAGTTTTATAATAGACTTAAACCTGATCACGATGTTTATATCAGGGTTGATAGTATAGTAAGTCATTACTTATTCAACGAGAAACTAAATTTCTAGGGGTAGTGCTTGATGAGGGTGTGTGTTTTGAACTGCACATTTCTGGGCTTGTCAAGAGGTTGAATGAAGCTTGCTACGCTGTGTGGAACAGAATGTTGTAAAAACATATTACTATTCACATGTTCAATCTATTTTGGGGGGGCTAACCTACTGCAGATAGGGCATTCACATCTTAGAAAGGGATAATCAGGTGTATTGCTAGAGTGGGCGTGTTTGAATTATGTAGACCTCTATTTAAAAAGCTGGAGTTGATGCCACTTTCAAATTTATACATGTATAACCTAGCAATGTTTGTCAAATGCAATGGGAATCTGTTTACGAGGAACATAGATATGTACAACAACTTTACAAAAATTACAAGGTCAGCTAATGAGTTGAGAGTTAGATCTCACAGAACAGAGTTCTTTGACAGAGGTGCTGAATTCCGAGCTGTAAAGGTGTATAATAAACTGCCTGTTGAGATTAAAAATATTAATAGCATCTATTTGTTTAGAAGAAAATTGAACCATTATTTTACTCTACAATGCTATTATTCCATTGAAGATTATTTTAATATGTAGCATTGTAATGTTTCTGCTTGTATTAGGTGAATTTTATATTTAAACGGATACAATGTATATATGAATATATAAATAAATTTTGCAGAAAAAAAACAAATAAAACATTGATTCACAATGAAAATATACAATTTAAAAACTAATAAAATTTTTTTATTAAACTTAAAGGTGGGATTTTGTGTCATCTTGTTCATAGAAGAGAACATATGCTTCTCCACTGACTCAAGATTTCCACAATATTAATAGCACTCTTGAATCGTTATATTCGTGCCACTCTCCCGTATAGGGATGTCGGAAAATGCTAGTGTGGTGACCATTATAAGTGGTTCCACAGTGATTAGATATAGCGTAGAGGTTGTACATACAAGGTGCCACATTATCAGCCGCGTAATGGTTCAAATCAAGCCCTTCTATTGGAAAATCTATTGAATCATTAAGTTTTCCACTAAAACTTTCTGTTTGCGAAAAGCGCTTCAGGTGAATAACCAGTATTTTCGGAAATTTATGAATTGAGAATGATTTAATGCATCGTCTTCGTTCCTTACATTTTGAACAAGTTGGTTTCTCATCACCGTCGAGTGTTTCTTCTCTTATAAACGAATCTAAACATTGTGAAAGTCGTAATTGACCTGCTCTTTGTGGTATCGGAAGGGATAAATCCCAAAAATGATCGTAGGTAACTGAACAGTGACCACAGTGTGTGCTCTTGATTGTTGATTTTAATTGACCGACAAAGTTATCCATAATCTTGGAGTTGTCCATTCTTGCATATCTTAACCAAAATTCTTGTGCTTTTTCGATATCACTAAATTTGTCATCAATTTCTGTTAATATGGGCTTTGGTTTTTCATATACCTTGTTGACATCTTCGTGAAGTCCTGCTAAGAGGTAACGAAGAAACTCATGTGCATCATGTTGAGTGTATCCCATGAACCTTGAAGTAAATCGCTGAATCTTACTTTTCAATGATACTGTATTAACCACTCTGTCTGAACCGTCTTCAGACCAAAGCCCTTGAATAACTTCAGCAAATGCTTTAATTAGTGTTCCTTTCATGCTAGATATGTTTATGTTAATATCTCTTATTTGCGTCTTTCTTTAGATATTCTAATAGCCACCTTGTGTTTGATAGGCATTGGATAATACTATTCATGAAACATGTGTTACCAATATTTTTGAGGCCTTTGAGACCCAAAGAATCTTGGGGAATACCCTTTATGGATCTGAATGTGGAAATATTGTTAAAAGCTCTTTCGCAACTACTATCATTGTACGAATAATCTCGGATTCTATGATTGTCTTTGTCACTTGATCGGCGTGATAAGGAATTGGAATTGATGATGTTTGCTACTGAATTGGATGTAGATATTACGGATTTGAAAAGTGTTTTGGTTAGAGATAATCTATTGCGTATAGGAATCGCATCATTCTCTAGCATAGTCATCCTCTTCAGTATTCCTATGAATGGGACATCATCTGGCTGGTGGTTATCTGTATTTTTTAGTACACTGAGGCCCAAAAGCTTGTTGGGGGCATAATTTATTAAGTTGTCAACGCACGTATTATCAGAAGGCACACATTCTGAAGAAGAGAATGAAGATGTTAAATAAGAATATCGGAAAATGGAAAGATCACGTGTTTTAGGGTCTGTAATGTGAGAAAGTTTGAAAGTGGTAGAAGAATTACGTTTCTTATGATTAGGTTTCATAAAAAGTTCTTCTAGAGGCTTAGAACGGGGAAACGTACCGAGAAAAGATGAAGCGTTTCCTCTTTGAATTGCAATACTTATTTGTTGTATAAAGAACAAAGTTGCTCTTGGATCATTGGTTTCTACTGATATTTTTTTACCGATTTCTTTGATGAATTTTAAAGCTTCATGACCGAAAAGACCAGAGGTTTCAATTGCTTCAGGAATAAAAATGTAAATGTTCTCCAAATTTTTGTATTTATTGATTTTAAAAGTTTCGCCTTGTAAAGCTGCAGCGCCTGCGGAAGTAGATATGGATCGGACATGGGACGGAGCCCAAGTGTCAGTGCAAGAGAAATCCCATATAACTGGTCTGCCGCGTTGCCATGGAATGAGGGTCATACCATCTGGACGTTTACCGTCGTCGCGGCAAGTACCTAACGGTTCCAACGAACAGGGAATCTTTGCAGATGCCATGCCTCGTTTGATTAGGTCATTTACTGCAGAATTACGTGAAAACCGGCCGGCACTTAATTTGCAGCTTAGGCCGTGTCTACCATATTCATCAACATCAGCTCCGCAACGACAGCGATGTTTTACACAAATTTGACAACCTAAACGGAGACCAATAGAAATACGGAAACTTTCGTCATCTAAAAGCGTACCTAATGGGGCCGACGGTAAAATGCTCCTGATTCCTTTGAAAATGCTGCATTCAAACGAGCCTTGTCTGGTAAATTGATAGCTTTCTTTTTCAATGTTCAATAAAGGAATATCCCAGGATTTTTGAAAGGATTTATAATCATCGGGTACAACTTTGTTAGACTTTAATGACCAAATATTTTCTGCCTTCATTAATAAAGGGGAAAAATATAGGCAGAATGTAATTAATGAAATTTTTTGAGCTATTTAATGATGACAAAAAAGAAGGAAGAGCTACTGAAACGATTGACCGAATTTCTAAACCACCATATGAAACAGGTAGTGAAGCTTGTTTCCAAGAAAGGTCCTCTAATTTAATGTTAATTAATGACTCTAATGAATGACGAATGGCATTGTCAAAATTGATTAGGATATCATTATGTAACCAGGTCGGACTACATCTTAAGATATATGTTAATTTTGGAATTAATAGGCAATTCTTGAGAAGGTAATATAATAAGCAATATGTGTCGGTAACCAGGATAAACGAGGTGACATTTTTTTGAAAAAGGTTAGTTTTTCATTGAAAGCTGATAGAAAGGATTCGTTCTATAAAGGAGCACCTAATAGAAATAAATTTTGTCTGTTGGTAATTGTTATGCCTGGTGCTACAGAATTAAATTTATCAATGGTTAGATTATTTGGTGATTCTAAGAAAAATAACTCGCATTTGCTGAAATTGAGTTCAAGACCAATATCCTTGGAATTGTTTATTATATAGACAAGAGACTTGATCACGGGATTAGTATTACCACCTAAAGAACCATCATCAAGGTACCAAGCATTGAATTCTGTGTCAATGCTGCTAATAAGTTTGTGTATCAATATGCAAAAAAGGAGAGGTGCCAAAGGGTTCCCTTGTTGGACTCCTCTTTCCGAATAAATGATGTTTTCGCCAAATAAAAGATATGAAGGGAATCGATAACATTGATTGATGAAAGGAAAAGTTTCAAGTAGAATATCTGCTACAAGTTTTAATAAATGATCGCGATGAATTGTATTGTATTTATAATGACGAAATCAATATCATTTTTTTATGATCAAGTGAATAAATATTATTATTATAATCTATTTAATTGAGTGTCTTCAGAGATTCCATATGAAGTCGACAGAGGAAGAACGATCTAAGTTACTTTTTTATAGTTTCAATAAAAATCAATTTAAAAGTCTCAACACTTATACAGAAGGTAAGATTAAATACAATTATATATGTGCCCCTTTCTTGGCAATGACCGCAGAATTTGTATAAAAAACGGCCTCATTGGTTGATAAATGATGAATATTAAAACTAACAAAGGTTAGCTATCTCTTATAATATACATCATTTGAGATAATATTGGGAGTAGGAAGGAATCCATTTGTTTTATCTTTTGTAAAAGTTTATCTAACTTATTTGCGTTTTCCAATCGTATAATCTGAATTTGTAAATCCAACTTTACCTCATTTTCGGAGATATTCTTTAGTTTTTTATCACTATCACTACTACTACTTTTTTCCAATATTCTACCAGCGAACTAGCAAATAACACATCGAACGCTTTTGGTGGGCACATGTTGGACTTAGATCGTTGTTTCCAAAATACAAGCGGACTTAGATCCAAAGTATGCCATATTTTTATCACTAATTTTAGTGGACTAAGAACGGTATATTCCGATCAATATTGTAAAGCATATAAAAACACAACGGAAAAGGTATTAAAACGGCGCAAAATCTCAATTTTTAAATTTTTGAACTCTGATCGTTCCTCCTCTGTAATTTTCATACACATATATGACGGATATTTCAATCATGCTTTTGTTCCAGATATAACTTGCCATATCTAACTTTATTTGGTGGGGCAGTTTCTATTACATCCGAACAATTTATAAAGGTAAATGGAATGTCGAATATGTTTTATGGCTGGGGTGGTGAAGATGATGATTTCTACAGGTAAGTCTTAAATGTAATAATAAATCTTTAGTTTTAGTCTTAGTACTAGTTTTTCTTTTCTTTATTCTCCATAGGCACTTAAATTCAATAACTTTTCATGTTCAAAAGAGGACTTGGTTCTCTGCCTTTTTCATACAATAATATTTCAACAGGAACAACTAATACAAAATCAATCATCTTTTCTACATGAACGACATCAAACTATTCTGCTCGACAAGAACACAAATGAACTCATTTATTATAATAACAGAAACCATGTCCAAAATAAAAACGGAATTCGGTTTAAATAAATGCATAAAACACCGAAGGTATCAGAACTACAGAAGGCATTATAGATCACGTGGATTAAAACGACATATACAAATATCTTGGCATTGAACAAACATTCAAACTCAATCATACAGAACTCAAAAACAGTTTCACACAAAAATATATAAGCAGACTCGCCCAACTACTCAAAAGTTAACTCACAGCCAGAAACATTATGAAAACCATTAACACATATGCTGTATCAACACTCTCTTACTCATTTGGAATTCTCAAATGGACACTAATAAACTTCGAAAATATCAACAGGCAGACCAGAACACTACTGACAAAACACAATATGCACCACACTATCACTTGTACAGAAAGGATTAGTTTACCTCAAGCAGATGGTGGGTGAGGAACTATTGAAATCCACCAATTTCTAAATCTCAAATACATTGTTGAGAAAAACATCGAAAGCGAACTTCACCTAGCAATAGTAAACACCGACCTAAACTACTCTCTACTAGACTTACACAACACCAACCTTTCACTGAAGGACAAGAAAACAACATAAAAAGAGAAAATACAAGCATGGGTAAGCAAATAATTACATGGACAATACTACAACCAGACATAAAGGACTATACTCGATAGTCGAAATTGTGTAAAGTGAGTCAGAGCTATCTAATCAACACTTTGGTTAAAGCGCAGTTGCCATATGTATTCTAGAGAGAAATGCTGTATTTTATAAATACACTTCAAATCCATTGTGTCAATATTTCAGGTACAAAAGATGCAATGTAATTAAGTCAATACCAATTTAATATATTTATTTCAAATTTCAAGCAGACTAATAATAATTAGTTTACTTGAAATGTGAAATAAAGTGTTTATGTATATTTCTTGAACGCAAAGTTTGTTGTGAAAAACTCGCCGATTTGACAATGTTGGAGAGTCGCTTCAATGTTCCGGCTTTGAGAACGAGATAGATAGATCGAGCTACGCGAATGAGACAGTGATAGTAAACAGTTATGTGAGGTGTTTATTCTCTTCATGAACGTAACATCAGTATTTGTGTTGTGGTTTTGTGTGATAAATCGGTTATTATTGTAATATTTATATCGGTATATTTAGTGACAATAATGGCGGAGTGTAGCGGTGTTGGCGATAAAAAACGGCGTCGTAACAATTTAATTCGGGAAGAAAAAGTCCTCATATTAAATGTGTACGAAGGACTGCGTGCCATGGACAAACAGTTGGGTGTTAGTGACGCTGTGATTAAGTGCAGTTATTTAACTAAAGTTTCTGGAGTACTATATACAATATTCTAAAGAAATCGCGGGACGGATCTTTGACAAGAAAACGAGGTGAAAACTGTAAACCGGAAAGTAGGGGAAGAAAGAAAATTGTTTTGGACGACCAAACACGGAATGCTATACGTAGGGAAATACATTCTTTTTATTTTAGGAATGAAATCCCCTCGGTAGCTAAATTGAGCAAGGTAATAGAAGCTGATGATACTTTACCAAACATCAGTGATAAAGTTTTGAGACGAACTTTAAAATTAATGAATTTTCGTTACCAAACAAGAAGTAGAAACAGTGCCTTAATTGAACGAAATGACATTGTGGAATGGAGGAGAAATTATTTAAAACAGATACGACAGTTTCGTAACGAAGGACGGCACATATATTATCTTGACGAAACATGGTTAAATGAAGGCCACACTGTGTCAAAAGTGTGGCAAGACATGAATATACGAAGCAATCGACAAGCCTTTATGGAGGGTTTTTCTTCCGGTTTAAAAGCTCCCTCTGGGAAAGGACGTCGACTGATTATCACTCACATTGGCAGCGAGGAAGGATTTGTAGAAGGTGGATAACTAAGTTTTCAGTCCAAAAAAACTGTCGATTACCATGAAGAGATGGATGGTAACCGGTTTGAAACATGGTTTAGATCAATTTTAACAAAGGTAACTCCTGGTTCAGTGATAGTTATGGATAATGCTTCATACCACTCTCGTCGACTGGAGCAAACACCTACTTCAGCTAGCCGCAAGAGGGTTATAATTGATTGGTTAGAGAGTAAAAGCATTCCGCACAACGAGGCAATGCTAAAAGTTGAATTATTATCTCTCGTACGGAAACATAAAAGCAGTTATATTAAGTACGTTGTCGATGAAATGGCGAAAGATTTCAACGTCTCAGTTGTTAGACTTCCTCCCTACCACTGTGAGTTAAACCCCATCGAGCTGGTTTGGGCCCAAGTGAAAAATTATGTTGCGAGAAAAAACAGTACATTCAAAATGGCTGACGTTGAGAAACTGTTTGACGAGGCGCTGCATACCGTTACTGCTGAGAGTTGGCGTAAATGTATTCAACACGTATTAAAAGAAGAAATAAAGTTTTGGGATTTAGACATACGCGTAGAAGTAATGACGGAACCACTCATTATCGATATAGGAGGAGAAAGCGATGATTCTGAGGAGTCGTCAGGGAGTGATACCGCTTCCAGTTAGTCAGACATTTTACAAGTGACCTCGCAACATACCTATACTTATTGGTAATTTATTTTGGTCTTGACAAACAACTTTTTTTTAGTTTTAGTAGTAGTAAGCTGGAATTGACTTTTAAACATTTTTTTATTTTGTTTTAACTTACTTATGAACAACTTGTGATAAGTTATTATTTCAAATGTTAAAAATTGAAATTCCAGATATTTCAGTATTCGCACCCTTAAACTATGATACGCTCATGGAGTTCACTTTAAATCGGTAGATAACCGATGACGTCACTTTACACAATTTCGACTATCGAGTATAACACATAAATGGCTTCAGAAGGGTGACCTCTTTCCTGAAACAGAAGAGTTGTAAAGTGATAAAAGGAAAAATATATAGTAAATACATATTAAACGACCACTCAGTTACAAATGACAAATGCAGAAGATGCCATTCTGATAGAGAAGCCATAGAGCATATAACCAATGGCTGCTACACTCTTGCACCAACCAAATACCTCTAGATCCTTCTCGAGAACCTATCACTTAGCATCTGAAGAAAAATGTGGCTGCAATTAGACGGAGCTCCTGCTCACTTTTACGTGCTGTTAGGAACTACGTCAATAGAAAATTTAGAAATAAATGGATAGGTAGAAGCGGTCCTTATAATTGGCCAGATAGGTCACCAGAATTGACCAAGATGAATTTCTGCAAATGGGGTTATATTAAATATATTGTGTATGTTACACCCCCTACTACTCCAGACGATATGAAATTAAGAATTTTGAACGGTTTCGCGTCTATAACACCCGATATGTTGAATAATGTAAGTAAATCGTTGGAAGCTAGAATCACGTGTTGCATTGCACAAGATGGCAAGCATTTTGAGCATCTATTATAGTAATTTTGTTGTTCATTTTGTGATATTTATATGTTTTTAAATGAAACTCACGGTCTCTAGTTAATTCCACAATATAATAAAAGTTATTGAAAATTCTAAAAAATTGACAATTGTTTCGATAAATCAATATCATCGTTAGAATGACAGAAGTTACATTTCATTTTATGCCTACCTGATGTTTAGTAGTTATTTTTGGCTAGACCAAGAAGTGACCTACCTTGTGATTGACTTAATATATGTTAATAGGAAAAAGAAGATGTGATATTACAAATATTGAAGCTTAGATATTATTAGCCCTATGGTGATATCCTGGATATCATTTTCCCAATTAAGATCAGTATAACTGTGCAATGATATACAAAACCAGGAAAACTATATCTGCTGATCTTTACAATTATCACTTAAGAAGACAGTTTATTAGTGGAGAACTCCCTAGATTTAACTGTTCATTGACAACCTCATATTGTAGGTTTCTTAAATGTCTTCTAATTTCCAGTTCTTCAAGGAAATCCAGTTCTTGTTTCTTTTCACAAATATGCAGCACTTCTAGTTCTGTGTTAGGTGTCAATGAATGATTGGTGTCAAGTAGATGTTTTGCGTAGTGGGATTTATCTGGTTGTTTTAATCTGTATGCTCGTAAGTGCTCACTGTATCGTATTTCAAAATTCCTAAGGGTCTGACCCAAATAGACAGCATTACATTCTGGACATTTGAGTTTATATATACCTGACTTCTTTAATAGTGGTATTTTTATTTGGGTCAGACCCTTAGGAATTTTGAAATACGATACAGTAAGCACTTACGAGCATACAGATTAAAACAACCAGATAAATCCCACTACGTAAAACATCTACTTGACACCAATCATTCAGTGACACCTAACACAGAACTAGAGGTGCTGCATATTTGTGAAAAGAAACAAGAACTGGATTTCCTTGAAGAACTGGAAATTAGAAGACATTTAAGAAACCCACAATATGAAGTTGTCAATGAACAGTTAAATCTAGGGAGTTCTCCACTAATAAACTGTCTTCTTAAGTGATCATTGTAAAGATCAGCAGATATAGTTTTCCTGGTTTTCTATATCATTGCACAGTTATACTGATCTTAATTGTAAAAATGATATCCAGGATATCACCATAGGGCTAATAATATCTAAGCTTCAATATTTGTAATATCACATCTTCTTCTTTTTTCTATAAACATATATTAAGCCAATCACAAGTTAGGTTACTTCTTGGTCTAGCCAAAAATAACTACTAAACATCAGGTAGGCATAAAATGAAATGTAACTTCTGCCATTCTGACGATGATATTGATTTATCGAAACAATTGTCAATTTTTTAGAATTTTCAATAACTTTTATTATATTGTGGAATTAACTAGAGACCGTGAGTTTCATTTAAAAAACACTAATATGAGCATATTCCACGAAGTAAGGGTCGAGACAGTTAATTTGGTATTTATGTATTTGCTTTATTAAAAATGTTTTTTTGTTGTTTTATGCACTCAAATATTTACCTTAGCAACTACAAGTGTGCATATTTATTAGCAACTTCACTGTTTTTTTTAACAACAACTATGCCAAGATCATTAGATTAAGATTTAGAGAGAATTGCAGATGTTTTAAAATCGATTTACCATACAATTGAAGAAAATTGTAAATTGCACGAAAAGTATAATACCTAGGTATAGGACACCCTAATACCATTCGAAAGAAGATATTTTTTTGAACATGATGAATTATTAAAATACAGGGTATTCCATTTAAAATAAGCCCGATATTACAAATTGAATGATCTAATAATGAAACTGAAAATTTGAACACCCTGTAAAGAGATGTTTAGTACTTAATTGTGGAATACATTCAATGAATATCCAACTATTTAGATGTAAGAGAAAATTTGTTATATCAATGAGTATTAATTTTTTTCGAAATGTTCACATTTTAAAAAAAGTCAGCATAACTTTGAACCCTCTGTTATTTTGGTATAGGGAACCATTATGAAGGAGTATTTTATTTTTTAGGGGCAATCAGAAAATGCAATAAAATATAGGGTGCCCCATAAGAAAAAATATAACTTTGATACGCCACACTTTATTGGAACATCCTGTATATTTCAAAATAATTTTAAAATGTAGCCTATAGGAATGTACAAACTACTAAAGTGACAAACATTTTAAAACTTTTACCGTTTCGCCATAAATTTCCATCTCATTGGTCGTGATTCACCCTGTACGTATGTAATATTATTTGTTAGTAAGGTAAATGACTTTATAGCACAATTTATTTACAATCCAATTAGATTAGATCCAATTAAATTTTTTTGAATGATTATAGTTTATTTAAGAATACAATGTATGAATAAATATACAGTGCTATTCAAAAGTCCCCTCCCCCTCGTATCTTTTGAACGGCTACATTTACATTAATAAAATTTGGAGGGTGAAAATAAAGTGTTGTAAACTTCTCTACGAATGGTAACAGGTGACGTAATAGTAATAGATGACGTCACAGTGCCACTCTGGCCAATAATTTTAAATAGGACCTTATGGCAAGTGATATCTCGTTTGAAAGGCATTGACATTGGCTACATAACCATATTAATTTTGTTTGGGTTTAAATTAATTTTGACGGATAAATTAAATAAATACCAAAATTATTATTTCACATTTAAATATTGAAGATTTTTCAGTCCGCCTCTGGTTAGTTGTCAAAAAAATTGACGTTTTCAATTTAATAGTATTTGTTGCTTTGCAAAGTTTTTCTAAATAGCTTAAATATTTAATTTTATTATTGTTTAACGAGACATATAAGAGTTTACATAGGCAAAATGGTACAAGCCGACAAAGTAGCAGCTATCTTAATAATTGGTGAATCTAGAAAGAATCTCCATGAAGCGGAACGTTTATTTAGTGAGAGATACCCAGATCACCATATCTCGAGAACTTATTTGAGGGAGCTTCTTCACAAGCTTGATGCAACAGGTAGTGTTCAAGATGCGAAACGATCTGGTCGACCAACATTTAGTGATGATAAAAAAATTGATGTAGTTGCTGAAATGGTAGTAAACCCTACTTCCTCTTCAACTAAAGTTGCGTCTATCTGTGAAGTAAGTAAAAGTACAGTACAGAGAGTGTTGGCTAAAAATAAATTTCATCCATACAAGTTAAAAATGGTGCACCGCCTTTCGGATGACGACCCCGACAGAAGACTCGAATTCTTTGAATGTATGACAAATAGAATTACCCACATTACACAAAAACAATTTGTTTTAGTGACGAAAGTACTTTTTGCCTCAATGGAAATGTGAATACACAAAATGTAAGGTATTGGAGTGACACAAATCCTCACACCTTTCGTGAACAACATACCCAATTTCCAGAAAAAGTCAATGTTTGGGCAGGTATTTTGGAAAACCACATAGTTGGTCCTGTTTTCCTAAATTCAAATTTAAGCGGTGAAGTGTATCTGGAGATGTTACAAAATACAATTGAGCCGTTAATTCTTGAAATTCTGGAAGATAATCAAGATGAATTCGGCCATCTGGAAATAACATTTCAACAAGATGGTGCTCCTGCACATTATTATGGTGCAGTAAGACGTTACCTGGTAGATGGATAGGCCGGCGAGGTCCTATAGAATGGCCACCTCGGTCACCAGATCTGACACCATTAGATTTTTCTCTATGGGGGTACTTGAAATCCAAGGTTTATACTACGGCACCAGATAGCATTGGCGTTTTGAAAGAAAGAATTACTGAAGAATGCAATGCTATTTCAGCTGACACATTCGAACGAGTACGACAAGGGTTTACTAATAGGATGTATTACTGTCAGGAAGTAGACGGAGCACATTTCGAACATTTGCTATAAGAATCCATTGTTGATATTTGAATAATTAAATTTAAAAAAATAATTTCAATAATTTTGGTATTTATTTAATTTTTCCGTCAAAATTAATTTAAACCCAAACAAAATTAATATGGCTATGTAGCCAATGTCAATGCCTTTCAAACGAGATATCACTTGCCATAAGGTTCTATTTAAAATTACCATTACCATTCGTAGAGAGGTTTACAACACTTTATGTTCACCCTCCAAATTTTATTAATGTAACTGTAGCCGTTCAAAAGATACGAGGGGGGGGAGGGGGAGTGAATAGCACTATATATTTCCACTATTTTTTGTTTCATAGTTTTTTTGTTTAATTTAGTCATGTACATGGACTAGTTTGGGTAAAGGCACAAAAACATTTGTCTATATATCAATGGGAAAACGTCTATCTGATTGACAAATCAAAGTTCGAGCTTTTCCGATCCCATAGAAGTGTTGGTGCACAGGCTGAAAAGGAAGGGCTTCAGAAGCATGTACTGCATTAACTTATGTAGAACATTGTAATGGTAATGTAATGGTTTGAGGGTGTTTTCACAATACTGAACTCAAATATTGTAAAGATAATTGTGTAGGATAATCTGAAAACTAAACAATGAGGTTTACTTTCCACCGTATCTAGTGGACTGAATCTCATTGGACCATTGTATCGTTGAATTTATTTGGTAACACTTGCCATTCTGTTTCAAAACTTCAGAAAGTAGTGAGCTTTTGTACATAGAGAATTTATGAATGCTCACAAATCTTAGAATATCTTAAACGTTGTTATTCAAGTCTAACATGATATTTCTTTTTTTTTATTCCCGTTTCAAGAAATACAGATAACTATTGTTATTTATTGTATTGTAAGCAAGCATTTTTCCATAAAAAATGTATGACTCGAATAATCTACTTATTTCTTCTCTGATTACGATTTTTCAACTTCGCTTATCTGACTCAAAATACTTATATAGTTCTTGTACTGCTATGTTTATCTGCACAAATAAACAATTAACTGAAATATTAATCTTTTAGGCGTTTAACGCTGAGTAATATGGAACCTTGCAGATTTTCTCCCGAAGTTAGCAAATACACCATGTTAACTCATAAAAAAGAAGAAGCAAGGTAAGATTTTTATTTAAAACCATATCACACAATTAAATGTTTTATTTATTTTCATGAAATTCTCATTTATCAACAGCATTAGTCAATCCAAATGATGAAGAAAAATCCAGACTGGATTCGTTATCAAATATATGACATAGTGACACTAAGGTAGAAAGATCAATTCATTTAGTTTATTTATATGGCTTCTCGCTTGGTGGAGTAATTATCATTAAAACTGTCATTGTGCATTGTTCAAAATGATACTTAACATTAACAGAATGAGACATGGCCGGTGGGTGAACTGGTGGTGGTATTATGTCAGGGTCTGTGTATAATAATAGGTGCTGTTTGAATTAGTAGACTGTACACATTGACTAGAATTTGAACTTTTTATTTAGAGTTGATAACATTCGAAAATTGAGTACATCATTTTTCATTTACACCCGATGTCGAGATCGTTCTCTTGTCATAACGAACTCGAGGTAACACCTTTTTACAGGGTTGTCGCTTCTTACCTAAAATAATAGATTCAAGTACCTAATATTAAAATAATTTTAAACAGTCTGCGTCAATGTTTAATATCTGTTAGGATACTAATAAATTCCACATTGTTTGTCAAGATGTTTCCAGTCTAACACTACATCTCAATCACCTTATTCGCCAGATATTGGACTGTGTAACTTTCTAAAGTGAAAGTTGGCTTCAAAAGGACTTAAGTTCGTTGAAGCAATTAAAGACTAAAAAGCACTTGTAATATTATTTCAAATAATAGAAGATTCGCGTGGAGCATTGTAGAGACGCAGGAGTGATGTATATAAAACGTTATTCACTAGCCATACCTCGTATATCATGTTTCTACCACCACAAATAATAATCCCATTCTTTTTAATTGTAAATTCTGATAATATATATTTTTGCTGAGTTTTTGCATAGCTTACTAACACGCAAGTTTCAGTAGCCTTTCTCAAATCTATAATGAGTGTATTTGTTTCTAACAGTAGGTAAAAGTGTTTTTATATCGAGTGTAAATATTTGTTTGTGGCATGCTTCTGCAAAGGTTCAGGTACTGTATTCACACAAATCGTCGCCTCGAAGTCAAAACCTCGTATCTCGAATTTTGCTCTTTTTGAGTTAAGAGTCTTGCAGGTTATAGAATATTATAGCGCATACGTGGCAAATACTTGAATCTCGATATTTAGATAGAATGCGGCTGCGCAAATTTATTTGAAATTCTCGTATCTCGAATGAAGCACACAAACCTCGTATCTCATTTTAAGAAAAACAATTGTTATGTAGTTTGAATCACCGTGTCGATATTGTGTCTGATTTAAATAGGTAGTTGGTCAGAAAGGAGCTCTGAGATATGGTAAGTGAAATTCTATCTGTTTTATAAATTTTTTTGCATGAGAAATGTGTTAGTTTTTAAAGTAGAAAAAAGTGAGGTTAGAAGCTAAATTTTTGAGAGTAAACGGCGCATAATGTTGTAACACTTTGAACAAATTTATTACAACTACTAAAACTAAGTTTTTTAAGCACCAGAGGTTAATAGTTACAATTTATTATGAGTATAGCAAACAACTTAAACGGCTTAAAATCAAGATACGAGGTTTTGCAATTTTGCAACTGTAAAAATAAACTGGCATTGTTGATTTACGAGTTTTTAATAAACCGATTTAAAGTTTCTTTTATTGTTTGTAGGCGTCTCGTGCTAGTAAAATATTAGCTATGGCACTACAAAGCCCTCAGGATTCTTCTTGTGAGAGTCAACCGGTTCCATCAGCTGTAGTGACAGAACGAAATTCACAAAAATTTGGATCTGGCACGAGTTTTTCTTCACACGTTGAACTGTGTTGTAACGTTAATCCGTCTGCAGCTGTAGATATTGATCAAAAAATATCACAGAACATTTCAATATGCGTTGATCAAAGTTTAGTCACAAATAATAATAATAATTTCAATGAGGAGGACACCGATGAAGACCCTTTCCAAGATTCTGGATCTAGCTTTCACCCCAATAATGGCTCAGAAGACGAATCCCAATCAGAAACATACCATGATGAAGAAGTACTAGAAGATCAAAACGAGACTGTAGATAATCAGTTAAAAAAGAAACGTGCCAAAAAAGGACAAGGAAATCCCACTACTTGGAAGAGAAATAGTGCTCAAATACGCAGAAGAAAGGGAGAGGAATATGAAGCACAAAAAAAACACAGAGATGGATCGAAAACAGTTGTTAAAAGAAGTGCACGGATCATGAAAGAGAGATGCAACTCAGGCAAGTGTCTAAAGGAAAAAGACAATGCGCTTCCATAACGGACGATCAAAGAAAAGAATTATTTACTAGGTTTTGGGAGAAAATGGACTGGAGTCAGAGAAAAGTGCTTGTGGCGACTTTGGTAAATAAGTCTACAACTTTACAAAAAACGACTAAGAAGACATCACGCTGCAACACCAGTTTATTTTATCATTTAAAAGTGAACGACAAAGTACTTCCCGTTTGCAAAAAAATGTTCCTCTCAACATTCGCCTTAGGAGAATGGATAGTTTTAAACTGGGTAAAAAATAGTAATCACTCTGGGATAGTAGATTTCTCGAGGAAGTGCCCAAATAAAAGTAAACCTTGTGATAAACAAAAAAGAGTTCAAATAAAAGAATTTTTGGAGAAGTTGCCGAAACTACCTTCACATTATTGTAGATCGACAACCAGTAAACTATACGTGGAAACTATCTTTAAATCACACACTGAGTTGTACAATGTATACAAAGCACAAGTGGGAGAAAATTCTGCCGCGAGCAAAGATGTTTTTACATCAGAAATGAAACATTTGAATATTGACATCCACGAAAAGATCAATGTGACTTGTGTTTTAGCTTCAAACTAAATAATGTTGGACTAGATGAATATAACTTCCACATCAACCAAAAAGAACGAGCTCGTCAGGAAAAACAAAAAGACAAAGACGATGCCGTCGCTGGGAAAGTACTTGCATCCACTATGGATGTACAGGCGGTGCAGCTTGTGCCATTTTTGCCAGCTGGCATGATTTATTTTAAACAAAAATTAGCTTGCCATAACTTTACACCATTTACAATTTGGGTAGTGATGCTGTCGTATGCTATGTATGGCAGGAAGGGGAGGGGGGAATGGATGCTAATTGCTTTGCCTCATGTCTAACAGATTATATCAACAAATTAAAAATCTTTTATAGTGATGGCTGTTGTGCTCAGAATAGGAACGTAACCTTAGCTAATGCTTTGCAACATTACTGCATAATGAATGAAACCAACGATATTGTTCAAAAATATTTTACTAAGGGCCATTCTCAGATGGAATGCGACAGCGTGCATTCCACCATCGAAATGCGTAAAAAAAAAGTAATAGAGAAGTACATTCGCCCTCAAATTACGTTCAGATCATTGAACAAGCTCGTCGAAACTCTAAAGGACCATACAAAGTGAAGTACGTTGATCACAGTTTCTTCAACAGCTATGACGAAATTAAATATTATAAGACTATACGTCCAGGTGTCAAGACCGGCGATCCTTGTGTAACTGACTTAGTAGCCTGTTCGAATTTGGCTTTTAATTACCAAACTCTCCCGTGATTCTATTTCAATTTCCCCTGTATACTACAAGTCGAATATTATGCCCAAAACAGATAACTAAATATATCCTTAATTTCAACTGTTAATATTTCTTTACTTCACTAAAAAAGTCATTTAAATTTACTAACACCTAAGGAAAACAGATAAATATCGTTTTTTGAAATTCTACTGAACATATCAAAGTCCCCGACATCTTATCTCTTTTCATAAAAACTCTCTTCCAAACTCTGTTATCTGTATCTACGAAACTGTTGAAAACCCCACAAAAAACATCTTCATAATTGCCAAATTCACTTGTTGTTCGAACGTTACATTTTAAAATACTTTTATCCCATTGGCTAGTTTCTAATAGCTTGCTCATTCCTCGATCCTACGTCATCAAACATATAAATACTCCATATACCTTACATTTTGCCTCTCTTTATCATACAACGTGGTACAACAAGGTACCTCACGTCGTAACATCACCCGGCGTGTTGATACGGGGAGCAACCATGTGTCCGTAAGCTTTATTCTTTTAATACATCACCGAGGTATGTGCAAAATACACTCTTTTATCGCGAAAGTAATAAGTGACGTCTTAATTGTCGACGCAAAATAAATAAATTATAACTTCCTGATAATATAAAACCTAAGTGACATAAGTGAGTTTCATTACATCATATACATCATTCCTAACGTGAAAAATATCCATTTGGTCCTTCGAGTGCATCGTATTTACTACAACGAAACTACATTCCCTCTAATTAACCCAAAGTAAAAAGGGTTAATTTAGAACATAGCCCTTAAATATTCAGCTGACAGTGGGATACAATTCAAATTGAGGTTTGATGATGAGTGGTCTCTCCTTCCCCACAGAATGTCAAATAATACGGGAACTGTAAAGAAACTATACAAAGCTGCGTTGCCTGTCAAAGGTGATAAATATGATCATCTTCAGTCTTTGAAAAAGGTCATTCATCAAGATTATCATGGATTTTATGATTGTCTACTTCATTAATTTTTTTATACGTTTCTTCATCCAGCCTTAGCATTCAATCTAAGTCGAAAAAATATTATTTTTATTGTATTTTGTGTATTATTTGTTATAACTACCGATTACCAGAATAAAATGTTTCTTTCTTTTTCTTAATTTGTTCAATTTTTATTGTTCACTTTGCAGTGAGAAAACCTCGGAAGTCCAAAATTAATAGTGAAAAACTCGTATCTCACTATTTTTGCGGTTACAAAGAAGAAAAACAAGAAAAAACTAAAATTAAATTTATTCAGGATTTTACTCTTATCCAGGCCTTCAATATGACAATACCCTGTACCAATATTATCATAACAGCAAATTATACTAAGTTTTTAGGGTTTCCTGAAAAGTTGTGAATTTTGACTTCGAGGCGACGAAAAATTCCTTCAACATAGATAAACTATAAAAAAAATTAACATTCTGTGGTGCTGCTTTGGGAAAGGAGATATCAATTGTTAATATAATTATTCTATGTATAATTGTTTGAAGAATATTTTTTTTATTATTTAAATTAACGTGCATAAGACAGCTATGGCCATTAGCACGAGGTACAATACAGACAAAGTTACATTACATAATGTAAATCAAAACTAATAGCTTAAAACTAACATGTATATGGGATTACATGATATGATATTTAAATGGATTTTTTTTTATTAAATTCTGTTAATAAGTTGTTCTTCCTCTAGGAACTTGATCACTTTGCGCACTTGATTATCACTATTTAGGATCTCCGTGTAGTTTGTATGTATTCCTAGTTGTAGGCGTCTTGTGGCAATACTGACAGTTCGGCTGAGGTGACGATGTCATTAGGTAACCATGCGTAAGTCTAGTATGACCTATACGTAATCTTCGTATGACAGCTATATTTTTCCTAGATAGATCGGGACAGGTAAACTGATTCAATATTGGTTGAATTTTACGCAGTAAACACATAATTTGACTCCAGTGAATTTGCCAGTTGTAACGGATGATTTTTTTCAGGCTAGCTTTTAACTCATTACAAAGCTGAAGATTCACCGTGGCAGTAGCAGTTGAGGCAGCTTCTTTGGCAAGGCAATCGGCTTTTTCGTTCCCAATAATCCCAACATGGGATGGGACCCATGTTATTGTAACTGTTGTATTTTGTCTTCTTAGTTGTTGATATATCGCCCCCTTAGTGCAACAACTAGATAACTTGAAAATCATAGTTTTGAGAAAATCGATTTTAAAGTTTCAAGACATAAAAAAATACAACCGTTAAGTAGTCAAAAATATTTAATATTCATACAGATATGTTGCATATCAAATAATGAATTGTCAATTTTGGAGACAATCAGGTTTTGTAACTTTCAGAATTTGATCAAAAGTTTGAGATATCTAGTTGTTGCTGAAAATCTAGGCAAAAAAGTAAAGTTATCTATTTATAACCACTAGCAATTAAACGCAAATCACTTACTAAATACAACTCTATTTGGAATAAAAAATCAAAACAAATGGTTCAAATAATAAAACACAAAATATTCCAACACTTAACATGACTTAAATATCAATATCAGTGACATCACTGTCGGAAGCTTCCGTGTTTTGAAGCCTTGTCTCTCCTTGGAATGGGAGACTCTGATAAAATGCTGTATACTCGCTAGGGAGTGCCGGAGGTTTCATTTTAAAAAGAGACGTTAAGTCGTCATATTTTGCTTTTTTAAGAGGTAGTTGCCTGTGATACAAAGGCTCTAGTTTGCCATTTGCAGAAGATATGCGTGTTTTACGATTGCAATTTAATCGTCTGAACTCCTCATCAAAATCTTCTTTGAAGTTAATAATAAATGGTGTCAATTTTGAAAAGTTTAACCAGCACATTTTCTGCCAACCAACCAACTTTCGGCTTTCATCTTCTTTTCTAAATATTAAGTTTCGGTCTGCGTAAGTTTTCCAATCAAGAATTTGATTATGTCTAACATCGTGAACTGAATAGGGTTTATCACCTCTTCGTCTTGCAGAGCGTGCTATAGTTTTCCAATCCTCAGGCCAGTTTGCTTTTCCAACTCTTTTTAGTTCCGTAGATATAGCAGAGTGCATGGAGTCGCACTCCATCTCACTATGACCAACGACAAGAAATTTTAGGTCGATGGTTTGCAAGTGTGGAATTTCCTGAACTGCAGTTAAACACATAGCTGCCACATATTTGTTTAGATTTTGGCCTCCACATCTATCACTATAGCAAATAATGTGTTTAATATTTTCAGGTAATGATTTGAAGTAGGTGTAAAGGCAACTAGCTATTTCACAACTCCCTCGTTTACCTTCAACTTCATTCTACATGTAGCAGTCGCCTTGTTTAGAAACAACATTGTAAATAGTAAAATTGAATGATTTCAAACGTTGTTTATAAAATAGCGCATTGTTTGACGGGTCATTAGGCACCATGAGAACTTGTTGGAGATCAAAATTGCAACATAAAATATTTTTGTTGGAGGTTTCAGCTAATTTCTTGTCGGACCTTTTTTCCTCCCTGGCCCTATCTTTGGCAGCAAGGTGTGTTTTATGATTAGCTTCTGTAATTTCTGTTTTGATACTACCGGGTATATTGTAATTCATACATATACGGCATTGGTCCTTTCTCGAACGGTAGAAACCCAGGTTATATTCTTCACAAAATATCTTTCTGTACATCGACGAACTTACGAATGATAAATCTTTTTTTATGCAATCCTCTTTATACATTGTGTACATTATAGTAATATTAAGATCAGACGCTAAATATTTCCTTTGAGTTTTTTCGCGACAATAATGCGAAGCCATGACGGGAAACCTTTCAAAATGGTTTCTTACACGTTGTAAAGTCTCAGGAGGTGTGGCTTTCTTTGGAACTTTGCCTCTTTGATCAGGTGCACTAATGTTCTCTTCGATTCTGCATTGCAATATCTACCACTCCTTTTCGTATACCCAAAGTATTTATAAACATAGTCATACAAATTTGTGTTTTTCCTCCACTGGTAGGCAAAAAGAAATTTATCGTGTATTGGCGTTTGGAATTCTCCTTGGTTGTCCATTTCTTTAGAATTTTTTCCGTATTACTATGTATAAAATTCCTTTTTCGTTCATATGAATCAAGCCGATAGTATGTTTGAAAAATCTTGAGTCTAGCATCGTTGGTTAACTTTTCTCCGCATTTTTTCCTACATTTTGCACTGCAAGGATCTTTCATCGAAACCCCTGGGACGAATTTTCCTCTACTAGAAAGGTAAGCTTCTCCATGCTGTATTCTTTTTTTCCTAATATTTCTTTTCCAGCTATCCGGATTCCTTTTCTTTTTTCTTGTATTTGTTGTTCTAACAGGAATTTCTTCCATACCTTCGAGCTGAATGTCTGCTTCAGTACCTAATTGTTCTTCAGATGTTTCACTTGAAGAACTTGGAACATATTCTGAGTGATCGGGTGAATATAGTTCAATATTTGAATCTCTGTCTAATGAAGGTGAACGCGGAACGCTGAGACCGGGCTTATTGTCATCTGAAACAATGAAATATCTTGTAGAGAGCACAAGTAGTTAATATTAAAAGAAAATAGTTAAAAAGACCCTAAAAACACGCTTTAACAGTAAACTGAAATAGATAGTAGAAAAAACAATCTGTAATAAACTTAAAACAAGAATTAAAAAAACTCACCTGGAATAACATTCTCCACATTTTCTCCTGATTTTGGCATATCTAGGGAAGAACCAACATCTATAATTGAAAAAAAAAGTTAGATTTCTTTCCTTATTATACGTGTTCTGAGGCTTAGTTAAAGCAAAAGTAGTAGTATATACGCCTTTTTGCACTTTGGGAAATAAATAAAGACAAAACAGTTAAAAACCATTGAAGGATAAAAAACATTAGTGTTTCAATACTTGATTCCAAGGACTTAAGAGGAATTTCTAATCTCTAGCGATTAACAAAATTCCTCTAATTCCTAGGGGTTAGAAGTGCAACTTTAGTTCGTGAAGTAAGCGATTAAAGGGACACTTTTTCCGCAAAGTTCATGAAAATAATGACATAACCTCACATTATGAATTAAATCTGATTTGAAATGTATTTAAATAGATTTTGACATACCTGCGACATTTTCGTATTGACTACGCACCATTTCCAAAATCTTTTTACCCCTTGACGTCATTATTGCATTAACACCGTTTGAAAAACACTGTAGAACCAATTCAGAAGCACAGAAATCCACCTGTTGTTTCAAGCACACAACTAGACATCTCATAGAGATAGAGACCAAGAAGGTGCCGGCGCCGGTGGGTAACTCAATAATGCCAGTGCTACAACTAGATATCTCAAGTTGTCTAGTTATGGAATGTGCATTTTCGGAGTTATCTATTTCTGGTCACTCTTTAAACAAGTTTGGTTGCTCGTACAAGATATCTAGTTGTTGCATTGAAAATAGCATGAAAAATAGGACAGCTTCAACTGGATAACTCAAAATGCATAAATTTCGAGTTATCTAGTTGTTGCACTAAGGGGGCGATATATCGTGTATATCTTGGACAAGGGGGTGGTTAGTAAATGTATTCTTAATGGAATGGATGGAGGATAATGAGTCTGTGCATATGGCTATGTGTGTATTTGCAAGTTGTTGGACATGTTTGAAGGCTTGTAGGATAGCGTATAGCTCACCCGTGTGGACGCTACAAATAGAGGGTATTTTGTAGGTTCCGATCGATCCATCCAAAATGTGTTGGATAAAAGATATATTAAAATAAATCGGAATCTTCCTGATTGGAGTCGTTTGAATTGATGGACGATAGGCTTGCAAGTTCGACAGAATCATTGGGGTTTATTGCGCGTTTTAATTTTTTTTGCAATCTAGTAATTCGATTTTTAAGAGATCTATCAGATAGAATTTGGTATATTTGTGAAAGGTCTTCAATGAGTGATTTAATATTAGTGGTAAAGCTATAGGCTTCTTTTAAAGGATCACTACCGCCAAAAGAATTTTCTAGGAAAGCTATTAACTGTATGGACGATAGAGATAATTTTTTAGGATCGATATCAATTAATTTTTCTATTTTGGCTTGATTAGAGGGAGTTATCTTCCAAACGTCTTTGTTTTCAGTTTTGGATTTTTTCTTAAGAGCTGAAATTGGTGTTACAAAAGCAACAGTTGAGGGGGATGGAGTATTTTCAAGGTCGAGAATTGGAGGAATGGTAGTAATTTGTATAGGAGGTGATTCGATGCTGGTGTCAGTGTCCTTTTAATGCCAAAGTTGGGTGTTAAACCATCTGAAATTTGGGGTTGTTCTGTAGTTTTTTTTTGAAATGGAAGAGGTATTATCGGCAGGATGCTCTTCGGATGAGGAATGTTGAGGAGGTGATAAGCGAGAAGATATGTCTTGACTTTCGTGTCTGAAGGTAGAAGGTGTAGGGGGGTTGCAGGATATACCTTGCGGATTTGGGCAGGAATCTGCGGTGTGTCCAGACTGCTTACAGAGGAAGCATTCAAGTTTGTCTGAAGTAATGAAGATTCTATAGTTCGTATTTTCATGTAGGATTACAATTGAAGTTTGTATTTCAAAAGGTTCATTTTCAGGTATAACATAAATAGATCGTCGGAAACTGAAAATGTGTGCATATTCATCTTCTGAGGAGCCACATCGAATGAAGAAAATTGGAGAGGCGAGCTGCAGCCCAAGTTCATTTTTAAGTGTTTGTTCGATAAGTCAATTAGGGATAGAGGGCGAGTAGCAATCTTTTTGCCGGTGTGATAAGTCTACGAATTGGTATGATTTGTTGTTTGGTGGTAACAGAAGGATGCTTTTTTATAAGATTATCTATAACGGATACAGAAGATAGATATATACATATACGGTGATTGGAAATGCGTGATTCAAAGGTAATCCCTTTCGGTGTTACAATTTCGCCGATTGCCTTAATGTAGTCAAAAAGGACGACGTCTGGGAGAGCGTTCATGACAATAGCTTGGGAATAATGTAGGTGCTTGCGGTTTCTTTACTGAATTTTTTGTAACTGCTGCGAAGTTAGGTCCATCTGATTGTGGTTGGTGTATTGTGGTTGACATGTTTGGTTTTAATATTTTGGATACCAAAATATTAAGTGAAAAATTGGCCAGATGGACTGGCCTATTATTTAGTCGTTACTATACGGTAGATATAAAGCGACTTACCTCTTGTAAAAACAATACGCATAGAACTAACGCGTTTTTAATGATATTTACCAAAAAAATGCAGAAAACGAGACTATATGTGTGTACTCGTTGAAAGCTTAATTCGGAATGGTTTGAAGAAATTAAAGTCACTGAAAATTAAATATTAATCTATTGTAAATATCTTATTAGTAAATTGAATAAATTATTGTTTATTCATATTGATAAGCCTACTGTCAACTGTTTCGAAGATTTTAGAAATATTATTACTAACTAGAATGAAAAAACTGGGACCCAAATACTGAGGAATAGATAGCCCTTCACCAGACAATATACCAGTCATAAGGACAAAAAATAATAGTATGAAACATTAGAATGAAACAAAACTACAACTATTTACTTATGGCAGTTTATAACTTTTCTCTGTTTTGAAGAATGTACTTCCTCTTAATAGTTTTTAATAATAAACAAATAAAAACCTTTTCTGCAGATTTATAAAATAGTTTTTTTTGTAAAAAATTGCTTTTTTCGCTCTTATTAAAATTATTTTCTTTCATCAGTATTCAAAGATTCTTCAAATATTAAATAAGATTTTTTATCTGTGACGTGAAAAACTTCTGACATTTTATTTTTGTTGACAGGTAAAGTTCTTCCATTAACAGTTGAAGAACAAATTTTGCAGTCTCGTGCGGTATGGACGGGGATTATTAATTTTATTTAAAATAACGGGTAATGGTTAAAACTAACTTTTATATAATCAATGGTTCTTCGCCAACCTCTTTTATAAGAAATAAAACTTCAAAAGCTTTTCTTTTTTTCTTTTTCCAACGTTTCGAATCCTTTATTTAGGTTCATCATCAGGGCTATTCATATAATACACATAATGAATGTTCTATTACAATTTCGTTATAAGTCAATCTGCGCAACAATACCTTACAATAATAAAAACTTTTTTTATTTTTATTTAAAGATGATATTAACATTATTTACACCAAACATTAGTTAAATATCCCTATTTTTTCTTATATAACAAAGCTTTAAATTGAAAAACTCACCAGCTACTTTAACATATCCATTTTGGTTTCTTTTTATTTACAATTATAATGAAACATACATATAAGACGAAGACAGTGAACTTTTTAAAATCATCTAAGTCATTTTCAGAATGAAATTGTGGTAATTTTTATGGTCTACATATTTCCATTGCTCAATTCATTTTATATTTCAAATAGGTAGAGAAATCTTTACTGTATGTATTGCTGGCGATATGAATTAATTTCTTTTTAAACGCAAAAACACCAAAATAATAAAACATTTTAGTACGGTTGTAGATGATATATTGAAACGGGAAGGTGGAGACATCACAAGTTTGAAATTAAATTTTGTTTAGTAGTTAGCTATATACATTATCCAATTTATCTACATCTTCACGAAAATTAAGTGAATTGTTAGTTTTCTTAATGTGAATCATTTCTTTTATGAAAATTGGTTTCAGTATCCAAAATCTGAAAACTGTTGAAATTAAATTCACGGCCAGTATTAAAAGAATGACTGGAGAGAGCTGTATTATTTTTTAAATTCTTGACATCATTTTGGTGGATACGTAATCTATTTTTCAAGTATTGTGAGGTTTGTCCTATATATGATTGGTTGCAGTTGTTACATTCAATGTTATAGACTGTATTAGGTGTTTCTGTTTTTGGAATAGCAGGTTTGAATTTCGTGAAAGATTGTTTAGTTTGATTTAGTAGTTTGTCGGCAATTTGTATATTGAAAGGTTTGCAAATATTCTTAGTTTTTCTGTTAACATTAGGGATGTAGGGTAAAGCAATGTATATGTTATTTGTTTATTATTATCTTTATCATCATTATTATTATTATTTCTATAGTCCACTTTTTGATTTGAATTTGTGTTATAATTATAGTTATTAAGATTTGTTGTAATATTGTTATTAGGATTTGTTGTAATGTTGTTATGATTACTATTGTGGTTGAAGTTATTTTGATTTTTATTGTTATTCGTTGATTTGGAATTATAAATCCTATGTATTCTATTTTTAATAATAGGTTCAAAAAACTTTTTTGGGTAATTATTTTTTATTAAAATGTTTTTAATTTTTTTAATATTATTTGGTCTGTTTATAGGGTGTGAAAGCTTTATGGCTCTATCTGTTAACAACACTTTTTTTATATTTGTTAGGGACATTAAGATCTAAAATTCAAATATTTTTCAGACCAGATACTTTTTGTATACCATTTTGTGATAATGTTTCCTTGTGAGTTGTGGGTGATATTAATATCAAGGAAATTTATTGATTTATTATTTTCTTGTTCAATTGTAAATTGGATTTTATTATTATAGCAGTTGAATTTATCAAGCATATAATTTAATTTATTTTTAGGTATACATATAATACAATCATCCACGTATCTTTTAAAAAATAACTGTTGAAAATCAAGATCATTCAATACATCTCTCTCCAAATCCTCCATTACTACAACCGTACTAAAATGTATTATTATTTTGGTGTTTTTGCGTTTAAAAAGAAATTAATTCATATCGCCAGCAATACATACAGTAAAGATTTCTCTACCTATTTGAAATATAAAATGAATTGAGCAATGGAAATATGTAGACCATAAAAATTACCACAATTTTATTCTGAAAATGATTTAGATGATTTTAAAAAGTTCACTGTCTTCGTTTTACATGTATGTTTCATTATAATTGTTTTTAAAGAAACCAAAATGGATATGTTAAAGTAGCTGGTGAGTTTTTCAATTTTAAGCTTTGTAATATAAGAAAAAATAGGGATATTAACTAATGTTTGGTGTAAACTCTCAATTTTATATTTTCAACCTTGATTAAATAATGGTAATATCATCTTTAAATAAAAATAAGAAAAGTTTTCATTATTGTAAGGTATTGTTGCAGATTGTCTTATAACTAAATTGTAATAGAACATTCATTATGTGTATTATATGAATAGCCCTGATGATGAACCTAAATAAAGGATTTGAAACGTTCGAAAAAGAAAAAAAGGAAAGCTTTTGAAGTTTTATTTCTTATAAAAGAAGATGGCGAAGAACCATTAATTATATAAAAATTGAAAATTTTCATACTACCAATTAACCAATAAATATAATTAAAACTAACTTTTCCGCATTTGTGAGATGCCCTGATTAATATTCTATCATAAAATCGTCACTTGTATACACTTCGGGGGATGTATCGTGCAAATATGCAGTATATCTGGATTTATAGGACCCGCTGTACTCGCTATAGTCAGCTCAAAGTCAATAGGGTACATATGTGAGAGACGTTGAATGAGACACCTTGGAAAATATCGAATTATAAAATTGGCCACTTGTATACACTTCGGAGGCTGTATCGTACTAAACCTGAAATTTCTCCAAAAAGGACAAAAATGTGGCACTTCAGGTACCATAGCACCCGTTGTACTAGCTCTGGTAAGCTAAAAATCAATAAGGTTCATCTATAAGACGTCCTGAACAATATTCAATCATAAAATGGGTCACTTGTATCGCTGGAGGCTGTATTGTGCTAACAAATTGAAAATTCTCCAAAAATTACAAAAATTTGATACCTCAAGTACCATAGCACTCGTTGTACTGGCTTTAGTGAGCTGAATCTCAATAGGGTTCATCTTGGAGATGCCCTGAATAATATCCAATCATAAAATTGGTCACTTGTACATACTCCGGAGGCTGTATGGTGCTAACAAACTGAAATTTCTCCAAAAATGACAAAAATATCGTACTTAAAGTACTATAGCACGTGTTGTACTGGCTGTGGTGGGCTGAAAATCAATGGGTTCGTCTGTGAGATGTTCTGAATAATATTCAATCATAAAAGTGGTGACTTTTTGCACTCCGGAGGCTTTATCATGCTAACAAACTGAAATTTCTCCAAAAATGTCCATAGCATCCGTTGTAGTGGCTATTGTGAGTTTAAAATCAATAGTGTTCATCTGTGAGATGTCCTGAACAATATTCAATCATAAAATTGGTGATTTGTTGCACTCCTGAGGCTGTATCGTGCTAACAAGACATGTAACGGAAAGTGGCCGACGACGACATACACACAGGATTTTTTTAAACCATTTTTTCGCGTTGTTCTTGATGAAAAACGTAAAAATAACTCAAAAAATTATCTTTTGAGTCAACTTTTTTGTGGGAAACCAATATTGTTTTCGCATATTAGTTAGGTTGGGCGGAAAAGTGTTTTAAAATGAAAAAATCCCAATGGCACAGGTCCAATCGGACAGGCTTATTTCAATAACATTTATGCATAAAACCCAAAATAAAAAATTAGATACAAAAGTAATACAATGTTTAGAGATGTACAAAAAACCAAAGTAACATTTTGGCATAAAATAAAAAAATAAGAAAAATTTCTGGTAAATTTGTGAATTTTCTTGAGTAAATGTTTTAATGTACGATTTAGAGAAAAATGTTAGCTACAAAAGTTGTAGAACATGGTTAAGATTTATGAAAAAGCTTAGTATCTTTTTTGCGTCAAATGAAAATCAAAGGAAATACGATTTTTTTTCAACTTTGACAGGCCGCCATTTTGTTTTTACTGGGCCGATTTCGCTCATTAACGAACTCCAAGATTTTGGCCTAACCGATTTTTGTAGCGAGTTTGGTTTTGATCCGTCATAAAATACGCCCTCTATCGTGCTTACAAATTCCGTTATAACATATATATACAGGGTGTTCATTTCAGGACTTCCCACCCTAATTTTCTCGAAATGTGTGTATTTAAAAAAAAATCCTGGGACACGTCAACAAATATATCGAAGTGGACAACTTTTTATCATAAAGGCAACGCGCCCCCTTTCACCCCCCGCCTGGGGGAGTTGCAAACTTCAAAATCTTAAATGGGAAGGGGTAACGAGTTATACCTCATTTTAAAGGTCTTTTTAATCTCTACACGTCGGCTTTTGTTTTTTTTAATTGATCGATTCGTTGTCGAAATATTTAGGAAAATCTGTTTGCTGCTTCGTACTATTAAAATAAAAACTGCAATTGTTTGTTTTGTCATTCCTTTCAACTTTTTTGTATAAAAAAATGCAAAAAAATGTTTTTGATAGAGAAAATAAAAGAAATGATACCTATTGAATTGTTTACTATACTTACCAGTTGTGTGAAAAAGCAATTTATTAAAAATGGTTTACACTTTAGCTGAAAAAGTTGAAATTTACGGCGCCGAAAACCAATGTGCTCGACGAACTGCTGCAATATTTAACGAAAGGCACCCAGATAAGAACACCTCTCATAGGTATGTCCTAAATCTATTCGCCAAATTTACTCAAACAGGATCTGTTACAAATTTAAAACATGATCAGCCAAGAGTTTTGAATGAAGCCACTCAAATTGAAGTGATAAGCTATTTTGGTATGAATCCTAATACTTCGTTACGTACCATTTCTGCTGCAACTGGAATTTCCTTAGGCTCTGTCCACAAAATTACAAAAATTAAAAAATTCCATCCCTATAAAATGAAAGTATGTCAAGAGTTAAGTGAAGACGATTTTGACAGAAGAATTGAGTTTTGTGAACAAATGACTACAATTATTAATAACAATAACGAATTTTTAAAAAATATCTGCTTCACTGATGAGTGTACTTTTTATTTAAATGGTTTTGTCAACAAACATAATTCCAGATATTGGAGCAATGAAAATGACCATGTATTTGTCGAAGGGCATACCCAGCATCCCCAAAAAATTAATGTATGGGCCGGTATACTAGGAAATCAAGTAATTGGTCCATTGTTTATAAATGGAAATCTAAATGGTGAGATGTACTTGAATATGCTAGAAAATACGATCAATCCGTTAATTACCGAAGCAATTGAAAATCAACTGGATAGAGATGGCAACAACTTTCTTGACGAGAATGAGTTATATTTTCAGCAAGATGGAGCTCCCCCCTCCCCATTATGTGCTTCCGATTCGTCAATGGTTAAACAATGTATTTCCCGGTAAATAGATAGGGCGAAGAGAACCTATAGAGTGGCCAGCTAGGTCCCCAGATCTAGCACCATGTGATTTTTTTCTATGGGGACATTTAAAATCAGTTGTTTACACACCCCCGCCACAAAATATAGGAAACCTTCGACAAAGAATTACTGCAGAATGTCGAGCAATTCGAACAGTAGTGTTTGAAAATGTGCGTCACGAATTTGAACAGCGGTTATACCATTGTTTGGCCAACAATGGGCAACATTTTGAGCAATTATTAAATTGAAAATCTGTGTACAATATTGTAATTTAGTTTTGATAAAAGGAATGAGAATAAACAGTTGCAGTTTTTATTTTAATGGTACGAAGTAGCATATAGATTTTCCTAAATATCTCGACAACGAATCGATCAATTAAAAAAAAACCGACGTGTAGAGATTGAAAAGACCTTTAAAATGAGGTATAACTCGATACCCCTTCCTATTTAAGATTTTGAAGTTGGCAACTCCCCCTGGCGGGGGGTGAAAGGGGGCGCGTTGCCTTTATGATAAGAAGTTGTCCCCTTCGATATATTTGTTGATGTGTCCCAGGATTTTTTTTAAAATACACACATTTCGAGAAAATTAGGGTGGGAAGTCCTGAAATGAACACCCTGTGTATATATATATATATATATATATATATATATATATATATATATATATATTGTAATGTTTTTCTTATTTATTTAGACAATAAACGGGTGGGATAAATTTTAAACACTCGGTATGGCTACTCACTAATTTATTTAAACGCTAACTCACTAACACTTAATTTATATATACAGTATATTCACTTAGACTAATTTATATAAACAGTTCACTAATTTATATTCACTAATTTATTTGTTTATCTCACGATGTCTAATTATCAACTAACTAACTCTTCCTGATCAGTCCCCTTATATACTAGTGCCTTTTGTACTATAGAATTCCGGGCAGCGGCTTATACACACAAATAATTTTTCTGGCCTTTTCTAGATAACTCTGGTCACAAAAACCAGTTCTAGATAAAAATAGTCTCAATCATAAACAGTTTTTTATAACTGCGTATCCGCCATAATTTTAACTATTATACCTGGCTTAGACAGGGTCGGTTTTAGGGACTATACTAGTGTGCTGTTTCGTAACAATATATATATATATATATATATATATATATATATATATATATATATATATATATATATATATATATATATAGTAGGTATTTTTTTGTTTCTTAAAAGTGGCCAAAAACTATGAACAGATATCGTGATTTTGCTAAAAATAAATTATCGACGATAGTCATCAGTATACACGTGTCTTTGAAATTTTGCAACATATTTTCCAGTAGAAAGGAATATTAATCTCGAGCCTGACCCCAGAGGTCAACAAAAAGGTTAGTTATCACTGTTAAAGAAGTCATAAAAGGGCACTAACATGTATCGCTGTTATTATTAATCGGATTGAAGGAAATTAGATTCGACATTCAATTGTTGATGAGTATAGGGGGTGTTGTAATAAAAAACATTTTCCATAAAACAATTTATTTAAAATATTTATAATAATATTGTATTTAAAACAATTTTTCGATGGGTCAAACATTTGTATGTCAACAATGCCTACAGACAAAGGATCCAGACTTAATATTGTGCATTGCGGTGGAAATGAAGGATAGGTTCCAAATTCCTTAAAAATATGTGAAAAAATGGAAGATTGCAACGTTGACTATCATAAGAACTTGGTTTGAATTCACATTGATCTCAAACTTAGAGCCAAATAGTGTTGTAGTTCTTGAGTACGCTTCTTATCATTCATGACAGTTCAATAAAATACCAAATAAAATCTTCAAGAAGACCGAACTACCAAATTTTTTAATGGCTAATAATTTATACTTTGAAGATTCTTACACAAAACAACAACTGATTGAAGTTTTACAAAGAAATTTAAGAAATTATACGCCCTATTTCTGAAAAACATGGACTCTCTATAGCGAGACTTCCTCCTTATTTTTGTATTTTCAATCCCATCGAGTTAATTTGGGTACAATTAAAACAAATTAGAAAAGTAATCAAAATTAAAGATGAGTCTAAGAATATTGGGTAAGTCCATATTAATGGGGGAAATAAATTTATTATAGATTTACAAGTCGATAGTGATATGGGAAAAGGATTAATAGAATTTTTGGAAGAAGAAAATTAATTAAGTTTAATATATTTTTCATGTTACTTATATAGTAGTGACAAACAGGAGTTAGACATAGTATTTATTTTTAAAGAATTGTTTTATTCATTGTTATGAAATTTCTTTTTTTTTGTTATTTTTTTTTATAGAATTTAGTTTAGTCAATAAAAAATCGAATGGCTCAGTTCACGTCTGGTATTCCGATTAAATTGAACGCCCTTTCAACAATTACCTAACAAATTGGTAAGTAAACAAAATATTAATACCTTTTTTAAAACTTTCACATCGATGATTTTCTCACTTCAATATACGTTTTGTAATATTTTTTCAACATGAAATCGTCGTTTTTCCCGTCACAGAAAAAAATCGCTAAAATCTAATACTTTTTTCCCTTTTATAATAAATTATTTTCATTATAAACTAGGTATTTTATTGAGAACATATTTATTTAATTTAATTAGCCCATATAATAGATCGCGAGCTAGAAAAACTACGCTGGTGTGATATCTATTTCGTGATATCTATTTCACATATTTAGGAAGAGACAAAAAGTAAATGCACAAAAGTCGCAAAACATTAAAATCCGTACATAACCTCATAAAAGTATCTTTTCACCAGTTGTAATTTACTAAACTAATACAACTTCCTCGATGGGACTATCGGAATAACAACTACACTTGGGATACCATTACAACTTGTCATTGGGTATGCCTCATTTACTTATGTCTGTTTTATTTTTCAGTCAAAATAGATTTAGTACTTTGGAGAAAACTGAAGGAAACCACAAAGAGGATGGTTTGAATGGTCTTTCAAACAATTTTGTAATCAAATTAGAAGAACTATATACTTTTATGATAGTTCCTTAAATGAATATCAGTTATAGAGATACGATATTATTATTATTCTTTTTTTCCTATATTGGTTCATTATTTTTGGCCTATTTATAGTTTTTTCAATATTAATGTTTTCATTCTACTAGATACAACGTAAATATATGTTGCCAAGTCCTTAAAATAGTATGAGAATATCTAGTAAATATTGAAATTGGTCTAATTAAAATTTAAAAAAACTCGGTAGGTAACTATAATTATTAACATGACGACTAGAGAGGATAAGTATAATTAATTACATTGAAAAATATTAATTTTAATTGACTTGTTTACTACCTATAACGTTGCATATTTCTAATTCCAGTTTCATTTTACATTTGCATATTAAAATAAATCAATATAGGGTATGTATATTTTAATTCTAAAGAATAATAGTATCGAATTCGCTATTTAACATTCCTAATTTTGCTCAAAAACTTTCTTATAAGTATTATTCAACATGATGTTATAGTATAGTATTTAAAGTAGTCTGTGATTCTATACATCTTTAGGGTCAGCACGCCAGTTATGGCCATTTTTAGGAAAAAGTCAACTTTAGCTATTTTCTATTAAATAATTTTGACTGGAAAAATTCAAAGATGTTCTATGGAGTATTCTCAAAATATTCCCCATAAAAGAAAAATGTTTTTCTCAAAGGAGACTATTGATTTAAATAAAGTGTCAGTTTTTGCCATTTATGGCCACTACTTACCATATATGGTCACATGTTTTTGCCAGTTATGGCCACTCGTCATATTTCACTGTATATATATATATATATATATATATATATATATATATATATATATATAATATTGGAAATGTTTATATTCTTGGGTTCATAGGTTGTTTTAAATAATTAAAATACGATTGTATTTCACATTTTTCTATTGAAAATGGATAAAAATTTTAACGTTTCGCTTCTTCTTTGGAAGCATTTTCAAAATGCATTTTGAAAATGCTTCCAAAGAAGAAGCGAAACGTTAAAATTTTTATCCATTTTCAATAGAAAAATGTGAAATACAATCGTATTTTAATTATTTAAAACAACCTATGAACCCA
This sequence comes from Galeruca laticollis, assembly GCA_963921935.1. Taxonomy (NCBI): domain Eukaryota; kingdom Metazoa; phylum Arthropoda; class Insecta; order Coleoptera; family Chrysomelidae; genus Galeruca; species Galeruca laticollis. The sequence goes on along the minus strand of OY998177.1, from coordinate 243,336,389 downwards.
AGAATATAAACATTTCCAATATTATATACAAATGGTTGAAGAAACTAAATGAATATATATATATATATATATATATATATATATATATATATATATATATATATATATAACAACATTGAAATGGCGGGTGGAATAGCATTGAGAATGAAATAATACAACTATTACAGGTCAAATTATTTTATTCCTTTTCAAAGACTTCTACTGGAGAAGAAAAAACTGTTTTTAGAGAACGGCCATCCTGAACTAATGTTGGCTCAGGGAGCTTGCCCAAAATATCCTTGGTATCAAATGACCATATATCATTTTCGATGTAAGTGAAGGATCGTTTTTCCCTATCCATACTCTTCAAGCAATGTACTTCAACCTCATTTTCATTATTGACTTTTGTTATTGAAGCTACATATTTATAGGTTACCGATGAGCTCTAGCCAAGATATTTGAAAGCCACCAGAATGAAATTTCCCGGTCTCAGATCATCTTTTGACAAGAGAGCAACTGGATCCACACCCATTTCTGAGTCAATATCATCTAGACTGCTGCCACTTTCTTCCCATTCCTCTTCATTGTCCTCAGAACTGGATTCCTCGGATATCTTCAATTTTTTTGTTGCTTTTTCTTGCTCTCTTTCCCTCTTTTTTCGCTCCCTTTCCTCCTTTCTGTTCTGTTGCTGCTTTATTTTGTCTTGATTTTCTTTCTTTTAGTTCGAAAAATTCTATCCATTTATCTGATGTAACAACGCTAGGGGTATACTCCTTTTGCCTGCTTTCGATGTAGATTGTTCATAATGGGGCCATCGAACTACGTCCTCAAAAACGGTTGCTAAGGATTTTTTAGGTAATATTATAGAACAGGATGCTGATGAATTTCCCGAACTATTATTTTCAGATATTACCCTTTGATTGGGCTGATTGTCATTCAGGGGAATTATATTTGTAAGCGTAGTGACTTGAATATGTGAATTCTCTTTCGTAGGGGTTACTTCGGTCGCCACAGTCAACAGGAAATTGGTTTGATTTTTCGATTTTATCGGTGATAGCTCTATTACATTATCTAATTCATTGTGTTTGGTAATGGCATGCTGCTCCTTTGGGCCTCCCAACTAATCTGCAACTGATAACCAGAACTTATAGAGCATCAATGCTTCAGGGTTGCCTTCCCAGTGCATTTGTTTTTCTCTGGTAGATTTGAATTGCCGCAGCAAAGTGATCTCGATTCTGGATTCAATATAATCTAAATGATATTTATCTTTAGCACAGGCGTTATCGTTGCTGAACGTAAAACAATTTTGGAGTAATCAACATTATTCGATTCAAATGGATACAGTCCACTAACCTTAAATCCAGATCGTATATTAGCAGGCATCGTGGGTTCTTTTATTATTTTTGAAAGTGCTGTTGCGACATTGAATTTGGAAATTTCTACTCCATTATGATCAATGCGCCATTGACGAACAATTTTTTTTTCAGTGCTTTTTGAGAGGACCAAATACAGCCACATCAAGGAGTTGCATGATGTGTGTGCTGTTAGGGCATAAGGCAATCAGAATAATTTGTTTTTCACGACAAAAACGGCTTAGAGGTAGGGTAAGAAGTGGCTTATGGCCATCCAGAAAAACTTATCAAATATATTGGCAAAATACTCAAAAAACGCTTGTGGTGTCATCCAACCGTTTTCCGTTTTCCCAATACCCCAATCATTAGGAGCCGTTTCTGTAGCTTTTTTATTTAAACGTTCATATTTGAAAATGGTAGTTGGAGTAGAAAATTGTCCAGCAGCATTACACGAAAATAAGGTAGTAATATTTTCCTTTTCAGATCTTGAGGATTCATTATAGATATGTTGACCCTTAGGTCCGATTATCAGTTCACCCTTTGGAGCAAAGCAGAAGCACGTTTCGTCCATGTTGAACACTCTTTCTGGATGGTTGAGAACATCAGCATCATATCCAAGAGTTTCTTTTGCCTCAGAAAACCAGCCTCTGATTTTTGCGTCAGTTACTGTGCCTCTAGTACGGTTCACATATTTAGCACGTTTTCGGGAAAGTTCGGGATGGCGTTTCATAAAAGAGTAGAACCACTTATCGCCTGGTTTATTATCTGTAAAAGGAGTCTTCAGATTAAGCTCTTCAATGATCTTCTTGACCGTAAATATCAATCCTTCTTTATGGACCGGAAATCCCATTTTGGCACATTGCAGCAACCAATCGACCGAACATTCTTCTGTGTGCTTGCAGTGCCGTTCTTTGCGGGTATGCAGCGAATGCCCCGCACGCAGGCGCCCAATTTAAGGGGCGCCAAATTCAACTATTCGCTACTCTTGCAAAAGCGCACTTCTAATTGGAAGAAATATCGGCATTAATGGTATTAAAAATCAAATTATAGCAAAGCTGTAAACTTTGATTACAGGAAGAAACAGTAAATTAATATAAGAAGTAACTTCTAGACTTCGCTTCTACACTGGAATTCACATGCAAAAAATCTGTTGACGGCGTGTCGGCACTCGGCTTACGGGCGGCGGCGTATCTTCAAAGGATGCCGCTCGTCTTTGGCGGCTCGCTCGACAAATAATGTACATGTTATTGTTTTTTATGCATTTATCGGCGGCGTGTGCCTCAGAGAGGTCGAAGGTGCAAAAAATATTATTTTCTGAAAAGTTCCCAAAAAAAAACTTTTTTTCGGCTCCAGATTTTAGCGGTGATATAAAACAGGAGAATGTGGCTTGTTTCAGTCAGTCAGTTCAGTCATCGAGTATTTGTCGGTGATTTTTGACGATTAATAATAATTTCATTTGAATATAATATTACGTGTTGCCGTTGTGTTGCTGATTTTAAATCTTAAGGTAAGAGAAGATGAAAGAAAACGTATTATTAAATCAAGTAATATTTCGATACGAGAGTTTTCTGATTATATTTTGACTCCGGTCAGCTTTTTTTCTAATTATTTTTTTATCTCTTCAGAAAAGAGTGATGGCACTAAAAAAAAATTGTCTGGAGCCCAAAATAAAAAACGTCGATTGAAATTGGAGGCAGAGCGGGATAAACTCAGCGGTTCGCTGAACAGATTCCTTCAACTCAGCAGTTCTTTGGCGAATCCACTTCTGTCAAGAGAAGAACAAGTTGTTGCAGAACCGATGATCATTATCGAAGATCAGCAGCCATCCACGTCTGGAAGTTCTGGAACGCCTGTTTCACCTAATCCAACTCCTGAACTGGGTCATCCGGTAAGCGAGAATGAAGAAAGATCTGAGCACAGTGACATTGCTGATATTAGTGATATTGATATTGCTGATCCATCTACATGGCAAAATAATTTGAGTCATCATCTAATTCAATCAATCGTCACAAAGGGAGCTGTTCAAATTAAAGAAAATTTTCCTGTTGATGAGTCTGTAGGAAATTTTCAGTAACGCAATATCTTAGGAAGTTGCCAAACGGCGAAATAGTTAATAGGGATTGGTTGGTGTATTCTAAAAAAATTAATTGCGTATTTTGCATTTTTTGTTTTTAGCGCTTTGTCTCATCAATTGACCACTGGGTACTCCGATCGGAGGCACCTTTCAGTTAATATTTCCCGACATGAAAATAGTATGGAACATATGAAAGGGGCTCAAAAATGGCACGAATTAAAATTGCGTTTGAGCAAAGATTGCACAATTGATAAAGAGCAACAACATCATTACGAAAATGAAAAAAGACGATGGCGTGCAATAATCAAAAGAATGATTTGTATTGTGCAATATTTGGCCAGTCAGAATTTAGCATTCAGGGGTGACAGCTCTAATCTTTTTTGAATCAAATAATGGTAATTTTCTCAAACTGGTCGAAACGATTGCCAAATTCGATCAGATTATGATGGAGCACCTGAGCAATATTCAAAGGTCTAAAGAGTTGAAAAAAAACATGCCCCATTATTTAGGCAATCACTTTCAAAATGAATTAATCCATCTATTATCAAAAAATATTCGCATAGAAATTTTGAACTGCCTCAAGAAAGCAAAATATTATTCAATAATTTTGGATGAAACTCCAGATGATAGTCATGTTGAGCAGTCGACTTTCATAATTCGCTTGGTTCATTTTTCTTCAAATGAGGTTGAAATAAGAGAACACTTTATGGGGTTTTTTAAAGTTTTGGATAGTACAGGAGAAGGGCTTTTCAATCTGTTGAGAGATGAGATACTACCAACTTTTGAAATTGATTTTCTTAATATGAGAGGTCAGGGTTATGACAATGGCGCAAATATGTCTGGGAAGCATGTGGGCATTCAAGCTCAATTTAAAAAAGTTAACCCGAGAGCTATTTTTTTGCCTTGTTGTGCTCATACATTAAATTTGACAGTTAATGATGCAGCTCAAATCTCAGACGAGATTGTAGGTTTTTTTCAATTATTCAGGAGCTGTTCAATGTTTTTTCTGCTTCACCCTACAGGTGGAATATTTTAAAGCGAAATTTACAAAATCTCTCTTTAAAGTCAGTGAGTAAAACTCTTAGATTTCAACTTCTCGAGATTTGTAGGAGTTTACTTGATTTGATGGAAGATAATTCAAGAGATATGGATACCAAACATTCAGCAAAGGTACTTTTAAAAAAAATTAAAACGTTTAAATTTATTTGTTCCATCATTATTTGGTACGATGTATTGTCAAAGGTCAATATAGTGAGTGTTGAGTATTCAACTCGTTGTAGCTGGCGCTTTATGGTGTTATTACAAATAACTGTCACACTACCTTTTTTGAACTTTTAATTAAAATAATGTTGAGTTAAAAAAATAAAATAAACATGTTATGTTGTCTGTCTATCTACGAATAAATGTCTGTCTACGAATGAATGTCTACGAATAAAAATGGAAAGTCTGTCCTATCGCGCATGTCACTTCCACATGCGGCGCGCGCTTCTACTGTTTCGGCCCGGTACACTTGTTCTGATACGTGACGGCCAGAGGCGTAACCAATTAGAGGAAAACGGGTACAACATATCCCGCCCGCCTTGAAGTCACTAATCTTCAACAGCCAATTAAGTCTTAGTCCTCCAACGGTAATTTGCACAACTGCGAGACACTGCGTTTGTAAGTCCCACTGGGAGTGGTTATGGTAACCACCCTGGTTATACCGTCCTTGCCTGGATGTATGCCGCTCACTCTGCCAAGTCTCCATCGAAGCGGAGGTAGGTTCTCCTCCTTCAGAAGCACTAAATCACCTAGAGCTATACCTGGATTGATTTTCTGCCACTTGGATCTCTGTTGTAGGGTGGTGAGATACTCGGAAGACCATCTCTTCCAAAAATGTTGTAAGATCTGCTGCATATGCTCAAAGGATTTCAAACGGTTTACAGGTGTGTTGGACAAATCTCTCATGGGTGGAACCATCAAAGTGTCACCCATTACTAGGTGGGCTGGAGTTAGGGCTGTATAGTCTTCAGGATCGGGAGATAAAGGAAGCAAGGGTCTGGAGTTAAGACACGCTTCAATTTGACACAATACCGTGTTTAAATCTTCATAATTTAGAGTAGATCTACCAATGATACGCTTTAGGTGAGTTTTGGTCGATTTTGCACATGATTCCCATAAACCCCCTTGATTCGGTGAATATGGTGGGTTGAAATGCCATTTAATGTAATTTTCCAAGAAATAATTTTGAATACTAGCATCTCTGTTAAAAGAATTAATGATAATTTTTAGTTCGCGTTCAGCCCCTAGAAAATTACTACCGTTGTCACAAAAAATGTCAGTACACAAGCCTCGTCGCGAAGTAAATCTTCTTAAACAATTTAAAAAACTCTCAGTTGATAGATCAGTCGCCAATTCAATGTGAACCGCCTTGGAGCACATACAAACAAAAATACAGATGTAGGATTTTATAAACTTAGTGTTTCTTAAGAAACTGTTTTTTATTAAAATAGGACCTGCAAAATCAATTCCCACTGAGGAAAATGCCCTAGCTTTAGTAATACGCGCCATCGGCAAATCCCCCATCAAAGGATTAGTACTTACAGGGTTGGCCCTAAAACATACTATGCATTTCCTTAAATACTTTCGTACAGTTGCTCGACCATGAATAGGCCAATAAAATTGACGAATGGCACAAAGTGTTGCCTGTTGACCAGCGTGTAAATATCTCTTATGAAAATATTCTACAATTAATTTAGTTACAGGGTGAGTCGATGGCAGAACAATAGGATGTTTTTTATCAAAGCCTTCCGTAGAATTTCTGATTCTTCCTCCTACTCTAATTAAATTATTGTTATCTAGAAAAACGTTTAAAGATAAAAGTTTACTATTATTACTTAGCGGTTTACGTTTCTTAAGTTGTTCTAATTCTTTTGCAAATACTTGAACTTGAACCATCTCAAGTAACGAGTTTAAAGCAACATTTAATTCATTTACAGTTAATTTACCCTTAATTTTGTCTTTGGATTTTTTACAATTGTTTATGAATCTTAACATGTAAGTAAATACCCGATGTAGAACTGTAAAATTAGAAAATCTGTTAATTAGAAAATCCCCTTCATAAGCAGTTAACGTGAATTTAGAAGATTTACGTTTTTCTGGTAAATTTGTCGATTTAACCTGACTAAATACCGGCCAAGTGTTTTCTGCCTTACATAAAAATTCAGGTCCGTGCCACCATAAATTATTATCTAATAAGGTAGTCACGTTACTACCCCTAGAAATAATATCAGCTGGATTAAGGTGAGTAAGAATATGCCGCCAATCCGTGTTACAGGTAAGTTCTTGTATAGTGTTAACTCGATTAGCAACGTAAGTATTCCACAAACTCGACTCTGATGCTAACCAATTCAGTACAATAGTAGAATCGGACCATAATATTTGCTTATCAAATGTCATTGGTAAAGTTTTAACCGCCTTTTCATATAATTTAGCTAAGAGTAAAGCCGCGTTTAGTTCAAGCCTAGGTAGAGTTATCTTTTTCATGGGCGCGATTTTTGATTTTGCGCATAGTAATTTACAACTATATTTACCGTCAAATGTTTTAACTCTAATGTAGATACACGCTCCAAAAGCTCGTTCCGAGGCATCACTGAAACCGTGCATCTGAACTTCACTATATTGACAAGTTGTTACTTGTCGGGGTATCTGAAAATTACTTATTTCCGGTAACGATCTATAAAACTCGCACCAAATTTTATACAAATCATGTGGGATTTCGTCATCCCAATTTATGTTTAGTTCCCATAATCGTTGTAAAATTAACTTCGCTTGTACAATTATTGGACCGACTAAAGACAGCGGATCGAATATTCTAGCCACATAGACAATACAAAACGTTTGGTAACGACACTCTGTTCTGGTAAGTTAACCTTATACGAAAAACAGTCACTGTTTGTATTCCAGATCAAACCTAGAACCTTAATAATTTCATCCTCGACAATAAAGTGTCGAGTCTCTAAATTCAAGTCCGTGTTTGCCTTATCTAATAATTCAATACGATTTGATGCCCATTTTCGGAGAATGAAACGGGCCGACTTTAAAATGTTAGAAATATCAGACTTTAGTTGTATAGCTTGTTCGACAGTCTCCGCACCGGTTATTAAATCGTCCATATAAAAATCATTTTTTATGGACTCACTTGCCGTAGGAAAATCCTTTTCGTGTTCATTGGACAATTGAATTAATGCACGACACGCTAAATATGACGCTGGAGCCGTTCCGTACGAAATCGTATTCAGAGTAAAATGTTTTATTTCCTGTTTCGAATTCTCTCTCCAAACTATCCTTTGTAAATTCCTGTCTTCCGGTCTAATCCAGCACTGCCTATACATTTTTTCGATGTCTCCGGTAAACGCGACATTATGTAATCTAAACTTTAGTGAAATAGAAAATAAATCGTTTTGTACTACCGGACCTACCATCAGTAAATCGTTCAAAGAAATTCCCGAAGTTGTTTTTGCGGAAGCGTCGAACACGACCCTTAATTTTGTTGTAGTACTGTCTTCCTTTTTTACTCCGTGATGTGGTAAGTAAACAACCGTTTCTCCGGGCTGTGGGGGTTTTACTTCCGACATGTGCCCTAAGTCGATATACTCGTTTATAAAATCTATGTATAATTTTTTGAAAGTCGAATCTCTTTCGAACCGTTTTTCGACAGAGGATAATCGTTTAGTGGCCATTTCTAAAGAATCGCCTAGATCGGTAAGATTACCTTTAATAGGCAAGCCTACTTGAAACCTACCCGATTTGTCACGTTCTACCGAAGCTGGAAAAAATGATGTAGAGCAAACATTTCTTTCAATTAGGGAACGAAAGAGAAAGCGTCAATTTTCATATGAAAGTACAGACGATCCAGTTATAGATCCAAAGCGAAAATTTAAGATCAGTTTTTATTTCCAAATTTTGGATACAACAGTTCAATCCCTACAAAGTCGTTTCGAGAGATTGAAGCAATGCAATGATTTATTTGGATTTTTGAGTGATTTTCAAAACCTAAATTCTGATGAGATTAAACGACCGTGCATAGATTTGGATTTGGCTTTGCAAATTCACCATGAAGGAAATGTTTGCAATGATATTGATGGTCTTGATTTGTACAATGAAATTTCATCATACAAAATCCTTAACCCTGTCAAAGACTCTCGCAATACCTCAGACTCACCCATAGATATTCTGAATTATATAACCAAGAAAAATTTGCAGTCTTTGTTTCCAAACCTGTCTATAGCATTAAGGATATTTTTGACGCTACCGATTTCTGTTGCGTCTGGCGAAAGGAGTTTTTCAAAGCTAAAACTTGTAAAAGCTTATTTGAGAACTTCGATGTGCCAGGAAAGGCTTTCAGATTTAGCTGTTATTTCAATCGAAAATAAAATATGTGAAGCCATCGATCACAATGAAATGATCTGCAAAAGCAAGACGTGTTATGTTCTAAAACTACCTTGTTATTTGATCATTAGGTACTTAGGTATTAGACAGATCTTGCACATTTTCAAGTTAACGGATTTGTTTGCGTTGAGCGCCGTTTGAGAGTTTTAACTCAATTCACTCAGTTGAGTGAATTGAGTTATATTAGATTTTTTGTTAATTTCCGAATGGACGTGTTTTATTTATGACCTATATTGTACGTTAATAGTCTATTTTATTTGATGTTGAAAATAAATTTTTTGTCATATTTTTTCGTTGTTTTATTTTATTACGCCCATTTTCATAATCAAACACTTACACTAAAGTGACTTTAGTCTTTAGTCTATAGGGAAACTATTCAGTTTAAACCTCAAACTAAAAATGATTATGAAAATTGGCCTTATCATCAAAGTTTAAGCATAGTATATAGGGGCGCACAAAATTATTCTTGCACGCAGGCGTTCGCCACCCCAGGAACGGCACTGTGTGCTTGCCTAATATCGAAGTTGGCCCACATTTTCGAGGCATGTTCAGGGAATATTCACCTGACAACCTCCTACAATTTACTAGCTGCTGCAACTTTTACATTGTCTATTTTAACAGCATTATACGCTCGTTCCAAGTTCTCTTTGGTATACTGGAATTTTGTGTTAGTTGTTTTTTGTTTCTTTTGACGTACCATGGTTTATTTATACTGTAATAGAAATATTGAATCACCAAAAATCCAACAATTCCTTCTGATTCCACAAGTACAGATGCACTTTAGAGCTTATTTACGCAGTGGCCATAACCGGTTATGCATTTTTCTAGTTATGACCACATAGTGGTCAAAACTGGCATATTATTCAAATCATCTTTCCGGTTATGGCTACTTTCGGTAAAATAATTAATAGGTTATGATTATGAGAATTAGTTAATTCAGGAAGATGAACGGAAAGATTCGCTTTATATACATATAACATTGTTGTTGATAGGCCCACTCAATATTTATATAATGTAACTCAAATAAATAAAAGTTTCTTACCAAATTTGTTAAGGAAGTGTACGACACTGACGCCATTTATAAATTAAAGTAGTTTTCATATCGCCATCTGGTGATGGGTACAGGTTGAGTATATATTACAGTTCACTGTAATGCATTAATGATGTTTCCAAACTGTGAAGGGATCTTATTTTATGAGTTTGTCCATTAAGGTGGCCATAACAGGCATGTCGACCCTATATATAATTAGTACGTTTTAAAACAATATCATTCCATATAACTCATGATTATTACGAGAGCTGTCTCTTTACGTTAGCTTATTTTTTTTCACGCGTTTCGACAACGATATCATCTTCAGACACCTATATGTTCGTGAAACACGAATAAAATTGTTGGTGCTCAAAGGGAAAGAGGAGAAGAATGTTTGAGTGTCTGGGCGCGCCTTTGGGCTTCAAGCAAAAGTCGAAAAGAACGCAGTGTTACGTTCGAGCGTGCATATCAAACACCACTAGTCTGTATTCGACGATAATAATCTGTTTTGGGCACTATTAATTCTCGACACACAATTCTTCATGTAAAATGTTTAAAATCGAATGTCTGTAACCGCTAATAATGGATGCCGCAGTGTCGCCAACTGCTTAAAATCTTTCCCCTAAAGAGATGTCAAAACCCACGAAAGTTATTTATGGAAACCGAACCTAGATCAAGAACTTTGTTCTTAAATTCACGTGAGTTATCTTTTATTGCATCATTCTAACGTTATTTATTAATATGTGATTAAAAACATTGTTAATTATAGATATAATAATATAGAACAAAAGATTCTTAATTATTAAAATAAAAATTGAATGTGCTACCGCTAGCATTGTTTACATTGATACTAGAGGAAGATTCAGTAGCATTAGTAGAGGCGCAATTTACTTAATTTTAAAAAATTTTCTTTATGAAAATTTAATATTTTATTACATGTTTCATTGTTTTGCCCAATTGCATTTTCAATGTTGTTGTAATTCCGGTGGAATATTCGGAAAGAAATCGTCTTCACTTTCACAGCTCATTTTCCTTAAGAAGCACAAAAAAACAGCAGCACTTTCAATTAAATAGGAATGGCTATAATAAACAGCAACTACGCAAGAGCCCAAGTTACCATACCAAAGCACACCGCTAAATTTAATTTTATGTAAAGACTCGATCGAAACTTTAATTTTGGTAATTTTTCATACGAAATTTATTCTGCCACGTGGTCGTGAACTATTATTTTTTATTCGAATGTTTATTTGGCCCGGCCTGCGCGTCGCCAAATAATATTCATTATCATAAAATAAAGTCCTAGTTCACGGCATTGTAACATAAATAGCTATTATCCTAATCAGCTACAGAAAGTCATACTTAGAGAATTTAATACACTTACCTCATCCACTGGATTCTCTGTTTAACAAAACTACACTAGATACGCTGAAAATCACCTGCGATGTGCGTGACGATGATGAATGAAAAATGTAGCGGCCATTTGCAATTTACAAAATTCACACTTTTTTACGAAAAAGCTGAATTTTACACGTATTTAACGAAATTTTGTAAAAAGGGGGGAATTCACAAAACTCTTTACAAAAGTCACACTTTTTTTACGAAGAAGTTGGGGTTTACACTTTTTTAACGAAATTTTGTAAAAAATTCCAGAAAAAACAAGTCATGTGTGTGATGTGGTCCTTCTACGCTTTCTTAAGTATCTGCCTTAAATCATGTAAAGTGTGAAATGTAAATTCAATTATTATACTATATACTTTTTCCCCAAATTTTGAGAGTTTACTCCGAAGTTGGTACACTGGATCTCCGTTATGCGCTTGCGCACATCATCAATATTTTGTGATCTGTCATCTTGGATCGTGGTAAAAAATTATCCGTTTTCCTGTGATTTTTTATAGCACATATCACACACGAGCCTTGTATTTTCATGGACTAAAAAGATGTTGATATTTAGAAGTGACATTTGAACAATGGCGTCTCGATGTTCGTATAACTAACTAAAGAGATCGCCCTTGTACTTTTGATATTCCCTTTATTAATATTAACAGTGATCGTAAAACGGTTTATAAAACAAAGGTTTTAAGCTCATTTGCATTAATTCGGTAATGTTTTATCAAAATACATGTTTGTTAACTGTAAATTACCATATTTGCTATTGCCTATATCAAAAAAGTGTGTGAAAGAACAGTAAAAGATATTGGATCCGAAATATCCAACAATAAAAACCAAATGGGTATACATGACCTGAATACGATTCTGTTTGATGAACCTTTTATCGATCACTGATAAATAATTACTGAGATTATTTTATTTATACCCTTGTATTATTTAATAATATGTTTATGAATATTTTTTTCATCATTTCATGGTGATAAGCGAAGTGCACGGCATAGTAGACAGAATCTGTTTTAGATATCTGCATAGTGGATATCTGCCATCAGCTGTTATTCCCAGAACCAGTACATGATGAACCTGTTTTTATAAAAAATGTTTAAATATTAAATCCTCATATTCTTAACTTTTAAACATATCTTCGACAAAGTATTCTGTATGAACATATCTTAGTGAGAAAATAAACTATATGTACATTTATATTAGTACGAATTTGTATTAATAATACACTGTAAAGATACTCTTAAGCCGGGTTTAGACGATACAATAAAACGTAACGAATCTGCAAACGAATCAATTTCTTTGTATTTAGCAACCAATTCGACACAACCTTTTTTGTTTCTGACTAAACAGTATTTGCTCTTCACCTGCCATAATCATGGAAAGCTTATGTACATTTCAATAAATTATTAAATTAAAACTCACGCGAGAGGCTTGACGCACGACAGTTGTCAAGAAACAACACTATATACTTGACAACCACTGTCAAATTAATGAAATAAAATAAAAAAGTAGACCGTACAACAACAAAAGTGAGGTTAGATTGCAACGATTAGATAGAGCATGCCAACCATAAAATACACCAACAATTCTTTGACGGCAACGATTATACACCACAATCGTTGGGAGCATGAAGGTTAGAGAGAATGAGAACGATTGCTGTAGAAAAAAAGTGTCCCAAAAATATGGACAAAATAAGTGAGGTTCTGCGATCGCTAAGTTGTCTCAATAAAAAGCAGGCTGTTCTAATATGTTTCTTGTTGTCAAAAATAAAAATTATGGAGCACCATTATTTTCTCACCTATGCCGGGAAGAAAATTTATACATTACTCAACTAACTTCATCTACTTGTACTCATAAACATCAGCTAATTTCGCAGATATTGCGTACTAACGGCAACACGGCTGGTGGCTAAAAAATGAATTATAAATTCTACAAATTTCATAGACAGGCTACTGCTTTAGCACGTAGCGATCATTCTCATTCTCTCTAACGTCCATGAGATAGAGTAATCGTTTACATGCACGGACTTGTCGCTGCGATCTAGATAAATTGATTGAAATTCGCACCAACGTTCAAACCTGCAGTGGCGGCTTTAAGGGGGGGGCGCGGGGGGCGCGCGCCCCCCCCAACGGCTTTCAATTTTGTTCTACTCTACAAAATATTTGATTACCTTACAACATTACAATGGACTCAGCCATGAAAAAATAATATGCCTAATTATTTTTGAATCGAACACCCCGAACACCCGGCCTAAATTATTTAATAGGTCTTATTGCTATTGCTCTTGGTCTGTTAATGCGGCGGCGAGTGCGAGCGGCTTCTTACTTTGAACTCCAAACTCCAGATTTCCAAGAGCGGCAGCGGCGTCTGTGCTTTGTCGGCTTCGCTGATGTTCCGCGCTTCGTTTTTATCCATTTCTGACTTCGACTTGGTTAGTTAGTTAGAAGACTTGAAGACTGATGCATCTGTGTATTTAGTGGTATTATAATAGTGTGTAATTCAATATGTCGAATAAGAGAGTTTCAAATAGTATTTTAAATTATTTTAAAAAATCAAGAACGGAGGAGAGAGTAGAAGATGAAAATACAGATGTTTTACCAACCGATGTTGCAGTTGCTTCTACTTCCACTCAAAACCAAAATACGGATTTGATGGAAACTGAACAATTGAAATACGATGTCGGCGCATTTTTAGCGAAAATGGATACCATCCCCGATATCACTAAATATAATTTATTGAAAAATCATTGGGTTCCTGAACCACAATATGAATTTCCTTTTTCAATTCATACCAAACGAGGTCGCGAAGAACGAAGACGTCCAACAAACGCGCATTTTAAAAAATTTGAATGGCTAGTTTTTTCGGAAGAAAAGAAAGGCCTCTGTGAGTTGTTTCAGTTATGTTTGTTTTCTTTTGTTCCGTGTTTAGAAGCGTTTTGTCTCCTTTTAATATATCTATAGAAAACTTAACAAACGTATTTTCTTTTAATTGTATCTCGATGTTTCTCCTCGTGCCCTCCGAATGACCCATTTTATAAAGTTTTATCTTTATACCGTGTGATGCATCGCCGAGTGAAACATAGGAAATCCCATGTAAATTTTGAAGTGGCTAAATATTCGCTCCCCAGTACATTTTATAGAAAAATTTTATAATAACTTTTTGAAGAGGCCGATGTGATAAACTCATATGCCGAGTTTGAATAAAGTCTAATAAGCAAATACTAAGTTATTCAATTAAATGTAATGGCAAAATTACGAAAATGTTCATAGCTCAGGTAATACAATAAACACCAGCAAATAATTTCTATGACGCTATTGCCAAAAACTGACGTATAAAGTATGTTTCACATTACTTTTTGTTTTGTCAATGTCAAAATTTAATTTGCTGGTGTTTACTGTATTACCTGAGCTATGAACATTTTCGTAATTTTGTCATTACATTTAATTGAATAACTTAGTATTTGCTTATTTGACTTTATTCAAACTCGGCACATGAGTTTATCATATCGGCCTCTTCAAAAAGTTATAACATTTTTCAATAAAATTTACTAGGGAGTCAATATTTAGCCACTTTAAAATTTTCATGGGATTTCCTATGTTTCACTCGGCAATGCATCACCCGGTATGTAAAAAGTGACAACTTGTAAATTGCAAGCATTTTTAATATATTTTCAATTTTGAACTTTATAGGTGGGAGGGAGAGACCAATGCGCCCCCCCCCCAAGTTCAAATCCTAAAGCCGCCACTGCAAACCTGGCTCCAATTCCGATAAAACGGTAACGACCTCTGGTTCCAACTTGCGTTCAACGTTTTGTCGATACAGACAAATGTTACTTTTTATTGGATCGTCTAAACCGGGCTTTAGTCAGCTAAATTTTTAGACTTATATGGAGCAATAAAAATTCGTTCCACTATATACCTATTATTTATAAATTTCCTGACTTATTTATGGATTAGTCATTAGAAGGGTAGAATCTTTATGTTACCTATATTGTGATAATTGTATATGTTCCTTTTAATATTTGCGAGTCTTCGTTACCAAAATAGTATATTAGAAAATGACTATTTCATTTGCTCAATGTCTTATTTTTATTTGAATAAACTCTGTTACCAATATAGTATTAGAAAAAAATTCATTTGCTCAATGTCTGTTTTTTATTTGAATAAACTATACAAAAAATATCTTGTATTTCTTTACTTATCATATGGTTCGGTCATCACGTGACGACATAAGTAAGCGTTTCCGGTGGGCACAGAAATCGATCATCGTCATTGTTTTAAAAATACCATTGTTATTGCAGGACGAAGTGGTTGTAATGCACAGAAGCATAACTCCTACACTCCATCAAATTGACATTTACCTTTACCAAAGAATACACCAACAACTTCTTTGCCTTGACGTCAAATGAAGTAACTACTGTTACTTTGTGGTATGCGTAAATATTTTCACTATTTGAATACCTTGACATATTATATTTTTCCATTTCGAAATAACTAACACAAGTTTTTGAGTTTTCGTAATTTAATCATTTTTCCTTGCATGTTCTAAAACGAAGTAAAATATTGTCAGATTTGCTTACAGTATACACCATATTCCCGTCGCATGAATTCTTTAATTAGACATGATAAATATGAACGTTAATAAAGAAGGGATATACTGGCAATGTCGTATTTTAAATACATATATCATAAGTTTGAAGTTGCTTACCGTAAAATAAAAATTACAGATTAGGGGCTTTGGAAAAAAACCGATCGTATAGAATATATCTGAATGCAAATGATAAAACAGTTTTAAAACTATACTCGATGGCTGAAGTGTCAAAATTTTAGAAAATAACAGCAGTGGCCAAAATGAACCCTAATGAATGAATAAAACCTAATTAATGTTGTTTGTATCGCTATTTCTTTTCAACATTATGAGGTCATAAAATGGCATCCAAAAGAACGT
Organism: Galeruca laticollis; assembly: GCA_963921935.1. NCBI lineage: Eukaryota > Metazoa > Arthropoda > Insecta > Coleoptera > Chrysomelidae > Galeruca > Galeruca laticollis. The sequence goes on along the minus strand of OY998177.1, from coordinate 243,320,185 downwards.
ATGTCATTATTTAAAAGACTTAAAAGATGTAAGTACAGTAGAAACCGTGAAGCTTTTTCATCACGTGACATAGTTGACTATATTATTCAACATATACTATGTTGGTACCGTCTTCTTGTAATAACAGAAAAGGAGCAGAGAAACTCAATACAAACGTTTGTCGTATTGTTTTGATTAAGATGCATATGGTTGATGTCGTATTATCAGTCACGTGATGGAAAAGACTCAGCGTTTCTACTGTATGTGTGTCTCTTTTTTTAATAGCAGTTATCTGTGGTGTGTCTACTGTCATTAGAAAAGGATAGAATGTATAAACATTGTGACGTCAGAGGGTAAAGGTAAATTTGATGGACTGTGGAAATAAATTAGCCCTCTAGTTGTGGACCATATAGGTAATAAATATTTATATGTGTGGACAATGTAAACATAAAACAAAAACGACCTGCATGAAAGATCAAAATTAAAATTAATGACACAGTTGCATTTCCAGGACCGCATTAAACCATATAGCATAGTAATTAATTTTTTGATTCTAAGATATAATTATTTAGAATTAATAGGATTATAATAATTTATTTTCCATCAATTTATGGTTTAACTGTTATAAGAAAACTACACAATTTCAGAGTGTAAATACAGAATCCAAAGTTGGTTGGAAATTCAACTCAAAAATTTATCTCCTTTCCCGTTCCAAAGTTAGCGTTTCAAAAGAAATATAAAATAAATGGTATCTCATACCATTTATTCCAAAATATTCACCTGTATATGAGGTAGGAATTTATTGAATACGTAATTATTAATAAATTGTTAATTATAAAACTTTTTGCGTGATATGAAAATTATAACAAAAAAATTAAATACAATTGTGACCTTTAAACATAGTGATCAAATAATAACGTCATTATTTGCTTATAATAACCTCGAGAATGGGTAACGTGGATATAATTAATTATAGCTTTTTCATATTATGTTGAGGTTATTAAATTAATTTGTAAAACCACCTCGTATCATAAGCGTAAATATTTATCATGGCACATTTCGTAACCTTCCTTATGTTATAATTCAATTAACCAGAATTTTCACAATTATTTACATTCATTTACTCCACTTTTTTCCAATTTCGTAAAAAATGACGTTTACTATTATCTGAGAAATACTGTCATTTGTTTACTAACGGCAATACCGTGGAAAACACTAAAACTACCTTATAGAGTTGGAGTCAAAACCTGACATAGACAAGAAAACACAAACTAGTGCAGTGTTGCCGATGCATAAGAAAATAACATGTTTTGTCAGTTAACTGCAGAATCGATTGATAACGTGTCTTAAGAGGATCGGTCAAGTAAAAAAGACAAAATGGTGGATTATTATTAATTTATGTTCCATTCCATTACTTTTATGTTTTTCACTTAGCTATTATAACAAAGGTTGAAAAACCACCACCTTGTTTGACTTAAATTAAAATATTAATACTTTTCTCGCTATATCTATCGTAACCAAATCTATTATTTATTATTCTTCTTCTTCAGGTGCCATCTTCATTTTGAAGGTTGGCAATCATCAAGGCGATCCGAATTTTGGAAGCCGCCGCTCTAAATAGTTGATTATCGGAGCAATTATTCCCATCTTTTAAATTTTAACCGTGAATATTCTTCTTTTCCCTACAGTTCTTTTTTCCTCGATTTTTCCATCTACAATTAGTTGAAGTAGATGTTTCTTTCCTTTTTTCTTAACCTACAAAACATTATCATCACTGCTAGAATTAACACAATACCCCTCGAATCCAAACATCAAATCAACAACACCCTTCCCAACCACATCTCAAAAATTAGTCGCGACAAAAACAAAATACGCAGAAGATGACAATCCTCTAGACACGACAATGACAGACAATTATTCAAACATTACCAAAACACAATCAACGCATTAATACACGAATACCTGGACGCTGTTCTTAGAGAATCTCCAAAAAAAGCGATAGTTCAATTAACTTATATAACCAACTACATTATCAAAACAGAAAACTTCTCTGATATGCTCAAGATTGCCAACGTTATCCCGATTATCAAAGCCAACAAACAACCATGTTATGTGGATAGCTACATGCCTATCTCCTTACTAAAGAATATAGCAAAGGTTTGGATGATGACGGTTGGGCTTCAGGTTTCGCAGCTTGCCTCGGTTTCACCCCAGCTCCCAGGGTACCAGAGGAACCGGATTTGTTTGAGGGTGGTTCAGCCGGAACATCGTGTTGCTCCTTCCACGCCAACTGTTTTTCTTTCCTGGAGAGAATCATCTCGCCTTTGGCGAGGGCTTCTTCTCTCCTTAGCAGTTTCAGTTCACATCTTCTTTGGTTCTCTCGCTGGCGACTGCATTCCTGTTTTTATTTGAGGTGTTACCCTCCTCCCCAGAACTTAGCAACTTATCCTCCTCCATCGCTGCAGGAGAATTGGTGCCGGTTTCCTGAATAGGAATACCTGCGATCTCTTGGCCATTCCAATTCAGGGGCTTTTTCTTTTTCCTACGTGTCAATTATGTTGGTCCCACGAGTTCCGGGTTAGTACGGCCCATTCCCCCAGTGACCCATTTGGGAGAATAAGGCTGATTCTCTGGGAGGTCGCCCGGTATCCCCGAGGCTCCGTTTGCGACGGTGCTCCGCCCCCGCCATGCACTCATCGGCACGGGTCGCTTGACACCTTAAGTTGGGGGATATTTATCGACCTCCCGGTCTAGATCCGCTGAGGTCAGTTACAACAGGGCCACCATCATGTTAAGAGTACCCAGCGATCTTGGGACAGTTAAAGGAGATACAATGTCCTAGGACTCTCCGTGCAAAACCTGTCCCCTGGGCTCTGCCTCCCTCCCTCATTCAACTTTACGTCGATTGGGAAAGGGAACAGAGCTCTCAACCTCTTCTGACCATATAATTAAAATTCAAATTTTTACGCACTTTCAATGACATTTTTCTCTTTTATTAATCAACATAATGATTTGAAATTATTAGAGTATATTACTAGTGTGTAGTTTCGGAGTAGATGCTGCTTTGATAAAATATTAACATTTCTTTCAAATTTCACAGCATTGTTTTTTTTTCAAAAAATAATATGCATCGTCTCTTCACTGTAATGGTTCAATTAAACCCTGAAATTTTGAACGTATTATCTCAACTAATAAGGGAGAAAAATGCCTTTGAAGGAAGAATCACTTATTTTTCAAATTTAAAGCTAATCTTAAAATAAATTCTATTTCTGTTCATATACTTTCATGTATTTAGCAAATACCTATCAAGTTTCAATCAGTTAAAAAAATACAACTTCTACAGGGTCTTTTAAGACATTTTAGCTTTTTGTCGAAAGCGCATTGCCTCTTAATCCCAGTTACAGATAACGGTTAAGCACAATCTGACAACATCGGTGAAAATGAGAGAGAAATTAGCTGAAAACGGTAATGAACTCGACGCGGTGTTGGTCTATTCAGTACTGGTTGGTAGGTTGAATTTGTTGTCAAAGCTTTGTTAAATCGGTGGTTGTTGAGAGAAAAAGTGCTTGTGTGGCATTTTGCGGACGATATTGTTATTTTTATAGTTTCTAATATTAACTGTTTATTGTTGTTGTTATCTCTTTATTATTTTAAGCAAAACATGTTTATAACATATTAAAAGTGATTTATGTGTGCGAAAACTCACGATAGTCTATTTTAGTTTTAACTACAACATAATATATTTAGTTCCATTTGCTTATTACAACACAACAGGTAAGTTATTTTTGTTGTTATCAAGTTTCAAGTTAACCTATTTTGCCTTTTACTATTCAACTTAAAAATATTTTGTTCAGTACCTAGGTATTCATATCGAATGCAATAAAAATTATACAATAATAATTGTTATAGTTACGGTTTTTCAAACTATAATACAAAATAGTTTAGTTTTCTAGTTGTAAAAAGTAGGTCATTTTCTAAACTTGAAAGCGGTTTAACTTTTTTATGTTGCTACGTGAAAGGCCCGAACTACAATAGTCTATACATACAAATCATTGCAGGTTGCAGGAATTTGTTTACTTATAATAGCATTAAAAGGTTTTTTGCTGTCATGTGGTCTATAAATAATAATATAGGAAATTAACTACACCGAAATAAACTATATGTTATTAAAACTGTTAATACTGCATTTATCTTATTTAAATTTGTGATCGTAGGTGTATTTTTGTCGAAGCACCTACATAAGCCACGTGAGATCTGAAGATTGCGTTTTTTTGTAATATTTATAAAGACGGACTTTGTACTTTGTACCTAGAATACTTTGAATCTCTCAAATTGTTTATTTATTTAGTTACATGTCCGTATGTGATGTGATCTTCGCTCAGCCTTCAGAGAAAATTGAGATGAATATTATATATTACAAAATCAAAGGCGTAACGCATAGTTTTTACAGGTGCAAAATGGGGTCCGGTAAACAATAATATCACACTACGCATTTTTGGCAATTTTGTTCAAAACTGTATACTTACCTATTTATTAATTAAACTTATCAACCAATTATTTTGTGATGGTATAATTGTTCTGTGTTTCAGAGAAATTGTGACTTTTATACTTTCTATTTTAACACGTCTGGCAACCATGCTAAAGTTTTTTATTTTGTTGTGTAAACAAGTTAGTAGTTTATCTATGTTTGTTTTGGAAATAGGTATTGAGTTAGCTAAAATTCGCAATCATATTATCCTAAAAATAAAATTAGATTTTTACATAACCATAGATAAAACCATAAAAAACTAAAGTAAATAAGTTTTATTATTATTTTAAGTTGTCATAGAAAAAGGGGAGAGTATTATATTTCCTCAATGCATTCATTATGTCCTTGCCTTACGTATTTTACTTACAGCAGCTTTCTCTCATGTGTCACTCAATATATTTTCTAAATTTGTAAATACATATCCTGTAATAATATATTTTTTATAAGTACCTACCACAGTTAATTAAAATATAATGTTTGTTTTTTCGCATTAATGTGACCTATTTTTATGTCATTATCTTATCTATTTTGTTTATTACATTCAAGTGATCGCGGTACTTATATTATGGAATCTTACACGTGTATGTAACATATGGACAGAGTTGTTTGATTAGGAATCGCATTTAATTGATGTTTGATTCTCATTTTTGGCGAACAACCTCCATCTCTTATCAGAATAACCTCCATCTCTTATCTCTCTCTCGATTTTGATGGATAATTAATCAAAAAAATTGTTTTTCCTAGTTAGATAACAATTCCCCACATGATGACATAACTCATTCATCTCTTTAATGATTTATTTGTGTCAGATAGTAGTTTTCCATAGACACCACATATTTATCTTTGCTTAATATAATATTTTTATTGTTATAAATTAAATATTTATATTTGATTTATATACTTAAGTAAGAAAACTTAAAAAAATATTATCTGTGTAAATTAGTGATACATTCATTTATTTCATTATGCCCATGATTCGAACCATAGATATGAGTATGGACTGAGCCATATCCTTACAAAAGTGACCACTGTCTAGAAAGAGACAAAGCGACTGTGCTGTCTGTACCTGTTTCTTTTCTGTAAGCCTGTAACAATAACACAGAAAATAGCTATTTGTGTATTAAGAGCGGAAAGTGATACTTTGCATCTGCCGAAAGCGGCAACGCACCTTCTGCTCGAATTGCACACAAGATTTTTTCTACGATCACTTTATTTTTAGACAAATAATTAAAAAAAAACATGAAAAAGCCTTTTACTGCGTCTCAAAGCTCTTTGTGTTCTAAATAAATCTGTACCGCGAATTTCCACGTACCATAGTTCTAGTGCCCTTTGAGATGCTCGATCAGCGGAAGCTGGCTCATGATATCACTTATTAACACAAAAATTCAACAAATTACAAACTCCATAAGCTTCAATGGTGTCTCACGCGTGTCCTGTGTCTTTAACCTCCTGCAATTTGATGTTTTGAGTCAAGGTTTCGAGAAGAAAAATAACTTAATCTATCAAAAACAGCGTAAAAACAACTAATGACTATTTAAAACTTACAAAAGTCGTAAACGACATTAAGATGACATTTACAAGGTTAAACAAATTGAGGTTCGAAAAATATTGGGAGTAATTATTTATACAATGAATATTTTTATACTCGATAGTCGTGTGTAAAGTGAGTCAGAGCTATCTAATCAACACTTTGGTTAAAGCGCAGTTGCCATATGTATTCTAGAGAGAAATGCTGTATTTTATAAATACACTTCAAATCCATTGTGTCAATATTTCAGGTACAAAAGATGCAATGTAATTAAGTCAATACCAATTTAATATATTTATTTCAAATTTCAAGCAGACTAATAATAATTAGTTTACTTGAAATGTGAAATAAAGTGTTTATGTATATTTCTTGAACGCAAAGTTTGTTGTGAAAAACTCGCCGATTTGACAATGTTGGAGAGTCGCTTCAATGTTCCGGCTTTGAGAACGAGATAGATAGATCGAGCTACGCGAATGAGACAGTGATAGTAAACAGTTATGTGAGGTGTTTATTCTCTTCATGAACGTAACATCAGTATTTGTGTTGTGGTTTTGTGTGATAAATCGGTTATTATTGGTATTTATTGTAATATTTATATCGGTATATTTAGTGACAATAATGGCGGAGTGTAGCGGTGTTGGCGATAAAAAACGGCGTCGTAACAATTTTATTCGGGAAGAAAAAGTCCTCATATTAAATGTGTACGAAGGACTGCGTGCCATGGACAAACAGTTGGGTGTTAGTGACGCTGTGATTAAGTGCAGTTATTTAACTAAAGTTTCTGAGAGTACTATATACAATATTCTAAAGAAATCGCGGGACGGATCTTTGACAAGAGAACGAGGTGAAAACTGTAAACCGGAAAGTAGGGGAAGAAAGAAAATTGTATTGGACGACCAAACACGGAATGCTATACGTAGGGAAATACATTCTTTTTATTTTAGGAATGAAATCCCCTCGGTAGCTAAATTGAGCAAGGTAATCGAAGCTGATGATACTTTACCAAACATCAGTGATAAAGTTTTGAGACGAACTTTAAAATTAATGAATTTTCGTTACCAAACAAGAAGTAGAAACAGTGCCTTAATTGAACGAAATGACATTGTGGAATGGAGGAGAAATTATTTAAAACAGATACGACAGTTTCGTAACGTAGGACGGCACATATATTATCTTGACGAAACATGGTTAAATGAAGGCCACACTGTGTCAAAAGTGTGGCAAGACATGAATATACGAAGCAATCGACAAGCCTTTATGGAGGGTTTCTCTTCCGGTTTAAAAGCTCCCTCTGGGAAAGGACGTCGACTGATTATCACTCACATTGGCAGCGAGGAAGGATTTGTAGAAGGTGGATTACTAAGTTTTCAGTCCAAAAAAACTGTCGATTACCATGAAGAGATGGATGGTAACCGGTTTGAAACATGGTTTAGATCAATTTTAACAAAGGTAACTCCTGGTTCAGTGATAGTTATGGATAATGCTTCATACCACTCTCGTCGACTGGAGCAAATACCTACTTCAGCTAGCCGCAAGAGGGTTATAATTGATTGGTTAGAGAGTAAAAGCATTCCGCACAACGAGGCAATGCTAAAAGTTGAATTATTATCTCTCGTATGGAAACATAAAAGCAGTTATATTAAGTACGTTGTCGATGAAATGGCGAAAGATTTCAACGTCTCAGTTGTTAGACTTCCTCCCTACCACTGTGAGTTAAACCCCATCGAGCTGGTTTGGGCCCAAGTGAAAAATTATGTTGCGAGAAAAAACAGTACATTCAAAATGGCTGACGTTGAGAAACTGTTTGACGAGGCGCTGCATACCGTTACTGCTGAGAGTTGGCGTAAATGTATTCAACACGTATTAAAAGAAGAAATAAAGTTTTGGGATTTAGACATACGTGTAGAAGTAATGACGGAACCACTCATTATCGATATAGGAGGAGAAAGCGATGATTCTGAGGAGTCGTCAGGGAGTGATACCGCTTCCAGTTAGTCAGACATTTTACAAGTGACCTCGCAACATACCTATACTTATTGGTAATTTATTTTGGTCTTGACAAACAACTTTTTTTTAGTTTTAGTAGTAGTAAGTTGGAATTGACTTTTAAACATTTTTTTATTTTGTTTTAACTTACTTATGAACAACTTGTGATAAGTTATTATTTCAAATGTTAAAAATTGAAATTTCAGATATTTCAGTATTCGCACCCTTAAACTATGATACGCTCATGGAGTTCACTTTAAATCGGTAGATAACCGATGACGTCACTTTACAGAATTTCGACTATCGACTTTTTTATATACATCTTATTATAGCTCATCCTTAAAAATGTGTATTATTCTTGGTAACACCCTGTATATACATAATGATACCTACCATAATAATTTCGTATTTCTGTTCTCTCAAATTTAAACGCCAGAGCGTACAAGAAGATTTTCGATTTATTTTTTATTTAGGACTATTAAGAACCCTTCAAAAATGATGCGCTCATGAAGTTCGCTTCTGCAACTGATTTTATGGACAGTAAGAGCGATGAGTCACTTTACAGAATTTCGACTATCGAGTATAAATATTAACTATAACATATAGTAAAAACCAAATAAAGTTGCGTTTACGTCATCATCGTTAACATTTGTAGCGTTGTCAGAGTGTTCACGAAATATGGAAATTGACAGAAAATAACTGAAGTCAAAACAAAAAACGTAAACGTAGAAAATTTCACAATATTATAAATGAAAACTACAAAATTATCGATAGTTTGATAGTTTTTGTTTAATTTAGTGTGGAGTTTTTTCATTTACCTTTTTTGTTAATTAAATTTATGAATAGATTTCACAAAGTAAGGAATTCTAGAATAAAAGTGGTAAGGTTATTACTGACTTACAAAATCTTTTAATAAATAAATATAATAAAAATACAAGCAATAAAATAAAATATGTTTAATAATGAACGTATTATCAAAGACAAAAACTAACATTAAACAAATCAACATATTGTGAAATGAAACTAGGCAGATTCTAATTCTTGTACATTTTCTTCATCTCCTTCAACATCAGTGTCACTCTCTTGACTATTAAAATTTATTACTATCGGACTAATTTCTGGACGATCAAATATTCTTTCCCACTCATACCATTTAAATATCTCTCTTTCAGTATGTTGTATAGAATTTTTCCACATATCAGGAGTTATCATGTGCAGTGCCTCGTGCCACATGTTCAGGCAGTTATTCGCACTGTTACCATCCCTACCAGTATGCCTATTGTAGTAATTTTTTGCTATGCCCCAAATTAATTCGATAGAGTTGAATATGCAATGGTACGGAGGAAGACGTAAAACTTTGTGTCCATACTGTTCTGCCTGGAGTATAATATATTTGTAATAATATTATTTAAATAATGTTTAAGTAACCACGTTTTGCCATCCGTTTTAGTGGTTTTAACACTTGATATTTACATTTTGCCATGAATGACCTATGATGCCATTTTGAAATGTCCAGGTTTCATCGATGAACACAAATTGGTATATACCTTCATCCTTTGCTTCTTTATAATATCTTAAGAATTCTACTCTTTTCAAAACAACATTATGTAATTCCATAAGTCCTCGTCGTGGATTATCTTTCATCCACTTAAACCCAAATTCTTTGAGCAATCTATTTAAAGAAGTGGTACTACCATTAAATAATTCTTTTTCTCTTAGTTGGGACCACAATGATTGAATCGTTATGTGCTGTTCTAAAACCATACAGAAATACAATTGTCGTAATTATACTTACTTCTCTGGTACATGTTATAAATGGTATCACGAATAGAGCTTGTATTATTTAAAGTTTCTGTATTTGTTACTCGTTTATGAGCGCAACGTTTTTTCTTTGGTGACTCAAACTCTTCACCTTTTTTCTTTGTTTGACAAATTTTGCTTACTGTTCTTACACTGATTTTTAAAGCAGCAGCTACACGCTAAAATAATAGAAATTTTCGTAAAGTAAGGTAAGGATATTTTATTCACGTATTACCTACCTCTTGTACAGCATTTAAGGGCAACAAAGGACCATTATTATTCCTTTCTTGTTCAAAATAATTTACTAATGAAGCCACAAATTCTTTGCATTGGCTATTCAGCTGTTTGGGCAATTTAACAATCACAGAAGAAGAGAGAGAGAGAGAGAGAGAGAGAGAGAGAGAGAGAGAGAGAGAGAATATATGTTTATTGTCCAAGAACAAGTCTTATTGACAAACACTTTGTAAAATAAGTTAAAAATTAATTTACCAACAAATCATTAAACATTACTAGATAAAAGATATAAAAAAATACATTCACACACAAATTCTACATATTATATACATACAACATAACTTATATGTATTGTCAATAAATAACTAAATTATAATACAATAATTAAAAGCACTCTAAAATATTTTAATTTCATTTTCTTTACTTGTTTATATACACTGTTGACAAGAATAATATTATAGAGAATGCATATGAGAAAAGCATTCATTTAAATTATAGTACGTCTCGTCTATCAACTTTTCTTTCATTACTTGCCGAAATTTATTTAAATGCTCTCTATTCTTTATATATGCTGGCAACAAATTATATAATTTGACTCCATTGTAAATAAATGAGGCTTTCACCAAGGAAGTTTAAGGTATAAGTAGCGACAGATTGCCACTTTGTCTTGTATTATAATGACTCTCTGTAATATACTGCTCTTTGTTCTTATGAATGAGGGATGTTACTTCTAGTATATAGAGTGATGTAAGAGTCAGTATTTTATGTTTCACGAAATATGTTTTACATGAAGTTCTTTTATTTATTTTACATAAGAATCTTATAGCTCGTTTCTGTAATAAAAAAATACTTTCGAATAGTTCCCCATTACAAGAGCCCCAAAATTGTAAGGAATACCTTAAGTGCGATTCCACCAAAGCGTAATATACATCTTTAGCTACCGAGAATCCCAATTCACATGAAGATGATCTAACAGCCTGAGGATATTTTCTTTTTTAAGATATTAATGTGTCCTTTAAACGTCAGGTTACTATCAATGTTGAGTCCTAAAAATTTTGCTTCTTCAACACTCTCCACAGTGTCATTTCCAAGTTGAACAGGTGGTAATCTGCATTTAAATGTCATTATTTTTGTTTTACTTATATTTAGTGTTAGGTAGTTTGCACTACACCATTCCTTAACCGTTTGTAAGTCACTGGATACAATGTTATGAAGCCTCTGTTCATTGGACTCATGCCAAGTTAATGTGGTATCATCGGCAAACATAGTAAAATTACCATGAATATTTAAATTTGTAAGATCATTGACATAGAGAAGAAACAAGATTGGACCCAATACTGAACCCTGTGGAAGTCCCCATTTACCAGATCTGACATTTGAATTTGAATGTGGTGTTCTAACAAATTGCTTACGTTCAGACAGATACGAGTTCATCCATCCAAGACCAACATTCCTAATCCCATAATGATTTAATTTTCTCAGCAGTAATTCATGTTTAACACATCAGATGTATTTTTACCTTTCTGAAACCCAAATTGTCTGCTATCAATTATACTATTTATTTCTAAAAATTCTGTTAGTGGATGTTTTACAAGTTTTTCAATTATTTTTGCCAATGTTGGAATCAGAGATATCGGCCTAAAATTAGATGGATCCCCACCATATCCCCCCTTATGAATTGGAATTATCACGCTAGTTTTAAGAAAGTCTGGAAATACTCCCTCTTGAAACGATTTGTTAATCAAAATTGCTAAAACATTTAAGGCTGTGTATGGTAAATTGTTAAATATTTTAATAGACAAGTTGTCACAGCCACAAGCATTTTTCTTTTTGATATTAGCAAATACTTTTCTTAACTCATAGGTATTCGTGGGATATAACTTAAATTGTTGATTTATATGAGGATCGGTTGTAGAATTTAATGTTTTAATCAAGGATTCGGCTATATTACAATAAAATTTATTGAACTGCTCAGGATCTATATGTTTAAGTTTATCATTATTTTTTCCCCCTAATTCATTCACAATAGCCCATGACTCTTTAGATTTATTTGAAGATTTTTCCATTCTTTTGTTATAATAATCATCTTTTGCCTTCTTTATTATTGCTCTATAAATTGACCTGTATTGTGTATAATATGTGCTAAAGGGCTCGTCACGAAAGGATTGTCTTATGTAGTTTAATGACCGCATGTTTTTCCCTGATATTCGAATACCACATGTAATCCATGATTTTTTAGATTTTGCTTTGTTGTTTTGAAAACAAAAACAGTTTTGATTATAAATATTTCTCACAAGAAAATTTTATAAAGCACGTAACTATAACCTCAGAAATCGATGACAATACACGAGTAGAAAAGTCACAAACAACACGGCAACATGACATTATTTCTGGCAGTGACTATTTTTCAATAGAATAGTTTATTGTTCTTTTATACAAAGTACATGAACAAGGAGTCGGTTATATAGTAAATATAAAATACATATATACTCCTAAACTAACATGATAGATAAAAGGTATTACAAGAAACAATGACATAAAATTTACATGTTTTTAAAGACAGCGTACAGCACATAATAGTCCAGCAATAGAGAAGAGCAGAAAAAAAATATAAGACAAACGCATAATTCCCATAACTAATCCTATACTATAAATTGTTTATGTAGAGATACTGTGGATATCTAATCATTAATAATGAATGATCTAATTTTCATTGCTCCGCTGATAAAACCATGCAATTGCTTCAATAGTAAGAGATCGTTTGAATTAAGAAGGCAATCTAGATCGTCTGAATGCTTTCGTCTTCCTATGACTGTATTTCTTAATCCAGCATACAATGGGCAGTCAAATATGATATGTTCCAGGCATTCATTGGCCTGCTGGTTACATATTGTACACATCTGGCCGGTTTTTATTGTATGAGAGGAGTTATTCACATATAGGTATAAATACTGTGAATTTGCTGTGCGCAGTTGGGCTGTTAATCTTTTAATATAAAGCGGTGACGGTCCATTTAAATAATTGTAATTATTATTATTTTGCAGAAAGAATTTATATGTAGGGTGGTGAATACTAAGTAATATTTTATTCCAATCATTTTGCATGTTTTTAGCTAGATGTTCGGCTAATACAATATGTTTAAAATTTTCATTGATACAGTCAGTGTTAAGGCCAGCATTATATGGACAATAAATACTGACAACATTAATCAACTGAACAAACCAATTGTATTTGTGATGACCATATCCAGAGTTATATAATTTTATTAATCGAAATAATGCTCTATAGGGGTACCTTGAGTGATTTTGAGATTTTACCCTGATGAAGTATTCAATTGCTTGTTTTATTAGATAATATTCTAGCCTGCACAGATTGGCTTCGACTCTTATTATATAAGCGGCAGTAGTTCTCTGGAGGAATAGGAGGTTTTTCCAAAAAGACGTCTGTATTTTCTCAGTTTGATCCAGATAACGCAGACCCCATATATTACTGGCATATGTGAAAGTGGGTATGACGACATTGTTATACAGAGTCTTAATAGACTGAAGAGAAGATAATTTTTGCGAGTTTTTAGTTGAAAGTACAGTACCTTGAGTAATTCTTGCTTTTCGTTCTCGTGATTTAAAATTATTTAGAAACAGTCCATTGAAAGTAAAGACCACTCCCAAATATTCATAAGTGTTTGAGATTTCTATTGGGTTGTTAAGGTATGAAAACGTGGGTTGTTTTCCAATATTGGGGCTCCTTCGGAATATAACTAGTTTTGTTTTTTCTGTATTTACCTGAAGCTTGAATGTGTTGCAGTATGATTCTAAAATCCTCAGGCTCTTTTCCATTTGTATTTGCGACTCTGCAAACAGTACCAGATCGTCAGCGTATAACAACATCCGTATGTTATCCCCTTCATCAAGAGTAACTCCCTTACTGCCTTGGTTCTGAAAATAATTATCAATATCGGAAATGAATATTGCGAATAGTAGTGGGCTGAGCGGGTCCCCCTGTAAAACACCTTGGGTTATTCGTACTCTCTCTGAACTGTTACCTTCTTGTTCTATAAACAGTGCTGCTTGTTTGTATATTATTTTTAGTATTCTAGTAATTTTTGCACTTATTCCGTTTGAATATAATTTTTCCCAGAGTATATGATGGTCTAACGAATCAAAAGCTTTTCTAAAATCTACAAATAGAGTATATAATTTTCTTGAAGGGAGGCGAAGGTAATTGTTAATTATAGCGTAGAGCACAAATATGTTGTCTTCACAGTTGCGTGTTCTGCGGAAGCCGCTTTGGCACTCTATTTCATTATTCTCAACAAAGTTAGTTAGTCTCGTATTAATTAATTGGGTAAAGAGCTTAGTTTTGTGATTTAAAAGTGCTATACTACGCTAATTATTAGGGTTTTTAATATCGCCACTTTTGTGGAAGTGGATCATTTTAACATCTGACCATGTGGGTGGTATTTGTTCTTCGTTTAAAATTTTGTTGAAGAATGTTTTCAGGTGTATTATCCAATCCAAAGGAAAGTTTTTGAAGAATTCGTTGCTAATGTTGTCTACCCCGGGTGATTTATTATTTTTAGCTGAGTTTAAGACTCTAAAAATTTCATTAGTGGAAAAGTTTATATCTACGTAGATAAGGGTGTATAACGCCAAAATATTGTGAATCCCTATGTAAATGCGTTCCATAAAACTCTTTGTAAAACTCAATCGTTGTGACGGTATCAATTGTGGGACCTCTATTTTTAATTTTTCTAGTTTTTAGAAGTTCCCAAAATTCGGAGGGGTTGCTGATATTATTAAATTTTTTTATTGTAACGTTTTCGTAAGCTAATTTTTTAATTTTAATGAGTTGTTTGTACTCTTTTTTAATTTCACTATATGATATTAGTGCATTCTGTTCAAAGTTAGAGTTTTTTAATAGTTTTTTTGACATGTTTAACTTTTTCTTTGCGTCCTTGCAAAAGTTATCAAACCATGGTTTTGAATTTGAGAACATATGATTAGTATTGTCACGGTTTTTTTCCATACCTAAAAATTTTGCTGTTAACTTGAATGCCTCATTTATTTGATTGTCCATTATATTAATAGTACTCGAGTCTGAATGTATTTCAAAGATAGATACTATATTTTTATATGGTTGTGTTTTGGCAGGATCCCACCTTATTATTGTTTCTTTATAGCTATGATATTCTGATAGTTTATTAGACCCCACAAAATATGCATTTTCTATCTTTACAGTGCAACTCAGATGATCCGAAAACAGGTTTTTATTTATACAGAAACTGGAAATTAGGCCTACACTACTAACTCTTACCCAGACCAGATCTATTGTACTTCGTCCTGACCGCCCAATGTATGTATAAGCACCTTCATAATCCTCAAACCTACCGTTTAACAAGAGAAACCCTAGATCTTCCAAAGCTTCTACAAGTAATGTTCCTCTAGTATTAACTAGGGAATCTTTTGACTTACGTGGTTTTAACGGGGGATTGATATGTATTACGTTCTCTGAATCAAAATCATTCAGACCACCTACTCTCGCATTAAAGTCTCCGTACAGAATCATTTCGTCATTTGGGAATTTTACTGATATTTCTTTTAGAGTATCCTCAAGCATCTCTACACATACATGATCATCTAAATCAGGTTTTAAGTAGACTACACCTAAAATAATATAATTATTATTTATATTTATTCTGATAAAATTCCACATATTACATCTATCGATTACATCTAATGACTTCACACCCCCCAGGTTTTTTGATATAAGTATTAAGATACCCCCACTACCTCTACCCTTTTGCTTATCTTTTGAAGCTTGGCATGAGTAAGTATGATAATTGTTTAAAATATTTGGTAAGCTATTTTGGGAAGAGGTAATCCAGGTCTCCACTAAGCCTATTATATCAGAGCTACACAAATCATTAATTTCATGTATTTCTAAATTATCTAAAGTATTAATACCAAAATGTTATCTTAAAAGGGACAATTCCGTCCACAAACCTTGATCTTTTCACCTCTGTATTAATTAGTTTTTTGATGATGTCTCAACTTCTCTGTTCATTTTTGTTATTTTTCTCCAAAAATCACAAAAAGCTGGTACTTCAAGTACCATAGCATCCATTGTACTGGCTGTAGTGAGCTGAATATCAATAGAGTTCATCTATGAGACGCTCTGAATGATATCCTGTCATGAAATTGGTCACTTGTATATACTCCGGAGGCTGTATCGTGCTAACAAACTGAAACTTCTCCAAAAATTACAAAAATATAGTACTTAAAGTACTGTAGCACCTGTTGTATTGGTTCCGGTGAGCTGAAAATCAATAGGGTACATCTGTGAGACACTTTGAACAATATTCAATCATAAAATTGATCAATCGTATACTCTCTGGAGGCTGTATTGTGCTAAGAAACTGAAAATTCTCCAAAAATGACAAAAATCTGGTACTTCAAGTACCATAGCACCCGTTGTACTGGCTTTAGTGAGCTGAATATCAATAGTGTTCATCGTTGAAACGCTCTGAATAATATTCAATCATAAAACTGATCACTTGTATATACTCCGGAGGCAGTATCGTGCTAACAAACTGAAACTTCTCCAAAAATGACAAAAATATCATACTTAAAGTACTGTAGCACCTGTTGTATTGGTACCGGTGAGCTGAAAATCAATAAGGTTCATCAGTGAGATGCCCTGAATAATATACAATCATAAAATTGGTGACTTGTTGAACTCCGGAGGCTGTATCGTGCTAACAAACTGAAATTTCTCTAAAAATTACAAAATGTCGTACTTCAAGTACCATAGCACCCGTTGTACTAGCTCTGGTGAACTGAAAATCAATAGGGATCATCTGTGACATGTCCTTAACAATATTCAATCATAAAATTGCTGACTTATTGCATTCCGGAGGCTGTATCGTGCTAAGACATGTAAGGAAAAGTGGCCGACGACAATATACACACAGGATTTTTTTTCTAAAAACCGTTTTTTCGTGTTGTTGATGGAAAACGTAGAAATAACTAAAAAAAGATTTCAAAATTCCAACTTTTTTTGGGGTAAACCAATACTTTTGTCGCATATAGAAAGGTTGGGCGGAAAAGTAAAACCCAGGTTTTTGCCAATCCTGATCAAAATGTGTTTATTTCTGAAAACTACTTGAAAAATATATAACAAATTGAAATAAAATATGGAAAGTAACATTGATTTGTAAATAAATAATAGTCATGGTGCATATGATACTATTTAAAGGGCACACAGCAAATAATTTTGATATTGGTTTACGTGTTTTCAACAATAAAATTGTTCTTCTCTACATGACAACGCTACAGGAGATCATACATTCACAAACATAACAAATCATCATATAGTTGCCATGGTAGATTTGTTCGTTTACAAATGATTACTCCGTTAAGTGCTTATTGTACTTTTGCTGACTTCGTAAGTGTTTCACAACTCAAAAACATGGTTGGTCAGTGTTATATTTGCAAAACATTGGATAATTTGAACCAAAATCTCTCTTTTCAGCGGTAAGTTGTGATTTGCATTTTTTAAGAACCAGTGTCGTTGATATAGGTGCATCTACTTATTGAATGACTTTCAAAGGTGAAAGTTGTTCATTTTATTAATGTGAAATACCTAAATCACACAATTTTTTAGTTTTACTGGCCAGTTGATCAGTTTCAATGCAATACAATTTTTAAACTGTATATAATTCTACAACAATTCTATCACACATCTATTTCTAAATTGAGAATCTCCTCAAATAATAAGAGCAATATGCCACTGGAAATTTTATATCACCATTTACGCAGTGTTGCCAATGCAGGAGAACGAATGTATTGTCTTTTTCTAGCACATTGTTACAGAATTTAGTGAAGGCTTCATAACAATCCAAATATTATGAATGAGATGCTAGGAATATTCTTTTCCTACGATCACTACCCAAAGTAGGCTTTTGCACACTCAAATCTAACCGCAAAGTTGATGTTTTCCGTGATCTGTCATAATTTGACATTATTTCCGCTCTAGAGCGTACTTTTCCGCTCACATGTTTTCATTTACAATAAACTAAAGAACGTTAGTAAACAATAGGTATTAGTACATTATACACCAAGCAACCCATTTAATCCCGCGGATGGGACCCATTTAATTCCCGAGGGAATCAATCCATATACATTTTTAATAAAAATAAATACTACTGGTCTCTCAAACAAGCGCGATTTTTCGAGCACGACGGCGCAGTATTATAAGACCTTATAGATTAGACCGATTCAAACGTCATTTTCAGTATTATTTTCTATCTTATGAACCCATCCAAAACACCTATAGTAAAAACCAAATAAAGTTGCGTTTACGTCACCAAAGGCGTATTTCTATCGTATGTGTGGCTACATTTCTATCAAAAAGTGCATATACTTAAATTTGTTAATTAATCGGTTCTAAAGATAACCCAATCAATAAAAAAACTTTTATACCAAAATAATGTATAAGCAATATAGCTTTATTGGGTTTAGACGTCCCTCGATGTGAACTTTCATAAAGAAGCCTCCAATTATTGACGATAAAATAGTCACTGGGAGGCCGGTTCTGAAGCTGCTTACAGAAAGTGTAGTTTTAAATCGTTCCAGTAAAATAAGTGAATTGAGTGAGAAATTTAAAAATTAAAATCCTACAACTTTCACAACTGTGTTATAAAAGAAGACAGTATATATATACATGTAATAAAAACACCAAAAACCTGGTAAGAAGATCTAATTTGAAAAAAGCTAGGTTATAATACGCCAGAAATTAATAAAGTACAAGGAATAAAAACTTACTTTTTCCATAAACTAATTAAGATATAAAGTTGAATACATT
This sequence comes from Galeruca laticollis, assembly GCA_963921935.1. Lineage (NCBI taxonomy): Eukaryota > Metazoa > Arthropoda > Insecta > Coleoptera > Chrysomelidae > Galeruca > Galeruca laticollis. The sequence continues at coordinate 243,301,268 of OY998177.1, read as the reverse complement.
AACACAGGTCAGGCTTCTACAATTTAAAATTGAATTAAATTTTAAACTCCGAATATTAAAATAATTTTCAATGGAAGAGATACTGCAGAAGTTAGAAAACATGGATCAACGAAATGCCAGAATCGAGCAAAAACTGGACAATATCCATAGTCAATTACAAATATTGAAAAAAGAGAACCAAGCTCTGAAAAACGAAAATTATTTATTAAGAGAAGCCACGAAGAAATTGGAAACAAGAGTAATTCAAATAGAAAAGGATTCAAGAAGGGAAAACCTGATAATAAATGGCATCGAAGAAGAAGTACGAGAAAATGCGGAACAACTGAATGATAAGGTTAGAGAAGTACTGAAAAGAGTAAACACCAATATAAATGTAGAGTCAGACGTAATAGAGTCGAGGAGAATAGGAGACAGGAACAAACTTAGAAATAGACCAATATTACTAAAAGTGAAGACATGGGATAAAAAGCTGGACATATTGAAAGGAAGAAATAGATTAAAGGGAACAAATATCTATATTAACGAAGACTTTCCCAAAGAAATTATGGAGCAAAGAAAACAGCTCTTAAAATACTCAAAAGTTGCAAGAGACAAGGGATGTAGAACTAAGATCATCTACAATAAATTATATATTAACGATAAGCTATACACCTTATCAGAATTAGAAGCACAAAATGAAACTGAAATCGAGACTGAAGAAGAGACAGGACTACCAGAACAAACTCCAGCGAAAGGAAGAAAATACAGTGAGAGATCTCCCGAAGGCGCTGAAGAAACGACAAAAAAAATAACAAAAATGAACAGAGAAGTTGAGACATCATCAAAAAACTAATTAATACAGAGGTGAAAAGATCAAGGTTTGTGGACGGAATTGTCCCTTTTAAGATAACATTTTGGTATTAATACTTTAGATAATTTAGAAATACATGAAATTAATGATTTGTGTAGCTCTGATATAATAGGCTTAGTGGAGACCTGGATTACCTCTTCCCAAAATAGCTTACCAAATATTTTAAACAATTATCATACTTACTCATGCCAAGCTTCAAAAGATAAGCAAAAGGGTAGAGGTAGTGGGGGTATCTTAATACTTATATCAAAAAACCTGGGGGGTGTGAAGTCATTAGATGTAATCGATAGATGTAATATGTGGAATTTTATCAGAATAAATATAAATAATAATTATATTATTTTAGGTGTAGTCTACTTAAAACCTGATTTAGATGATCATGTATGTGTAGAGATGCTTGAGGATACTCTAAAAGAAATATCAGTAAAATTCCCAAATGACGAAATGATTCTGTACGGAGACTTTAATGCGAGAGTAGGTGGTCTGAATGATTTTGATTCAGAGAACGTAATACATATCAATCCCCCGTTAAAACCACGTAAGTCAAAAGATTCCCTAGTTAATACTAGAGGAACATTACTTGTAGAAGCTTTGGAAGATCTAGGGTTTCTCTTGTTAAACGGTAGGTTTGAGGATTATGAAGGTGCTTATACATACATTGGGCGGTCAGGACGAAGTACAATAGATCTGGTCTGGGTAAGAGTTAGTAGTGTAGGCCTAATTTCCAGTTTCTGTATAAATAAAAACCTGTTTTCGGATCATCTGAGTTGCACTGTAAAGATAGAAAATGCATATTTTGTGGGGTCTAATAAACTATCAGAATATCATAGCTATAAAGAAACAATAATAAGGTGGGATCCTGCCAAAACACAACCATATAAAAATATAGTATCTATCTTTGAAATACATTCAGACTCGAGTACTATTAATATAATGGACAATCAAATAAATGAGGCATTCAAGTTAACAGCAAAATTTTTAGGTATGGAAAAAAACCGTGACAATACTAATCATATGTTCTCAAATTCAAAACCATGGTTTGATAACTTTTGCAAGGACGCAAAGAAAAAGTTAAACATGTCAAAAAAACTATTAAAAAACTCTAACTTTGAACAGAATGCACTAATATCATATAGTGAAATTAAAAAAGAGTACAAACAACTCATTAAAATTAAAAAATTAGCTTACGAAAACGTTACAATAAAAAAATTTAATAATATCAGCAACCCCTCCGAATTTTGGGAACTTCTAAAAACTAGAAAAATTAAAAATAGAGGTCCCACAATTGATACCGTCACAACGATTGAGTTTTACAAAGAGTTTTATGGAACGCATTTACATAGGGATTCACAATATTTTGGCGTTATACACCCTTATCTACGTAGATATAAACTTTTCCACTAATGAAATTTTTAGAGTCTTAAACTCAGCTAAAAATAATAAATCACCCGGGGTAGACAACATTAGCAACGAATTCTTCAAAAACTTTCCTTTGGATTGGATAATACACCTGAAAACATTCTTCAACAAAATTTTAAACGAAGAACAAATACCACCCACATGGTCAGATGTTAAAATGATCCACTTCCACAAAAGTGGCGATATTAAAAACCCTAATAATTAGCGTAGTATAGCACTTTTAAATCACAAAACTAAGCTCTTTACCCAATTAATTAATACGAGACTAACTAACTTTGTTGAGAATAATGAAATAGAGTGCCAAAGCGGCTTCCGCAGAACACGCAACTGTGAAGACAACATATTTGTGCTCTACGCTATAATTAACAATTACCTTCGCCTCCCTTCAAGAAAATTATATACTCTATTTGTAGATTTTAGAAAAGCTTTTGATTCGTTAGACCATCATATACTCTGGGAAAAATTATATTCAAACGGAATAAGTGCAAAAATTACTAGAATACTAAAAATAATATACAAACAAGCAGCACTGTTTATAGAACAAGAAGGTAACAGTTCAGAGAGAGTACGAATAACCCAAGGTGTTTTACAGGGGGACCCGCTCAGCCCACTACTATTCGCAATATTCATTTCCGATATTGATAATTATTTTCAGAACCAAGGCAGTAAGGGAGTTACTCTTGATGAAGGGGATAACATACGGATGTTGTTATACGCTGACGATCTGGTACTGTTTGCAGAGTCGCAAATACAAATGGAAAAGAGCCTGAGGATTTTAGAATCATACTGCAACACATTCAAGCTTCAGGTAAATACAGAAAAAACAAAACTAGTTATATTCCGAAGGAGCCCCAATATTGGAAAACAACCCACGTTTTCATACCTTAACAACCCAATAGAAATCTCAAACACTTATGAATATTTGGGAGTGGTCTTTACTTTCAATGGACTGTTTCTAAATAATTTTAAATCACGAGAACGAAAAGCAAGAATTACTCAAGGTACTGTACTTTCAACTAAAAACTCGCAAAAATTATCTTCTCTTCAGTCTATTAAGACTCTGTATAACAATGTCGTCATACCCACTTTCACATATGCCAGTAATATATGGGGTCTGCGTTATCTGGATCAAACTGAGAAAATACAGACGTCTTTTTGGAAAAACCTCCTATTCCTCCAGAGAACTACTGCCGCTTATATAATAAGAGTCGAAGCCAATCTGTGCAGGCTAGAATATTATCTAATAAAACAAGCAATTGAATACTTCATCAGGGTAAAATCTCAAAATCACTCAAGGTACCCCTATAGAGCATTATTTCGATTAATAAAATTATATAACTCTGGATATGGTCATCACAAATACAATTGGTTTGTTCAGTTGATTAATGTTGTCAGTATTTATTGTCCATATAATGCTGGCCTTAACACTGACTGTATCAATGAAAATTTTAAACATATTGTATTAGCCGAACATCTAGCTAAAAACATGCAAAATGATTGGAATAAAATATTACTTAGTATTCACCACCCTACATATAAATTCTTTCTGCAAAATAATAATAATTACAATTATTTAAATGGACCGTCACCGCTTTATATTAAAAGATTAACAGCCCAACTGCGCACAGCAAATTCACAGTATTTATACCTATATGTGAATAACTCCTCTCATACAATAAAAACCGGCCAGATGTGTACAATATGTAACCAGCAGGCCAATGAATGCCTGGAACATATCATATTTGACTGCCCATTGTATGCTGGATTAAGAAATACAGTCATAGGAAGACGAAAGCATTCAGACGATCTAGATTGCCTTCTTAATTCAAACGATCTCTTACTATTGAAGCAATTGCATGGTTTTATCAGCGGAGCAATGAAAATTAGATCATTCATTATTAATGATTAGATATCCACAGTATCTCTACATAAACAATTTATAGTATAGGATTAGTTATGGGAATTATGCGTTTGTCTTATATTTTTTTTCTGCTCTTCTCTATTGCTGGACTATTATGTGCTGTACGCTGTCTTTAAAAACATGTAAATTTTATGTCATTGTTTCTTGTAATACCTTTTATCTATCATGTTAGTTTAGGAGTATATATGTATTTTATATTTACTATATAACCGACTCCTTGTTCATGTACTTTGTATAAAAGAACAATAAACTATTCTATTGAAAAATAGTCACTGCCAGAAATAATGTCATGTTGCCGTGTTGTTTGTGACTTTTCTACTCGTGTATTGTCATCGATTTCTGAGGTTATAGTTACGTGCTTTATAAAATTTTCTTGTGAGAAATATTTATAATCAAAACTGTTTTTGTTTTCAAAACAACAAAGCAAAATCTAAAAAATCATGGATTACATGTGGTATTCGAATATCAGGGAAAAACATGCGGTCATTAAACTACATAAGACAATCCTTTCGTGACGAGCCCTTTAGCACATATTATACACAATACAGGTCAATTTATAGAGCAATAATAAAGAAGGCAACCCTGAAATATCACTCCTGGGCAAATGTCTTTTCCTATATTCCTTACCTTCAGAACAAATATGCACTCAGTGAATAAGGTTCGTGACAAATACCTAACTTGTCTTTCATATAATGGGTGGTTAATGTTGGACCATCTTAATAAATTTCCAACTTTTAATCTTTTTCTATATCTTTTTATGTTTCTTCCCGACTTTGTCTTTTTGGTATCATTTAATAACCCTTCAGGTTATTATTTTAGCGTTAATGATATGCTAGAATATCATTGAGTGTGCAGTACTCTGAACTGGACGTTGTGTAGTGTCTTCGTTCGAGCTACATTGCGGTGTGGGGTGTTTGAAGTTGTTATGGGGCAATGTGGAAGCAGTTGAATCGGAATACGAGGCTCTCTTTGCTGCTAAGTTTGCGCAATTTCGGTCTTGTGTGATCACTTACAACTTGGCACACCTTCTGTTTCTAGATTGAGCCATGGGGATTCTCAGCATCTGACCTGACGGTGGATATCGGATGCAGACAGTGCAGAACATGTATGAGGGTGTGTTTTTTATCTTTCATTTTTTTTGCCTAAAATTTTCTTTTGTTATGCTGTATTTTAAGGGTTTGAGTAAGTTCAGTTACTAAACGGGTAGACTGTTCCCTTGTATCAGTACTTAAGTCCCTGAAAATGCATATCTGGGTTTTTGGTTTTCCTAATGTATATTTTTTTCATATTCGATTTAGGGTTCTATGTTGATAAGTAAGAGCAGTTACTAATTGGGTAGACTGTTCCTTTGAATAAGTACTTAATAACACAGAAGCTTAAAGTTTATGTTAGTCTCAATATGGGGATGAACTTTATTGGGGGTGTATAAATATGTACAAAATATGTATGTATATATATATATTAATATTGACTTCATCAATGTTTTTTTTTAAAATAGTAAGGATTTTCCTTTTTACTCATACGTGATTCTCATATTTTAAAGTTTCTATTTTAAATTTTCTTCCCTCGTTTTTTTTTGGTCTCAATAGTTTAATTATATAACAAAAAAATTTTTTTTCTTGGCTGTTAGGGGTATGAAACGTTCACTTAGCAGTTAACATTTCTAATAGAGTTTTAAATAAATAATTCAGCGAGGCATGTTAAATGTATTGGTGGAATAGACCACACGTCCTTCCTTGCCAATGTTTTAAACAACTATTTAAATGTTGGTGGAATAAACTGTATAGATATCTCACAGAAAAAAAATCCTGAATAGAAATTCGGAATGCGAGACTATACGAGAGATTGTAATAGAGAATGGTAGTCGCAGAAATCCTGATAAAAGTTTTAAATATTCTGTATGGTTATTAAAAAAACTTGTTCTAAGAACAAATTCGCAGGGATTACTGCGATACCGCCTGGAATAATTTAACTATTCCGGTAAATTTAACTAAAATCACCCGACGGAAGAGAATTTTCAGTTTGTTAGCACGATACAGCCTCCAGAGAGTATACGATTGATCAATTTTATGATTGAATATTGTTCAAGGTGTCTCAAGGATGTACCATATTGATTTTCAGTTGACTAGAGCAAGTACAGCGGGTCCTATAAATCCAGATATACTACTTTTTTGGTTATTTTTGGATAAATTTCGGTTTGTTAGCACGATACATTCCCCGAACTGTATACAAGTAACAATTTTATGATAGAATATTGTTCAGGGCCACAGATGCGGAAAAGTTAGTTTTAATCTTTAAAATCTTTTGTTTGAAAAATCTTATTGGGCTTTTGGGTTTTTGATTTTTGACATTTCACATAATCTCAAACTCAGAATAGAACGTAACTCAAAATTCTGTATTCATTCTTTTAATTCAGATATTGAAAAAAAAATTAAGGAAGTGATGCAGCCATTCCACTTTGTTAGTTTTTTAACTGACTCAAAGTTTCTAGAAACACTACTGTCTAATGAGTATGAAGAAATTGCTGAAAAATTGACTGAATTCTGTGAGGACTATTTACAAGGATATTTATTGTTCAGTATCAAAGATTTACATCTTTACCCAAGTTCTATGAGAATCGGTTATACGGGGAATAAGGCACATAAATGGTGGCTTATTATGGGAGCAAAATTTAGTTCTCAAAAGAGAAATCCTTCATTCATTAAAATTCGGCATCCCTGGAAAGGATATTTAGTACTTTCAGTTATGTGTGGTCAGATTTGAAGAACCGCTTAGCCCCAAAAAAAAAGTGGAAAAAGTTGTTAAGATAATCAAATTTTCCCAATACAAAAAGGCCAAAGACTAATGTTATCTCAACTGTTTCCCTTTTTTAGTTTCATGTTACCATTAGTACCTAAGTAATTCTCTAGATAAAAGTTCTTTTTGATTTTTATTTTTATGTGTTAGAGTTGATAAATAAATTTGATTTTGATAAGTTTACTTATTTCTGTAGTTTTTGACACAAAGCCACTGTGGTTTTGAAATGGTTTTTTGTGTATGAGAACCCTTATTTTGATAACAGGGCAGGGTGACAGGTAGCATACAGTTGCCCATCTCATTACTGCTTTTACAATGTTAGCTTCAATATCTAATGTAAATAAATGGGTTTATCTCTTTCTAGGTAATTGGCCTTTAATAACAAAGGCTAGTTTTTAGTTTTAGAAAAGGTCTTAATTGACATATGTTTGTACAATCCCTAATACAATTTGTGTTAAGAATAAAAATATATGCCAGGCCGATGGTTAGGCAATTCTTGCACTCCCTGCGCACCTCGTTTAGAAGTTGTTGGCACCTTGCCATGGGGACATTATCCAATTTTTGTCATTGGGGAAAATATCCCTGGAATAAAAATATGGTTTCCCTGCATTTTCGACTGGTATATTCCTGAAAAGCAGGGTTTCAAAATCGAGTTAAGGGTTAGTTTATGAGAGGCGGCAACATGACAGATGTTGGTTATTTTGTTGGGTGTAGATGTGTGTTTTGATTAGGTGTAACTAAGTTACTCTTAATTCGATATATTTGGTTGTTTGAATTAAACAACTAGCTCTATGTGAATAACGAACCATGGAGAAGCCAACACTCATTATCACGGGTATCTTCTGCGTGACTAGGCAGCTCTTTAGGGAGACAGTGATTGTAAAAGTTTATGGATTTTTTTAAATAAAGTTTTTGATAGTGGGTACGTTGGCTTGTTCATGTAACCATGAGTTTCTAGGGAGTTTGGGATAGTTTGTTTTGTATTTGATTGCCATTCCGAGATACTTATTTTGCACTACCTGCAAAGTGTGAAAGTTATGTTTTGGGGCAGCAGATTATAGTATATAATTTACTCATGGCAATTGTAGCTTTTTGAACTCGTTTGCTGATGTGGACATTAGCGTTGGTGTTGACTTGAACTTTATAACCTAAATATTTTAAAGTATTTTTTGGTGAGATATATTGTGCATCAACTGCAATCAATTATTTTTATTTGCAATTCTGAAAGGCACAAATATTAGCATTGTGCACGATCAAACACAGAAACAGAGAGAGGAAAGTAAGTTACTCCGAAAGTACCTTCTGAAGGCTAGGCAAGAAGAAAATAATACTTGCTATATAAAAAACAACAAACTACATGTGAATACAGAAGTATACCGAGTCTCAGATCTACTAGCCCTTGAAAATCAAACTGTAGAAGAACCGAAATCAATTAGTGCTCCATCGACTCCAACTCCCGAAACACTGCCAGAAACCAGACAACAGCAGAAAATAAGAAAAACTTCTATTACAAGCAACCAGCAAAGATCTTCCAGTGCCAGATTACAAGAAAAGAAGAAATAATTGCAGTGATCACGTACCTACCTCACACTTGTAACACAATATTTCATTCATGACCTAATTTATATTTATAATAATTCAATCCAGCTTTGTCTTTTTCCCAAACGAGGAATGGATCAGTTCATTAGAGATTACAGTTATAAAGAGTTCGCAACAAAATTTTTGGATAGTGCAAATAATTTCAACACTTTGAGGTTGGGAAATGATTACTTAAAAGTCTGTCAACAAAATATATGAAGCGTATCCAAAAAATTGGAAGTTTTTTTAAATCAATTCAACGAACCGTTCGACTGTATTATTTTAACAGAAACGTGGAAAATTCAAAACAAGCATTTTATCGATTTAGATGGATATGAGTCAGTTTATAATCAGGGAACAATAAACCAAAATGATGGCGTTATAGTTTATATAAGGAACTCTAGGAAATATAAAACAAACATCGTTAAGTTAGGTCCGTGCAAATTAATTGAAGTTTTGATCGATATGGGCGAATTGAAACAAAAACCTCTTACTCTCAGGGTAAAAATTATTTAAATAATTGAAAGTATTAAAAGAGAGTAGGTTCTTTCCAAACTGACAAAGAGATTGGAGATAACGGAGCCAGTTCTCAGGGCTCTGTTATCTGAAGGAAATTTAATTAAAGGAAAAAAATGTGAAAAAGAAAGAGAAAGAGAGAGAGAGAAAAACTAAAAAACAGTAAAGTTACATCAATAGTAAGGGCGCCACTAACTTTGTTCCTAAACAAAATTAGAAAGAAATCAACCTCCTTAATCAGTCAACTCTTACCTGCTGTGCTCTGCTAGTTTTTAGACAATACTTATGCAAAAAAAATGTACTGAAGGCTATTTCACAGGTCTTTCTGTATAATAAATAAAACAACAAACTACTAATATGTATGAATATAATGAATGAAAAAATATTTAAACGTGTTACATAGTTTGACAATAATGGGTTAGTAAAAGTGTGTATGTGAGAAGAAAAAGAAAGTATAAATAAAAACTAAGACAAGCTGTACAAATATGAATGGTGAAGCCATACAATATAATTTTACTTATCTTGAAGTAGCAAGTCGAAGTCGATTCTCCATAAAATCTTCCTAGGTTAAATAATTCTCAGTATAATACATAGTTGAGTATCTAGATCATGAATTGGCTCTTATGGAAACACCATTTCTTGTGAGTCAATGCAAATTGCCGACAAATCTTCACCTTAGTTCTTCCGTCGGGTGATTTTAGTTAAATTTACCGGAATAGTTAAATTATTCCAGGCGGTATCGCAGTAATCCCTGCGAATTTGTTCTTAGAACAAGTTTTTTTAATAACCATACAGAATATTTAAAACTTTTATCAGGATTTCTGCGACTACCATTCTCTATTACAATCTCTCGTATAGTCTCGCATTCCGAATTTCTATTCAGGATTTTTTTTCTGTGAGATATCTATACAGTTTATTCCACCAACATTTAAATAGTTGTTTAAAACATTGGCAAGGAAGGACGTGTGGTCTATTCCACCAATACATTTAACATGCCTCGCTGAATTATTTATTTAAAACTCTATTAGAAATGTTAACTGCTAAGTGAACGTTTCATACCCCTAACAGCCAAGAAAAAAAATTTTTTTGTTATATAATTAAACTATTGAGACCAAAAAAAAACGAGGGAAGAAAATTTAAAATAGAAACTTTAAAATATGAGAATCACGTATGAGTAAAAAGGAAAATCCTTACTATTTTAAAAAAAAACATTGATGAAGTCAATATTAATATATATATATACATACATATTTTGTACATATTTATACACCCCCAATAAAGTTCATCCCCATATTGAGACTAACATAAACTTTAAGCTTCTGTGTTATTAAGTACTTATTCAAAGGAACAGTCTACCCAATTAGTAACTGCTCTTACTTATCAACATAGAACCCTAAATCGAATATGAAAAAAATATACATTAGGAAAACCAAAAACCCAGATATGCATTTTCAGGGACTTAAGTACTGATACAAGGGAACAGTCTACCCGTTTAGTAACTGAACTTACTCAAACCCTTAAAATACAGCATAACAAAAGAAAATTTTAGGCAAAAAAAATGAAAGATAAAAAACACACCCTCATACATGTTCTGCACTGTCTGCATCCGATATCCACCGTCAGGTCAGATGCTGAGAATCCCCATGGCTCAATCTAGAAACAGAAGGTGTGCCAAGTTGTAAGTGATCACACAAGACCGAAATTGCGCAAACTTAGCAGCAAAGAGAGCCTCGTATTCCGATTCAACTGCTTCCACATTGCCCCATAACAACTTCAAACACCCCACACCGCAATGTAGCTCGAACGAAGACACTACACAACGTCCAGTTCAGAGTACTGCACACTCAATGATATTCTAGCATATCATTAACGCTAAAATAATAACCTAAAGGGTTATTAAATGATACCAAAAAGACAAAGTCGGGAAGAAACATAAAAAGATATAGAAAAAGATTAAAAGTTGGAAATTTATTAAGATGGTCCAACATTAACCACCCATTATATGAAATACAAGTTAGGTATTTGTCACGAACCTTATTCACTGAGTGCATATTTGTTCTGAAGGTAAGGAATATAGGAAAAGACATTTGCCCAGGAGTGATATTTCAGGGTTGCCCCTCGTTATCCGTAGACCGAACTGCAAGCAACACTGGTGAGAATAAACTCACAAGAATACTACCCCAGATAAATTCTTTAAATCAAAAATAAAAGTTAAAATAAAATGATAATAGGAAGAGAAAAGAATAACATAATATGGCTCAGATAAATAGGTCGATAAAACTCATAACTAATTGTCGTATCCTATAACTAATGAAAGGAAAGAAAAGAAAAAAAATAAAAAAACTTACTATTCTCATTGAGAATATAGACGTCACAATCAGGTAAAGGAACATCAAAAACACTTCGCAATATTCACAAGAGGGAAGAAGTAAACTTTAAAGAAAATACAAATACTGTCACAAGGGAATGGACGATGATTCCTGCACTAACATATTTAACAACAACATGTCATTATCTAATGGTGAGGTAACCAACTCCAAACTTATTCGTATCTATTTTTCGATATTGTGAATCATTAAAGTAAAGATATTGTGTTTTTAATGCCTAGATTAATATTATAATCTAGTGTATATGAGTCATAGTCAGGTGAAGAAATATCAAAAAGATATTTTGATGTTTCTATGTAGATAATAATAAGAATTCATAAGAATCCTAAATAGCAAACAGAGAGAAAGTAATTTAGAGGAAATACAAATACTGTCACAAAGGAATGGACGATTATTCCAGCACTAACATATTTAACAACAACATGTCATTATCTAATGGTGAGGCAATAAACTCCAAACTTATTTGTCCTATCCTCTCAAATTCCCTTACTATAAGATAAAGAAAATATGTTTTCTTGACAGATAGAAATTTTAATTTCTACGGTAGGATATATCAAGATAATTATAGATATTTTTGAATAGTGAAAATAACTATTTGTTAGATAGAGATAAGCGTTTAAGCTACGAACACTGAAAATTAAATTCCTTACAATGAACTGGATTTATTTGGAATCTAACTAGAAAAGATAAAGATACAAATTTTAAGATAAAATTAAACCAACTATTAAGTAACATAGATAGATCATTTCTGTGTTGCTGTGCCAAAAGAGGTAAGAGTCAAATTTGCTATAACTATTATAGCAAGCTAGGATATATACTATACAATAGATGTCTGGTGGGACAATATTTAAATGTACAGAAGACGCACGATTTATGTCTGCTGCGACACAAGATAAGATAAGGTAAAGATAAATTTTCGACACGAGATAAAATAAGGTAAAGATAAAGATAAATCTGTGTGTCATTCTCTCTAACACACAAAAACCCTAGGTAAGATAAATTATTTCAGTTTGTGTCATTTGACACAATTCAACTGAAAACGGTAAGATAAGATAATATTTTTCAGTATGTGTAACTACACATTTCGACTGAAAAGATAAGTCTACAAATTAGAAATATAATATGGAACATTCAAATTTTAGTGATACTAATTACCGTTCCAACATCACATAACTCTAATTCTGTAAACACGAATAATATTAAACTCTTAATACTTTCTAATTTAAGAAATATAATCTACAAGATAAACCTAGGTTACCAACAAATTAATTTAGCCAAGAGATTATTTTTAACTCTCAGCACAACACAGAAAAATCTACGGTAAAATTACTTTCCCTTTTTTTTGAAGATAAGGTAAAAATGTGTTCATCTAACAAATGTTCATTCACTATCCGAAGATACTGAGTCAGGATTATTTTCAACATCGGTAAAGTCACTTGATTCATCAGTAGATAAGTTATATTCTTTTAGATCTTTAATATGCCATCGTCCTATATTTTTGCCATTACTATCTTCAAGTTCATAAATCAAGGGAGATATAACACGGTTAACAGTACAATGTATATATTTAGGCATAAATTGTGCAGAAATAAATTGAGCTTTATCAGATTTCTGATAATTCTTTTTCCAAACATGATCACCTACATGAAATTTAATATCGCGTTTACGAAGATTATAACGGTTACTCGATTTTATGTAAGCCTTGTGTAATTTTTTTCTAACATCTTCGAAAATTTTTGGCATTTCTTGAGTATCCTGTAAACGGTGTATTGTATCAGCAATTGCAGGCTGATTATTTGCATTTTCTGCAATATTCCCAAAGAATGACCCTGATACAGGTACGTTTCTAGCAAACACAAGAAAAGATGGTGGAAATTCTGTGACTTCATGTTTAGACAAACGAATTGCCTGAGCTATTTTCTGTAATTCTACATCCCAAGTTCTATGATCAGAAAAACAATATGAACGTATTGCAGTGACAATAGATTTATTCACACGCTCAGTATGATTGGCTTGAGGAGTGTAATTTGCAGTGTACCAAATACTTTGGACATTGTACTTAGACATCAAACTTTTAAACAACTGACTAGTGAACTGTTTACCATTGTCTACAGCTACTATTTGAGGAACTCCAAAAATTAGAAAAACATTATTTTCAATAAATTTCACAATCGCAGAAGAGGTAGCTTGTTTTAAAGGTTGAATTAAAACAAATTTAGAGAAGAAATCAACAATGACCAATGCACACGTATTTCCCTGGCGAGATCTAGGATATGGGCCTATTAAATCACAGGAAATTAACTGGAAAGGAAACCCTATGTTACGATATTTACCCATGAGACCAGCTTGTGGCAAATTTGTGGGCTTACAGGCAGCACAAACTTTACAGCGCCTCACATATTTTTGTACACTCTGTCTCATTTTGGGCCAATAATATAACTCTGAAATTCTTTCTAATGTTTTAAAAACACCGAAATGAGCTGCAGTAGGATCATCATGAAATTTAGATAACAATTCAAGTCTGTTTTCCGTTGGAACTACAATTTTCCAGTCAGTTAAATTGCAAATATTGGCATACTTGTTAAAGACATGCTTATATAGGATATTATTTTCCACCTTGAAATTAGGATAACCATCCGGATCGGATTGAACTTTATTTATCATAATTTCATACCAATTATCAGGTTTTAGTAAAGATAAATCTAATACATTTATTTCCGGCACACTGGATAGAAAATCTGCAGGTACGGTACCCGTTGCTCTACGATGGACTATCGAAAAATTGTATTGTGTAAGTTGTAGAATCCACCTAGCAAATCGTGGTGATGGTTTCTTCATGTTATTTAACCAAACAAGAGAAGAGTGATCGGTGATGACAGTAAAATGTCGTCCCAGAAGATAATAACGAAAATGATCAATAGATAATAGGACTGCAAGGGCTTTTTTTTCAGTAGTTGTGTATTTCTTTTGACATTTATTCAATTTTTTACTATAATAAGCTACTGGATGTTCCAACCCATCTTCTAACTGAAAAAGCACACTTCCAATACCTACATCACTTGCATCACACATTAGATAAAATGATTTGTCAAAATCAGGACTACAAAGTACAGGAGCGGTAGTTAAGACAGTTTTTATATCATCGAAAGCTTTTTGAGCTTCCGGTGTCCAACTTATTGGTTGATTTTTTTTTCTATTAGATAAAAGATCAGAAATGGGAGCAGATAAAGTAGAAAAATTATTTAAAAAATGACGATAATATGAAACAACACCTAAAAATCTACGCACCTCTGTAGTTGTCCTCGGTACAGGATAGTTAGTAATAGCTTTAGTTTTTTCACCGTCAATACTTAACCCGTTTTCATCCAAGGTATAACCTAAATAGCGAAGAGAAGGACGACAAAAATGACATTTATCAATATTTACCGTTAAATTAGCCTCTTTTAATTTCTCATAAACTTTAGACAAAATTTCAACATGTTTATCAAACTGTGATGTACAAACAATTATATCATCAAGATAATAAAAACAATATGGTTCTAAAGATGGACCTATTACCATATCCATTAATCGTGACATGGTAGCTGGACTTGAGATTAAACCAAATGGTGTACTTGTAAATCGAAATAGTCCTCTAGAACGTATTGCGAAAGCTGTTTTTGGACGAGACGACTTTTCTAAAGGTATTTGATAGAAAGCATGTTTTAAATCGATACTAGAAATATATCGCGTATCCCTTAGTTGACTAAGAATTACCTCGATATTTGGAATCATATACGAATCTGCTTTAGTTTGCTTGTTTAAAAATCTAGCATCAAGAAGTAACCTTATACTACCATCAGGTTTATGAGTTAAACAGATAGGAGAACAATAAGGAGATGTACTTGGTTCAATAACCCCTAATTTTAATAATGTATCTATCTCATTATTCACATGAACTTCCATATTTTGAGGCAATGGATACTGTTTTATTTTAAATGGAGGAGAATTTCCTGTGTCGATAAAATGCTCTAAGATATGTGTCCTACCAATTTTATCCTTGGGGCTGATGCTTTTAAATTTTTCGATAACAACATCAAGTTTAATTTTTTCATCATTTGTTAAAGTTGTGACGTCCTTAACAGTATTGATAACATTTAAAGATAAGGCATTTAAATTCATAGTAAATTTAGAAAAATCTATTTTAATATTGAATGTCTTTAAAAAAATCCATTCCTAAGATAACTGTTTGAGTAACTGAAGGTAAAAGATATAATTTTAAAATCCGAGATAACTTATCCACTGTGACATAAGTTTCTACAAAACCACCAACATCATGGTATGTACCATCAGCAGTCGAAACTTGAAACTGTTCGGTAATAGAAATAGGTATAGATAGATTCTTAAGAAACTCAAGACCTAGAGAACCCAAAACACTCAGATTACTTCCTGTATCAATCAAACAAGAGAATGTCTTCCCAAAAATAATAATATCCACATAAGGCCTGTTATCATTATCTTTTCGATATAACAAGTCTAAAAAGTAATTACTAGATAATTGAGTATTTATAGAATTCTGAAATTTATTTACTTTGCTTGGTTTGTAAAACGATCTTACTATATTTAACCAAGCTAACCAATCATTTTTATTGAAATAAGATAAGTTAGTTTTATTTGAATTTTTAGATAGATTAGGTAAGGAATAAATTTCACTTATTGGTTGCTGGTTGAAGGCGTTATTTCGGAAACTGTTCTTGACTTTGATTGTTTTTTTGAATTTTTTTGCTTTGGATGTGTGGATCCTGAAGGATTTTGAGGAGCGGTAGGTGTCACCAAAGCATTGACCTGACCGCTTGGTTCGTTTTTTGAACAATTTGGACATTTAGATTTTATAAATCCAGGATTTCCACATCCATAACAGAATACTTTTAAAGCGTATTTACATTGCGGATAAAAATGATTCTGTTCACCACAATTCCAGCAAACTTTATGTGAACTTACTGTAGACACTGTAGATAGATGCCTTGAATTATTATGATTCCTAGACCGATAAGATGAGGTAAAAGTATTATTTAACTGTGGTTCTAGATATATTTTAGGTTTGCTCGAACTAATACTTGAATTCTGAGAATTCTGTGAGTAGGTAAAAGATTCTTCCAACTTCTTACATTTATCGGTTAACTCTTCGATACTGGTAATATCTAATAAAGCTAGCGGTTGAACATAGTTAGAAAGCAAATTTCTCTTAATGATTCTAATTTTTGATGATTCATCCTGTTTTATTTCTAATCGATTAAATAGACTACACATAGAATTTATATATAAGGTAACTTTTTCATTAATATTTTGTTTTCTATTTTTAATTTCATCCAATAAATCTTCCTGATAATTATATGGGAGAAAATCTGACTTTAATTTAGAAACTAACTCTGACCAATTTTGAAATTGACTTCTATTATTTAAATACCAATAAAATGCCTGATCAGTGAAGAGATCTGCAGCGCTAGAAAATAATTCGTTATCTGTTACCCCTCGAGAAATCTTTAAACACTCTACACGTTCTAAAAATCCTGCCAAAGATTCATTTTCTGCAATTCCTGAGAAATGTATTCCCCATTTATATATAGGTACTGGCTTAGAGAAAGTAAAGCTTTGGTTCTGACCCACAGGAGTTGATTGAGCCTGAATAGTTCCCGGTAATCTACCATCAAGTTCACCCTCTAACAACAAAATCTGAGTAACAAACTGTTTTTTCTTTAATTCTTCCTCATCATTATTACATGACAAACGAGACACCCGATTATTTGCATGAGCTAATCTACATGTTAATCTGAGATATTCATTGTCCCTATCTGATCCTACAAATTCTGAAATTTTTCTGCTCAAATCAGATAAAGTTAACTCTATACCGTTTATTTCACTATCAAAATTCAATTGACTATTCTCATATAAAATAGAACTGCGACCGGATGCTTCTTGAGCTAAAATACCCCTCAACAATTTTCTACGCTCCGCTACTGTCGGTAATACTTCAACATTTCTATATGCCAATTCGTGTTCCAGCTCATGAGATAATAAATATTCGACCTTCAATTTATAAGGCAAAGACATTTTTGTAATTAAATTCAATACAGTTTTCTTGGTAATTAAAGTTAAGTTAAAATTTTATACTCTAATGATAGAAAAAAAATTTTGAAACAAATACTCAACAACATTAATTTACAATTTGAAGGTCACTGAAAGGTAACAAATGAATTGATATAAAAACTGGGTAATATATGAATCGTTAAGCTTCACACCAGTTATAAATATAATATAACATATATCATATAATATTTCAAACAACGAAAAAGATGTATATATTTATTACACAGGACCTGTTTTATAAAAGCAGAAAGCATAAAATATAATTAAAAGTTAAACAGTGAACATTATATCAAAGATATTTCCCCCCTAATAGCAGGGAAAAAAAATTTTCAAGTATTAAAATTTTTTACCAAAAAGAAATAGCAGATAACAACATGTAAGAGTTAATACACGTTGGAGCGCCAATGAAACAAAAACCTCTTACTCTCAGGGTAAAAATTATTTAAATAATTGAAAGTATTAAAAGAGAGTAGGTTCTTTCCAAACTGACAAAGAGATTGGAGATAACGGAGCCAGTTCTCAGGGCTCTGTTATCTGAAGGAAATTTAATTAAAGGAAAAAAATGTGAAAAAGAAAGAGAAAGAGAGAGAGAGAGAAAAACTAAAAAACAGTAAAGTTACATCAATAGTAAGGGCGCTACTAACTTTGTTCCTAAACAAAATTAGAAAGAAATCAACCTCCTTAATCAGTCAACTCTTACCTGCTGTGCTCTGCTAGTTTTTAGACAATACTTATGCAAAAAAAAATGTACTGAAGGCTATTTCACAGGTCTTTCTGTATAATAAATAAAACAACAAACTACTAATATGTATGAATATAATGAATGAAAAAATATTTAAACGTGTTACATAGTTTGACAATAATGGGTTAGTAAAAGTGTGTATGTGAGAAGAAAAAGAAAGTATAAATAAAAACTAAGACAAGCTGTACAAATATGAATGGTGAAGCCATACAATATAATTTTACTTATCTTGAAGTAGCAAGTCGAAGTCGATTCTCCATAAAATCTTCCTAGGTTAAATAATTCTCAGTATAATACATAGTTGAGTATCTAGATCATGAATTGGCTCTTATGGAAACACCATTTCTTGTGAGTCAATGCAAATTGCCGACAAATCTTCACCTTAGTTCTTCCGTCGGGTGATTTTAGTTAAATTTACCGGAATAGTTAAATTATTCCAGGCGGTATCGCAGTAATCCCTGCGAATTTGTTCTTAGAACAAGTTTTTTTAATAACCATACAGAATATTTAAAACTTTTATCAGGATTTCTGCGACTACCATTCTCTATTACAATCTCTCGTATAGTCTCGCATTCCGAATTTCTATTCAGGATTTTTTTTCTGTGAGATATCTATACAGTTTATTCCACCAACATTTAAATAGTTGTTTAAAACATTGGCAAGGAAGGACGTGTGGTCTATTCCACCAATACATTTAACATGCCTCGCTGAATTATTTATTTAAAACTCTATTAGAAATGTTAACTGCTAAGTGAACGTTTCATAAAAATTGCCTGTATTTACAGGCCTCCATCCACCAACGAAAAAGAATTCATTTTGGAACTCCAAAACTACCTGGGTCGGCAACGGTACAATGAACATTACTTCGCAATATTAGGCGATATAAATATAAATCTCTTTTCAGACAATAACCTGACTAATGACTACCTTGATATTCTTAGTGAATTCAATTTCACATCGACAATAAATATCAGTACAAGGACACATGATGAATCGAGTACCTGCATCGACCATATATTTGTTAGGGCTCAAGATGGCGATTTAGAAAATAAATGCTCTGCGTTTGTTTTAGATAGTCACATATCCGACCATAAAGCCACTATAATGTCTTTAAAACCAGCAAATGAACATGTTCAAACTGAAAACCATCATCACGCCATCGTCTCAAAACGTATTGATTATAAAAAATTAAAAATAAACTTAAGAGAATTAAATTGGAATACTTTGTACGAAATGAATGACCCCCTACTTGCTAATTCATTCTGAAATTATAAAAGACAGCACTGTGACATTCAAGAAGAGCAAATTAAACAAAAAAAAGATTGGATTACAAAAGGAATTATGAATTCAATTATCAGTAGAGACCGCTTATTCAAAGAATATCAAAGGAACAAAAACAATTTGGAACTGAAACAGAAATTTATTACTCATAGGAATAAACTCAATACATTAATAAAAATAACCAAACAAAATTATCACAGTGCCGAAATAGAAAAAAGTAAAAATAATCCCAACCAGCTATGGAAAGTTATCAATTGTATAACAGGATACAAAAATAAAAATACTGTTATAAATAGTGTGATGAAAGAGGATAATAGCCTCACCGAAACAGATTTCGAATTGGCTGAAACATTCGCAAATTTTTTTACCAAAGTTTGACCAGATCTCGCAAAAAACATAAAACCCCATTATCACCACCTCCATCCATAAAAATTAATCCCAACTCCATGTTCTTGACACCTACCACGGAAGAAGAAATATTTGACATAATAAACACTTTAAAAAATCATAAGGCGCCTGGAGTCGAATGGATTACATCCGAAACCCTAAAAGAAATAGCGTGGGACATTTCATCCCCATTATCATTTATCATCAACCTCTGTTTTGAAAAAGGTGTTTGTCCTCCCGAACATAAAATATCTGTTATTAAACCACTCCATAAATCGGGTAATAAACAAATTATATCAAACTACAGACCACTATCTTTGATTAATAGTTTTGCTAAAGTTTTCGAAAAAGCGATAAAATCACGCCTGGAGTCATTTATGAAGAAATTTGGATTGTTGAACGAAAATCAATTTGGATTTCAAAAGAACCGATCAACGGAGGATGCAATTTTAGCCTTGACGTCTAGAATATATGAAGCCGTCGATAACACCAAACCAGCATTATGTATTTTTCTTGACCTTGCTAAGGCATTTGACACCGTAGACCATGCACAATTATTGGGGGCCTTGCAAAATATGGGTTGTAGAGGGCGTGTTCATGAGCTTTTTAGAAGTTATATCTCAAACCACCAACAAATTGTCAAAATCAATAACAATATCAGTAATGTTAAGGAAGTGGAATGCGGAGTACCACAAGGTACCGTTTTAGGTCCACTATTATCTATAATCTACATAAATAGCTTGCTTAATATCAATACCAGCGGAGAAATCTTCAGTTTTGCTGACGATACTGCAGTGCTTTATACCGCTGACACATGGAATGATCTGAAACGGAATGCTGAGAATGATTTCACTAAATTCATAGACTGATTCAATCACAAGTTGTTGACGATCAATTTCAAAAAAAACATGGCACTTCCACTTTCAAGCTACGTGAATGGATTACCTGACTTCGATACACTAGATATTACATATGACAACCAAATTATTGAAATTGAACTGACAGATAAAATGAAATATTTAGGTGTCACAATAGATCGCCACTTGAGGTGGAATATTCACATTGAACAAGTCAGTAATACGCTTCGGACAATGATATATAAATTCAAATATCTTGCTAAGGTAATGAAAGTACCTCAATTAAAAATTGTATATTTTGCCCTTGTTGACTCTAGGATAAGTTATGGTATATTAGGGTGGGGAGGACTCGCTTCATCAAATCTAGAGAGGATCAATGTACTGCAAATTTTTTTTCTGAAATGTATTTTGAAAAAGGACCGTAACTTTTCAAGTGATGCTCTCTATGAGGAAAGCAGAATACTTGACCCATGTCAGATTTATTTTTATAAAATAGCATTGTGTTGTCAAAAAAACAGGAATAAGTTCTTGCTTGTTTCCCATTTTCATGAGACTAGAAATAAAACCAATAAAAGATTTGTCCTATCAACTTCAAATAAAACTGTTGGTCAAAAATGTTACACCTTTCTTGCCCCTAGAGTCTTCAACTACCTTCCCCAGCAATTGAAAAGTAAAGTTAATTATAATTTATTTAAATCGAAGCTTGAGCAGTTTATTTTGATAGAAGATAGAAGAAAAATACACCATATAATAGAAAATAAACTGAATGTATAGAGTAGCACTTAAGATTTCACATTTGATTTTCTGCTTAGTTTAGTAGTCCCGTCTTTATTGGTATTGAAATTGAAAATTGGAACTTGATGTTCATATTACTCGTAACAATTCTTTTAGCGGACAGCCTCTAGGCTTTGTTAATTTGTCACTAATAGACATACACTTACTGTTAATTAAGAAAACATAATGTACTGCACCGAAATTGTTGCCAACTCTTTAATGATGTTCCACATGGTTCGCAAAAGTCCAACGCAGACAGCCCTTTGGCTTTGCGGATTTATGCTGAACATTCTTGATATGTTTTGAGATAGTATTATGATGATTAGTCTAAACACATTTTTATTGTATATACTATCCGCAGACAGCCAATTAGGCTTTGCGGTTTCTTTTTGTTTATTTGTCCGATTATTTATGTAATTACCTATATTTTTTTGTATTGTATAAATAAACATTATTATTATTATTCTCCTGAGTAACAAGTATTCCGTCTTGGAGGCGTTAGTTGTTTGTTTGTTCTCTCTCAGGCAGTTAGGATTTGCGGGGTGGTTGGTAAATTATGGGTGAAAATGGAATATAGCAAAGGTGATGAACTCTGGCTTTTATGGGATATGGTCCCACAGAACCTTCGTTAACCATTGTGTAAAATGTACGGTTACTTGAGGTATGAGTGTATGATTTTGATTAAATAATTTGGTAAATTTATATTTATTAGTTTGTGGATAAGATAAGTTTTTATCTAACGGATCAGTTCTACAAATATAACTACAAAAAAATTATGTTCATGTCGTAATTTAAAGATGTACCCACAAAAAATGTTGTTTTTGTCTGTAATATTTCATTAATAATAAAAGAGTAGCTAAACTAAACTCAAATGGAATGTTGTTGAATCCTGATAAATGCCAATGTATTACTTTTAGTAGAGCAAATCCTATAATTCAAAATGACTATCATATTGATAATAAGATCATAAAAAGAGTATCGGTTGTTAAGGACCTTGGAGTATTATTTGATGAAAAACTTACATTTGTTCAGCATATAAATTCAACTGTAAGCAGCAGCTCTCGAAAACTAGGTTTTGTTCTTAGAAATACACGGGAATTTTCAATTCTTTCAACATAAACATTATACATGTCACTCATATATTCTTTCTCCAATATCAAGTTCATATCCATCATCTTGAGCGTATACAAAACAGGTTTTTGAGAGGTGTTGCCTATAAAATGGGCTTATACCAGGGTACATACAATTATTCCCAAATCTTAGAGCATATATCAATTCATACCTTAGAAACTAGCAGAAATCGATCTGATTTGATTTTATTATACAAATTAATTCATGGCGTAATATCATGCCCAGAATTGTTGGCACAAATCAATTTTAGATTCAATAGAATACCAACACGTAATTCTGAACTTTTCAGCATTCCTTTTCACCATACTAATTATGGCTACAATAGCAGTATATCTCGTATTATGAGACTGGGTAATCTACTTAACACAAACGATGTATGTGTAACTGGTGTGAGCTTGTGTACCTTTAAAAATTCACTTAATGAAGTGGCTACTCTGTGATATCTTGTGATATATATTGTAAAGAGGAGTTTGCCCGTTTATAAATAAATAAAATAAATAAATAAACTTTCTTTAGGCCTTATTTTAGCAATTTTAGCTTGGCAAATTAATGTTTGACACATTGATTAATCAGCTTGATTACTTTATATTGCTTTTTCTTTCCCGCTTCTATATTTGACGCTACCTCTATTTCAGATGGGGCTCTATTCTGTGATTCTAATTAATACCACATTTGACGCTTTAAGCCAGCGTCTAGCGTCACCATGTAATGGCACCTTAACGCCAAAAAAAATAGACGGGCAATTTAAGTTGTCTAAAAAAATTTATATGAAAATTCAATTACGTGATCAAGCAAATCAAGCAATTAGACACAAATTAATTTGAGCAGAGCAGCATACAATATGAATTTTTCAATAAATTATATGCTCCAATAATGTTAAATAATTAGTTATTCTTTGTCTTAAACAATAAAATATACACAGATATACGAATTTTTTTAATGAGTTCATTAGTCCCCAATTAACTTAGAAATGCTGTACAATGAGACTGCCCACCATTTTGTTGCTGGAATATTTTCATTGGACTGCTAGATACCCACCAAAATTTATTTATTTATAAATGGGCAAACCCCTCTTTACAATATATATAGACAATAAACAATATAAGAAGATAATAATATACATCACAAGATATCACAGAGTAGCCACTTCATTAAGTGAATTTTTAAAGGTACACAAGCTCACACCAGTTACACATACATCGTTTGTGTTAAGTAGATTACCCAGGCTCATAATACGAGATATACTGCTATTGTAGCCATAATTAGTATGGTGAAAAGGAATGCTGAAAAGTTAAGAATTACGTGTTGGTATTCTATTGAATCTAAAATTGATTTGTGCCAACAATTCTGGGCATATTACGCCATGAATTAATTTGTATAATAAAATCAAATCACATCGATTTCTGCTAGTTTTTAAGGTATGAATTGATATATGCTCTAAGATTTGGGAATAATTGTATGTACCCTGGTATAAGCCCATTTTATAGGCAACACCTCTCAAAAACCTGTTTTGTATACGCTCAAGATGATGGATATGAACTTGATAATGAGGGCTCCAGACAGGAGAGGCATATTGGAGACAAGAATATATGAGTGACATGTATAATGTTTTTGTTGAAAGAATTGAAAATTCCCGTGTATTTCTAAGAACAAAACCTAGTTTTCGAGGGCTGCCGCTTACAGTTGAATTTATATGCTGAACAAATGTAAGTTTTTCATCAAATAATACTCCAAGGTCCTTAACAACCGATACTCTTTTTATGATCTTATTATCAATATGATAGTCATTTTGAATTATAGGATTTGCTCTACTAAAAGTAATACATTAGCATTTATCAGAATTCAACAACATTCCATTTGATTCTGACCAGTTTATCAAGGAATTAAGATCTTCTTGTAGTTTGTTACAATCAGTTGGTTTTGAGATGTTTGTATATAATTTTAAGTCATCAGCAAAAAGAAGAAATTCACAATTTTTAAAAATAGTTCCTATGTCATTGATAAAAATGTTAAACAACAGGGGACCCAAGTGCGATCCCTGTGGCACTCCTGATGTGACAAGGAAAGAATTGGAAATAAAATTCCTAATTTTAACTAACTGATGTCTATTATAAAGATAGCTATGTAACCAGTTTGTCAACCATGACGGAAAGCCAGCGGCAGACAACTTGTTGATTAATAAGTTGTGGTTCACTTTATCAAAAGCTTTACTGAAGTCAGTATAGACCGAGTCAATTTGATTATGTTGTTCTAGTGCACTGACAATATCGGTTTGATATAATAATAAGTTAGTTACCGTTGATCGACCACCTACAAAACCGTGTTGTTGTTCAATTATTACATTTTTACAATAAAAAGAAATATGACTGACCAAGAGTTGTTCCAATAATTTTGGTATGGCAGAAAGTTTGCTTATTGGTCTATAGTTTCTGATTTCTCCCTTAGAACCGTTTTTGAAAATAGGCGTTACATAACTATTTCGCCAGGTAGTAGGAAATATTTGATTTTTGAGTGACAAATTGAATAAAACTTCTAATGGTTTACTTAAAGAATAAACACACCTTTTCAGAATATACAAAGGAATTCCGTCTGGTCCAGAACTCAGATTGTCTTTCAGTTTCATTATTCCATTAAAAACCTCCAGAAGGGTAATTTTCAAAAGGGGAATCGATACAGTATTAACTGGATTGAAATTTACGTAATCAGCAACCTCAATATTGCTATATACACTCCCAAAATGTTCAGCAAACAAATTCACAATATCTGTGCCACAGCTGGCTACTTCATCATTGTATGTCATAATATTTCATGATCTTTTTTCAAAGAATTGATATAGTTCCAAAAATATTTGGGATTTGAGATGTTGTTATCAACCATACCTATGTAGTCATTATAACATAACTAGGATAAATTTTTGCACCTAGTTCTCAAATTACAAAAAGTAGTATAATCATTAGTATCAGACGTCTCTTTGAATCTTTTGTGAGCTATTTTCTTTTCTCTAATTAGTTGCTTCAATTCAGAATTAAACCACACTGGATAACTTGAGGATTTGAATCTACGAAAAGGTACAAAATTTGCCAAAGCATTATTGAAAATTTGATAAAAATTCTTAACCGCTAATTCAGCATTACCACACAAGAACACATCCCAGTCAATAGCAGCAAAATAATTATTTAAACCAATAAAATCTGAATTTTTAAAATCATAGTAATAAGTATCAAACTTCATACTCTCATGATTATCTGGTAGTACTAAGTCACAGGATAATGTTACATTATGTGGATTGTTGGGCAATAATAGATCAATTGCAAGATTCACTGACATAATGTCTTGCGAATTGGAGAAAACTAAGTCTAAAAATACATTATTGTTATTAGGTATCGTATTAATTTGTTTTAGTCCACTAAAAGAAAAATGTTCATTCAGTATCGATGCTGGATATCTAATTGGACAATGCTGTAATAATAGTCCATCCCGATCTTGGGGGTACCAAATGGCCAATGGCAAATTATAATCACCAATTAAAAATACTGATGAGTTCATATAATTGAATAGTATATTTTCGACTGACTGACAGTGACTTTCATAGATGACGTTGCCAGAGCCCGGACGAATGTTTGTTGAACCAAAAATGAAACTGCTTTTGTTGTGTGTAAGATGTACGAATAGATGTTCAACATCAATATTCACTTCAGTAATTTGATAAATTTGTAAATCAGTCTTAAATGCCATCAAAACTCCTCCACCTCTTTTCAGGTTACTTGTTGATTCATTTCTATCACATCGAAATACTTGATAGTTTTTTAAACCAAGCTCTGAAGTAGCAAATGAGTCTGTCAACCAAGACTCAACTAAGATTATGATATCGTAATCGCAGCATGCTACAACATTCTGCAATTCAATTAATTTTGTTCTCAATGCTCCAACATTCTGAAAATAAATCTTGAATTTTTGTAGAGGGGTTAGCTTAGTTTTTTCTTAGGAGTTTAGTTTCAATAACCGGATGACCTGCTCTGTATCGAATAATCAAATTTTGTTCACCATTTTCTCTGCGTAATTTTAAGGCATTGTGAACCTTCCTAAACGCTTCTTGTTGTAATTTTGTTCTGTCAGGACTAATATTATATCTAGAGGAGTGTCATATAATTGATATGAGTCTCCCTTACTATTTAAATTCTCGTATTGTGTATAATATTCGCCCTTACTATTGTTTCTGGATTGTCACATTTATACATACTGTCAAGTTGATACTTATGTGTATGTTTTGTGGATTAAAGCCTAAAAGTCGAAGGTTTTTTTTATATTACAAGGAGGACAAAACTCTTCCTGATTTCAAGGCTTTAGTAACAAAATCAGGGTTAGATAAGACTGCTTTGATCACATAATCTCACGTTTCCAGAATAAAATATCAATAATGTTAAATAACATCTTGATTGATTGAGCAGAGAATTGTCATATAAAACAAAAAGTACTTCTTGATGGCTTACTGCAACTATTTAATATTGCATTATAAGCTACTCCCTCGTTGGTTTTATTATAGATTTGGAAAAATTATAGCCTATGTCCTCTACAAAATTGGGAAAACGATATTAATATTTACCATTTTTTGCTATTCTTTGTAGAATTATAATTCCTGTAATATTTTTATTAATTTGAAATTTTTTTTATAATTCTTTCACTTATAACTGGACTGATTTCAGGGAATATGAACTATAAAAATTAGTTTTTTAAAATGAAACAGTAAATTTTTTAACTAGAAAAATATTTATCTTGGATTTTTTACAGGTGAACCAGCATGGCGGAAGCCCATTCTGCTGTGGCGTTTTCATTTGCCATCACCCATGAAGGACTTGACGTTAATTTTGATCGTGAAGTTCTTCACTTGGTATGGGAATCGGGTGTAAGATCGTGGAAAAAGAGAGTAGCAAGATTCCAAGTATGTTTTTCCCCATATATATTTAATTTCATATATTGTTGGTTTCCAAGTCATTTAAAAGTTTTAGTTTGGATCAAAGGTTGTTCTGTGAGATTAGAGTCTTATCCACAGCAACACATATTTTGTCTAAATAGGAAAAAAATTGCTTTAAAATTGAATTATACAGATAATTAAAACTTGATTAGCGGTTCTAGTGTTTTTACATTTACAAACGACATATAATTTATAAATGATTCATCAGTACGATTATTATTGTTGATATGATTCTACATAATTGGAAAAACCCAACTTTTTATATAATTTTCCAATGAATTTATTAACACGTTCTAAGAAAAATCACAGCCAACAATTGTAACCAATTGTTTTGTATGAACAATACAAATAAGAGCCTTAAAACACTTTCATATGGAACCTAATCTCTGTTTTATATAGTCAAATGTTCTAGAAATACCTAGGAAAGTTTTCTAGTTCTGAAAATATTTATTTAAGTAAGATGCCTGAGTACATGTCAACGTCACGAGGAACTGTCAAACACAAGCTGGGATGTATTCCCAGATCACTTGATGCGGAAAAGTTAGTTTTAATCTTTAAAACCGTTTATTTAACTTGGAATTACCCAGTGGAGTTAAGTAGATATTAAATATTTAGTATTTCAAAGAATCTTGAACAGATAACAAGAAATACTCTATTGGGAAGGCAAATAGACACCTAAAACCTCAGTAGAGTTAGAGTTTATTAACAATTCAGGCCACAATAAAGTTTAAATAAATATGAAACAAAAATATCTCGAAAAATCAGTTTTAATTAGTGTTCTAATAATGAATGTATTCAGTAACCCGTAATGAATCATGGGTTACTTTAATAATTGAGTTGAATTAACAAGTCAATTTGCATTTAACTTGTTTTTACCATATAAAATGATAATTTTGAAATATAAATCTAAACAATGATCTATTTTTTAGTGTGAAATGTTTAATAATATGTTTCAATAATGAAACAATATTTTTACTCGAATAATTTTCATTTTCAGAATAGTATACATAATGGTGTATATCCAGGACATTACAGATACCTATTTTTACTGATAAGTTTAGCGACGGCATTTCATTGGGCTGGAGTTAAAGTGCCTTTTAATCTAACAAATAGACTTCTGGATATTCTTCCAGGGTAAGAATTTCAGTGACACTTTTACTCCAACAAATATTATAATTCCAATGATATTTGTTTCAGGAACACCCTTTTTTGGCAGTTAACTGCTTGCTTCCTAACATCTCTAGTCTATTGGCTAACTGCGATATATATTCTTAGGTATATTTTAAAATTGTTATTTATGTACAAAGGATGGATGTATGAATCAAGAGCTAAAGGTTCAAGGCCGAGTCTAAAGACTACCATTTGGTTAGCTTTAGTAAAAATCTTTAGCGGGTGGAATACACCAAGATTGTATAGTTATCAGGGATCCATACCAAGGCTACCTCTTCCAGAGGTGCACAATACTATGCAAAGGGTTAGTGTTTAATTGAAATTTTATACCAATATCAAAAATAAAATTTTTTCAGTACCTAAAAAGCGTTAAAGCCTTATTGGACGAAGAACATTACAAAAGAATGGAAAAATTAGCTACGGAATTCGAAAACGGCATAGGTAAAAAACTTCAACGTTACCTCATTCTGAAATCATGGTGGTCCACCAACTACGTATCAGATTGGTGGGAAGAATACGTCTATCTCAGAGGGAGATCTCCATTGATGATTAATTCAAATTTTTACGGCATTGACGCCCTTCTACTTCACCCTACTGAAATTCAAGCTGCTAGAGCCGGTTCAGTAATTTACTCGTTATTAGTATTCAGGAGATTAGTCGAAAGACAAGAATTGGAACCTATTCTAGTCCAAGGCCTAGTTCCATTGTGCTCTTGGCAATACGAAAGAATTTTTAATACTACCCGAGTACCTGGAAAAGAGACTGATAGAATTGTTCATTGGTTGGATAGCAACCACATTGTTGTTTATCACAAAGGAAGATATTTCAAAGTAATTATATATAAAGGAAGGATATTGAAACCATGCGAAATACAAGTGTGAGTATTCTATTTAAAATGTCTTTTATTCACTGATCTTGCTCGATATGTACTAATTAATTAATTTAGAGTTTGTTACTTTCTTTGTTCGATGGATATAGTATAGTATTTGATTATTGAAAAGGATTCATCCTCAAAATTGTGGAAAAACATAATCCACTAGTGTTAATCATTTGCTTTTAAATCTACAACAATTTAATCTGGGAAACACTTAAAAATATTATTTTAAAAACGAGATATATTACAAAACTGCTTAAATCGCAAACCGATTTGGTGATCGGGTCCTTTTCAATTAGCATCATCCATATGATAGTAGGCCAAACGTACCTCACTTGTGACTTATAATTAATTAAAATTATTTAATACACCAATTTTCAACGAATTCAAATACATTGCTCTAATCTAGAGAAATATGTGTTTGCAGTAAGCAAGATCTTGCACAATATGCAATAATTATAGTTTGTTATAGGTATATGTATAAAACAGTAAGTCAAATGTAACTGTAACATATAATTATTAATTAAAAATATTTAATGCACTTTTAATCTTCTTCTTGGCTTATTCATATGCCTTTGCAGGCGTTGAATTAGGACTCTGTATCCTCTTCCATTTTCCCATGCCTTTGTGCCCCTGGCAAGTATTTTTTGTCATCCAGAGTTTTCCATTTGATTCGTCCAATCGGGTCTATCATTATGTTCTTGGTCTTCCTCTTTGCTTTTTTCTTGGCTTACCTACCTCCTAGTTATTCTTTGTTAGCACATTTTATTTATATGTCCTTAACAATTTTGATTTTTTATTTTATTATTGATGTTTGCCACATTATTTTTCTTATGCGTTCGTTTGTGATTCTGTCCCATTTCGTTTTTGCTTCAATTTTTCTTGAATGTTTCATTTCAGTTGCTTCCATTTTAGTTCCGTAGGTACTTTCTCCGAATTGCCCAATTCTCTGTTGCATACATGTTTTGTAGGAATACATATTACATTATGTATTCTTCTTTTTGTTTTTATATGCAATGTACGCCTTTTCATATAAATTTGAGTGAATGAAAGATGGGTACTAAGTGTATATTTTATTAAAAATCCAGCTAAGCGCTTTCGGCCATTAGGCCATTTTCGAAGCTAACCTATAAAAATTAGAGTAGTTGTAAAAATTGAAAAACAATTTAAAAAAAGTTGAACTTACGTGAAGAAAAAACATACAACTGGTGTCTTAAAAACATTAAATCCTGTTATTGCTACCTACAATCAAATGAAACGTTTGAAGTTAACATCAGTAATTACTTAAAATTTGTTAAAATGTCATATTTAAAATTAGCAGCCATAGAGAAAGTAATAAGAGAGTGTTCGTTGAACGTTTATAAACGTTGGTGTTTCGTTCCCCTACAAACAGCTGGCATCGCGTCGATCTGAGCGCACCCCTTGCGGAGGGCAAAACCAATTCTTACAGGCGGGATATTTAAATTTGGTAGTTTGTATTATTGGTAGGTAAATTTTATAGTTTGTCTTCAGATTATTTATTATATAATTATTTCATTTTTTGTAATGAAATAATTATAATAAACAAGTTTGAGACAAATAATTTAGATAAATAAGAAAACAGCAAACATTTAAAATTTTTATTAACCTGCACATAATATAAAAAAATTATTAATCACAATTACATATTTCTACTAAAATTACATTACATTATATTTAAGAAAATTAATCCAATATCACATCAAATTGCACATTGTTATTTTAAAATTATTGACAACAAAACCAACAAACATTTTAATAAAAGGAAGTTAAAAACTAGATTCTCCATATCCATGAAGACAGGAACAGGTCTGAAACAAAAAGTAAATTAAAAGTAGTACGTTTTAAGTAACAAAAAAAATATTTTTGTTTGTTAGTCCTCTTACCATCATTATATTTTTCAATTAATAAGGGAACATAAACTTTTATGAGTTGAGAAAATACGTATGATTTATGTTCTAGACAGATGAATAAATCAAAATTTATTTGACCTTTCGCAAAGTGTTATTTTTTTCAGTAATATTTTGTACATGAACGAAAAGTGGTGAAATATGATAATAAAGTCATGCAGCATTGAAAGAAATGTAACAACTTCTCTGTACACAAATCAAACGTATTTTATCATTTTCTTTGAAGAAAGTGAAACCACGGTGGTGAACAACTAAAATATCTCTCTGCAAATTAGCCTTACATTCTTCGCAATTAAAAGTTGTATGAAACTAGAAACATAGCTTATGATGAAAATTTGAAAAATGTTTTGTTCTTAAACCCAAATTGCGAAGTGGCCAAAAATATTTACTATTAACAATTTTTTACAATACAACTATGACGAATTATACGTGGTAATGACATTTTAAAGGTTCAATCACTTTTATTTACTTTATTAGAACGGGAAACCTAAATAAATTGAACAAAACTATATTAATTTCACTCATCCTTAGAACTTGTAACCATAACCACAGTTTAAACCTTAACAGAAGCAGTTGGCTCACTCGATGTCGGCGTCTTTGATGTTCATGATTCAAATTTTCCACTGCGCAACCGAAAATTGTAACCCACGCGCTTAGGGGCGTATCCAATTGATACAATAAAATATATGACAACTGTGTGTAATAAATAACAAACTTTCTGGGCAGTATGAGTGAGATGAAAGTTGTAACACAAAAATCGGTAGAGTGAGCCAACTGCCTCTGTTAAGCTTTAAACTGTGGTTTAAAGCTTATTTGTCTATGTTATCAACTAAATGACATATGATGACAAGTTTCACATTAATAGATGGTGGTTAATATGCCGGAGTACAATAATACAACAAAATCGTGTCTAATATTACAACGTGATTTTATTATGAACATTGAATTTTGATAATTATTATGTTTAAAAAATAAATGAAAATATCAAAATGTGAATTGAAACCTGAAGGAAATTTATATCTAGTGTGTACACTATACTGAGACAATTCTGAAGGAAATTTGTTAATTTTTTATTTTATATAAGAATGAAGTTGAAGCTGTGATTGAAATTGATACATTAATTAAAATCAAAATTTCCAAACATCATCTAACTTAGATGAATAGAAGACACCCCCACTGCTTGTCTTAAGAGAAGTGAGTTAAGGGTTGAATCCATTCCCCAGCCAGTCAGGAACCAAGCGTAGTAAACCTATATGTGTAAAGTAATAAAATAACCATTTGGACGTACCTTCATCCATTGAGAATTTTACACAATATAGTGACTAAGGTGGAAAGGCACGCTTGCAAGGTAAACACAACAGTTAATGGCATCCCGTAGGAATTGAATATAAATGTAAAAAAAAGAGTGGGTATCTATTGTCAAGAAACCTCGAAAATTGATTGTGAGCTGATGGACCAAACTATGACCCATACAGGGTTGGGCGGATTTAAATCGCTTGATTTTTAAAATTAAAATCATGATTTAAAATCAATTTTTTTCTTTTTTATTCAGAACCAGATAACAACATAATATAAAAGTTTTCTCAAAAATCAAAAGAAGTATCTACTTTTAGCAAAAAAGAAGTACATAATTCCAAATTCTTAAACTAAACGTAACACCTAAATTTTATTACTGTATATTTTCAGTCTATTCATTTTCGTTATACAATTTAAACAAAAACACGAGTTTTCTTACTTTTTCTATGCCTAATCTGTTTCTAATATCCGAGTGTACAAGACCAAAATAGCTAAATACACGTTCTACTGAAGCTGAAGAAGCAGTTGCACACAGGAACTGTTTTATTATTGGCAACTGTTTCAAGATTTCCGGCTCATTTTGTGATAACCACTCGTTAATTGTTTCTAAAGCTATATTCTTTTCTTCTGGTGTTAACTGGTATTTTGTTTTTTCTGGATTCAACATATACGCTATAAAATTATATGGCGTTAGTGCTTGCTTATATCAATTATTAAATTGTTGTGTTTTTTTGTAATGGTAATTCCACAGATTTATCAAAGATATATTGTAAATGTTTCCACTGCTCTACAGCATCTGCGATAGTAGCATTTTTCCTCTTCACAGTATCAAGAGCAACTGATATAGGTTTTGAAATGTATAATCTTGCGCTGCATGTTTAATCGCAATATTTGAAACTTTTTGGTGAATAGTGGAATCAATCTCCTTTTTAATATGATGTCTCACTGAGTGACATACATCTCTAAGCAGTCACCAAGGCTATTCCATCGCACATCGCTTGGAAGGACTAAAGTGCTGCCTCCTGCTTGACTGAATTTAGTTCAAGCATATTTGCAGTTGGTTATATAAATTTGCCTATAATTTCTGTATTAAGAGGACATAAAAATAAATACATCTTTATAATTGCATAACTTTTAAATATAAAAAAAGCATTAACTAAAAGTAAGCCTCTGTAATATTAAAAATAAAATGATTATTTACCTCAAAATTTGTCAAACAAAGGCACAATCACAAATAAGACTACAGAAGACACAACCTCTTCAGCATAGCGTTGGCATGTTACTGAATGATGACCATTTAGATTTAAAAAAGTAGACGGCGTCTTCCAGAACTAAAAAGGCGGACGTAGGTTTCTACACTCAAATGAGTGAGTTTTAGGCGTAAGTCTCATATAAACCGATAGAGGGCAGTATTTTATGCCTTTTTATGAATAAAACTTGAAAACCTAGTTTTTTTAGTTGCACCCCTTGCTAAGGATGCGATATACCCTTTAGTTGATAATTTTAAATAGGGCATTTTTTTATGTGAATTATATTTGTACACCCTCATCATAGGGTTATTTTAACATTTTTTAAGTAATTAATGATGTAACGTTTCATTTGATTGTACGTACCAGTTACAGGTTTTGTTTTTTAAGACACCAGTTAGTTTTATTTTTGCTTGTGGATGTCTCATCATGTTCTTTACTTAAAACAGCGCTTTTTCTTCACCTTCTAGAATTTGATCAGCTATTTCTGTTTTTTTAGATATTTACTCCTCTATGTAATCCAATTCATTGATAATTCGAAGTTTTTTTTGCACTAGTGCAAAAAAGTAAGTTACTTTATGCACTAGTGCAAAAAGCTAAACTTTTGGCACAGTACCTACATAGTTTCAAAAAAATAGTCACTTTTTACACGATCGTAGAAAAAATATTATAAACTGACGTTTGTGTTTTACATTTGACAGAAGCATGGATGATTTGATTTTTAAGAAAATTTTGAAATTCATATTATATTCGATTTTTATTAGTTTTAAAAACTAATATTGAAAAAATAAAATGCTGGTAGTGAAAAAAATGCTATATGAGCCACGGTAGAAAAGTGTATTAATGGATCTCGACAATAATACCTCACTTTTCTACCTTGGCTCATAATTAATATTTTGTTATCCAGTCAAATTCAACAAATTCTGGATGATAAATCAGAGCCTTTACCTGGAGAAGAAAAACTAGCAGCTTTAACTGCTGGAGAACGGACTCACTGGGCCACAGTTAGATTGCAGATGTTTAATAAAGGAGTCAACAAATCTTCTTTGGACATTATTGAAAAAGCAGCGTTTGTTGTCGCTTTGGATGATTTTCCTTACATCTATGACCCGGTAAGTAACAAATTTCGTGAGTTACATCATTTTTAATAGTAATCAACCTCATTACATAAAAAACATGCTCATTTTCGAAACTAGATGATTTATCAAATTTTATAATTTCAGAAAGACCCTTCTAAATTAGACGAATACGGAAGAATGTTATTACATGGTAAAGGATACGATAGGTGGTTTGATAAATCTTTCACAATGTGTATAGGAAGCAATGGACGTATCGGATTTAACGCAGAACATTCATGGTAAGTTGTCACATCGATTCGAAGTACTTTGAATATTCTGAAAATACATCGTTTTATCATATTGAACACGCCACACCGTTATGTTATAGGGCAGATGCAGCAATTATGTCGCACCTGTGGGAATACGTACTGACGGAAGAAAGCGGGGACTGTCGGTAATAAAATTTTATAAACAAAAAAAATTTTTTGCAGGTGTTGGATTGTCGCAAAGTTACTCTTTGCTGTTTCTAATTTTTCCATTTTAACAACAGATACTAATTTAAAATATTCCTATGATTCATATGTTAATGTTTAATATTTAAAAAAGATTCTGTATTGATTAGACCAGGGTCGATAATTTTTAAAACCAAAAAAAATAATAGTAGGATGAAACCCATTAGAAAAAGAGGGGAATATTATAAAAATGAAAGGAAAAATAATATACGGGCGATCTGAGGTCGGGAAGGGGATGGGGGTGAGTTTTTAAGGGTAAAAAACGTTTTTTCTCGATTTTCGGCAAAACTAAAAGTCCTATCGAAAAAAGTCAAATAGCAAAGTTGTAGGTAATAAAAAGATCTAAAACTTTTGTATTTACACTTTTTTCACATAACCTCAAAATTTATGTGAAAAATTCAATTTTTTTTTTTTTATTATGTATATATTTTATTAGCAATCAAAACTTGAAAAGTTCTATAAGCTAACTGGTTGGCTTGAGGGCGGTTGGCTCCTGCTGGCGTGGTGAGACCTTCTCCAGTGATGGGGTCTCTTCAACCATCTTTCAGGTCAGTTGTCCAGTTCCTTTTGAGTCTTCGGTTAAGTTGAGGTTCTAGGAGTGGATGGAGTATTGGATTAACATGTAGTTCTAGTCTACTGCAGTGTTTTGTGCTTTGTTTTGCAATTTCATCTCGTATATAGGGGATTTTTAAGTCTTCATGAAGAGTTTGGTTCGTCACGTACCAGGGTGCATTTGTTATTATACGTAAAATTTTAGATTGACTTCTTTGGATTCAATAAACCAATTTTT
The DNA here is from genome assembly GCA_963921935.1 of Galeruca laticollis. Taxonomy (NCBI): domain Eukaryota; kingdom Metazoa; phylum Arthropoda; class Insecta; order Coleoptera; family Chrysomelidae; genus Galeruca; species Galeruca laticollis. The sequence goes on along the minus strand of OY998177.1, from coordinate 243,264,656 downwards.
TGGTTTTTTATTTTTGTCTTTTACAAAAAATTTTTTTAACGAAATTTGGTGAAAACTTACCTTTTTATGTCCCAAATACGCTGTAATTTATTTGATTAAAAATATTTATTTTTTCACCTTATTTTGAATTAATATCGAAAAAACACCCTAATTTTCAATCGAAAACTCACCCGTCAAAATATCAGCTTTTTTCAAAAAGTTGGTATGTTTTCTGTTCGTTGAAATCTCTACTTTCCGATGGTGAAAAAAAATATATGTTACTATAGTAAATCTTCTCAGAAAATGCAAAAAATCAAAAAAAACTCGAATTCAAAACTTTTTTTTAATTATTATAAATAATTTCATCTAAAAAATGTGATTGCTGCAACTTGTTTCAATTAAAAAGTTGATTTATTTAATACTAATTACATTTATGTCATAGAAAATCTCATTAGATATAAATATAAATGTAAATCGTACAATTAAATGTAGATACTTTATTCTGATTACGTTATTCATTACAATATTTTTAAACACATTAATCTTATCATTCATAAATACCTTATATTCAATTCTAATCACTTATCCATTCGTTTCTGTCTTTTTGATGGCATTTCTTCATCGTTAGATTCGTCAAACATCTCCGATTCTAGTAGATCTTCGAAATCTTCATGACTATCACCTTCTTCCTCTCCAACATTAATTCCAGACTGCGTTGGTTCTTCATCCACAATTTCTTCTGAATCATTAACTTCCTCGTAGGTTTCTTTTTCAATATTGGAGCAATTTTCAGAACCATGACAGTTTGAACATAAATTTGTGCATTTTAAACCATGTTTTCGGCAACCACATTTTAAACTGTTACATCCAGTTTCACAGCTGCAGCAAATAGTTTTGAGCAATATTTCCGGAATTAATTCTTTTTGTGTAAATTTGGGCATAATTCCACGTTGATATTGCTTCCAGCCCAATCTGTTGCTGTTAGTTCGTTACCCAACCAAGTTTGAAGCTGATAATATGCCCTGTAACAATGTTGTTCTGCTGCTCCTTCTGTGGGTGGGAGGTTTGCCAAAACGAAAGATGATTTAATTTTTGCCAATTGATATTTTTGAAACCTTAATTGATTCAGTGTAATATTTTCCTTTTTACATTTATAAATAGATTTGATTAGTTGTAATCAATTTTTTTTTATTTCTTCTTTACTCGCATCTTTCTTATAAAAAACCTTGGCCAAATTTGACAAATTTTTAACGTCTAATAATGAATTGACGATACTTTTCTTTCCTTTTGCGGCAAATCCAGATGTTGCATCGCAACCAGAAAAACAATGCAGAAATGCAACAATGTTTCTTAATGATTCATGTTTGAAACTATTAGACGTGAAAAATAGGTCTTTTACATTTCCAGAACCTGGTTTGAGAAAATAAATGTCATGATTATATGAATTTAACTGATTTAAAAGGACCAAAAGATCAATATCTTGGCCCACAACAATTACAGTTTTATTAGTACTCATTGCAACTTTTATCGCGGTTTCAATTATGTCAGCATCACCATCTTCTTCTACTTGGTTGCAGGAAAATCCTCGTGACTGTAATCTTTTCATCAAAGTTTTTATTATTTTATCCTTATTTTTCTCGTTAGATAAAAATTTTTCTTGCAAAAAGGTATTTTTGTATGATTTTGATAATCTGTTGTGACACTAACTGATTTTTTAATTTCGGGATACCCATCAAAGACAATATAGCTGCTTACTGCGTAATGTTTTTCTACATAGCGCAAATATTTATTCATTATCTCTTCTACCGTTTAATTTTTTTGCCAAATTACTTTGTGCAGTAAAAATCCACCGTCAACGACATGCACTACACCCTCAGAAAGCGTTGGTCCATTCGCACTCACAAATAAATCGTAAAGTTGAGATTTAACATTTTTCCTGAGGCCATTTTCTGTATAAAGTGACAATGGAAAAGGTGCAAGCTCATATTGTAAATAAGTTTCCATATCTTTTTTACTGTCAATAGTTAATGATATTCTTTGAAACAACAATAATGGATCGATAGCTATAATATCTCCGTTCACTTTAACGGAAGATTGAACTGTTTTTAAAGACAAGACTTTGTTTTTCCTTTTAAATTTTACACTGTTATTCAGGTATATAATTTATCTTAAAATAGTTATAAATAGACATCTACGCATATCATTTAAAGAAGATTCGACAACTTTATCCAAATATTGTAGATGTCTTATTAAATATTAATTTTATTAACTTATTTGTTTGTTAATTATAGTAGTATATTTTTATTTGGAATTTTTTTTATCAATGTAACATGTGATCTAACGTTTTTCGAGTAATTAAAGTGTTAATTTTAATAAACAGCTCAAAATTTTTTATAATAATTAAAAAAAAATTTCGAATTCGAGTTTTTTTCGATTTTTTGCATTTTCTGAGATTTACCATAGTAACATATATTTTTTTTTCACCATCGGAAAGTAGAGATTTCAACGAACAGAAAACATACCAACTTTTTTAAAAAAGCTGATATTTTGACGGGTGAGTTTTCGATTGAAAATTAGGGTGTTTTTTCGATATTAATTCAAAATAAGGTGAAAAAATAAATATTTTTAATCAAATAAATTACAGCGTATTTGGGACATAAAAAGTTAAGTTTTCACCAAATTTCGTTAAAAAATTTTTTTTGTAAAAGATAAAAATAAAAAACCAAAGACCTGGTTTTTTGAATTTTTCACATAAATTTTGAGGTTATGTGAAAAAAGTGTAAATACAAAAGTTTTAGATCTTTTTATTACCTACAACTTTGCCATTTGACTTTTTTCGATAGGACTTTTAGTTTTGCCGAAAATCGAGAAAAACCGTTTTTTACCCTTAAAAACTCATCCCCATCCCCTTCCCGACCTCAGATCGCCCGTAAATTATTTTTCCTTTCATTTTTATAATATTTCCCTCCTTTTCTAATGGGTTTCATCCTACTATTATTTTTTTCCACTTTTTATTATTTTTAAAGGCTTCTACCCTGGTCTAGATATAGGAGTTATAGATAAGTTTGGGCCTAAAATTATCTGGAAATGTAAAAATATACAGGGTCTTTCATTGAAATGGAAATTTAGAACACCCTTAATTAACACGTTGACTGCCTTGTGTATCAAAACTGATATACACTTGCCGGGTCCAGTACACCACACTATATCATTTTGTATACAAAAATTATTTCATTCTGGTCTTATGTATACAGTGTGCTACTAGTTTAGCTCAGATTTATTGTAATAAAAACAAAAATGAAAATAAGTAGGCCTAAATTAATAGTACAGTTTGTGACAGTAACAAATTATTGATTATTGAATTACGCTTTTAATGAAATTTTCAACTATTGTTTTCATTCCTTCTTTTTCGGTCAGGTTTATTAATAGATTATTTTAACTAATTTTAAAAAGAAAGGAAATAGATTAAAGATTAAAATAGTCTTTGTTTACAAGTCTTAGTTCCCTATTTACAGTGGGTCTAAGGATTACATAAAAAATAAATGCGATGCCGATAATTAACTAATGGGAACTTCGAAGTCCGTTTTTAAAAACTAACATTTATTACTTCGACAAAAATTACAAAAATATATTTATTATAAAAACGATTAAAAGGAATGAATAAAGAATAAAACAAAAATGAATGAATGTCAACTAGAGTTTTCTATTCATATAATAGAACTGCAAAGTCTGCAATTTCAATCGGCTTCTCGCGGTGTCTTCAGGACGGCTGAGATAATTCAATGGACTGGCAATCCTTGGACTTTCTACGTTTCTTCTCGGACTGTAGATGGATCCTTACGCCTACCACATTACCTATGTACTCTAGTTCGTAGTATAACTTTGTCCCCGGTATATAATTTTGGCTCCTGAAATATTTCGGTTGGGGTTTCCCTGAAAAACAGCTGAAAACGGGGTTTCAATAGAAAAAAAAAAAGGAAATAACAATATGCTCAAATTTAACAATAAATAATTTGTCGCTATCACAAAATGTAATATTAAATTTACGTCTTCTTGTTTACAAAAAATATGGTAGTATAAATAAGGCCAGAACGAAAATATTTGTGTATACAAAATTATGCAGGTCGGCGTACTGGACCCAACAGTTTTGATACATATGGCAAACAACGTGTTAAAATATAAATACTTTTGATGACTTGTCTTACATCCATTCGAAAATTTTGCTAAATTTGATTATCAATTTAACCGAGCATAATTCACTTGGGAGTGTACATTTCAAAAAAACAAAAAATATTAATATAGGTCTGATTGAATTAAATTTTTATTGTGTTAGACTATTTTAATTTAGTATCAAAATCTATTATCCCTGTCAATGTTTATCTTATATATTACTCTGGATTTATTATTGGCTGTTGCTCCAGTCGCTGGACATGTTTGGGAGTGTCTTTTAACAGATGAGATAAATTTGTATATTCTTTTCTATCACCATTTTGTGACTTACTGCATGTTGCTTGTGCTCTATATTAGTTATTATGTATATACGGTTGATTTATTGGATCTTTACCCGTGCGTCATTAATATTTGATAACATAACCGACAAATGTCAAATTATTTTGTTCTGTTCTTCACTATTAATAGAAAGAGATGCCACTTAGTTATTATGTCGGTTATGTTATCAGGTGTTAATGACGCACAGGTAAAGATCCAATAATATGTTAACTGACAAAAGAGTTTACACAAAACAAAAACAGTGATACTGAAAAAAGAAAATTTTTGTTTTAACCCTTTAACAGGCAGTACTATTTTTTGTCTTTTAGATGTTTTTTTCTGTCGCGGTTGAGTAGCGAAATGCTTTATGAGCAATTTTTGTTGAAATAATTTTTTTAGATTTTCTGTCATTTTCGCTTTATGGGGTGGTTGATTTTTCGACCAAAGACCGTTTAGAAAAGTTCTTGGTCGATTTTTCAACCACTTTATTTTAATTCAAAAATTATAGGCAGAATATGATGAAACTGAACTTTATTTTATTAGTGAATGAAAATAAAAAACATTTTAGGTATTATGGTTCGTGGAACGGAACAAAACAGTACAAACATAAAGCAATGCCGCATTCGCGGCATCCCATCTGCGAACGTTTTGGATTTTGTTTAGTACTGCAATAGCCGCACCGTCGAGATGTGCCCTTTATGGGTAGGTGCTCCCCTACATTTGTCTTTCGTATATTGTCTTCGATGGAGACACTTCTGCCATCAATGTTTCTAAATGTTTGAGCTACAGGTTGAGCCGGACCTTTCCACTTCCTGGAGTTATAGATTCGTATCAACACATCTGCCAGCACAGATCTAAATTTTAATTGGGAACAAGGTTTTTCTTTTCGAGTCTGCACAAAATATATGAGTTCACAATAGCACTGTCTATATAATAATATAGGAGCTAGACCCACCATCTTCTGGATTTCCATGAAATGGAGTAGGCTGCCATTGCCTGATCAAATTTATCAACCCTTCCCATATGTTTATTGTAGGCTGCTATTGACTCGGGACATTGGATTTCTTGTCGCTCTCCCGTTTTATTTGTTCTTTTAACAATGTTGAGTTTAGTGGGATTGTGCATGTTGCTTACCACATTTACAAATTTCTTTCCTCTGTCCTTCAATTTTACAACAGATAATTTTTTCTGGGAAATTTCAAATGCAATGCTATAAACATACCTAGCTTGCAAAAAGACAAATACTAGGGTTGTTCTCACAGGAATCACAAACCATCAGGATTCTGCGCAATACATTTCTCTGTGTTGATACATAAGTTTCTGATTGTTTGAAAACAGCTGGACGATGTTCACACATGTTTCATTAATGGTTGTCCAACGTCCAGCTGTTTTCAAACAATTAGAAACTTATTTATGAACGCGGAGAAATGGATTGCGCAGAATCCTGACTGTTTCTGATGGTTTGAAACTCGTGTGAGAACAAACCTAATATGACTTATTGACCTGTCAAAACTGCAAACTGGTATCTCTTGTCATTCGAAATATTTTGGCATTCAAAAAAAAATATAGGAGTGCTGGCTCACCCTGTAAGTTGTAAGAGAAATTACGTTGCTAAAATTTTTTTGAGAATAAAATAACATTGTTATGCCTTAACCGAAATGTTGTTTTTTTCATTTCTTTTGGTAGGCCTATTGCTACGAAAAATAAATCTGCACTATTTCTCCTCAAATCTATTTTGATTCATCTAAACTAAATATTCCTTCAGAATTGTCTTTAGCAGATCCTAATTTTAATATTCCAACTGAGATAGTAAGTGGGAATGTCCCGAAAGCTCAAGGAAAGGTAGGCAAGGTCGATGTGATGTTATCAAATTGCTTTTTTAGTCAAGAAAGTTTTTTAGACAAAATGTTAGAGACATTTTGGACGGCAGAAGAAGTAAAGCCTAATTTACGAGCAATGTCCAAAGATAAGATGGACTGTGAAAATAATTTTCAGTGAAATATGGTAGAATCGTCGTAAAGTTTCCATTTAAGGAACATTTCATAGGCGATTCTTAATATTCTACCATTAACAGGCTGTATTCCCTGGAAAAACGACTAATAAAAAATCCCAATGGCACAAGACCAATTGGACGGCTTATTTCATTAAAGTTTTTGCATCAGATTCAATACAAAAAAAAAACAAAAGTTAAATTTTCTTAAATAAATGTTTTCATGTACGTTTTAGAAAAAAGTGTTTTATACAAAAATTGTAGAACGTGTTAAGTTCTAAAAAAAATCTCAGTAACTTTTTTGCGTTAGATCAAAAACATAAGAAATACGATTTTTTTTAAATTTTGACAGGCCGCCATTTTGTTTCTACTGGGCCGATTTGGCCCGTTAACGAACTCGTCCAAGATTTTGGCCGAACCAATTTTTGTAGCGAGTTTGGTTCCGATCCGTCGAAAAATACGCCCTCTATCGTGCTTACAAATTCCGTTATAACACATACATATATATATATATATATATATATATATATATATTTATATATATATATATATATATATATATATATATATATATATAAATTTACTCTCTACAATAGTCATATTTCATTCTGAAATAAGCCTAAAAACCCGGAGCTTGGGAAATCCTATAGGGCATTTATGCAGAAATATCAAGATATTAGACACATGCCTGAACTATCATGCTTCAAAAACTCCGATATACTATATTCCCCCATAACAGTGTAGAAAAACCTGATAATTGCAGCACAAAGCTAAGGATTGTTTTTGACGCTGCTTGCAAATCTTCTACAAATTTATCCTTAAATAATGTACTTAAAGTTAGCCCTATAATTCAAGATGACTTATTCACTTTCGAAAACAATTTAGTTATAATAGGGCATTTAACAAAAATGTATCGTCAAATATTAATTCATTAATACTAGATATAAAACATTACCAAACTATACCAATCGATTCCAATTCATGCGACCAATAAACCTTCCTATTGAACCCAAAATTGAAAAATTTTTGAAGGATCAATTCTTTATTCACCATACCATGTTATAAATCTACTGGTAACTATTATCCCTTAATTGACAGGAAAAGGAAGACCTCGCTATGTGCAGATCTCTTTAGTAGCATTAGAATATCAAATTCACTCAGCATTAATTTATTGCCATGAAAAACAAACTCTGTAAATGTATCAACTCCAGGGATGGAATCTAAGGCATCTTAACTACAAACCAGATTCGTTATCAAATCTTTCAACAAAGAAACACAAAATTTACATTGGATATAAGAAATTACCTAACTATAAATACCAATTGATGCCACTAACCAGAATAGAAGCAGCATTTGATATCGAAACTTTAAGTCTGATTATCAGTTTTGATTCAGAAAAGACAAGTCTGCCACATGATAGTAAGCAAAATCAAGTAGAAACTAGAAGATAAACATTTGTGTTCATGATGGAGTTAATTATCTCATCACTCCTTATGGGAATCACAGCAACCTCATTTCCAAGGATTTGCTAATCTTATCGTTTTTCATTTTAACTGTTTTAATCTCTGAATTATTCACTTTCGTCAAGCTTTGTAGTTATAAGATGTATTTTTATTGTAACAATTTTGAATAATAAAATAATTTTTAAAAAACTAACTTTGATACTTCGAAACATTTCTACTGTGACATATTTGGATATTCAAAATGAAGCAACTTCCTAATTAACTATGTTCATATCTGGAACTTTGGACACTTTAAGTCTTACTCAATTAACTTGAAATATAATCAATACCAGTTCAAGCAGATATAGAGAACGCAGTACAAATAAAAATAAACGGTTTTAAAGATTAAAACTAACTTTTCCGCATCTGTGGTCCTGAACAGTATTCTATCATAAAATTGTTACTTGTATACACTTGGGGGGATGTATTGTGCTAACAAACCGAAATTTATACAAAAATAACCAAAAATTTAGTATATCTGGATTTATAGGACCCGCTGTACTCGCTCTAGTCAACTGAAAATCAATAGAGTACATCTGTGAGACACCTTGAACAATATTCAATCATAAAATTGATCAATTGTATACTCTTTGGAGGCTGTATCGTGCTAACAAACTGAAAATTCTCCAAAAATGACAAAAAATTGGTACTTCAAGTACCATAGCACCCATTGTACTGGCTTTAGTGAGCTGAATATCAATAGGGTTCATCTTTGAGACTCTGAATAATATCCAATCATAAAATTGGTCACTTGTATATACTCCCAGGGCCGGATTAAAGTGCAATGCCGCTGTGGGCCCCAAATTTTTGCCGCCCCTCTCCCATGTCATTGCACTACAATGTTACACTACACACATGTTATGAATAAATTAATGGTGCTAAAAAGCAGAAAAACATTGAGGGCCTTTTAGGGCAACGTAGTTTTAATAGTAAGTAAGGCTTAACAACTGTTAAGCCTTACTTACTATTTTTTGCAATTTGCAAGAATTAAGCTTTACCGAAACTCGAAATTGTGTTAAAAGTATAAATTGTTCTAATTTAACCCTTTTACTTTGGGTTAATTAGAGGGAATGTAGGTTATCTGGTTTGGCGAAGGACCACTACGGCCGTTTGTCACTGAAGTAACGATGAACCGTAGAATGAAATTAAACACTTATGTCACGTTACGATTTATATTGTCATGAAGTTATAATTTATTTATTTTGCGTCGACAATTAAGACTTCACTTATTATTTACGCGATAACTGAAAGTATTTTGCACATACTTCGATGATTTATGAAATGATTAAAGCTTAAGGACACAAACGCCAGGTGATTTTATGAAATCAGGTACCTTGTTGTACCACGTTGTATGATGACAGAGGGTGTCTGAGAAGTGTGTCTGGGAAGTGGGTCTGGGAAGTGTGTCTGGGAAGTGGGTGAAAATATAATATTATTCCTATTTATAGATAGTTTAAAGTGAGTGGGAAGTACACGTGTGTGTCTTTTTTGGTGGGTGAGAAAGTTTGAGATTTTAAATGGAAAAATTCCTAGAACAATAATCGTCTATATTTTGTATATGGTAGTGCTGAAATGGAATTTTGTCGATGTGTGGGAAGTTAGATGTTTTAGAAATATGATATATTTCTTCAAGTGGTGTGATCATTGAAATGGAAGTTTGTGGATGTGTGCGAAATTAAATGTTTGAGAATTATGATATATTTCTTCAAGGTCTGTGCAAGATATATGAATTATGTTATACAGGGGAAGTAAAAATAAAATCACAGGAGAATTTGGTATTCAAATCAAATTCGAACAATAAATGAATAGAACTAGATGGATCTTATTTTTGCAATACATACTGGTAATAGGGCAATTTGTACAGGAAAAAAAACAACAAAATGAAATACATCTATTAATAAACAAACGTAGATAATTATTTGTAGAAACAATAATTAGGTAAGTGACCACATTATTTGTCTTTAATTAAAAAGTTTTTTGCGAGCTTTGGCGGAAGCAAAATCAGAAACTATGTCGTTGAAATCTATAGTATTCACTAGGTGTGCTTCAATGTGTAGAATTGCTAAATGATTCAGTTTTTCATTTGACATTGTTGACCTCAGAAAACTTTTAATTCGTTTCATCACCGAAAAAGACCTTTCGGCCGAACAATTCGTCACAAACAAACAGAGGTACATCCTAAACGCAATGTCCAAATTGGGGAAACTATTCTGCAGATTCTTTGTCCTTATTAAATTCGACATTTGTATAATAATACTGTGAACAATGTTTGTTGTATTCTTCTGTTCACATAAACACCAAAATTGGCTTCTACCACTTTTATTTTCTAAAGTAAATGAACGTAATTTTTCTTGTATACATCGATTAAAATGCATACACTCAGAAATAAATGAGTCTTCTAAATCTTCGGGATAAGAAGTTATAAGGTTTTTCGCATACTTATCAAATTCTATTTGAGATATATTTTTTTGATAAAGGCACTCTAATATTTTAAATCTTTCAAATGTTTCCTTATATCTCTTTGTGAATTCAACGCCAATCTTATCGAGAATCGTTAAATATGTTTCTACTCGAAACTTATCCCTTCCTTGCAACAAAACTTCCCCTTCTCTAGTTTCGTCAGGCTGTAATTTTCTAAAACGTTTTCGTTTAGAGCTTGTGTCATATTCTATATCGGATGTCAATGATGTTTTGGCGGCTTCACTCTCGTAATAATCAAACATATCTCTTAATAAGGATACAAATTTAGAAAGCGAGTCATAGAGATCGATAACTTCATTTAAACAGATATCTGTAGACTGCAGTCTGATCTGCACTGCATAAAATCTTTCCATCAATGTTGCCCACATAGTTGTCAAAAACGCGGTTTCAAATCGGTCTAGATGACGAATAATACCTTCAGCCTCAGTACGAGTGACAGGTTTTTCAGAAATGTCATCAGCGATGGTGGTTAAGACTTCATAAATATTTTTATAATTTTTCTGCAAACTACGACATGCATCAGCTCTAGCAGCCCATCTTGTGACAGAAAGACTTTTTACAACAGAATTACCTTTCGACTTTTCAAGCATCTGTATCTATGTGTAGATACAGAGAAAAAATTGTAAACTTTTTGGACGATGTCTTAAAATTGACGCGCTTGAGAACAACATTCTGCAGCATGCACTCCAATTAAGTTGAGCGAATGTGCAGAACATGGTACGTATAATACTAAATTATTCAACTGTTTCACACGCGCTTGCAACCCACTGTACGGGCCGGACATATTACTAGCATTATCAAAACTCTGTTGACGCGCTTCAGAACAACACTCTGCAGCATGCACTCCAATTAAGTTGAGCGAATGTGCAGAACATGGTACGTATAATACTAAATTATTCAACTGTTTCACACGCGCTTGCAACCCACTGTATGGGCCGGACATATTACTAGCATTATCAAAACTCTGTTGACGCGCTTCAGAACAACATTCTGCAGCATGCACTCCAATTAAGTTGAGCGAATGTGCAGAACATGGTATGTATAATACTAAATTATTCAACTGTTTCACACGCGCTTGCAACCCACTGTATGGGTCGGACATATTACTAGCATTATCAAAACTCTGTTGACGCGCTTCAGAACAACACTCTGCAGCATACACTCCAATTAAGTTGAGCGAATGTGCAGAACATGGTACGTATAATACTAAATTATTCAACTGTTTCACACGCGCTTGCAACCCACTGTATGGGCCGGACATATTACTAGCATTATCAAAACTCTGTTGACGCGCTTCAGAACAACACTCTGCAGCATACACTCCAATTAAGTTGAGCGAATGTGCAGAACATGGTACGTATAATACTAAATTATTCAACTGTTTCACACGCGCTTGTAACCCACTGTATGGGCCGGACATATTACTAGCATTATCAAAACTCTGTCCTCTGCAGTCTTTTATATCAATATCCCAAGTCTTCAAATTCTCCATTAGAGCTTCAATTAATTGCTGGGCCTTATGTTCAACGTTGTGTTTAAAACCAAGAAAACGTTCAACCGGTTTGCCATCATTGTTGACACTCCGAATAATGAAGGATAATTGATCAACATGAGAAACGTCGGGGGACGAATCTACATTGATTGAGTAATACTTATTTTCTTTTATTTCTGATACAATGATGTTTAACACTTTTTTCGCCATTATTTGAATAAATTCATCACATGTTGTAGACGACAAATAAGAAACATGCCCTCGTCCTGGATTACCATACTCTGCAATATGGTGAGCTAAGAATGGATCGAATTCGGCAATCAATTCCAAAGACATCATAAAGTTGCCATTTGATAATAATCCAAACTTCTCTTCATTCCCTCGAAAAGGCAAACCTCGACTGGACAACTTCTTGATGACAGCAACAACTCTATGAAGAACACCTTTCCAGTATGTTGCTTGTGCTTCTAAATGTATTTTTAAAGATTTGTCGATTCCTACTGATTCTCCACGTTTCAGCATCAAAATTTCACACTGTTTGTGAATTTTCATGTATTTGAATTCTTTGCTCAGCATGTTTCCAGTCCGAAAAAACTTTAGAAAATTGATTTTCTTTGCTGAAGAGATAACAAGGAGCACAGTGCACATTTCCAGTTCGAGGAGAATATATCAAATATAAACGATTTCTTTTCTCTCCATTCGCCATAGTTCTTACGAACAGGGAGTTTGAAAGAAAACGTGACTTATCAGTATAAACACGTTTTGAGTTACAAAAGTCCGAATCCAGATTTTGGTTTATTGGGTTTTTTAATAACATGTCTATAGTGAAGTCATTAATTACCCATTCAGAAGGGTCACAGCTAATCACGCAATTGGTACTGGTTGAGGTTTCACATTCACTTTTATTGAATTCACTAAAGTCACTACGGTCAACATTGTCATTTACAGAACATTTATTAGAAACTTTGTTTTCATGACAAGTGGCGTTAATAATGTCATTGTCACTCTCACTCGGAGCCTGGTTAGAAGTAGAAACAAAAAAACTGTCTATTTTTATAGTTTTGTTTAGCACATCACTCTGTTCCATTACTTTTTTTGCCCTTAGTTTTGCATATTGATGTCCACTGAGTCTTTTTCTTCCATCCATAATTGTCGACACTCGATTTTACTGAAAATTTAGACACTGTATACACAATAGAGAGTTTTAGCAAGACGTTTAATATATTATGATAACGTTATTTCCTAAAAGAAGTATTAGAAGTACAGTCTTAACTCGATTGAAAATGAATCACGGGTGTTTTCCATCTCATTTATCACGGGTGTTTTCCATCTCATTTATATAAAATAGGAATAATAGATTCTCCACTGTGTCCACATGATAACGAGGTCGCAGACCTAGATCACGTATTTTTCGGCTGCGCGGGTTTTTCTGTTGGTGGATGGTCTTATAAAAGTAGGCGTTCAATTTCCTACGTGTATAAAAGTGTTGCTCGCGACTGGAGATGATTCTGTTTATGATCTGTTGTTTAACCATATAACAAAAAATAATATAAGTATTTAACTTAATAGGTACTTTCTTCAATTTGTGTGTGGCTGAAGGACAAACGTGTCCATTACCAAAAAAAGTACAGTCGTGCAATAACGTTACGACAAAATAAACGTACGTCTTGCTAAAACTCCCTAATAAATGCACATTCAAAACCTAGTTCAAAACTATTTGGTTTTCGTTACGTGTGTCCGTGCGAGGGAAAATGTTAATAACACAGTGCTTTCCGTCCCGACACACTTGTGGACTTGTGCACTCGTAGGCGGTAGCTTTCCTAGCGAGAATGCGTTGTATGACAGGCTTATCTGAGTTGTGCTATCTACGTAATTCACCAAAGGGGTATTCAAGCGAGACATTGGTAAATACCACGGTCGTATCCCTGGTTGTCCTTGGTCATAGCCCTTTGACGTATGTTGTTTAATACCATTGGGACGCGCGTGAATAGAAGCGGTCATTCTCATAGATAAACCAAACAAATTTTACTTTCTCTATGGTCATTCGTTTGTTGTTAATTTCTAATTCCTAAACACATATAGGTACAATACATTTTTCTTTCTTAAAAATTAGGTATTAAAGAACATATTTGTACCCACCGTTTAATAACAGAGAAGCTGTTTCCATGTCGTCGACAATAATTTCTACGGCCTTGCCTTCATAATTTAAAGAAAATTTGAATCATGTTCGATCCATTGTTGAATGAAGTTGCTGATCAACATAACCAAAAACCAAAACAAACAAATGTCACTCAGAAAGTGGGGGTTATAAAACAGCTTTCGACCTGTGTAAATACCGCGGTCAGTGAAACGTCAAGTGGTGACGTCTAAGGGCTATACAATGACGTCACAACTAGATGACCAACTATAACCGAAGGCGCTTGAACCAGGATGGTATTTACCAACTTCTATTGGTATTTTGCGGTCATTCGCTTGAATACCTCTCAAGTTTAGATCACTTGTTGACGCGGGAAATATAAACGGTCTGACAATAAATTCTATCAGGAAATAGCTACAAAACTGTTTTTGTGTTTTTTCTAATAACTAATTTTTTTACCGAGAAGCATTTGCGGCCCCTCAAATTTTGCCGCTGTGGGCCCGGGCCCCACGGGCCCCTTATGATGATCCAGGACTGTATACTCCGAAGGCTGTATCGTGCTAACAAACTTAAACTTCTCCAAAAATGACGAACATATCGTACCTAAAGTACTGTAGCACCTGTTGTATTGGCTCTGGTGAGCTGAAAATCAATAGGGTTCATCAGTGAGACGTCCTGAATAATATTCAATTATAAAATTGGTGACTTGAGAACTCCGGAGGCTGTATCGTGCTAATAACACATGTAAGCAAAAGTGGCCGACGACAACGACGACGACATACACACTGGATTTTTTACCGTTTTTACTTTTCCGCCCAACCTATCTATATGCGAGAAAAGTATTGGTTTACGCCAAAAAAAGTTGGAATTTAGAATTTTTTTTGAGTTATTTTTACGTTTTCCATCAACAACAACACGAAAAAACGGTTTTTAGAAAAAAAATCCTGTGTGTATGTCGTCGTCGTTGTCGTCGGCCACTTTTCCTTACATGTCTTGTTAGCACGATGCTGCCTCTGGATTGCAATAAGTCAGCAATTTTATGATTGAGTATTGTCAAGGACATGTCACAGATGAACCCTATTGATTTTCAGCTTACCAGAGTCAGTACAACGGGTGATATGGTACTTGAAGTACGACATATTACAATTTTTTGAAAAATTTCAGTTTGTTAGCACGATACAGCATCTGGAGTTCAACAAGTCACCAATTTTATTATTGAATATTATTCAGGACATCTCACTGATGAACCCTATTGATTTTCAGCTCACCAGAGTCAGTACAACGGGTGCTATGGTACTTGAAGTACGACTTTTTGTAATTTTTTGAGAAATTTCAGTTTGTTAGCACGATACAGCATCCGGAGTTCAACAAGTCACCAATTTTATGATTGAATATTCTCAGGACATCTTACTGATGAACCCTATTGTTTTTGAGCTCACCAGAGTCAGTACAACGGGTGCTATGGTACTTGAAGTACGACTTTTTGTAATTTTTTGAGAAATTTCAGTTTGTTAGCACGATACAGCATCCGGAGTTCAACAAGTCACCAATTTTATGATTGAATATTATTCAGGACATCTTATTGATGAACCCTATTGATTTTGAGCTCACCAGAGTCAGTACAACGGGTGCTATGGTACTTGAAGTACGACTTTTTGTAATTTTTTGAGAAATTTCAGTTTGTTAGCACGATACAGCATCCGGAGTTCAACAAGTCACCAATTTTATGATTGAATATTATTCAGGACATCTTATTGATGAACCCTATTGATTTTGAGCTCACCAGAGTCAGTACAACGGGTGCTATGGTACTTGAAGTACGACTTTTTGTAATTTTTTGAGAAATTTCAGTTTGTTAGCACGATACAGCATCCGGAGCTCAACAAGTCACCAATTTTATTATTGAATATTATTCAGGACATCTCACTGATGAACCCTATTGATTTTCAGCTCACCAGAGCCAATACAACCGGTGCTACAGTACTTTAAGTACGATATTTTTGTCATTTTTGGAGAAGTTTCAGTTTGTTAGCACGATACAGCCTCCGGAGTATATACAAGTGATGAATTTCATGATTGGATATTATTCAGAGCGTCTTAAAGATGAACCCTATTGATATTGAGCTCACTAAAGCCAGTACAACGGGTGCTGTGGTACTTGAAGTACCAAATTTTTGTCATTTTTGGAGAATTTTCAGTTTGTTAGCACGATACAGCCTCCAGAAAGTATACGATTGATCAACTTTATGAATAAGTATTGTTCAAGGTGTCTCACAGATGTACCCTATTGATTTTCAGTTGACTAGAGCGAGTACAGCGGGTCCTATAAAACTAGGTATACTAAATTTTTGTACAAGTAACAATTTTATGATAGAATATTGTTCAGGGCCACAGATACGGAAAAGTTAGTTTTAATCTTTAAAACCGTTTATTTCATTTGCAAATGAAGTGAATAACAAAAAAACAAATATTCTGTAACAAAAATTTTTATCACTCTAATTGAGTACATCCTTTGAAACTATCACTAGTTTTGTTGTGTATACTTCTTATTGTTGACTATTTGTTAAAATATTATTTCTGATCAATAATTTTCTTGTAGATATGACGAATCTGGAAACACGGTCGGTAAACCGGAGATAGTACCGCCGACACCCATTCGTTTAAACTGGGAACTCAAGTTCGAAGCACAAGATGCTATTGAAAAGTCAGTCAGAGTAGCTAACGAACTGATACAAGACATAAACTTACGTATATTTGTTCACGACCATTACGGTAAAGGTTTTATGAAAACGTGCGGAGTTAGCCCTGACGCTTATATACAGATGGCGTTACAACTGGCGTATTTCAGAGACGCTGGAAAATTCTGCCTTACGTACGAAGCTACAATGACTAGATTGTACAGGTAAAAATTATTATTTATATCAATACAGTAGTTCAAATGTACCTTACTTAATTTGACATAAAATTATTTAATATACCAAATTTTAAATATGTTGCTTTGATGTAGAGAAATTATAGCCTCAGTAAGGTTCATTTTCAATGTAAATTGTCAAACAGTTATCGAGTGGTTGATTTTAATTTAAAAATCTTAGAAACATATTTTTTGATGGCTATGTTTCAGTTATAACTAATTTTTTTGTTAGTACAATTAAATTGCTACTTTTTGTGAAAGAAACTAATTTTTTTGTTTCAAATAGAGAAGGAAGAACAGAAACACTTCGTCCGCTTACTGTGAATTCCGTTGCTTGGGTGAGAGCCATGGAAAATAAAAATTCGACTGCCGAAGAAAAAGTTAGATTGTTAAAAGTGGCTTGCAACTCTCATCAGGTGAGTCTTCATGTATTTTAAAATTACAGAAATACTCGAAATGTTTCACAATATATTCTGATGATATATTGCTATGTTTGTGATGATTTAATAATCACAGATTTATTTATATAATTTTTTTTCTTATTTGACCCTTTGTTTAAAAACGTCTTTATTAACAGTGTTTACAATTCCTTATTACAAGTGTTTCTAAAAATATAAGTAAGGGTGATATTCTGGCAATTCTTCAGCCACTTGCTTGCACCTGTTTGGCAAGGAAACTCACTTTTATCAGGAAACAACTTTTTGTACTGTAGTGTAAGGTTTATTAAAATTTAATTTGCAGAACGCTTTTGGCCTAATGCCATCTTCAGTGTGGTCATTGTCAATTTACAAGACTAGGGTGTCCAAACATCGTACACTGTTTGAAAAACAAACTGTGTTGTTTTCACATTTAAAATAAAAAAATGTATTCTATTTAACGTCCTTGAGACAGCTATGGTCATTAGCACAAGATACAGTAAATTACAATAGATTCTAAATATATCATGTGAAAGTAATTGCTATGCTATTAGTCCGAAATATGCGATTCTATGAATCTCTTTGCTTTCCACTCTTCTCATTCTCCTCAAGGTAAAGCAACCTTATTGATTTCTATAATTTGTGTTTTCCAGCTGAGATTACTGTCTATATGAAAACCTAGTAAATGCATGTAATTTTCGTTATCATTATTTGTTCTTTTGTTACACTCTAAAATTTTATGTTTATGTTTACTCAAACAAATACATTTGCATTGAAGACTCTTCAACTCTACCAGTATCACTTGCTTTAATTATAAATGTGGCGTCATCTGCATAAAGAAATGTATCCGCCATATCAACATATAATGGTAAATCATCTATGTATAAAATGAACGGAACTGGACCAAACCATGAGGAACTCCATGTTTGATTATCTGTATATCAGATGTAATGTTGTAAACAACAGATTGCCTTCTTCCAGTTAAGAATGTCTTTAACAAATTCACTGGTGAGCCTCTTATCCCATATTTTTCTAACTTATTTATAACCATGTTGAGGCATACACTATCGACAGCTTTGAACATGTCGCACAACATAGTTCTAGTTGTTTTTATTTTTTGTTACTATTTGAATAATGTCTGTTACAGCTTGAGTGGTTGAATGTAACTGTCTTTCACTAATATATCCTCCTCCTTCTAGATAATTTATAAGCTTCTCTTTTAAGATTATGGCAATGATTTTAGACACTTGACCTATTTGTTATATAAGCAGCTGTAAGCACAGCTCCTTCCCAAAATGTTTTTCACATGTTAGATTGCTCTTGCCATGTTCATAAGGTTTTGATTCATCCGTTCTGCCACCTCGTTAATTTGAGGAGTATAGGGTGGTGTTAATGAGATTTGGATTCTCCTTTTGTCACAAAAATCTCTTAATAATAATGAATTTTATTCCCCACCATATATATATATATATATATATATATATATATATATATATATATATATATATATATATATATATAGGCCGCTCTTTTTGAGCTCTTTTGATCCCTTTTGTACGGTGGATCAATCCGTGTGATATCTACTGCTTGCTACAGCATGCGGTGTGAGTTCGCCATCTTTGTAATTTTTTTCCACTCCTTTCTGTCCTCTATTTTTCTTCCCCAGTCACTGACTCCCATTTTCTTTAGGTCATCAATCACCTGATCTTCCCATCTAAGTTTGGGACGTCCTCTGGGCCTGGGGTTGGCAGGCTTCCAATCAGTGATTTTCCTTATTGGATCGTCCTTATTCCTTCTTCGAAGATGCCCATACCATCTTAGACGCTGCGCTTTTATATGTTTGACTATATCTTTACCATTCATGTACTGACTTATTTCGTAGTTATATAGCCTTCTATACCCTTCATTCGAGATATGTTTTAGTCCTATTACCTCCGCATGATTTTCCTCTCTAGCACTCTGAGATTATTTTCATCTTTATCAGTTAAGCTCATATTTTCACCATTTTCACCGGCATACGTTATTACTGGTCGTATTGCAGCTTTATAAATTTTAATTTTGGTTTTTTTACTGATGCTTTTGTCCCTTAGCAGTTTCTGATACTTCCAATACACTTTGTTCCCCGCTATTATTCTTGCGTTTATCTCCGCACTTCTGTTGTTCTTCTCATCAATTACTATTCCCAGGTATCTGAATTGACTTGCTCTTTGAAAAGTGTAACCTCCCATATTTATAGTGGCTGTGTTGTCTGTCTTCCTCGAAATTTGCATATATTTTGTCTTCTCTTGGTTAACTACCAGCCCTCTCTTTGCTGCCTCTTCTTATTAAGTTCTTGAATGTATTTTCTAGTGTTTCTTTGTCTCTAGTAATTAAAGCTAAGTCATCGGCATATCCTATTATTCGTGTGGAGCTGTTACTAATCATTCCTTTTATGTCTATTGCTTTAATCACTCCATCTAGAGCTATGTTAAAAAGAGTTGTAGACAAACTATCTCCTTGCCTTACACCTACATCAATGTTTATGTCTCCTGTATTCCCGTCTCTGGTTATCACCTTTGCAGTAGAATCCTTCATTGTCATTTTCACTAGTCTTATAAGTTTTTCAGAAATTCCTATGTTCCTCATATCAGATATTAGCCATTCTCTGTTGACAGAGTCAAACGCTTGCTGAAAGTCGATGAATAATACATGTAGAACAATGTCATGTTCATAGTCTGGGTTAGTAGGTGTATGGCGTCTACCATAGATCTTCCTTTTCTAAATCCCTGTTGATATTGACCTAATATGGGTTCAGCCTATTTATTTAGTTCTATTTTTATTAGATTGGTTAATATCTTGTATGTAGTGTTAAGCAGCATTATACTCCTGTAATTCTTGCATTTGGTTGGGTCTCCTTTTTTGAAGATTGGAACTATATGTCCAATACTCCACTCGTTTGGCATACGTTCTTCTGCCCATATATTCATTATCAGGTCATATATTTGTTGAAATAAGGCTTCTCCTCCATGTTGGATTAGTTCGTTATTTATATCATCTGGACCTGCCGCCTTGTTTGGTTTGAGTTGTTTCACAACATCTATAAATTCCTCGAAAGAGGGTCTGTACCGTTCACCGATTTCTCCCTCCGTTATTGCTTCCTTATAATTTTCATCCATAATATGATTGTTTTGGTATAGATTTTGAAAGTATGTTTCCCATTCTTTTTTATTTATTTTTACTGTCCCAATTGCGTTTCTGCTACTGTATTGCTTTCTCACATATTCGAAGAGTTTTCTATTATCCCTATTGTTCTCTTCTATTTTTTGCATGTGTTCTGCAACCCAATTTGATTTTTTTCTTCTGTAAGTTTTTTCCGCTTTTTGCCTTATCTTTCTGTATTTGTTCATCTCTTCATATTTTCCTGTTTCCAACCATTTATTTCTTGCTTGTTTTTTCTCTAAGCTTACCAGCTTACATTCTTCGTCGAACTATTCTTTGGATGCTTTGTTTTGTTGTAATCCAATTTCTTTCTCTGCAGAGTCTATAATGCTATTTTTAATGATCTTCCATTCACTGTCTATATCTTCTTTTTCATTATGAATTCTCAGTTTATTTGTTAGGGTTTCCGCATAATTATTTTCACCCTTCTCTCTTTCCAGCTTTTTTAAGTTCCACTTTCTTTTGTTGTGTTTGGAAGGTTTATATCTTGATATTTTCATGTTCATCTTCGCTATTAGTAAAATGTGGTCTGTATCTGCATTTGCTCCTCGGTATGACCTTGCATCTTTAACCATTTTCATCCATTTCTTTGATATCAAAACATGATCGATTTGGTTGTCGCCTCTTTTTCCTGGGAATAACCAAGTTGTCTTGTGCTCCTTTTTATTCTTAAATTTTGTACTAATTATAAAAGTATTTGTCTCCGCAGCTAGGTTGCACAGTCTTTTGCCGTTATCGTTTGTGATCTCGTGTATTGTTTCTTTTCCAGCTATTTCTCGATTATTTTCTTCTTTTCCTATCTGTGCATTAAAATCTCCTATTATTATCAAAATGTCATTTCTAGAGATATCTTCACAGGCGTCACTTATCTTCTCATAAAACTTTATTTTCTCTTCTTCGCTTGCTTCTTCCGTTGGGGCGTAGGCATTAATTATACTTATATTTGCTTGTTTATTCTCAAGTTTTAAATATGAAATCCTACCGTCGATTGGCTTAAACTCAATTACTTTGTTTCGTATTTTTTTACTGACCATTATTGCTGTTCCATTCCTTCCTTGTTTTTCCTCCCCTGAGTAATACATCATAAAGTTTTTGTTTTCTATTTTCCCTTGTTTTTTCCATCTGATTTCTTGTAATGCCAAAATGTCTAAATCATAATTCATCATTTCTTGCGCTATGCTGTGCATTTTCCCAACTTTTAGCATTGTTTTGATATTCCAAGTTCCAATTTTCAATGAGTTTACTTTTTGATTCACCCGCTTCACCCTCTTTGATATTTTCCTAACGTTGTCTTTGGCTTTTGTTATAGTTTTAGTTACTTTTTTTCCCTTGTTATTTGCCGTGGTCATTTTTACAATGTTTCGATCCTCTTGAGCTACTTTTGCTGCTAGTTTTTTCTTTTTATTATATCCATAATATTTTTAAACATTTTTGTAGTTCTTTCTTTATCAATATCCTCTTCTTCAGTCATTGATCTACTGCTGAATGTTCTTCCTTTGGGTTTGGAACCTGATGGTCTAACTGTATCCTTCCCTTGCATGTTTGGTTTTAATTCATTTAAAGAGTAAGCCGTTCCGTTTATCCATAGTCTGTTATGATTTAGATTCGCTTGATGTCCTTCATTTCTTGCTTGTTTCATGTATGATCTAAGTTCTTTCCGTTGTATTAGTACTTCTCTAGTAAAGTCTTCGTTTATGTATATTGGTGTATTTTTTAATTTGTTTGTTTGTTTTAATATTTCTACTTTCTTCTTGTATTCCTTCAGTCCCAGCAAAATCGGTCTTGGTTTACTAGGGTTAAGATTTTGTTTCACTATTCTTCTAGCTTCAATAACTTCATCGCTTTTAAGTTCCAGCTCCAGCTTCTCCATTACATTTTGTAAGACACTCGTTAGTTGCAGCTCATCTTCGTTTCCCGTTTCTCTTACTCCCTGTATTATAAGGTTTTTGCTCCTCGCTTCACGCTCTAATTTTTCTATTTTCTCTTCATGCCTGCCTAAAGCCTCTTTTAGTTCATGATTATCCAGTCTAATGCGGTTGTTTTCTCTTTTTATTTCCGCCCTTTCGCTCTGAATGCTATCTAATTTTATCTCAATCCTTTCATTTCTATTTTCAATTTCTTCTAGTTTTCCCAATATTTTCCCCAGTGCTTTCCCCATCTCTGAATATTCTTCCATTTTGGAATTGACAGGTACCGCGTCACAGACCTAGTTTTTATTTACCAAGATCCTACTTAATTCAAATCTCGGCCCGGTGTCTGTGCTAGCTGTGCTCTATCGTTTCCTTGAGCGTATAATTCGTTTTGTTTTCTAATTCAATTGTTGTATATTCCAGTTGTAGTGAATTTATTTCTTAGATTCACACTGATATTGTTGTATTAGCTTCCCATTAACAAGTAATTAGTATGGTATCACAACTGTTTTTGTTAAGACAACTTGTTTATGGTTCTACTTTGAATATGTATGCTCATATACAATAAATGTTTTAAACTCACCTATTTCTATCTGCTTTTTGTTACTTAATCACTGCTACTGCTTTAAGTCTGATATTGCCCACTTTTCTAAATTTCCACAGATTTTTAAACCACTTATTTTTTAATTTAATCGGGATCGAGATTTCACGTGCTTCGCCTTTGCTAGTCAGGGTCGAACTCGATTCCCCACCATTATCACACTTAATATTAGCTATTCTTTTGTCACAAAACAATGCACTTACTTTGGCTACATCATTTTTTAAGCATTCAAAAACTTCGTTTTTCGATTTTATGATATACACAATGACAAATCTTGAGAAATCATCAATAAAGGTTACAAAGTACTTATTGCCATTATGTGATGCAGGTATAATTGGCCCACACACATCTGTATGTATTAATTCCAAAACTCTGTTTGACCTTAAGGTTTTTGAATAATAAGGTAGATTTCTTTGTTTAGCTCTTAGGCATACATCACATATCACATTTTTTGTTTACCTTTGAAATATAAGCCATTAACTAAATTGAGATTATTTTATTTAAAGTTTCATAATGCAGATGACCATATCTTTTATGCCAAAGATTTTCGTTCAATTCAACAGCTAAATTTGCATTTCTTGTTCCATCTAATACTTTGAATTTTAATTTGTATAGATTATTAATACGTTTACCCTGCACAAAAATAGCATTTTTTTTCTTGATAATTATGGTACCAGAAACACAAATAAATTCATAGCCTACCTGTTCTACTTTAGATATCGACAATGGATTTACCCTTAACTCTGGCACACAATATAAATTTTTATGAGTTATTACAATTTCTCTTTTATTCACTACACTTATCACTTTCACATCACCATAACACGTTGACAGCATACATTTTCCTTTTTCTGCTAATTGTATGGACTTTGGCTCATCAAACTGTTTTTTATTGATCAAGATTCTTTCATCATTAATATAGTGATGATATGCTCCAGAATCTGCATACCACTAGATATAATTACCATCATTTTCTTCTATAGCTGGAGCTGAGTAGAAAGCTATATCTTCAACATGTTGGTCTGCCACATGATTTGCTTGAACTTTGTTATCTTTAGATATTTTTCTTTTATTTCTGCAATTGGCTGCTATGTGACCTAGTTTGTGACATACAAAACATTTTATGCCATATACATTTTGTAAATGACCTTCCTTATCATAGCAGTTGCATTTTATGTTTGTTTTTGTAGCAACAAATGATGCTGAGAAGAAATCCTTTATCTTGTTTATTGTACTTTTATGATCTTTAAATTCTAACAACCTTTTCTTTATAGATGTAAGTTTCAGATCCTCCTCCTCAGACATTGTTCTTATTGCAGTCACTACATTTTCATATTCAACAGGCATTGATAATAATAAGAAGCAAGCTATGTCTGATTCTGAGAAATCAGCTCCCAAATTCTTTAGTTCTCTTGATATCTTGTTATACTTTGTGAAGTGATTTTGTTAAGTCGTTTTGTATATTGTATTTTAGCTCCACTAACTCCTTTAATAGGAAGAACTTCGAGCATGTACCTTTCTTTACAATTTCAGCTGCACTTTTGATGTCCTTAATATATTCGAGGTGAGGATCGGCTACACTTTGAATAATAATGTTTCTTGTCTTTTTTAATCTATTCTTCATTTCTTGCTGAATTATTGACAGCGATCTCAATTACCACGTGTACAAATACGGATTCAACTCTAAATTTCCAATCGTCGAATCCATTACTAGTAAAAGGTATTATATACTTATTTTCTGACAATTGGCTTCTTCCTGCTTCCATTTTATACTAACTTTTTGTTCCTGCTTTCCAATCACGTTTTTAGTTAACCTCACTCTTGACCTTTCCTTGGTTTTTATCTATTTTCTTTCACTTCCGTATTGTACAACAATCTGGGCCCATAACCAATGTTATATATTTAATGAAATTAGTACAATACAGTTTTTATATTATAACATAATAGTACAAAAGCCGGTAACATAAGCGGGAACAAAAACAATGTTTTTCTAACCTTATATCTGCACATACACTGTATAGAAAAGGAGATTAAACCAAAAGGTTATTCTGACAGGGTTGCTAATACTATAATATTTTAACATCATCGTCTTGCTTGTAAGCAATCTGAAATCCCCAAATGACTCGACTGTCTGATTATTAAGAAACTTACTCATAACACCAGGAACATAATTAATGAAAACCAACACGGGTTCACCTCAGGAAGATCCACCAACACAAATTTGTTTACTTATCAACATTTTCTTTTGAACAGCTTAGAGGAAAGGCACCATATTGGCTCTATCTATACTGACTTTTCATAAGCATTTGATAGAGTCAATCATGATCTTCTAATTACAAAACTCTCTGCGTTAGGTATTGGCAGTACCTTTTTGAACTGGATAGAATCTTATTTGAGAGGTAGGACTCAATGTGTCAAATATGCTAGTTCTGTGTCATCAGAAATCTCGGTAACATATGGAGTTCCCCAAGGTTCCCATATGGGTCCACTACTTTTTTTGTTATTTGATATATCAGAAGTAATACAACATAGCTGCCACTTGATGTTTGCTGATGACTTCAAACTCTATAGGATCATTGACAATGTCTGGGATGCTGAAATAGATTTGAGCAGTTTGTCTCATTGGTGCGATATAAATATGCTTCATCTTAATATAAACAAATGTTATCAAATCACATTTTCGAGAATTATGAATCCAATTCAATACTCTTATCAAGTGAAAAATGTTAATTTGTCAGAAGCTGATATTGTTCGAGATCTTTGCATATTATTTGATTCCAAAGTTACATTTTAGACACATATTGATAACATTGTTTCGAAATCATTTAAATTATTGGGCTTCATTGCAAAATCTTCAGATAAATTTTCCCTTTGCACTTCTACTAAAATATTATACTGCCCTCTCGTTCGATCAGTTATTGAATATAATTGTATGATATAGTGTCCATTTTATCAGGCGGATATCAATAAAATTGAGAAAGTCCAAAATAAATTTTTAAGGTCATGTGCATTCAAACTTGGATATCAGAGGAGAAACTATGAACATTTCGACATTTTGAAATTATCAAGTTTGGAACATCGAATGGCTGAGATTAATTTGAAATTTCTGAACAAAGTTGTAAATGGACCTATAAGTTGTCCAAATTTAATTGAACTCTTTAAACTGAACGTTAATCACGAAGAACAAGAATTTCTGAATTGTTCATGGTTCCTTATCACAGTACGAACTATGGACGAAATGAGTCAATTACAAGGGTAGTTAAATTGGCAAATTATTGATTTATTCGACGCGTCCACATATTTATTCAAAAATCAAATGAAGCACATTGTTGTAATTTAGTTGTTTATGATTGTATTTGTTGATAGGTAACTGTAACATTGTCTCTTAAATATTTATGTTTTTTTGTAAATTTGCATATATGGACAGTATATAAATAAATAAATAATTTGACTTTATATTGTTGATATATACTTTATATTGTTGATAATATTTATAAATTCAGCTTTGCCTAACTCTGTTATAGGTTGACAAATGGACTCTGATCTTACAGTTTCCAGATTTACCACTTCTAAGTGTAATTTATTAACACATTATCGAGACATTTCTGTTACCTGCGTTGTCTCCAGTATTACGTAAATTAAGTTATACGAGTTCAATTTGTTAGTATATTTTTTCCGTATTTCCTTAAAAAAATCTGCATTAAAATCTCCAAGAATTACAATATTTTCAAATTTTATAAAATTCATAAATATATATAGTCAACAAAATACAAATTAATTAGTTAATAGCCTGATATAAATATAACTGTAAAAGAAAATACCTTCCAAGAGTTTATTCATCTTCATTTGTGTAATTTTCACCGAAACCCTGCATATATTGTTGTTTCAGGCTGGTTATCAAGATGCTATGTGTGGGAAAGGAATCGACAGACACCTTTTCTGTTTGTACGTAGTTTCGAAATATCTAGAGGTAGATTCGCCATTCCTCAAAGAAGTTCTAAGCGAACCTTGGAGATTATCTACTTCACAAACTCCACACGGTCAAACTAGTCGTCTGGATCTAAAGAAACATCCAAAATGTATATCGGCGGGTGGAGGTTTTGGACCTGTAGCCGATGACGGTTATGGTGTTTCATATATTATCGCTGGTGAAGATTTATTATTCTTTCACGTTTCGAATAAAAATAGTTGTCCAACAACAGTAAGTACATATTTGCGAGTTTGAAATGCTATACTAGAAATTCAATAGCATTGTCAGTAACTCATTTAAGAAGTATAGAGAAATAACTGGTTTGCATTGAGAGGAAAGTGCAGTTCAATGGGAAATTTAAATTTTGCAGTACATTTTAGAAACCATTCGTAAAGAAATTATGCACTTCACTAAGTTTTTATGAATTAAAGCATGAATCACTAACAATGCTAATGTATTTTTATTATAGGTGGCTAGGAAACTTTTTATAATTCCTTTCAAGAATATATAATAATTTAATATTTTTCAGGATTGTCACAGGTTTGCTAAAAAAATTGAAGAAGCTCTTGCCGACATGAAAAAGAGTTTCCTCGAGTTCAGAGAACAAACTGGAAAGAAGTAGTTTAAACAAATAAATAATTGAGTCAACGTAACCATATTTTTGGGATATTATATTTTACTAAATGGACATTGCACAAACATAAACCAATATTAATATTTACTTTTTTGTTTAATCCTGCACCAGTTATTCGAAAAGTTGATAAACTAATTTAACTGATGATTTTTTTTCAATAAAAAACAAAAATATTTGGAACAATTTATAGCTAATTAATTAATGTTTTAGTTGTAATACTTTTTAAATAATCCAAGAAACTGTATCATTTAAAAAGTACTTACATATCACAGAGGATAAAAACATCTAACGAAAGTATTAATAGATTCTACAACTTTTTTATTAGATTGAAAATCGAAATAATCATATTTTTTAATTATTGAGATTTATTGACTTTTACCATCTATATTGTTTTCGAAAAACTTTTGCAGATTTGTTATAATGAATTCAATTCAATTACGTCGTAGGTTGAACTGCGATTTATTGTTATGTTGTTTGCATGTATGGAATTTAGTGGGGAGAGTTTTTTTGTACACATGTACTATCTGACAATCAAATAAAGCATAAATCATTACATAAGTTACATTTTCATTTATTGTTCAAGTTTCCAACAGAGTTCTTCTCTTTTCCCTACTTGCCTATGATACCTAACCAATCCATAACTTGAATCCTCCTGCAAGACAAAACCCCAGAAGATGCACACACAGAAGTAACAACTTGCTCCGAAAACCATTGGGTAAACGGGTGTTGAAATTGTTACACCATTTGACATAGGTTTCTGGAAAATATTCAAGATGTTTCTCTTCTAATGTTTCCACAAGAGCGTTCTTTCGTTAGGGCAGCTTTTTATAACGGTATAAGAATAAATGGACTTTACACAACCTTTTTAATCCCATACAAATAACTAGCACGATAGATAGACAATGTTGTACTATCTCATTTGGTACACTTAGTGATAAGTCAGAAATAATACACATTGTACTATTTGTACCCTTCTTCAATGTCGATGGACCTGCTTCATTTAGTTGAAAAGCATTGCATTGTCCACGGGTCGAAAGGTCTAACTGTGGATCTGACATGCCTTAAAATCTTATATTCGATGGAGTAAAAGATAATAAATATGTTGTGACCAATAAATGAGGAATGTCATCTATTTTAATAGGTTTTTCAGGACTCATTACCATCGTTAAAAGACTTACAGTGTGTGAAATTAGGAGGGAATAAATTTGTCACATGTCAACACCGTTCAGTTAGGATGTGCATTCGAATATATATATATATATATATATATATATATATATATATTATGAATTGGCTATGGTGTAATAAGAATGTTACACTTATTTTATTTTAGTTTAAATTTACTTTAAGTTTATTGTTTGCCCGGTAAATTGATGATTTTATATATATGATAAACAGTTTATATTACTAACATGAAAACTTCTCATCTCAGGGTAGAGTTCAAGTATTTAGGATAAAATGATTTTAGAATTTTATATATATATTAGCGCCAAAGTTAATAAATGCTTTATATTTCAAAAATAAATTTGTTAATCAGAATATGTTATTTGTTCAATGATTCCAAACTAAATACGGTCCTGTCCTGCTTAAAACAAATCTGCATAATTCAATAGATGTCATTCAGAGCTTCTGCCTATGGTAAGTAGATGGTGCGCAAGTCACCAGATGAAATGAATAACTCAAAAATAGTTTAAAACGTTCTTCAAAGGAAAAACGATATTTAATTTAATGAAAATAAATACATTACACTTTTACAAGTGTTCTTGAAGAAATTCAACTATCTAAAAGGATGACTCTTTCATACAACATACACGCACTCTGGTGAGATATTATTATAAAAGTGAAATACAATTATACAACTTCATAAACATATGATTTTTAGAAAATGGCGAAATACACTCCTAAAAGCGTCTATGCGTCACAAAATTTTAGTTCTTTGTATAAATTGGTAAGTACGCTTGACATTTTAATATATTAATAAATTAACTTTTACTACCTTATCCACTTCACTGTTTTGTTTGTTCACCTCAATGATCCGTTTCTTTTACTTGTTTCAGATTCTCCTCCTGGAAAAACTCCATGCTGGCATTCCGCTTCCACCAGAACAGGAATCGATGCCGCACTTCATTCAAAGTCCAAACAGCTCACACAAATTCCACTATTCAGTGTTTTTCAAAAGCTATTGTGGCTATTTTACTTCCACAAGATACAAGACACCATATTATAAAATAAAAATCATGGTTAGTACTGTACAACATTCGACAATTCCTTTTTTAATTATTAATATAAACTTATCTACTTACATTGATGTATATCTTGTAAGTATAATGTATTTGTTCTTGAATTCTATAGTCAAATTTTTTATCTTCCAAATAATTTCAAAATGATTTTCTTTACCAAAAAGTTTTTTTACTTACAAATTTTTCTTCCCCAAAAAGAGACTTCTTAGTGAATAGACCCCATAATCAACAAACTTCTTACATTCCGATTTTTTTTCGTTAGCAACATAATTGTCGCCGATATGATCCTTTTTAAATGTTTATTTACCAATCAGATTTGACTATTTATTTTATCACTCAAATTCTTCATTTCAACCAGTGAAATGTTCATCCATTATATCAGGATATTGTATTCTAAGGTTTTTAATTGCTTAGACTTCCTATATTATTTTCATCCAATAATATTTCCTAGTATTGTTAAAATGACATTTCCTAACCTCTAAGTATATATGTCAAATGAATATTCATAATGTTTTAATAGATGACAGCTGTTACCTTTAAATATATATGCAAAATGAAAATTCGTTTCTTTTTTATGAGTCATGTTCTCTGAAATTCACATTATTATATACTTTTCTGCTCTGTTATGTCTAAACAGCTACACTAACTTACTTTAATGTTTTAATCAACAAATATTATGAGATTAGCTTGACTTTACAGAATAAAGCATTATTAGTTTCTCATCATGAACAAATTCTGATACTTGATCTTTTTAATAAAAGTTTGGTTAATTTATTTCACATAAATTGTTTATCACACCTATTCGCAATTATCCCTACATTATACAGTCTGTCCTTTCTGTATGCCTTCTCTATCGAATAGTGGATCGTACAGATTGTCTCCATTCAACTGTTTAAAAAAATTTTGACTTAAAAAAATTCTTCTAGGTTACAATGTACAATCTTAATTCTTTATTGTTTGATATACAGGGTGTTTCACTCTATAATAATATATATATATATATATATATATATATATATATATATATACATCTTACTATCATTTCTGCATCCGATAGAATGACTTTTGCATTTAATCCTGCATCCTCTGTAAACTTACGTCCGTATATCGGACGCAAGACTACATCTTTCATTTTTGGCAATTTCTGATGAATATTTGTGCCATAGAACATATGGAAAAGATAGACCACCTAAAGTACTATGGTTAGCCACGGGTGTCAAACTGCCATCTTTTGCAGATACTTCTATATTTAAGTATTAACCAAGGTCAAATGGACGCAAAGTTGATAGGAAATGTACGAAAAAGGTATAGTTTTAGTTCAACGAATTTCTGCTGGTGGCGCACCAGAATATACTTTAATATACATAAAATTACAATTTCGTAACATTCCGACGTCCAGTAGATTTGGCAACGTAGTGTCTGGTATTGATAACAATACATTTTAAACTAAAGGCATTTCTTTAGTTTGCGGGAGTATAGTATAGTTACAACTTTGGTGAACGTTACGTCCGTATTAGTAGTGGTGATTTGTAAAAAGTTTGAATATCAGCCTGAACCCGTAAGACTGGTAAGTATATGTATGAACTTTATTTACGATTTATGGTTAGTTAGCTGATGTGTTATATAAAAGGCGGGAAGCGTATGCACGAAAAACTAAACCGCAAATTACCAATACTTCTATAATAGCATGGGTAGTTTAGTGTCAAATAAACATTAATGAACGTCTTAACCGTGCAGTAGGAAAAAAAGGAAAAATTTGTAAGTAAGTTTTGGGTCGCGTCCTATTATTTGTACAGGTTGGCCCATTTTCGATGGATACTATAATCTCAGGCCAGTTTTTTTGAGACAAATTCAACGGTGGATCTGCAATAAACTTAACTTATATATAGTGGGCTTTAATTCTATTAAGTTGCTTAAGCTTTTCAAGAATATATAGTTATTTATTTTCGAAAACAAATGAATAAAAGGCATTTTGTATAATTATATGGAATAAATAAATAAACAAAGGCGGAAAACTTTTACTCTGTGGGCTTTGAAATAGTTTAATAGTATCTGAAAATGATTCAGTTCGTATGGACTGCGATAATCGGACATCGGACGAACACATATGATCTCTCGTAAAAAGCTGACATCTCCAGCTACACTTTTTTTGCCAGCACGACCTTCACTCCACCATTCACAATCGTTTCTCGGCCGCGCAGTGGAAATTGGTACTGAGTTTTATAGTATATTAAGTACAAAGTATCAAAAAGGTTACTTTAGTCACGAGTTTTACTAGGCACGAGTGGAGCGAAGCGGAACGAGTTCTTTGTGAAACGAGTGACTAAAGACGTTTTTAACACTAGGTGCTTACTATACTTTTTCTTCGCCCGCAGAAATGAAAAAATTATATTATATTTTAATTATATTCATAACATGACGGACGATGGCTGACAGCTGACTGACAAATCAAATGACGCAGAATAACAAAATTATCACATAATATGAAATTTAACATACAAAAGATAAATTAATTTGACGTTTAAAAAAACAAAAGAAAAACGAGACGTGACTTTACGCATTTTAAACACTAGTGTTTAAAGAGTCGTTTTGTGCATGTCAAACCCGTATTCAAAGTGCGGTTTTACTAGCGGAAGTAGAAAAAATATTTTATTTTATTTTGAATATATACACAGGAGGCTGGCGGCTACAGTATCAAATATATGAATTTACCATTTTGTTAAAACACATAACACTCAATATAACTTTATTTTGCAATAAATATTCAAACGTTTTTAAATGTTTCCGAATCTTGTGAAAATAGTTGGATTAGGTTGAAAACTATGGGAGTACCTTTGCAAATATAATTCAGATGCAGCTTCTAAATTTTGTCGGCTTCAGTCGACGAATGCGTACATCATATCCCACTTCATAAAACTTTCAAATCTTCGCATTTGTAAAATAATGAATTTTTTTTAAGACCGAGAGTAGAAATCAACTTCTCTTATATCAAAATCGTGACAGAAGTGGCATATTAATGTCTAGGTAAATATTATTCCAAAAATGTTTATTATGCATCAAGCTGTTTCTTAGAACTTTTTCTAATTTTCTTGTAGTAAATCGACCACCGCAGCATTTTATACTCTAATAATCAAGCAATTGTAATTCTTCAACATCCATATTTTAACACATAACAACTCAATCAAGCTCGTTCATTTATGCATTTTCACGATGATCAAAATTTGTTTCCTAATTTATTGCCAAAGACTACCAGTAGGTATTATTAAAATTAGTAAATGTCAATAAAATTGGATTTTTGGAAACGTTTCTTTCACTATATCTTGTATGAGTCGTGAAAAGAGTAGTATATATGCAACTCAGAGAGAATGCTGTTTACCCTCAATGCCCCCCTGGTTATAAAATACATCTTTTTCCCTCATTGCATAATCTACTATTATATGTAATCCTATTAATAATAAAATTTTCTGCAAACACGTTATGCTAGATAGTTCTACTATTATGTTTACTACTAGCTTTTGTTTTAATAATTGTGCACAAGACCGCAAACTTTATTAATAATGATAATTTGTAGAAAAATACAGTAAAATTTATATTATTATACCTAATAATTTCTCACCAAAAGTGCTTCCATCCTTAAATAAACATTTCTGAAATATTTAAACAGAATAATGAATCTTTTATATATATTATATAACCATGTTGTTAAAGCATATTTTAAATTTTATTCTTAAAGCCTATACTTGTCACAGATTGCCCGCCGTGGTTTAATTGTTTATACCGTAATGATACAAAATTCATATTATTCACTTGTTTTTGAAAAGAAGTATATTAAACTATTTTTGAAAAGCATAAAGAAAAAAAATCGGCAATTTGCGGTTACAAAGTAATGTATCAATATGCCAAAGCGTGTGGGGCAAAAAATCCTGATGCTCTTACTTCAATCCGCCTTAGAAAACATCTGGCAACTTTAACTCAAATTTTTAGTATGAATGACGGGGATATTGAATAGTTGGCATCATTTATGGGGCATACTGTAAATGTCCATAAAAATTCGTATAGGTTGTCCGATGATGTGTTTCAAACGGCTAAAATTTCTAAGCTGCTTCTTTTAATGGAAAGCGGATAGGCTGGTAATTTTAAGGGACAAGTTCTGGATGATATTGAAATTAGTTTGGAAGAGGATTTACTTGAAGATTCTTATTCTAACCCATTGATTCAGATGACAATATAAATTATTCATACAACCTCGTTGCTCCTGCCATTTTTACATCTGCCCCAGCTATAGATA
Organism: Galeruca laticollis; assembly: GCA_963921935.1. Classification (NCBI taxonomy): domain Eukaryota; kingdom Metazoa; phylum Arthropoda; class Insecta; order Coleoptera; family Chrysomelidae; genus Galeruca; species Galeruca laticollis. The sequence goes on along the minus strand of OY998177.1, from coordinate 243,230,419 downwards.
ATTCATTCTATGAAACAAAAATGTCTCCCAATATTTTCTCCGCGAAAAAGAAGAGACAAAAAATTCCTAGGACTGCAGAACAAAAAGGTCTCGTCAAAAAAATTTTTGTTACTTACATTAGAAAGTGCATGCCCCCTAAAAGAGTAGAATGTGAAGATTTGTTGCAAAGGTATCCAGATATTTTTCGAAATAAAACATGGTTAAAATTAAAGATTTAAGTGCAAAACGTGTACACCAAAAAATGTAAAATTTAAAAATATTATATTTTGGGTACGAATTGTGTCAGACTCCTAAATGTTTTTCTACAAGCTATAACACAAGATTGTTGCCAGGCAATAAGCCGTCATAAAATAGTTATTAAACTATTTTAAAGGTATCCCGTGTGTAAGTATCCTTTTAATAATCAACCTACGAAAAATCTAATTACATATACTTCGGAAATGATCTTGTTCTTCCGGCTGAATGATTTCGACGAAACCGTTACACATATCGTATTCGACTTTTATAACACGTTCTGCATCTTCCTTGTAAGAACGCTATATGGTTTTTCAGCACAACCAAGAAGATGTTTAATAATAACTAATAAATCGACGTTGAAGATGGGATTTATTTACTATTATAAACTCCTCCTCATAAAGAAAAAGATACCTCAGAAAAAATTATCATTAGACACGACATTATGCTCTGAGTAACGCTTAATAAAAGCACTCACTGTTTTCATGAGCGATTCGAAAGCTACATCATTTTCTGAAAAGAACATAATATCATACATATAGACATACTTCGCGATTTCAAGTGAAATTTCTTGTAATAGCTAACTTTTTAAGTCAATAAAAAAGTAAAACAAAAAATGCATAACATATTAAAATAGCCAGTGACTAAAACTTAAATATATTAATGAAGTAATAGAAATTTTTGGAACGAGATACCTGAGAATATAACTTAAAAAATATCTAAAAGCATTTGAGAATTATTCCCCAGTAAAATTAGGTATCCAAAAAAGAATCATTATCTGTAGAAAGTATGATGTTATTTACATCTCACTTTTTCGACAAGGTTCACCGTTATTCTGTCTTTGTCAGTTATACAGTAAATATGGCAACACTGCAGGACGTCACATTGATAGAAAAATTAACAGCAGTTTGAAAGTAAACTATACAAGGGACGCAACAATAACTCACATTTAAAAGGTCGTAAAAATGATAGTAAAATGTAAAAATAACGTATATAGTTATTTAAAAGATAATTGGAAATTGAGACCATTGCCGGGATCGGGGTGACGTGAGCAACAATATATTCGTACTTCCAGTTCTCTATTTGGCTTCTTTCTCGTGGACGCTAAAATGTATGAGTTTTGAAAGGATGCAGAAATGATAGTAAGATGTATATATATATATATATATATATATATATATATATATATATATATATATATATATATACATCTTACTATCATTTCTGCATCCGATAGAATAACTTTTGCATTTAATCCTGCATCCCCTGTAAACTTACGTCCGTATATCGGACGCAAGACTACATCTTTCGTTTTTGGCAATTTCTGATGAATATTTGTCCCATAGAACATATGGAAAAGATAGACCACCTAAAGTACTATGGTTAGCCACGGGTGTCGAATTGCCATCTTTTGCAGATACTTCTATATTTAAGTATTAACCAAGGTCAAATGGACGCAAAGTTGATAGGAAATGTACGAAAAAGGTATAGTTTTAGTTCAACGAATTTCTGCTGGTGGCGCACCAGAATATACTTTAATATACATAAAATTACAATTTCGTAACATTCTGACGTCCAGTAGATTTGGCAACGTAGTGTCTGGTATTGATAACAATACATTTTAAACTAAGTCATTTCTTTAGTAATCGGGAGTATAGTATAGTTACAACTTTGGCGAACGTTACGTCCGCATTAGTAGTAGTGATTTGTAAAAAGTTTGAATATCAGCCTGAACTTTATTTACGATTTATGGTTAGTTAGCTGATGTGTTATATAAAAGGCGGGAAGCGTATGTACGGAAAACTAAACCGCAAATTACCAATACTTCTATAATAGCATGGGTAGTTTAGTGTCAAATAAACATTAATGAACGTTAGTGTTTTAAATGAAACTCACGGTTTCTAGTTAATTCCACAATATAATAAAAGTTATTGAAAATTCTAAAAAATTGACAATTGTTTCGATAAATCAATATCATCGTCAGATTTATCGAAACAATTGTCAATTTCTTAGAATTTTCAATAACTTTTATTATATTGTGGAATTAACTAGAAACCGTGAGTTTCATTTAAAACACTAATATGAGCAGATTCCACGAAGTAAGGGTCGAGACAATTAATTTCATTAATGAACGTCTTAACCGTGCAATATGAAAAAAAAATGGAAAACTTTGTAAGTAAGTTTTGGGTCGCGCCCTATTATTTGTACAGGTTGGCCCATTTTCGATGGTTTTTTAGGGCCTCTTAGAAACCAGCGGCATTAGAGAGAAACTGATACTATACTCTCAGGCCAATTTTTTTTAGACAAATTCAACGGTGGAAACGCAATAAACTTAATTTGTATTTTTTAAAATAGAATATATAGTTGGCTTTAATTCTATTAAGTTGCTGATTTTTTAAGCTTTTCAAGAATATATAGTTATTTCTTTTCGAAAACAAATTAATAAAAGACATACTGTATAATTATGGAATAAACAAATAAACAAAGGCGGAAAACATTTGACAAGTAGGCTTTGAAATAGTTTAATAGTATCTGTAAATAATTCAGTTCGTATGGACTGCGATAATCGGACATCGGACGAACACATATGATCTCTTGTAACAATCTCCAGCTATACTTTTTTTTGCCGACACGACCTTCACTCCAACATTAACAATAGTTTTTCGGCCGTGCAGCGGAAATTGCTACTGGGTTTTAAATATTTTATTTTATTTTGAGTATATACACAGTATCAAATATACGAATTTACCATTTTGTTAAAACACATAACACTCAATATAACTTTATTTTTTAATTTTAATATTAATATTATTTTACAATAAATATCCAAACGTTTTTAAATGTTTCCGAATCTTGTGAAAATAGTTAGATTAGGTTGAAAACGATGGGAGTACCTTTGCAAATATAATTCAGATGCAGCTTCTAAATTTTGTCGGCTTCAGTCGATGAATGCGTACATCATATCCCACTTCATAAAACATTCAAATCTTGGCATTTGTAAAATAATGATTTTTTTAAAGACCGAGAGTAGAAATCAACTTTTCGTGCAACCGGACGCGAAACAAGCATTTTGCAGCCGCAACAGAGGCCGCAAAATGATATTTTGCGGCCGTTACCCAGAGTGACGGCCGACAAACATTTTTACGGCCGTTCCCATAGTGACTGCCGGCAAACTGAACGCCACTACAGCATTTAACATTTCTGAAATATGACAATAACAATGTATTTCGAACCAAAAACTATTTCCAAATTCACAACAGAAACATACTTTATTTTTGATATATATTAACATTGATTGTACTGTTTATATTATTACTGATATTCATCCCTGAATTTGCTGTAACATTTTTCATATTTCCGTTTAGATTTTTCGGGTATCAATCAGAAAGTGCTGAGTCTATGAGATCTCTCAGCTCAGGAGGAGTGCAAGTAACTGAAATATCACTATCGCTGTCGGACATCTTCACGACTTCACGAGGAATGTCAAATTGATTTGTATTGCTAAATATTTCATCTCCATAGAAACATTGTGATATTGACGTGTAATTTTCTCTATTCGCGTTGAAACGCTGACTTTTCTAAAGAGACATAATGTTTATTGAAATTATGTAATTTTCACGGTTGCACGAAAAATATTGTGTATACTATGGCCGCGAAATGTTTTCGCGACCTCGAGATTATCTTGCCTCGGCCGGAGCGGCCTCGGCGATAATCTCTCTCTCGGAACGCGAAAAAGCATTTTGCGGCCTTAGTATACAAATAACTATTTCTGATGTCAAAATCGTGACAGAAGTGGCAATTTAATCTCTAGGTAAATAATGTTCCAAAAATGTTTATTATGCATCAAGCTGTTTCTTAGAACTTTCTCTAATTTTATTGTAGTAAATCGACCACCGCAGTATTTGATACTTCAATAATTAAGCAACGGAAAATGCGAGAACATGCAAAAATGTTATTGGAAGTCATGCAACTGGAACCATCTATTCACTCTATGTTTGATGCTCTACAGCCACAGCATTTTGATTTGTTCGTGGAGGCAACTAAAAATATTGCAAAGTACAATAAGGACAAAGATGTCTTTGAGTCCCCTACGTTTGCAATGAATCTTGCCACTACCCTAAAGCAGTGTTGCGACATAGCAATTAATTTTGCTTTAAAGAAGCCATTATACCAATGTTTCTTCGGCTGAGGCAGAAGCCAATTTAAAAACTATGATTCATCTTTTTACCGCGAACTGGAAATTCCAAATTTCTAGCCATGCTGCAAGTAATCTTAATTTACAAAAGTGGAATAAGGTCACTATAATACCCTTAGTGAGTGACTTAAGAATATTGAAAGAGTATCTGTCTCAAAAGGCTTCGGTATCTGCGTCAATTCTTTCCGCAGATAATACAAAAAAAGCTGCATATTTAACGTTGCTAGAAACAATTTTTGTCGCGTTATCTTATTGAATAGAAAACGTCCAGGAGAACTGCAGCGATGGTATCTTTACACATACGAAAATACAAACAGCGTACAAGCTACTTACCAGAAATTTGATGGTGTAATTTCCCCTACAGAAAGAATTTTGCTCAAGAAATTTAAAAGAGTAGTTACAAGAGGTAAACGTGGCCGTGGTGTACCTGTTTTGTTTAGTTCGGAGGTACAAGATGATATAAAAATATTAAACACAGCCCGAACGCATGTTGTTCCTAAAGACAACCCTTTCTTATTTGCTCTTACAATTATTCCATTAACCGATTAATCAATAAATCGAGTAGTAGACTAACTAGTCGACTACTCGAATAGTCAAACTTCCATTTGTAACATTTACAGAAGCCCTTTACAACTAAGAGGCACGCGCTTGGGTAAAGCAGATATAATATCATACAAGAGCAGCAGTTTATTCAAAGTTGCTGTGCTGGTAAGGAGATATTAAAGCAGTCAACAAATCGATTAGGCGACTAACTGATTAATCGACTATTCTATCAATCCAATAACCGTTTAATGGACTATTCTTTTAGTCGACTAATCGATTATTCGACTAATCAACTAATCCAATTTTCGACTATATTAATTGATTTTAAAAACCCGCGACATTCGGTTAATCGATTTTTTTTGTCAGACTCCTAAATATTTTTCTACAAGCTATAACACAAGATTGTTGCCAGACAATAAGACGTCATAAAATAGTTATCAAACTATTTTACCTACGACCACCCCTGTAAGTAGTCAAAAACACACAGTCGGCAATCAATGTAAGACGTCTATTACCCACGGTAAAATAAAACGCACGGCTGTAAAGTAAATCGCACGGCTTCCATAGCAACCACTTAGCTACTGTCAATAGACGTAGCCATTTTATTCAAAATGTATTACTTGATATTTGACGTTGAATTTTATTCTATATATAAATGGTAGATGACATTTATTAGATATGAGATTGCATTTAATACTAGAGTTATTTGGAATTATATAATTGGTTCCGTTTCATTCAATCCGCATCTTTTAGCTGTCTGAATGTATCTCATATTTGTAAACAATAGTATATTATACAGCAAGCGACTAAAGTGGCCCATTTAATCCCGCGGGTGATGTTTGATTCCTGAGGGAAGTAATCCACCTAAGGGATTAATGTCACTTTAGTCGAGAGGTGTATACGCTATTTTATGCAATTTCGGTAATTCTACATACATTTTTAATAAAAAAATTACTACTTATGACGGACTTTTACGAAACTTGGCTGGGCATCGAGGGTGAACCTCTAAGATGCTTGGCTGGGCATCGAGGGTGAACTACTAAGATGCTTGGCTGGGCATCGAGGAGCGATTTTTATAAAACTTGGCTGGGTATCGAGGATGTACGTTTTTACTTGTAATTTAAATACCTTAATAAGATCATAAACACAAGTACAAGTGGGTCGTAGGTAAAGTATAGTACGTAACTCGTGTTGTAACGCATTTTACGCACTCACGGAATTACGCACTCACGAAATTACGCACTCACGAAATTACACACTCGCCGCTACGCGGCTTCGTGCGTAGCTTTTCCGTTCGTGCGTAAAATGCTTCTTACAACACACGTTACGTAATATACTATTAAAGGTATTCCGTGTGTAAGTACCCTTAATAATCAGCCTACGAAAAATCTAATTACATATAATTCGTAATTGATCTTGTTCTGCCGACTGAATGATTTCGACGAAACCGTTACACATATCGTATCCGACTTTTATATACACGTTCTACATCTTCCTTGTAAGAACGCTATATGGTTTTTCAGCACAACCAAGAAGAGGTTTAATAATAACTAATAAATCGACGTTGAAGATGGCATTTATTTACTATTATAAACTCCTCCCCATAAAGAAAAATATACCTCAGAAAAAATGATCATTAGACCCGACATTATGCTATGAGTAACGCTTAATAAAAGCACTGTTTTCATGAGCGATTCGAAAGCTACAGCATTTCCCGAAAAGAACATAATATCATACCTATAGACATACTTCGCGTTTTCTAGTGAAATTTCTTCTAATAGCTAACTTTTTAAGTGAATAAGAAGTAAAGTAAAAAAAATGCATAACATAATGAAATAGCCAGCATAAATAGGTATATTAATGAATAGAACTTTTTAGAACGAGATACCTGAGAAAGTAACTTAAAAAATATCTAAAAGCATTTTAGAATTATTCCGCAGTAAAAGTAGGTATCTAAAAAAGAATCATTATCTGTAGAAAGCATGATATTGTTTACATCTCACTTTTTCGACAAGGTTCACCGTTATTCTGTCTTTGTCAGTTATGCAGTAAATATGGCAACGCTGCAGGACGTCACATTGATAGAAAAATTAACAGCAGTTTGAAAGTAAACTATACAAGGGACGCAACATTAACTTACGTTTAAAAGGTCGTAAAAATGATAGTAAAATGTAAAAATAACGTATATGGTTATTTAAAAGATAATTGAAAATTGAGACCATTGCCGGGATCGGGGTGAAGTGAGCAACAATATATTCGTACTTCCAGTTCTCTATTTGGCTTCTTTCTCATGGACGCTAAAATGTATGAGTTTTGAAAGGATGCAGAAATGATAGTAAGATGTATATATATATATATATATATATATATATATATATATATTTAGAATTATATCTTCTTGGGTTCAAAGGTTGTGGAATGAAACAAATATATTAGTTAAAATATATTTTCGAATAAAGACTTATCAAACTTCTTGACGTTTCGCTCTTATTTTAGGAGCATTTTCAAAAGAATATGTATAAATATTAAAATTAAATTACATAAAATACAGTTATTGTAAAAATTATTTTGAAAAAGTCAATAAAATGTCATGAATGAAGTGTCAATAGTAATAGAATACCTGCCTTAGATATTTACGCAACGATATTATGTTGGGAGTGATAAAAATAAATTAATTAATTAATTTGTAATAAATTTTATGTCTTGTTTGTCATTTACTGATAATTTATCTTGTTTTATATATATCATTTCCTTGATTTTGAGTTTTTGATAATTTGTGTCTTGTGTTAAAATTTTTGTGTTTTTGAAATCGAATTCATGATTTTCGTTATGTTCATGTTTGTGTAGCACAAATTATCAAAAACTCAAAATCAAGGAAATGATATATATAAAACAAGATAAATTATCAGTAAATGACAAACAAGACATAAAAAACTTGAGTCAAATTTATTACAAATTAATTAATTAATTTATTTTTATCACTCCCAACATAATATCGTTGCGTAAATATCTAAGGCAGGTATTCTATTACTATTGACACTTCATTCATGACATTTTATTGACTTTTTCAAAATAATTTTTACAATAACTGTATTTTATGTAATTTAATTTTAATATTTATACATATTCTTTTGAAAATGCTCCTAAAATAAGAGCGAAACGTCAAGAAGTTTGATAAGTCTTTATTCGAAAATATATTTTAACTAATATATTTGTTTCATTCCACAACCTTTGAACCCAAGAAGATATAATTCTAAATATTATCGGAAGGTTGAAGAACATAAGTGAATTTATATATATATATTATAGTTGATATGTTATATTTTATATATACTTATATGATTTACCTTTATTTACCCGTTTTTACCTTCGGCTAGCCCTATATGATTATATGAAAATTTTTTAATTGTATGTATTGTTTAAATTTTATATTGCAGTCGGAAGCATGAGACTTCTCTCTTTGAGTCCTGGACACCTATTAGAAAAAATTTTTACACATATGAACATTTACTTATTATGATTTCGTGATAGGTCTATTCCTGAATAAATTATATATCTTTATTTCAATCATCTCACCATATGATAATCGAATGAATGATTTCAACAATGTTCGTGAAAAGTGTTATGGACATTGACTGGAATAAGAAAAATACCAACACTTAAATAAAAATATTTTAATAAATTGTTGATGAAATCTTCAAAATTTTACACACACAAATATTCCTGAACCTCCCCTGTATTCTTTGATGGTCATGCGCACTGAACGCTTATAGTAGCTGCTTCGGCGCAACGGAGCAGCTCTTCCGGTTCAACGTTTCTCGTCGTCACAAAATTATAGTACACAGTTAACGTGGAGGATGCAAACGTTTAACAGTTCAATGTGCATCAATTTAGTGCATTTAGAATAATATGGTTGAAAACTTATATTAAACAGTTACATATATAATTCAAGTTGTGAATTAAATGTGTGTTTGATAGTTATAAGAATAGGTCAGCATGCAAAGCGGAAATTAAGATTGGAAAAGCATTTATGAGTGGTGTGAACTTTGATTATTTTACAAACGAAAAACTTTTTAAAAGTAAGTACATATTTAATATCTAAAATTATTGTTGCAGAAAATTAGAGTTCTTTAATTATCCATGGATAAAATTTGGTATTAATTATTTTAAAGTTTCTTTGGCCAATTTTAGATTATTCAAATTTTAATGTTCAAATTAATTTCAAAAGTTCACTTTTTCTTTGTTTGTTTGGAATTCCAAATTAAAAACTCAAATAACACAGACCTTATATTCCATTCTCGGCGTGGTGGACCTGCAACATCCCGTCTCTTTTCTTAGGTATTCCTTACCCAAGAAATACTCGTTTGGCACGTTTCACTTTTTCACAGGGGTTAATCGACATTAATATTATGAATTTTTTATTGATTTAGATTTAAAATTATTACTTTTACTTTAAAGTTTTTACAAAAATCTTCTCAGAGAATTACATCCTAGTTCCTCATTCCCCAACTAACTCTCGACTCCCTTTTTCTTTTTTTTAAAAATCAACAACATTTTTTACAATCTCTAAAACACAGCCTCCTAATTTGTTATTTTATTCAACAATTGTCAATGATAATGTTTTTTTTATGGAAATACTGAATTCTTCAATTAAAATAGTCTTGGAGAGTGAAATCACTTGTATAAATGGTTTAACAATATCTTATAGAATATATAAATAGTCTTTTACATGTATTACAATGGTTTCAATCCTTGTAATTCCTTTTTTTTAGTAAATTTGGTGTACAATTAATATACAATTTCTACAATCTAAATTTATGATTTATATATATGGAACTGTTTATTTTTTAATTCTTTAATTAGCACTAATTTCGCTTTATATAAACTCTAACTTAATTTCAAATTTACATTCTCTGTTTTATATTAACTTCCAACTCATTGAATTTAGGTTGGCAATATTATAACTAGATCAATCACTTCCTTCATTGATTTCGATTTGATTACTAGATTTCTATGACATACAATATGGCTCTTATTCCAAATGTCATATTTCATACAGTTTTATTTTTATAAATTACTTTTTTCAAATTGCAACTTTTTATTGTATTTGCATATCGTTAATAAATTAGTGATTTGATTATTAATTCTTATTATTTTAGGTTTTGAACAAATTAACATCCTTTTCCCGATTCAAGTGTGGACATAGCAGCGTTCAGATTGATTTTAATGAAAATTGTTGACATTGACTTGACCTTAGGATTTATTTGTGAAGGTAACATTTTCTTAAGAATTAATTTCTATATTATCATTACCATTCTATTCCTTATCCTTAATCCATTTCTTAAATTGATGTACTCAATATTTTATAATACATTTGCTTAAGTCATTCATTCGTTTTATGTTAAATTTTGTTCTTAATTAGGTAGTGTCTAATGATACACCATACGTATATACAAAAAAAATTCCTTTTTAATTCAATCTAATATATGAATATTTATCTATACTAGAGGACTGGCTTAATATATATATATATATATATATATATATATATATATATATATATATATATATATATATTAAAGTGAAATATATCTACTAGGTTATGTTGAATCATTAACATCACTCAGAAATGTGAATCTAAGTAATAGTAGTAGTGAATATTCGATAAAAGGAAATAATCCATAAAAAACATAGCTTAAATATGACAAGAAATATTTACAAATAGAATACAATTGATAAAATGATATAAAAGATCACTATTTAATTTTGTAACTATTTTTCTTTAAAGTATATTTCAAGATATTGAAAATACAACAGTAACAAGTAAATTACGTCAAACATAAATTTTATACATAAGTATGATCATCACATGGTATCACATGAATTTTGAAATAAAATTCAATTATTATAATTTAATATTTTGTAGACACTTTCAGAAACCCTGTATATTGCGTAAACTATTCAATTATTTGTATAAAACTTCAAGGTCAAAATATCAACGCGAAATAACGTTCTGTGAATAGTTCGAATAGAGTATTTCGGAGTGACAGTGGAAGTGCATAAAAACAAAGTGAATTTGTCTACTATAACGCAGAAACGGATATTTTGATTCAATAAGAACGATGTTTATTTATCAACAAATGAACGATGGAAAACAAAAGTAAAAAAACATTGGAAGGTTGTTGATTTTGAGCTAGAGAGACGCGGTAAATTTAATAAATGGAGGACGTATTGAATTTCTTTCCTCCAAATTTTTATAACAACTGAAATAATTTAAGATATATCAAGTAAAAAGTTAATCAAAGTGTTTAGTAAAGTTTTGAATAATAAACTAACAAAAATTTATCACTCATATATAAATAAATAAGTGTAAAAATGGTGATAGCGTCTAGATATGGTAAGATGAACAATTCTTCTTCTTACAGTGCCATATCCGTGATCGGACGTAGGCGACCTCTCACTTCTACCTGTGTTGTGCTCTCCAGTTACCACAGATAGAAGGGACCTACAGTTTAACGACGGATCCGAACGTCATTATGTTGAGAGGCTGTACTAGGCAGAATACTGTCGGTGGTTTGCCATTGCCTTCCGACAGGTGGCTCTCCGAATTTTTAATTATGATGTTAACTAGGCCCGGGTTTGATCCCGGGGCCTCTCGGTTAGCAGACAGAGCACCATTCCACTAGCCTACTGAGACCACAAGATGAACAATTACCTTTATTAATATAATCTTCGATGACTATTCACATATCTTATTGTGGATAAGATATTTCTACTGATGAAATAATTCACATCACATCAATTTCCACATCTGAATTTCGCTTATTCGATCATAGGCGATCGTTTTTCTTCGATGCACCACATTCAGTGTCAAGAAGAACCAACCATAAACTCTATTGCTCATGTATATATTGTATTTCTCCTATAAAACATTTTTGATATATTTATATGTTAGGTTATATTGTTTGGTATCTATTAATTAACAAAAATATTAGTATTAGATATTCAATCTCCACTAAATATCGGACACAGAACACTAAACACATATTAAAAATTAATACTCACCAAATTCTTACAATAAATTATGATAATACATCCCAAACACTTTGCTTTTTCCTTCATTTTGTAAACTAAATAATAATCATCACAGAGTACCACAACACACAACGACAAGGTAGAGGGTAGAGGTTGAATCGTTGTGAATGCATTCAGAACTTTTAGAATAATAAGTAATCAAGCGAAACTTACTTGATACGTTTGAATTCAATAATATTAATAATTTATGAAAAGCGTTTTTGTGCGAAGATTTTCGTCAATAATATTCTCTTGAGTTTAATATGAATTATAAACTTTTAACTAATAATAATTTCATTATTTGCATAATTATGTTCAACTAAAATCATTTGTCTATGTTCATCTTGCGTTTCTTTGATATCTTACCTACAGTTTCCTGTTGCTGACAATCGTCAAGTGCCGAATGTCATCCCTGAGATACAGTGTGAAAAAGTTAAACAAATTTATAATATTTTCTAACTAGTGTAGTATTTTTTTTGAATTGGGAATTCGTAGAAAGCGAACCAATTCTGGCGCCCATACAATCCATATAATAAATTAAAATTAACAAATAATTGAAAATGCAATTAAATAATTTACTATATCTCAAATAGCAAAATACATAGTAAAATAGCACTCCAATTTAGGCTCTTATTAAATTAATATAAATGAATAAAAATATACAATAAATGGCTCTCAATGTAGAAGCACTCTTTTTAATATATCAAAACAGATTTTTCTGTGGTAATTATCGACCGTACTATTTATCTAAGCAAAAGGTGATGATTATCAGGTATTGCGGTCAATATAAGAAATAAAATTCTATATTCTCATTATCAATATTTCGCTATTGTTCAATAGCTTCATCAGGAGACAAGGTGTTAAGAGTCAGTAAAATTCAATGTACACCATGTTAAGGTACTAACTAGACTAGTTAGTACCTTAACTGATCTAGTCCATTCCATGACTAGACGTTCCTCAAATTCTTGTAAATTTTGGGGTTGTCATCGCTTACGTCGTAACCGCCGACCAATTTTCTTCTATATTCCTCTAATTCCTTCATTCAATTCCACCTCATATTTTCTCCCAATCTTTTCATTTTTCAGTTGTTTAGCTTCCGCCTTCTCCCACCTTTTCTTGTTATATTTTATTTCTAGATTTAGTTTCGTCAAAACCAACAAGTGGTCAGTGTCGGCATCTGCTCCTCTATATGATCTGACGTCTTTTATAATATTTATTCTTTTTTTGGACATTAGTACGTGATCTATTTGGTTTCCTGTGTTTCTTCGAGGTATCATCCATCTAATTTTGTGTTCTTTCTTATGTTTGTGTCTTGTACTTATAATGTACATATTTTGTTCTGCTGATAAGTTGCATAGCCTTATACCATTGTCTTTTCATGGATTGTATGCTTCCCTGCCACACCATTTACGAATTATTCCTTTCCTATTTGCGCATTGAAGTCTCCAAGTATAAGAAGTGTATCGTGTCTAGGGATTTTTTCATATACTTCTTTTAGTTTATCATAAAACTCCTGCTTTTCTTCTTCTCCAGATTCTTCTGTTGGGGCATATGTATTTACTGTGAAACATTTGCCTTATCTCCTTTTATTCTAAGATATTCTTCCTCCGAGGCTTCTAAAATTCAACTCGTTTCTGATCATAAATCCCGTTCCTCTATGCTCTTGGTTTTGTTCTCCTCCATAGAAAAATGAATAGTCCTTTTTATCGATCCTACCTTCTTCTTTCCATCTTATTTCTTGTAGTGGCAGGATTTTTATTTTGTTTGTCTTCATTTCTTTTGCAATAAGTTCCATTTTTCCTGGTTTAAGCACCGTTTTAATATACCATGTTGCTATTTTAAAATCCTTCTTTTTGTAATTTTTTTTTACTTGTCTGTTTTTGCTTATCGGTTTTATTTGTTTTTTTGTATTCGGTTATCTTTCCCATAAGTCCTTTTTCATTGCCATGTCCGTTTCCATTTTTGCTCTCGTCGAGCGATGTTAGTTTTTTATGCATGTTTCTTTATTTTTCTTATTTGTTCATTTAGACTGCTTGTTTCTGGCGACTTTTCTTTTTCGATCCTTGTAATTTCCTTATTCCTCTAGTTCTGTATCTATATCTCTTGCTGCGTGTATCTCATTATTTACCAATCAGCTTATTATATTTAATAACAGCTTTATAACCTTTGTTTCTTGCCTCTTTTAGCTGAGGTTAAAAAAATTTCCTTTCCTCGATAATTTCCTTAGGATAGTCCTCATCGATCCAGATCTTAGTGCCTTTTAGTGTTTTGCGTTGCTCAAGTATTTTAATATAAAGCAAAATGCTCAAACCGATCAAGCGTCAAATTTAGAACCTTACAGATTATCCGAAATATTTTCAATAATTCCGGAATATGACGGTAATCAAATTTTCTTAAATACTTTTATAAATGCTTGTAAAACAGCTTACAGAATGGCCGGCAACGCCCAAAAAGTACTTTTAACTCTTCATATTAAAAACAAACTTAAAGGAAGAGCCGCTGAATTAATTAATTCACGCGACCCTTCAAATTGGGAAGAAATTAAAACATTATTAAATACTCACTTTGGAGATTCTCGCGACTTAAATTCATTAATTCAAGACCTTCAAAGAATTAAACAGCTACCAAACGAATCGCCTTTAATTTTTGTTTCGAGATTACAAACTCTGGAAGCAAAAATGTATTCAGCTATAAGTAAACAACAGATCAAAAAGTAGCACAAACACGTCTTTTAAAATCATTAACTTTAAATACTTTATTAACCGGTCTAGATCCAAAAATTGGTTAAATTGTTAGAGCTAGTAATCCAATAAGTGTTTTATCAGCTATTTCACGAATCAGAAGAGAACTTCAATTAACTTACTATGAAAACCACAAACCTCAGACTAATCGTAATACAAATAATATACCTACTCGTAGATTTAGCCAAAATTCACCAAAACAATGTAATTGTTGTCATAGAATAGGACATACTATAAATGAGTGTCTCACACGTCAAAGACAATCTCAAAATTTAGCTCAGGGTTCCTTTAGACCAAATAAAACCCCTAATTCACATAACCAAACAGGCCACAATTCCAAAATAACCAACAAAATCAAAATCGCCCATCTGTAATTAGACCAAATCCAAGTTTTAGACCTCAAGGACCACCGGGAAATCGACCCAACACAAATTTTAATCAACAAAGAACTTTTCATTTCAATCGAAATCATGATTTTAACAAACACTCTCATAACATGACAATCCCATTCATGTATAATAATTCCCATTTGTGAATACAAAAATCGTAGTTTGCTGTCGGCTAAATAGGAAGGAAGAGGTTTGCAAGTGGATAAAAATATCGGATAAATTACGTTACCGTAGCAACCCTAGCATTTAGGTACTGTCTGTTTACCAAGCAATGCACGTCAATTTGACAATTATAAATGTCAAAAACAGAATGAATTAAACAGCATATAACAATTCCAAAAAGTATGTCGAGATTTGGAAATATTTGCAAGGCAGAAATAGTAAGGGAGATTGAAAAATCAACTCCAGAAAATACCAAGAAAACTCATTCCTCCACATGGAATCAATTTAGTGAATTTTGTAAACAACGAAACTTCAATTTGGAAACCGAACAGTTAGTGGAAGATGTGGCAGAAATATTGATGGACTGGGGTTTCAATATGAAGAAAAAGAATAAAGAAGGTTATAAAGAATACGTGGTGAAAACAATGTGGAACACAACAGCGAAAATGTTGCAAAACAACAAAGTCTACATCAGTAAAGGAGCAAATGTCTACTGGACCAATTGTATATAATAATTGTTCTTTCTAAACATTATGTTTCTACTCATTGTTCATTTAGTTTGTTAAATAAAGTTTAATTGAATTGAGTTTTTTATTCATGGGATTGTCTTACCAAATACCACGCGAGCTCAGATTTAGCCGGATATTTTTTCCGGTGGTTTTCTCATACTTACTTTCATTGGCAATTTAACTCTATCTGTTCAGGCAAAATCACTCGAGCTACGCTCTCGTGATTTTGCCAGAACAGCTCTCGTTAAATTGCCAATGAAAGTAAGTATTCGAAAACAACCACAAAAAATATCCGGCTAAATCTGAGCTCTTGTGGTATTACCCCCGACTATTATACAGATGATAGTCAAAATTATTATGAAAATCAAGAACAATATTCCGATAATTCACTTGATTATCAAGATTATTACCAAGAAATTAACTCCAGTGCTCCTGACTATTATACTGTTAATAGTGAAATAGAGGAAAACTATTATACTGCTGATAGTGCTCCTAACTCTGATAATGGTGTACCAGTTTGCAATACGAATGAAGACGAAACTTTCGATTATAACTATATCGAACAAGACAATTTTAATTATAATAATGAAAATGTTTATAATTTTGATTCTGATAACCTCCTAAATCCAAATCATGATTATTATCAGGATTTTCGACAAGGCCCTTTTCAAACGAAACCCCCAGATCCGCTAAACAATCAAACTTCAAATTTGTCGATCCCAGACCTCAGTTCACAAATCCAAACCATGAGTTTGAACAGTCCAGAATCGGACTGCCTCGAACAGATGTTCATGTAAAAAATACCTTACCGGTAAATTCTAAAATCTTATATTATATTAAAGACAGAACAAACACTTATAAATGTCTAATTGATACAAGTGCTGGATTATCAATTTTCAAGCCCAAAACATGCGAAAATTATAGAAATCGATCCCCTGAAAATGTAATTATTCAAGGTATAACGAACCAAAAAATAAGAGTTAACGAATCAACCCTTATTCCATTTAAACCTAACGATACACACAGAGTATTTATTTGTAATTTAGATATTGATTTTGATGGATTATTAGGCATGGATTTTTTAGAACATTATAATTGCATAGTTGATCTAAAAAATAAACAACTTATTACTGATTTCAAAATTGTACCATTATTTAAAGTAACAGATAATGAAACTACCAATATTTCAATTGAAAACCAATTCCCACAAATTTACAAAAATACAATTTCCATTGAACCTAGGATGTCTAGGTTTCCCCATTCTTCTGATTTCGTCAATATCAGATTCTGGATTGATTTTTATTCCAATTGCCTGCATAACTTTAGCTACCTTTTCGATTGTTTCCTCGGTATTTTCCATGGTTTTGTCTTCTATGCTTTTAAGTACCAGGTTTTTTTCCGCATTTCTCTTTCCAGGGCTGCAATTTTTTCATCTTGTTTTCTTATTTTTTCTTTGAGTTTTTCATTTTCTAATTTGACTTCTTTTAATTCATTTATTAGAACTCCCAATTTCTCATCCATTAATTTTATATTGTTGCCTGTATCTTTAAACATATTTTGATTTTTTTCTATATCTGTAATTGTATCGTTCATCCCTCCTCAACGGTTCGGAGGATTCTAACTGCTATATATTATAATCCCTTTAGTTTAGACTTTCTTCACGATTTGGCAACACTGTAGGATATTTCAACGTGGATTCCTTTTGTATTTATTCGTTCTTATTTGTCAGTTGACTAATTTAATTACTGTCACTTCAAATCTGTTTTTACACTTCCAGTTTTTTTCACAAAGCAATTCACTTTTAATATACCAGTGGGTACACTCAAAGTATATTATTTTACAATGCGAAACTATTGTTTTCGATATTTTTGTACACGAAAAATAAAATTTTGTTTAACGTTTTACTGAAACGTTGCCATTTATATTGTACCAGGTATATTCTAGCTATGGTACGTTAGACAGGTAAGAAGAGAAACACATTTTGCCAGGTAATAAAATCTTTAATTACACTCAACAATTTTTTAAATGTGTATATAAAAATATTTCTTTTACAATTTTTTTATAAATATATTATGTACACAGTGTACAAATTTAGGATCGCTGAGTAACTAAAAAAAATGACATTATGTACAGTATGTAACAATATATCAAATAAAAGTTGTATCTTACAAAATAAATATTTAAAAATTGGGGAGATTGAGTATATAATTTATTTTAAAATCAAATGCTTTCGAAATATACGAGATGTATCAATATTAAAAAGTAAAGTAGACATTTAAATTTAAAGCCCGAAACTATCTTGAGCAAATATAAATTGAAATTTACTCGTAATATATCAGCATTAACTGTTCATGTAATACTGTACCACTGTTAATAACCTCTATGACTTGATATAGTTTATTTTTAAATAAAAAAATATTTTTATTACTGAGATCGAAGTATTACTTTAACTAGGTGTAAAAGTGGAATTTTAAAGAATTCTTGAATTTCAATCAATTAATATGTAAAAATTATTTTCTAATTGACACATCTTATTCTATTAACAACAAAAATAATTTACATCAAACTTATCTTTATTAATTAATACTAAAAAGTTTCCTATTTTTTAGTTCGAATTTCGCTAATAACAAAAATCAAAAGTGGGTTTGCAAAAAAGGTGGAAACGGCATAAAAGCTATCACATTAATTAGGGAATAAATTAGAATAATATTGATTTACTTTGTTCTCCTTATAATCATAAGTTAATGAGAAAGTGTTTTTGATTCATGAAACAATGGAAAGTTTCATATACCACGTGATTAAAAAATAATCGGAATTTCAATTCGAATCATAGAACATGTCATCTATTAAAAACGAATTAATATATAAAGTTTAGTTCATACCAAGTGTTTTTTGAATAAATATTACCAGTGAAACATAATACCAAGCTTGTTTCATTCTATAACCAAAAAGTTCGTTTATTTTTAGATCATACTGTATATACAAGATTCTATTGATATACAACTTTCCAATTCGAATTTTTTGCTTATAATAACATAAATGTGCTTATATCTGCAAATATTTAAGTTGGCAACGTATCAAAATTGTATTCAAACTAGATTTTACATACTAAAGTTCGATATTTTACTCCTTACTGGCCCATTTTTTACTGTAAAGTGTGGGTTATTAGCGGAGAACCCAATTTGGAGTACTAGAATCCACACATTTCCCTGTACTACAGGTTGTTTCTGGGAGTATATTAGGGACATTTTATTTTAAGAAAACTTAACATTCTCTAAAAAACAGAATCAGTACTTGCAGATTAATTCGTGTTTTTGAGAGAACAACCTTTATTACAATACAGACCTATATTTTCTTCAACTTTCATTTCAATAAAATGTGTGAGTACTTTTAAAAACCTCCATTGAGCGAAAAGCATAATTTTTGTATATAAAATGTGATTAAATTAAAAATTTGACCGGATTTACAATTTACATGTGAAGTAGTTCAAATGAACCATCAAATTTAACAGGATAGGGAGAACCACCTACAGTGGCCACCCCTTAATAATTCCGTTAAAAATTAAAAGCTGTTGCTGCCCTCTATGTGGCACAGAGATAATGGTGTAAATGAGTAAAATATTATGCTAGTATGATAGTAAGCTTTGTGTTTTTAGACATCCAAGTTTGTTTTATGTTTACATTAAAACCCTTAAAAGCCATATTGAGAATTCAGAGTTTGAGTAATTTTTCAACTCTCATTTCAATAAAATGTGTGAGTACTTTTTAAATAGTTCCTTTGAGTTGAAAACATGATTTTTGTAAATACCACGCGACTAAATTACAAAACTTAACCGGTTTTACAATTTATACGAGAAGTAGTTCAAATGAACCATCAAGCTTAACGGGATATACAGAAAAATAAAAAGTAGTTCAAATGAACTATTGCTATGAACATATGCTCACCACCCTTTTTTACCATGTATAGAATTCTTCAAGTTTCATTTCAATAAAATGTGTGGAGTACTTTTTAAAAAGCTCCGTTGAACGGAAAGCATAATTTTTGTATATGAAATCCGAATTAATTAAAAACTTCATCGGATTTACAATTTATATATGAAATAGGTCAAATAAACCGTCAAACTAAATGGGATACAGAAAAATATAAAAAGTAGTTCAAATGAACTATTAGTATGAACATACGCTCATCACCCCTTTTTACCATTGTAGTGATCCCTAAAAGACATTAAAGACAAAAGGACACTACCTTAGAAATAATAATATTTAATCTAATATTAATTATAGTATTTAAGGAGCATCGGCCGACCATACTCAATGTCATTTACCAAGGAAAGATTGTTTTTGTTATTTTATAAACAGACATGTATAGTTTACATACCGAGGTCGGCTGTGCAGAAAAACACAACTATGTTTCCTATATAATGGATGTGAACGAACCAGGATGAGATTATTATTATTGTTATTAATACTTTGAATAAGTCGTTTGATATTTATAGTAGTGTATTTTTAAATGTATTAAACTTGAACCCAGTGATTTTATAAATGTGTCATTGTTTATTCTGTTCCCGAACACAGGTTGCGAGGTAAGTGGTTTCCTCCATAATAATATGCCTTTATGGTAAACGTCGAGTATACGAGGGACCCTTACTAAGTAACCACCACACCATATTGAAAGGAGAAATTCTTCAACTCCCATTTCAATAAAATATGTGAGTATTTTTTAAAAAGCTCCATTGAGAGGAAAACATGATTTTTGTATATACAATGCAACTAAATTAAAAATTTAACCGGTTTTACAATTTATATGAGAAGTAGTTCAAATAAATCATAAAGCTTAACAGAATATACAGAAGTTTTAAAATAAAGTTCAAATGAACATATCGATGGCTTAGCGCACAAATGTGTTAAGTGATGATTTTTTGATATTGAGTTCTTGGTGGTAAGCGACTTAACGAACACCAAGTTTTCATGTGCACACATGTTATAAGAAATAAAAATTATTTTGAGACTAACAACGCCACCTTTTAATTGTACTAAGTACTTCAAAACTACAGATTTATATAACAAATGTGTCAAAAGCACTTAACAGTGTTGTGCCTTACTTTGTTGTGAAATACATATGTGTTAAGTTTACTTGCCACTTGTGTGTTGACATTTTTGTTTATTTTGAGGTTAGCACATCAGTGAGTATTTTAAAAATGTTGCGAATTAATAGAATAATGCAATTAGCTCTCAAAGATGAAAAGTGGCAGAGAGGTGAGTTTAGATATTGTTTTCGTATCTTGGTATATTAAAAAAGGATGGGTAATATTTATTGTTTCTATAGTTATTGTTGAGCCCGTTGAGTCAATCGAGTTGCTTCTTCAAACCAACTACCATCATCAAGAACATAAACAGCTTGAAATATCCACAATGCCAGGTTCCGAAACTTCGATAACGACTGGTAGGTAGTAATCACTTTGCATGTTATTTATTCTACTACAGAGTATAATATGCCAGCGTATATCTGCTTCATTGACCTAACAAAGGCGTTTGATAGGGTCCGATTGGAGGACATTTTACAGATATTAATGGAAAATAAGGCATCAGCAAACATAACGAAGATAATCCATAACAATAATGTAACAAAGGTCAATGTAGGAGATCAATTCACTGAAATTATCCCAACACCGGAAGGAATTAGACAGGGTGACAGTCTAAGTCCCTTTTTGTTTAATCTCCTCATGGATAAAATTATAAACAAAGTAACATGTCTCAACCTCGGATACAGACTGGGCAACAAAAGAGTTGGTATGATGTGCTACGCTGATGATGCAGCAATCATCGCCGAATCAGAAAACGACCTACAGAAACAACTCTTCCAGTTCTTTCTGGTAAGCCGCCAACTCAATATGAACATTTCTATCAGCAAAACCAAATGTATGACAATCGTGAAGGATCCGCTCAGATGTAAGCTGGTGGTGGATGACAATCCCATAGAACGGGTGATGCAATTCAGTTATCTGGGCATAAATATATCAAGTACCCACGACCCAGTTAAAGACCTAAGAAGTCAGATTAACAAAGCATCCGCACTATCAGGATGCCTACGAGATATAGTCTGATCCAACCCGTACATGCGCAAGGATAACAAAATTAGAATCTACAAGACATGTATCAGACCCATCATGACGTACGGCACGGAAGTTCGCGAGGACACCAACAAGACGAAACAAATGCTAAGGGTGGCCGAGATGAAAACACTGAGAACAATAGTGGGGAAAACAAGAAGAGACAGAGTAAGAAACACAGATGTCAGAGAGCACTGCGGGATACAGGATATTGTGAGATGGGGAAGACAACGTAAGAGGCAGTGGTACAACCATGTAAGACGGAAGGACGAGAATAGTCCTAGAAAACAACCCGCCCGGCTCAAGACCTCCCGGGAGACCACCTAAAAGGTGGAAAGATAGCTGGCAATTCACCTCCCAGGAAAAGATGCAGAGGCAGCTTCAGAAGTAACAGATCTCCAAGAAGTAGAAGAAGAAGAGTTATTTATTCCTTAAATTTCTTGCATTAACTAAGATTTCTGTTGTTTATATCTATTGTTGAACCAACGGTTGAGTCAAGTCAATTGTCTATTCAAGCAGACTATGTTATACAGAAAGCCGTAGTATCCACCCAAGATCCTAGACAACTTAAAGAGCCTTCAGTAGTCGGTTATTCATGTGTGACAAGAACCGGTACGTACTAATTTTATTTTTTAGTCCAAGATAGTATGAGTGTACTATTAAAATCGTGATTTTTGACTTTCTCAAATTTCATCAAATTTTGATAAAAGCATTGGCGGGCTGAGGGGGCGAAAGAGGGGGTTAGATATTAGAAAAAATCATAACTCGAGAACGTCTCAACCAATTTCCATAAAATTTAGTACAAATGTCCTATGTGAGCATGTATTTAACCCACTGAATTTTGGTTAAGGTGGTGGCGGGTTGAAGGGATAAAAGAAGAAAATGAAATATTGAAAAATTAGAAGCTTTTAAACCGTAGCTGCTTTTGACATGCCGTTTCTACCACTGCACATTAAATTCTAGGTCTGTCTGTCTGTCTGTACAGGGTCTTTCATTATAAACGTTGTCTGAAGAAAAGTTGCACTATTCAACATAAATAATTATGGTGGACTATCCGTGCTTTCTAGCACCAATTTTTATGCTTTGGTAAATTTTTTCCAAAAATATGTAATAATTACTTTTTTTTAGGAAAACTCGAGCTTGATGATTCAAGTCAGGAGGACCCATACACTTCATTAGGGAGTTCCTATTAACCTGATGAATCAGAAGCAGAAGCTGAGGATGAAAATCCTTCAGGTGAAGTTGAGCCTGTTCCGAAAAAACGAAGACGAAGAAAGGCCAATAAAACACACTGGAAAAGAGCTATTGTTAAAGACTTACGGCTCAGTGGAAAAAAGTATGTTAACAGGTCAGGAAAAGAAGTTGATGAAAAGAAACCAAAGTTAGTTGATTGCTCAAAATGTAGGTTTAAGTGTAACAGTTTTTTTTCTAGAAGAGGAGAGAAAATTGATATGCAAAGGATATTATGCTCTGGCAGATTACAGAAGGCAAAAGATACATTTGAGTTCTTTAATAAAAAATACTGTTGTTCAGACGAAAAAACAATCCGGTGACAAAAAATAGGAGTACTTCCAGGGAATACTATTTAAATAAAAGTGATGGAACAAGACAAAGAGTTTGTCAAAAGTTTTTTGTACCACATTTTCATTATCTCATAGAGTGATAGAGAAATGCGTTGAGACAATGAGCGAAACAGGACTTTTTGTTGGGTACGACAAAGGACAAGATTCCAGAGCTTGTAATAAGACAAACGAAGATGATGAAAAACTTGTTAAGGAACATATCAATTCATTCGAGAGAATTTAATCACACTACTGTAGGCGCGACACAAAAAAACAATATTTGCATTCGAATCTGAATATTTCTATTATGTACCTAATGTACAAAGAACTTTGTGCCACCAAAAATGCAAAACCAGTATCCCAATTTGTTTACGATCGAATTTTTCACAATTCTGATCCTGCTTTAGCTGTCTACAAGCCAAAAAAGACCAGTGTACTACTTGCAATGCTTTTGAAACATCCAAAGACAAGGAATTAATTCGAGAATATGAAAATCACAAAAAACGCGAAAAGGATGCCATGGAAATGAAAGGTAGTGATAAAAAAAGAGCAACAGCAGACAAGGGAGTTACATATAGAGCCATAACTTTTGATCTTCAAGCTATTGACTACCAAATATACTATAAACAACACTTGAATGTTTATAACTTCACAATTTTCGACAGCTCGACCCGTGATGGCATCTGCTATATTTGGGAGGAGACGCATGGTAGTAAAGGCAGCTCGGAAATCGGATCATGTATCCTTAAATATTTGTTTAGTTTGCCCGAAACTGTAACTCATGTAGCCTCATTTTCAGACACATGTGGGGGTCAAAACCGGAACAAATTTGTGGCGACAGCAATGTTATTTGCAGTTAATACAATAGAGCATCTTCAAATTATAGACCTTAAATTTATGGAATCTGGTCATTCATATCTTGAAGCAGATTCAATGCATGCAACCATTGAACGAGCTAGGGGTCATAACTCTAGAATGGTGCTTGTTGGTCTCAATTGCGAGAATAAGGCTAAAGGTGTATGATGTTCATCACCGAAAATTCTTAGAATTTTATGATCTCCAGAAACTTACTGAGAGTACGATTTATAATACAGCTTTTAACACCAGTGGAGAAAAAGTATCCTGGATGAAAATCAAATGGATACGTTTGCAGAAATGTCAACCCAAAATAATTCAATAAAAGTATGATTTAACTGCAGAGGATTTTTATGAAATAAACACTTTAGAAAGTAAGCGTAGATCAGGACGTAAACGTAAGTGGGAATCGACCTAACTAAGCTGTAAATACAATAGTCGCATTGCAGTTTCAGAAAAAAAGAAGAACGATCTGATAAACTTGTTAAACAAAAAATTATTCCAGATGACTACTCAGTGACTTTATAAATAACATTCCAACAACATCAACTAATGCTGACCTTATGGTTCACGCTGATTCAGAATAATTAGTGTTTCTTAAGCTATGAAATTTCTCTTTCTATTAGTGCGGGTATTTAAGGCTGTATTTAATTCTCTAAAATGTGTTAAGTTTTACTTTGATATGTACATCATTCTTAATTTTTGAAAAAATGTATGTCATAACAATTTAGTTTTCTAATAAAAATATATAAAGAACTTATGTACCTTTTATTTTGCAATATTAATATATTGAAATTAAATTAATACAATATGATTATTTCACTTTAAAAGTTGTTTTTTAAATCCTGAAAACTATTGATTTTGCACTTACAACATTTGTGCGCTAAACCATCGATATGCTCATTACCCATTTTTACCATATATTGAGAACTCAGCGTTGGAGTAATTCTTCAACTCACATTTCAAAAAAATGTGTTAGTACTTTTTAAATGGCTCCATTGAGTGGAAAACATGATTTTTGTATATACAATGCGACTAAATTAAAAACTTAACCAGTTTTACAATTTATATGAGAAGTAGTTCAAATGAACCTTCAAGCTTAATGGGACATACAGAAGAATAAAAAGTAGTTCAATTGAATTAAAAACTTCACCGGATTTACAATTTACATATGAACTAGTTCAAATAAACCATCAAACTTAATGGGATACACAGAAAAATATAAAAAGTAGTTGAAACGAACCATCAAGCTTAAAGAGATATGCAAAAGAATAGAAAATAGTTCGAATGAACTACTGCTATGAACATACACTCATCACCCCTTTTTACCATATTGTAAATTCAGACTTGGAGACATACTTCAACTCCCTTTTCAATAAAATATGTGAGTACTTTTTAAAAAGCTCCATTGAGTGGAAAACATGTTTTTTGTATATACAATGCGACTAAATTAAAAATTTAACCGGTTTTACAATTTATATGAGAAGTAGTTCAAACAAATCATCAAGCTTAACAGAATATACAGATGTTTTAAAAAGTAGTTCAAATGAACAAATGCTCACTACCCATTTTTACCATATCCAGAACTCAGACTTGGAGACATTCTTCAACTCCCATTTCAATAAAATATGTGAGTACTTTTTAAAAAGCTCCATTGAGTGGAAAACATGTTTTTTGTATATACAATGCGACTAAATTGAAAATTTAAGCAGTTTTACAATTTATATGAGAAGTAGTTCAAACAAACCATCAAGCTTAACAGAACAGAATATACAGAAGTTTTAAAAAGTAGTTCAAATGAACATATGGTCACTACCCATTTTTACCATATCCAGAACTCAGAGTTGGAGAAATTCTTCAACTCCCATTTCAATAAAATGTGTGAGTACTTTTTAGTGAGTACATTGAGTGGAAAACATGATTTTTGTATATGAAAACCAAATGAATTAAAAATTTCACCGGATTTACAGTTTACATATGAATTAGTTCAAATAAACCATCAAATTTAATGGGATACACAGAAAAATATAAAAAGTAGTTCAAATGAACCATCAAGCTTAACGGGATATGCAAAAGCATAGAAAATAGTTCGAATGAACTATTGTTATGAACATACGCTCATCACCCCTTTTTACCTTATTAAAAATTCAGACTTGGACAAACTCTTCAACTCCCATTCCAATAAAATATGTGAGTACTTTTTTAAAAGCTCCATTGAGTGGAAAACATTATTTTTGTATATACAATGCAACTAAATTAAAAACTTAACCAGTTTTACAATTTATATGAGAAGTAGTTCAAATGAACCTTGAAGCTTAACAGAATATACAGAAGTTTTAAAAAGTAGTTCAAATTAACAAATGCTCACTACCCATTTTTACCATATCCAGAACTCAGAGTTGGAGAAATTCTTCAACTCCCATTTCAATAAAATGTGTGAGTACTTTTTAGGGAGTACATTGAGTGGAAAACATGATTTTTGTATATGAAAACCAAATGAATTAATAATTTCACCGGATTTACAGTTTACATATGAACTAGTTCAAATAAACCATCAAACTTAATGGGATACACAGAAAAATATAAAAAGTAGTTCAAATGAACCATCAAGCTTAAAGAGATATGCAAAAGAATAGAAAATAGTTCGAATGAACTATTGTTATGAACATACGCTCATTACCCCTTTTACCTTATTAAAAATTCAGACTTGGACAAATTCTTCAACTACCATTCCAATAAAATATGTGAGTACTTTTTTAAAAGCTCCATTGAGTGGAAAACATGTTTTTTGTATATACAATGCGACTAAATTAAAAATTTAACCGGTTTTACAATTTATATGAGAAGTAGTTCAAACAAACCATCAAACTTAACGGCAATACACAGAAAAATAGAAAGTAGTTCAAATGAACCACTAAGCTTACCAGGAACATATAAAAAAATAAAAAATAGTTCAAATGAACCATTGTTATGAACATAATATGCTTTACAATCCTTCTTTACCACATTGAATTTATTTTTCTAATGCAAAGGTAGTAACCATTACAAAAATTAATTCATAGAAATTGGGCGATCTGAAGGAACGAAGACTTGTACAATATATGTAATATAGTTTTGCTACATCAGTCCAAAATATTAATCCTGTTAAGCTATCATTTCTCGTATGATCATAACTCATCAATTTTATGTTTATTTGATACACTGTTGTCCCTAATGTTTTTGTCATTATTATCTGTAATCTTATCACTTTTAATATCACTAACAATTATTTCATCTGATACTTCCAATTTTAGTTTATTAAATGCTTTATCTAATTTAGATTCCAAGATACTTATTATCTCGGCATCTTCTAATAAGGAATTGAGTTCTTTTAATTTTTTATTTTGGTTTTGTTTAACTAAAGCTTCCTTATCGGTTTCCGTCATTTCTGTGATTATAGTGATACCCGGATCGGGTTCCGCTTGTACTAAATCGTCGTCCTTCTTCTTGTATTCTTTGGAGAGTTCCTCGAGTAACCACTCTGTTTGTTTCACTATGTCTACCTTCGAAGTGTCTTTCGAAGAAACTCCGCTCAACGTTTGATAATATATCCTTAGGATATTGAGAGGAACTAGTAGTTCTTTATTTTCCGAAGTTAGGATAGATTTGAGAAGCCCTTTTCTGATTTTTATCCACTGTGCGTTTATTTCGATTTCTTTCGTAGGTGTAAACTCCTCTTGTGCACCTTCGTACGTTATTCTAACTTTGTTATTTCCTATATTAGCACGAAATCCTCCTAATTCCACCGTTTTAGTAAAAGCGAGTCCCGTATGTTTGTTGAGAAATTCTTGGACGGAAATTTTCAATTTTTGAAACATACTTTCTTCTTCGTTCTGAGAAAAGTTATCTGATTCTTTGAGTTCTCTTATTGTAATTTCGGATTGAGGATATTTGTTCAATGCTAAAAGTAATTTGGAAGCTTCTTGCGTGAACATAAATACGGCCGGTATTTTTACATCGTCAGTTCCATCTCCGGACATTGAAAATATCGGCGAATTAGCGGCGCTGCTTCCCGGTACGTTATCCAAAATTACAGCTCCGACCGCGCCGTATTTTTGGATATTTCTCACTTTATCCACAAACATACAATCTCCACGCTCCATCACGGCTATCTTACCTTTTATTCGGTTAGGTTCTTGAGGAGTTTCACAGCCGCGTAATGGATTTACTAATTCTGCTGGTGCTGTGACGAACTGATCGCCTTTCAGATTTCTGCCGAACTGAGACGGACCTGCATGTAAGATTAACAACTGATCCTCTTCATTTGCATATTTCATTGCAATTGTAACAGCTTGTGCAGAAGGTACGGGTTCTTCCGATTGAAGTTTTGTCAATTCGATCATTTCTTGCATAAAAAGAAGACCTTCTTCGGCGTCTGCTGCTGAACGAGCCTAAAGAAACAATCACAAAATTAATAAACGAACAATATTTTTTTAAATAAACTTACTGCTGAAAAACTATGCAACAATTGTACCCGTCCATCATTCAGTGCTATAATATTTATGCCCATATCTTTAATAATCTTGAGATGATTAAGATTAACAGCAGAAAATTCAGAAGCAGTAAGTCTTCGTTTTTGAGATCTTTTGGGACACATTCCATCAACCATATTTTGAAGTGGTTTACGAAACGATTCCGGAAATAAACGCAATGTATTCGGACAAGTTCTATCAAATTCACATTCGTCTAAATCTAATTCGACTGTTTTGCTTCCTAAAAATAGAAAATTTTGTTCTATCATATTTTTCTATGCTTATATGTCACACATGAATCAATTCATCTTAGTAATTTAAACAAGGCAGTGATTATGTCATGGCTTGGAGTTGTTTTGACAGTATAGTAGAGATATTTCGAAAAAAACTAAATGAGAATGGCTATTTTAAAATTCTTGCCCAGTGAACTGAGTCTCATTGGTGCAAGATACATTTTTACACAAGATAATGTGAATAAAACAGTACCAGAACATTTTGAATAAGAAAAAATATTTTAAAACTTCATGGGAAGTCACAGTAAAGAAAATTAAAGCTCAAAGAAACAAGTGGTCAGGGTACGTATGGAGGCAAGGACCAGAAGTAGTAACAAAGGCTATAATACAATGGCAACTGGGAAGAAAAAGAAGGTGTGGAATACCCAGAACGAATTGGTTAGCAAAGGTAGAAAATGATTTAAGCAGGGCAGGTGTTACAAGATGGATGGAGAAAACATAAAACCAGAAGAAATTAAATTAATGAACAATTACAATGATGAACCGAAGGTGGGGATTGACCCACCCCATTAAATGGAAATAAAAAGCAATATAACCTCACTTGATGTATCAAGTCATATATGTATATATAAAGTAGAATTGGGTCTCATTCTGCCATCCTAACGAAAAACACCGTATCTGTGAATTTGTTCAAAATTGAGATTTTTGCATTTTTGGATGCTCCAGGTCTAAATCTATCTATGATTTTTATTTTGGAATTAAAAAAAAATATTTCATATAGATTTTTTATATTAAAAATAAGCATTTTGAATGTAAGAAGAATAACATATAAAAATGTTAGACATAAAGACCGTATCTTACTATTTTAAACATAAATCTTTGAAATTAATCGTACATATTAGACATAAAAACCGTATGTATGCTAAATTTTAGTAAGTACGGTGTTTATGCCTGGTAAAGTTCGTGCTTTAATGTCCCAATTAATAACACCGATATTTTAAATATGGAAATGTCAGGTACCGGTTTTTTATTTAATAATTACATAATCAATAAATACAAAGCTCTGTCAACATTTATTTATAATTATCGTTTTAATATTTTTGAAACTAAAAGAAATATTGACCAACTCGAAAATATTGAGAATTTAAAGTTAAATAACAATGCTATAACAGAAAATGAGAAGATGGATATGCTGGTAGTTTTAAATGAAAGTTCGTCAAAAATAAAAGGTAGGTTACTCTTTTATAAAATATTTGATTTGACATTTGATTGATTATTATTGGTATTCAATTTTAATTATTGCATTTCCATTTTTTGTTATATTACCTACTAAATTTTCTAATATTTATTTGTTCTGATATTTTGGTCAACCTTCAAACATTTGTGG
Organism: Galeruca laticollis; assembly: GCA_963921935.1. Taxonomy (NCBI): domain Eukaryota; kingdom Metazoa; phylum Arthropoda; class Insecta; order Coleoptera; family Chrysomelidae; genus Galeruca; species Galeruca laticollis. The sequence goes on along the minus strand of OY998177.1, from coordinate 243,199,915 downwards.
ATCCATTTTGCAGCAATTTTTCTCATGTCCAAATTGACGTGAACTATATGATGAACGCGTTCGTATGAAATATTCAGTGCTTCAAATATCCGTTTTAGCCCAATTCGACGGTCTGATAAAATCATGTCATGAACTGCATCGATATTTCGGGGGTTGACACAGAAACTGGCCTTCCCGATCGGTCATCATCTTCAATGGAAAATTTACCTCTTTTGAAGCTTGCAGTCCAACTTTTCACGGTCGCATACGAAGGACATTGATCACCAAGGGTATTAAGCATATCTTCGTAAATCTGCTTACCTCTTAACCCTTTTAAATACAGGTACTTGATGATGGCCTCGATACTCCAATTTTTCGATTTTCACAATTTCGGTGGACATCTTTTTTCTTTTAATTCATTGCGTAACTCTGGTTTACTTTTTTGACGTCAAACTTTACACTGACACTTCTAATAAGTTATTGTTCGTTGCTATGGTAACGCAATATTTTGTTTATGCATGGAACTGGTCTAGGCTAACTAGATATCAATACATCCTCGTATATAATTAATACAGATAATATATCCGCTCAAAAAATAACGATACAATATTTTGAGCCTGGGCATACCTACATGTCTGCAGACAGCCCTCATCACTTGGTAGAAAAAGGTTTAAAAGAAAATCCCAAAGTTTATGATTTATGATAAATGTAAAAGAAATAAATTTCACGAATTTTAAGCATTGGCCAAATCTTACTACCAACTGTCAAATTAATAAGCTTAATAAAAACCGCCCCCTTTTAAAAGATATTGTTTTATTAGAAGCAAGAAGAGGCTGCAAAAATTTATTTTATAAGATAAGCTTCAATGAAAACGATTACATTGAATTGAATATACTCAAAGAAAAATTTATTTTTGTTATAACCCGAAAGCTATACATCAAATATCTTCTGAAAGAAAAAAGAAAATTTTAGAGAATTTATCCTCAATTATTCCAAATCAGAAATTCGTTTTCTGGAAGAACTTAATGGAAAGCAATGTGGTGGATCTGATCAACAATATTGAAGATAAATAGAATTTATATTATCTTAGCGAGAAAATCATTTTATATTTTAAAAAATTATTTTTTCATGTTACACATTTGTTTTTATTTTTTTTTTGGGAATTAAAAAATAAATTAAATCATTTTTGCGTTTTTCATTCCAAAAAATATAAATAATAAAGATATTAAATAGAAGTTTGATTGGTAAATATATACACAAAATATTAGTCATAAACACCTTATCTGCATTATAGGGTTTTCATCACAGGTAAAATAGTTCTCATATGCAACAACCTAGACGTATATACGAACATGTTATGCCTAGTTTTGAGCGCTCGCATATTAACACAAATTCACGTATATGACCCATTTTGTCAATTTACTTAAAAATTTCTTGTTTTATACAAGAAATTTGTATCTCATTCCATTAAATATATTCGTTTGCACGCATAATCATAGTAATTTTTACTCTTATAGAGGAATTGTGACAAATTTCCTACTCCAAAATTTCATTCGCCATTTTCTCGTTAGTTACATTATTGCAGATACGGTGTTTTTCTTTACCGCGGCAGCATTGGTATATGATAAATTTTCCTGAAGATAATGTGCGTGAAACAGTGCCAGAGCATTTTTATAAGAAAAAAGAATTAAAAAGCATGCATTGGCCAACAGAATCACCTGATCTTTTTCTCATTAAAATTGTTTGATATGAACTCAATTGAAGAATGGAAAATCGATCTCCTATGAGCTCAGAAAATGTGTAGGAGTGAATGGGACAAGCTAGCTGCAAATTACTTAATAGAATATCTAAAATATGCAAGAAGAAAAAAGTGGTCACTTCAATGGAGCTAAAATTTAATTCAATTTCTGTTTGAGTATTCATTTCGTAGTTTAAAGACGTGTATTACTTCTGTTATCAACAGTGCTATGAGAAAAAATAATGAATCATCAAAACAAAACAATCTATCGATTTCATTGTAATGATAAAAATTAGTCAACTCACTAATAACTATAATTAGTTAAACATGAATTCAACACCAGCCTTTAATGGGCCAGGAATTAATTATAGCCAGTCTATAAATAATGCACTATACACAGTGTCCCATCCTACAATAGACACACACACCGCATAACATAATCAGCTACAATCTTCCAATATTACAGGAATATAATAGCCAATGCTGCTATAGAATGTCATCAACCAGTGATGAGGAATTCATAGGTTTTGAAAAGAATGAGCAAAATTATATTTCTAATAAAATTTTTGGCAAGTAGTTAAGAAAAACTCAAAAAAAGAAAAAATGCTGCAACCAATAGACCCGCAGATACAGTAAAATCTCTACAGTCTTTGACCTATTTACTGGAAGCCAGTGTGCTTCATTAGAATAATAGATGGCACTAAACAAAGCAGTGACATTTAATTTTTTCATTTATTTATAATTCATAACGTGGAGCGGAATAAATTAAGGACCTGTGTATACAACAAAAAGAAAATAATATAGTTTTATACTTTAGATAGATAGTAGCTGTAAAATATCGTTAAGCTGCAGGAATTTGAAATATATCCATATAAATCCCGATCCGATATAAGAAGACGTTTTGTTTTTAACTGTTGAAATGTAAGTTTTAATGTACAAAGAAGAAGCAATTAAATAACAATTTAAATTATTCATAAAACAGAAAATTATATATTGGGCTTAAATTGTTCAAATATTTTCAATTATTAAAAGCTTTCTCATTTTTATGTATATAAGACCATCTCTAAAAATTCTATTTTTGTATTAGATTCCTTTTCAAGAATTTTTGTATCTTTATAATTAAATTCGTATTTGTTTTGGTTGGTTGGTTATTATTTTTTGGTGTTTTTGGTTTTAGGCTTCACAAATATTTACATAAATTTTTATATCCTTTACGACTTATTTTTATTTCATATTTTGATATTAAGGATATATTTTGTTTGTTTATTGATTTCTTCAGGAAGATTATTATTCTTAGTGTAATATTTGTTTTTTCAATAACTGTGTATTTGTCAGGATATGATAGCCAAATTAACAATTATTGATTTTTAGGAGGTAGGACGACATGAATTTGTGTATAAATATCTTGAGGATCAAGTTGGTTTTGTAGACCATCCTGTTTTAATTTTATATCAATAAAAATAAATTCAGATGACAATTTTGTTTTATTTGATTTTATCCTGCTATATGGAAGTGTAAAGTCTAAAAGTGAAAACTTGATTAAGATTAATATGAGTATGGAATCATCCACCCCTATTATTGTGTGTGAAAACTAACATTGAAACGTGGTTACAAGTTTAGATATATTTTTTTTGTAAACTCACCATTCATAGTTCGACCAGAAAGTGTAAGGGGCAACAAATGTCCTTCCGTCGTAAACAGAAACTCGTCCAAATTTAAAATGAGATCATCTTTATCGGCGAATAATAAAAACAGATATTTGAAAGTCTCGGCTAGTACAAAAGAATCCATTCTATCTTCCTTTTTACCAGTTCGAACGTCATTAACGGCGGCGTATCCACAAGGCACTCTGGCATATTTCTGAAGACTTTTCAGGACGTTTTTCCCTACCTAAAAAATTTGAAAATATCAAATAAACAAAGTCGATTACCATCTGAAATATAATTACCTCTAAGTAGTATGGATCGCCAGTGGCGGTATAAAGAAAGTAAGTAGATTCTAAAAATTCCGGCCGTAATGGGTGATTGCCCCAATGGACTTGAAAATCAGTCGTGAACGCTTCTGGAATAAATTTGTGACGCTGCATCACTTGATAAAGCATTTCGTGGGTTTCTACAGCAGGTTTGATATCTCCTTTTAAAACTTGAAGACCTGGCCAAAAAGCTAGAAGGGCATCCATATAATTGCGAGAATTCGTGTGAGGTCTAAAACAAAATTATCCGAATTTTAAATAAAAGTTTCCGGAGAAATTCTGTCACAATTACAAATATGAATCGACAACATCTCATCATTATCAAAAGCTTAAACTGTTCGCTGTTGAATATAAGCCTCTCTAAGTTGTTGACACCTTTTTCTCTCCTGAGATTCCACTATTCGATTCTGAGTAACTCTCTTTATATGGATTAGGTGAAATACAACTTTGACTCAATAGCAATGCCAACTGGTCATTTTTGAGCTCGGCCAGTGAAAATACAAAAGAATTAGTTATTTCTCAGCCTGAAACAATTTCAGTGCAATTGCTAGGTATCTATGCATTTGGCTAAGAGATTTATTAACAAAATAAACAAGTAAAAAAGGTTTATTATATTCAATGCATTTGTTTATAAGAACTTTCTTTATCAAAAGATGGTCATTTGTTCCATATCCTCACCTCACTCAACCCCAACTATTTCTATGAAAGACATGGATCGATTTATTAGTTACTCTTTTGGTAGTTATCTTAATGAATAATTCATATACATGCACTTATCAGTTTATAGTTAGTGAGGTCAGTAATATAATCATTCTTATGCTTAACATGTTCACTGTCCTACGACCCATATATGGGATGTAAGTTCATTTACCTAAAATCCTGCAAACCATATGTGGGCGGTAAATGTATATTTTGTTATAGCACAATACTAAATTATTGATTTGTTTACGAGAACCCTAAAGTAAAAAAAAACATGTTATTTTGTCAAAACATAACTAAGATACAGCATATCAAAAATGGGTGTACAAAATAATGAAAATGTTCTAATTAAAAATGTATACAGGGGAAATAAAACTGGAAGATACAAAAAATCAATAATTTTCTGCGTAACCAGAAATACAAAACGCTTGGTTGCACTGACGGTAAAAAGTTGAGACCTTCTTAATTTTGTTGAGCTTCTTTTGATTTAAAAGTATCTCTCAACTTCGTATAACACCCATGGCAACGTTTTATGTATATTTTGTCATCATTACCTCTATGTAGCTCTTCTAGCTCATGAGCTCCCTCCTCATGTTTTTTTTGCTTTTTCATATTTTCACTTCTTTTGAGAAGGCTGCGAATAAGAGATTCTCTAATTTTTATCACTGTTAATTGGACCCAGTTATGCAATAAGGAACCAACTGACATTTAGAGAAAAAATGAGATAAATCGTATTTCTAACTCAAATAACGATCTGAAGGTTTCACAATAGAGCCAAGCGCTGAGGATCTATATCATTGGTTCCCAACTGGGGCGATACCGCCCCCCTGTGGGCGCTGCAGCCTTTTAGGGGGGCGGTAGCGGATTCAGAAGCAAATAATAAGCAGTCAAGAGGAATGGTGAAATAAAAATGATTTAATAAGGGTTAATAAGCAGTTTTAAATCAGCATTAATAATAATACTAATAATTATAATATTTTCTTTTAGTTCAGTATAGAAGTATATGACTTGTCCTCGCACGTTGATAAGCGAACGCGCGATGTTCATACAAAATAACATGTTTCGACATGTTCGCACACAGACAAGTTGATCATGCACGAAATGAAACGTATAAAAGCTACAGCTCTACGAATTTTTTGTTGTTTCTTGTTAGTTGTATGTGCTTGGCCGCGATATATAATCGTGAATCATAAGCTCTGTCGTAGTAAATAATCGTGAGTGATGTGTCATTTTATAAACATTACTATCTATAAATCTATTGAGAATTTACTTTTTGTATGAAAATGGCTGAATCTACTTCTAAATTAAAAAAGAAATGCCGGCTATACAGTACTGAATATTTAAAATATGGATTTGCGGAATCTTCTACAAACAAATCATTACCTATGTGTTTAATTTGCCGAAAAGTTTTTTCAAATGAAGCTATGAAACCTTCTAGGCTACAAGAGCATTTACTATACATAAAATGCATCCTGATAAGAAGAACAAAGATATATTCTATTTTCAAGAACTCGAAAAATAATATTTAAAACAGCCAACTATATCAAACCTTTTTATTGCATCGTCTTCTAAACGAGACGATGATGGGCTATGAGCCTCATATAACGTTTCATTGTTAATCGCAAAGTCAGGAAAACCACACACCATTGGCGAGGAATCAATTTTGCCGGCAGTCGAAGAGATATTAAAAACTGTTCTCCATCATAAGACACCATTTGATATCATTAAAAAAATTCCTCAGTAATAATTCAGTGCAAAGAAGAATAGATGAAATGGCAAATGACGTTGAAATATCATTATGCGATTACCTAAAGACTTGCAAATTTTCCATTCAACTCGATGAATCAACTCTACCAAGTAACGAAGCTCTACTCTTATCATACGTACGATTTATAAAAGGAGAAAAAATTCATCAAGAGTTATTATTTGCTAAGAATTTAGAATCTGATACAAAGGGACATTCTATATTTAATATCATGCAATAATTTTTTCAAGAGAAAGAAATTCCTATTAGCAATATTTTGTCTGCTGCTACTGATGGTGCTCCAGCAATGACCGGGCGTCATAAGGGTTTTATAGCACATTTGAGAAAAGCAGTGCCAAATGTACTCGCTGTACATTGTATTATTCACCGTCAGCATTTGGTTGCAAAAGAATTAAATGAACGTCTGCATGCGTCCCTCAATAACGTTATTAAAGCAATCAATATCATTAGAAGCAATTCATTGAATGATCGTTTGTTTCATAAGCTTTGCAATGAAAATTATGAAGACTACAATCGCTTGCTGCTGCACACAGAAGTACGTTGGCTCTGTAAAGGTGTTTGTCTGAATCGTTTTTTCAATCTATTTGACTCAGTGTTGAAATTTCTTGAAGAAAACGAACAATTGCGCGAAAACCTGATTACGTCAAAAAATGACATCGCTTATTTGACGGACCTGTTTAAAGTATTTAATCAAGTTAATCTACAATTGCAAGGTGATGATTTAAATTTAATTAAAACTAAAAACGTCATAGCTGATTTTGAAGGAAAACTTCTTATATTCAAAAGAAATCTTGGTAGAGGTGAGTACAACCATTTTCCCACATTATCAACAGTGTCTGCAAAACCGGAAGATTTACTTACTTACTGCCACCACTTGGAAGTTCTTCATGTTGATTTTACAGAGCGTTTCCAAGATATTTTAAACATGGAAATACCAAGTTGGGTTATAGATCCTTTCGCAAACACAGATACTGAAGGCTCATCAAATTTGGAAGAGGAGCTATTAGAACTCACAACTAACGAAGAACTGAAAGTAAAATTCAAACGTGGATATCAAGAGTTCTGGCTTCAAAAACCAATACCAGTTCTCTATCCTGGATTGTGGACAATAGTACAGAAGTTGTTAATTGCATTTCCTTCGTCCTATATGGCTGTGCGTGCAATCAGTGCAGTAACTGATTTGCTGTCAAAGAAGATCAACAGACTACACATCACTGAACGTGGCGAACCTGATATTAACAAACTGGTAACACTCCACCAGCCTCAACCGTATCATTGATTTTTTCTATATTATTAATTTTCTGTTTCTTATTGTATTGCATTTCTTATTTCTATTGTGATTGTATTTCTTATTGATTCTTTGTTTATATTTAAAAGTTTAATAAACAATTTTATTGTACATTTGGTAGTCGTTTAATAAATTTCTACTTCATCATTCCTCTAAAATAAAATTTAGACATTAACTGAAATTAAAGCTAAATACAGATCAATTGGGACGGTACAGATGATATTCAAATAAAATTAACTACTTTGGACTGACCAGCGACTGGGGGGGGGGGAGCAGGGGCGGTGTAATTTTTGTTCTCTTCTATAGGGGGCGGTGGTCCAGAAAAGGTTGGGAACCACTGCTATATGTACCATATATTGATCGCAGGAATCACCTGAAAATTTTAGAATGCATTTATTACACTTTGCAACAGAGAACCAAGAACACTTGATGCCTTGTTACAAAATGCCGACTGAACTTTTTAGTCCGGTTATAGATCCAATGTCGCTTGGATCCCTTATGCATAAAACGCTTTGTTTTACACTCGATGTATCAAGATCCAGTTTCTTGTTGGTTGATAATACATGCATGTTATCATTATACTATTATATTACCACTAATAAAGATGTACTTTCAAAGAACCATACTTATGGTAGAAAAGGAAAGGGCATCGACACTTCCGCTGGATGATGATAAAAACACGGTAAGTCTAATTATTAAATGATTGATTTATGTAAATATTTTATTATTGATTATTCTAACCTAAAATTTCAAAAACTGATTTTGTTCAAACTAGACCATGTTGTGAGCTTTCATTTAACTTTATGTGCAAACAACATGCCATTGGAATTATTATTGTCGAGTTGTTGTACCTAATTTGTTATATTCCTTTTCGTTTATTTGTGTGTGACACAGTTAGTTCCTTATTGCGAATTTATTTTCTTACAGGTTTCACGACCGGCTATAACTGTGAGAAATATTGATAACAATGATTCGCAAAAAGAGATCAAAGATTACAACATTTTTTTGGAAGAGACAGCATATGAACCAACTATTAGTGTAGAAAGAGACAAAGTCTGACAGAAAAGTACTAGCATTCTGAGTTCAAGTAGATTTGATATTGAGGGTACTGATTTTCAAGAGTTCGAATATTCTGACGATTCTTTGAAAGACAGAGACTACGAGCCTGATTTAAATGATTTGTTCTCAGACGAAGATTTCAATGTCCAACAAAAAACAAAATCGAAAATAAATGGCTAGTTAATAAGACAAACATAAAGATTCCTCACAATGTAGAATATATCTTAAAAGTTTAGGCGTCAAGTTCAACTTACCCTATGATGAACAGGGCTTTCCTCTACAACAAATATTAATTGATCTGGAATCGGTTTTATCAGGTTATAAAAATGGGCATGATAGAGACGATACCGGAAATAAAGCTATTAACATTATAACCAACTTCACAACAAAACAAAATTTATTTAAAATCAACAAAAGTAATAAAGATATTCTCAAAGCTATAAGAGAAACAAGATTGTTTTTAAAAAATTATAAAGAGGAAATAGTTATTACAAAGGCAGACAAAGGTAATAATACTACTGTGATCTTGGAGAGAGCTGCATTTTTGGAAAAAGCAAACATTCTTCTTAATGATCAATCTGTGTATGGTATAATTACTGAAGATCCTACTAAAAAAGTTCAAAATAAACTAAATAAATTAATTGACAATTTGACAAAACGGAACATTTTAACTAAAGAAGTAGCTAAAAAATTAAAATGTAATAATGGTGTTTTTCCAAAGATGTATCTTTTACCAAAGATACATAAGCAGGATTTGCCGTTAAGACCAATAGTCAGTTAAGTGGGTTCACCCATTTATTTCTTATCTAAATTTATATCTGAACTTGTATCACCTTTATTATTGTTTTAAATGAAACTCACGGTTTCTAGTTAATTCCACAATATAATGAAAGTTATTGAAAATTCTAAAAAATTGACAATTGTTTCGATAAATCAAATCATCCTCAGAATGACAGAAGTTACATTTCATTTGATGCCTACCTGATGTTTAGTAGTTATTTTTGGCTAGACCAAGAAGTGACCTAACTTGTGATTGGCTTAATATATGTTTATAGAAAAAAGAAGATGTGATATTACAAATATTGAAGCTTAGATATTATTAGCCCTATGGTGATATCCTGGATATCATTTTTCCAATTAAGATCAGTATAACTGTGCAATGATATAGAAAACTAGGAAAACTATATCTGCTGATCTTTACAATTATCACTTAAGAAGACAGTTTATTAGTGGAGAATTCCCTAGATTTAACTGTTCATTGACAACTTCATATTATGGGTTTCTTAAATGTCTTCTAATTTCCAGTTCTTCAAGGAAATCCAGTTCTTGTTTCTTTTCACAAATATGCAGTACTTCTAGTTCTGTGTTAGGTGTCAATGAATGATTGGTGTCAAGTAGATGTTTTGCGTAGTGGGATTTATCTGGTTGTTTTAATCTGTATGCTCGTAAGTGCTCACTGTATCGTATTTCAAAATTCCTAAGGGTCTGACCCAAATAGACAGCATTACATTCTGGACATTTGAGTTTATATATACCTGACTTCTTTAATAGTGGTATTTTTGTTTTTACATTTAACAATTTTGTACTAACGTTACTTTCTGTTTTAAAAGAAATTGTTGTATTCGTTGCTGAAGATATTATCTTTGAAATATTATTAGAAATATTTCCTGCATATGTGATGGTTTTATAAGTTTTTATTTCATCAGCTTGTTTAGGAAATATTAGTTGTAATGCCACTTTTTCCTCTTTTTTACTAATTAGCTTATTTATCATATCTAATGGATAACCGTTGGATGTTGCTATTTGTCTAATTGTATTAATCTCTCTATCAAAATTACATTTGTTCATAGGAACTGAAAAAGCTCTATGTAACATTGAATTATATGATAAATAAGCTTATCAGTAAAAAAGAGGAAAAAGTGGCATTACAACTAATATTTCCTAAACAAGCTGATGAAATAAAAACTTATAAAACCATCACATATGCAGGAAATATTTCTAATAATATTTCAAAGATAATATCTTCACCAACGAATACAACAATTTCTTTTAAAACAGAAAGTAACGTTAGTACAAAATTGTTAAATGTAAAAACAAAAATACCACTATTAAAGAAGTCAGGTATATATAAACTCAAATGTCCAGAATGTAATGCTGTCTATTTGGGTCAGACCCTTAGGAATTTTGAAATCCGATACAGTGAACACTTACGAGCATACAGATTAAAACAACCAGATAAATCCCACTATGCAAAACATCTACTTGACACCAATCATTCATTGACACCTAACACAAAACTAGAAGTGCTGCATATTTGTGAAAAGAGACAAGAACTGGATTTCCTTGAAGAATTGGAAATTAGAAGACATTTAAGAAACCCACAATATGAAGTTGTCAATGAACAGTTAAATCTAGGGAGTTCTCTCCACTAATAAACTGTCTTCTTAAGTGATAATTGTAAAGATCAGCAGATATAGTTTTCCTGGTTTTCTATATCATTGCACAGTTATACTGATCTTAATTGGAAAAATGATATCCAGGTTATCACCATAGGGCTAATAATATCTAAGCTTCAATATTTGTAATATCACATCTTCTTTTTTCTATAAACATATATTAAGTCAATCACAAGTTAGGTCACTTTTTGGTCTAGCCAAAAATAACTACTAAACATCAAGAAGGCATCAAATGAAATGTAACTTCTGTCATTCTGACGATGATATTGATTTATCGAAACAATTGTCAATTTTTTAGAATTTTCAATAACTTTTATTATATTGTGGAATTAACTAGAAACCGTGAGTTTCATTTAAAACACTAATATGAGCAGATTCCACGAAGTAAGGGTCGAGACAGTTAATTTCATTTTATCACCCTTCTTTATCAAAGACTAGCTGACCCGGCGAACTTTGTTCCGCCTTAATGGCAACAAATAAGCAGACTTTTTTTTTAATTGGAAAAAATACAAAAAAAATTAAATACCTACATTAATCATTCATAATTATTTCTGTATTTTAGTACATAGGTTGCTCTTCATTTAAGTACCTTGTGATACACGACATTTTTTGTTTTATTATCAGGCGCAAAAACAAACAACGCAGATGGTCTTCCGACCCGTGAACATGCCACGTATAACTGACCATGGGAAAAGCATGAATGTTCTAGATTTAAACCACAAACTTTTAAGGATTGGCCTTGTGATTTGTTGATGGTCATGGCAAATGCAAGACGTATCGGAAATTGAAGTCTTTTAAACTCAAACGGCATATCGGTTGGGATCATCGGTATCCTCGGAATGAGAACTTCCTCACCTTTGAATTTTCCTATCATTATCGTAGCGTAAATTACATTGTTCATCAATTTTCTAACCACCAAACGCGTACCGTTGCACAGTTTTGGTTGGTTTATGTTTCGAAGCATGATTACTACGGAGCCAACCTTTAGGCATAAATTGTGCGGTGGCAAGTCAGGCACGTCCAAAGAGTTAAAAAATTCAATTGGATAGTTGGTGGCTTCATCTTCATTTGTGACGCAGTCAATAGATTTGAATGAATACATTGTTCCAATGATCTTATTTTGAATTATGTAGTATCTGTCCTTGTATCTACAAAATAAAAACCAGACAGTATTAACTGGGTTATAAACACTTTTTTCGGTGGGAGAGTAGAGTTCAGAATTAGCAAATATACTACATAGGTACCAATAGATAAAGAAAGTTATTCTTTAACTACATTCTATATAAGTACAAAAATAAATACCTTAAATGTCGGATTAAATCCTCGTTCTTCGATAATATCTGCCCCAAATGACGTCATCTGGAAAGAACCATTGTATTTTTGATTATTTGCAAGAAAGTGGCGTGATTCTTGTGTTTCGCCACAAAGCAATGAATACAATGGCTCAGGTGGCGGAGTCAACAATGGCAATTTCACTTTACCATTAAGGCAGCATAATCCAGGCGTTTCTCCAGAACTTTAATGCACCACAATACTCGCAAACTACGTCCATTTGCCCAATGCAAACGCTAGGATGCAAGCTGTAATCGTATTGAAACGCTGCTCGATTCAAATCAGCACTTGATAAAATCTTGTTCTGCGTCGCAAATTATCTATTTGTTGACCTCTGTTGTTCGCTCGACGATTCTGCATTACCAACCGAGCTGTTTCACGGGCTGCTTCAATTTGCTCTCGTGATTGAGAAGCACGAAGTCGAGCCATACTATCGCGGCGCTGTTCACGCGCAATTTCTTGTTCTTCTTCACTCCTTTCATTTGCAGTATTTCGTATTCTTCTTGCATTACGGCTTTGTCGGGAAAGATTCGATCGTCTTGGTCGCGGCATTATTAATTAAACTTCACTTCACCTAAAAACTCTTATTTTCAACCATACCGAGTTTTATAGTTCACTTCACTGTTTATACAAGTGGGCAATGGCACTATCATTACATTATAATTGTTAATTATTTATTTAATAGAAATAGTTTTATTATTGATTTCTTACAAATATCAAATTGTCATCCATACGTCATTACATAGCTGTCATTTGCGTTTTGTTATTCCAAGTCTGATTCTTTTTTGTTATACCACGTTTTATAGTGACTGACGTTTCATGTCAAGTCACACGGGAATGCTGTCGAACGGGATAAAAAGTATCCCATGTCCTTCTCCTGGCTCTAAACTACCTCCCTGCCAATTTTCAGCTAAATCGGTTCAGCCGTTCTTGAGTTATAAGTGGAGCAACTAACACGACTTTCTTTTATATATATATAGATGAAAGATGCGTTAAGAATTCTTTTGAGTTCTCTGATGAAATGAAAAACTTAACAATTCCTTCAAATCATATTTTGCTTTCTTTAGATGTCATTTCTCTCTTCACTAATATTCCACAGTAAACGAAACATCAAATATTATTGAAAGAAACTGGAGTAAATTTCACAGTAATTCTACTATCACCTTTGACCATTTTAAGACTCTTTTCAACCTATGTATTAAAAATAGTTATTTTAATTTCAAAGAACAATTTTTTGATGGGGTTGGGGATGGGCAATAGTCTATCACCTATCTGTGCAGAAGTGTAATAACTAGATAATTGGTAAAATATATCTACCCTCTGTTTTTCCTAGTTATACTCTATTATAGCTAATGGTTTGATTTTATTTTGTTCATTTCGAAACCCACATATTGGTCGTAGAATGTGGGTCGTATAACTAAAATAACACACAGTTCTGAAAACCACATATGGGGCATACAAAATTGAGTGAAGACACGTAACGGTTAGTGAAAAATAGCTTTAGGGCAGTGAGAGTGTTAATAATATTAGTATTTAACCAATGCGATAAAGTTTTGCTCTCAAAAAGATGTTTATTAAATATTTTCCAGGGCTTTTGATAATTTCTTGACCCCATTCTATTATTGCCTCCATTACAATATCATCCTCACCGAAGCCTTGTTACAGTTATTTCTGGTATTTATCCCGATCCCTGATTTAATATTTTCTTTTCATCGAGTTCCGCTCACTGCCGAATATAGTTGTTGATGAAAATACTCAATTTCGTTTAGTAACATGCTTACCTGTGCATATGGACGTCCAGCAGCATTGGTCCCTGAGAAATATACTTCATAACAGCATTATAATGTCTATTGAATCTATTAAGATATTTATTTTCCCCTAGGAGTATATAAGCTTTCAAACAATATTCATAATAGGAATCTATTCCGGCTCCCACACCAGAGTCTCTTCTAACCCAATCACCTGAATGAACGTTCAAAACAGTACCTACAAAAAATGTTGCATGTAAATTTTTTTTAAGTTCCATAATTTTAGTGTAGGATAAGATAATATTTTTAATAATTAAAATTTGATAGACAAACAGAAGATAGTGGAATGAAATAACTATTGTAAAAAATAAACATTACATATTTAGAGTATTTGAACTAATAAAAATCCAAGGGTTGTGAATCTAGATTACACACATAAATACCAAATTATTTTAATCTTCACTTAAAATTGTTGCAAGTCAATTCATGTATAGTTAGCTAAAAAAATTACCCATGAGATCAGAGCTACGGTGACGCATCTTCCACAATTCGTCCATAGCTTTTTGGGCCTTCATTTCGAATATTGGTTCACCTGTTAGACGGGATAAAGCAGCCATTTCAAGTATCATAGAACCAGCACAAGCCGTACATGTTTCTCTAGCCGATTCTAATCTGTCACTTTTCAAACCATATTTCATATTCACCTACAAATTATATCAAGTTAAAATGGTTTTCTTCAATTTTTCGAATAATTAACTTACCCTCGAATGGGGTATTCCTGTGGTCGTATTAAAAGCAGGCAATAGTCGATATCCAGCATCTTTTGCCAAATCCAAAAGTTGTCCTTTGTACCAGGGCATTATACCATCTCTTTGTTGTAAATACTCTGCCAAGATATGTGCTGATAATAATCCTCTAAAAAATATATATGTATTAGGATTGGCATAATCAAAAATCTAGTTTTACCGATTCATCATGGCTTACCCTATAACTCGAATATTCGTTTCGAAAACAGAAACAACCACATCGTTGTCGAAAGTGACGTCATTAATGATGAGCTTTACAGCGTGTTCAAATTCCGCAAGGTCTCCAAGTATCACCAAAGCATCCAACGTGTCAATCAAAGTTAACGAAAAACTAAAAAAAAAAGGTGAATTTAAGGAATAACTATTTTTAATATTATAGATTTTTTCACAATAAATCATATTTTAATCAAAACACAATAAGTTTTAATATCTCAAGTTTAGATTATCTCATCAGATATACTAAGATTATGGGATACACATGTAGCAGATGTCCCAAATTCGAGGCGTATCATTGGAATCTCGAAAAAAGTAAGAGATAGATAAAGCTAGATCAATTAATGTACCCCCCCCCCCCCCTGTGGTAAGTGTGTATATTCTGTCACTGAATTTATAAATCCCATTTCCGTTATAAAACTTCATAGCCTACCCCGTTGCTATTGTTATCAGGTATTACTGTCTGTCCTAAGGACAACATAATTACTAATATTAATTTCACAATTAAATATGTCCTCTGTAACATGAATTTCTGATTGACATACAAGTAAAGGTTTTTTTAAACTAAATTCCTAACCTAATCTAGGAAGACTTTGAGCATTTAGGTATAATATAAGAGTTATTTTTAAAGTTATTTTCTATGTTGTTACGTTTTCGCTCTTTATTATTTCTAAAAAAGAGTTGCTGTTATTTTTACTGTCTTCATCACTTTATTGCTCACTGATAATTTTTAGAATTTACAGTTTCAATAAATATACAATTATTATCCTTTTTTGCCTGTAATATTTCAGTAATTAACTTATTGCAGACTTTTCCATACATATTAATATTAAAAAATCCCTTTCTATCACATAAATCAATTACCCTTGCAAAACCCTGAGTATAATTGTCCAATTATATAGTCCTGAAATCTAAAATTAAATTTATTTACAATAGTTTTTAAAGTTTCCCTCTGGGATGTTAATAAATACCAAATTTGTATGTGTACAGTGTTTTACCTTATTATTTATGAACTTTAGACTTGGGTATTTATTATTTTTAAAATTATTTATACCACCTAAAATAATTACACATTCATTTAGATTGTAAGCTTATCTATGTCTGTAATAATATTCTCTTAAGTAGCCCCCGGTTTTATAATTGTTTCTAACAAACAATACTTACATCCTAAGTTTTCTAATTCGAACTCTATTGTCCTTCTTAACTTACATCCATTTTCATCACACAGTACTAATAATTTCCTCTGTTTAATGTTTTCTCAGGGCTGAGAGCAGTAGGAGACCTATTCAGCACCATCAGAAATAAAGAAGAGTGGGTACATGTGATCGCAAACATCCATTAATGGATAAGCAGTTGAAGAAGAAGAAGAATGTTTTCTCCTTCTTCACTGTTCCGTTTATTAATAGTTTTCTCTACTTCATCTGATAGTTGCACTGTTTGCGTTGCTTCCCTGATTGCATTTTTTTCTTTATCCAGTACTATCAGCACTATCCTATTTTAATTTTCTAATTTTTTATATCTAGATAGTTCTTCATTGGCTCTATCGTTTTCCTCCTCAAACACTCGTACATCCACCATTTCCCGACTGACATTATCCATTTCCTTAATTCTATTGTTCAGTAAATCTTGGTTATCAATTCTGCTTTGTAATTCATTCTCTTGCGTTTTTAACTTATTTTCAATTTGCGTAATTTCTTTATTGAATTGTTTTATTCAACTTGCTCTTTTATTCTATGGGTATCTCTATTTTCAAACTCATCTTCAAAGCCATGCATCCTTTTATTCAATCTTTGTATATAACACATTTTAGCCTTTATTTCTTTGTGTAGCTCATTTGATTCTAGTTGAATTTCATTCATTCTGTCAACATTTTCACCTTCTACTTTTTCTAATTCTAGCTCCTTTTCTCTAATTTTATGTTTTAATTTAGTTACTTCTTCATGTAGATTGTTAATTTTTCTTGTTGGATCATTTTCTTCACATTTTCCTGTGCAATAAATTTTATTCCGATCAATGACTTTATATGCTTTTTCCTATCCAAACATGAAAAATGGTACATATCAAAACAAACAATGCATATTAAGTTTGAACATTCCTTTTTTACAACACTTAAAATGCTCCTCCATTTTTTTTATTTATTTTTTTATGTATGCATCTACAGTTGGTTTAATATTCACTACCAATAATCAATATATTTTAAGCAAAATTTTATCAATCACTACTTTTTGTAAGTTTATTTTATAAAGACAGGTAACTATTTAAACACACTTTAGCACCAAAAAAATTGATTTTCATGCTTTATTTTCTTAAAATTTGAACAGAGAATGTTTCACTCTTTTGTTTTATTTCAAAAAATTATTTTCGCACTATAAACCACTAAATTTATACTTTTTGGACACTTTTTTGACCACTACAGTTTATTAAATTAGCTTATATTGCTTCTATATACATAAAACTTTTTTCAAATAATATACACAGTTAAATTTTATTATATATTAATTCCTTAGTTGTTCCAAATGAAGATCTATGAGCATCAGTTGGCAGCCAACAGTTAGATTCATGAGTTCCTAATTTTCTATACATTTGTAAGAAGTACATTGTTAAATTATTGGTGTTGTTTACAATTCCTACTCATCCAATTTTGCATGTATTATGACTAAAAAACTGTTCTTTTAAAAATAAACTGGTTGCGAATATTCACAATAAGTTAGTAAGAAAATGAAAAAAGTCTTTTATCAACATATGGAATTGAACAGAGTGTAGCTGAACCAACTCGTATTACAGATAGGAGTTCAACATTATTTAATTATGTTTTAAGTAATCAAGATCATTTAAGGGTTGCTGACCTCTATTAAGCTGGACCCCCCCCCCATCGCAAATCAAGTACGCAACCTGTCAAAAATTTAGTGCTATTTAGGTGCTAGTTTAGTAACCTAAACTGAATTTTAGTACTAAAACCGTTTAGCAGGAAATCGCGTGAAGAATGTGTGATGCAGGTAGCACTAAATTCTGTCATTGTATTTTTTTAAGTACGATGCCTAAGGAATATTTTAGTACCATAATCCTGTGAGTACCAAATTCTTTGACGATTGTCTAACAAATTTTAGAGCTTGGCGCCCACGTTCTCCAGATAAGCTATTTAAAGAATGTTATATTTTGTCAATTTTTAACGTTATCTTAGAGCACTAAATTATAGTGTACTTGTTGTTTATACTGGATCACCATATATTTTTTCTGCTATGGTGGGGGGGGTCCAGCTTAATGGCAAACTAGACCCCCCCCCCATTTTTCACGCGATTTCCTGCAAAACAGTTTGAGCACTAACATTCGGACTAGAGTAATATATTAGTACCTAAATAGCACTAAATTTTTAACTGGCTTCAAACTTGATTTGCAATGGTGAGGGGTCCAGCTTAATAGAGGTGGGTTGCTGTAATGACTGTCCAAAAATAACTAACCACTCCATGATATCGGTAATAAATGTATACAATAATAAACCATATGATAACATTAACAAATTTAGGAATCTTAATATTGTATATTTGGATTCAGTTGATACTGAAGTTATTTATCAAGAAATTTTAGAAAAATGTGAACTTGTAATTGATGATACTGCACCCACTGAAACTTGCCATTTTAAATCACATCTCTCAATTTCCTACCTCCTACTATTTTGTGATCCATAGATATGCCTCGAATTTTGAACACACAGTACACCTATGATCTGCAAAATACTGATTTCCCGCTGCACCAAGAATCATGAGTGTTTATAAATTGATGTGTATTAGAAAAATGTATGATTGTATTAAACAAATTTGAACTTCAATTGAAAATAAATAAAATAAATTAAACAGATTTTAATAATGGTCCATATTAATTATGTCATGTTTCATGTCTAAAACAGAATAATAAACATAGTTGATCTATTATTACTTCCTTGTACACACTTAACTACTTAGTTTAATTGGAAAAATCTATAAAAAGCAATGTAATTGCATTATAATATTGATGTTATGGAAAATCCAATAAAGTCATAATTTCTTTAATTACCGAGTATGAAATCTACTTAATGGGTTTATTTATATAATAGACGAAAATGGAAATGGAAAAAATAATTTATAAAATTTTTATAATCAAAGGCAGCAACACACCGTATCAAAAACGATCTCTAGTTGAATGTTTTTGATGGAAATATACAGCAACATTAGTATAACGAATATAATCATGTAAACTCTTGTAAACAATTTATAAAACTTCAAAACTGGAAATATTATAAAATATTTATTAAGGTAGTATAGGCCGTTTATCCTCTAGATCAGAAAATAAAATGTTATAAATATGGGACTCATACCTCATCGGCTTTGAATATTCGGTTTACACTGAATATTGTTCAGTTGTGTGTAATAAACAAAATTGTGTCAAGTTTACATTGCAGAAGATAATGATGCTGATTTTATTTTCTATAGAAGTATTATTTCAATTATTTCAATTTTTCAAAATTTCAAAATGCTTACATTTAATTATTTTATGACTCGATGGAAAGTAGAAAATAAAGTAGTGATCGACCGATATGACTTTTTTAGCCGATACCGATAATCGGCCGATACCGATAATGTCTTGACCGATAACGATATATATATATCGGCATATCGGCCTTTTTTTATTGATAACATTATTATTGTCTAAAATCTGAATATGTAATATAATTTATAATTCTTTAACGTTCAATTTAAAATCATAAAAATAAAAACAAAAATTGCACTTTGGCAACACAGCAATAGGCGGTAATTTATGTGTCATTGGTGAATCCCCTTAATTTCTCGGTGAATCCCGTGCGTTTGTTGCCGTGCATTCAGTATTGAATTCTTAAAGCAGATCGTTTTAAGTTCGATTATTTCTTGTCGTAATTTAGTTAATATTTAACAAAGACATAATATTAATAGTTAATAATAATCCTATTGGAGTTTGGTGGAGTGCAAAATAGCGAAATTTTTTTTTTTTTTATTATGTATATATTTTATTAGCAATCAAAACTTGAAAAGTTCTATAAGCTAACTGGTTGGCTTGAGGGCGGTTGGCTCCTGCTGGCGTGGTGAGACCTTCTCCAGTGATGGGGTCTCTTCAACCATCTTTCAGGTCAGTTGTCCAGTTCCTTTTGAGTCTTCGGTTAAGTTGAGGTTCTAGGAGTGGATGGAGTATTGGATTAACATGTAGTTCTAGTCTACTGCAGTGTTTTGTGCTTTGTTTTGCAATTTCATCTCGTATATAGGGGATTTTTAAGTCTTCATGAAGAGTTTGATTCGTCACGTACCAGGGTGCATTTGTTATTATACGTAAAATTTTAGATTGACTTCTTTGGATGATGTTTATATTTGATTTGCTCGCACATCCCCAGAGTTGAATACCATACATCCATATTGGTTTTATAATTGTTTTGTATATAAGTAATTTGTTTTCCAAAGCCAGTTTCGATTTTTTACCAATTAGCCAATATAAGTCTTTTATTCTTAAGTCGATCTGCTTACGCTTCTTACGTATGTGTTCATTCCATGTAAGTCTTGAGTCGAGATGAATTCCAAGATATTTAGTGCTGGAAGTTTGTGGTATTTGAGTGTTGTTGAGAGAAACTGGAGGACACTGGTCTCTTCTTAGGGTAAAAGTCACTTGGACGGATTTAGACTCGTTCGTTTTAATTTTCCACTTATTTACCCATGTTTGTATGTCATTTAGTTGCCTTTGTAGAATGATGGACGCTGTTACTGGATTTTCGTGAGTTGCAAGTATGACGGTGTCGTCGGCAAAGGTGCCCGTGATAGTGTCATTGCTTGTTGGAAGGTCTGCTGTGAATAGTACGTACAATAACGGTCCGAGAACACTTCCTTGAGGGACTCCTGATTTTATTGGATAGTTGTTTGACGTACTTTCGTTGACTCTTGTTCTAAATTCTCTGTCACTCAGGTAGGATCTTAATAGTTTGTAGTAGGAGATTGGAATATATTTCTTGATTTTATAAATTAATCCCGTGTGCCAGACCTTGTCAAAGGCTTGGCTGACATCCAGGAAAGCCGAAGTGCAGTACTGTTTGAGTTCCATGGCTAGATTAATACAGTGAACCACTCTATGCACTTGCTGTACTGTAGAATGCTCTTTGCGGAAACCAAATTGGTGGAGTGGTATCCATTCTTCTGTTTCTGGGTCAGATTCGATCCTTTGTAGCAATAGTCTTTCGAGAATTTTAGACACCACAGGTAACAGGCTTATGGGCCTGTATGATGAGACTTCGTTTGGGTTTTTCCCTTGTTTTGGAATTAGTATAATTTCTGCGGTTTTTAGCAGTTTTGGCCAATAATTTAAGCGTATGATGGCATTAAATATGAGAGTAATGTACACAATTCCTTTTCTAGGGAGTTCCTTAATCATTGTTGGGGTTAATTTGTCTATACCCGGTGCTTTTCTTGTATTTAAGTATTTGATTTCTCGTTGGACTTCATTCACAGTTAGTGGTCTTATTGGTGGTATATGCATTGGAATGTTATTTATGTCTCTTTCCAATTCGTTATCTGGTTGATCATCGTTTGGAGTAAATACCTGTGCTAGATGTTCGGCAAATAATTGAGTTTTTTCATCGTCGTCTCTGGCCTATTGTAAATTCATGCCACGTTCGTCTCTGATAGGGGGTACATGCGTTTTGGGTTTTTTGGAATTTTTGATAGGTTTCCATATTGAATTATCATACCGATTGAGATTAGTTATATAGTGTGTGAATGAACTTTCTTGTGCCTCTTTTAGCTTGGTTTTCAGCTGATTACTTAACCTGTTTAGTGTGGTCTTGTCTGCTGGTGCGTGAGTTTGATGCCATCTTTTTCTGGCTTTTCTTTTCTGTGCTATCAGCTTTTTAATTTCAACTGGAATGTTGTGCGTTTCATTACCTGCTTTTGTCACTGGTGTGGCATTTTGTGCAGCAGTTTTAAGTTTATTGTTCAGCATTGTTAGTGTTTCATTTATATTATCAGTTGATTTGAGGCTTACGTGTAGGTTTATTTCCTCTTCTAGCTCGGTACGATATTTTTCCCAGTTTGTTTTGTTGTTGTGCAGCTTTGGTGTGACCTTTTTGTAGACTACAAAGCAACTTATGGTGGCTATGATTGGAGAATGATCAGACGAGAGATCATGGCTTGGAGTAATATCCATATAGGCAGGGGATATTCCATTGGTGATGAATAGATCCAACAGGTCGGGTATTTTATTTGGGTCAGTCGGCCAATAGGTAGGAGTCCCAGTTGACAAAGCGTGATAATTGTTTTCTTGAATAAGACTCATTAATTCCTTCCCTTTAGTTGTAGTAAGACGTGATCCGTATAATATATGCTTACTGTTGTAATCTCCTCCTGCAATGAATTTGTTGCCCAGAGTTTCAAAGAAGTCCTTGAAGTTTTCTTTCTTCAGGTTGTACCGAGGTGGGCAGTAAACTGCTGCAACTGCTAGGTCATAAGTTCTCATGTATACTTTTATAATTGTAGCTTGTAGAGAATGTTGTACATATTTTGGTAGTTCTACATGTTTTATCGTATTTTTTATTATAATAGCCGTTCCAGCGTGGGCAGTGTTGTCTGGATGGTTTGTGAAGTAAGTTGTATAACTTGGTATTTTAAAGTAAGACCGATCTGTGAAATGACTTTCACTTATTAAAAGGATATCTATATCGTTATGTTGCATAAACAGTTCAACTTCGTTTTTATGTTGCAGGAGCCCATTGGCATTCCATTCTGCAATCTTGATGGAACTATTGAATTTTACTTATTAAGGTCGTTAGCATGTTTAAAACCATGCTATTTTGTTGAATTAGCTGTTGAAACATATTTTTGAATTCTTCTAAGAATTTGTTCATTATTTGATTAATATCTGTTTGTTGTTCGCTACCATTTTTTAATGCATTTGCATAAGTCTTGTGATTTTGATGTGGGTGTTGGATGTGAGGCACCGTTGTTGAAATTTGGTTAATTGCGCTGTTTGTTTTGTTACTTGAATTTTGTTGGATATTCATTCGGTTGTTTGTGTTGTTTGATCTTGTTAGATTGTGATAAAATTCACATCCCTTATAATTGGCTGGATGAGGACCATCGCATAAGGCACATCTAGCTGGAACATCTTTACTTTTAGTGCAGGTTGTAGTATTGTGACTTCCACCGCATTTGACACATACATACGGCCTGTTACAGTATGATCTAGAATGTCCATATTGCTGGCATCTCATACATTGTGTGATACCTTTTGTTTTCTTTGGTGGTTCTACAAGTATTGCTCTGTTTTGAAGATTTTTCAGTTTATAAATGTCTTTGTTGTTATTCGCCGGTTCTAGGTCGACAAAAAAGAGATTTAATGGTTCTTTGGTTATTCGACTCTTGTAATTCATCACATTTCTAACCGTATGTCCGTTTGCTGCTAACTCAGTTTTGATTTCATCTATGTCAGTTGTGTGGTGCAAATATTTTATCACAATTCTATACGCACGTTCATCCTTGGGCTGGTAGGTGTGATGTATGACGTTGTTGTCTCTCATTAATTTTATTATCTTCCTGTAAGTATCTGGTGTGTCACTTATTATTTTAACTGTGTTGTCTGCTATCAATGTTTTTGTAATGTATTGTTTTCTTTCCACTACTGTATTAATTTTGGCTTCCATTTCTTTGCAGTTGATTACCCCATAGATAAATATTGGAGGAGGTCTTGGTGTTACGTTTTCTTCTGTGTTTTTGTCTCGACTGCCATCTGCATTATTGATTGTGTCACTGGTTTCGTCACCGGGTTCATTTGCTAACGGACTGAACTTATTATTTGTAGTAGTTTCAGGATGTCTACTGTCTTTGTTAATTTTTCTTTTTTTAACTCTTTTCTTTATCTCCTGCCAGGGATTTTCATTTGTGATATTATTTTGCTCGCTCTCCTCAAAACCAGGGAATTCTTCATCGCTAGTAGATGTCATTCTATACAGGTATTGACTACTGCTTGGTATGTGCTGTGTAGCATTTGCTTGATTACTAGGATACTGGGGTTGTAAAGCATACATACTAGTGCCATATGAATTTGGTTGAGTAAAAGTTTGAATTTGTTGTGGTATTTGTGTGTTATAAAATGGGACAGCCTGTATAGCACTGTTTGTAGGAATTATTTGTTGACTGTTAATTACTCCTGGCCCATTAAAGGCAGGTATTGAGTTCATATTATTAATTAATTAGTTGTTCAGTTTTTATCACTCACTGTTGATTTATTTTTAATGATTCACTGTTTTTGTTGGTTTTTGTGTTTATGTTTATCGTAGCGCGGTTGATAAGAGAAGTAAAAGTACGTCTTTACACTACGAAACTCAAATGAATACTAAATAGCGAAATGGATGGAAAAAGTATTTATTGGAAATATTTCATAAAGAATAAATTATCCCCAGCAGATAAGAAATCCACCGCAAAATGTAAATTGTGTGACATAACCATTTCATTGGGGGGAGTGGGAAAATCGGCGAATACCTCAAACATGAAATACCATTTAGAGAAAAAACATCCTCAAGAATATTACAAATTGAAAGGGACTGAGTCAAGCTCAGGTTAGTACTAAACTTTTATTTTCCAGTTCGCATTATAAAAATATTTACCAACAATAGGACTGCTCATTCAGGATTATATTATTATATAGGATTGAGGGGCAAACCACCCAGGAATTTTTTGCTAAAATTCTAGGGATTTATTAGGAATTTAGGGAATTTGTGTAAAAAAATTACCCCCAGGAGCAAACCACCTAAAGATTTTTTTTTGCTAAAAATCTGAAGAATTAAGTGATTTGTTGGGAATTTGGGGAAATTAAAGGAATTTGTGTAGGAGGGGGGACATTTTTCTTTTTCATCACTTTAAATCGTTTCATTAACACGTACGATATGATTCCATTTTTTTTTTAGAAACGGGTGGACCTTCTAGTAGTACTTCTAACTCTAAGCTATTGCAAGTCTCACTGGCTGACTCTTTCAAGCAAATGCAAAAGTGGGACATTGATTCATCCAGAGCAAAGGAGTTTCACTACCTTATAGGTGAAATGATATGTTTAGATAATCAGCCATTCAGCATTGTATCAGATGATGGCTTTACTCGGCTACCAAATTATCAAATTCCTTCTGACAAATACTTCAGAGAAAAAGTTGTACCAGATATTTACTCAAGATGTAAAGCACAAGTGACTCAAAAAATTTCAAATATATTTTACTACAGATATTTGGACGTGCAAATATACAAACAGTTCTTTTTTGTCTCTCACAATCCATTTTTTTGAAAAAACATGTTTAAGTTTAAATCAGAGATCCCATTTTTCACTTGCCTGCAAGAAGTTCCTAGGATCTCATACAGGAGACACCATAGCTGAAGCATTTAGTTCTTTGTTACAAGAATGGAATATAAAAAGGGAACATATTCACTTAGTATTAGCAGACAATGCTGCCAATATGAGGAATGGTTTTGTTAAGGCAAAAGTAAATTATGAAGCATGCTTCATTCATTCTTTACAACTTGTAATACAGGATGCTATAGGAAGTCAACGTTCGGTCAGTGATTTAATAGCAAAATCAAGAAAAATCGTCTCGCATTTTAATCACTCTCAAACTGCTTGCGATAAAATACGTAAACTACAAGAACAACTAAACCTTCCCAAACACAAACTTTTCCAAGATGTACAAACACGTTGGAATTCCTCATTTTATCTACTCTCTCGCCTACTTGAACAAAAACAAGCAGTAAATTTATATATTTTGGATAATGGGACTCTTACAGACTTGACATTTTCCGAATGGGAATTAGTTGGAAGCATTTTAAATTTGTTAAAGCCATTTGAAGACATAACAAAAATTACAAGTTCTTCAGACTGCTTCATATCTGAAGTCATTCCATTTGTTTCGACTATCACTGCCTATCTTAACAAAGAAAACGCTAATTTTGCAGGAGTAGGTACAAAGAAAGAAGAATTGAAAAACAGCTTGAATAAACGATTTGAGGATATATTTATAAAAAAAATATTATACCATCGCGACTTTCTTGGATCCTTGCTTCAAAGACAATTTTTTTACAAAAGACCGTAATTTTATATGCGAATACATAATTACAAATCTAAAGTCCCAAATAAAAGAAAACAATACATCTGTAGAACATTCCAGTTCCCCATGATATTTCGGATTACATTCAAGATCAAGACCATACAATAAATGAAACTATAGAAATTGATAGTGATGACAACGAACCACTTGCTAAGTATGTTCGAACTTCTGAACCTGAGACTAGTCGAACATCTGGCCAAAATCTGTTTTGGGAAATCTACGAAGACTTTGCCGGAGAAGGGATGAGCTCCACAAAAACAAAAACCATTCCAACAACATCTTCTTGTGACACAAAATCATCTTCTAGAGCATCCATTTGTGAAAAAGTGAATGCTGAAATTACAGAATATAAGAAACATCCTCTTCTTGAAAGAAAAGTGAATCCCATTTCTTGGTGGCAAGAAAAAAGAGAAGTTCTACCATTATTATATAATCAAGCTCTTATATATTTTTAATGGAAGACTGTTGAAGACTATGTACACACTTGAATTTTAGAAGTAGAAGAAGGTTGATGGGTGTATTTTCTCAAAAGATGAAAATGTGTAAATAAACCTTGTCATTTTGCATACTTCGTTGCTCCATCTTTAAAATATAAAAATGATCTGAGTGAATAATTTCACCCCATAAAATAGGGGGTTTTAGTTTCATTTTATTTGTTAATTTTGTGAAAAGGTACATCTAACTATTGTGCCTGTGATGCCGATCCCCTTTCAATGTTTCCCTTTTTTAGAAGTATTTTTTACCTGACGAAAGCTCCGATGATGGCATGTTTATTTGCCGAAAGCGCTTAGCTTAATTTTTTAATAAAATTTATTTACACATTTTCATCTTTTGAGAAAATACACCCATCAACCTTCTTGTACTTCTTATATATTTATCTGCACCAGTTGGCAGTGTTGCAAGTGAGCAAATGTTTTCAGAAGGCGAAAAGGAATCGGTCGAATCCAGAAACAACCGAGACACTTATTTTTTTACATGATAATTTGCCAAAACTACAGTATTCATATTAAATGCCTATTTCATGTTATATCTACCATAATTTCGTAAGATTACCTTATTTCAAATATTACTTTAAATTTAAATATAAAAAAATGTTTTAAGCTGCTATGGTTGTTTTTATACATCGGCCGATATAGCCGATATATATTTACATCTATCGGCCGATACCGATAATCGGCTCTCGGCCGATATAGCCGATGTATCGGTATCGGTCGATCACTAAAATAGAGTCATATAGAGCTATAAGTTTGCAGTGTTAAAGAGAATCACCATTCAGATGTTTCCTGCAAATTAATTTATACAGGGCGGGCCAGAAGAAAGAGTAGGATTTGACATGTAAATATTTTGTTTACTAACAATTTTGTTTCTTTACTTACATGTGCATATCATAACTGATTCCTTGGAGATTGGTCATGATGAATTCCACCAAGAAAGAGCTACTAAAAATAGTTGAAGTATATTTTCAAAATAAGAAGTCTATTATTCTAAAGCACAGAGCTTATCACAACCATTTCCACGCCAGCGACGATGATTCAGAAACTAATGGCACTCTTACAGGAAAAAGGTTCTGTGATGAACCTTCCCTCCACTGACAGACTATGTTCAGCACGCTCTGAAGATAACGCTGAAAGAATTAGAGCCAGTATCAGAGAATTACCAGAATCATCAACGAGAAAATGTTCTAGGGAATTGGGAATATCCCGAATAATTTAAAAAAATTAATTACATAAATATGTTTCCATACAAAATACAGTTAGTGCAGAAACTGAAACTGATGGAACACAAATTGCACCAAAATTAAGCGATTCACATCCAGGAATTAGCCAGAGAAAACAATGAATTTATTATGTTTGATGGAGCTCATTTTCAGCTGAATAGTTTCGTCAATAAACAGAACTGTCGGTTCTGGGGTACGGCAAAATCCAAGAAGAATTCATCAGCACCAACTGCACACTCTGAAATGCACGGTTTGGTGTGGGGTGACCTCGTAGGGCCTTACTTCTTTGAATCTGATATCGGTAACAGTGTGACAATTACTAGTGAGAGATATCAGGATATGATTGATAATTGTTTACATCCTGCAGTAGAAAAGCGTCCCGAAATGTGGTTTCAGCAGGATAGGGCAGCTGTACAATGAACCTCCTAAGGCAACTGTTCGGTGAGCGGATAATGTCGAGAAATTCCTATGTTAATTGGCCACCATGTTCTGCCGACCTTATGGGACCCGATTACTTCCTGATGGGATACCTTAAGGAACATGTGTACATGAACAAACCACGTACACTTCAGCAGCCCAAGGATAACATCCCTGCTGAAATTCGAGTACTAACTCCTCACACCTTAACTTAATGTTATGAACAATGAAATCAAAAGAGCACGACTTTGCTAGGCCGCAAATGGAAGTTATTTGAAGGATGTTGTTTTCCATACATAATATCCATGTGTTAAACATTTACTGTGTGGAGTATCAATAATATTGGTTTACAGCTAACAAAGTTATTTAAATGTTAAATCCTACTCTGTCTTCTGGCCCACGCTGTAGATACTGCTACTAAACCATTTACTTATTGTATATACATCGCAAATAAAAAATTTCAACTAGAAGCATGGAAAGTACAAGTATGGTTGAAGCACATCTTAGTAATGTCGAATATTATTCTCCGAACAGAAATTGATTTGCTCAAATTAAATCGAGAAAATCTAAAAAATATGATATCATCACCTTTCTCTTATAAATGGTAGATATTGAATTTCGCTATTCCGATAACAGTTACAACACATACTGTTGAAATTATGTGCATTATTTTTGTTTTCAAGGTGATTAATATCAAACCTGCAATAAGCGGATTTTCTAAACAAACCAGTGTTAAAATTGTTATATGGTCAAAGCAACAAGGTTATGGCCATAAATGTGGGTACTAAATTTACAAACTTATACTAGACGTTCTCTCATATATAGTTTTTTCACCTTGAATTTATTATGTATTTCTAGTTTATGAAATATGTCGATTTATACTTAAAAATAAAGTTGACAGACACGTTGTATATTATTGTTATTCCTCGTTATTATTATTCAGGTTCTTCATTCTTTACATTCTTAAGCAAAATAAAATTCAATGCTGAGACCTTCACAATTAGTACTAAATTAGTTGATTATTTCACAACACCTATTACATGATCATTTAAACAATAAACAATGCATAAATAAAGAAAATATTTAGTTCTAATTGGGTCACTATAAATAGAAAAAGTTTATGACAAACAGGAAAATGTAATTAATTGCCAAAATGATTGTTACTGATATGATATAATACAAAGAAATAGTTGTATCAGGAAGTGAGTTGAGAATATTATCAAAAAAAAAACAGAAACAAACCTCACACCTTTATAGCATTAAAATCCGGGTGCAATGAAAATTCGGCAAATATGGGGTGTCAATTTGAAAATGTACCACCCTCTATATTTCGACCCCTATAGAAATCAAAAATATGCAAAGCCACATCACACTTATATTTATATTTAAGGGGTCAGTTTGTAGGTGGTTTTCAATTATCTTTAATTCCATGGAAAAATTTAATGACAAACAAAAAATTAATTCTTGTAAATCCTCTGTCATTAACTTTAATATTTATTTGTAAATATTTTTTATTAAAATTCAGTGATTACAGGAGAAAGAATACTTTATTTGTTGCTTCTAGATAATAAAAACCTGTTTGGAATGTTTTTAATATTCTCCTTATCTAAATATGAGTTTATATTGATTATATATAATTACATGTATTGTTATGTTATCATGAGTGCATGACTACAATATTATTAAGTTTCCTACACAATTATCTTTGTATTATTATTAAAATTGGATTTTAAATATATACAAAAGTACATTTTTATTTAAAACAGATGTAAGAAGAGAAACTGTTATTGTCTATAGAAACATTATTTTCACAACAGTTGTATTATTAGAGCTAAATTTTGTTGATATCAATAAAAACAATAGACATTAAAGAAATGATTCTACTGAACATAAACAATCTGAATGTTAATTAAAAAGCTGTTTCAAAACAACGTTCCTCAAGCACTGATTATTTATTTGATGGTTCAACTATTGTCAATCGTTCAGTTCTGTTGCTTTAAAATTAATAAAATAATACATTCACAATTTGTTGGATCAGAGACTTTAAGCAGATCCAAATTTAGTCTTCCAAATATTACAGAATTATCAAATGTGAATCGAACTTTATAAATGTTCGGCTCAATTGTGTAAAAATAATTTAGGGATACTAATAGCAAGCCAAAATAAATGGTTATAATATAAAGTAATATATATGTAAGGATTTTTTTTATTTACCACATCAACCTCTAGGGTTATGAGGGGGGGTTAAAAACATAAAATAGGTACCTATATTTTAAAATAGAAATTGGAGTTTTTCAGAAGTTTGAGCACGGTTTTCACTTAATGCGCACTTCATATTGTTAACTGTTCTTCTAACACTTAAATTTGTACAATCCAATAGAATATGTTTTATGGTTAGAGGCACGTCACACGTTAAACACTGCTTTGGTGGTTCTTGATTTAAAAAATGCTGGAGTATGAGAGCTGAATGTCCTATTCTTAACATGTTTAAAACACCCTGGTCTTTTCTGTTCTGTGGAAGTGTTAATCTGGATTTTACTGATGATTTCTGTAAGTAGCGAGTTGGTTCCTTCCTATCTTTTTTACCAGATGTCCCATACACAATCTTGTACAACTGGTTTGAAATTGGCAGCTGTAATTTTTTCAAAATATGTTAGATTTTCGTTGCTTACAGAGTGTCGTGCAATTTCATCAACTTTTTCATTTGATGGTATGCTTAAATGAGAAGGAACCCACTGGAACTCTACTTTAAGGCGCCTGTAAAGTTCTTCTTTAATATTTAAAAGTATTTGGTGAGTAGGAAATACTTGTTTTATTCCTTTGAGAGCACTGTAGGAGTCCATGTTTTTATCTGGCTGTTTATAGCTTCCCAAAGCTTCAAGTAGGCGAGTAACTCTCCTGTATATACTAAACAATGAGAATTTAGCTTGATTGCATAACTGTGAGTATCTTGTAAAAATGCCGATGCCATTCCGTTTTCTGATTTAGATGCATCAGTGAAAATATGATCATACCTGGTGAATTTAGAAATGAGATCATAGTATTTTAATTTGAATATGTGATCGCTGGTAGAGTGTTTGGGCTGATTTGCTAATGAGAAGTTGACTGCTGGTATTTGATTATCCAAGGAGTTTCATGACATAATAGTAAAGATAGTTGAAATTGATCAATATTGAAATCTGACCGTTTTAACCTTTCATAAAGCGGTAAGTATTTTTCATGGGTGTCTGGGATGGTATTTGTACCATGAACTATAGTTAAAAGAGAAGGATTGTTGTTTTTATCAGCCAAAACTCTAGATACATAGCATAAGGATAAATATAGAAGTGTTAGATATAAAAGTGGTTGTGATGTAATAACTTGGAGACTACTAACAGGACTTGTTCTAAAGGCTCCTGAAATTATTCTAAGGGAACTGGTCTGTATAACCTCCAATTGTGTAGAAGAGTGCTGCTGGCTGAGTTGTAGCAAATGCTTCCATAGTCAAGTTTACTTCTAATGATTGATACTGGTTAATCAAATCAGTATTTTGGTGTCAGCTCCCTAGGGCAGGTTTGATAGGACTTTAAATATGTTTATTCTGAACTGGCAAGTTTTAACCTTCATGGGACGGACATCAAAATTTTACGAAAAGGACTAACTGGGGTCCGAGAAGACCCCATGCGTAAAATTGCAGAAATGCTGTATTTTTCTTTAAATTAAATATATAGAAAAGAAGTTTTATTAAAGTTTTACTATTAACCATTTATTAGTCAAAAATCATCACGAGAAAATACAAAATACCCTAATCACTAATACTACTAGCTACATATCATTTTAACATTTTTTACAAACTATCTCCGATTTTCAATGTTCTAGGCACACAAAGTTATTACACCTAATACATATTTTTCTGGATTTTCTGTCTTTTCCTCTTTGACACATATGGCAGCGCCCCCTGGTAATGTTTTGTTGTTCAACTCTATGTTCTGTTGCATCCAGTAGTTCGGGAAAAACATCTGTCATATGCCGTTTTCTATTCGTCTGAATGTATTTATTATTATATTGCCGGAAAACGTTTTTCTTTGAGTTCTTTTCCTAGTCCCAAAATATACATTTTACGTTTATCCAAACTGTTTTTTCGTCAATCCGGGTTTTGCAGTAACCACAATTTATAAGCATTTATTCCTGCGATATCTATAAGATGCGAAAATATTGCCATTGGCCAGCGGTTTGACTTTCTCTGCACTGTATATTCTTTGGCCAACTTATCTGAAGTGTCGACAGCACCTTTTGTTTTGTTGTAATGAAGAATAATTTCTGGTTTATAGTGCTGTTCATCTTCAGCTACTTTACTATCAGTATGCTCACTTGAAAGTAAGATGACAGCATGTTTTTGTTTTGGAACATAGGATACTAGCGTTCTTTGATTTCTAAAAGCAAACATACTTGAAAACTCTTTCTTGTACGAAACCGGTAGAAATTCCCTGGGAATAAATGTTTTATTTTTCCGGAGAGTTCCACATAAAGTAATATTTTTTTTCCACAACTTGTCAGCAAGTTCTGAACTTGTAAAAAAGTTATCGGTCATTATTCCAAATCCGCCTTCCAAATGGTCTGTCAAATCTAGGACAACCCTTTGACCTTGACCCTTTTCCGCTTTGTTACCTTGTTTTCCTAAAAATTAATAGATACATAGGAATATAAAGTTTGCCTATATTGCTTTTCATATAACTTACCCAAATAAACTTGCATGTTTGCAATATAAGAAGTGGTGCAGTCCACAAGAGCCCATATTTTGATTCCATACTTATCAGGTTTACTCTTCATATAGACTCGGAATGGTGCCTTACCCCTAAATGGTACAAGCTGCTCATCTATACATAGATGGTCGCCAGGATTAAGTGATTTTTTACAATTAGAAGTGAAAATATCGAATATATCTCTTATCGGAGCTAGCTTATCTACTAATTTTCGTTCTTGTCTTGTTTGAAAATTATCAAAGCGTAAAAATGAAGTAATTTGTTTGAATCTGTCTCTTGACATTGCAGCCGGAATTATAGGACGACAGTAAGAAATATCTTGACACCATAGCCTCTTTCGATCCATGAAGTGCGCCAAGAATAAGCAACAGTCCAATATAATCTTCAATCTCTGTATAATCAACAGGTACAAAAACTTTAATTTTATTCGGATTTTGTATATTCCATTTATCATAATATGTTTGTGCCTTTCTGTTTGTTTCGGTTACTATTATGTTCAGAATATCCGGAGATAGGAAAAGAAGAAAAGCGTCTTTTATACTTGAGATATCAGAACTGTAATTTGTAAGGCCTAGAGCATGTCTCCGAATATTAGCTTTTGAACGTCTAACTTTTGTATTTCCTGGAATTTTTGACCACTCAGTTCCATCTTTAGATTTATATACTGGAATGCCCTGGCTGTTACTAACTATTGGTTCCTCTGGGTTCGTTTTCTCTATACTTTGATCAACAACTATTACATCATTTTCTTCCTCTACTTCTGTGACAATGTCTTCATCTTCTAAGTCACTCGATGTTTCCTCATTGATAACACTATCAAACTCTGGATCATCACTTTCAAGTATACGTAACATCTCATCGTCAGTAAGCCCCTTGCGATTGTTTGTAAATAAAAACTGACTCATTTTCAAAACGATGTACCCTACTCGCAATATCACAAGAGACTAACCCGAATATTCAAGTCTAAAAATTATATCGCAGTGCGGGGAATCCCCCATTTCAACTGGTAATTTACATTTTACAATTATATGGGTAAATTCCCTGTGAGTAAACAAACGTTAAATGTATGGGATTCCCCGATTTTACTAACAGTTACCGGGATTATTTAATCGGACGTAAAAGGCTGACCGGAGTCTGAAGAGACCCCTGGAATATAAAACTATTTTTTGTTTATACCAGCCAATAAAAACTACTAAATACATCATATTTTATCAAAATAATTCATAAACTGCAGCTAGATGAAAGATCAATGTTTAAAAATTTGCGTTTGCAAAGATACAGCAAAAACATACGTCATGGGGTACAAACGGACCCCGATCAGTCCTATGAAGGTTAAGGAGGTTATTGATGTGCAGTATGCATTTCAGCTGATATTCCCAAGAATTTTACGCTTTCCAGCTGTTCTAATTGTTTCCCATTCAGATGTGAATTAATGTTGGCTTGGCCTTTCTTGCAAAAACTATAAAGTGAATATTTGTAGAGGAAAAGGTTAACCCCGTTATAATGAAATTGACTGTCTCGACCCTTACTTCGTGGAATATGCTCATATTAGTGTTTTTAAATGAAACTCAAGGTCTCTAGTTAATTCCACAATATAATACAAGTTATTGAAAATTCTAAAAAATTGACAATTGTTTCGATAAATCAATATCATCATCAGAATGACAGAAGTTACATTTCATTTTATGCCTACCTGATGTTTAGTAGTTATTTTTGGCTAGACCAAGAAGTAACCTAACTTGTGATTGGCTTAATATATGTTTATAGAAAAAAGAAGAAGATGTGATATTACAAATATTGAAGCTTAGATATTATTAGCCCTATGGTGATATCCTGGATATCATTTTTCCAATTAAGATCAGTATAACTGTGCAATGATATAGAAAACCAGGAAAACTATATCTGCTGATCTTTACAATTATCACTTAAGAAGACAGTTTATTAGTGGAGAATTCCCTAGATTTAACTGTTCATTGACATCTTCATATTGTGGGTTTCTTAAATGTCTTCTTATTTCCAGTTCTTCAAGGAAATCCAGTTCTTGTTTCTTTTCACAAATATGCAGTACTTCTAGTTCTGTGTTAGGTGTCAATGAATGATTGGTGTCAAGTAGATGTTTTGCGTAGTGGGATTTATCTGGTTGTTTTAATCTGTATGCTCGTAAGTGCTCACTGTATCGTATTTCAAAATTCCTAAGGGTCTGACCCAAATAGACAGCATTACATTCTGGACATTTGAGTTTATATATACCTGACTTCTTTAATAGTGGTATTTTTGTTTTTACATTTAACAATTTTGTACTAACGTTACTTTCTGTTTTAAAAGAAATTGTTGTATTCGTTGCTAAAGATATTATCCTTGAAAAATTTTTAGAAATATTTCCTGCATATGTGATGGTTTTATAAGTTTTAATTTCATCAGCTTGTTTAGGATATATTAGTTGTAATGTCACTTTTTCCTCTTATTTACGAATTAGCTTATTTATCATATCTAATGGATAACCGTTACATGTTGCTATTTGTCTAATTGTATTAATCTCTCTATCAAAATTACATTTGTTCATAGGAACTGAAAAAGCTCTATGTATCATTGAATTATATGCTGCTAGTCTGTGAGACACAGGGTGGTTAGAATTGAATGGAATTGTTACATCAGTTTGTGTTGGTTTTCGGTAAATTGAATAATCAAGTACATTATTAACTCTTTGAATTTTTAAATCAAGAAAATTGATTGAGCTATTTTCTGCAATTTCTAATGTAAATTTAATTTTCGGGTGTAAATTATTGATGTGGTTGAAAAATACATCTAATTGTCGTTCACTACCCATAAAACAAGCTAATATGTCATCTACATATCTATACCAAAATAAAATATTTTTCGAAATATTACTTTCAAAGATCTTTCTTTCTAAATTGTCCATAAAAATGTTTGCTAAAATAGGTGATATAGGGCTTCCCATTGGTAAACCTTCATTTTGAATATATATCTTATTGTCAAAAGTGAAATAATTCTGATTAATGCATACATCAAATAAATTAAGTATATCTGATATTATTCCTGGATTAATATTTTTATCTTCTAGTAATTTTCTTACAAGTATTAGACATTCTTTAGGAGGAATTTTAGTAAACATGTTAGTTACATCGAACGATATGAGTTTATAGTTATCTTGTAAGTGGATTGCTTTCAACTTTTTGATTAGTTCTATTGAATTTCTAATTGAGTACTGAGATTCATATCCGTAAGTATTGAGTATATTGTTGAGCTTCTTTGCCAATATATTATTAGGAGCATTAACATAAGAGACTACAGGTCTAATTGGTTTCGTTATTTTATGTAATTTAACTGTTCCATATAATTGTGGACAATGAGGATTCTTATGTATGATAGACCTCTTTTCGTAATCATTTAAAAGATAATTTGAATTATTAACAATATCCCTTACATTATTAGAAAACTTCTTTGTTGGGTCTGCTTTAAGAACTTTTACATCGCTGGATTCTATAAAGTTATATACTTTGGAATTGTAATTTTCAGTCGTCAAAATGACAGTAGCGTTCCCCTGATCAGATTTTGTAACTGTTAGGTTATTATTCTCAATCTTCTTTTTTATTGCGTTTAAAACTGAAATGTCATTTTTTGTTTGACGTTTAACTTTTGAAGGTTCAATATTTTTGATTAAATTGGCAATTTTTAATTTCTCATAAAGAAAATTATTTGAATTAGATTTTAAAGCTATTTCTGACTCTGTAGCTATAATTTGTTTAATATTATTCGTAAATTTAGGTGGTATGCTGTACTTTAAACCTTTATTTAAAAATTCTATTTCACTATTTGTAAAAGTAGTGTCTGAAAGGTTTTCAAATCGTGGTGCAAAGTGTGTTGGTATGTAAGTACTTACAGTTTCATGATGTTTTGAGTATTGAATTTTATGTTGTGTGTGTTCAAGATTCTGTAGCTTCTTTTCTTGTTTCTTAAATTTCATATGCTTCATCGTGCTGACATTTTCTCTAATTTTGTCATCCAAACAGTCAAATTCTACTGGATGTAATTGGAATGTGAGTTCTGAATGTACAACTTTTATGTAGTTGTCTAAGGAGTCTCTACCTTTGAACCATTTCTTACATTCTGATTTTATCCAAACTCGTTGAGCACATTTTATAGCTTTTTGTGCTTGTGGTGTTTTAGTGTGACATTTTATATTCACATAATTTGGTATTACCTTTTTTCTAAGGCATTCTTGGTTAAACCAAATGTTTTGTGATGCTTTGTAACGTTTTTGTAGTAACTTCTGGTACAGTCGGGTCAAATCTTCTCTCGAAGATTTTTTAATGAAATTAACTGTCTCGACCCTTACTTCGTGGAATATGCTCATATTAGTGTTTTTAAATGAAACTCAAGGTCTCTAGTTAATTGGAAAAATGATATCCAGGATATCACCATAGGGCTAATAATATCTAAGCTTCAATATTTGTAATATCACATCTTCTTCTTTTTTCTATAAACATATATTAAGCCAATCACAAGTTAGGTTACTTCTTGGTCTAGCCAAAAATAACTACTAAACATCAGGTAGGCATAAAATGAAATGTAACTTCTGTCATTCTGACGATGATATTGATTTATCGAAACAATTGTCAATTTTTTAGATTTTTCAATAACTGTTATTATATTGTGGAATTAACTAGAGACCTTGAGTTTCATTTAAAAACACCTGTTATAATGAACCAGTTTTCTAATTTGTTGAGGTAGTTTTGCAAAATATTTTTGGATAAATCTAAGTCTTTAATTTTTGTGTTTACTGGCAAATTGAATTGTTTTGCTAAACTGTTTATTGCAATTAAAAATAAGTTTGGGCTTAATATTGTGTGCCTTGTGGAATTCCGTTTTGGATCATCTTTTAACTTGATAGTTTGCCATTTATTCTGACTTGTATACCTAGTTTCACTAGAGTGGTAGTTTATTTTCTTTGAGTTGAGGAGAGTTTCTTGTTGGCTTAGAATTAAGGGTGACAATTCATTGATTAAGAGTTGTATGTTAGGTAGGTGTGTGTAGAAACTATTTAGGTTCAACTGAAGAATAAAATTTGAGTAAGCCATTATTTGATCTTGGAAAGCGAGAATGTGAAGAGATTTTCTTTCTTCGTCTGTTGATGTTAGGTCATCATCTTCCATCAATTTTTTCTTAAACCTTGTTACATTATTTTTTACAGATATATTATCGATGTTTTTATGAACAAATATTAGTAGAATTGTCAAATTGGATAAATCGTTTGTGTAATTTTTTGCTATGCTTGCAGCATGCTTAGACACAGAGGCATTAACTATAAAAGCACATAATTCAGTAACGTTGATAAAATTTGGCAGTTTGAAAGTAATTAGGAGAGCTTTAATAGGTTCTAAAATGTGAGTTAATTCCTAAGCATTTTTCTGTGTATTAGATTTTTTGGAAGGTTTTGGTCATCTAAATGATTCTTCATTAAATACATATTCAATTGTTGGAAATCTGAGAAGTAAAATATTTTTTGGAGTGATTATATCTCCCACTGCATATACAGTGTTAGGAAAATTATGAGGGCACATATGTTTTCTCGTCAATGTGTTAGAAAGAGACAAATACATATAAATTTCGCTAACAGGATATCATAAACTGGAAAACATGCAATACATGTCCATAATGACAATGTGTTATTATACAAATTCTTTGTAGGTACTAACAGGATAAGAGAAACAGTGTTGCCAACTTTCATTGTATATCTATATTAATTGTAAAATGCATTGTTCTAACACGAGAACAAGTTATAAGAAGCTTTTAATTATGATTATTGGAGAGGTTGTAACAGATCAAGATAATTAATCTGATCTATTTGTTGAACATTTTATAGTAATGCTGGAAATTGCTCAGGTTTTCAGTTTGAGAGCGGTTAAAACCTGTACTATTTCCAGATTTGGCAACGTGAAATTTGTCTCAGAACATCTAGGGTTTGAATGTATTAGTAAAAAAAATTTAGTGTTCTTTACGTTTGTTTGCAAATGAGAAACGAATTGTCTCTGTAAACACACATAATAAACTTAAATAACATCAAATTCTAATGAAAGTACCTACTATTTTTAAATAAAAGTAATATTCAGATAGGTAATAAATTTAAAAATAAACCTTCTTAATTCTTCAATGATTTTAAATCAAATGTTCGAATAAACCCCCGTTTTGAGCTAAACGGCAACATTGAGTGACGTACCCAGTCAGTACCCAGATGTACAGATAAACATCCTCAAGAGGCGCACGCGCGATTCGTATTCGTCTGATATAATAATCTACGCTGGCTTTTGATTGTCTGTCTCACTATTGTCTTTCTCTAACACACCGTTGACTATGAGAGAATGATCGTTTTACGTTGAAATTTAATGGATAACGATTTCCCTTATAAATAAAAAGGTATATTTTAAGGACATACTTCCAACGTGTAGATTGGAAACGAAGAGAGGGGATAGATAAAAATAGAATAATTACGGTTGTAGACGAAATCGTTTTATCAGGAGCATAGTAATTACAGGCGGTTTATTATCGAGATATTTTTGTAAATTGAATAGTTATAATACAAATATTAGCATACGACTTATTTCGCATGTTATGATACCCTGTTATAGAAAATACTGATACACTGAATATACTCGTTTCATTACAACATATAGTCGCTTTTGGACTCTGTATTGTTGCCACAGAATATTCCTTACAATGTTAATGAAAATTATTATGCTTATATTCATTAATTGCACTCTCAATATCGATGAATGTAATTTTTTTAGCTTTTCACCGTTGATTGATATAAGTTATCAATCAACGCTATCCTCCAGTGATTTTTTAGTGGCATATTATATCATCCAGTATAATTCCATGAATTGTTGATGCTTATTGACATTAGTTGAGAATGTTGTTTGATAAAACTGCTCTTTCAATAATATTAATATGTAAATTTCCAAAACTCTGGTAGTTGTGGTAGCATTTTTTTTCATAATATAGATACACTTATTTCAAATACTTACTAGGTAGGTTTTAATTTATTGTTCAAATCATATTAGCATATACTAATCAAACGAATACAGTGAATTATATTATTTCTTCTGAATTATTTCTTTGTAAATTAATCTGGTTGTTACAATGAAGGGATAAACAAAAGTAATGTTGATTTTTTTATTGTTCATTGCATTAAGCTATCAGTTTAGTACAATCTTATTATTCCTCAATCAATATACTAAACTGTCCACATTACACATCTGTATTTCTAACCTTAACTTCTTTAATTGAGAACTTTTACATGATGAGTTGTTGTTTATATAACATTTTGCCGTGGTAAACTGCCTAAGCCTGAATACATTTCTTGTTTATTGAAAAGTGGAAGTAAATGCCTACCAGACATATGTTTACATCTATTGCACATTTTCCACTCTATGATATAGTGTTAGCTAAAAAGAATAATACACTGAATTTATATGTATTTGTTTCTTTCTAACACATTGACGATAAAACATATGTGCCCTCAGAATTTTCCTAGCACTGTATATATTAAAATTTTCCAGTGCATTAAAGACAACTGCTTGCTTTTTTTAGGAAAGGTTGGGTTGCTATGGTAGGCTATACATGAACTCCACCATTTGAAGTTCCTAAAGGCAGAAATTCATCCATTTTTGAGTAATGACATGGACCTGTCTGGTAAGTGCAGCCCTGTCTTCCTTTGGAATTTACAGATAACAGAACGAGATTTACTGTGTAATTAAGTATAGAATGTATATTTTGGACTATGAGGATAGAAAAGTTTGGTTATACCTTGCAAATAAATGTTCTTGAAAAGCATTGATTTTCAAATTACTGATGGTTACTGCACTTTGTGATTATCACCAAGTTTGTTAAACTCTAGAAATCATTATTAAGGAGAAAATCGGGAGCAAACTTTCGTAGAAGTTGTCGAAAACGTTGCCAGAGTAGGCATCTCTATGTAAGGATTTACGTGATTTATACATAGGAAATGATTGAGATATCAAAGTGACGAAGTGAAATAGTTATCAAATATAATTTTGTAAAAGTTGTAAATATTAGAAGAAACAAATAATTAATGTTGAATGTTGATTCTTTGGTTTTCAGAGCAACAATTCTGTTTTTTTATTCTCTTGAGACGATTACCATTATATATACTTTAGTCTGGTTCAAAAAAGGCATTAACATGATAAATATACAAATACTTACTTTCCTAATGAATCATCAATGTCTCCTCTATTTGGGGAGACTCCTCTATACCGACCTGTACAACTCAAAGGCATCAATTCATCCGCTGGATATGCATTATCCATATATGCATTATATGCATGATAAAACATATCTCTAGCTTCTTCCCTGTAATTAAATATAAATATTGTGATATCCCCATTGAAATAATTAAAAAAAATTATAAATACATAGATATGGGCAATATATTTCAAGGCCACATCAGATAAAATGTTATGTTTTTATTGTTTAAATTCACAAATATAGATCATATATGAAAAAATGTTCTATTTCTGTTCTACAACTAAATTTAGAATTAATAAAATAAGGGTTATGGTATATATTTTTGTAGTATTTTATATTTATTTTGAATGATACTGTAATTTCATTTTTAAAGTTGTTTAGGTTGCACAAAGGGCCGATAAAGACAAATAAATCTTACAATCAACAAAATTACAATGATTTCCTTGATTTACTCAAAATTCTTTACATTTTTAAAGCAATAAATAAATATTAGCATGTTATAAATGGAACAATTAATCAGTTAACAAAATGATGTATTTTTGTAAATATGAATAGTAATTTAAGGGACTAATGAATGGAAAAACTGGCCTTTATTTATAAACTAATACCTTATGGGGTGGTACACGTATGTTATTTACAAAATTTAAATAATACTTACCTCAGTTGTGTTCGTTCTTTGAGGCTCATGTGTTTGGTTTCTTTAGATAAACATGTTTGAGTTGTCAAAAATACAACACTGAGTAGAAAATTGATCACAAAATTTTCAAACGAAAACATTTTAATTTCAACGAAAAATTGATGAATAAAAGAGGTTTGTGTTTATTAACATATTGTTGAAATGCTAAGCTGTCAACTAACACTTGATAAGAATTCTTATCCTTATCACAAGAGACAAGGTTCTCGAGAAATTACGGTCCTTTCGCGCAACATATTCACCACGTACACAAACTAAAATCTAAGCACTTTTTTGGCGTGATTGGAAGAAGGATATGTTTACATTACTTTTTACAAATACCTTAATTTTTTAATTCTTCACAAAAACTGACATAAAAGTTCCTCAAAATTTCCCA
The DNA here is from genome assembly GCA_963921935.1 of Galeruca laticollis. Classification (NCBI taxonomy): domain Eukaryota; kingdom Metazoa; phylum Arthropoda; class Insecta; order Coleoptera; family Chrysomelidae; genus Galeruca; species Galeruca laticollis. The sequence continues at coordinate 243,157,503 of OY998177.1, read as the reverse complement.
GCACCCAGCTGACCTCCCTTAAAATAGGCGGAGTCTATGTAAAATTCAAACAGAGGTGCCAGACTTCCTTTAAGCAAATCTCATATAATATAAATATTTACTAAAGATCCTTAATTTAATTCGGAATGCCGTGCACAAATCACCTAAACAGGTGGTTTGTGATCACGTGTAGTAATAAATAAACTGAGGAATGGTTTACTCAACAATTAAACCAAATCAACGATTAATTATATTACTGCATTTTCTTACCATTAAACTTGAAACAAAACAAATTAAATAGAATTCTGTGGTTAATAAAATTTATGTGTTCCCAATGATTATCAATATTCTTAAAATAGAATTACAGAATTTTTTTCCTTAATCATTTAGAAAAAGTAAAAATTTGGCATTAATGTAGGCATTCACTCTCACCAACACACTAAATACAAAGTTACTATAGGAATAAAATATGAACAATATTTAGTGTGTTCTTCTTGGTAGGCAATACTAATAACACCAAAGATGAACAATATAAAACGAAAACAAATCACTAATTTTATATGCACATCTATATTTTATTTGGAAATATAATAAACAAATAGCAAAATAGACAAATCGAATGATATTAAATGAGATATATAAATCTTACTGTATTTAAGTTTTATAGTAATTTATATAACGCACTTGATTTTTAATTTGTTTAATGGGTTGATAAACAAATAGTGTGACCGCTGCTTAATAGGTTGTACCTAGTGTGATTTTGGTTTAACGTTGTTTTTTTGATTTTTTACAATTTTTAAAGAAAATCCATAGTTAATTACTATTTCTCAATTGAAACTGACATCAAAATGTGAATACGATTAATACTAACTTTCCAAGTTAATTCTTCACTTTTTAAGGACTTCAAATATTACCTTACAATAATGGATAAGAACATAATATCAGGTACATACATAAAAGTATTTAAAATAGGTACATAGGAATCAAGAATATAAAATAATTGCATAATTATATACTATACTGATTACAGGAAAAACTAGTGTGTGACAATGAGATAATTTTGAGAAAAGCTTGAGGAAAGTTTGCTACTACTTCGTGGCATAATATTATTTGTTTGTAATTTTTATAGCTTTATGGTAATATTCCAATTTTAATTACTTTATTGTTTGTTTTTACTGCCAAATTTCTTCCAATCTTTTTTAATTTCACAGTTGTTTATTAATATTATATCGAGCATTTCCATCTCTTTTTACATCCCCATCTATTTAATACATTGAATCAACAATCCGCTTCTCAGAATTTACTTATTCCTGTTGGTATATTTTTTTGAATTCCCCGATCCCTATCGTAGGGTTATCTGTTGGATCGTCGTAAATCAAATCAATAAAGTCACGATATAAAATCCGTTGAGGGTGAATGTTACAAGGGGAGATCTAAAACATCTCTCATAACGAAATTAAATCTTCAGAGATTCTTCTCCTTAGCGAATTCAACTTTTAATCTTTGAAAATAATTCCAGATGCTGATGCTAGTTACTATCCATACATAGCACATCAAAAAATTAATTGGCAACTTCACAAGATCAACCTTGCATCAGGTATTATTTAATCAATTGAATGGTATTGGAAAAATCTTATTCGCATTTAAAATTTGTAGAGATTCAAGAATACAGTAGAATTAGATATCCAAATAATAGTTTGCAATGTCAGGAAACCAATCTTGAGTTAGGTGAGCTTAAATATGTTAAACGATGCACGTTGGCAACATTTCGATTTATATATTTTTTAAATTTGTAGTGGCTCAACAATCCAGTCCAGGTACACCCTCAAAGTCTGACGTTGAAAATCTATATATTGCGGCAACTGTAGATGAATCAGGTATATTTTAATAAGTTAAGTGATTATTCAAAATATTAACATCTAATCTATTTACAAAAATTGCAGAAATACGAAAATCAAGTACAAGTAATTATCCAGAATCTGAAGTTGATGTTATATTAGGTATGCCATTATAAGTTAAGTTATTTTCCAATTTTTTTTTATTTTTGAAAAATTGTAGAAACTCGAGGATCCAGTACATGTAGTTGCCCAGAATCTGACGAAGATTATTCGCATATTCAGAAACCTAAAGTTGGATTAGGTATGCCATAATATATTGAATGATTTTTCAAAATATTGGTTCATATTTATAAACATAAATTTTTTAGTGACTCTACAACCCTACATAACCAATTGTTCAAAAGCTGATGATAATTTGCAGACTGAGAATACCAATCTTCAACCAGGTATATCGTATTGAGGTGAATGATTTTTTTAATACTTTTAAATAATTGCAGAAACTGAAAAATCCAGTACAAATACTTGTCTAGGATCTGAAGAATATTTGCAGAGTCATAAGCCCAATCTTACATCAGGTATGACATAATAATTTGAATGGTATTGCAAATACTATTAAATTTTTTTTAAAATGTAGAATTTCGAAGTTCCAGTACATCTAGTTGCCCAGAATCTGATGAAGACTATTTTCATATCCAGAAATCCAAACTTGAATTAGGTATACGATAACAACGCCCTACAAAATTTTAAAAAAATTTTGTTGCCAAGTATTTTTGAACGAATTTAGGGTAATTCAGGTCTGCTGAATTCAAAAATAAAAGCAGTTTTTCCAAATTGGCTCTAGTTTTTGAGGTAATGGATACATAATTTTTTAAGGAATTTAGCTATAACATATGCTTTTTATTTTTCAAGAATAATTTACGAACAAGAAATTTACGCAGAAACGAGAGTTCGACCCTGTTTAGTGAGCGTACCACGTGCCGACTGCTGATCACGTGATCGGTGCGTGCACTTGTTTGTCTTGTGTCTCTTGATTTTAACTGAGTTCAGCGTAAGTAGTTGTTCTACTAAGACTTAGCGTCGCGGTTATTGTGCTTTTCTTACCTATTTTGTGTATTTAGTTCTTATTGCCTACCTAGTGAAGTTATTTAAATTTAATAGACGTCAAGTGGAAGGTAGGAGTACATGTGACGAATATTTGTACCTATATTTTTAAATAAAGTTACTCTTTTTGCAGAGGAATGAGTTCTTCACGCAGAAGCTGTTTGAACAGCCCTAATGTCTTCTGATACATTTGTGGCGAATATACTGTAGCGAAACAAAGAAAAAATATTACATATTTTGTTAGACAAGCTTATCAAGTTTATTTCGGCGTACAGCTTGGAGGCCAAGACATGTCCTTGGCTCCCCAAATAGTGTGCAAAACGTGTGTCAAATGTTTACAACAGTGGTCAAACGAAAAAAGAGAAAGTTTGAAATTTGGTGTGCCCATGGTGTGGAGAGAACCTAAAAACCACCATGATGATTGTTATTTTTGTTTAGTTAATGTAAAAGGTTTTAACAAATACAAGAAAGGCAAATGGGATTATCCTGATTTAGAATCAGCACGAAGACCTGTGCCACATAGCAAAGAGATTCCCGTACCAGTATATACAACACTGCCAGATGTTCTGATGTCGGAAGAAGAAGAAATTGAGGACCAGTACAGTAGCAGTGGAAGTGAATATGAGCAGGAAATACAATCAACACCACAGCAGTTCTCTCAAGAAGGTCTGAATGACCTGATACGGGATCTCGGTCTATCAAAGCAAGCATCTGAACTTCTGGCATCCAGATTAAAATAAAAAAACTGTCTACAACCAGATATAAAAATAACCATTTATAGAACACGAGAGGTGAAACTTGTTCCTTACTTTAGCCAAGATGAAGATCTTATTTATTGCAACAACATTCCCGGACTTTTTCGTCAAATGGGAATACAATTTGTTCCAGGTGATTGGCGACTATTCATAGACAGTTCCAGTAGAAGCTTAAAGTGTGTTTTGCTACACAATGGCAACCGATATGCGTCAATTCCTTTCGCCCACTCAACAAAACTTAAGGAAGAATATCAAAACATCAAGTTGGTATTATAGAAACTATCCTATGAAGAACATCAGTTTTCCATTTGTGTTGATCTAAAAATGGTCAACTCTTGCTTGGGCAGCAAGTTGGGTACACAAAATACCCTTGTTTTATCTGCTTGTGGGATGGTAGGGCGAAGCAAGATCATTGGAATATGGTTAATTGGCCAACAAGAGAAAATATGACTGTAGGAACAACAAATGTCATAAACGAACCATTGGTTCACCGTGAAAAAATCATTCTCCCACCGCTCCACATCAAGTTAGGACTACTGAAACAATTTGTTAAGGTTTTGAGTAAAGATGGCGAGTGCTTCAATTACATTTGTAGATCGTTTCCTAGGCTAAGTATGGAAAAGCTAAAAGCGGATATTTTTGATGGCCCTCAAATTCGCAAACTTATTAAGGACTCTAATTTTACAAATCACATGACGACACTTGAAGCTGCTGCTTGGTTGTAGCTTTGTTATGGTAGTTAAACATTTCTTGGGTAATCACAAAGCGGATAATTACGAGGAATTAGTGCAACAGATGTTATTAAAGTTTAAAAACTTACTAATATGAGTATTAAAGTACACTTTCTTCACAGCCACTTGGATAAATTTTCCGACAATCTTGGCAATTTCAGTGAGGAACAAGGGGAACGGTTCAACCAGGATATAAATTAGATGGGGGTAAGGTATCAGGGCAGATGGGATCATCATATAATAATATATGTTTATTCACTATAAATTACAAAGTATAACAAATGTAGATCAAAAATCGTAAATAAACACAATGCCCCACAGAAGCTGTAAAAAACAACTTGTAAGTGGTATCTAAATTAAGTACAGCGACAAAATTAGTTACACTTACAACAATAGTAAACTTAGCAACAATAATGATAGTAGTAATATCACATATGATGGCAGATTATTGTTGGAGTCTCCAACGTGACGGTCCTCATAAAAGAAAATCCTACAAAAAGAGCTTCTTTCCTACGAATTAGATGTAATTTTTTAAATTAAATTATTTCTTTGCTGTTATACCTAATCAATAAATGAATTTTATTATTTTTTCGTTTCTCTTTTTTTGAAATATTTTTTACTAAAAGTTGCTTATAAGGGCCATTGGTCTATTAAATTGATATTTTTCTCTATCTTATCATATTTTGATAATATATCTCTAAAATTAGAGCCAATTCTCCTAAATGGACTTCAAATTCGTGATCAGCACCACGAAATTACCTAGAAATCGCCTAAATATTGTTGACAATAAAATTAGTGTTGATTAGTGTAATAAATTAAATGATTTTTCAAAATATTCGTTCATATTCCCAAAAAATTTTAGAAACTCAACTACCCAACTTAACCATTTGTTCAAAATCTGAAGAAAATTTGCAATCTCAGAAGACTAATCTTCAAATAGGTATGTCATATAGATGAATGATTTTTTTAATACTTTTAAATAATTGCAGAGACTGAAAAATCCAGTATAAATACTTGTTCAGGATCTGAAGAATATTTGGAGACTGATAAGACTCTTAAATCAGGTATGACAAAATAAGTTTAATGATATTCCAAAATATTTTAAATTTTTTTTTAAAAATGTTGAAATTCGAGGATCTAGTACTTCTAGTTGCGCAAAGTCTGATGAAGACTAGATTAGTTTAGATTAGATTTTAATGAGGTTACAGTGCACTGAAACCAAAGGTTTATTGTGCCCCCCGATCAGAGCTGTTCTCGCTACAACTACAGCTCGCCTTCCAGTTCCAAGGTTCTAATGAACTCTATTATTTGGGACGGCTTCAACGAGGTTAGATCCTCACACTTACAAGTTACTTGTCCGAAGCATTTCCTGCGTTGGCTTGAAATGGCGAGGCATTCTAGAACTAGATGATCCAGAGTTTCATCCTTCTCCCCACAGAATCTACACTCGTCAATCTCTGCTAGACCTATTCTCATTAAGTGCTTCCTAAGGCGGCAGTGTCCTGTAAGAAAGCCCGTGAGGAGATGTAGCTTATCTTTACTGAGGTGCAAATATTTTTTGGATCTAGCAGTGTCAAAGTTCCACACGAACTTTTTGGAATGTTCCAACTCGGGAACGCACAGCCAGAGTGCCGCTCTTTTGGTTTCCTCTTTCTTCCGAAACTCATTCTTGTAGGAGCATTTTGCTACACTACAGAAAGGCTCCGGGCCAATAAAGGGCAATTATGCTCCTTTCCTGGCAAGTGTATTGGCCTCTTCATTTCCCGTGATTCCCGAGTGGCCAGGAACCCAGACTAAAGAGACCCTGTTATTCTTGCCTAATTCATCAAGTTTTCATCGGCAGTCCCATGCCAACTTTGAGTCAATGACATGGGAGCTCAATGCTTTGATAACTGCTTGACTATCAGAATGGATCGATATGTCACATTTTTGGTAGTTTATTTCTAGGCTCATTTCCACGCATCTTTCGATCGCAAGTATTTCTGCCTGAAAGACGCTCGGGAAGGAGCCTAACGATAATGAGTATCTGGTGCCAGGCCCAAATACTCCAGCGCCTGCTCCAATGGTGCTTTTTGAACCATCCGTATACCATCTAATGGTGTTTACTTTGAAAGTTTGGGTGGTGTATTCCCTTTCCCAGTCTCTCCTCGTATTTAGCATCGTGATGAAATTCTTTTCGATGCTTACTTTCCTGATCATTTCGTCACTGGGAAGATTCGCTAATGAGTTGTATCTTGTCAGAGAGGACCAAGCTCCCTGATTTTTATTACTCTCATTGCCTGAACCTTCCTTAGATATTCTAAGAATTGCCTATTGGGCAGATCTTTCTATCAGCAGATGTAGAGGTGTGAGATCTGTAATGATCTCAAGTGCCCTAGTTGGACACGTTCTCATAGCTCCAGTGATGCACACACAGGCAAGCCTTTGAACTTTGTCGAGGGTCTTCCTCGTGCTGTACTGACTTGCTTTTGTGTGCCAAACTATTGCCCCATACGTAATTGCTGGTCTCACAATCATGGCGTACATCCATCGCAGCTAGATTTCTGCACGTCGTCAAAGCTCTTATTGCTTTACTAGCAGTTATTTCAACATGCTTATTCCACAGAAGCTTACTGTCTAGGGTTATCCCTAGATATTTAACTTCTGATTTCCATTCTATGATTTCCCCGTTTAAGGATATGGGTTTCATGGCTGGTAGTGTTCATTTCCGGGTAAATGGAATTACTATGGTCTTGCTTGCATTAATGTTTAGCCCCACTGACAAGCACCATTGCTCAATGATTATGAGGCCCTTTTATAATAAATCACACAAGGTGCTCTCGAAGTTGCCTCTGACTATTAAAACAATGTCATCGGTGTAGCCAAGCCAAGCTCCGTTAGCCTGTAGAGCAGCTCATCTACTGCGAGGCTCCATAGAAGGGGAGATATCACTCCCCCTTGAGGTGTCCCCCGAGTGGCTTTAACTGAGGTGGTTTGATTCCCCACCTGTGTCTCAGCTATCTCGTTGTCAACAACTCATACATCCATTTTACAATGGTTTCATTCACTCCTCGCCTTTTTAATGCTTCTTTGACAGACACATGAGTTGTGTTGTCAAAGGCCCCTGATATATCCAGGAATGCGCACATTCCGATTTATTTGTTGTTCAGAGTTCTCTGGATGACTTCGGTCAGCGGATACAGAGCCGTCTCAGTTGATCGATCCGCTCTGTAGGCATGCTGACGTTTATGAAGTGGTATATTCTCCAGATTCTCTGTTCTTATGTAGTTATCCACTACTTTCTCCATCGATTTGAGTAGAAACGATGTTAGACAAATGGGTCTAAAAGATCGGAGATCAGTCCCATCTTTTTCCCCTATTTTTGGTATGAAGGTTACCCCCTTGCCCTTCTACATTTTCTAGGTATTAGACCCACTGATAGACTGCTTCTTGTAATCTTCAGCAGGTGAGGTAGAATCTCCTCTATCCCTTGCTGTAGGAGTGCTGGAAATATTCCATCCACTCCTGGTGATTTATATGGTTGAAAGGTACTTATTGCCCATTCCAACCGTTGTCTGGTAAATATTTTCTTAACAATGTCCTAATCTTCCTTGCGGGATTTTTTGGTGTAGTTCATTGCTATTTCGGTGCTTGTTGCTGGTTCACTACCTGGGAAGTGGGTTCTAAGAAGAAGAATCGATCGTTCCTCTTCACCTTCCGTGTATGATCCGTCTGGCTTTTTCAGCGACATTGTGAGGTTAGTTCCCCCATTTGCCTTGACCTTTTATAGTCTGGCCGTAGTGTGAGTGGAAGTGATCTTTTCGCAAAAGGCTTGAAAATTAAGCCTTTTGGCCTTCCTAATCTCTTTATTGTACTGAGTAAGCTTCTCAGTGTACCTCTGCCAATTACCGTCACGTTTGGCTCTATTAAAGAGCCGACGGACCTCTTTTCTGAGGTTTGACAGGTTCTCATTTCACCAAGGATTATCCTTTTCTGAACGAGCTTTTGATAGTGGGCAACTGGAATGAAAAGCTCCCATTATTGCCTCACTGATCTGTTCGAATCTTTGTTCCAGGTCGTAGTGCGGGTGATTTACCCCATTCACTTCGACGTGTTCCAAATTGTCCTTCAGATTGGTCTTGTAAAGAGACCAATCAGTATTTCTAGGATTTTGAATTGTAGGAATCGAGGTGGTATTTCCCTCTATCCTAAATTCGATGATCCTATGGTCGGAAAGTGATGGCTCGCTCATCACCCTCCAATCTTTTACATTTTTCCTAGCAGCAACATTAACAATTGTTACGTCCAGGACCTCTTCTCTTGCTCTCGTGACAAAAGTGGGGGTTGTCCCCACGTTTAATATCTCAAGATTATTTGCTAAGATATATTCTAATAAACACTCACCTTTTGCGTTGTTATTGGTACTTCCCCACACGGTATTATGTGCGTTGGCATCACAACCAATTATAATTGGCAGCCGTCTACTATTGCAGTGTCTCACTAGCTCTTGTACCTCTTCTGGCGGTGTCATCGGCCCGTCTCCAGCGAAGTAGGCAGAGGCAATGACGATGTCTCGGTCGATACCCCCAATGTTGATATGAACCATGATTGGAACAAGGTCTCGTGACACGTATTCTGAAACACAAATATATTTTATGTTATTTCTTATGATTACACAGGCACGAGGAGATACTTGCCTTTGATGATAAATCAATTTAGAATCCTTACATGCCAAACCTTTGATTTGGCCTTCTTTGTTGATCCATGGTTCTTGGATCAGTACAATATCCAGTTGTAGTCTAGAGAACAACCTTGCAATCACGGCTGAAGCACCCTTCGCGTGATGCAGGTTAATCTGATCTACATTCGTGAACGTGAAAGTGAATAATTATGGATGAGAGAGGCCGAGTTACTCAGCCTCTATTCATCCCCCTCCTTTCTCACTCCCTGACCCTCCTCGAACACCATGGCAGTATCTCCCTCGATAATCGAGCAGGTTTCTTGATCTCGAGTCAGACTCTCGACCCCCAGGGTGCTCTGCCCAGCTTACCGGGATGCAGAGGCAGTCTCCGCATTCCCAGTCATCCCAGCAGGGCAGGAGGAGATTTATGGCTGATCCAAGGTCAATCTTTCGCCTTTTTCCCCCTTTCCAGAGGTTTCGAATGTGGAGGGTATCTCTATGTCCTTTGGATCCTCCGCGGGGTTCTTATTTTTTCCCAGCCCCGAGACAGGGATACGCCCAAAACGGAAGTTTAGCGCGTAACCTCCTGCCTTCAGAGCCTCCCCAGATTGGTGATCGATCCCAATCGTGAGGATAGTTCCCTGTCCCTCTTTTTTAGAGTTTAGGATCTTCCAAGTCGCAGTACTGAGGTTGGAGTTCTGAACCTCAGCAAGTTGGAGGATCTTCTCCAGTTTCATGTCTTGACTTCTTGGGAAGAACACCGTTATGGTGACCGGCTTTGGGATATCGTCTCCACTTCGAGCCAACAATTCGGGTCCTTCCCAATTTGGGCGCAAAATCTGATGAAGACTATTTGCATATCATGAAATTCAAACTTGAATTAGGTATAGCATAATAAATTAAATGATTTTTTCAAAATATTCGTTTATATTTTGAAACATTGTAGACAGTGAACAGTCCAGTAAAAGTAGTTGTCCAGAAACTGATTCACAGATTATTAAAACCAATATTGAATTAGGTATAATAATAAGTTAAATTATTTACCAAAATACTCTTTGTATTTTCAAAAAATTGTAGATATCCAACAATCTATCTCAAGCAAATGTTCAAAACCTAAGGATAATTCCCAGGTTCCTAAGACTAATATTGAATTAGGTATAAGTTGAATTATTTTCCAAAATACTCTTTTATATTTTTAATAAATTATAGATACCCCACAATCTATCTCAAGACGTGAGTATAATTTGCAGATTCATAAGACCAATATTGAATTAGGTATAAATAATAAGTTGACTTATTTTCCAAAATACTCTTTTATATTTTCAAAAACTTGTAGATACTCAACAATCTATCTCAAGAAAATGTTCAAAATCTAAAGAAAATTTGCAGATTCAGAAGACCAATATTGAATTGGGTATGTCATATAATAAGTTGCAATATTATTCAAAACATTCTTTTGTATTTTTAAGAAATTATAGATACTCAACAACCCAGTAGAAGCAAATGTTCAAAATCTAAAAAATTGCAGACTCAAAAGCCCATTATTGATTTAGGTATGCCAGAATAAGTTATATTTTTCAAAATATCTCTAAATATTTTTTAAAAATTGTAGACAATCAACAACTCAGCACTAGCAAACGTTCCCAATCAAAAAATAATGTGCAGACTCAAAAGGCCAGCAATGACTTAGGTATGCCAAGTTGTAATATTTTTCAAAATATTTATTATATGTAAAAACAATTGTAGACAATCAACAACCCAGCACAAGCAATCGTTCCCAATCAAAAAATAATGCGCAGACTCAAAAGGCCAGCAATGACTTAGGTATGCCAAGTTGTAATATTTTTCAAAATATTTATTATATGTAAAAAAATTGTAGACCATCAACAACCCAGCACAAGCAAACGTTCAAAGTCTAAAAATAATGTGCAGACCCAAAAGCCCAGCAATGACTTAGGTATGCCAGAATATTTTTCAAAATATTTGTTTTATATTTTAAAAAATTTGTAGATAATCAACAACCCAGCACAAGCAAACGTTCAAAATTCAAATATAATTTGCAGATTCAGAAGACCAATTCTGACTCAGGTATATTTAAGTAATAACTTGAATAATTTTATAATAACAACATATTTTTGAAAAATTGTAGAGGCTAGTTCAAGTACATGTTCGGCATCTGAAGAAGATAATTCAATGGTTTCTGAGACTGCATGTAAATCAGGTATTAGCTAAAAATTGTCAAAATTCTTTTTAATTTTTTTCAATTATAGGCAAACGAAAAAAAACTAATCGTAATCGCGAATTAAAAGAAGTCATTTCGAAGGCTAATAAAGCTAATATTGGATTAGGTATGTCTGAATACTCCATATATTAGTCATAAAATATATCATTAAATAAAACAAAAAATTCCAGGCCCTCCACCAGGTATTATAGTTTTTCCTAGAGCTTCAACGGAATCATCAAGTATGTATTACTTCAAAATAGAAAGAAGATATTATTAATTTTATTATTCAAACTAGTAGTTTACAATGTTTAAATTTATTTTTTCAAAAAAATCCTTAAAATCAAGTTCCAACCACAATGCTCTACTTTTTGTACATTAACCACTACTTAGCTCAAATACTGATCAACCGACGATTCCGTAATTGTAATAAGTCAACGAAAACATATCCTGGAGCAAATCTCTGATCTCTGATCATAATTTGCTCTGCTCGGTACTAAACGTAAAACTTAAAAAGATGAAACAACCAACGAAGACCTCACGAATACAACGACATGTACTAAAAGACCCTGAAACAATTAAAGAACTAACTCAGGAAATAAATGGTTATATACATACAACTGTATCATGTCCCCTTGAAAAAAAAAAGTGTCGAAGAAAATTAGCGAGGTATCAAAAGTTCGTTGAGAAACGGAAGAGTTCAACAGTTAGTAAAGCCAAAAGAGAAAAAAGTGAAAAAGGAATGGATGACACAGGACATATTAAATCTCATGGAGGAGAGACGAAAACACAAAAACAATAATAATAATGAATACAAGAGAATACATCTTATAATTCGCAAAAAAATTAAGGAAGCAAAGGAAATGTGGCTTCAGGAATCTTGCAAACAAATCGAACATCTTCAGACCGTACACGATGACTTTAGCTTACATAAAAAGCCAAAAGAACATTCTGGCATTTACAAAAGAAAAAACACAACAGTGCTCCATAACGATGCTGGAAAGGCGCTGTTAACAAAGGAAGATCAGTGTAAGGAATGGCAACAGTATATCCAACAACTGTTCGAGGACAAGACCCGCGAAACGATAGAAAATCTGCTGGATGATTATATGGCAGAGCACGGTCCAAGCATTCTCAAATCCGAAGTTCAAAAAGCAATACACCAATCAAAAGCAAGAAAAACTCCAGGACCCGATGAAATTCCTATTGAGCTGGTAAAACTGCTTGATGACGAAAGCATATCTGCTCTGACGGCATTCTTCAACCAGGTCTACCAAACTGGGAAACTTCCCAGCGACTGGCAGAAATCGATCTTTATCGCCTTACCTAAAAACAACAAAGCTAATAGGTGCAATGACTTCCGATTAATTAACCTGAGTCACACTTTAAAAATACTCTTAAAGATACTCCTCAATAGAATTTATGCCAAATGTGAACACAATATTGGCAAAGAACAATTTGCATTTCGTAGCGGACTAGGCACACGCGAAGTCCTTTTCTGCATGAGGACACTATTACAAAAGAGTTGTGAGTTTCGAAAAAATATCTACATTTGTTTTATTGACTTCGAAAAAGCGTTCGATCGAGTCAAACACACAAAACTTTTCCAATGTCTAAAATCATATAACGTAGACCATCATGATATGCGCCTTTTGTTAAACCTGTATCATAGTCAGGCTAGATGACAGCGTTACAGATGAAATACCAATAAAAAGCGGAGTAAGACAGGGATGTGTTTTATCACCCCTGTTGTTTAACCTTTATTCGGAAAACATATTTCGTGAGGCTTTATATGGCAGGACAGAGGGAGTAAATATAGGTGGCGAAATTATAAACAACGTAAGGTACGCAGATGATACTGCCATCATTGCAGAAAACATGGAAGACTTGCAAATCCTGCTGGATAGAGTGCATGAGGCTGGTCGAAGATGGGGTATTAATATAAACATCAAGAAAACGAAATGGATGACTGCAGGTAGAATAAACATAGAACCAATTCCGATTACAATCAACGGACACAACATTGAACTGGTATCCCATTTCAAATATTTGGGTAGTTGGCTGAACAATGACATAACGTGTGACGAAGAGAGGTAAGAGCGAGGATTGAAATGGCACGTAGGACATTCAGCAAATGGAAACCAGCTCTCACGAATAGAAACCTCACAGTTCAGACGCGGTTAAGAACACTCCGCTGTTACGTATGGAGCATTTTTTTGTACGGATGTGAGACATGGACGCTTAAAGTTGACATCATGAATAAAATAGAAGCGTTTGAGATGTGGTGCTATCGGAGAATCCTTAAGATCCCGTGGACTGCACATACCAGTAATGAAGAGGCACTCAGACAGCTGTATAAGGATCGAGAACTCCTGAACACCATAAAAATAAGAAAGGTCAGTTATTTCGGTCATATAATGCGAGGAAACAAATATCACATCCCTCGGCTGATCATTCAGGGAAAGGTTGAGGGCAGAAGATGGATAGGTCGCAAAAAGCTGTCGTGGCTACGAAATATTCGAAACTGGACCGGACTGGGAGTAGAACAACTATTCCGAGTAGCGACAGATAGAGAACAGTCCAACCAAATTGTCATGGAGATAGTCCACGCTTGAAGACAGGCACGGCACCGAAAGAAGAAGAAGCTCAAATAGTTTGATCTCCTTCTGTTTTCGGATATGTTGATGATTTAGCTGCTGAAAAGCTGACGAGTCACATCTTACGCTGGAAACAGATGGACCGCATTCTGCGGTTGCTGTCGACTGTACCTTGCAGTCGCGTTTTAGCATTTCACAGTCTATTATGAAATAAAATAAACGAACGTCAACGTGCAGTTAACGCTGCAGCTAACTTGCTATACGGCCAGACGTGCTGTCCAAGTTGGGTCGAATATGCCACAATTCAGCACATAAATTTACTTTTTCACACACTATGCCTGCTTAATATAAATTATCTTTTCTTTTGCCTGTCATCATAAGTGTTCCCATCTTCCTTTTCAATTGAACATTTTCCATTTTCAAACTTGATCTTAAAACATATCTTCTTAAATGCACTTATTGATAATAAATTTTCTGTTATATTTGGCACAAATAGGACATTTGTGATATTGATGTATTTAAAATAACATTTTTCATTAGTTATTTTAACTCTAATATTTCCACAGCTATGTAGTTTTATAAATTATCCATCTGCTAATTTTACTTCAGTACTCTCAATAGGAGTTGAGCTAATAAAGAGGGATTTATCATAAGTCATGTGACTTGTTGCACCAGAATCTAAGACTCGTTTCACTGAATTGGAGTTACTTCCATAACAATTTCATAGCTGCACTCACATTTGCTTACCGAGTTTAAAAATCTTTAGCATAGTGGCCTCTGTTATTGCACACTCGACAAATAACATTTGATTTCTATCTATGCTGTGTCTTTTCATAATTTCTTTTTGATATACAAGCAGCTTATAATTTAACTTCCGCTTCAGTTAAATTTAGTTCTTCTTCTTGTGCTTTCAACCCATTTCTAAATTCTTTAAATGACATTTTGTCTAGTCCTGTAGTCTTCATCTGGATTCTGATAGTGTTAAAAGTTCTTGTTAAACCGTTTAATAGTAAACCATTTTCAATTTTTGTGTTACATTGCTCAAGTTGGTCTTTTAAAAACTGAGCCCTACCTAAGTATTTTTCAATATTTTCAGTATCTAATTTTTTCAATTTAGCTCAACTCAAGTCTTAAATCAACTCTCCTTGATGATATTTTTCCCTCATGAATTTCTTTAAGTTTGTTCCAGATATCTTTAGATTCATCGAGGTTCATAACTTGTTGTGCTTGACTGACTTCAATCGCTCTTAACCTTCATAGGACTGGCCGGGGTCCGTTTGTACCCCATGACGTATGTTTTTACTGTATCTTTGCAAACGCAAATTTTTAAACATTGATCTTTCATCTAGCTGCAGTTTATGTATTATTTTGATGAAATATGATGTATTTAGTAGTTTTTATTGGCTGGTATAAACAAAAAATAGTTTTATATTCCAGGGGTCTCTACAGACCCTGGTCAGCCTTTTACGTCCGATAAAATAATCCCGGTAACTGTTAGTAAAATCGGGGAATCCCATACATTTAACGTTTGTTTACTCACAGGGAATTTACCTATATAATTGTAAAATGTAAATTACCAGTTCAAATGGGGGATTCCCCGCACTGCGATATAATTTTTAGACTTGAATATTCGGGTTAGTCTCTTGTGATATTGCGAGTAGGGTACATCGTTTTGAAAATGAGTCAGTTTTTATTTAGAAACAATCGCAAGGGGCTTACTGACGATGAGATGTTACGTATACTTGAAAGTGATGATCCAGAGTTTGATAGTGTTATCAATGAGGAAACATCGAGTGACTTAGAAGATGAAGACATTGTCACAGAAGTAGAGGAAGAAAATGATGTAATAGTTGTTGATCAAAGTATAGAGAAAACGAACCCAGAGGAACCAACAGTTAGTAACAGCCAGGGCATTCCAGTATATAAATCTAAAGATGGAACTGAGTGGTAAAAAATTCCAGGAAACACAAAAGTTAGACGTTCAAAAGCTAATATTCGGAGACATGCTCTAGGCCTTACAAATTACAGATCTGATATCTCAAGTATAAAAGACGCTTTTCTTCTTTTCCTATCTCCGGATATTCTGAACATAATAGTAACCGAAGCAAACAGAAAGGCACAAACATATTATGATAAATGGAATATAGAAAATCCGAATAAAATTAAAGTTTTTGTACCTGTTGATTCTACAGAGATTGAAGCTTATATTGGACTGTTGCTTATTCTTGGCACACTTCACGGATCGAAAGAGGCTATCGATATGCTCTGGTGTCAAGATATTTCTTACTATAATTCCTGCTGCAATGTCAAGAGACAGATTCAAACAAATTACTTCATTTTTACGCTTTGATAATTTTCAAACAAGACAAGAACGAAAATTAGTAGATAAGCTAGCTCCGATAAGAGATATATTCGATATTTTCACTTCTAATTGTAAATAATCACTTAATCCTGGCGACCATCTATGTGTAGATGAGCAGCTTGTACCATTTAGGGGTAAGGCACCATTCCGAGTCTATATGAAGAGTAAATCTGATAAGTATGGAATCAAAATATGGGCTCTTGTGGACTGCACCACTTCTTATATTGCAAACATGCAAGTTTATTTGGGTAAGTTATTTGAAAAGCAATATAGGCAAACTTTATATTCATATGTATCTATTAATTTTTAGCAAAACAAGGTAACAAAGCGGAAAAGGGTCAAGGTCAAAGGGTTGTCCTAGATTTGACAGACCATTTGGAAAGCGGATTTGGAATAACGACCGATAGCTTTTTTACAAGTTTAGAACTTGCTGACAAGTTGTGGAAAAAAAATATTACTTTATGTGGAACCCTCTGGAAAAATAAAACATTTATTCCCAGGGAACTTCTACCGGCATCGTACAAGAAAGAGTTTTTAAGTATGTTTGCTTTTAGAAATCAAAGAACGCTAGTATCCTATGTTCCAAAACAAAAACACGCTGTCATCTTACTTTCAAGTGAGCATACTGATAGTAAAGTAGCTGGAGAAGAACAGCACTATAAACCAGAAATTATTCTTCATTACAACAAAACAAAAGGTGCTGTCGACACTTCAGATAAGTTGGCCAAAGGATATACAGTGCAGAGAAAGTCAAACCGCTGGCCAATGGCAATATTTTCGCATCTTATAGATATCGCAGGAATAAATGTTTATAAATTGTGGTGTTACTGCAAAACTCGGATTGGCGAAAAAACAGTTTGGATAAACGTAAAATGTATATTTTGGGACTAGGAAAAGAACTCATAAATAAAAACGTTTTCCGGCGATATAATAATAAATACATTCAGACGAATAGAAAACGGCATATGACAGACGTTTTTCTCGAACTACTGGATGCAACAGAACATAGAGTTGAACAACAAAACATTACCAGGGGGTGCTGCCATATGTGTCAAAGAGGAAAAGACAGAAAATGCAGAAAAATAATTATTAGGTGTAATAACTTTGTGTGCCTAGAACATTCAAAATCGGAGATAGTTTGTAAAAAATGTTAAAATGATATGTAGATAGTAGTATTAGTGATTAGGGTATTTTGTATTTTTTCGTGATGATTTTTGACTAATAAATGGTTGATAGTAAACCTTTAATAAAACTTCTTTTCTATATATTTAATTTAAAGAAAAATACAGCATTTCTGCAATTTTACGCATGGGGTCTTCTCGGACCCCAGTTAGTCCTTTTCGTAAAATTTTGATGTCCGTCCCATGAAGGTTAAGATCATAGATGCAGCTATTGAACTTTTTTCATTATAGATTTCTATTTATTTTTGATTTGTCTCATTTACTTCTGGACATAATGTTTTAATGGTATACCAACACTTCTTGCCTTTTGGCATCAATTTCATTTGATGTCTCCATAATTGATAGTTTGTCTCGCTCAACTTAACTATTGCATTACTTTTGATTTTCTACAGTTGTACCTCAAATAAAAACTACTTTCTAGCAGAGTGTTTTTCTCGTAACATCTTTTGCTCAAAATGGTATTAAAACACTTCCTTTTATATACTAACCACTGGTGCCTGGGCTCATAACCTGTAGGTTAAGTAATAACTTTAGTGTTTAATACTTTCAATGAAATAAAGAAATAAGACTTTTTTTATAATGAAACGAAAATATTATTTTTATGACACTCTCTCAACGTTAACGTGGTCGAAACATATATCATGTATATTTTTGATTTTGTAACGGAACGGAACTTCTTCTCTTTTTGGGAATGGAATTTATTAAGTCAAAATATAACAACACACTACACAAAAAAATATATAATTAAAAATATTTAATGATAAAAACTCGAAAGCCTACAACTTTAAGTATAACCCAAGGGCGTCGATATGTGGGGGGCGGTAATGGGGGTAATTACCTCCCCGCAAGAATAAGGAATAAATGGTAAATTATTATATTTTTTAATTAAATTTGATAATTAACATGCGAAAGGCTGTTTGATTTGTTTATTCAAAGAAGTTTAATTTTGTTTCTAATTCTAATATATGTTATTTACGGCTCTCTACAATTTTTTTTATTTCTTCTTCTTCTTCTTCCTGCTGTGTATAGGCATCATTGCCTGTTTTTCTTCACATCATTGCCTCTGCTCAGTCACCTGGGAGGTTGTCACTCTATCTTTTCCTAGGTCTTCCAAGGCTTCTTTGTCCTGCTTGTGATTTGTCCCTTGATATTTTCACAATTCGTTCTTCCGTCATTCGGTCAATGTGCTCATTCCATTTTATCGTTCTATCCAGTACTCAGTCATTGATGTTATCTATCCCGCACGTTCGTCTTATGTTTTCACTTCTTTCTCTATCCATTAGGGTTCTTCCCGCTATTCTTCGAACTATTTTCATGTCTGTAGTCTCCAGTATCCGTTTCGTTTTAGAGGTCTCAGGTCGGGTCTCTGCTGCATAGGATAATATAGGTCTGATTGCGGTCTTGTATATGCGGGGTTTGGCTTCAGTTCGAATGTATTTATTTCGCCAGATTGTGTCATTTAGGTATGCTGCTGCTCTTGAGGCTCTTGTAGCTTGGTTTCTTACTTCCGTCTCCACGTCCCCGTGTCCAGATATTTCGATTCCCAGATATTTAAATTTCATTTCCTGGTGTATTATTTTGTTATCCACCACAAGTTTACATCTGATCGGTGTCTTGGAAGTAACCATTGATTTTGTCTTTGACGCTGATATTATCATATTGAACTTTTTTGCTGTTTTGTTAAATTGGTACAGTAGCCTTTGCAGATCGTCCTCATTCTCCGCCAACAGTACCGCATCGTCTGCATAGCACAGGATTTTGACCTCTTTATTTCCCATTTTGTATCCTCTTAGTTTGCGTACTTATTTTATGATTTCATCCATCACTATGTTAAATAGGAGCGGGCTGAGAGAGTCCCCTTGCCTAATGCCCCTATGTTCAGTTAGGTCACCATTTATTTTTGCTTGGATCGTATTTTTTGAGTACATATTTTTGATTATTTTAATGACATTGTATGGTATCTGTCTATCATAGAGAAGGTGTATTATGTCTTTTAACTGTATTCGATCGAAGGCCTTCTGCAAGTCAATGAAACACATGAAGGCCGGTCGATTATATTCGATCGATTTTTCCGTTATTTGTCTTATGACAAATATTGCGTCTGTGCAGGATCTTCCCGATCTAAAACATTGTTGTTCATCTGCTAGTGGATACATTCATTTATTTTATTTGTTATTATCTTTGTGGTTAATTTCAGCGTTGTGCATAGTAGATTTATTCCTCTATAGTTCTCGGGCATTTTTTTATCTCCCTTTTTAAATAGTGGAATGCTATTTCTCCACTCATCTGGTATTCTGTGTTGGGCAAATATCTTTTTGATTAGGGTTGTTAGTTGTTGGTTTAGCTTCTCTCCTCCATATTTAAGTAATTCGTTGGCGATGTTATCCGGACCTGGGCTCTTTCTGTTTTTTAGTTTTTGGAATGCTGTTTCTATATCTTCCTTTTTTATATTAGTCTCATCACTTATTACTATCTCTGGTGTATTTGGCTCGGTTTCGGTCTCTTCTTCCTTGTATAGTTCCTCTAAATATTTTACCCAGGTATCTCTTTCTACGTGTCTGGTTCTGATGAGTTCATTTGCTTCTGTTCTCTGATTTCTTATTAATCGCCAGATTTGTTTTTGTAACCCATCGAAGTCGCTTTCCATTCTTTTGAAGAAGGTTTCCCAGTAGTTGTCTTTCATTTGTCTCACTAATGTTTTTGTATCGTTACGGATTCTCTTGTATTCTTCATATGCTTCTGCCGTTTGTGACGACATGTAGTTTAAGTACGCTTTCTTTTTCTTTTTGCACTGTTCTTTGACCTTGTTGGAGAACCACGGTGTTTTGTTCATTCGGTCTTATAGTCCGAGTTCCAAGCGATTCACTTGCTGCTTCTATATTTTCTTTCAATCTCTTCCAACTGTTGTTAATGTCATCATTTTCTTTTATCGGTTTTTTATCGATTTTTCCTTTTAAACGGGTTTGATATAGTTCTTTTATGGTTGTGTCCCACATGGATTCGATGTTTATTTTTTCTGTGTGTGCTCTTGGTTCTCTATTCCTTCCCAGGTTAAGTTTCATTTTGATTTTTCCAAGAAGCAAACTGTGGTCACTTCCTGCATTCGCGGAGTTTAATGTCCTTACTTCTTGTATCTGTGCGGGGTGTATATGTCTATTGGTTACGATGTAGTCTATTGTTGATTGTTGTCCCCGGGAGTTACGGAAGGTAGATTTGTACTGTGGTTTGAGATCAAAGAAGGTTCAAGGTTCAAAGGTTCATCAGCAATTCCCCATTGTCGTTCAATATATTTTCGTTAAAGCGTTGTTTTACGCCTGGTATCACTTCGTTACCAATGCGTGCGTTAAAATCTCCAAGGATTATTATCGATTCATTCTGTGGTAGTGATTCTGTAATATTTTGAAGTTGTTCATAGAAACTTTCTCGCTCTTGTTTTGGCTTATTATCTTCGGGTGCATATATCGATATTATATTTAATAATTGAGATTCTGTTCGCAGTTTAACGATGCGAGATTATGTATATTGACATTCTTCTATGCTGTTTGTATATTTCTTGTGTATTGCCAGTGCCACTCCTTCTTTCGCACGTTCGTCCTTACTGACTCCACTGTATATTACCATGTAATCGTCGTATATTCATTGTCCATTTCCCTTTTTTTTTGGTTTCTTGAAGGGCGCAGATATCGATGCGGTCGTCTTTTAGTTATATCATAACTTCTTGCTCTTTGTTGTTAAAAGTTTTTATATTCCAGATAGCAAATCGCAGAACATCTCTCCTCCTCCAATTCGTTAGCCTTTTTCTCGCATGGGTCATCGTCTTTAAATCAGTCCTATTCCGAGGCAAATTTGTGGGTCTATGAGCTATATTCGGTTTTACGGTGGATGGGCTGCTAACCCGTTCCACCAACCCTCCTCCTTTTCCCGGGCTTGGGACCGGCAACACAATCGCTAAGCTACTCAATCCACACAGCGATCATCATCATCATCACGTAGCGCTACAACCCTGGGTGGGTCTTGGCTGACTGTACAACTTTTTTCCAATTTGTTCGGTCTTCCATCAACCTAGGGTCAAATGGAATGTTTATTTTCCGGAGATCTGCTTGGATGTTATCTCTCCATCGCATTCTGGGACGTCCGAGTGGTCTTTTGCCTGTGGGAATCTCCTCCCATACCAGTTTTACAAGTCTTTCGTTATTCAGTCTGTGCACGTGGCCTGCCATCTTAGTCGCTGTGATTTAATTTCTTGGACAATATCGGCGTCGTTGTAAAGTGCTTTTAATTCGATATTGGTTCTGATCTTATACTGGTTTGTGGTGATGTCATGGTGAGGTCCGAAAATTTTTCTAAGTATTTTTCGTTCAAAGCGTCTGAGCTTTTCTTCGTTTGCTTTGGTCATGGTCCACGTTTCGCATCCGTATGTTATTACAGGTCTGACGATGGATTTATAGATTTTGATCTTTGAACTTCTTGTGAGATTTTTTTATTTTATGAGCTGATTCAGTGCAAATAGACAGCGGTTTGCAGATTGGATTCTGTCTTTTATTTCTTCGGTAACATCGTTGTCCGCTGTGATTACGGCCCCCAGATACTTAAAACGTTGTACTCTTTCGAAATTAAAGGTGTTGATCGTCACATTTTGTCCTATTCTGTCTCTTTGTGTCGTTCTATTTATACACATATATTTCGTCTTCTCTTCATTAATCTTCAGCCCTACTTCACTTGTTGCTCTTTCCACCTTGTTGAAAATGTCTTTCGTGGATAGGATGGAGTCCTATGTCATCTGCATATGCGAGTAACAGCTTGGGACCTTGAACCGATAGCAATTCTGTTTTTATTTCGGCCGACCTCATGGCTTTCTCTAATACAAGGTTAAAAAGTAGTGGAGATAACGCATCACCCTGTTTAAGTCCACTGTTGATTTCAAAGCTTCAAAGACACAGCGATCATGCAGGCGGAGTTTTTTTATTACCTAAACCAAAAAGCCTTTACTCCCCCTCCCAAAAATTATCGACGCCACTGGTATAACCTACAATTAACAATGTATATATGTTAAGTTTGAACTTTCGGCACTCTGGCGCTGGCATCTAATTTTGAATTCCAAATAAGTCGTTTTGTTTTAATAGTTTTAGATAAACAACAACTAAGATCATTTTTACCTATTAAGGAAGGCACTTTAAAAGCACGAAAAGAAATACCAGGGCCAAGTATGTTGTTATTTGAAATTTATATAAAACATTTCTACATATAAAATAATTTGTAGGTGAAGAGGATCGAAACGCTTACAAAAAATATATGTTTTACGAGGAATATGACGACGAATTTGACGCGTTTCGTAAATACTTTGATTTCATAAGGTAGTCACATTTTTTCATTTGATTTATATCGTTCATTATATCTATTTAAAGTGGACCCCTGATAATCCGACAAACGTTTTGCGTACTATCGAATTTGTCGGATTATAGAGTACTGCCTAAGACTCCCTGTAGTCCGGAATTTGTTAAAAAGAGTACCTTGTAATCCGACAAATTACAGATCAAATGATAATATTGTGTATGTTATACAAATCATACTTCATTATGTATTTCAAATTTAGTAAATTCAACACAGTGGCGGCGCCAGGGGTGGGCGCCCAACCTAAATTGTTCTCGCCCAACCGTCTGCCCAACCTGTTAAATGGAGAAAAATAATAGCAAGCCTCATGAATAGAATAAAAGAAAACTTAAACCATCGCTTTCAATATTAGACCGTACTATAAGAAATATTATTTTGAGCTATATACAAAAATTGAATAAGTAAAATATCTATATTATTTTATTTTACTTGTTGCTGTCTATTTGATTTATTGCATTTACGGCATGCTTTGTCTGAAGACGCCCGCTTATCAGTCGGAAGCCTTTTAATGTATCATAAAATAAACACCCGCTTTGTCGGTCCGGTCGGTAGTCAGGGTAGTCTGTACTACATAGAACTTTTTTTGACAGGTGCGGTCGCAATATTGTTGTTACAAATCTCTTGCAAGTGGAACGGTGTCTAATAAAATAGATGTTATGTATTTCTTTACAATTTCATTTAATCTTTTCTTTTAAAAGAGGTTACTTGTTTTCTCTTCTACTTCCTTGGAATATATATACATTTAATTTTTGAAAATTTAATTGTCGTTTAAGATGAGTGCTAAACGCATTATCAGTGACTTTTTTTAAATCGAAACCAAGTGTTCATAGTGCAAATTTATTAGAAATAAGTGAAACGGTTGATGCTGGAGCAAATGAATGCGAAAGTGACAATATTGCAGAAGACTGACATTTATCCTAAAAGAAGGAAAGTACAGGAAGATGACACAGTTCAAGATGATGATTCCCCTTTATTAAGCGGTGATGAAAATGATAGTTCTAAGTCCGACACGTAAGTTTGGTATGTTAGAGAGATTATACTACTTAAGTCATTAGGTACTTATAAAAATTATTCTTTGATATAGGATGCACGTCAGCGACGCTGACAAAAATCCTACAACTATGAGTGATTTAGCCCAGTCTCTAGATGAACCTCCAAGACAACCGGATTTGCTCAATTTCCCAAAAACAAGATTTGGTCCGGATCTCCGATCTTTTAAATCACACTTTTATAAAACCTATCCGTGGATTGAATACAGTGTTTTAAAAGATGCTGTGTTTTGTTATCCATGTAGATTTTTCTCATTGCATACAAAAGGAACATTTTCATCCAAAACATTCATTTCTGAGGGTTATAAAAACTGGAAAAGAGCTTCAGAAACAAAAGCTGGATTTAAATATCATAATAATAGCTTTCAGCACAAAAGTGCTATGGTAGCTTGGAATTCGTATAAAAATACTAAAAGTCAACAGTCAGTAGCAGCTCAAATAAGTACTGCGCATACTGAATTGATTCTACAAAACCGGGAGTACATTAAATCTATTTCACGGTGTATAATTTATTTATCCACCCAGGGTCTTGCTCTTAGAGGACACGACGAGTCCAATACTAGTCAAAATAGAGGTAATTTTTTGGAATTAGTAGATTTGATGTCACGTGATAATACCACTATTTCAAAAAGACTACTTGAGGGCCCAAAAAATGCTCGGTATACGCATCACTCAATTCAAAATGACCTTCTACATTGTTTAGCCGAACTATCTATAAAACATATTAGTAGCGAAATTAAAGAAGCCCGTTATTTTGCCCGTATGGCTGATGAAAACAAAGACTTAAGTAAAATTGAGCAGTTACCAATTATAGTAAGATATTATTTAAACGGTGTGTTGTACGAGCGGTTTTTGGGCTATATGAAGCTGCAAAGAAATTAGATGCAACGTCATTGTTCCAGTTTATTAAAAAACGATTTAGTGAATGTGAAATCGACTTAAGTTGTTGCGTGGCACAAACTTATGATGGAGCAAACGTTATGAGTGGTAAGGTTAAGGGGGTACAAGCATTGTTAAAAAGAGAAGTCCCACAGGCTATTTACGTACACTGCTTTAATCATGCCTTAAATTTAGTAGTAGTAGATGTATATAAAAACTTAAAAGACTGCAATCGTTTTTTTTCTGTTCTTGAAAACCTTTATGTTTTTGTTAGTGGCTCTTCCATACATAATACATTTTTAAAAATCCAAAAAGACGTACATCCAGAAGATAAGTCTGTTGAACTAAAAAGACTTAGTGATACGAGGTGGACTTCACATATATCTAGCTGTTTGGCTGTAAAAAAAAACATTGCCAGCAATATTAATTTTATAAAACCAGTACATAACAGAAAATAATGTTCGCTTTCCAGATGCAAATGGACTTTTAAACAATATTAATTTATTTTTTTATTCAATTTAGATGTTTTCTGTGAATTCTTAACAAAAATAAAGAATGTTTCTGATTATCTACAAAGGAAAGACAGTGACATTCTAAAAAGTTTAACATTAGTGGAATCACTAAAACAGTTCTTTGTATCATATAGGCAAGATTGTGAATTTGAAAAGTTATGGACTGCGACAGTACAAAACGCCTCGGCTAATAATATTAACTTGGATGATGTAAATATTGAAAGATCAAGAGAATTGCCTTCTAAATTTAATAATACTATAATTATTCAAAAAATTACCTCACTTGAAGAGGACAGATGTGTAACTAAAAAAAGTGAATTTCAAACTAAATTGTATTATCCTGTTAATGATCGAATCACTTCGGAACTTTGTCGGAGATTTGAAGAAAATAATAGTGTTCTAAAAGGATTTAGTGTTTTAAACCCATCAAGTAATATATTTTTAAATTTAGAGCCATTAACACCATTAGCTATACATTACGGATGTGACTTGGCATCCGTCGAAACGGAATTAAAGTTACTACCAAAAACCATTGAAACGTATGAAATTAATCATAATGTTAAAATAATAAAGACCGTCTCTAATCTTGCAGTTCTTCTGCAGGAATTTAAATTAGTTTTTCACGAACTCAATAAATTGTGTAGAATTACAATAACCGTACCCTCTTCAAGTGCCAGTTGTGAGAGATTGTTTATTGTATGTACAAAAAGTACGAGGAGTAATAAACCCTAATTAAGTATGCAAAACCTTTACAGGGAGCACCATGAAATTTTTGATAAATCTCTTACTTTAAATTACATTTCTTCCGTAAATCTAAAAACCAGGTAGATCGACCCCGTATTTGTTTCAGTTGTAGCAAAGTTTAGGGTTTATTCATTGTTAAAGGATTAGCAGATAAGCAATAAGGCAATGTAGTGGTGTGTATTTTGGGAAAAAAATACGTTTTAAATTATAATATAATAAAAAATGAAAAGAAATAATTATTGGAATACATTTATTACTTACATTTTATTCTATATCCGACTCGGAAGAGGAAGAATCGTTGTTGACATTAATAATAATAGGGTCGATTAAATCATCACAAATATTGTCAATTTGTCCTTGGCTTATCGACATTGTTTGGTACTTGCACAATTAACATTCAACAAATGTTTTAAATATATTTCAACTGTTTACAATATTATGACAACCATACAAATTCATACAACTTTACTCAAAGAACTAATACTAAGTACTGATTTAATGTACCTACTTTCTTTTAAAATAATATTCCCGATAATGTTTCTAAGAAAACTGGGTTGTTTGGAAAATCCCTCTCAATAATCGAATAATCTGTAAATAGGTGTAATCGTATTAAGCCGATTACAGTAGGCCACTTGCCATTTAAAATTTCTGAGAAAAATTCCCCAAACACTACATATAGGAGTAATATAAATAAAAAATATTATGAATAAACGGGCATGTCCGAACTCTGCCACAAAATAAAATTTTACCTGACTTGTATCAATTTGAGGATTACTGAAATGTTCGAACTGTGCCGCAACCATTTAGTTTAATCCTATTAGAGTCATTAGGGTTTATAATAGATAAAATCGGAGGCCCATAGAATTATGTATATTTCTGAAAGGTTTCAAAGATTTCTTGAATTAAATATTTTGAAGAAATCTTGATTGTTTTGATCGATATTTAGGGGATTAGGGGAAGGATGTTGATGCACTTACACTATTGCCTAAAAATCAGGAAGAAGTATTTAATAGTGTTCGTGAATTACAATTACGAACGAACCGAGAAGAGGAATTTCTATTAACAGCAGACCAGGTATTTAAAATTATTGTGTTCTCCTGTTTTTCCAACCTTAATTTTTTATGTAATTCGGATTGTATTTTGATGGATGGGTCTTTTAAATACTGTTCAACTTTTTTTTACCAAATGTTTACCATTCATGGTTTTAAAAACGGCTATTACGTACCTCTTGTTTTTTGTTTGCTGCCGGACAAATCAAGTCAAACATATTCAAATTTGTTTTTAATTTTAAGACAAAAATGTAAAGAAATAGGCTTAAATTTTCAACCTAAAGAAGTCGTAGTAGATTTTGAACTAAGCATTCATAACGCTATATATGAATGTTTTGGCAGAGATCAAATTCTTTTTGGTTGTAAATTTCATCTCTGTCAAGTTTGGTTTCGTAAGATTCAGGAGTTCCATTTGGTACAAGAGTACATACAGAAAGGTTCTGTAATTGGCGAATACTTAAAAATACATTTAGGTATTATGTATCTTAGTCCTGAGGAAGTTGTAGAATTTTTTTATAATGAACTACATTTTTTGCTTCCGAATGACGAAAGAGTTATAGAATTCCGAAATTATGTCAATAAAACATATATAACGCAAAATTCGATATTTCCACCACTTATTTGGGCAAATAATGCATCCTTTTTTAAGAGAACAACGAATTCTTGTGAGAGTTTTCATTCGCATTTCGGTGCTTCTTTTTACAAAGCACATCCAAACATTGTTCAATTTACTAGTGTGTTATTGGATTTACAAACGGAGGTATACGCGAAAATTCGTTCGGCAAACCAAAGCCAGAAAAAAACCAAAAAAACTATTAATTTCATTAATGATCATTTGGATCAATATAGGAAAAATGTTATTTCTCGCTTTATGTTTGTGAAAACGGTTGCATGTAAAAATCTTCCACACGTTTAATTCTTTGTTTTTTTTATATGTTTATGTATATTGAATATATTTTATTGTAATGTAGATGTACATTTTTTAGAAGTGGCAAATATACGTTGAAAATATATGTATGTTATTAATATTTTCTTACATTGAATTTGAGTACCTAAAGTTCAAGGTAAATTGTTAAATCGGATTAGGCTATTAGACCCCTACTGGTTTGGTAGTTAATCTCCAAAATTTTAAACACTCGCAGCAGAGTTCGAACAACCCGTAATGACTACCTGCATTTTGTGGCAGAGTTCGGATACTCCGGAATAAACTGTGTTGCCTTTCTTTATCAAACTTACTAAAATTTATGTACCTCTATCACTTTTTTTATTAAAATTAGTACATCCCGTTACCTCTGACCTAAATCGTATATTCTTTAGCATAGCTGCAACTCATTCGTTCAATACAAAATGTACCTTACGGTATACCCTCTTAAAATATATTTTGGTACGTCTATGAAATCTACTTAAATGAATGATTTATTACTCCCTGTCCTTTCTATATAGACTATAGTGGCTTAAAAAGAATTAAAGATTATTTAAGGACCACAATGTCACAAGGGAGGCTCACCGATTTAGGAATTTTGTATGTCGAAAAAAATATTATTAAAACATTGGATTTGGATGTAGTTGTAGATTTGTTTGCCACTAAACATAACCGTCTAACGTTTTGCAAATAATGTGTTTCTGTGTAAAATAAACTTTAAAATAGTGCCAGAGTGATTTTTTATCCCATTTATTAATACTAGTTGAAATTTTACAAATCTGAAATATTTAAATTAGGTACGCGGATATCTGTATAAACCGAAATAATCCAAATTTTTACTGCCCACCCTCCAAATTTTTGTGCCGGGTATCGCCCAACCGAAAAGAAAAAGCTGGCGCCGCCACTGATTCAACAACACAATAGAATTTACAAAAAATAATAACTTTACATTAGGAAATAATTGTGTGCAAGCAAATGTACAAAATAAAATAATCTAAAATTATGAATAAAAATCATAACATGAATCAATTAATTTATGAAGCATGGAAATATTCATCAATGAGAGAAAGCTTTTTTCTTTAATTTATGGGGTAAGTTAGGTATGAGATCGTGAGAGAAAGCTTTTTTCCTTAATTTATGGGGTAGGTTAGGTATGAAATCGTGAGAGAAAGCTTTTTTCCTTGATTTATGGGGTAAGTTAGGTGTGAAGTCGTGAGAGAAAGCTTTTTTCCTTAATTTATGGGGTTTGTTTAATATTGTTGAAACGCGAGACCAAGGCTTTGTCCCCCAGTCTTCTCAAAAGTAAAAGTTCGTTGTATGATGCGCCCATTGCAAACACAGCTCAAAGGCATTAATTGAATCTTGTGCTGTCACTTGCGGAGTAGTTGCAATTACTTCGTCGTCATCTTTTTGATTTATTGTTGTATAACTAGAAATCTCTTTTATAATATCTTCATCAGACATTTCATAAAAAATATTTTCCCCTTTATCCATTCCACGGAACCAGATTTCCAAATCAGCAGCAACTTACTCTATTACTTCCGAATTTACACTGATTTGTGGATGATTGCTGGAAGTGGCGACTATAACTGGCAATAACTTTTTAAAGACGTTGTAATAGTTGATGAAGGTAATGCATTCCACGATTGACAAAGGGCGGAAACCAAGTCTTCCATACTAAATTATTTTAACGTTAATTCTTCTGGCTGGTCTTTTGATACGGCTTTCAGAAGTAGGTTTTTCTTATAATCTTGACAAACTGAATGATATGCTGACCCATGTGTTGAATCAGTGCAGAGCAGTTTGGCGGAAGAAACATCGCAGTAATACATTTATCCTCAGTTGTCAGTTCTTCTTCAGACGGATGACCGGGAGTGTTATCAAGAAGCAATAACGCTGTTTGAGGAAAATTGTGATCTTTCAACCATTTTCTAACTTCTGGTACGAAGCATTCATCAAACCACTTTTTGAAAAGGTCATTTGTCATCCACGTACTTTTTTGTCCTCAATAGTGTATAGGTAAATCAATGTCTTTGAATGCACGTGGTTTATTAGATTTTCCAACGATCACCGCCTTTAGCGCGTCTGTACCCGCGGCGTTAGCACATGGTAGTATGGATATAGTTGGCGTAAAAGATATAGTGTAGCAATCTAATCGTATATCCACTTTAAGTTATGTTGCGGAGCTGAACTCTGAAAGGTATAGACGTATGCGGATTGCAAGAGCTCACTTCGCTGGCAGAATTCGGAAGCTTCGTTTCGACAGTACAGTTCAGAGAAAAGTGTGATTACCGGGACTGTGCAATACTAACTTGTTATGGCGAGTCCAGAAAGTAATTTTGTTCATAAAAAGTTGAGTGAGCAGTGTCGTGAAATAATTATCAACGTTTTAAATATCATGATCGGAGAGGCAAACAATGGCAAGTCAACAATTCCATTAACAAAGGTAAGTTTTAATTATTGTGTAACGTATTGATTTTTGGATACGCCACTGGCTTTTGCTAGAATCAGTATTTTTGATTTATTGGTACCTACTAGTTAGGCCACCAAGTGAACTTGTCAAGTATAGAGTATTTGTTAGGTTGTGGGAGAGAGACAAATGCTCTTATTTCATTGGATAGGAAAGTTTTTGAATCGGCATTTGGTAGAAACCATGAAACGAGGCAGGTTTTACCTATACCTTGTGGTATTTTTTTTGTTATTGGTTAAAAGCCCTAAGTAATCCCCAATTAGTGATTTGTGTGGGATATAACCCTTTTAATAAGGTTAGCTGCCTACTTAAGATCCTATCTATTCAAATTTGATTAATCCATCTTTTTTTTGTCATCTCAAAATCAGGAATGTTTTTTTGGTTGTTAAAAAGAGTTTTCTTTTTAGGGTTCTAAGGTAGTTTAAAAATATCTTTTGTTGGCAAAATACGTCTATTCCTCGTTGTGTTTGGTAAGACGTGTGCTTGATTTTGAGTATACACTCCACGCCTAAAACGACAGAAAAATGTCTTCATAGTGGAACTCCATTTGGTTGCTACGTCAAATGA
Source organism: Galeruca laticollis (assembly GCA_963921935.1). Taxonomy (NCBI): domain Eukaryota; kingdom Metazoa; phylum Arthropoda; class Insecta; order Coleoptera; family Chrysomelidae; genus Galeruca; species Galeruca laticollis. The sequence goes on along the minus strand of OY998177.1, from coordinate 243,126,495 downwards.
GAATATGCTAGAGACCAAGAGAGACTATGGGAAAATGTTGTAGGACCTACAAGAACGAGCAGGCCAGAAATTTTTTTATTTTTTTTTACTTTCACTAATTCAATTATTACTTTTAAAGTCTGAGGGAAACTGTATTTTGGAGTTTAAGTAACAGTAATTGAAATTAAGTAAATTTCACCATGAACAAATATACAATCATACTAGGTAATAAAAATTTTTTCTTTTGAAAGTGTAAACTATAGTATTATAGTGTTGAAAAGTCACTATTGTAGTTATACTGGGAAATATCTAAGGTTACATTAACTCACTAATTAATACTTAATTAACTTTAATTCCTTACTTGAATATTTTAGTATAAACCAATAGAGTATTAACCCCCTTGCTGTAAGTAAATTTCTATATATACTCAAACCTGATTAAAGGATTGATCTTTAGTATTTTTCAGATAATATTTTTTTTTGTTTGACCTCACCTCTTTACTAAGTTTTTTTATATTTTGCAATTTAGTAAAATCTATATCTTCTCAATGACTTGTTTTTGTCTATAAAACAAAAATTGCATGGCGCCGTGGGTTATGTGATACAATCCTTACTCACACCCATAAATGCTCTCCGATGAACAGCTGCCGTCGCATTTATAACCTTTAAATTTTCTTAAATATACTTAATTAATAGTTAATTTTGATAGAGTAAACAACAACAGGTTATAATTGCAATAAAATTTTTAAACTAAAGTAATTATTTAACAAATTTACACTCGATAGTAAATTTTTTAAATCGATTTTCGAACATAAAATATTTATTTGTTAAACGATTTAAAAAAGTGACATTATGGTGAGACAAAGTATTTTATCTAATTTTGACATATAAAGTGACATTTTTCAAAACTGACTTCCGTTAGCAAACGTCACATTTCTCGTAACCAATTACATAATGAAAAATATTATGTAACTGGTGATGAAAAATTAATTTTATCACCAGTTAATAAAAACAAAAGAGAAAAAAAGAAAGTTCAATGTCATATTATAGAAAAATATAACAACTAGAACTGAAGAGAACTACTAACAATGAGGACAACTAGAATAATTCACCTTTTATTTTATGCATTATAAATATTTATGACACATTTCGAACAGTTTGTTAGGTTAACCCCTGCAGAATTAGAAGATGATGCAATTTCGTAATGCATAACTGATCTTGAACTTCAGGTGCTTGATTCACCAAGAATATCAGTGGCAATCCTTTTCTTATTTTCTATTAATGGTAAAATAATAAATAAAAGTCTGAAATTAATGTATAAAATAAAAGTATTGTCTTGTGTAATATTGGTTGCATAACTTGTAGGAATCAAAAAGTGCTGTTTTCAAATCAGAAATAAATTAAATTTTCTACTCACATAAAATAAATTAAATTTTCTTTTTGTCAAAATTAGATAAAATCTTGTATAAAACGTTATGAAATGCTTTATTGGTAGGTAAACTAAACTTTCTTCTTGTCGAAATTAGATAAAATCTTGTATGAAACAAATTATGAAATGCTTGTTTGTGTAACTCGTGTCATTTTGCGGGACCTCGCTCGCCCCGCTACGCGGAGCTCGCTCGTCCCGCAAAAATTTCACTCGTTACACAAAATAATGCATTTCATAACTGGTTGCATAAATAGCTATTATACACTCATGTGTCAATTTTATGCACCGTTATGTCATTATCACAAACAAATCGATGCCATTTTTAGTCCATTTAGAGCAACCTAAATGAGACATTTTTTGGTTTTTGCATGCCTGCGGCTCATGCGTCAATTTTTCCATTCGTGAAAAAAGCACTTGTAGCATGAATCACTATTCTGTTTCTGTCTACAGAAGTATATAAAAGGGCACATGTTTATTTTGTGTAAGATACCTATTTAAATGTAATAGGTTTTTTAGCTTATAATTATAATGAACTGAAACGTAATATAGTATTTTTGAATTTAATACTTCTTTTAAATGGCCGAAAACCACGACGAAAATTTTTATTTCAAAGAACGGTCACTGAAAACAAATTTAACTACTTCCTCATTTTATTTGCATAAAAATACACATGTGTAAAACTTTTAATACAACATTTATATCGACTTATTTTATTGTCGGGCCATTGAACGAGTTTCTGCTGCTACGAAAGTTAGCCAAAGAACGTTTTCCCGTATTAAAAAAGAAGCTCTGGAAGGAAGTAATGCTGACACTGATGTGCCTACTAAAAAGCAAAGAACGTCCAGTATCCGTATGGATCAATTCAACAAAACTGTGCTTAGAAGGTGCATAATAAATTATCACATATCCGAGAAAAAAGTACCCACGTTAAGAAATGTACACCAAAACTTTGCAGTTAGTTATGGCTTCACAGGAAGTCGCGAATCTCTGCGGAAACAAATACATTCTTTGGGTTTTCGTTGGATCAACATGAAAAACAACAAAATATTGTTAATAGAACGTCACGAAATCAGACATTTACGCCTACTATATTTAAGAAACAAAAAAGTGCAGAAAACAGAACAAACCTATCATTTATATGGATGAAACACACATTCATTCATGTCATACGCACCTTAAAGGATGGAGCGACAAGAGTAACGAAGGATTAAGAAAACCCGTTTCAAAAGGTAATAGGCTAATCATTGTGCATGCAGGAAGGGAAAATGGTTTTGTACCTAACGCTGGTATTATGTGGACCTCCCAGTCGAAAACAGGAGATTATCATGATGAAATGGCGTACGAAAATTATGAGAAGTGGGTACAAGAAAAACTTATTCCAAACCTACCAAAAAACGCTGTTGTGGTAATTGATAGCGCCCCATATCACAATGTTCTAAATGAAAAGTTACCTACGACTGCTTAGACCAAATAACAATTTAAAAACTGGCTTTCTGAAAGAAACATATATTATAGAGAACAAATGTTGAAACCTGATCTTTATAACGTTGCAAAAATGTACAAACTGCAATATAAAACTTATAAAATTGATGAATTGTTTATTCGACATGGATTGCAAGTTTTAAGGCTACCCCCTTATCCGATCGAAAGTGTTTGGGCGGCACTTAAAGAATATGTGGCCAAACAGAATGTTACCTTCAATTTTTCAAAGGTTAAAGAATACTGTAATGAATTTTCTGCAAATAATTGGGAAGTTAGATGTGACTATGTTAAAAAGATTGAAGATGAATTTATGAACAATGAACTACTTTTAGATACTGTTGTAGATAATAATATTATTAATTTGGCCGAAGACGGAGATAGCGAGGATGATGAAGTTGATATAGAAAGTGATTTTGAAGAATCATTTATAGATGCACATCATTATTTTACTGTTGATTATCCCTGTACATCTAAAACATATTTTTCATTATAGTGTTTGTTTGTAGGTGGTATGACTGAATACATTAAACGCAACAAAGGTGTTATAAAATTGTAGATATTAGAGACGAATTCCACTAGAGTAATATAATATTTGTAGCACATCTGTACATAGTTCTAAATAAACAATAATTGACGGCACCCAGAACCAAGATTTTTTTGTTTTGCCAGTCCTAACTCTGTAAAAAGTGTGAAGGGATGTTCTAATTTCATAGTAAATATTTGCAAAGTAGAAATATCTACCACAAAAAGTTTTAATATTTCATTCATATTATTTTAGTATACTTATAAGACCATATCTAAAGGCGATTTCCCCAATTTGTTTTTCAAAGTTTATGTATAAACCGGAATTTTTACAATTATATTATTAAGAATAACAATTTTAGAAAGCTTAACAGGTAGATATGTCATTGACTATTACTACGAACAGATAGGAAAAAATATTGGTCATTGTTAAATTTAGAAAGTCGTTTAACAATCCTTATCATATTGTACGCTTTATCTACAAAATCTACCTGACCTCCAATTTATATACAAATAAACCTCAATGACGAATATTATGAAGGGATCACTTAAAAGACATTAATTTGAAGTAAAGGTGAAAGTTTATGTCTCTTGGAATCTATTTATTATTTACATCACATAAAATAATAAAGGGTAATTATAGAATTCCCCGTATGGTTTTTGAAGCAATAAATAATTATGTCTATACAAAAATACCTAATTTTCGTAGAAAAATCGAATGATTTTTATTTCCTTATTCACTTAATTAATAATAAAGAACACAATAATGTTATTTGTTTTGTAAACTCGATTTTATACAGCATTATACATGTGCCACAATTTATTATTTTTAAATCCAAATTCAAAATATTGTGTTACCTTCGTACGTATTATAGTCCCAGAGCTGGCTACATAAAACTGTACCGATAAAGTACACGACGTTTGAGTTCGTAAACCCCTAGAAAATAGTTGTGACGTTACCAAAAGGCCGTTCTGCCTGTTCGGACAGACCGCATATGAAAATGCCAGCCGAGTTTCCACGTCGAACAAATGTGCCTAAAAAACCGATGGGGTACACGCGTGAAAATTTTTTTATAGGTTTTTATAGAGTTCAAGTAAGAGCGGTAAAGCAGTGGCAGAAATGTAGCCGTTCAGAAAACCTCCGGCAGAAGCGATAAAGACTGTCGGAAAACTCATGTGAAAAATCCGATGGGGTACACGCGTGAAAATTTTTTTATATGTTTTTAGAGAGTTCAACTAAGAGCGGTAAAGCAGTGGCAGAAATGTGGCCGGTCGGAAAACCTCCGGCAGAAGCGATTAATAGTGTTGGAAAACTCGTGCGAAAAAACCGATATGGTACACGTGCCAAAATTTTGCACGTGCTTTTAGGGTTCTCAACTAAGGTTTATATGATAATGGCAGAAATTTAGTCAGCCAGAAAACCTTCGGAAAAATTCAAAAAATGTCGACGTATGTAAAATTATATTCATTCGCAGTTGTTGCATTCAAAACCTGTTTTTTATGATGCCATTTCAAATATCTTTTTGTTCTATCACAAATTGAAAAAAAAAATCACCTTGATACGCTGAAAACTCGCTGAAATATCATCATTTATAACAGAGCGCTCGATTTGAAGCAGGTTTCTCCGTTTCTGGCGCATCGCGCCGCCGCCGTCGCTGGCCTCTCATCTCGGAAACGCGGACGTGCGCGCTTATTCAATTTTCAATTATTTCCAACTCGATCGTTTGCCAAAGAAAACAATAATAAATTGATTGTTATAGTTTAAAATGAAATTATGAATTTCACATTTATTTATGTAAATAAAATGAAATATACGTATATCACAGAACGTGAAAAGGAAAGAATCAAGTGTATTGCTACATGAACAACAACAGAAACGTATACTGAAATAAGATTTATTAATAAAGTATTAACATTTAAACGCAAATCATTAAATGCTTTATTGTAATAATGGTCAAAATACAAATAAAACGTGAATGAGTAGTTTTTCTCGCTTTCTCTATTTCAACTTCAACTACATTTAATTTATTCATTCGAGAAAATATATTATATGTGTTCACTCATTATCATCTTCATCGATCTCGCTCTCCACATCATTTTCGCTATCATCCGTATCACTTTCTGCATCGAATACATTATTTATATCTTCATCCATCGAATCGTTATGTTGTGGCACTGTGTTATCATTTTCACTGTCGGTGATTTGGTCTAGAAAAGAAATGTGCATTAAGAAGCGAACAAAATTGAACAGCTGATAAATTAAATTAAGAAAAATATTGCGTACTACAATTCTCTGCGATTTCGTTTACAATAACGTCTTTAATTTGGGCAGGCCATTGTTCACCTTCAAACCAACAGAACTCGTAGCTGGAAGCGTCTTTTTTCCAACCACATTCAGCAGGTTTCAGTTCCGTTGGAATTTTCTGATCAGCATTTTCCCACACAATATAATGAGCTCTTAAAAAGTGTTGGTAGAGTTCTTTTTGGCAAGGTGGCATCATTGTAGAATCAATATTTTTTTAATTTAATTTTGCGAAACATTCTTCTGTATTTTTAAAATCAAATTTTTTCATGAATAAAGAATAACGTGCTGAATCAACGGTCATTATACTCTTGCCCATGGAATAAAGGCAACAAACAAACTTTTGAACTTCGGCAAATAGCTTCTCGCGGTCCATTTTCATGTCAGCCATGTTAGCAAATGCGATTTGAAATGATTCCGACTTAGATAATAGAGAGTTATTATAAAGCAGTATTTAAATCGATACTTATTAGCTTCATACGAGCAAACTGAATAGGCGCACTACGTCCGCGTTTCCGAGATGAGTGGCCAGCGACGGCGGCGGTGGCGCGATGCGCCAGAAGCGGAGAAACCTGCTTCAAATCGAGCGCTCTGTTATAAATGATGATGTTTCCGCGAGTTTTCAGCGTATCGAGGTGATTTTTTTTTCAATTTGTGGTAGAACAAAAAGATATTTGAATGCAACAACTGCGAATGTATACAATTTTACATGTACGTCGACATTTTTTGAATTTTTCCGAAGGTTTTCCGGCTGGCTAAATTTCTGCCATTATCATATAAACCTTAGTTGAGAACCTTAAAAGCACGTAAAAATTTTTGGCACGTGTACCATATCGGTTTTTTCGCACGAGTTTTCCAACACTATTAATCGCTTCTGCCGAAGGTTTTCCGACCGGCCACATTTCTGCCACTGCTTTACCGCTCTTAGTTGAACTCTATAAAAACCTATAAAAAAATTTTCACGCTTGTACCCCATCGGTTTTTTAGGCACATTTGTTCGACGTGGAAACTCGGCTGGCATTTTCATATGCGGCCTGTCCGAGCAGGCAGAACAGCCATTTGGTAACGTCACAACTATTTTCTAGGGGTTTACGAACTCAAACGTCGTGTACTTTATCGGTACAGTTTTGTAGCCAGCTGTCCGACTATTAGCAGCCTCACAACTTTTAAAACTTTGCATGTGGAATGTACGTCGCCTGCCCTTCACGGTAACTGCGTTTACAACGTTGTCAAGTTGTTTGGCTTTCTCGCTGCCAAAATTAATTTGCCAGCCTGTACATTAACGAAGATAATCAAAAAATATTCAATAATAATAGACATGTCGGATTACAGGGGGTGCCGGATTACCGAGGGTCCACTGTATTTCAATTTTACTGCAATTTTTGTGTATTGTCGGCTATGATTATTACTATTATTCTGTGTATATTTGAGATTAATTTGCATTGTTTATTATTATTTAGAGAAAATGGCTTGTATGACAAAATAGTAAATGATATAGAAAACATGGGAGATGTCTGTGACCTTTTTGAGGAAGTAATGACGACGTACAAAGATCAAAAACTGAATTTAACATGTATTCAACATGAGAAATCAAAAAACAGCAGTTCGTCACGGGCTGTGGACTTTGTGAAGTTAAAGTGAGTTTTAGTATATTTGAACAAAATAACGTGTAATATTAGATTTCAAACATTCAGTAAATTACTGTTTTAAATGAAACTTACTGTTTCTAGTTAATTCCACAATATATTTAGTAAAATGTTTAATTTGAGTTACTCCAATGAATAAAAAATGTTTTATTTACATGAATCATCCCAGGGGCGGATCTAGGATTTAACAAAGGGGGGGCTTGAATAATTTTTTTTTAAGTTTTTTAATTTGACAAAAAAATGTATTATAATATAGTATATACATAAATACAACAACTTATATTAACGATAATCTAAGTATACCAATTACAAGTTTCAATTCTTCTGGCCTTCATTTGACAAAAAGTTTTAACTATATCATTTATATTAAGTTCTCTAGATTTATTAATGTATGCCAAAGCTAGCACATTGAGACTCTCCTGTCCCACCGTTGATCTCAAATAGGATTTTACTAGTTTTAGCGATGAAAAACTTCTCTCGCCCGTAGCACTTGTTACAGGGATTGTGGCAAAAATTTTTAGTAGTATCTCTATATTGGGAAAACATTCTTTGGACATACGTTTTAAGGTTTCTGTTTTTCTGTTGATGATTTTGATAGATCAACACTGACAGTGTCACTCCACTTATGTCTCCATATCGCTAATTCCGCCTGTAATTCCAGCATGGATCCTGGCATATCATTTTCATATATTCTTGCAGCCTCAACAATTTTGGCATCAGTATATTTTTTAAGGTGTATTGGAATAATACCTTCTATGGGTATTACAGTAGAAAGTTGATTAAATCGGCCTTTCATTTGGATTATAATATGATCCAGGAAAGGTATGAATATCACCCTTCTGTAATATTCTTCTTCGTTATTTGCCTTTATATTAGTGTTTTTAAATGAAAATCAAGGTCTTTAGTTAATTCCACAATATAATACAAGTTATTGAAAATTCTAAAAAATTGACAATTGTTTCGATAAATCAATATCATCGTCAGAATGACAGAAGTTACATTTCATTTTATGCCTACCTAATGTTTAGTAGTTATATTTGGTAGACCAAGAAGTAACCTAACTTGTGATTGGCGTAATATATGTTTATAGAAAAAAGAAGAAGATGTGATATTACAAATATTGAAGCTTAGATATTATTAGCCCTATGGTGATATCCTGGATATCATTTTTCCAATTAAGATCAGTATAACTGTGCAATGATATAGAAAACCAGGAAAACTAGATCTGCTGATCTTTACAATTATCACTTAAGAAGACAGTTTATTAGTGGAGAATTCCCTAGATTTAACTGCTCATTGACAACTTCATATTGTGGGTTTCTTAAATGTCTTCTAATTTACAGTTCTTCAAGGAAATCCAGTTCTTGTTTCTTTTCACAAATATGTAGTACTTCTAGTTTTGTGTTAGGTGTCAATGAATGATTGGTGTCAAGTAGATGTTTTGCGTAGTGGGATTTATCTGGTTGTTTTAATCTGTACGCTCGTAAGTGCTCACTGTATCGGATTTCAAAATTCCTAAGGGTCTGACCCAAATAGACGGCATTACATTCTGGACATTTGAGTTTATATATACCTGACTTCTTTAATAGTGGTATTTTTGTTTTTACATTTAACAATTTTGCACTAACGTTACTTTGTTGTATTCGTTGCTGAAGATATTATCTTTGAAATATTATTAGAAATATTTCCTGCATATGTGATGGTTTTATAAGTTTTAATTTCATCAGCTTGTTTAGGATATATTAATTGTAATGCCACTTTTTCCTCTTTTTTACTAATTAGCTTATTTATCATATCTAATGGATAACCGTTAGATGTTGCTATTTGTCTAATTGTATTAATCTCTCTATCAAAATTACATTTGTTCATAGGAACTGAAAAAGCTCTATGTATCATTGAATTATATGCTGCTAGTCTGTGTGACACAGGGTGGCTAGAATTGAATGGAATTGTTACATCAGTTTTTGTTGGTTTTCGGTAAATTGAATAATCAAGTACATTATTAACTCTTTGAATTTTTAAATCAAGAAAATTGATTGAGCTATTTTCTTCAATTTCTAATGTAAATTTAATTTTCGGGTGTAAGTTATTGATGTGGTTGAAAAATACATCTAATTGTCGTTCACTACCCATAAAACAAGCTAATATGTCATCTACATATCTATACCAAAATAAAATATTTTTCGAAATATTACTTTCAAAGGTCTTTCTTTCTATATTGCTCCTGTTTGTTTGTTTGTTGCAAAGTCTAGACATAGTAATAGTCGTACCAATTCTCTGAGGAGCGCGATGGGCCTCCAAGAAAATTGGTTTAAATTCGAGTTCTTCATTTTGCCTTATATTTTCTAGTTTGCTTGTAATATCGTTTATGTATGAAAATGCAGTGGAAAGATCAATTTCAACACTCTGTAAGAGGTTTTAACTTTTTTTTTTAGTATCGGTTATTTCTAAGTCATCAACGGCTTGTTGAAAAACTAAAACTCTTTTTGCAGAGCAACTAAAAAAAGAACATACCCTACCCAAAATACCCATCATGTTCCTAATTTCAGAAACTTCACAACTTTTGGAAATAGCTAAGTTAAGGCAATGACTTAAACAGTGTAAATACATAGCCAAGGGCTGTTCTTGTCTTATTAAGGCTTGGACTCGATTGAACCTTCCAGCCATATTGCTGCCTCCATCATATCCTTGTCCACGAAGATTATCAATAGAAAGTCCAAGTTGCTTAATTTGATTTTTTATGGCCTCTTTGATGCATTGGCCAGTTGTATAGTGCAGCTCAATGAAACCCAAAAAAACTTCCTTTATATCATACGTACTATCCAAATACCTCACACAGAATGTCATTTGTTCTTTGGTACTTATATCGGTTGTTTCGTCACAAATTATTGTAAAAAATTTTGAATGTTTTATAGCATTAACAATTTCAGTAGTTATAACCTTCCCAATGCAAAATATTATTTCATTTTGGATTGTTTTACTAAGCATTGTACAGTTCTTTGGTGCTGTTAGTATATGATTTTTAAGGTTTAAATCTCCAGAATCTATACGAAAAGTTAATAAGTTCCTAAAAATGCCATCATTACTTTCTGAAAGATTTTGGTTTGAGCTATCTTTAATATCTATATTCCCATCATCTCTATGCGCTCTAAGTGGTAATTTGTTATGGGCACAAAATATAATTGTTTTAATAATCGGCACTAACCACTGTCGATTAGCTTCAATTATTTCTGCTTTTTGTTTATCTAATTGCACGGAAATACTGACTGACTTTTCAGACATTTGTACATTTGTATGTTTAAAAAATCATTTGCTTTTTTAACTGAAAATTTATGGTAGTTGGTGTTTTCATGCTGCGTAAGCATTTCCCGGGCTTTTTTAAACTTAGTTAGCGGTTCCCTTACAAGCATTTTAAGAATCTGAAAAATAATAAGCTTAGGTTACGATATAGTTTAGTTAGTTTCAGTTAGTTTTTTAAAACCTTATTCCAATAAAACAATAGGCTCATTTACCAATTTTTTTTACTTTAAATTCTGAAATAACATAATAAATTTAGTAAGTATGCAAAATATCAATTTTTTAATGATTTTTAACCACCTAAAAAAATTATTAAAGTTTATAAAATTAATTAAAACTATGACGTCAGACCATCTTTTTTCACCAGGTAATTCGTTGCCACAACGCATTACCTTTGCTTTGCGTCTGTCAGCCTGACGGAAAAATATTAACACTTTTGTGACAAATGTCAGAAAAAGGTAACGACAATGTTTTTCGAAGCAGGTAGCGCAGGTGTCCAAGATCGCAATTTGTATGTAAAAAAGATTGTATGACGTCACATTTTAAAATAGCCTTAGATTATTCTAGTTCTAAAATGTTTGGTAATTTTCGTCCAATTGGGCTAATTCTTTTTTTAAAGCGTAAAATAAAAGGTAAACTACACTAATCGTACAAAAAGAGTAATTTTGGAAATATGACTAAATGAGCCTATTATATAACTATTTTATTCTTACTTGGCTACCCATTCCTCCGCCATTGGGTGCAAATAGCACACAAAATTTACAAAATCCTCCAGTTTTACTTTCGCTATACGCAAGCCAGTTATACTGTTGTAGCCAATGAACACCGAATTTACGCATTTGCTGTTTCCCTTCTTGTTGCAATGGAAAAACATATTTTGAGTCAGGGATCCAAATATTGCTTAGAAAATTTATTTTTTCATGGACACTTAAAGATTATCCGACTGCATTCCCAATATCATATAGCTGGCTGCCATTCTTAAAAAAAATTGAACAAATTTAATTTCATAGTTGTATTGTAAAGTTTTTTTTATTTTTATACGATATTTTTGACGTATTGTACTGACGTTACAATATTTAAAAGCAAATTTCTTTGACTTTTGGTTGACCTATACATTATTTAACAAATAAAGCAGGTCATAGATATTAAATTCAAAAAAGTATATTATTTATAATTTTATTTAAATTAAGTTAGAATTATATACCAAATTTGAACTTTACAAATAAAATAGAACGAATAGTACGAATTCAATAAAATCCCTTTTTTGTCTATGTAATTAAGATTTTAAACTCAAACGCAAAGACAAAATACCATTACCATCCTATAAAATGCTTAAATAAACCAAAATCAATATAAATTCCTTTTTTAAGCTCTAAGAAGCTTTTAACCCAAATCAACACTTAACAGTTTTCACATATTTGAAAATAACGGTAAAGTAAAATTAAAATTCAAAATGTTGAAATATTTTTTTTAGATCTAAACTGTACGTCACATCCTGTAATTCTTTGAACATACAAAAAAATATTGTTTTTTTGTTTTTATCCCTTTTTCCTTTTTATCATTTATTACGAAATATGAAAAGGCATATTATAATTATATACTTACGCTTTGCTGTGAGGGCTCCTCAGGAAAACGGCTAGGTTGACTACTACTACTTGCCTCAAATTCTTGCGAGCCACTGCCAGTACTGCCACTACTTGCTGATGCTACTATAACGATGTTTTCTTCTATAACACTACCACCACAATGTCCCACCTCCACAACCGTATTATTTTTTGGCTTTTTTGTAACAAAAGATGTTAATGTCGTTTGTGATCGCTTCATTTTACGCAGGTCCAAATGAGACAAAAAATAACTTGTATTCGCTATGAAAGTTAAACACAATCTGAATAATAAAATAAATTTCTTCTTATCTTCCAGAAATATAGATTTATTATTTAAATGAAATTGACTGCCTCGACCCTTACTTCGTGGAATATGCTCATATTAGTGTTTTTAAATGAAACTCACGGTCTCTAGTTAATTCCACAATATAATACAAGTTATTTAAAATTCTAAAAAATTGACAATTGTTTCGATAAATCAATATCATCGTCAAAACAACTTCATATTGTCAATGAACAGTTAAATCTAGGGAATTCTCCACTAATAAACTGTCTTCTTAAGTGATAACTGTAAAGATCAGCAGATATAGTTTTCCTGGTTTTCTATATCATTGCACAGTTATACTGATCTTAATTGGAAAAATGATATCCAGGATATCACCATAGGGTTAATAATATCTAAGCTTCAATATTTGTAATATAACATCTTCTTCTTTTTTCTATAAACATATATTAAGCCAACCACAAGTTAGGTTACTTCTTGGTCTAGCCAAAAATATAACTACTAAACATCAGGTAGGCATAAAATGAAATGTAACTTCTGTCATTCTGACGATGATATTGATTTATCGAAACAATTGTCAATTTTTTAGAATTTTCAATAACTTGTATTATATTGTGGAATTAACTAGAGACCGTGAGTTTCATTTAAAAACACTATTATTATTTAAAGCCATTTCACAGAGAAAAAATGCATAAGAACACTTTTTTATATCAATGTTCTGCAAACCAAAGACGCTGCCTGCGATTATTTTTATCTTCAATCGGGAAGTGCCGCGTTTGAGCATTTTGCCAACTACCTAAATTCAGACGCACTCGGCGCGGCTGGTTTTGTGGACGTAAAATAAATAAAATTAAATGATTATTTTAATAAAATGATATTTAATTTATTATTTATATTCTCAAATAAAGCTTTTGGTAAACATAATATATAATTACTGTATTTATTATCTATTATAAGTATTTATAGCTATGTTTGACTTTTTATGACATAACAAGTCTTCTTAAAGGGGGGGGGGGCTTGAGCCCCCAAAGCCTACCCCCGTGGATCCGCCCTTGAATCATCCTGTTTGTACCTATAAGATGGTAAATATTCACTATACATACTTATTTTCTTTTTAGGAGATGTTCTGAAAAAGGCAAATACCTCCAGGCCGCTAAAGATATATTAGCGGATGAGACATTAATCAAAGAAAAGCCTGTTATTTTTCAAGTGTCACCTATTTGTAAATGTATCGCCGACTCGTACGATTCCCTTTACAAATGTCACCATTGTGGACTAACCGTTGAAGATTTTTATCCGTAAGATATATCACGAAATGCAGAATTTAATAACTGAATTTGCCGTTTCAGATGCCTGGATTGTAACATCTGTGTATTCTGTTCGAAAATGTGCTTGGAAGACGCTCAAAGGGAATACCACGATTACGAATGTTATGGATTCCAAAGGCACTTTTGGTCGATATTTGATAGTACTGATTTCAGTTATCTATCTTTAAGAATGGTCCTTTACGGTGCTAAACAAAAATTCAATTACAAAGAAAAGAAAAATAATCTAAGACTCGAAAAAAATAATTATTCCTTCATATATGCTTTAGAAACGCATTTTGATAAAATGTCCAAGGACCAAATTAATAAAATTCTATACGTATGTATATTAATATAGTATCTACAGTCTACCTGCAATAATGGACGACAAACTTTAAACTTCTTAGGCCCAGTTGTCCAATTGTACCTTTGTGAAGGCTCAACTGGGAACTCAGGTTCAATGTCAGATGGATGTTATACAAAGCAGACTTACAGTTATAGATTTAAATCAACTCAGCGCACTTTACTCTGTTTACAACTGCTAATTTCATGTCCTTTCCACTCGCTACGCTAGCGTTATTGTGGTCGGTTATTGAACTGTAATTTGCTGCATACAGCTGGACACTTTTTCAACTTGTCCCTTATACAAGACGGTCCTCCTTACTTCTACCCTCCATACATTAAATAGACAGTGAAACTCGCCACTAACCTCTCTTTTTCAATGAATGCATGGCATCTAATATCTTTCTTTCGTTAAAATAATTGCCAGCATATCATACATTGAGTATCTTCTTCATGATTTGAATCAGAATCGGATGATGGACAAATAATGCCTGTATTCCGAAATACACATCAGTTTCCTGGCCAGTAGTAATGACGTCATCAATTGACGCCATACTGGTGGTTTGTTCCGAAATATGGAAGCGTTGACGTCATATATCGACGTCATATTGAAAATAGTTCTCGTTATTGTTTAAAACTCTTATGCTCCCAAAGTTATTATAAAATAAACGGTTTTAAAGATTAAAACTAATTTTTCCGCATCTGTGGCCCTGAACAATATTCTATCATAAAATTGTTACTTGTATACACTTCGGGGGATGTATCGTGCTAACAAACCGAAATTTCTCCAAAAATAACCAAAAATTTAGTATATCTAGTTTTATAGGACCCGCTGTACTCGCTCTAGTCAACTGAAAATCAATAGGGTACATCTGTGAGACACCTTGAACAATACTTATTCATAAAGTTGATCAATCGTATACTCTCTGGAGGCTGTATCGTGCTAACAAACTGAAAATTCTCCAAAAATGACGAAAATTTGGTACCTCAAGTACCACAGCACCCGTTGTACTGGCTTTAGTGAGCTCAATATCAATAGGGTTCATCTTTAAGACGCTCTGAATAATATCCAATCATAAAATTCATCACTTGTATATACTCCGGAGGCTGTATCGTGCTAACAAACTGAAACTTCTCCAAAAATGACAAAAATATCGTACTTAAAGTACTGTAGCACCGGTTGTATTGGCTCTGGTGAGCTGCAAATCAATAGGCTTCATCAGTGAGTTGCCCTGAATAATATTCAATCATAAAATTGGTTACTTGTTGAACTCCGGAGGCTGTATCGTGCTAACAAACTGAAATTTCTCGAAAACGACAAAATGTCGTTCTTCAAGTACCATAGCACCCGTTGTACTGGCTCTGGTGAGCTGAAAATCAATAGGGTTCATCTGTGAAATGTCCTTAACAATATTCCATCATAAAATTGGTGACTTATTGCACTCCGGAGGCTGTATCGTGCTAACAAGACTTGCAAGGAAAAGTGGCCGACGACAACGACGACGACGGCATACACACAGGATTTATTTCTAAAAACCGTTTTTTCGTGTTGTTGATGGATAACGTAAAAATAACTCAAAAAAAATTTCAAATTTCCAACTTTTTTGTGGGTAAACCAATACTTTTCTCGCATATTAGATAGGTTGGCGGAAAAGTAAAAATGTAATATAATTTAAAATTTGAACTACAATCTATTCCAAAATGGAGCTATTAATTACTACAAGTCGTGTCATTCTGATGAGATGCTGCTTGTTTGTTGTGAAATTGACAGAGACGACTCCTTATTTCCTTCATCAATCAAAATTAATTGTTTAATTTCTTGAGACGCCATTATTTTAAATAATTGACACACCCGCCGAAATAGTCACTACGTCACACTTTTCTCACCAGTAGAATATGGCGTCGGATTCATGACGTCATTACCACTGGCTAGGGTACTGATATTTATTTCAATTTTCGATGTGTACGTTATGAACATACATTTTTTTAGAACTCTGCCAGAAACATTTTGTACCTAAAAAATAAATCGCACTTTTTCCCCAATAATAGATGGTTGAGCAAACAGATTAGACAAAAGGATTTTTTTTCGTATGTCGGTGGATTGATGGTAAGACATCATTGTCAAGCCCAAATTAACAGCATTAATATAACGTTCCCGAATTTATTGGTTGTCAACGGAATTCAAACGTCGAGTGGATATGGTAAAGCCATTTGTCCAACTATATCATTGATCAATCATTCTTGCAAACCAAATTCCACCATCATGTAAGTATTTCCAGGTTATATCAGCTGATTAATTCGCAGTCTGTTGTACAGATGGCGCCACAAATACAGAATTATTATTTTTTTGCTTCAAAAGGTAGTTGTAAAAACTTTATAGCAATCTGATGTTTATAGTATATAATTTTGAGTATAAATTCCATGTAAATTCAATTTATTTGTAAGACATTACTGTTAGGTACGTATTTGGAAAATTTTGTCTTGACTATTTCACTAGAGTAAATTGATAACTGACAAAATTTGAAGGTTTTGAACTGGCAATTTTTTGTCTTGTCGCGGCAATTTTTTGACGTTTAATATATCAAATCTATGTGTATAAAATTCTATCACTCTGTGATAAAATTCAATATAAAATATTTGTTAGTGGTTTCTAAGGAAACTAAGTTGTTTATTTATTTATTTAACTGCCTAAAAATTATTAAAACTGTTTCAAAAATTTAAATAAGTGTTATTAACATGAATAATACAAGATTTGGAAATAATTCAATAAATGAAATAGAGAGTACAATTAAGCAAAGTATACAGCGAAATACAATGAAGACAAAAAAGTCTGCGTGGGAACAGTTTAGAATGTTTCTGGACGCACGTAATTATACGTTAGAAAAAGATACTTCTGAACAAGTTATAGCAAAAATTCTTGAAGATTATGGTTTTAACATGAAAAAAAGAGATGGAACTGATTATACTGAAGCTAGTGTGAAAACACTTTGGAATACGACTGCTCAAATGGTTCAGGAAAAATATTTTCTAGAATTTAACATCAAAATTGATCCATTCAAAGATATTACCTATAAATTTGCTAGATTGGCCAGGGATACAAAACGTAAAAAGCTTCAGGCTGAACCTGAAACCAGAAAAAGAAGTTCTAACGCATTTACCAAAGAAGAATTAATGGAAATGGTAGAAAGCTATTCTGAAGATAATCCTGATGGGTTACACAAAAGTTTTTTCATTTATGTTCGTTCGAATTAGCATGGCGTGGAAATGAAGCTGCTAATTGTGATATTAATTACTTTAAAAAAGAATATGATAATAAAGGTAATTTTACTGGCAGGTTAGAATATAATCCAATCTTTTCCAAAACGACACAAGGAGGATCAAAAGCTTTATCTGGCAGTAAGTGGCTGGTAAGAAATAATGCTAACAATTTGTGTCCCGTTCGTTTATTTTTAAAAATTATTGAAAAAAGAGAATCCAATCCTTATCTAACAACAACAAGATTATTTTTAACAGTACATCCAAATTGGGAGAAAGGAATATGGTACAAAAATTCACCATTAATACAATTTCAAAGTGGACGAAAATATCGGCAGAATCAATTGGTATAGACACAAAAAAATAAAAATAACCAATCATTCACATAGAGCTTCTGCAATATCTGAATTAGCAAAAGAAGGAGTTGGTGAACAAGAAGTAATTAAGCTTACAGGACATTCTTCTGCCCATTCTTTGAAACCATATTTACAATTAAATGAAGAACACCATTTCCAACTTATAGAGAACCTTCGAGAAAATAAAAATAAAGAAAAGGAATACTCAGTTTCTAACTTAAATTCATCACAGGTTATGATGCAAAACAATCCCCAAAATAATGCTACAACGTACAATTATGATAATTGTACTTTTTACATAAATAAGTAATTTTTTTTTCATAATGTTATTATTTTTTTGGCTTTGTATAATTGAAGTTTGCAATAAATAAAACGTTTAAACATATGATTTTTTAGTTTTTCTCTCGTGAAATAGTCATGTCGAATACCACTCAATTAAAAATTTTGTAAGGTAAAATTTTTCTCTTGTCGTATTCAAGTTTGTTGATTTTAGGTAATTTTGCTCATGACATTTAATCCAAAACCACTCGCCTGACGGCTTGTGGTTTTGTTAAAAATGTCATTCGCAAAATTGCCAAGCAACAAACTTTCATGACAATCGAAAAATTTTGCCCACAAAATTTTCACTCTCGTGGTATTATATATGAAAATTTTCATGTTCTTTGACCTCAAGTTTCCTTTCAAATATTGTTCAGTCTAACCTTCATCTACTAAACAATTTGTAAAACTTTTAGGGTATTCTCCGACGGCGTTGCGGTTAGAAGTCTGGTACCAATTAAACGACAAGAAGAAATTACCGTCTGTTATTGCGAAATAAATACTTTCATGAGTTTGGAAGAACGTCGGTTGATAGCCGACCATTTTTTCTTTTTCACCTGCAAATGTAGTCTGTGCGAATCAGAAATGAACGCAGTAAGAAATTGTTTTTAGTATGCATTTGGGATTTCAATTCATCGTGCCTGATATTAATTTAGCATAATGCTAAACAAATCTGATCAATATATTCACAATAAGCCATTACAACAGCATTCAAACATTTTGATGTTAATACTATCTCTGTATGTTACATACATGTCTTCGTAACAATAGTTTCGTTATTAACATCGTAAACTGCATTTTTTGAGCTTACTACACCTACACTCCATCAAATTGTCCTTTAACCTGACGTCATACCCAACAACCTCACGAAATAAATCAAAACTCTGTACGGAATTGGAGGGGATTTAGTATATTCCTGTCGTGCAACATCAGTTGGACTATTTTACTAGTTGGCTAATAGTTGACTGGATTCTATATTTTTGCCGATTTTTTACTCGTGGTCTTCGGTTACGTTGACGCTGAATAAAACTCAGAAGAAAATAGACTTTCAGTTTTATTAACACAACAAATTATTTCCCTTTATACTTGATACTTTTGACTAGATGTTAGTTGCTATATAGATGTAGGATCTTAAAGATCTAAAAGGTAAAAGATATACCTTACGTCCGAAGTCATTCCTTAAATATAAATTTTGGCTTCATAAATGTTAGTATTAATTGGAGAAAATTATTTTCCCCGATTGGTTATTTGCAAGCAGACAATAGACGACGAATGTCGTAAATGTACGAAGTATAGGTATTTCAAATATTTTGCGCTTTCAATTAAAGTTCACAATCCAGCAAATTGAAAGGTACGATAGAAATGTAATAAACTATTTACATATTTGACAAGCAACAGTAATCTTATTATTCTTAACATATTTTTGTCAAAATAATTTACGTCAAGGTTTTTACAATTTTATCTCATATTATAGTAATAGAATTACACCCCAAATATTACAATGCATTTTTCTTAAATATAACAATGGTAATAAAATACAAAGAATTTACATTCTCCAACAACATTTCTATTTAGCGCCTAATAAACTCTTACAGTTATCCGTTTTCGCCCAGTGACGTACCGGCCAAACTTTTTATGTTGGATGCTTCCAACCATACATATTTTAATTATTTGAATATTTTATCATAGTACATTTTTCCATTCCAAAATACTCGCACAAGTTCTTGTCAGATTTGCTCAGAGCGGACACAATATTTAATATCTAAATATGAAAATGATGAAAAGCTTCGAAAACTACTCGATGGCTGAAAATGACAATGTCAAGATTTTAAAAAATGACAGCTGTCAGAAGAAATCAATATGAATCCTTATGAATAGAACAATAATTATTGTGGTCTTCAACATTATGAGGTCATAATAAGTTATCCATAAGAACGTATGTCATTACTTAAACGACAAGTGTACGTATTGTAAGAATGTGTTACTACTGTCACTAGAAAATGATATAATGTATAAAGTTTGTGTTTACTGTAAGTGACGTCAGACTAAAGGTCAATTTGATCGACTGTACATAGTTAAAGCTAAACATTGTTCAGCTTTTTTACCGGGTCAGTTCGACTAAATATAGCTTCAAAAAACCAAGTTCACGTCGTAGTTTAAAGATAATATATACCCACAAACGTTTTTTTATGCTGCTACATATGACGCTACATCTATTTCATACGGCGCTCTAGTCTAATTCGTACCACGTGACCACATTTGACGCTATTGGGATCCGAGATTAAGATCCCAGAGCTACCTATCTGTCATGTCGAAACTATTCTAGATGTGCTCAAATTGTTTGTTTATGTTGTTAATAGCGTTGCTTAGTAGTTTACGCCCTTTTTGCATTATATTTTCCTTTATAAATAATTATGAAATATTTCTTAGACAGTGTTCATAATAAATAAAAAAAATTGTTAATGTTGTTAAACGTACAGGTCAGATGTTCTGTTTTTAAGTTCTTTAATTTCTGCATTTGTTCCCGAACATTTGTGCCTATACTATAATTAAAAAAATAGTTAATTACAAATAAAAATATGGAATTCAATAACAATATACTTTTTTGAATGTAATATTTTATTGTTTAAAATGAAGTGAACACACATATATTTCGATATAAGTTTTTCAAATCTTAATTTACTTTACCAAGCTTTTCTTACGTCTACCATTTTTATTTTTAATTTGTTCTCTAATCTTTTCACTTTCAAGTAATCGATGGAAAAACCCAATTCTACGTCTTTATTTCTCATAGATTTGCATTGTGGTACTGAGCATTATTGATGACTTTTGTCGCACATTTGTATTATTACACATACATTATAAAATACGAAAAACATAAAAACGATGTCTAAAGCACACCAAACAAATAACACAAGTGGTAAACAAGCATCTAATCCAATCTAAACACACATCTAGAGAAGTTCACTTTAATGCTGTGTGGTGGCGTATTGCTTAGCAGTACTTTTCATCACAAGACAAGCGCATGCGCAGCCGCCATCTTGGAAAAGCGGGGGTTTAAAAGTTTCGTACTGTTTTGTACAATAATGGCTGGGGATGCAATATTATCTCCACAAACAAATCCATCATTGAAACAAATTATTCATGGTGCTGTACTTAATGACAAATCAGTTGAAGCGTATAATTGTGAACAATTAAAATGTGGTTAAAGTCTTATGGGCATTCTCAAAAAGGCGAAATAAATTTGTTAGTTATGAGAGGTTAGCTGTCAATACAATCTATTATCTAAATAAAAATAGGTACCTACCTCAGATTAACAAATAAAATAGATATGTTTGTTTTGATCTTTCCTTGCCCCAAATATTGAGTCACATTCTAAGCTCACATTCGGACACTTCCACTGCTTTGCCATATTTACAAATCCTCTTTAGTTGCGGGAAAAAAGAAATTAAAAATTGAAAATGTGTTAAAAAGTTATGCACATAAAAAAAAGTGATACTAATTTATGCATTTGAGTCGCTATTTTTAGAATTAATTAATAATACTTGAATTTTATTTAATGAAGGCATATTCTTATATAAATTTTAAACAAGTATTTGTTAAATCCTTAGGTACCTTTAACTAAAAGTGGCAACATTGCTCAAAATTTCAGTACCTATTTAATGTGTCAATAGTAATCTATTTAGTAGTTTTGTCCTTGTTTATTTACCGTATAAAGAGAGATGCAAATATCGTCAGACTGTGATCGACGATCATTTCGAATAGGTCGTAGTATTGTAGTAAATAATGTCGAACGTGGTTTGTTTATACGAGCGCCATTACGTCTAGAGAGGAAACATTTAGTTCTTTCGTTTCGATGTGTTTTTCAAAACTTTTAGTGACAAAATAAACTTTTAAGTTAATTAATTAAACGTTCTTGGATTATCATGGTTCGTCGGTGCCAAGTTTGTCAGAAAAACAGCCGAAATTACCAAGGCCATGTAGCTACAATCCCATCCCCACTTTTTGTAATTCATTCATTATTTCACTACTGGCGTTTAGGATTGTTGGCCGCAAAAATAAACGTGTTTATGAATGAATAGCCCTCTCTATGTTTATTATTACTCTAAGGTACCTAAATAATTATTATCTATATAAAATTAGATACATAATTTTATCCTAATTGAACATAATTTATTGTCAGCACATGTAGAAACTCTAAAATTAACATTTAGGTTTGTAATGAATATTATTAATAATATTAAAATTAAAAAAAATGCAGATATAAACATATTATATTTTTAATCATAGGGTTACGCATATATCTACATTAAGTACATCTATATATTGCAAGCAAGGTTAAGGAAAATTTATAAAATGATATACAGGGTGTCCCGGGACTAATGGGAAAAAGGTCAGGAGCGTATAATCTGAGCTAAAATAATGTTAGTACTTCATATAAACTTTTACTATGCAGGCCCTCGTTTTCGAGTTATAGGCCTCCAAAGTTTTAATTTTGAATTTGGTTTTTATTTGTATTTTTTGTACTAGTTATTTGATCTTCATAAAATTTACGGCAAAGCTATAATGTATGTGTATGTTTATTTTGGTAAGGTAAACAGATTTACAGTAGTGCATTGAAGCCAGGTACGGACTACTCGCTATGGTTAGTGATCCAAAAATTTTGCAGGTATGGCACACCCTGTATGAAATTATCGAAATTCACTTCCCCACACATTAAGCTAACGAAAAGGTACTCTTGTTGGAATTCGATAAAATAAGCCGTTAGGCTAATATTTACAGTTTTATTAATGCACTACGTACCAGTTTATGCATTCACCATTTTTGTAAGTACACAACGAGGTAAAACTAACTTTTAATAGATGTCCAAAATTTACCTAGAGTACTACAAAAAAATAATTTAACGATAGCGGAAGATGAAAAACATTAACGACTTATTAATTGGAAAGTTGGTAAAAACTTTTTATAAGTGTTTTTACCGTTTATCAAGTTACCATAGGATTAGTTGTCAAACGTTGTGTAGAATAGTTCGTAGTCAGTACTTGTCAATAATTCATAAGTCCTTAATTTAACAGTTACAATAGCAGAATTCGCTTTTATTGAGTACGCAGATAAACATCTAATGTATGGACTGGCTTCTCGAAACTGTTTAGAGGCCAAAAGGCTTAATGAAGATCATTTAGCAAACAGAGCATTGCCAGACAGACGAATGTTTGGGCGTATTGATCTCAGGTTACGAGAAACAGGTATGAATAAGTAAATGTAATTTTCCATGTATACAAAACAAAATTTAAAATTTTAAAAAGATTTTCGCCAGAAAAAGCTGGAGAAGGTCCAGTACGAAGCATACGTACTGTGGCAGTTGAACAAGACTTGTTAAATGCAGTTGATAATGAACCATCCAGTTTTAGAAAATTATCAGTAGTAATATAACAAGAGAGTGAGAATAAATTGAAAATAATTTGACAGATTTTTTGAAAACTTTGAACTTTGAAGTTTGAACAAAATCTGTCAAATTATTTTCTAATTTATGGAACTCTCGAGTTATATTTGACTAGATTATTTTTTGATTCACAAATTGGTGAAGGTCTTAAATTGTCTCCATATAGACTGATTACTTATTAGAATATTTTTCGAAGTAGTTTCTATAATCTTATTCGTTATTTCTTCATCAGAAAAGGTACTAAATGTTCACTCATTTTATATATAACGTTGACGCAATTAGATAATTATTTTGACAACTATCTGACACTTGCTAGACAAATAAAAGCAACAGTGATTATTCCCGAGAATAATCACAAGAGCTTTATTCCCACTATAATAATGACATGATTGGTTGAAACTTACCCTTGTGTCAAATAAAGAAGCATTTCATTGGTTTTAAGAAACGTCAAAAAATAATCAAGAGAACATAACGTCTCGAAATCAGTTGTTCATCGCGTCCTAAAAGAACAGCTGTTATATCCTTTTCACATGAAAAAAGTACACCGTATGACAGTGGCTGATTATCCTGCTCGACTTGAGTATAGCCAGTGGTTTCTGTGACAACAACAAGCAGACAACACATTTATTAGTAACGTTCTCTTTACGAACGAACCGGGTTTCACCAGAGATGGAATCATAAATTCTCATAATATGCATTTATGGGATGATGTGCATCCACATGGCATTATCCAAACTAGGATCCAGCATAGATTCATGGTTAATGTTTGGCAGGAATAGTTGGCAATAATTTGATACAGCCATACTTTATTGACGGTACTTTGACCGGTCAGAGATATTTGGAGTTTTTTGCAAAATGAGTTATGGAACCTGTTTGATGATGTGCTACTACAAACTCGTAGGAATTTATGGTTCATGCATGATGGGGCCCCTCCTCATTTCAGTTTAGACGTACGACAACATTTACACACAAGGCTTCCTAATAGATGGATTGGTCGCGGAGGCCCTTTTCAATGGCCACCGCGATCAGGAGTCGTTAATCCTATGGATTTCTTTCTCTAGGGTTATCTCAAAAGTAAGGTATACGCAACACCTGTGCAAACAAGGCAAGATTTAATAGACAGAATTGTGTTACACTGCAATGTTATTAGAAATAGTGTGAAATTGCTCTTTCAAGTGCAAAGAAATAACCTTCGTAGACTTAGAATGTGCGTGGAAGTGGGAGGAGCTGATATTGAACATTTATTAGAATAACGTTAGTTTTTGTTGTTGTTTAGGAATTAGTTTTAGTCTAATGTTTTATAATTTGTGTTTTTTTATGTTTTCTTAATGGTTTAATAATGTTATGTTCGTAATTTTGATTAAAAGCAAGTAAATTCTGGACATCGTATTAATAAGTTAGTTAGGTAGATTTGTACGTAGTGCATTAATAAAACTGTAAATATTAGCCAAACGGCTTATTTTATCGAATTCCAACAAGAGTACCTTTTCGTTAGCTTAATGTGTGGGAAAGTGAATTTCGATAATTTCATACAGGGTGTGACATACCTGCAAAATTTTTGGATCACTAACCATTGCGAGTAGTCCGTCCCTGGCTTCAATGCACTACTGTAAATCTGTTTACCTTACCAAAATAAACATACACTTACATTATAGCTTTGCCGTAAATTTTATGAAGATCAAATAACTAGTACAAAAAATAAAAATAAAAACCAAATTCAAAATTAAAACTTGGGAGGCCTATAACTCGAAAACGAGGGCCTGCATAGTAAAAGTTTATATGAAGTACTAACATTATTTTGGCTCATATTATACTCTCCTGACTTTTTTCCCATTAGTCCTGGGACACCCTGTATATTATGTATTGGTTTAATATACTATTATAACATGTATCACTCTTTATACGCACTCCATAAGAATATCGTTTTATTTTTCCTTTTCGTACAGATAATATAACGACTTAAAAATTTTATTTTTTAATTAAGACACTTAATATTCTAATTTTCTCATAATTTATTTATAATAAGTATTATCTATTTAATAATTGTTGATTTTTACTATTTGTACAAAGGTTTTTCAACATGCGTATTTACAAAACAGTACGAAAAAGATGGCTGAACTGCACGCATGCGTACAAAAAAAATTGTGATGAAAAGGTCTATTTTCCCAGCTTTTTTCCCTGTATAACACACAGTTTCGGAAGACTGCTTACAATCTGTGATCTTTCAATTTTTTTCATGATTGCTCAGCGGCGTGCTCATATAAAATATTCTAGTAGATATTACTACAGAATCATATTTAAATAGGAATGAAAATTAATTTAATTTGAGGGGATCTCAAAAGTTGTTGGAACAATTTAGAAAAAATTAATATAAATGCATGTCTTTTTCAACGCGGATATTATTAGAACAGGACCGTACTTTCACGAATGTATAAATTTGAAAAATATTATTATTATTCGATTGTTACCTATATAAACTATTTTTTTAGATGGAAGATCAATATAAGTGTCCGGTATGTCAAAAATGCAATGTTACGAATATTGAAAATGTCAATGGAAAAGTTACAGCACAATGTGCGAAATGCGGAAAAAGAGTTTCAATGACTAGTAGTATGAAGCAGTTGGAGCTGGCAATTAAATACAGGGAATCGTGTAAGTAATAAAATTACTGTCAACTCTATACTATACACTACGATGTGAAGGGTTATGGATTATATATTCCATTATCATAATTATTTTTGCCTATAGGACAATGTTTTATACAAAAGTTGTGTGGTTGGGGCTGAATTTTGCTAAAATCTGGGATATAGAAAATTTATATTTTTTAACTGGTAATAATGAATGTGGAAAAATTTATATTAATATAGTAAACTATGAAAATGAGCAATATTTTGTGTGATAATTGAAATACATTTAATTAAATTATCAGAATGGTTTGGGGACGTAGCTGTTATTGCGTTGACAAAAGACCCCGCACTTCGGTAGCACCGATAAATTGTCTGAATTTTTTTTTCTTTTTTTTGGCTTTAAGCCATAGCCCATGCAGCCAGACACTAAGTAGGTAAAATGTTCGAAAGATTATTTTCAAACTGAAATATTTGTTTAGCAACATTAAGTTTACTTGTAAGTGATTCCTGTACATATCCCTCCGCTACTGTCGACGATTTCCATCAGGACCAGACATTTGCTCTGGATTTTTATTTTATTTAAATGTTTATGTTTGTCATAAATCATCACAAAACTGACTAGAATGACAGATGAGTGCAACAAAAATTTTGTTGCACTAGTGCAAAAACGAACCACTTTTTCCATTAAATGTGTTTCACAAAAGTGTTGTTTTTTGCATGAATGTAGAAAAATTATATTTTACAGACTAGGCGTTTAATATTTCGAAAAGTAGCCATAAGAACTAATTCTACCAACGAAAACTTTGAACGAGGACATCGAAATCTACATTATATCCCATATTCAGAAACTTCGACGGATGGATTGATATTTGATGCTTTTTTCCATTGTAAAAATACGTAATTAACAAAAACAGGTCTATGAAAGCAAGAATCACCCGCTAAATAACAGATATTTTATTTTCGCTTGTCTTTATATATTTGGCAGTAACATCAAAAAATATTTAAGAGGGACTTTTTGGGGACCGTTTTAGAAAAATCGAGATTTTGAAATTCCACGCACTGTAGCTCAAAATCTAGCCGTAGGATAAGGAGCCAAGGAGACTTTTGATCAGGACATCAAATACCAGTACATATAAAAAATTCAGACAATTTATCGGTGCTCCCGAAGTGCGGGGTCCTTTGCCAACGTAGGAACAGCTACGTCTCCAAACCATTCTGATAATTTAATTAAATAAATTTCAATTATCACACGAAATATTGGCCATTTTCATAGTTTACTTTATTAATATTAACTTTTCCACATTCAATATTACCAGTTTATAAATATAAATTCGAACCACACAACTTTTGTATAAAACTTTTTCCTATAAGCAATAATAATTATGATAATGGAATATATAATCCCTTTACATCGTAGTGTATAGTGTAGACATAAATCTAGGGAGCTGTCCACTTTTAAACTGTCTTCTTAAATAATCATTGTAAAGATCAGCAGATATAGTTTTTTATATCATTGCACAATTATACTGATCTTAAATGGGAAAAATATATCCAGCATATCTAAGCTTGAATATTTGTAATATCATATCTTTTTCTTTTTTCTATTCACATATATTAGTCAATCACAAAGTCTAACCAAAAATAATTAGGTAGGCATCACATGAAATGCAACGTCTGTCATTCTGACGATGATAGCAATATCGAAACAATTGTCAATTTTTTAGAATTTTTACCATTTTTGCAATATATTCTGGAATCTTTTACAAACAGTTAGTTTCATTTAAAAAAGTGATACTTATTTTGCATATTTAATTTATTTCGTTGGACTCAAATCACACAATTATTTAGAACTCTTTTTCTATAGGCAATAATAACCCATATTTTTTATAGATGAGAGAACAAATGACGTAGATCACCTGATTAAAATGTTCAGATGCTATAGAGCTCTAGTTTTACAAAATAGTATCCATATGCTGGATATTTGTCAAGTTTTATATAAGAGATACAGACATGAAGGTAATTATGCAAGAATAATCAATTCGTAGATTCCATACCCAATTTTACAAACGTTTTTTTTTACGACCATCAAGGAAAATGTACATTTCAAGTGCGTATTCGATTAAGAAACCTACCACGTTGTAGTACAGATTTTCATTTCCCACGGGCTAGCTGTATCGAAATGTTTCATTTCCCACGACTTTCATGAGCTACTAGACTGTCATTATATTACAATATATGATAGAGTCATGTTTGTTAACGTCTCTCTAATAATTTGACATTTCACATCAGTGTTTACAAAATTCGTTTATAATAATATAATAATAATAATAACTTTATTTTGCCAAATATGTTTATACAAAATATCTATGAAGTATTATGGAAAATAAAAATGATTACCAAATAGGTTCAGGGTGAAACCTGTCTATCGTTACATTTTCATTCTTACACACGTATACAAGTGGAACAAATACGTAATTAGGAGGCAAGCACAATTTCATTAACAAAAAAGAGACAATTATAAAAATAACACAAATAGCACTAAACTTTAGCATATGACATGGAACACATACTGCAGGAACAAGATTAGATCACAAGATCAGGATCAATTATTTTATGAAAGAAACCTCTACCACATGCAAGTATCCATCTATTTATTTCTTTTTTTAATCTGATTCTATTTCTTATGCATCGAATATTTTCAGGAATTTTATTATATATGTGAGGTGCAAGGTGAGCGAAGCTTCTTTTTCCAATTTCTTTCTGAGGTCTAGGAATCGTCAAATTATCCGAATAAATTGCCCTTGTTTGGTAAGGATGTAATATGTTTTGAAAACAATGCTTGTAATTGTTTTTGCATACAGCTGTCTAATATCCATAATTTGAAGGTCATTGTATAAACTTTCAGTAGAGTAAGTTCTTTTTTTAAAGTACATAATTTTTAGGATTGTTTTTTGAGCTACCTCTACAGATTGCATTTTAATTTTCCTAATACCTCCCCAACCTATTATACCATACATTAATAGAGATTCAACCAATGCGTAGTACACTGATTTTAGTTTGTTCAACGATAGTATTTGGCGACACAAATAAAATTTATGGAATAAGGTTCTAATTTTATTTTTCAAATTATCCACATGAACATCCCATTTTAAATGAGAATCCAAAAATATACCCAAGTACTTTACTGATGATACCAACTGTACACTTTTATTTTCAATTTCTATAGAACGGTTTGGTACTGCCTGCTTGTACGAGGTAAAAGATATGACTTTAGTTTTAGTTACATTAACAGTAAGTAAATTTGTCCTAAACCAACTTGTAATATTTTTTAGGTCCCCTTCTGCTATTTCTTTGACTTGACTCCAAGAATCGGCCGTATACAACAAGACAGTGTCATCGGCAAACGAAATGCATTCCCCCGTGGTAGTCATTTGTAGTAATGGGTTGATATAGATTAAAAACAAAATTGGACCAAGAACGGTACCCTGTGGAACTCCACACGTGGCCGTCTCTTCTGAGCTTATGACACCATCCAGCATAACACGTTGTTTTCTGTTGTAAAGAAAATTTTTGAACAAATCCAGAACCACACCTCTAATTCCCAAATGTTCAAGTTTTTGCAGCAAAATATCATGACTAGTGTGTCAAAGGCCTTTGCTAGATCAATAAATACACCCAAACAGTTTTTTTTACTATCAGCTGCGTTATAGATACGTGATACCAACTTCGCAATAGCATCTTGAGTGCTCCTGTTTTCTCGAAATCCAAATTGTGACTCAGATATTACATTAAATTTATCTAAATATGAGACCAACCGTCCCTTAATTAACTTCTCAAGAAGTTTTGCAAAAACTTAGGTTAGCGATATAGGTCTATAATTCGTCATTTCAGTCTTTTTTCCACCTTTATATACCGGTTTAATCACCGCATTTTTGAAGTTTTGAGGTATTGTACCCGTCTGAAAACACATATTGAATATTTTACACAACAGTGTAGAGATACAGTTTGCTGATGATTTAACATACTCATTTTTTATATTGTCAGGACCTGGAGCTTTATTGTCTTTCAAAGATAAACACAATGCATATACTTCTGCAGGTGTTACTGGTGTTAAAAATAAAGATTGATCGACAGTGTACATTTGCTGACGTTCCCCAATTTGCATATATTTTTTACTCAGGTTTCTTCCAATATTGGCAAAATAAGAATTTATTGTGTTTGATATTTCATATTTATCAGTGATTTCAGTATTGTTTTCCAGGATTAATTTCTTTATTGAATGATTTTGCTCCTTAAAGTTGTTACTAAATCTATTAATCACATTCCACATTTCGTTTATAATCGTAGGGGAAAGGCGGGTAAAATGACATACTTAGTGTTTGTCTCCACAAAAACTATGTCTATGTAAAGATAAATACAAAATTTTATTGTAAAGTGGTAACTGGTAGTATTTTCTATGATGTTAGGCACTAAGATTACTAGTGGTATAAAGCACTTTATTGCAAGTACAAAAAACAAAAATTTTGTTAAAAAACCATCTTGCCCACCCGGGGAGGGCAATATGAAATACAATAAAAAACTAAAATAGCTAAGTACTATGCTACTAGACAAACAAAATAAGAATCATTAAAATATCAGTCATTAATTTTTGCATAGGTCGCAAATAAATTTTTTTTATTTTGGCGACACACTTGCGCATTCTGCATGTGCCCATTTTTCACAAAATTGGCACGATACCTTAGATTTTGACCTACTGAAGAGGTCATTACAATAGATACATGCACAGTCATCTTCTTCGTCGCTACCACCGAAGGGATCTTCTTCGCCACTTAATTCACCTTACATTAGTTTTTTTCTTACCACATTTCTGTTGCTCTTGTTTCTTTTCTTTTTCTTTTTCGAGAAGGCTTGAGGTAGGGACTTTCGGTTAATACATCTTGTTAGCCACCAGTTTTGCGCTTAGCAGCTTTTCTTTTATTACTCTGAGGAACTGGTGAGAGATCCTTCAGGATAGCCTCAATATGAATTTCTTCTGAAGTGGATGGATAACCTTGGTCATTATTTGCTGACTCTTTCATATAGTGATCATCAACATTTGGTAGTTCTCTTTCAGCAGCAGGTGCATCTTCAGGCAAATCGGTAGTTAGACTAGGCAAAAACATATGTTCTGGAAAAATATTGGAATTAAGAGGTGATATCACCGTTGAACGAAAACCACTTGATGCGTTCTCTAGTGTTGCTGTTTTTTTTATATGCGTGTTTAAAAAGTTTGGATACTTGATAAATGCTAACAGTACGACTGGGATTCTCTCTCAACCATTGTTTGACTTCTTGGTTGTAATACTTATGAAGGGGGCCAAAAAATGCAACGTCCAAAGGTTGGAGGGGATGTGTACAGTGTGCAGGCAAGCAAAGTAGCATCACAAAATTCTTTTTAGCAAATTCCAAAGCTTCGTAACTTTTATGACTTGAATGACCGTCAAGAATTAATAAAGCTTTATTCTCGAAATTTGGTCTGACATGCTCAACAAAATGTCCCATCCATATTTGGAACAAATCCCCCTTCATGTAGCCAGTTTCATTATGTAGTTTTAACGTCCCTACTGGTGCCCCGTCATACAAGGCAGGATTAAATCTATTCCTGGAAAATATTATTGCTGGTGGTACGTATGTCCCTCCAGAACTAAAGAAGGCCACAACGGTTGTATGAACACCTCTCTCTGCACTGGCGAACACCTTTGGAGGGACTTGAACAGTTGTTATCGCAGATTCGTCCATATTAAAGACCATCGTGTTATGAATTTTATGTTCTTCGATAACTTGTTCAAGTTTATTAAAAAACTTTTCCGCCTGGGGTTTATTGAAAGCCTCAGCTCTAGCAAGAGAGGTGGCTTCGGTGAGACGCAATGACAATTCAGAGTTACTTTGCCGAAAACCACGTAACCACCCTTTCCCAAAAAGAATGTTTTATTTCCTTTTTTTCAGCAACCTCGTATGCAAGCTTTCTTCCGTCTGTTGTTGTTAATCCAAAAAACGGGATTCCAAGTCCAGAATATGGTTAACTATTGCAGCTTCCACCTCTCCATTGAGTACTGATTGTAAGGAGCCCAAATGTTTTGTGGCATTTGTAGCAATTTTGTTTTTGTTAAGACCTCGACGGCGGAGGGTAGCAGTTGGTACGTTGAAATGTTTACTTGCTTTCAACCAACCCATTTCTCCATTACGAACAGCTTCTAAAGCTCGTTCCATGTCCGCAACATTCCAATTACCCCTAGTTTATACGAGTAAACCATCTGAAATAGTTCTTCATTAGTTATAAAGAAAAGGGCGGGTAAGATGACATAGTAATTCATTTTACCCGCCATCTTGCTATGTCGTTGTACCCGCCTTGTTGTTTTTTACTACTAATACTTGTAACAATTAAACAAAAGTAAAAGCAAAAAACAAACAATTTACGTTATATGTCGTGAATATTCGTATTATTAGTATAACCTATTCAAAGTAGTGTAAATAACAATATTTATTGGTGAAATAGTAATTTGAACTATTACTTACATTGGAATCATAAACACCCTTAACACAGATAACGCACTAACTACGTCAAACGTGCATCTATACACTTCAGACTCAGTGCTGCCAGATGGTTTTTTGCTTGAGCGGTAGATAGCATCATTAAAAAACGGTAGAAAGCGGAAGATTGTTCATAATTCAAATTTTCATCAGAATTCGAAAAGAATAGCGTAAAAACTTGCAATAAATAAAAAACATAACATAAAAAAATCATTTATTTTCAAAATAAAACTGAACAAAAAAATTCTTACAAAATTAAAGGTAATTCTAATTTTAATAAATAGGAACAAAAAATACGTTTATTCATAATCTGAACTACTACTAAGATTAATGTTGTCCTTTTTTTATTATAATATATTTTTATTGTGAAAACTTTAATTAGATATGAATTAAGATTAATACTGAAACAAGCATCTCCTGATAAATAAGCTTTGGTATGTAATAATCCACTAATAGAAGATGTAGATAAAGAGTTCCTCTGCTTTGTCTTTAAAAGATTAACTTGGGAAAATATTCTTTCCACATTTGCGGATGAATGAGGAAGAGATAAAAGGGCGCCCACAAATTTTCCTAAATTGGGAAAAGATAGTTTATTATCACATGTGTTATTATTTATTATTTTGTTCCAAAATGACTCAAAATCGTCCTCATTATCACATTCAAAGTTTCTCAGCATCCGCCATTCATTATCCAATTCTACCAAGTTATTTTTTGTTATTTGAGGGAAATGTTGTGCTAGTGGTACAATACATTCATGAATTCCCTTAATTACCTGTTCTGGATCGATTATAGCTAGTTGCTTGAAAAGTTCATCATCAAAATTAAATCTCATATTTATTTGTTTATCGCTTTCAATATAGAATTCTAATCATCTTGTATTTATGGAGAAATTTCGGTTTGTTAGCACGATATATCCCCCGAAGTGTATACAAGTAACAATTTTATGATAGATTATTGTTCAGGGCCTGTTACAAATGCGGAAAAGTTAGTTTTAGTCTTTAAAACTGTTGACAGTCTCGACCCTTACTTCGTGGAATAAGCTCATATTAGTGTTTTTAAATGAAACTCAAGGTCTCTAGTTAATTCCACAATATAATACAAGTTATTGAAAATTCTAAAAAATTGACAATTGTTTCGATAAATCAATATCATCGTCAGAATGACAGAAGTTACATTTCATTTTATGCCTACCTGATGTTTAGTAGTTATTTTTGGCTAGACCAAGAAGTAACCTAACTTGTGATTGGCTTAATATATGTTTATAGAAAAAAGAAGAAGATGTGATATTACAAATATTGAAGCTTAGATATTATTAGCCCTATGGTGATATCCTGTATATCATTTTTCCAATTAAGATCAGTATAACTGTGCAATGATATAGAAAACCAGGAAAACTATATCTGCTGATCTTTACAATTATCACTTAAGAAGACAGTTTATTAGTGGAGAATTCCCTAGATTTAACTGTTCATTGACAACTTCATATTGTGGGTTTCTTAAATGTCTTCTTATTTCCAGTTCTTCAAGGAAATCCAGTTCTTGTTTCTTGAAGAACTGGAAATAAGAAGACATTTAAGAAACCCACAATATGAAGTTGTCAATGGACAGTTAAATCTAGGGAATTCTCCACTAATAAACTGTCTTCTTAAGTGATAATTGTAAAGATCAGCAGATATAGTTTTCCTGGTTTTCTATATCATTGCACAGTTATACTGATCTTAATTGGAAAAATGATATCCAGGATATCACCATAGGGCTAATAATATCTAAGCTTCAATATTTGTAATATCACATCTTCTTTTTTCTATAAACATATATTAAGCCAATCACAAGTTAGGTTACTTCTTGGTCTAGCCAAAAATAACTACTAAACATCAGGTAGGCATAAAATGAAATGTAACTTCTGTCATTCTGACGATGATATTGATTTATCGAAACAATTGTCAATTTTTTAGAATTTTCAATAACTTGTATTATATTGTGGAATTAACTAGAGACCTTGAGTTTCATTTAAAAACACTTTAAAACTGTTTATTTTTAATTACATCTCGTACAATAAAAAAATATAGAAATGTTTTGTAAGGCATGCTCTTACTGTTATGCACTTTATGGATTCGAGGCGACGTTGATTGCATTTCCTTGTTCATGTTATTAAAAAGTGGAAGTACATGATCTAAGAACAGGTAAAAGGGAAATGTGAGAGGCTCCCTTAATTTTTGGAGTATACCATCTGAAACCCACAATCTATCGTTCACCGCACAATCTGCGAAAAATAAAATTATTTACCTAATTTTATTTACATAATTTCATTTAGATAATAGACTGTCCTGATAGCTAACCTCTCAACTAGCACACTTATTTTGCATTTTTGAGAACGCCCATAACACTTTAACCACATTTTAGTCGTTTACAATTATACGCTTCAACTGGTTAATCAACAAGTACCACTCCATCAATAATTTGTATTAATGATGGATTTGTTTGTGCAGATAATATTGCATTTCCAGCTATTATTGCATAAAACAGTACGAAACTTTAAAACTCCCGCTCTTTCAAAATGGCGGCTGCGCTTGCGCTTGTCATGTGATGAAAAGTACTATAGTGAACGTTCCGAACCAGAAGTTACAGTTTTCATTTCAACAGACGTATTACGAATATATTGTACATATTAATGTGGTTGGTCTATGCATTGAACGATATTCAAAAAAATGCAAGAAAAAGACGGTAGAATATAGTGGCTGAGCGGGAGAGCGGTATTTCATCGGAGAAAACCGTAGATGTACCGTTTAAACGGTAGGTCTGGCAGCACTGTTCAGACTACACTCAGCACAGCGTTGTCAATATTTACGCAAAATGGTAAGGGTTAGGGCACTTAAAGCCGGTTATATTTTCTGTAGGAAACAAAAGCCATTTTGCCCGACTATGTCGTATTACCCGTCGCTCCCCTATATTATACACCAAGCGACTAAAGTGACCCATTTAATCCACCTAAGGGATTACTGTCACTTTAGTCGACAGGTGTATACAATATTTTTTGTAATTCTGGTAATTCTACTAAAAATAAATACTACTTAAGATGGACTTTTACTTAACTTGGCTGGGCATAGAGGAGGGACTTTTACGAAACTTGGCCGGTCATCGAGGACGGACTTCTAAAATGCTTGGATATGCATCGAGGATGTACGGTTTTATTTGTACTTTAAATCCCTTGGGATTTTAACTGTCACTTTATATCCCTCGGAATTGCAAAAAAAATTAATAATCGAAAATGGGTAGCGATACTGAGGATGATTTGACATTGACATGCTGATCCCGATATGTAAACTAGCCATTGCTTTAGTAGGACATCGCTCACTATCCTGGTAGATGCAGGAGGTGATATTACTTCTTTAAAGAGACTCGATCGTTGATAACTTTTTCCGAAGGTGAATTAAGTATAACGATTTTTTCTTCATAAAGTTTTTTTATTTCCGAGTTATGAAAATTTTGAACGTTATTTGTTT
This sequence comes from Galeruca laticollis, assembly GCA_963921935.1. Classification (NCBI taxonomy): domain Eukaryota; kingdom Metazoa; phylum Arthropoda; class Insecta; order Coleoptera; family Chrysomelidae; genus Galeruca; species Galeruca laticollis. Next base: position 243,090,234 of record OY998177.1, on the reverse strand, counting down.
CACGACATAGGTAGGTACATGTACAAAAAGAAAAAAATATATGGTTCGTTCAGCGTTAAGAACCCGACTTAATAATTTCAGAGAAAAAATTCTCTAAACCATGCAACAATGACGGCAATAAAGTTAATAATAAAAATTGTTATGAAAAATATTATAGATTTGTTTATGATTCAGATGGTCGTAGAAAAAGTATAGTGTACAATTTGCATGAAATGACCCATTTCATGCTCATTGTACAATATACTATTCTAAGTATTTCCATAATGTTTTTATGGCATCATATATGTTGGGTTTTCAATTCTAGACTTTTTTTTAGTTGATAATATTGAGGCAATCAGATACGGACTTTTAATGTTTGAAATTTTGGAGGATAATATTCCCAAGCTACATTTTCCTTTATTAAGTGCAAAGTTTTCATTTCTTATGAACTTTAGAACTATTAAATTGCCATCACGAATGACGGAGGAAGAGTTGTAAGTGTTTTTAATTTTAAGGTCTGCCACTAAAAAATATACTATTGCAGACTTGTTAATTTTTCCATAAAATTACTTCGTGTTTCAATTAGGTAATGCATTATTTTCAGATCTATCATAAAGGAGTATGTTAATGTAGCACTTCGAATTAAACAGGATATAATTTTCTATTTGCCCATAGAAAACATTTCAGATTATACGCTTCTTCTAAGGGAAGTTGGAAGAATGATGATTCAATTCAGAAACCAGTGGAAAGGGGATAGATAACTGTTTTTTAGTGACAATTTTTCAAATAAAAGTAGATAATAATAGGTCGAAGAATGTCTAAGAATATTCGTGATATTTAGCAATAATGGAAAATATTGTTATTATATTTTTTATTTATAAGCTGTTGTGATATTTTTAAATTTTGTATTTGTCCAGACGGTTTCCTAGAAAAACAAAAATAGTTATCTAGGAAGTATTTTTTTATTGTTTTTATTCAAGTAAATATTTTACAAAGTCTCTCGTTTATTTTTCTTCCCATAATATAGTTTCAAAAGTTTTTAAGGTCAAACCATTGATACTGCTTGTCCTTTGTATCATCTATTTCGTATTGGACGCATTTTTTCTTACTGAAACACAAGATAAAATATATAAAAAAACAAAATGATTGAATTCGACGCTCATATATATATATATATATATATAAATATAAAATATATTAGCCGTCCTCGGTACGGTACAACCATGAAAAGATGTGAAACATGGGAGCAAAGGTGTTGAATGAAACATGAGAGAATATAACAGAATTCAGCAGGATAGTCAATACCCACTAATCTCTTCGTTACTTATTGTTCATATGTCACGCACTATTCGTATATCTTATATATATATATATATATATATATATATATATATATATATATATATATATGGATTTAGAAAGATAAATTAATTCACAATAGACTTATTCACTCTAGTCTCAGGGTGGGATCAAATTTTTTTAAATAATAATAATTCAAATTTTGTAATTTTCAAATATTATTTAAATCAAATATTATTCTATATCTCAAATCTCGAGTAACTGTTTTTTTATATAATAAAAGGCACTTGAATTATTTTATGACATTTACAAATTAATTGTCACTGGAAATTAAGCAAATGTCACTGAATAAATCAAAATTACTACAGCATGCAAAATGTTAAATACGTTGAAAATAGATACTGAATAAACACCACAGTGAGTTGGAATCAAAATTATATATTATATAATCAGATAACAAATTATAAAAGTTTTATTATTTCCCAAAATATTGTAATCGAAACAAAGATAATGATTTCTATTAATCTTAATATTACTACAACCTATTCTAAAACTCGACTAATTGTAAATTTTTTTATGCAAAAGTTCAACTCGTTTAATATACCCTTGACGTGTATCAATGTCAAATAATGCAAATTCGTCTTCAAATTGTCTATTCAAAATTTTTCACTCGATGTAAGATCTTTTATGTATAACGTTAATTCGGTTTAGTTAATATTATTCTATAGATGCATCTATTTTCGAAAAGTATTTAAAAAGGCCGGTTAATTCTCGAGAAATAATTTTAAACTGGAGTGGACTCACCAAATAGGACAGGAAAACTCGTACGTATTCTAAATGTATTTAGAATTCTGCAAAACTTTCTAAATATCTGATTTAGAAACTGGATACCACTTACACTTGATACGATGCAATTCCTCTATGAATTATGCACGCACTGGCTTTACAAAGTATGGCTTTATAATCTGATTTTATAGTTATAATTTTTATTAAATTCTCAACAAAATTTGAGACAACTCTTATTTCGATGTTGTCTCTTCGGGGTTTCAAATTCAACTGACTAAACTTTTCTCCTGAGGTTACGAAAAATTCCTTTTTTAAAAAAAATACTAATTTATGTTTCCCTATAACAAAGAGAGATTTGAATTCTTTTATTACCATTAAAATTCTGATAGCAGAGACATCTGTATTTTAAAATTTCACATATATTCTCCAAATTGTAATATAATCTGTATCTCATTAAATATATTCTACATAAACGTCATCCGAAAATTAAAATGTCAAATTTGATTTGTATACCGAATCAAAGTCGGATAATAATTCTCCGAGAGACGCGTTACCAGCGGTATTCCACAAGGTTCCATTATTGGACCCCTACTTTTTATCGCATATTCCAGTCTCTGTCAAGCTCAATTTCCTACTCCATCCTGGGTACATTCTTTCAAATAGTCCATTCAGTAACCCTAAGCACGCTGCTCATCCATCAAGATTACATTAAACTCTTTATTACATGATACATTATACATTTTATGAAGGAATATACTTACGGGAAGTAGGTGTATTTACGACAACCCGTGATTGGATATTCGTTTTTAAAGCATTGTGTTCCTAAAACTGTAAAATATATGTGTCCTATTTGTTTGGCCGAATCCCTCCTCACAGACTTTAAGCAATTATAAAACGTTACATCACAGTCGCAATTTAACCTAAAACAAACATTTTATAACTTCTAAACTAAACAGTATTCATAATACTGTAATATAACTTCGAGCTTTGATATCATTGATTTACCGTGTGTAAAAATTTGGATTTGTCAGGTTATATTTTGTTTGATGTCCTTCAATAATATCCGGACATTGATCATGTTGTCTACAACATTTGTCAGTTTCTTTTTCAGTACCAAGATCGTCTTCATTGTCAGCTATGTTGCCAGCTCCGCACCATTTAGTTCCTAGAATTGAGTAAAATGAAATAAACGGAGCAAAGTCAATAACAATTTATAATATAATTAGTAACAAATATAAATGACCGTATAAACAAAATATACTATAAATATAATTCCATTGCAATATATAAAAAAAAACATACAGAGCAGAGATGTTCGTAAATATTATAAAATCTGAGTGTCTTCTAGCTTTCTTTGCACCGAACAAATCAATTAACTCCTTCGTGTCGATGTCACTTTTGCGGTGGATTGACATCAATACCAAACCGTTCCTGGCCTGTGGAGTTTCTTAAATATGTTTTGAGACGTTTCAGAGAAGATAATATTCTCTCAGTGGCACAAGTTTGTAGTATATAGTTAGTTTACTTTTCACTGAGTCCTTAATTGTTACCTTGGATATTTTTTTCTAATGTTAAGTCTAGTCTTCGTGTTCAATTTTGTTTATCAAAACCTATCTTAAGGTCCCTTAATTTTTATTACAATTTAATAAACAAAATTTCTTTGAAGAGTGAAGATGGGTAGTTTGCTTCATCCTAAGAAATTTAACACTGATCCTTACTCTCACACAGCTTCTAAAGAATGGAAACATTATAATAATAATAATAATTTATTCTCAAAAAAGTACATAGTTACATCACATTAGAATACAGTAAAATAAGAATAAACTTATACTCAATAAGTGCCAAGCACTTGTTTTGAGAATTAATTAATAAAATGCAACATATAAAATGGATAAAACAGATAAACAAATAAATAAAATGGATGAAAATATACAAACAAAGACAACAATAATGACAATCAGGAACTTTACAAGTCTTTTGAATCTTGGAAGTACTTTTGTGGATCGAATTGTCTCAGGAAGTATATTAAATATTTTTGGGGATAGGTAATAGAACAATCGTTGGCTTAGCGTTTTTGTTACTGTCGGGAAAATGTGCAATGATCTATTTCGCGTGTGGTATGTGTGGCTTGTTAATTTATGAGTTTTATTGAAATACTTTACACTCGAGCAGAGGAAGTAAAGTTGTCTGACATCCAGAACATTACATTCCCGGTATAATAGATTTGTGCTGTATAATCTGCTTCTAGAATGTATTAGTTTTAGGAATCGCCTTTGAATAACTTCTACCTGGTTAATTCTCATATCAGTGGCATTACACCAAGCCACTGTTCCATATCTTAAATGACTTTCAACTAACTAACGAACGAAATGGCAATCAATATAAATATGTAATTTGTTTCATAGAGTCTATAACGTGGTTTGATTCGAGTAGAATAATTGAATTATATTGCGGTAGTCCAATCACATTACAACTAAAAGGAAGATAACAAGTTTTCTCAAAGTTCAATGTTAGTAGCTTAGAATCTAACAATGTTTTTAGATTTGAGAAATCTTTTTCGGCTAATGTTTTCAGGTTGTCCCAATCAGCTCCTTCATAAAAAATGGCAGTATCATCAGCAAAACCTTTGGCAACTCCCTTAGTTTGAACCGAAAACAGGTCATTTTGATATATATATATATATATATATATATATATATATATATATATATATAGAGTGTATTTTTCCTCTTATGCTGCAATCCCCAATAAGATATTTTTCAATTTGTGTTCTAATTGATCAGCAACGATCACGGCGTTTTTCGCTTTTCAGCTATATATATATATATATATATATATATATATATATATATATATATATATATATATATATATATATATATTGAATAGTATTGGACCTAATACAGTTCCTTGCGGGATCCCACATCTAATCCGGTCTCTACCACTCGTCCCCCCAGCCACTTCCACAGTCTGATATCGATCTGATAAATAACTTTTAAATAAGTGAAGACATATTCCTCGAATTGCAATATCTTCAAGTGACTGTAGAAGTAGTTCATGACCTATAGTGTCAAAGGCCTTAGTAAGGTCAAGAAATATGCATAAGCAGGGTGCTCCTCGCTCCGATGCATTGTATACACCATGTAATAAAGTTAGTATAGCATCTTCCGTTGATACATTATTTCTGAAGCCAAATTGTTTGGGTGTCAATATATTATATTTATCCAAATAAGAAGTTAATCTCGTTTTAATTGTTTTTTCAAATATTTTCGATACATGGGTTGTTAATGATATAGGATGGTAATTATTCGCTGAAGTTTTATCTCCCGGTTTATATACTGGTGTGCGCTAGACCATTATTTATAATTTGTGTCAAGGTTAAAGTCAAATGTCAAATAAAAATATAACTAAATACAATAACCAACTGTTCACTAAAAATTACTATAACAGTGTTCAAAGAGCTTCATTGTGACACTGTAAACAATGTTATAATGAAGTCTCTTTTATACGCGAATTATAAAATAGTTACTTGTAAAACAGGTGTCACGATGACTCGTTTTGTAGTACGAGTGAAGTTTGCACAACGAACCGCGAAGCTGTGAGTTGTGCAAATCACGAGTACTACAGAAAGTCATTGTGGCACAAGTTTTACACAATATTTTTCATTCACATAGATATCTGGTAATTTATCCCAAAAATCGAACGTTTTGTATACCTATATATTGACCCTATACAATATAAAAATGAACAATTGACAAAGCATTGATAAATAAACGTTAGCGTACTTTATTCATTAATATTTTTAATATATAAATCATTCTAATTTACCTTTAATATAATAATTTGCTAGCTAGAACAACGCTAGACCATTTTATTTATAATTTTTGTCAAGGTTAAAGTCAAATGTCAAATAAAAATAAAACTAAATTCAATAACCAACTGTACACTAAAAATTACTATTACAGTGTTCAAAGAGCTTCATTGTGACACTGTAAACAATGTTATAATGAAGTCTCTTTTATACGCGAATTATATAAAAATATTTAAAACGTACAAAGATAAAACACGGGCAGAGGTATGTAATACATTATTTTCAATCTGTGTAGCTATCGTCATGCCATCTGTCTAAATTGCAGTCAATTAAATGAAAGTGTAAACAACGCTATACAAGGGGTGTTCGAGAATTGTGAACAATTTATATTAAATTATTTATATGCTTAGGTTTTAATCTGTTTTGAGGTTTGTGAATAGTTAGAAAGATATAGTTAAACTGAAATTTGCTTAACAATTCGCATTAAAATATATTGCCAGATATAGAAGCAAAATAAACTTACCAGGGTAAATGAAAAAACTATTGGGTAAATGAAGTTTCTCAATCCTACCGAGAAGATCTTCATCGATATTATTAAAATCTATATCATTAACCGAGTTATCCCACTCAATTTTATAACCGTCAGCCATAAAACAAATTGACATAAATAGGAACAAATTTATAATCGTAATGAATATCATTGCGCCGATTCTTGTATTCGCTATTAACAATTCTACGATTGATCCCCTTTTTTATAATAGAAAATTCGTTTAATTTTAATATCAACATCGATTTATCGGTTACCTTTCGCTGTTAGTGATAAGGTAATTGATGTATTATTCAAAATGCGAAATGATTAAATAAAATAGGTAACTGTATAAATTTAATTCACAATAGTCAAGGTACTGAACATCGTTATATGCATTTCAGTTTTTGAAGTCTGAATATACTTTAGCACAATAGTCAACATTCATAAAATAGTTCTTCCAATTCATGTATACCTTAATCAACGCTTTTTCCGAGATGCATCATACACAACCACGAGGTATACAATTTTTCTGGAGAAACACACTATAAAAACCCGTCCCACAGATTATATAACTACTATTAGAAAAGTCCCGTCCCGCAGAGGAAACGATCCGTAACCTTTATTTTCTGTTATTGCATCCTTTTTTTGTTAATGTCCTGAATTATGTTGTCTGCTCCTAGTAATTCCTCAAAATACTCTTTCCATCTATCAATTACTTCGTTTTCATTTCTTAGTATATCTCCTTTCTTATTTTTTATCCATGTTATCTCTTGCGTTTTTTTCTTTCTTAATTTTGTAAAACAGTTTTTGATTTGATTTACTATTGCTTTCCATTTTTTCGCCAAATTCTTTCTAATGATTTCTTTTAGCTACTGCTACCATCTCTTTTACCTTTTTCCTCTTCTCTTTGTACACTTCATAGTTTTCCGTTGTTTTGTTATTTATATATATTTTCCACGCTCCTTTTTTTAATTTTACTTTTATTTTAATTTCGTCCGTCCACCAAGCTGTTTGTTTTTTCTTATTAGTTTTCTTGCTACAACCACATATTTCTTTAGCGGTTTCCAATACGGTTTTTTTGAAATAATCCCACATTTCTTCTAAATTACCATTTTTCATTATATCACAATTATTTAAGAACTTTCCTGATAATGCTATTTTGTATTTCTCTGCTATATCTTTGCTTTGGAGTTTGTATGATCTGACCAATTCATATTCTATTCTTTTTTCTACTTGTTGTCTATTATGATTTGTAATTTCTACTTGTTCTCTTATTTTTGTTACAAGTAAATAGTGGTCACTTCCTATTTCTGGTCCTCTTTTAACTTTGGTATCCAATACTTCCTTTCTATTTCTCTTTTCCTCTAATATGTAATCTATTATTGACCTTTCATTTCTGCTTTACATCACACGTGTATATTTATATATGTATGTCTTTATGTTGGAAAAATGTATTAGTTACAATAAAATCATGTAACATGCAAAAGTTCAACAGCCGTTCTACATTATTATTCCTAAATGCTTCACCATGTTTTCCTATTACTGTTCTGTAAATGTCATCTTTTGTTCCCACTCTGCTATTCAAATCTCCAAGTATAATTACTTTTCCTTTTGCATTTTCTGTAGCCATAGTTAGATCTTCCCAAAACCTATCTTTATTTCCTACTGTATCGTCTTCATTTGGTCCATATACAATTATTATAATTTTTGTGTTCATGTTTTTATTTTTCATTTCCATCACCAGTAATATTTCCGATCATCCCGTCCATCCAGTAATTTTTTCTTCTAAGTTTCTATGCATTATGCATGCAACTCCTGCTGCCGCTCTTTTCTAATTTTCAATACCACTATATATGAGTATATGACCATTATCCATTTTCACTATCCCCTGTCTTTTTTCGTCTCTGTTATAGCTAGTATTCTCAAGTTTGCATTTTTAAACTCTTCTTCTAATTCTTTTTCTTTTCCTAAAACATTTCCGTTGCTAATTTTACTTTATTCTTATCAAATTTCGTTGCCGTGTCTTTTTCTCTGTTACCATGAATATCTGTTTCTTTATTTAGTTTTTTGAATGTATTTTTTCCAGTATTTTCATTCTATTTGTTTCTTTATCCCATCTCCATTCTTGCCCATTTACTCTTACCTTATTGTATCCCATTTTTACGTCTTTTCCCTTTTGGTTTTCTAATTTTGCAAACATCCTTATCTCTTTTTGATTTTCTCTTTCCTTCTTGGTCATATCATTATTTATAAAAACTCTTTCTTCTTTCCTCTCCTTTAATTTCGTTTTATTTGCCATAATTTTTTCTTTATGAGCTTCTTTTTGACATTCCACTATACACATTTTCTCCCCTATCTTGTTAACTGCTTTAGGCTCGATATTTATTTTTAGTTGTTAACTCAAAAAGTTTCATTTTCTACCAATTTCGACGGCTCATTAGTATCAAGTTTCAATCCATTTATCATCACATTATTCTTTCTTTATCTATAATTTCCATTGTTTTTTTAATCTCTTCCATTTCTGTTTTCATTTCTGCGTTTTCTTTTCTCAATACTTCGTTTACAACTTTCAACTTTATAATCCCAATGGCACAGGACCAATTGGACAGGCTTATTTCAGTAACATGTTTGCATAAAACCCAAAATAAAAAATTAGATACAAAAGTAACAGAATGTTTTGAGATGTACAAAAAACCAAAGTAACATTCTGGCATCAAATCAAAAACAAAAAAATTTCTGGTAAATTTGTGAATTTTCTTAAATAAATATTTTAACGTACGATTTAGACAAAAATGTTAGATACAAAAGTTGTAGAACGTGTTAAGGTCTATAAAAAACCTTAGTAACTTTTTTGCGTCAAATGAAAATCAAAGGAAATACGATTTTTTTCAACTTTGACAGGCCGCCATTTTGTTTTTACTGGGCCGATTTGGCTCATTAACGAACTCGTTCAAGATTTTGGCCTAGCCGGTTTTTGTAGCGAATTTGGTTTCGATTCGTCAAAAAATACGCCCTCTATCGTGCTTACAAATTCCGTTATAATTTGTGAATTTTCTTAAATAAATGTTTTAATGTACGATTTAGAGAAAAATGTTAAAAATAAAAGATGTAGAACGTGTTAAGGTCTATGAAAAAGCTTAGTAACTTTTTTGCGTCAAATGAAAAACAAAGGAAATACGATTTTTTTTCAACTTTGACAGGCCGCCATTTTGTTTTTACTGGGCCGATTTGGCTCATTAACGAACTCGTCCAATATTTTGGCCTAAACGATTTTTGTAGCGAGTTTGGTTTCGATCCGTCAAAAAATACGCCCTCTATCGTGCTTACAAATTCCGTTATACCGTTATAATACATACATATATATATATATATATATATATATATATATATATATATATATATATATATATATATATATATATATATATATATATATATATATCTTTGTAAACTGTGACTAATACTAAAAACAGGTAAGTTTATATTAACTATACTTATAACTAAACGAATAAACTACCATGTTTGTAAACGTTCAAACACATAAAATATTAGTAAGTTCAGTTGTTTATTGTAACGCAAAAGAAATTATAAATGAAATAACTTATCTGTGTCCAATTCAGTTAATATATCACATAATGTATTACAGGTATCCATTTCATTCATCGTATCTCCAATTTGCATGTCTTGTAATGCATTATTTTGGGTTATTTGTATATTGTTAATTCCTTTGGAGGTTTTGATATGGTCCTTTCAAGAAACTTTCTAATTTTTCCCTGTTAATTTCTATTTTAGTTTCTCAAATTTTTTTACATGTCTGCTTCCATTTTAATCAAATATCTATCTCCTTCAATCGTTTTCAATAAATTTGGTTGCTAACCTCCGTTGCTATCAAACTGTTTATACTCTAATAAGTTTATATAACATATGGAGTCTTGATTTTTCTTATGAAATTCTTAAATTGCTTTAGTATTATTATGTCTTATGTCATGGATAACCAATCAAAGATAAAGATTTTATATTGTTGGTTTATTAAACATTTTTCTGGCAAATCTTCACAATATCACTTGTTACTTAAATTTCCGCGCACTTTAACAGATAATTATTGTAAATATTATTATATACAGTATGTTGCATGACAATTACAGTTTGTTTTTTAATTGCTCTAGTTCTTTATTTGAAATTTATGTTATTGATGCTTATGTGTTTAGATCATTGAAATAGCTTATATGATAATGCTGTTTTACTACATAACAATATACTGGATGTTTGTTTTAAATTAATTCTAGTGCAATAATACCTGTTTCATCCTATGCTGATTTCCTTTCTCTTGATGGATTAATTTATCAAAATATATATATATATATATATATATATATATATATATATATATATATATATATATATATATATATATGTACTAACATACGGATGTGAAACCTGGACCCTGAAAACTGATATCATTAGAAAACTCCAGGTCACACAGAGGTCGATGGAACGATGCATGCTTGGAATAACAAGGAGATATAGAAAAAGGGTTGAATGAATCAGACAGAAACAAAGATAACGCAATGGTATTCACGAGGCGTGAAAAGACCAAGAAGACGCCCCAACTTAAGATGGGACTACGATATAAAGAAACTCACAGGATCAACTTGGGGCCGCATAGCCAGCAATAGACAACAATGGGCCCAAATGGAAATAAAATATATAAATATGTAAAGGGAGGCTACACCATAGGAAAATGGTTGAATGAGCTGCATATGATGATGATGATGATATATACATATACATATATATAACCTTTGGAACGGAGGGGGATTTTGGCATCCAGGAACACCAAAACGAAAAACTGCATTGAAATTTTTCCGAAGTCGCGTCATGCTACTCTCTACAATAGCCCTATTTCATTCTGAAATAAGCCTAATATTTCCTCGTTAAACAGAGCCTGTTGATCTTTAGTTTCTTTGATCTCGTTTTTAATTAGTCGTTGTTCCCATTTCATAACCTTTTGATCTGCAGACATTTCCTTCATTAACGCTATGATTTTATCTAACTTTTCATCTTTTTTACTTTTAGGTGGGGTTCTGCTAGTCCTCTTGCTAACTTCAAATAAACCATCCATTTTTCTTTTCTTTGAATCTTCTGTAGAATAATCATCACTATCCATTTTGTTTATATTTTGTATTCAACTACTATTTGATTATATTATTTTCGTGGTAGCGTAAGACCAAGATACCCAGATCTACTCTTCGGAGACACTTGTTCTATCCAACCACTTATTATATGAACTACCGGGAGATCTGAGTATCGGATTTTTTTTCAAATTTTGAGCCCCTAAAACTGCCTTTTAGCTTGTTTTCTTATCAAGTTATAATCTACAGTTCCTAGCTTGTAGTAGATTTCCATAAAGTATAGGGTTGCTGTGATTATGTATTAGATTTTTTTTATTTTTAGGGTTCGGGGGGGGGGTTGTATCCCTCAGCGTACTTCGTTACCCATAAGGTCAACTTCTATTTTTATTTGCCTGTATAAACACGTTTCCATCAAAACGCCAAATAAAAAAATTTAGGTTATGGTTTTTTGTCTGTTTCTTCTTTTTATTTTAAAAATGTGTCATTTTAAAACCTAAAGTTAACTTTATAACGAGACTTTCTCTCACCCCAATACCTACCTCAGTGCTTGTTTAGATGTCAGATTGTTCCGCAGACCAATCTATGCTCGCCAGTCGACGAGCTTCGAGTCAAAGAAGGGATGGATCCTTCTATATTTATGTCGGCAGGTAGGTTTTACGGTGTACCTACACTCGCCAAGGCAATTCTCATAGGACTCGTCTCCTCGTCCAAAGATTACAGCGGATACGGTTCATAGCAGGTATACCAAAATTATATTCTCAACAAGCGGGCAATTTTTCTTGTTACAACTTGACAATTAAATTCAAAGATAACTTCAAGACATGTTTATAATACCCGCCCTAATATTGTTAAATAATGGTTATCTAGGAAGTAATGTTTCATAGTTTTTATTTAAATAAACATTTCACATTAAACATTTCGTTAATACATTTTCAAAAATTTTTGAGATCAAACCATTGATACTCCTTGCCCTTTGTGTCGTCTATTTCGTATTGGACGCATTTTCTTTTACTGAAACAAAAATATATGAAGGTTAAATTTCCGGTACGGACCTGTTCGGTCGTATACAATTCTACTGCTAGCACAATACTAAAATTTGAAACGCGAAGCGGTGAATTGCGCAAAGCACGAGTACTACAAAAAGTCATTTTGACACAATATTTTTTATAATTCGCATTTATTGAATTTTTTAAATATACCTAATAGAATTACATTATTCCTGTTTTTAAACTAGGAGGAGTGATTTGAATTTAAGTTGGCAATTCTGTAGATTCCTGATTGGTCAGATCACAGGCGGTTTTACTCAGCACTTTTGACATATATGATCGAATTGTGTAAATTGTACAACGATTATAGATAGAGAGGATTGCTTAGTTCCATTTAAAGTGTGTTGGAAATTTTGGTCGGGTGTGGAAACGGTTATGTGACGTCACCATTGGTACCGAATAGCTTTTGTTTACGTTAATGTGGCTGTTTCATAGTATGTGTTTTAAAGCAGTTTCTGATGTGATTTGTTAGATAAGTTGTGTTTTTTTAAGTTGTAATTTGAATTCGAGACAAAGTTTTATTCGTTTCGCGTTGTTAACGGTGTGTAACAATTCGATTTAGGACAAGAAATAACGATTGTTTACGCACAGGTACATAAAATGGCCAAGATTATTTGAACAAATAGGCTTCTTGTTTAATATAATTTTACTAATCAATAATTCCAATGATATTTTTCTAGTTCGTTATTCCTGGAAGAGTATGTGCTGCTGCTATATGAAAAAACATTCAATGGGATCTCAAAAAGCAAGGCTAAAGCAAAGTGTTTTATAGTTTTCCGAAAGGCAGGGATTAAGTGTCTTCCACAATAAGAAAAGAGTGGGTGCGGCGCTATAGAAGAAAAGATAAATACTATATATATTTCGACAGTTTTTTCAGATCATTTTACAATTAATGACTATGAAAAAAAATTACAGCATGTATTAAGTAAGTAAAGCAAAAATCTTATCAGTGTTAAAAATACTTTTTTCTATAACCATTTAAAAATCAACAACATTCGTCATCTAGATCATCTTGGTTCAAACACAAAATGTCAATTAAGAATGACAAATATACCTAGGTACTTATTTATTAATTTTTCATTCTCATATTAGTGTTAATGCATTTTTCGAAAAAATATTGTTTGCATCTCGAATGCGTAATGCTTTTGCGGTCTCGAATGGTTATTTTTCCTCGCTGAAGCTCGAAAAAATAACTTCCATTCTTAAACGCAAAAGTATCATTTCGCATTCAAGATACAAAAATGTTTATTAAATATCTAGACAATTATAAATGTCAATTATTGGCGACTTAGTTATTGAAAAACTCTGTGTTTTTAGACTTGCCTGCACGCAAAATTTTAAAAAAGACGGCTGTGCCTACAATTAATTTGGGCCATGAGATTAAAAAATCAACTGAGGCAAGAGACTTCTTAAGAAACAACTATTTTTATTAATGATTTCCCTACAGTATATCCCCTTATTGCCTACTGACATATGTTGGAATCTGCTGGATGCCACGGACATGTGACAGCTTTCCCTTTATGAAATTTTACATGTGGATGGATTTATACATTAAGATAATTCTACATATTGTGTATTTCTGATCTTTTTCTATCTTGCGATACCTTTTACTGGCCTGATGATGGCTCAGTGAGCCGAAACTAGTTGTCCCCTTCATCTTTTACTAATACATGCTGTAGTACTGATTTTGAGTTTTACTCACTGGTATTTAATCATAATCAATAATAAAGCGTGACTATTCTATAAAAGTATCTATAGTTTTCTCACGATTATTGTGTATTAATTGTTTCTAAATAAATAACTAAATCTATACTCCCGTTTTTTAAATATCTCAAAATAATTTCTTAACGTGCTTTAGTGCAATTGGAATTATTAAAATAGGTACTATGAGTATTTTTTTCCATTTCAAGCTCTAAATTTAATTTATTAAAAATATTTTAAATTATTTATGATACTTATTTTCAATGTAAAAATAATATCTTTAAATATATTAGGCCTAAATTTTGCTTAGAATTTATTTTATATGAAAAATATTCTTAAAAATGCCTCATAAGCCTGCATTCTGTACAATACCAAATGGTGACGTCAAAGTGAGTTTGACCTTGCCAGACAAACTAGGCAAACTAAGCTATCCTGTATAGTGTATAGTCGTTGTAAATTGTAAAAAAATAGTGTCCATTTTAGTTAAGGTTAAACTCGAATGTCAAATAAAAATACATACAATAACCAACTGTATGGTACTAAAAAAGCGTTCGAAGAGATTTCGTTGTGACACTGTAAACAATGGGCGTGTTTGGCAGAAAACAGCGCTTGTTAGCACTGAAAATAACTATACAGTTGACGGCCAGTAGTGGTTACTTAGTAAGTGTCTCTCGTATACTCGACGTTACCATAAAGGCATATTATTATTGAGGAAACCACTTACCTAGCAACCGGTATTCGGGAATAGAATAAACAACATCACATTTATAAAAATCACTGGGTTCAAGTTTTATTACGTTAAAATACACAATTATAAATATATCGATCGACTTAGTCAAAGTATAAATAACAATAATTCCATCCTGGTTCGTTCACTCTTATTTTATAGGAAACGTAGTTATGTTTAACTACATGTCTGACCTCTCTCTATAAGTTGTACATGTTTGTTTATATATTAACAGAACGTGCCTCCATTGATAAATGACATTGACCATTTCAGAGCAATGGTCGCTAAATACTATAATTAATATTAACCTAAATTTAACTCTTATTTCTAAACTAATGTCCTTTTGTCGTTAATATCTTTTAGGGATCACTACATCATCCCCTCTTGGAAGAGAAAAATTATCATTTTAATTTTTCGATATCACTTATACCTATAACTGTTTTTAATGAATGTTTTTGTTTTGTTTTTGTTTACTAAACACTACTTGTTCGTTTATCAATACACTTCACTTATTTACAAATGTTTCCGTTCTTTGTATATAAACAATCGATTCTTATGAACAATTTGTTGCTTTTTGTCTGGAGATGTAATCTCGCAATTTACCCCCTTAATTCCCGTTATTTTAAACGGACCTAGATAATGTGGATCAAATTTATTTCTCCCTTCATTTTTTAAAATAACTAATTCTCCTATTTTAAAATTTACAGGTGAAGAATCATTTTCGCTATTATTAACTCTACTTAATTTATTATTTATTAAAAACTGTCTGGCCCTTTCGTTAGCGTATTGTAATTTGTACTTTAATTCTTTATCATATCTTTCACGGTTCAATTTTTACGTCTAAAAATTCTGGCAAATTGGGTTTTCTCCCATATAATAACTCAAAAGGAGTGTATCCGTGATACGTATTTGGTGTTGTATTATAACAATATGCGAACATTCTTACAAACTCACACCAGTTATCCCTAGAATCTTTGATAAAATGTCTTATGTATTCGTTAAATGTCCTATGTAATCTTTCACAACTGCCTATTGTTTCGTGGTGGTATGCTGTTGAAAAATTATGTTTTATATTTAATAGTTCCGCTAGATTCTTCATTATTTCGTTCTTATATTCCGTCCCTTGATCTGTTCTTATTTCCTTCATCAATCCGTAATTCGGTATAAAGTTGTCGAAAATTGCTTTTGCTATTGTGTGTGCTTCTTTATTCTGAACCGGTATCATTACTGCGTATTTAGTTAATTCGCATAATATTGTAATGCAATAACGATTCCCGTTGTTACTCTCTACAAACGGACTAATGTCCTTTTGTCGTTAATGTCTTTTAGGGATCACTACAAGGACACGTTTGCTAACTTCAATAGCGCTGACAAAATCCGCCATTTTGTTTGTTTTAAAAAATTTGACTGAGAATATTTTGAAATTATCGACATGTTACGATTTTTTCATAAGTTCGGAGCGTTCTTATTCTTCAGGTACTACCACTTCTAATTCGGAATTATTCCCTTCGATATTTTAAAAACAACTGGAATGATTGTTTTTACATTCACAAGCCTTCTATTTAAACGGCAAATCCCAATCCAACGGTCTCTTTCGTTATCGTCCTTCGCTAAAGAAGCAATTATTTCTCTCATCTTCAAATACATTTTGTGTGTGGTGATATTTTGTTCTGCTGGTAAGTTTTTCTATATTTTTTCTAATTGTACTTGTATGCTTACAAAACTATTCTGATTTTTCAAACTTCTATATTTCTATTATTTGAAAACGTTATTTTTTTGGTGTTTACAATTTTTTCACCTTCATCATTTTTATTAAAAAACTAGGTGGCGTCCAACTTTATTTTTTAATAGATTCTTTTAGGTTATTTTTCTATATTTACATTTTCTGAATATTTTGTGAACCAAGACGGCTAAGAATGCACAGTTTCTGTGGTTTTATTTCAAAAACAAAATACGATTTTTGTATGTACTGGAGTATTAGCTCCTAATCGGTTCATCTTATTAATTTTTTCAATATTTCTTCCTGACTGTTTCTCTTTTTTTTGTATACAGCTCTGCAGCTCGCACGTGGACCTCTGCAATATACAAGATGTCGCTACTCTCCTGAGTTCAGACCACTGACGGCTCAAGTGCACTGCAAGATATCGTTAAGTCTCTCCAAGAATTTTTATTGTTAGGCTGATTTTTATTCCTATTGTATTGTGAATACATGGTTTATGTGAATTTATTTTTTTGATCAATAAATCCATATTCTCGAAACTTTTTTTATTGATTCACGTTATCCCAGTTGAGGTAATAAAAAATAGTGTAACTGAGACCGAATTCCACAACCTGGGCAGAGTTCCGGGCCGGGGAAGTTCAATCGTGACATCCTTAAGACCAGTGCTTCACTGATGCCAGACGATGCGGCCAGATGTTACTGGTAGAAATTCTAGTGAACCACATCTCCAACCAGTCATTCATAAATTCGATTTATTATGAAGCCAACATCAATGTATGGGCCAAGTGGGGAACGACGTAAGACGAGAAGCGAAGAGAGGATGATCGCTAAGAAAGTGACGTCCCAGAATAGGTATCTCCTCTGTTACGGCAAATAAACCCCGACACATTTGAAATATTGTTTATTTTTTATAGCAAACGCCAAATAAACTAAATTTGGCAACAGTAGAAAGAATGTTACTTTATCCTGCTCCCTTACTCGATTTCTTAGAATGTGAAATGATGTTTGGGGCTTCAAGAATAATGTAAACAGTTTTATCTTTATTCTTTCTATATCAATTAGTGAAACTATACTTTCAAGATTATCCTGCTTCGGCCGCGAGCGACCTAGGCGATAACTTTTCTTTCGGTACGCTAAAAAGGTGTTTCGCGGTGGAATACAAACAACTATTCTTAAGTCTATTCAGTAATTTTAAGAGCACCTTGAAAAATGTCACTTATTTTAGATAAAAATATACTTACGGAAGAATTGTATATGTATGACAACCTACTATTGGATATTCTTCTCTGAAGCATTGTGTTCCTAAAGCTGTAAAATATATTGTTCCTATTTGTTTGGCAGCATCCCTCTTTACAGATTTTAAGCAGTTGTAAAAGGTTACATCACAAATACAGCTTACCCTAAAAACTCCACAAATTAATTGAAACGTAAAAACGTTATATTAGACTTTAATTGCACGCAATTTTCAACTGAAAAGAGCAAAGTAGTATAATAAAGAACAAGTTTCATTAGGCATCATTTTATCGAACGCGTCCAAGTTTAGAAAACGATCCAAAGGCGAATTTTCTAAAGAATAAGTGCGATGGAAGGTTTTATGACACAAGTTTTTTATACTATTTTTTCTAATTCACGTTTTTTGTGTCAATAAAGTAACGAAATTTGAAAAATAGGATATCTATACCTATAAATCGATGTAGGGAATTTTGTATTCATTTCGTAACGGTTGGCAATACTGACATTTGCTATAGGTTTGTGCTATTTACTATTGTTTAATCGTCCACCTGTGAGAAAAATTATGAAAGGTGTACCTCACGTGAACTGTTTGTGAAGAATGGTACGCTAAAAATAACTGTTTTAAATGCAATCGTAAATTTATTGTTTTATATTCTTTCATATTGTATAGTTTATTTACGATAAAAAGACGATGATGTCATTTTTAGTTAGTTTCCTGCTTATCAGAATAAATATTAATTTACCAACCGTGAATACAATTTAATCTCAACAGCCAGGGCAATTTACAGCTAACGGGTTGGCAAAACTTCATGACGTTGTCAAATCAACTGGTAAAATTCCCCAGTTTGTTTTGACGTTTATTGACATTCGATCATCGTCTGATATTTACAAGTTTTTTTGGTGCTTTTAAATTCATTGCTTCTTTAAGATTAAAAAAACAGTTATTTTCATAACTAATTATTTAGGCAAATCTGCAGTGTGTGGTAAATAAATTGCCGAAGCAGCTGAACAGAAAATGTCAAGAGATGGTAACATCTTTGTTGAGCTATTTTGAACGAGATGGGGACCCGCTTCTCCCGCTTACTGCTATAAGAGACGTAAGTAATAGTATTCGTTATTTGTATTCATCAGTATTAATATTATTGTTACATATTTAAATGTAAATGTTTTTAAGGTTAGGTTAATTAAACTTGATAATATATTATTCTTTCATAAATTGAAGTAATTATATTGTAGAGAGTTGCAGAAGCTTTACAACTTAGCGTTACCACTGTTAACCGTATTGCCGCCAAGCATAATAGAGGTGAACAGCCTAAAAGCCCACCTAAAAAGAATCAACGCATAAAACCTACTGTTGAAATTGATAACTTTGATCAAAATGCTTTCCGAAATGTTATATACGAAATGTATAGAAACTGTGAGTATATTGAATTTACTGTTTTATTTTATTCACAATTAACTAACACAATATTTTTTCAGAGGAACACATAACCTTGAAAACTTTAAGAGACAAACTCCTGTAGCGTGAACTCTTTAATGGTTGTTCATCACTCTGGAAGATACTGAAAAATATTGGATTCAAATACCAAAAAGATGATCCTCGTCGTGGTTTAATGGAGTTGCCACATATTGCATTAAAACGTGTACATTTTCTACATGAATATGTCAAGATAAAAAGGGAAGGTTTATATCAATTTGGGTTTTTGGATGAGACCTGGATATTTAAACACGGTACTGTTGGACGTTCTTGGCAAGATTGTAATCATAGAAACGTCAAAAAAACCAAAATTGGTGGTCCAAGGTAGTTGAATAAAAAAATTTAGCAATTGATTTATGATGTACTAACATTCCTGCCATTTTAAGACCTTTGCAAACATTTACTAGTCACACTATTTTATTTAAATCTATATAATTATTAATAGTTGTTTTGAGCTATGCAGTCTATCTAGGAAACCTAGTAGTAATTTGTTATTTCCTTATTGTAGGTATATAGTATTGCATGCTGGTTCCTCTTCTGGATTTATTCCTGGAGCAGGGCTGGTTTTTTCTTCCAAAAAACAAGATGGTGATCACCACGGTGAAATGAACCGAGAACATTTTTACTTTTACGCCCAACCTTTCTATATGCGAGAAAAGTATTGGTTTACCCCAAAAAAAGTTGAAATTTTTAAATTTTTTTTGAGTTATTTTTACGTTTTCCATCAACAACAACACGAAAAAACGGTTTTTAGAAAAAAAATCCGGTGTGTATGTCGTCGTCGTTGTCGTCGGCCACTTTTCCTTACATGTCTTGTTAGCACGATACAGCCTCCGGAGTGCAATGAGTCAGCAATTTTATGATTGAATATTGTTAAGGACATATTACAGATGAACCCTATTGATTTTCAGTTCACCAGAGCCAGTACAACGGGTGCTATGGTACTTGAAGTACGACATTTTGTAATTTTTTGAGAAATTTCAGTTTGTTAGCACGATACAGCCTCCGGAGTTCAACAAGTCACTAATTTTATGATTCAATATTATTCAGGGCATCTCACTGATGAACCCTATTGATTTTCAGCTCACCAGAGCCAATACAACAGGTGCTACAGTACTTTAAGTACGATATTTTTGTCATTTTTGAAGAAGTTTCAGTTTGTTAGCACGATACAGCCTCCTAAGTATATATAAGTGCCAATTTTATGTTTGTATATAATTCAGAGCGTCTCAAAGATGAGCCCTATTGATATTCAGCTCACTAAAGCTAGTACAACAGGTGCTACGGTACTTGGAGTACCAAATTTTTGTCATTTTTGGAGAATTTTCAGTTTATTAGCACGATACGGCCTCCAGAGAGTAAACGTTTGATCAATTTTATGATTGAATATTGTTCAAGGTGTCTCATAGATGTACCCTATTTATTTTCAGTTGACTAGAGCGAGTACAGCGGGTCCTATAAATCCAGATATACTAAATTTTTGGATATTTTTGGAGAAATTTCGGTTTGTTAGCACGATACATCCCCCGAAGTGTATGCAAGTAACAATTTTATGATAGAATATTGTTCAGGGCCACAGATGCGGAAAAGTTAGTTTTAATCTTTAAAACCGTTTATTTGCATTGGTTTGAATACCAGCTTTTAGTGAACTTGGAAGAGCCTGCCACAATTGTAATGGATAATGCAAGTTATCACAGTACAGTGATCAATAAAGTACCAACAACAGCTACCAAAAAGGCTGATATACAGAACTGGTTGATACAAAATGATATGCCTTTTGAAAATACTTTCCTCAAAACCCAATTATTGAATTTAGTACAACGGTAAGTTGATACCTATAAACATTTTTCAATATATTATGGTAATACTTAGAGATAACTTATTTTGTTTAAATATATGCATTTTTGTAGGAATAAACCACCAACAGTATATAAATCTGACATATTATCTGAAAAATATGGTAACAAAGTGCTTCGACTTCCTCCTTACTATGGTTCTACTAGGCACGGAACAATGAAAAAGAAGAACTGTCAATCGAACATCAGATTGACTTTTCTAGTTTTCGATAAGTAAAGGAAAAAAACTACAGCTTGGCAACATCACAATATTTTGTTTTGTAATGTTATCGTCTTTTTATCGTAAATAAACTATATATTCATTTACCTTGTGAAAAAATTCGGATTTGTCAAATTGTACTTTGTTTGATGCCCTAAAATTATATCTGAACAGTGATCATGTTGCCTACAGCATTTGTCAGCTTCTCTTTCAAAGCCTAGATCGTCTTCATTGCCAGCTACATCACCTACTCCGCACCATTTAGTTCCTAGAATTCAGAATAATATAAATTGGATTATGTAGGATAGCTGGGGGAAATTCCGGCCGTTTAATAACTCCGGTACGGACAATTAACAAACTTGTACTATTTTTACTACGAGATGTCGTTCAGTACCGGATCTAATAAAATTTTGAAATTATTTTTTATAAAAAATTTGACTAAATGGAGTGACAGGAAATAGGGAAAAGGGAAGAAAAAAGTATTGAAGAAATGAAAGGAATTCGTGTTATGGGTACAAGAATTGGAATAAATAGATATCATTCTCCTCAACGTCCAATTTGTATAATAAATATAAGACAGATTTTCAAATAATAATGAAAAAACTTACCAGGATAAATGAAAAACCAATTTGGTAAATGAAGTTCTTCAATTTTTCCTAAAAGAAATTCTTCAACACGATTCAAATCTATATCATTCGCAGAGTTATCCCACACAATTTTATAACCGTCCACCACAAAACAAATCGAAATAACAAAGAAAAACTTTTTGATCGTAAAAAAAGTCATCTGGACTATTCTTACATTTGCAATTAATATTGCGATCATTGATACTCTTTTGATAATCGAAAATTAGCTTCATTTTTATATCAGCGCCAATTTATCGCGTACCTCTTTCAGTTACTGATTTGTTATTGATTAAATAACAATTAAATTTCGTTCATAACAGTCAGGGTGCTGAACATTTTAATATTATGCATCTCAATACAATCAATATCCCATTTTTGTAGGCACCGTCAAGATAAAAACTGAAAAATATTCGATGTTGCAAGCGGATTATGAAAGGGGTCTTAAATATTTTATAAGCAAACAAATATTATTATAGATTTATAAAATATTTGTACACAATATGTAAAACCCTCGCCAACCACCTTCACCTATCGCGATTTAAAAAAAGCCGATTGGAATAGGTAATAAGGGACTAATTTTCTCTGCTCTTATGATAATTTTTCTTGGGTGTCGCAATAACGTGCTGTCAACTGTTTCTACTGGTGCTGTCCTTTCTCTTTGCCTCTTAATTGTTTCTGCTGTTGGTCTGGTCTATCTTAGCGCTAATGTTCAGAGAATATATTCTAAATCCCAAATTTGCGGAAACCATTAACACAGATCTCTTTTGAAAGGCGACATAAAGGATAAATGTAAGCGTTGCATCTTGAGGGAAATGTGTGGTGAGATACACACAATGGTAACGTAGCTTTTGCGCCCGGCTTCGATTTTACAATTCCTATACTTATATGATCAGGGAGGCGACTGAACTCGTATAGCTTTTGTTTGCATCAGAGTATCAGCTGCATAACATATTCTATTACGGTTCAAAAATGAACCATATTGGTATAGAATTTGTAAGACAAATTTAAGATCAAATAATGAATAAATGTCTACATTGCTTTAGTCGTTTGAGTATTTATAATTTGACCCTCCTCTATATCCTTTATTTCGAGTTATTGAATTATGTTTCATACAAAATTACGTTTTTTTGCAGTTTTTTATAATCTATTGTTAAACAGAACATTTGAACACTGGAACGAAAATATCTGACTAGGTGGGTGGTTATTTATTTTTTGAATAGAAAACTCTTTATGCAACTCAATATTTCGAAAAGGCATAAGTATTTAAAAAGTTAAAGTAAGTAAGTAAGTTAAAAAATATGTCTACAGCTAATTCATCCGATTTTGAAATATCAAGCTCTGAAGCTTATAAAATAAATCGCAGTGAATTCACGAATATCCCTGGATATCTGAAATATGGTTTAAATTGTTTTTTTATAGAATTCTTGCATAAAAAAAATCTGAACACCCATATTTTCATAAAAATGAAACTCAATAAGTAGGAACAAAAATTGTTTATTGTTAACAAAATCTAAAGCCACATATTTGTATAAAACTCAAACCAAATGAGTCCATAATAATATAACTAAAAACTTATCTTTTCAGTTTTGATTGGACGTTGTCACGCGCTGTTGAGTTGATGTTTTTTTGCACTGGATTCGTTTCTTTCTATGTTTAGGCTAATATTGTGAGATTTTCGTTTTTTTTCTTTTCTTCGAGTTTAGATGGCTTTCCAGACTGTATGCGATTATTACCTCTAAGTCCCCTATATTTTTTTCGGGATACAGCAGTTGGTTGTACATGAATTTTTCGGCTCCTGTTAAATCGAGTTGTGTGGGAAAAAAATGGACACAAAATTTGAGATGTCGTCTGAGCTTTTTCCAATGTAGTCACCATTTTTCTTAATACTGCGATATTGGAAAGGCATTGGTCTTTCTTCAATATCTCTGAAACTCGTGTAAATTCGGCTTAGATTCTATCAATGGCTGCGTTATAAGGGCTTTTCGGAAACGGTAATCATAGATCAGATAGATCACTTATCAGCTGATTGTGGATTCTAACCCAGAACGAGATTTTTATCAGAGTTTCCGAACGACGCGTTCTGTTTTGTGTGGAAATGTCAAATTTAATACTTTAGTTTCGTGGGTTGATTTTTCATGTACTTCTCTCCATACTCATCTTGTAAAGCTTTAATTTGTTTTCACTCATCGTTGACACTAAATTTGAATACCAACAAGCTATTTTTTATATCGAAGAGCCAAAAATTATTAAAACCGCAAGTCTGAGCAATTTGCTAACTACGTGACTTAAAACACGTAATAACTTTTTATTTAAAGAAAACAAAAAGAAAATTTTAATACCAATAAGCTATTTTTTATATTGAAAAGTCAAAAAATACAAAAACCGCAAGCCTCAGCAGCCTGCCCACTACTAGGCTTAAAGAATTAATAACATTTTAGCTTGAAGAAAACAAAAACAAACGAAACAATCCGTCAGCTGATCGCATTTACTCACCGATGTACTAGGGTAGAAAGGATCCAAACATATGATTATGATCCGCTCAGTTCGTTCAGTTTCCGAACGTAATCCGGATTACTTTCCGAATGTTCAGGTCATGAACGGGTTAACCCGATCATAGTTTCCGAAAAGCCCTATAATAGTCTTGACTGATTGTTTCGGTAATTGGCAAATCAAAGGAGCTGTCAACAGTTCTAGGTTGATCTGACTGAACTGTGTTATTATTTTGTGTGTAACACGTTTCACTGGTTTCCTCGAGATCAATTTTGTCATCATAGAAAGCAGGTAAATATGTACCCCCTAAGGCAATTTTAGCAAAATCTTGCCGATCAGTTTTATTCAAAAACAAGGAATTTTTTAAAGAAAGTCCGTACTTTTGTTCAACTCACATAAATGCTTACAATATTGTCCTCCTTGGCCAAAATAACAATTACAACACTCAGTTTCTATATTTACTTCGAAATAGTCACTTTTGTGTTTAACACCCCACTAAACAAGAAACAAAACAAGTCTTTTTTGTGATGTTCTTTTTAAAGACTTTTCGTGATGTTTATTTAAAACGTTAATAATATATCTCCTAGATGTCTTAATTTTATTACCAACTCTATTAACGTCCATGTCATGTAAATAAAACATAATTTTGATGTACACAATAATACTTGAATTCGCAGTTACATACACATCCTATGAACTTCTTTTTAGCAACATCCTATAGGAAACATTCATACGATGTTAATTTGTATACTTCTCACTAATATCACATACAGAACTACGGTAATATTACAAATTAGCATGTTTCTAAGATGATCACATGTGTTGCAGTTACTTTTACATCTTTCGAAATAATTTTGAGTAACTTCTACGATTACGTCTGTACCATGTTATTTCATAAACCTCTCATATTAAACATCACAGTAACATAAAAAAAGAAGAAAACAGAAGAGGAACTGACAAACGAAAGTAGTTATCTGTGGAAACAAATGACAAGCATGAAATATTTTAAAAACGATTCACAATATTTCAAATCCTAGATATGCATTATACCCTACAATTAACTTTATATTGAAATAGGGTAGATATTATTATTAATAATAAAACATGATCATATGTTGGCAGAGATTTGAATCTAGAAGAAAATCTTTTCAATGTTCAAGCTGTTTCAGAAGCTACTTACATAAATGAAATACAAAACAAATAGTTGGTAATTATGTAAAGGGGAGTAACTATTTCAGATAGTCTGATACAGACATTGTATTAAACAGTACAAAAAATATTGAATAAAGTATCTCTAGTTCTAGTTTTTGTAGTAGTAGTCATGGCCACCAATATAGTTTTGCAGGTTTAGAAAATTTTAACATTAATACTAACTATTCTTGTAAACAATTGGAGACTGTTTTAAGACTTTAAAAACAGAAATTTCTGTTAAAAAGCTCATTTCCATTTGAAAATACACTGAATACAATAAATAATCTGTAGCTGTCCCTTACAACGGTCTATATTATTCTAGCTGAATAATATGTAACTTCTGACACTGAATGCTCCAGACAACAAACAGAATTCAATTATTTATTATTGTAGAAACACAGCTATTGTATACTCAATTGGATACAATTAATAATAAACTCATTTAACTTGATAATGTGTTCATATCTCTTCTTCATAAGTAGTTTTCTTTTTGTATACAGTGTATTAATAATGCTTAGTTTTCATTAAGTTACAATTCCACGATGTTAATATACAATATGTTCCAGGATGAAAATAACAAGATGAGAATAGTATATATTAGGACCTAATTTAACACCATTTCTGTGGCAAACGGATTATGTCCAATGCCAACCCTCCATTTAACACACACACACACACACACACACACACACAGAATAGTATATTATTTTATACAGAAAAGAAGTATGAATTTTCATGGCACACCTGAATTTACCTGCCAAACGGAGTGAGGCATGTAATAGAGGGTAAATCATTAAAAGTCACTTCTCGAAATAAAATATGTTATTATTCCTTTGAAGAACCCCTCATGTATCTTATGGAAAATGAGTCCCAGTCAATTGGCTGAAAATCAAGTTTGATGTAGTTTATGATGATCGACCAAAGGTCTCCATGGGCACAATTTGATTTTAAGTAATTGTTTTATTAGCAGCTGTTCAGAACACCTTTAAATGTTTCACAGCTAAGGGTTTTGAAGTGTACGTTATAGAATGGTTGAGGCACTCGAAACAGCGACTCTTGCGTGAGAAAAAGTAACCGTAAGTGAACGATACAATTTTCTTTAATCAGATTGGATTTCTGTTGATTTAACGTAATGTTTAATAAAATCTTCTGGTATAAAATTTTTATTAGTTTTAATATAATTAAAAAACTATTCTAATAAATATAAATTTTCTGTAAACTAGCTGTAATGTATGTGTATCCATTGAACTTTATTAATTCAGTTTCAAAGTATGTTACGTTATGGTAAATACAGATTAATGTACCCTTTTTTATTTCTTGCTTTCACTGAATACGCTCAATAGTTTCCTCTTTACACACTTGTTATGTAATATGCTTACACAATTTTTTTTTTAAGTTGGATTCCTGGACAAGATATTTTTTTTCTAATTTTGTATCTGTTTCTTTTTCAAATTACTGTACTGTTCATTAATAGTGAATAAACGTTTTAAATCATTTATTGCTTTTTTGCTATTTTATTTTAAATGTACAGGGTGAACAACTAAGAACGACTGTAGGCCACATCTCAGAAAAGAATCATGGTACAACTTTCAAAAAAATTACCTTTAGGTAAGTGTTCCTGAAAAATGGCTGGAAAATATTTTGCAGTCTCTAAAATATCCGCTAGGGGTGGAATGGACACGCGAAAACATAATACTCTAAAAAAACATACTAAAGGTGTCCTAAAAATACAATTTTTGAAATCTTGATGAGATTATGAAAAAATTTAATTAAGGAGATTTTTTGCCATTATTCTTCGAATAATGGGTGGGGAAGGTTCAAACTTATGAACAAATGTATAATGTATAACTTTTTCGTTTTTTAACCGATATTAATGATTTTAGCCGCATTTAAAAGACTTTTTCTGTTTAATAAGATGGATAACAAAATTAGATATTTTTGTATCCACTCGGAAATTACAAATGTAAATTGTAGCATTTTTTTATATTTGATAATGTAAACCTTATATCTTGGAATAGATTCCTATTTTTTTAACCCCTTTTCATCAGAATTTAAAAAATGCCTCATTACATTTGAAATTTCCGAGAAAAATGGGAAAATTGTGGACTTTTTCACAAAGCGTTGACAAAATTGTCCAATTTTGTTATTTTTGTTAAGCATATCTTATTAAAGAGAAAAAACTCCATTGATATCGATTAAAAAACAAAAAAGTGTTACATTTGTTTTTTAGGTTGAACCTTCCCCCACCCCTTACTTGAAGAATAAGGACATAATCTCATCAATATATCAAAGATTGTATTTCTAGGATACCTTTAGTGTGTCTTTTTTGGAGATAATCATAGTATTAAGTGTTCATTCTACTCCATAGCAGATATTTTAGGAACTCAAAAATATTTCCAGCGATTTTTCAGGTTTATTTTCCTGAAGGTATTTCTTTAAAGTTGTACCATTACTATTTTTTGAAATATGGCCGACAGCCGGCGTTCTTAGTTGCTCACCCTGTATTTGCTGATTAGGCACAGAAACATCTATAGGATATTATCTAGAATGTTTGAGGTATATTATTCAGAGGTTTAAGTAATGTCCATACAGCATCTAAGAGAATACACTGTATTGTTTTTGATATGTCGCATTTAGATCATTGATAAGATGTTATTTTTTAGACATTGCATTAACATTGACAAGAAGTTAAAAGGAATTTTAGAATGTTACAGAAATGTTGTTTTCTTTCGTTATAAAGACTTCCTTTTGAGGAAGTTCTAGTAACATCACAGTAATGTAAAAAGGCAGCGCTTTAACATCGTTAAGAAGTTAAGTTGAAACATCACAAAAGTTAACAGTCACAAGCTGGGCATAAGCGGTTGTTTAGATGTGTATGTGATGAAAACAAGAGGAAAAAAAGGAAAAACATTATCACAATGTGATGTTGAATTAACATAACTGTAATATTTATTTGCATAGTGGGACGGTAATTAAGATGGCTGATATGTGTTATTTCTTCAATATCGCTTATTTTACGAGAAACCTATCATAAGCTACAGTTAAATTTCGTCCTCTTGCGTTTGCAAGTTTTAGCGATAGTTTTCGAAAATCCCGATGAAGAAGTCGATAAGGGCACATATGTTGAATGCTTTGCATCGCTGCAATATAATGTCCTTGAAAATCCTGATGGAAGCTTCACAGTAGTTGTTAGTATTGTTACCCATGTGCAAAACATCACTACGAAAAGGTAAACACCATACTTCTCGACGGTTCCAGGTATGTTCTATATATGCCTTGGCATTTTTATAGTTGTTCAAAGTTGGGTCGTTGAATAATTGAAACATGAAGTTATCTGCATCTGAAGTAGTTTTAGCAAACAAAACATGTCGAAATAACGTCATTATGGTCTTTCGGTCATCTTTCTGAATCTTGTTCGAATCCCATAGCCAGCGCCAAAAAGCTTGCGTTACATGAAAAATGCTGAGTAGCAAACGAGATTCTGGAAATACTACTTTAAGTGCATTTCTTTATCCAGTGTCATCGTCGGCCATAATAACTTGTGGCTCAAATGATTTATTAAAAGTAGCTCCTAAGTATTGCTTAGCCATTTTTAGAGCGTATATATAATCATTTTCTGATTTATTTTTATGAAGAATAACAGCTATTGGCAATGCTCCAATTTTTCCGTGCAATTTTCTCCTGTTGTTAATTTGCACTGAAATTTAGTCACAAAATGAACTTGATTTTTCTCCTGAAATTCAAAATAATGAATGTCACTACCCACAATACTATTTATTACTATTTTGGCCATTTCAGTGCACTAAAAATCGTTAAACAAAAAATATTAAAGAAGCACAGTTTTATAACCTCAAAAACCTCAAATTAAACTATATGCCGTCACACAATAATAGGCAGAGAGAGAGCAAAGTTTTACCACAGTTTAAAGCTTAACAGAAGCAGTTGGCTCACTCGATGTCGGCGTCTTTGATGTGCATGGTTCAAATTTTCCACTGCGCAACCGAAAATTGTAACCCACGCGCTTAGGGGCGTATCCAATTAATACAATAAAATATCTGACAAGTGTGTGTAATAAATAACAAACTTTCTGCGCAACGGGAAGTTGATTCCCATGAGTGTGTATGAGTGAGATGAAAGTTGTAACACAAAAATCGGTAGAGTGAGCCAACTGCTTCTGTTAAGCTTTAAACTGTGGTTTTACCGCCAAACTGCTTACTGACAACTGAAATGGGCTAGATTTTGTGCCCGTAATAGCTAACAAAATGAAAACAAATTCTGTTCCAGTACGGTCAATTTTAGCACTGTAATAGACTAGAATGTGTAACTATTTTTTTTGCAAAACAAAAGCTACTCGAGCTCAGTCACCATCTTAACTATATCGATATAGACTTTGTAAAATCGCCAGCCGGCTTAGATTACATCCATATTTCTTGTATGGCTATAGTGGCCATCAAGAATAAGTAGCACATAGTGATGAGCTTATCGGTGATTTTTAGGTCACCGGTAAATCGGCGACAGCGATTTATAAGTCACCGTTTGTTTCACCAGTGACTTAGGTCGCTGTTTGTTTCACTCTGCCAACCATCTATAAACTTTGCCACGGTGCGGCGATGGCATCCTTCTATTCCGAGTATGAAGCGTATCAAATCAGGTCATAACAATAACAAATACATACATCTACATACCGCGGGCCATTCCGTTTATTTATTTATATATTTATTAGAGTACAGTCAATTCGTCGATGTTTGTTTAGACTTTACAAGTTCGTAAAATTGATAAACGTCGTTGTCACAATAAGTTTAGTTAATTCGGATAAGTGATTTTAAACTGAAAACGAAAACGGTGGATATCACTGAATTGAGTATTGATATCCATATCAACAGTATCAACTAACAAAAACAAATTTAAATTATAAAATGTTATCATCGATTAGCGTGCACGTGACGGTTCCCTCACCAACAGCATCACCATCGGTAATTTTTAAAATAGCGTCCAAAATCGCCGTTTGACGGGAAATTAGGTCGCCAGTAGTAACAGTGACTACTAAGTCACTAGTTAAAAGTCGCCGGTATAAAAATATCGCTCTTCTCTAGTAGCACAGGATGGTTTTACATGAGAAATAAAATGTAACCATTGGGAAAATATGTGTTGCTAAATCCACCCAGACGCTGCAATCAAGCCTGGTGGAGCTCCGCCCAGCAATTCAGCTTTCATACTCTTCCTGAGAAAGACGAATAATGGAGGGACAAATCCACTAGTAGTATTCATGCACATAATGCCAGTTATGTGCTCCTCTTTTAGCAGCAGTGACAGCCCAACCTACTTCTTACCCTTCATAGTAATTACGTGAATTTTTGGATTTTACCGTTGTTATCCCTGTCTCATCAAAATTGTATACTCTCGCGGGATTATAGTTGATGGTCTCCACTGTTGGTTCAAGATGGTCAAAAACATTTTCTGGAGTGAAACCTTTTATTCTGGATTTTGAGATCCATTGTGGTTTCCTAAGAGCTAGAACCAAATGACGCTTAAAAAGGATGACGTATATACCATTTTCAATGCTATTTGGTAAGCAAGTCTCCTAATATCAGCAATGCCTACTCCACAATACCGCCAATCCATTTCTAAACAATAAGAAACTATATCTTCCCCCATTTCAGGGGAAAATGCTGGCTTTCTTCCGATCCGCATAGTCACACTAACTGCTCTGGAGTTTTGTCAACTTGTTTGAAATAATCTTCTTATGTTAACTTTGGAACACCAAAAAATTTCGAGGTTTTTAGGTATCCCATTTGTTTGGCTCTGGCGGCTTGTATAGCAAGTTTCGTCTGGTCGGGATCCCACTGTTTATGTCTATTACAGTTATTTGGCATTTTGTTCTGAAAATAGACATTATTTTCGTTAGGTGCTTTTAAATGTTGAAATTTATTTAGTTCATAATTTTGGATTCCTAATTTCGGATATCCGAAATTGAGAAGCTTGAACTATCCGAAATCTTAACAGTTTTTACGTTAAGTTTTTTTTTTTGTAATAAAAACATTTAAGAACTCCGTAGTTTTAACTAATAAAACCTATTAAACAAACACTTACCTTGTCCAGATAAAAATCATAAATTTCTACAACGCATGTTAATGAGAAAAACACCACTTAAACTGTAACCGAAAAAAAAATTACGAAACTTAGTTCAGATTACAGTGACTATATAAAAGACAGTGGCGACAATACGTGGTATTAGTGGTGACGTCATAATCTTAGGTTATGTCAATTTTGTATCCAAACCAAACAAACATAATTCTCCATTTAGATACCATTGGTGTGGTTTTGGACCAGAGATTATTCCCTTCTATTTTGAATATACCTGCTGATTTATGCATTTAGATATACACTAAGACTTTTACAAAGAGATACATTCGATTCCAGTCAAAATGTGTATGTATAACAATATAATTTTAATAAAAGAGTTATCTAACCTAAACATATGCTATTATATACTTATGAAATACAATTGTTTTAATTCTTTTTCTATCTGTATTATTTAATTTTAGGTTTATTCTCATAAAGAATAATGGTACTGTGCTGGCCACCAGGCTGTAATCATTATAATGTGAGAGAGAACTGTAAGTTTTATAGATTTCCAAAGGATCCAAAAGTAAGAAGCAAATGGATGAAGCTGACAAGGTACCTACATAATGATAAATATAACATTTTATTTTGTGTGTTTATACAATATTTGTAGAACAATAGAACCAGATCCCGGAGCTTTTTGTGTAGCTGTCATTTTATGGACAGAGAAAAGAAAATTAGCCAACTATTTTTTTGTACATGATCAATCTTTGCATACAAGATAGAAGCAAACTGATTTTGTACTGTATATATCGATCTCCCTATAACATATACATTATTATTTGTCATTACACATCTTTCGCTTTACATTATTTATAAGATGCTTTGTATAATTTTTTAAACGTTTGCTATTTTAAATTGAAATTCCACATTGTACCTTACCTTCCTCTTTATATTAACTGTAAACCATTGTATTGCAAGTAAATATTTCTCTCTGTAATAAAGAAATTTGGAATCGTTTTGTTTATATTATTTGTTTATAGATAAAATTGAATATGTTTACACATATGTAGTTGAAAAAAGAGCCTACAGATCAAATAAAATTTGAAAGCAACCAACAGAAACTCTGAACCTCGTACAAATATGATTTGATTGAAACAAAGTTGTGATATGATGTTCTGAGTTTTCAGACTAAATGGCACATTTTCAATCATGTAAATTTGCAGCGTTTCATCAATTTAATTTTCTTACCACAAATCAAAATTTATAATTATGAAAACATTTTATTATGTTAATATAAATGGTACAAATTTGTAGAATGTTATTAAAACATGTAAATTTTTCTTTCATTCTTGATGTCGAGCAATTCCCACAATAATGTTACTTGGTATCCATAATATTAAATAGCACATGTCCTCTCATGCAATATGTAATTCACCTTGTATCTGGTAATAATAGTTATATTTTTCAATTATCACTAATATATCTTCATCAAAATGAATTATGTAATTCATGTCTCTTGAGAGTGGTTTTAATTTTTCGTCATTAGGATACTTGAAAGGAGACTTCACTTCAATTGAGCATTTTTCACTAACAAGCTCATATTATCATAAAATGGTTTCAAGAGAATGTTGAAACATGTTTTGATGACACAAGAACAAACAATCACTATTATTTATCTCATATTTTCAAATTAATCAAATAATCCAATAAATATAACCTCAAATATAGCTTTTAAAATCAAAAATACGGACTGCGGGATAACTTACATTATCAAAACTATTATTTTTTATATTGAGTAGACACGATTACTTACTTTTCAACAATTTATTCCTTTCAAAAACACGTATGAAATGCGTAAATAATCAAAAATCTACACTCACATGCAAATTCCTATGGTAACAAGTTTTTTTTGGATACAGTTTCAAATTGTGACGTCACACTAATCTCGCGTATTGGGTATAAGCTCCGCCCATCCGCCATTAGTTTGCTAATTTTGGTTTGTTTACTTTTGACTACACGCAACTAAATAACACTTTTTAAAAGAGTTTTACCACTTTTAAATTAGTTTTGAATGTGTAATTATAAATAAAAGCTCTTTTATAAGGCGTATCATAAAATATTTTTGGAAAAAGTGGACGGATGTTAATCAAAATCATCAAGGATGTAATGTTGTTGCATACAAAATTATGAATGTATCTTTATTTACCATCTGATAAAGATATAAGGTAAGCTCTTAAATTCTGGATTATAATGTTAAATGTCATGCTAAATAGATACTACAATAAATCGTGATGTGTAGTCTAGGTATATCTACTATGGAGTCTTTCTTTAATCTATGATTACCGAAAATATACTCGGAGCGGAAATAATGTACCAGGCCTCTTTAACAAAAGCAGGTAGTTAATTAGATAGATATATGACACAGAGGGATGTTAGTCCCTATTCTTGTGTGAATAGAAAAAAATAGAATAAGTAATAAAATATTTTAATTTGACTTGTTGGGATACAAATTTGGACTATTACGGTTTTAGTCAAAATTATATCCAATTTCAGTACATAATTAGGAAATAATTACCCTATGTTTATTTTTTCATCTAATCTGAAATTAATCAATGAATGTTTTTATATGTTACAGACTGTACCTGCAATTCTGACATTGAAACTCGAGTATATTTAGAACTAAATTTTCTTCAGACATTTTTTTGACATAAAAATCTTGCCAATTGTCCCTGCCCCCTTCTTTCAGGATCTTTTGGAAAGTGTTTCATAATAAACTCCTTTGTTGCATAATTACTCTGCAATTTACATCAGCACAGCCATGCATTGTCCTATTACAAATAAAAACAAAATATTTTTTAAAAGACTTTAATTCTTATGCAACGTTTTATAGATCTAAGAGGTTTTAGAAATAACAAGAAACAACTGGTAAAACTCGAGAATACATTTATGTTTTAATTTAATCGATGAATTCAATGTCTAAAGCTATGCTCAAAATCCACTGTAAGAACTAAGGACATTTGGTTATAAAAAGGCAAAAATTCATATTTATTTGAATAATATATGTATTAATAACTAATTTTGTTACTCTAAACCATATATAAATAAGTCTTCAGTCCAGATTTTTTATAAATAGCACTTAAACACCAAATTTTGCACGAAAACTTTCAAAAACCAAAAATTGTGATAAGAACACAATAGAACCAAATGGTAAATAAGCAAACATTTAGCAAACTAATGGCGGCCGATACCACGTGACATAGGTAACCAATCACTAGGACGACCATAATTGTCGCCACTGTCTTGTATATAGTCACTGTAGTTCAGATGTTTTTAGCATGCCACCTAACGGAGAGTAGTATTATCACCCCGGTATATTCAATATGCTTGCTTCGACTTCAGTTGGGTACAGACCGAAATAAAGAATTCGCGGTCTGTTCGAGAACAGCTCCCGAATTGAACCCGAGCAGCTCCCAAACACATCGTCCACACAATAAGAGTTTCAGTTCTGTGTTCAGTTCGTTGAAAAGTTTGAACTAGAGCTGTACTTTCATAAAAATTGAAATTATTAAATTTGAAAAATGTCAACGCTGGAAAGCGACGACGAAAGCGATCATTGCTTGTGCAGCATTACTTTTTAATAAAACAAAATGTCGAGTCGAAAAAAAAAGAAACGTAAGACTAGGCGATGGTAACAAAGAAGTTTATTTAAAAATTGCTCAAGATATGGTGGAGTGCCTTTGCTCAGAGATTTAGAAATGGAGGAGCAAAGTTTATTTCGAAATTTTAGCCGTGTCTGTAGCAGATTTTGAAAAAACTCTTGGTTCTATTAGAACCGATAATATCGAAACAAGATACAAATTATCGGAAGTGTATTTCATCCAGAGAAACATTGGCTTTGCGATTTTTGGCAACAGGAGATTCCTATACAAGATGTATTTATTCAAAATTTCCAAGCAAAGCATTTCTGCGATTGTACCAGATGTGTGTGAAGCTTTAATTACAGTTCTAAGTGTCTTAATAAAGGTAAGCAATTTTCTTTTACATGTGTATTCATTTATTTAAAAAAAACATACAAAATAAGTAGGTATACCTACCCACGTTAATTTAAATTCTGATACGTTTTTGGAATAATAAAATTACTCAAGTGCTCTTCCTCTTGGGGAGACAGCACTGGTGTACTACAACAACCTGGTCGTACTTGAGAATCTGCATCTGTGGAGTAAGCAGTTTCTACAAGTGATGAGTTGCTACTTGCATCACACAATGATGATCCGAAATGCTGTTGAGAATACTGTGAATTGGTGTCATAGTTTGACAAGGGTGAAATCATTGCAATGCTACAACCTGACTGTGGTTGCGAGACCACATAACTGGCTTTACTGAAGTTTGATGGGTGTGAGGTGACTCTTCCATGAGGCGTTGACTGTGGATATTGTTGAGTGGATTGCGATTGTAAAATGTTAATTTGGGCGTCATAAATTATTTTGTTAATGTTAAACTCGACATGTGCTCTGGTTAACGGTTCAAATTCTTCATAGCAATATGATTTGCAAATAAGAAGCAAGCATCAGGTGGCGCATTCTTTTTTTCATATATAGTTTTGAGAATACCGAAAGCTTCTGCGGCTTGGTCGTTATTTTCTGTAGTCTTCATGTTTTTTGTCACGTGTTTCTTAGTTGTCAAGACACTTTTTCGTTTCTTGCTTAACTTCTACAAACTCCCTCTTGCATTTTTTGTTAAGTCATCTACATTTAATTCTTTATCTTGAGGTTCATTGTTGTTTGTCGTATTCGCTTCATCGACGGCACCGTCATTAGTTTCCACATTTGTTTCAGCAGAAGTTCCCACATTGGCAGATGCATCCTGAGTCTCCTAAAACAAAATTTATTTTACAATAATTTATTTGATTTTCATTTTAACTATGCGCTAGACAGTTGAAATGTATTAGTATTTTTTATTTTCAGATTTCAAATTCATCTGAAGAATGGCTCGCGGTTGCCGAAGAATATAATAATAGATGGAACTTCCCACACTGTATAGGTGCTATCGATGGTAAACACATCACACTGCAAGCGCCATTTAATAGCGGAAGCGAATATTTCAATTATAAAGGGTACTTCAGCATTGTTCTTATGGCAGTAGTTAAGGCAGATTACTCATTTTTATTTGTCAACGTAGGATGTCGAGGAAGGATTTCTGATGGAGGGGTATTTAAAAACACTGATCTGGCTACAAAGCTTCAAAATGAAACTTTATCTCTACCAGCAGCAACATCATTGTTGGGGCAGGAAGGAAATACACCGTTCGTTTTTGTTGCTGACGACGCATTTCCTCTACAAGAAAACATAATGAAACCGTACCCTGGAATGCATTTGAAGGGAAACCGTCAGCGAGCCTTTAATTATAGATTATGTAGAGCTCAACGAATAGTTGAAAATTCGTTTGGGATATTATCATCCGTGTTTCGTGTTCTACGTAAACCACTTTTATTGGAACCAACAAAGGCTAATTCTGTAGTACTTTCGTGTCTCTATCTACACAATTTTTTAATTCGAAGTAAACAATCTTCACTGATATATGCACCTGAAGACGCCTTTGATCGTGAAGATTACCATACGATGCAAATGATTCCCGGCTTGTCGAGAAAAGATCAATCAGAAATGAACTCCTTTCAGAGTTTTAGAAACGTTCCAAGAAAATCTACTGTGAGTTCTCGTCAAATTCGAGATAATTTCGCTGAATATTTTTCTACCGTCGGAAGAGTACAGTGGCAAATTGATTTTGAATAAAAAAAGCTGTATATAAAAACTTAGCAGTTACATAAAAAAATACTCACCGTATCCCGTGTTTCATTTGGCATATATCTGTCACTCAAAAAATCCATATGTTTGTATCCAAACCACACTTCTTTATTAATCTCGTCTGTGCCCATTCCTGATTTTTTTATTCGTTCAGCCTTTTGACGAGCTCTTCGGTATTGCGCTAAAATAACACTGATTTTCCTTTCCACCTCATCTTTTGGTTTTGACAAAATCCTGCCTATATCTTCGTATGCGTCTTTTTTACATGTCTCTTTTTATAATCTTTGTGTCTGGGATTCCACAAATTCTCATGCCGGCGATATTCTTCTATCAACCACACAATTTCGTCCTCTGACCAGTCCATGTTTATTTAAAAAAATACTATAATAATAATATTTCGATATTAAAATCTTTAAAAATAGCGCACAGCGCGTATATTATGATACCGAACAGTCAACGTCCACACACATTCTGAGTTCGCCGCGTGTTCGCAAACGAACCCTTTGAAAGTACCGACTCGACTCGGAACCCCAAACGAACTGTCGAGCTGCTCTAGAACTGTCCGCGAACAGGCGTATACACCAAGCTCGAAAAAGTTCGCAAACTATTCGAGAACTTGGTCTGTACCCAGAATTAGATTGTATTGGAGTCGATCTCGATTTACTGCTTTGGTTAGTTTCCCAAATACACCACTGTCCGACATTAGGTGACTACCCGAAATTAGGCGACTTTCCTCTATATTTTTTTTAAAACTAAGTAATCCAAATTTCATCAGATACAACTACTGTATCGATAAGATGTTTAAGGGAATAGTAGGTACTTGAAAATATTCTGGGAACCCCCGAGGAAAACATTATGAATAAATTCAAGTAACTGTAACGAATAAAAAATAATTAACTTCAAAAACTGATGTGATGGAATACAAGCACCCAATCGAAGAGTATGGATACGGATAACGTTCATATTTGTATAAATGTATTATATGTCTTTATTTTTTAACTGTTCATGAAATAAAACACGCGGAATAAAATTGTGCTTTTTAATTTTATGTATCGAATGATAAGAGTAAGTAACCGTGCCATTTTAAATTGATTTCTGTTTTTCTAGGAAATATACAATTATAGTCATCAATCGAACAATGTTATTGCCATTGTCTGGAAAGCGTTTGATAAAAGAATCATTTGAATATATTGACCTCAATACCCACAATCAGTCGTCATGTGAACGTTTAGTAGATATCGTGAAATACAAAATACACATGACGAAATTAAACATTTGTTCGCTATTATTAATTATAACGTAATTTCAACCCCCCATACTTATAGATAACATTACTATCCTCTTAATTATTTATAATCCTGATCTCCAATCGATTTTCCTATTATTTTTTTAATTTACGAAAGTGCGGAAAGATTATTTTTTTCATTTACTATTTTTTTATTAAAATATTATGTTACTATCTTTCCAAACAACACTTGTTTACATGGTGCACTTTTTGATTAGGATTATTTAAAGATATTCAAAAAAAAATATTTTGTTTATTTTGACGGATATTGATAAAACTGTAAACACAAAGATAAAAACGAAAAGTGAAATCTACGGAAACTTGTCTGCGATAAGAAACTGCCGTAAATAGAAAAGTTCCATTATTTTGAAAATATACGCTGTCCTAGGGAAAAGTATCTGCTCTAAATATCTGCAGAAGTAATGCGTGC
The DNA here is from genome assembly GCA_963921935.1 of Galeruca laticollis. NCBI lineage: Eukaryota > Metazoa > Arthropoda > Insecta > Coleoptera > Chrysomelidae > Galeruca > Galeruca laticollis. Next base: position 243,050,850 of record OY998177.1, on the reverse strand, counting down.
GTCAATGCTGCCAGAAATGCAGAATTTTCTTCATTATGCATAATGTTAGCCTCTAAAAAGAGCTAATGAAGAAAAGAAGAATATTTTACGATAACCACTAAATTATGAAGATTTTTTTAAATTCACATGTTTTTGCAATTATTCATTTCGTATGCGTTCTGACATCTTTCGGAAAATGGGTTAGCTACGACAATGTGTATCGATACGACAAAGTATTGGTATTGAAAGTATCGATACACAAAAGTATTGATTTAAAAAAATGCGTTTTTGAAGATAGAATTTTATTCCGATAATTAAAATTGGCATTTAATGCAAATGAGGAAAATAAAGTTTTATATTAAAATGAGTAACTTTAATTTCTATTAAAGACATAAAAAACTTAACAGTAAAAACAGGACTAGAAATAAAACACAAAAAATAAACATTTATTTAAAAATGGAAAATAAAACTCGGCTATTGTAGATGCCAGTCTTCTGAAGACAAAGAATGTTAAAATAATAATTGTCCCAGCCGTTTATGTGTAAACGGTTTCTAGTTTCAATCAGTATTTTCCAGTATTACTAAATAATCTTTCACAAGACACGGAAGTCCAACAACTGATAGATACTCCAATTTTTGAATGGACAGATAATGTAGCTACGGTCCATGCAAATACAGTTTTAAATCATTTGACAGTTCACTTTTTTCGCTTTCGTGATAATAACCTGGATACAAACAGTATAAGCATTGTATAAATCCTTATACAACAGTATAACCAAAGTTGCATATCAGCGCAAAAAGTGTTGCATAAAAATGTTGTCATTCTTTCGATACGATATTACGGTTCTGTGTATCGATACAAAATATCGAGTATCGATACTTATCGAACATCTCTACCTCCAGATGGTCTACCTAGTTCAGAACTCAGGAGTTTTATTTGTTTGTTTTTTGGCCTTACCAAAGTTTACGGAATATAAAAGACCTTACTAACGGTGGGTGGGTAGTCCAAAATGACGTTACACACCACTGCAGAAATATGAAAAATTTTTGAGGTTACATTGAAGAAAATTAATATAAAAAATCTGACAACACTGGGGTGCGTTCACCCGACGTCAACAGTTGTGAAGCTGAGTAAGTTGAGGCGCTAAATGTCAGCAGCTGCAAATTTCTTGAAGCAGAATTTATTTTTTGCTTTCCAACTAATATTTTGCTTACTCACGGGCAGCACTTATTTGATTTGATAACAGATGGTTCATAACCTTTTTTTATTTGTTTTGCCTTTGTTTGTTAATAGTTATTTAATAAATTAGTTTGTTAATGAAGGCGATTAATAAACGATACTGTTTAAAGCACGAACAAGCGACAGCGAGTGAGTGCCTTTAATAATTGAGTTTATTAATCGCCCATTATCAAATGAGTTGATTACAATATTTTTTCGTTGACCATAAACTTTTTTTTTATGACAAAATTCACTTTTCCACAAGACTATCAGGAGACAATAATATCAACTTCATACCAAAGACGTAGAATGTCATTGACTCTATACATGTTCAATTTCACGTAACAATCGCGTTTGCTAAAAATCTCAGTTGTCACTTATAATTGCACAAGTGGATTGATAGGAAAAAGAATTCCTTTTTGAGATAATACTGCACGAATTGGTCGATTGTGAATTTAATTAAGTTTAGTTAGTTTTATTTTTAGTGACGATTCATTGGTTTTTTAGTTAAGTGACATTATATTGACTGCACTTCAGTGATTTGTGAATAATTCTCCGTAAGTTAACCTAACTTAATTTTTTTGCCACGTGTTCTACAAAAAACGCTTTAGTCTAAGTTTCCACCATCAAGATGGGGGATGAGGCCCCCAATAACTCTTCCTCAGATTCCCTACATAATGCTTTATCACCATCTTCCAAAAACTTAATAAATTCTTTGCACCAACTCTCTCCCCTATTAGAAAAAGACATTAAAAACTTGGAAGATGAACTCGCTTCCACTAAAATCTGTTTTCAAAACGATCCCGAAGTCATAAAGGAAATTTTAATATTGGAACAACGCGTTAAGGCTTCTAAAGGGAGAAGATTGAAGTACTCTGATATCGATTTTGGGCCCCATTTAGTTATAGTAGAACCTATTAAAAGTAGCGGCACTCCCCCTAGTATTCATCCTATGGATGTTGGAAAAATTATACGAAAACTGAACATTCAAAACATTAAAAATATCCAAAAGAAAGGTTCCAGCAAAATAGGAATTACCTTCAAAACTTCTCGTGATGCTAATTCTTTCCTAATGAACCAAGCTTTCAGAAGGGAAGGATATTGTGCTTACATACCACAACGCCTTCTCACCTCGAGAGGCATTGTCAAAAACGTAGGACTCTCTATTACCCCAGATGATATTATTCAAGAAGCTTATTTGCAAAATAAAAAAGTGATTGGTGCTAGAAGACTTAACCGCAGAATAACCAAAGATGACGGATCTTATGAATATGTTCCCTCCACAACAATTCTTGTAACCTTTGAGGGACGTCCATGCCCCAAGGATCTAGAAATTTTTTCAGTTCCAGTCCAGGTTGATAAATATATTGCTCCTGTTACTCAATGCAAAAACTGCCTTAGATTCGGACACTCTGCCAACTCTTGCCGCAGTGCCAAAAGGTGTAGTAGATGTGGAACAATCCATTCTGACCCATGTTCAAATTCCTTAGACTGTTTTTATTGTTCTGGACAGCATCTAGCTTTTGACCGCTCTTGCAAAGAATTTAATAGGCAAAAAAACATTAATGAAGCAATGGCATTCCATGACTATTCTTACTTCGAAGCCTCTCAACTTTTCCCTCCTCTTAAATCTTCTGTTAAAAACACCTCTTTTGATAGATCAATCACATCCTTTCCTCAATTACAGACTTCTTCCCCTTTTCCAATCTCTTATGCTCAAAAAGTGACACAAAGTCCCCCTAGTAACAAATTCACTACTCATAAACGCAGACGTCCCACCATCTTAGAAAAAAGAACTGGATTTGATAAAGATACACATAATGCAGCTCTATTTTCCTCCTCATGCAATGAACTCTGTCAGTCTCCGATAACAAATAAATCTGCACTTCAAAACAATGCTTCATCTCCCTCTTGCTCTCACATTGAAAGAATTGATATGGACTTCACCCCTTCTGATACTCCGTTTTTGTCTGATTATTCCCTTTCTATCCCTAGCTCTCAATCTTTCGCAATTTCTCAGCTTACCTCTCCTCAAGAGGTGAGCAATCATAATATAACTTGAATTTCTCCCTCTAAGTACCTCCCCCCCTTTTTTTATTATTTCATTTTTTACACTATTGCTTGAAATTCAATCGTATTCAGGATAATACCTTTAAATATAACATACTCCAATGGAATATTCGCAGTTTTAATGTTAACAAAGAGGTACTCATTCCTATTATTAGAGATGAGAGTATTAACATTATATTACTAAATGAAACTTGGTTGACTCCAGGTGGATCTGCACATATTAAAAATTTTAGCTGTTTTAGACAAGATCGACAGGATGGCTACGGAGGTGTAGCCACTTTCATCAACAACTCGATTCCTTGCAAAAATTTTGAACACAAAATTCCAGTTCCTCCAAAAATACACCTGCTGGTAGTAGAACTCCAAGATCTATTCATTATTAATAGCTATATTCCTCCCGACCCCAACATTCCCTTCCCTCACAGAATGTTTAATCAACTCCTACAACAAATAAAACATAAGAATTTTATCTTAATGGCTGATTTAAATGGCCAAAATCAAATTTGGGGCTCTGCCATTAATAACCCTAAAGGAATTGCACTCTGGGACTTCATCTCGCATAATGATCTCACCATCCTTAATGACGGATCTCCAACCCGTATTCCCAACCCCAATGTCAATAAAAGCTGCCCGGATATTACAATTACTTCCTCAGCCATAGCTCTAGATTGCTCCTGGAGAACGATCCAAGAATCAGGCTTCAGCGATCATTTTCCTACCCTTTGTTCCTACAAAAAACAAAATACTGTGCCCATCCATATGAATTCCACTCACGTCAAATATAACACAAATAAAGCCAACTGGGATGCATTTCAAGCATATATTGAAAATAATATATATCATAATGATATGGAATATCCCTTGTTCTTGGATGTCTTAAAAAGAGCCATCTCTTTATTTATCCCACTTAAGAAATCTTTCACTCCTTCTAAACCTTATCTTCCCTGGTGGGACAAAGAGTGCTCCCAGATGGTACAAAAGAAAAAAGAGGCTTTTAAACTATATCTAAGAACTCTCTCCATGGAAAATTTCATTAATTTCAAGAAAATAAGAGCTAAAACTCGACTTTTTCTGAAAACAAAAAGATTAGAAGGCTTTCGTAAATTCACGGAAGAACTGAACCCCGGAACACCTGTTAAGAAGATTTGGCAATCAATAAAAAATTTCTCTAGATCTATTGAAAATCGTAATTTAATTAACACGCCTCCCCTAGACAGTTCCATATTCCAAAGTCTCTTAAACAAGTTAGCTCAAATCCCTTTTCAAGACCTTAACACTATTCCCCAAGCCATTAACGACTCCTTTACTCACCCTTTTACAATAGAAGAATTGAATTTCAGCTTACTAAACAAAAATGATTCAAGTCCTGGATTGGATTCCATCACATATTCAATGATCAATCATCTTCCCAAAATAGCCCTAGAAACTCTTCTCTCTATTTTCAATAAAATACTCAATAAATATCATCCGATCCCTTCAGATTGGAAAAATCATCTAATAATTCCTATTCTTAAAAAAAACCAGGATCCTAACGATGCCTCCAGCTGGAGACCCATAGCCTTATCCAGCACAATAGGAAAAGTTTTCGAAAGCATGATCAAAAATCGCCTTGACTGGTCTCTTGAAAACTCCCTAAAAATTCACCCCTCACAACAAGGTTTCAGGAAAGGCAGAAGTATATCTGATAACCACATTTTCATCTATTCCGAAATATCATGTGCATTGTCTGGCAATAAAAACCCAATTGTTGTTTTTCTCGACATTAAAGGTGCATATGATAATCTTTTTTTATCCTCTATTTATTCATCTCTAAATTCCCTTAATTTGCCTCATGACATTTGTGACCTCATTTTATCCTTTCTTTCAGATCGAAATCTATTCATTAAATCCACCCTTAACAATGAACTTATAGGCCCTGGTGTTTCTTGTAGAGGTGTCCCCCAAGGTTCTCCACTCAGTCCACTGTTATTCAATATATCGTGCAACTCTCTTCAGAACATACTTCCACCCTCCATAAAAATTAGTGGTTATGCAGATGATCTTGCTGTGATATGTGCCGAAAACACCATCCAGGAGTCTATAACATCCCTCAACACCTTCCTTTCTAATCTCAATCTTCATTTATTGTCTATGGGTTTGACACTGGCCCCTCAAAAATGTGCCGCCATGATTTTTCAGAAAAACCATAAGCTTAGTCCAGTCCATTCCATAGTCATTAATGGTCAACCTATCCCTTGGAAATCTCAAGTCAAGTACTTAGGAGCTATATTTGACGACCAACTTAACTGGAAACCACATATTGAATTTATTTCCTGCAAAGTATCAAAAGCTATTAATTTAATTAGATCTCTATGTGGTAAATGGTGGGGTAGCCATCAAATCTCTCTTTTAAACATATACAAAGCGACCATACTTCCATTATTTGATAATGCGTGCATGCTATATGGTGGCTGTTCTAAATACCTACTTAAAAAATTAGATCGTTTACAATATCAAGCCCTAAGGGTTATAGTAGGCTATCTAAAATCTACTCCTATCAACATCATGTTATCTGAATGTGGGCAGACCCCCCTGGAGGTACGTAGAGAAATCTTGTCAGTTAAATATGTATCTAAAGCTGTTGCATATAAAGACCTAATAAAAACCTCACTTATAGAATTATTCACAGAATGGGCTGCCGATCCCATATACTGGAGACTGAGAAATACTCCTCCTATTATATTTGCCTTTCAATCAGTATCTAAATTCCTTCCCTTCATTGAATCGTTCAACAAATTTCCTTGTCATCACTTCTCGCTCGAATCTCAAATTAGTCAAACTAACACGATAGATCTGGAAATTAAAAAAGATTCGGACTGTAATCAAGTCTTTCTGGCCAAAATGAATTCTATCAACTTTTCTGGCCCCATTTTCTTCACTGATGCCTCTAAGACTGACAGTAATGTAGGATACGGAATTTATTCTCCTAACATCTTATCATTATGTGACAAACTCCCCTCTCATTTCTCCATCTTTTCAGCAGAATGTTACGCTATACTAATTGCGATCCAAAAAATTTCAAAACTTGACCTTCCCAAAGCTATAATTTTTTCTGACTCCCAAAGTGCCATAAAATGCATTTCTAAAAAATCCTTCTCCTCATCTTCTAATCCATTTGTCCTAAAAATAAAGGAGCTACTACACAAGTTGAATCAGCAAGGGAAAGACATACGAATTGGCTGGATTCCCGGACACAGTCTTATACAAGGAAATGTTAGAGCCGATGATCTTGCAAATCTTGGGAGAACTATAAATCGTGCCACCCTCCCAACTGGTCCCCATTCGGATGTGGTGCATTCTATTAAGAAATCAATCTTAGATAAGTGGAATTCTACTTTCTCTACACTCAGCTTGACAAAAGGAAATCTATACTCTCAATTCATAAAATATCCAAGAAAAAATCCATGGTTTTCTTCACTTTCCAATTTGTCCAGAAGAGATATCTGCATTTCTTCAAGAATTCGATCCAACCATTGTGCCACTTTGTCATATCTACACAAATTCAACTTAGTACCTTCGGATTCATGCCCATGTGGTGAAAAACAAGATCTCTCACACATCTTTTTCAACTGTTCCTTAAATAGTGTTAATACAGATTTTCTTCATAAATCTGTTAAGGTTCCTAATAATGTTTATGGCCCCTACACACTGCAAGACATAGTGCTGAAATTCCCAAACAGTGAAAACATTAAACTCATCTCCAAATTTTTAAGTGCTTCGAACATCAAAATATAACCTCAAAACCGAACAGATTACAGATAAAATTTTGAACAATAAGTGCGGTATCACTCTGTTTGTATTTACTTTCGTATAAACTATATTATAGACAATCATAAATCATCCCGGACGCAAAAAACAGGCCGAATAGCCCTGGCAGCTGAGGCCTTAAAACAAAAGAAAGAAAAAGTGGTTTGTATTTTATCGGGTAAATTTGGGTTGTTTAATGAGAAACTGTTTCCTAGCAATTTGACGAGAATAACTGTCAACTATTAACCCTCTGGTAGTCGCGCCGCTGTCTGTGAGACCGGGTCGTCACTTTTTGCGTCGTAATAAATCGGCTTTCAGTCATTTTCGGTTGAGCTCTTCAGTACCTTCATCTATCGTTACAGTTGACCTTCAGTCGTATTTTAGTCGTTACTGGGTGAATGTGTGTACAGAAATAATCATTTCGGGTGTCTGAGACCGGCGCGACCTGCTGTGATACAAAATTGTAAAAAGGTATTTTTTTATGTTATTTGATCACTGTATTTAGAAAAAAATGTTAAATTATAGCCATGGCTTGCTATGAAAAGGACCAAGAATATTTGCAAAATCTTCTGGATGATGTAGGACTAGGTGATAGTGACAATGAAGAAATTGTTTTCGAAGATGAATCAGATGAAGAGGAACAGGACAATGTGGAACTTGTAAATCACCAAAGTGATTCTGAACAGGAAATTTCTGATTCAGAAGAAATTGTTGAGCATCCAATTTCCCCACTTGTCTACATAGGTATTGTAAAAAATATGACAAAAATTAAAATAACTATCCAAAATTTACTGTTGTTCTTTTAGGCAAGAATGGTACCATGCGTTGGAAAAAGCATCCCCCACGCCCAAAAAATGTAAGAACAAGGCAGGATAATATAATTATTTGCTTACCAGGGCCTACACAGGCAACCAAAAATTTGAAGACTGCTGAGGAAATTTGGAATTATTTCTTCTTCTTCTTCTTCTTATTTCAGTTTTTTGGCCTCCACCCATTAGGTATTTAGCCAGCGCAGGTTTCATTTATTTATTTTCGGGAATATTCCTTTCGGAATGTCTGGAACTGTCCATCTTCCCTTTGATGAATTCTTCTGTATAAGGCTAGACATATTATAAACAAAACAACATAGGTAAAAAACTTTTCTCGCTCGGGGGCAACTGCCGAGCATTACACAACCCCAGAATGTTGCCTCGGATTTAGGATAAGGAGCCCAGGATCAACAGATAGGGTTTGTCAGGATGTAACGACTATTTTTTTTTTTTTTTTTTTTTTCCTAATTGTCTAAATTTTAATTTGGAAAGTATTAATAAATTTCATAATTACTTTAATTATTTTTACGTTAATTTGGTTTAGTAAACTAGGAAGTGAAATGGGGGTTGGACAGCCTATTTTTATTAATTCTTTGTATGTATCAAAATTTGCGGTTTAATTCAAAGGACATTCGAAAAATATATGATGTAGATCCTCAGTTTGCCCACATTCACAATATTCATCCTCAATAACTCTGATTTTAAAAAGATGAGCTTTACTAAGGGTATGCCCTGTTTTGAGCCTTATTATTGTTGTTATATGTCTCCGATCTGTATAAGGGAATTTCAAAAACCAAGGTTCATGAGGGAAACTATCCAGGTTAGGATACCATTTCCCTTTTACCCTAAAGGACTCGGCCCAGTTATTATTATGTAAGTTTAAAATTTGCTTTTTAAAAAATGGGTAGTAGTCATATTTCTCAATTTTAATGTCTGCTGGCACTTTTAATATCCTACCTACATTGGCTAGTGTATCTACTTGTTTATTTCCCATTACACCCTTATGTCCGGGAATCCATGCTAGGATAAATTCAAAATTGGCTTTACTGGCATCTAAAATTAATCTTTTGGTTTTTAATGCATTATAGTTATTGTTACCATACTTTGTGTTTTCTATCTTATTAATAGCACTCAGTGAATCTGTAAATATTATACATTTCATTAGGTATTTTTCAATGCATACCCCTACAGCTTTATTAATAGCAATGATTTCGGCTGAACATATCTGTGTATGGTCGAATAATCTCGTTGAAAAATTATATTCAATTTCTGGAATGTGAACCGCACATCCTACGCTTTGATTTATTGGATTTAATGAACCATCTGTGTATACCCGTGTATATGTCCCAAATTTATCTGCAAACTCATTTAAAAAGCATTGATTACTATATATAGCACTTTTGGTTGTTGTTGAACAATATGTTTTAATTCTGTTAACTTGATCATCTACTTCTATTTGAAAACACGGGTTAACATCTGTTTTAAGTAAGTTACTAATTACTTGATCAGCTCTTAATTTAGCCTCAATCAGATATGGAGGATCTTTAGTTCTCCAATAACCTATTCTATCTAAACACTTGTTTTTCAATGCATTTAATATTTCATTAAGAGGGTTTTTATTATCTGCTGCGATTTTTAAATAGAATTTTATGGCCAGTACCTGTCTTCTATACTCTAGTGATATTTCCCCAGATTCTGCCAGTAGGCAATTAATAGGTGTTGATTTCATTACGCCTGTAACTAACCTCAAGCTTTTATATTGAATTCTGTCTAGCACATTTAATATTTTTTTGTTACATGGTTTAAGTACAAAACTAGCATAATCCAAATGAGATCTTATGATACCTTTGTATATCATAAGCATTGTAGATGGATCTGCACCCCAATGAATACCTCTTACTGCTCTCATTATATTAAGCCCTTTTTGGGTTTTGTTTTCAATATCTTGTATATACCTATTCCAGTTTAATCTACTATTTATAGTTATGCCTAAATATTTAATATTTTCCTTAATTTCAATTGTACTACCTTTTATCTTGATACTAGGGTTTGTTAGTTTTCTTCGGGTATTATTAAATATTATTGCATGTGATTTATGTGTTGAGATTTTGAGTTTATGACTTTCTAACCATTCAGCTACTTTATCTAGCGCATCGTTTAATTCTTTGCTCATGTTCTCCATTTTATCCCCTTCTATCATAAAAACCAAATCATCAGCATATTGTATCAATTTTACATTTTCTGGGAGTATTTCATGTAGTGAAATCATATATATATTGAAGAGAAGGGGACTCAATGGTGAACCCTGCGCAAGACCTTTACTGGTGCATCCTGGGCCAATTAATTCATAATTGAAATCTCTTACATATATCACCTTACAATTCAGTAAATTAAATAATAGATTAGTGTACGTTGATGAAATATTAAGGTCAATCATTTTTTTATAGAGGATATGAATGTCTACATTATCATATGCAGCTTTGAGGTCTATAAATACCGCAATTAGGTACTTTTTTTCACTAAAAGCTAGTAATACCGAATGGGTCAGAATTGAAATCGCATCACTACAACCCTTTTCCCTTCTAAAACCTATTTGAAATTTTGGAAATTTGTTGTTATGTTCCAGGAGCCATTCCAGCCGGACCTTAATCATGTTCTCTAATATTTTCCCCACACATGAAGTTAATGAGATTGGTCTGTAGCTTTCATATTGATCCCGGTCTTTCCCTTCCTTTAATATAGGTACTACTATGCTCTCTCTCCATTGCATGGGTACACTGCTTGTATCCAAACTATTATTATAAATTTGTAATAATTTTAGTTGTGCCACATGAGTTAGGTTTCTTAACATAGAAAATGATACGTTATCTATACCAGTTGCTTTATCCTTTTTACCCTCTACCACATTACAGAACTCATTATAGGAAAACGGATTTACCTCTATGTTGTTGTTTATTAACTGAAATTCAGGGTCTATATCACAGCTGGATAGTGATTCTAGCAAGTTTCTAGAGATTTCTTTGTTTGGGAAATTTATATTATTATTAGTTAAATATGATTTGAAGCCCTTGACAACTTTCCATACTTTTTTTATTGGGGTATCTCTATTTAGGGTACCACAGAATTCTCTGAAGGAGATTTTCTTTTTAATTTTTAATTTACGTTTAACAAGTGCTTGCACTCTTTTATATTCAATGAAATTTTGTGTATTCATTTCTGATTTGTATTTATGTATAGCTCGTTTTCTTTTATTAACTAATTCTGAACACTCCTTATCCCACCAACTGTTAAATTTACATTTACTATTATTACTAAAATAGGGTATGCTTTCTTCTGCAGCATTATTGATTATGTTATACCAATTTGAATAGTCTAATTCTTCACTCAACGTATTCATGTTTGCTTCTATATTATTTGCAAATTGTTCCCAATCTGCTTTTTTAAAATTTCTTTTCCTAACTACGTTAACAATTTCTTTATTATTGAGGATCTCGCATATTGTAGGGTAGTGATCGCTACCCCCAGTGTCATCATATACATACCAGTGACAATCCGTACCTAATTCTTCCGATACTATTGTTAAATCAACTGCTGATTTATTTTGATTTGGCAACCCCACCCTTGTGGGGCTACCATCATTCAGTATAATTAACCCCTCATCCTCAATAGAACCTTTGACAATTTTCCCATTATAATCACTATCTATACAACCCCATAATTGATCATGAGCGTTGATGTCTCCCATTAAAATATACGGTTTTGGCGTTGTATTTAATAATGAATTCCATTGATTTCTATTAATTCTATTACCTGACGGATTATACACATTTATTACATGCAAATTTAAGGAATTTATTTTAACTACCAATGTCTGCATAGGCGTTAGGAAGTTGTCCCCGTTGTTGATGAACTGGTGTTGGATTTTATTTTTTACCAATGTAATTATACCCCCAAACCCATCGCTCCTATCCTGTCTGTATGTATTATAATTTTTTATTTTAAAATAATATGTGTTGTTTAACCATGTCTCATTTATTAATGCTATATCTGGATTTATTTCCTCTAATAAGTTTTTTAGTTGATTATAATTAGATCTCACACTTCGGATATTCCACTGACAAATTTTTAATTTATGTTTATTAAAGTTATTATCACAAACTGTATCCTTTACTTTTGAATAATTATTTATATCTTTATTTTTACTAAGATTATTTACATTATAGCCTGTTCCAACTGATTCACTTATCTTGACTTGTTGAGCCATTACTATTTGGTTTAAAAATCTCAGGGGCCGATACCCTCAATAACTGATCCATAAAATTAAGAACATGTTCTCTATCATAAGTATTAAGTTTACTAGCTATATTCATAATGTGGTGAAGTACATGAGATTCCTTCTCATTTCTATTCATACTCAATGGGGTATTAAATGTGAGTTCGCTCTCTCCATCTATTGAAGGGGGAATATAATATGTTCCAGTGGATCCTGGTGATCTCCCACTAGGATTTATTAATAGATTATTGTGTACTTTTTTATCATACCCTATCCCGTTATCCGTTTTCCGTTTTTTTGTTCCCACTACCTGCGAGAATTTATTGCTCAAAGGGGTTTGCTGAATATGCGCTGTTCTTCTACTGTCAATCGTGATGAGGTTACTATCTGTATTTTCTTTACTAGGTAGGGGGGGGGAAATCATTAGAGTGACGTGAAAATTCTGCGTTATTATTTAATACTTTAGGGAATTTTTCGGATGCCTCAAAGAATGATATATTGTCCAATGACATGGATTCTCTAATTAAATTTTGCCTTTTGTATTCAGGACACATCTTAGCTGTACTCGTATGCTCGGTTGATTTACAGTGAATACATTTCATTAGACAAAATTTATCATTCTCATGTACTTCGCCACATTTTATGCATTTACTTACTTTTGTTTTGCACATTTTTTTAATATGCCCAAAATTTAGACAGTTATAACATTGAAATACGGGCATGATATATGGCAATACTCTATGTTCTATACCGCATATTTTAACACTTCTTGGTAAAAAAGTTCCTGTAAAGGTAAACCGGACCGTCCCAGTCGACACTAGTTTGTCAACTGAGCTCGCCCCCGGTTCACCCTCTACTTGTTGGTTAATCTTTCTCATGAATCTCTTTGCCTCACTAATCTTAATATTTTCATTGTTAGTTTCAGAGTATTTCAAAAGCATGTCGTCTGTAAAAGTTTTATCTATGTTTTTCACAATACCCTTACATGATATATTTTTGGAAGGTATGAACAAGGCATACCCTTTTGCATTTAATTCCCTATTCTTTAAAAAGTTATTAGCATCTTTGTACCCTGCAAATACTACACCAATTCTATTTTTACCTTTTTTATTGATTGTTTTAACATTATTAATCTTTAAGTCATACAACTCTCTCGCAACAGCTAAATAATTATAATTACCAATATTTTTGTTTTCCTCTTTAGCCTCAACATATACTTCATAGGGGCCTTTATCCGTATAGGTATAAATTTCTCTAATATTTGAATACTTTTTATTTACATTTTTTGTCTCATTTACATTAATATCGTTTTTTGTTTGTTGTTTATCTGTATTACTCGATGGTAAACTATTCATATCTATGTCGTTTTGATTTAAATTATAGGCATTCTCATTAGGGGGGTCCGCCCCCCCTGTATTATCCCCCATCTAACTCCCTTTTTTTATTTTTTTTACCTGTTTTTCTCCAAATATGAAAACTCCAAAAGAAAAGAGAAATAAAAAAGAGAAACTACTTAATTTGTTTAACTATTCACTTTAAAAAATTAAGAGGAAGGTTCGATTACACAAAGGAATTTGTTAGTAAAGCCTTATAAATACCTGGATATCTTCCAATTCAAAAAACCTCGCTTCACCCAAAAAGACGTATTCTTCCTTCAAGAGCTCACACGAGAATCTGGAATTATTTCTTCGATGATACGATAATTCGAATTATTGTTGACAGTACAAACAAATACATATTGTCCATCCAAGAAAATTTTTCAAGAGACCGAGATGCTAGTCTAACGGACAACATTGAAATCCGGGCTTTTATAGGACTACTATATTTATCTGGTCTTGTTCACTCCAACCGCTCAAATGCTGAGGATCTTTGGAGGAGAGATGGGTATGGCATAGAAATGTTTCTCCTCACAATGAGCCTAAAAAGGTTCCGATTCCTTTTACGTTGCTTACGTTTTGATGATAAAGCAACGAGGATAAATCGAATACAATTTGATAAACTAGCTTCCATTCGTGTAATATTTGATCAATTCGTAAGAAATTGTATGAATGGTTATAATCATTCGGCGTTTGTTACCATTCATGAGATGCTTCCGGTGTTTAGAGGTAAATGCCAATTCCGTCAATACATACCCTCGAAACCTATCAAATACGGCCTGAAGATTATAGCAGTTTGTGACGCGAAAGTCTTTTATACTTCCAATTTGGATGTCTATGTGGGATCCCAACCCGAAGGCCCATATAAACTTTCTAACAAAACCTATGACCTGGTTTTAAGAATGTGCAGATATCTTTCTGGTTCACGCATTAACTTGACCATGGAAAATTGGTTCACGTCTATTCCTTTGGTGGAAAAATTACTAAAGGATTACAAAATAACTGTTATTGTAACAGTGAGAAAAAATAAAACAGAACTTCCAATTGAATTTTCAAGACCAACTAAACGCCCCATCTATACAAGTATGTTTGGCTTCACCGAAGATCTAACAATAATTTCATATATTCCTAAAAAAGGGAAAAATGTTATATTAACATCCAGTATGCACCACCATGACGATATTGACCCTGATAGTGGTGAGAAATGTAAGCCGGTAATTGTTACTACATTAATGAGACAAAAGTGGGTGTCGACGTCGTCGATCAGTTGTGTGCTTCATATGATTGCAACCGTAATAGTAGAAGATGGCCCATGGTGATATTTTACACCATGTTGAATGTTGCAGGAATCAATAGTCAGGTTATAATCAAGGCTAACAATCCCAAGCCTCAGTTGAAACGGAGAGCAGCTCTCACCAATCTTCCAAGGACACTAAAGTGAAGACTTTTGGAAGTTACTAACACAGAAGAACGAGACCTTCAAGATAGACAGTTACCACCTGGAAGATGTGCCCCCTGTGGAAAAATAGAAAAACAAGATTTTATTGTTATAACTGCAGTACCTATATGTGTTTAGAGCATATTATATGTGTTTGTCAGAGCTGCAGGGCAGCACAGTAATAATAGTTGGCTCGAGGTATTTTGTTATAATATGTTCACTATACATTTAGTTACCATTTTTAAATTTTGCTGATCTCAATAGAACGTGCCATTTTTTTTTAGTTGGGTTATATTTGAATGTATGTTTTTTTTATGAGTCTTTTTTTCAAACCAATGTTAAGCATTTGTTAAATGAGTTTTAATAAAAAAAATTCACTAAAACTGCGTATTTTTCATTATATTACCGTATTCTTACAAAATAAAGAATTTAAAAAATCATTTAATATTTTTTTCCCACCTGGTCTCAGACACCGGCGCGACTAAACTTGGAAGAAAAATTCGCGCGACTACCGGAGGGTTAAAAACACGACACCGAAGGTAGAGTGTTTTTAGGTTGACAGTTATTCGAGTCAAATTGCTAAAGGAAACAGTTTAGAGTTTGAACAATACAAATTTACCCAATATCAATACAAACCTCGAGTGTAATTCGGCAGGACAATTTAATGAATGAGAAATTTGCATCGCAAAACGTAGAAAATTGTCGCCAGATTGATGATTGCGTCGCAACTGTATTAGTAGGTGTTCTGTCAGCTGCTTGCATTATCGCACTATCTGAAATGGTAGAACAGCTGTCAGTCAGATCACTCTGTCATATATCGAGATGTTATGTTAAACGGTACTGAATAAAACATATAAGTACTTTTTGAGATGTTTAAGTGTATGAACCCTATTAACAATAATTACTAACAGAACATGGTGGCAGCTGGTGCACTTTTCATCTTAAAAGAGTGATAATCAGTGATTTAAAAGATAATTCAGTGAGTATTGTAAAAGTTATACATTGACGTGACGCGGTCGTGATAGTGTATATCGTGTTGAAATCATACACGTACATTGAGAGAAGGAAATAATAAATAAAATGTCGGACCCAGATCCACATCAAGCCATTTCAGCTACAATTAACATGCCTGTTCATGTAAGTCCACCTGAAAAATTTACGTTTTCATCACCTAATGCATGGCCGCAATGGCGAAAAAGATTCGAGAGGTTTATGTCAGTATCTGGACAAGATACAAAACCTGAAAAAGACAAAATCAACATATTGATATATTTAATGGGAGAAGAGTCGGAGGAAATAGTTCTACAATTTCCAACAACTCCTACTACATACGATGACATGTTACAAAGTTTTGAAAACCACTTTATACCTCGTCGTAACGTTATATTTGAACGTTTTAAATTAAATTCCCGAACTCAGAAACAAGGTGAAACTGTTGAAAATTTCATCACCAGTTTGCATTCATTGGCAGAGAATTGCGAGTATGGTGCCCTTAAAGAAGAATTAATCAGAGATCGAATCGTGGTAGGAATGTTGGATACTAAAACTAGTGAACGTTTGCAGCTACAAAGTAGTTTGTCCTTGAAGGATTGCATGATATCGGCTAAGCAAGCCGAAATCCAAGCGACTCAAACACGAGAATTACGGAATCAGTATCAGCAAATAACCAAGGTCGGAGTTCAACGAATGGACCGAAGCGACGTTGCCGGATCAGCCCAGAGAACTGAAAATACCAGGAAAAAGAATATTCA
The DNA here is from genome assembly GCA_963921935.1 of Galeruca laticollis. NCBI lineage: Eukaryota > Metazoa > Arthropoda > Insecta > Coleoptera > Chrysomelidae > Galeruca > Galeruca laticollis. The sequence continues at coordinate 243,034,149 of OY998177.1, read as the reverse complement.
AGGAAAAAATTGTATGTTTTGCGGACAGTCACCTCATGTAAGGGAATTATGTCCAGCAAAACAATCGCAGTGTAACAAGTGCAAGAAGTTAGGGCATTGGGCCTCCGTATGCCTGTCCAGTAAAAATCCAAGGGAAAATAAGGTCAGAACATTACAGTTTGATATTTCTAACAATTTTGATTCAGATGAAAATGATTTTAATTATTTTGTTGGTCCTATTCATGTAAATAATATTGATGAATGGTTAATTTCTTTATATGTTCCTGAGCTAAATACAAATTTTGAATTTTTAATCGACTCAGGAGCGGATATTTCTTGTATTCCTAGTTCTTTGGTACCTAGAAATGTATTAAAACGGTTATGTAGTACCCATAAAAAAGTTTCTGGTCCGTCTGGAATTAAATTGGAGGTGCTAGGAACATTTCCTGTCACACTTTGTCTCAATAATGATATTTCAAATACTCAATTATTTATCATAAAAAACCTAACTAAGCCTATTCTAGGTAGGAGTGCTATTTTGGACCTAAAACTCTTACAAGTTAACGGTAGAGTTTCCTTAAATAACATATGTACCGAAGAGATAGTTTTAAAAAAATTTCCAGCTATATTCGGTAATGTAGGAACATTTAAAACAGAAATGGAAATCAAATTAAGAAACGGTGTAAAACCATATGTGCAATCTACTCCTAGAGTAGTTCCTATTCCATTACTCAAACCGTTAAAAGAGGAGCTTGAACGTTTATTAAGTTTAGAAATAATTGAACCGGTCGAGTACCATACTGATTGGGTCAGTCCTATTGTAGTTGTTAGGAAAGGACCTAAAATTAGACTCTGTGTTGACTACACACAACTAAACAAAGCTGTCCTTCGCTCTTATTTTCCTATAAATAAAGTTGAAAGTATTTTAGCTAGAATAAAAGATAGTAAATATTTTTCAAAACTCGACACTACCTCTGGATTTTATCAGATTCGCCTAAACAAAGAGTCTCAACCACTTACCACCTTTATAACACCTTTCGGTAGATATTTGTTCACAAGAATTCCTTTTGGCATAACTTGCGCACCAGAATATTTTTCGATATTATTGAATAAAATATTAGCCGGTATGGACGGTGTAATTAGTCATATCGATGACATCTTAATACATGCTTCTACTCTTGAAGACCATAATAATATTTTAAATGAGGTTTTAACAAGAATTCAAACGGAAGGCATTACGCTAAATAAGCAGAAATGTGTATTTGGTGTTCAAAAACTTCAATACTTGGGTCATGAAATCTCTAATGAAGGTGTTTTCATTGCGCCGGAAAGAATTTCAGCATTTACTAAGTTTCCAGAACCGACAAATAAATTAGAGTTATTGCAATTCTTAGGAATGATAAATTTTTCAAGTCGTTTTATACACAACCGTTCTGAAATTTTAGAACCCCTTACTTCCTTATTAAAGAAAAACGTTACCTTTCTATGGGATACTCCTCAAAAACAGTCATTTGCAAAAATAAAAGAACTATTACAAAATAGCCCTTGCTTAGCTTATTTTGACCCTTCAAAGCAAATTTCGATTTCAGCTGATGCTTCATCATTTGGACTTGGAGCTTGCTTAATTCAATTAAATGAGGGTAACAAAGAAGTTGTTGCTTATGCCTCTCGCTTACTCTCTCCCACAGAAAAAAGGTATGCACAAATAGAACGGAAAGCACTAGCACTCACTTGGGCCGCGGATAAATTCCAAGAATATGTCACGGGTATACCCATAATTTTTGAAACTGATCACAAGCCGCTAGTCCAATTGTTAAAATCGAAGCCTATCGATGAACTTACACCTCGCTTACAAAGATTCAGAATCAGATTAATGAGGTATGATTATGAAATACATTATACTCCAGGGAAAGAATTAGTTGTTGCCGATACGCTCTCACGAAATTTTTGTAAAAATAACAGCTACCCTAACGAAGACGAATTAGCAAGCGAAGTGGAAGCTCATGTCGACCTTATAATTAATTCAGTTCAGGTAAAACCTTATTTCACTGACGAAATAAAAAATGAGCAAAATAAAGATCCTATTTGCATCAAACTAAAAGACTATTGTAATTCTGGTTGGCCTGAAAAAAATAAAATTGAAGACTATTTAAGACCCTATTATACTTACCGGTTTGAGTTATCCCTTGCCCATGATTTATTAATAAGAAATGCCAGGATATTTATTCCTAAAAGTTTACAGTTACGATGCTTGGAATTTATTCACCAAGGCCACTTGGGTATTGTGAAATGTCGCGCACGAGCAAAAGCATCCGTTTGGTGGTTAGGTTTGTCCACCCAAATAGAAAATTTGGTACGAAACTGCCCTAGATGCATCGAACATAGGACAAATCCTGTAGAACCATTTATGAAGGATATGTTTCCTGAACGTCCTTGGCAGAAAATTTCTTTAGACTTATTTAAAACTAACTCCTGGTACTTAATTGTCACCGACTATTATTCACGCTTTTTTGAAATTTTCAAGTTAACTGCTATGACGGAATCGGTAATCATATCTAGATTAAAAGAACTTTTCAGTCGATACGGGATTCCAGAGGTAGTGCGTTCGGATAATGGCCACAATTTAGCACCCAATTTAAAATATTTGCTTCTCAATTTGATTTTAAACATGTTACGAGTAGCCCTTATTTCGCCCAATCAAATGGGTGTATAGAAGCTGCCGTTAAAATAGCGAAAAATCTTCTCAACAAAAATGAAGATCTTAGTTTAGCTTTATTAGCTTACCGAACCACACCCCTTGAGTGTGGTTTTTCTCCTTCGGAATTATTAATGTACCGCAAATTAAGGTCTCCCTTGCCTGTTATTCCAGAGTTATTGAATAAACATATTAATACTGAATCAGTTTTTGAAAAGGAGAGTAAAGCTAAAGAAAAATCGGCTCAACAATTTAATAAAAGACACCGGACCAGATCTTTACCTGATTTGTCTGTAGGAGACAGTGTTTGGGTAATTGACTTAAGGTTATATGGCAAAATCGTTTCAATTTTAAATGAACCAAGATCATATATGATAGAAACCAATTTTGGAAACTATAGGAGAAACCGTCATGACCTTATTCCAGCACCTTATCATACAGAACCTAAAATTACTCCAACGCTGCCTTTTCCTGACAATGATTTTATTACTCATAAAAATGAAGTATCGTGTGGGGAAGATAGTGATGGGAAAAATTGTGTGGAAAATGGGGAATCGGTTGATAGGGAATTGGTTTGGGAGAAAGAGGAAAATAGGACAGTCCCTCCTACAGAAACGGAACCTTCACATTCCAAAAGAATTCCTAGACGCCCCGCATATCTAAAAGACTATGTATTATCATAAAATCTATCTTTATAACTTGCATTTGTAAAGAGGGAGATGTTCTGTCAGCTGCTTGCATTATCGCACTATCTGAAATGGTAGAACAGCTGTCAGTCAGATCACTCTGTCATATATCGAGATGTTATGTTAAACGGTACTGAATAAAACATATAAGTACTTTTTGAGATGTTTAAGTGTATGAACCCTATTAACAATAATTACTAACAGAACAGTAGGCACACAGGTATTAACAATCGACTCATTGTTAGTTCTTGAAAATTCGATAAGTTGTTGACAAACATGCCAAACTATTTATTCTGGTAACCAACACCGCGATAATTGATGAACAAATGAATAAGTGAAAAAACCACTAGTGTATTTGTCGCTGTAAAAGTTAGAGCTAACTTTTGCCGCTGTCAAAGTGACAATTGCACTGTGGCATATGTGATTTTTTATACATGAGTTAAATTGTCATTGAAAAATATAAAATGCGAATGGTCAAAAAAGTTGTCATTGTGAAAAAGTTATTGTAAATTCGTAATTTTGAAGTTATGGAGTTAGAAAACCCTGCTGAATTGCTGCAGTGTTGGTGACTGCATACCATGCATGTTCGAGTTTGAATAATTTTAATAAACAAAAATAATTATGTATTAAGGGCACCTTGCTCGAGTTCTTGCTACCATAACTTTAAAAACGCGCGTATTCGAAAGTTCGATTTAAATACGCCGAGGCGTGCTTTAAATACGTAAAATGAGGAACCAATAAAAAACACCATTAATGCATATTGGTTGTCACATATATTGTTCCTAATAACTCCAAATATTGACGTGCTAGAATATATCTGTTAACGTTTATACTTTCAGCAGTCCCTAGTGATTTCATTGCAGTTATAATTTTTTTTTCAAATGTCAGGTAGTGTTATTGCCTAAGGTACCTATTTCTTGCATACAATACTTCAATTAATACTGTGTATTATCTATTTAATTACTTATTGTCAGTTATTTTGATTATGGGATAAGACGGAGGATGTCGAACTCAAGAATTGATTAACATGAAGATTACTGATATTGGAGACAGGGGGGTGGGTCTGTTATGGGGGTTACTGGTCCTCAGAGTAAAACAGATATTCGTCAACAATTTACAATTTTTTTTTATTTACAATACAATCAGCAATCAGAAAAATTACATTTCTATAAGCTAATATTATGGTTGGGATTATGGCATGATGAGAATTTGTCCATTGACAAACCTCAGGTACTTCACATCAAGTCTATTGGCCAGTTTCTTTTGAGTCGTCTGTTGTCTTCTCTTGTCAGAAGGGGTTCTAAAGTTGGATTTTCGTGGTTTTCGATTTTAGCGTGGGGGTAGTTGCTTCTTTGTTCGATGACATTTTTCACAAGTTTTATTTTGAGGTCGTTATGTATTGTTTCATTGGAGACAAACCATAGGGCATCTAATATTGTTCTTAAAAATTTTGATTGGCATCTTTGGATTATAGTTGTATTGGATTTGCTCGCACAACCCCATAGCTCAATTCCATAGGACCAGATTGGTATGATTATTGTCTTATAGATAAGTATTTTGTTATCCACCGCTAGTTTGGATCTTCTACCTATTAACCAGTTTATTTGTCTAGTTGTTTTCTTTTCTTGGTTATATGTTGTTTCCATGTTAATTTACTGTCCAAGGTCATTCCTAGGTATTTTGTTTCTTGTTTTTTGGGTATTAGGACATTGTTGATGTGAACTTCAGGTGTTGGAGTTTTGCGTAGTGTAAAGGTAATGTGGCTGGATTTATTTTCATTTATCTTTATTCTCCATTTTTTAAACCAATTTTGGAGGGTGTTAAGATGTTCTTGTAGGTTTATTACTGATCTTTCACGGTTATTGTTCACCGATAATATGGCAAATGTTCCAAGTGTAGTATGTCTGCAGGTTGGCAGGTCCGATGCAAATAGAACATACAGCAGTGGCCCAAGAACGCTACACTGTGGAACTCCTGCTTTTATTGGTTGAACTTCTGATCTTTCGTTTCCCATTTTTATTTCAAATTTTCGGTCGCTGAGATAGGATTTAAGTAGGGTAAAGTAGGAGGGAAGGATTTGTTTGATTTTATAAAGTAGGCCTTTATGCCAGACGCGGTCAAAGGCTTGGCTGACGTCCAGGAATACCGCTGAGCAATGGCTTTTATTTTCGTAGGCTTTGTTGATGACATCTGTTATTCGATGTATCTGCTGGATTGTAGAGTGCCCCTGGCGAAATCCAAATTGATGGTGTGGGATCCACTCTTCAGGTCTTATGTTGTTGTTAATTCTGTGTAGTATGAGTTTTTCAAAGATTTTTGAAAGGACTGATATCAGACTTATTGGTCAGTAGGAGTTTACATCTGTGGGTTCTTTTCCTGGATTGATTACTGCAATTATTTGCGATGTTTTCAGTTTTTCTGGCCAGTGTTGCATTCTTAATATTCCATTAAATATGTATGTTAATAACACTATTGCTTTTTGTGGAAGTTCTTTAAGCATTTTTGGTGTGATTTTGTCTGGTCCAGGTGCCTTTTTTAGTCCCAAGAATTTGATGACTTCTTTTATCTCCCTCGGAGTGACAAGTGTTATTGGTTGACTTTCTTCAGTAGGGGTTTCTAGGTTTTGTTCTATTTCCTGGTCTAGTTCGTCACTGTGAGGAGTAAAAGTATTACAGAAGTGTTGCGCAAAGAGATCTGCTTTCTCTTTTTCACTTTTTACCCAGGATCCTATAGTTGGTGTTGTTTGTCTGATTGGTGGTACTGGGTCTTTAGGTTTTCTTGCATTTTTTATTGGTTTCCATATTGATTGGTCGAATCGATTTAGGTTTTTTAGGTAGTCGGTAAATGATTCTTCTCTGTATTTTTTGAGGTTAGCTTTTAATTTGTTTGTTAGTTGGTTAAATCTGGTTTTGTTGGTCGGGTTGCGTGTACGGTGCCAAATAGATCTAGCTTTTCTTTTTTCTTTTAGAAGACGTTTGATTTCTAGTGTAATATTACCGACATGATTTTGTGGCTTTTGGGGTGGAGTGGATTGAAGAGCCGCTTCTTGTAGTAGTGTTATCATCATTTCAACTGTTGAATCTAGGTCTTCCGGAGTTCTCAATCGTATATTTAGGTTTATGTTGTTTGTCAATACATTTCTGTAGTTTTCCCAGTTAGTTTTATTGTTGTGTAATTTTTTTTCTTTTTGTTTTGTAATAGGTGCTGAGCTGATGGTAGCAATAGCTGGAGAATGATCAGATGATAAGTCGTAACTAGGAATTATGCCTGTATAAGTTGTCAAGAGTCCATTTGTTACAAAAAAGTCTAGAAGGTCTGGTATTTTTGCGGGGTCTGTTGGCCAATATGTTGGAGTACCTGTTGAAATGAAGTAGTATTTGCAGTCATGGATCAGATTAGCAAGTTCTCTACCTTTAGTTGTGGTTAACCGTGATCCCCATAATGTGTTTTTGCTGTTGTAATCTCAATTTACAATTATTGAAGAAAAAGAGTTTTCTGCGTTACCTTCAGTGAGAAAATATGCACAACTGCAGCCCCATGATGTTCAAAGATCTGTCATAAGCTACAGGAATAAGCATTGCGTTAATAGCGTATTAGAAAAATATACGGACAAATTTTTTTATTTAATCACGAAAGATACATTAGTATGGACTTCAACTCAAACTTTTATTTAAAAATCTATCGAGAATAAATGTATTAAGCCGTTCCTCTTTGAACACACTGAATGAGTAGTAACAGTAATTCATTATCTGAAAAAACAGATAACAATCGACTAATCTTTAGTTATGGGACAAGGAAAGCTTTTGTTAGAATACATATACAAGGTGTTAAAATCCGTTTAACATGTGTTGATTTTCAACCAAAACTCAACTTAAATATATTTCTCGCGATCTGTTTGCAAAATTTCCGCTAATTTTCCCCCACCTTTTACTTGTTGTTGCCTCGCTCTCCTTCACTTAACCACAGCCCACCAGGACGACATTAAATACCGCATATACCTCCGAAGCGATCGGTAGTTTGCGGAGTTGGTCGGTATAAAAATTTCAAAAACAACCTATAACAAAGGTCACAATTACAGTGCAATCGTTATAATTTATTGATCCCTTATTTTCCCCTATTTAGGGGTAGTCCTTCGAATAAATTTAGAAGTTCAATCGATGGTATGAATAATTATGAACTGGCTACTGTTACATCCCCACAGTCCTTTGATCTTTTCGCTATTTGCTGTTTTGTTCATACACAAGGTAAACGACAAAGTTTGCCATAAAATTATATATTTTAATATCCTGGAATTATTCAAAATTTGCTTCACTTAAGAGGGACTGTTACGTTACTTTATAAGGTTACTGTATAAGAGTAAGTTGACCTTATCAGACAGGAACATATTATTAAACTTTCAATATGTTACATTCCATTACATAATTTATCAAACGAAAAGAAACTCTGGGATAGGATAATAAATAAAACACTATATAAAATAAAAAAACTTTATGTTTTCTTAACTTACAGAATAATTTGAGTAATAAGTCCAGCAGCAATAGTTACACCTCCAATTCTAAGCATGATTCTTCCTAATTCTTTACATTCGCTGTACAACTCTAGAGCTATAGGTCTAGATGCTTGTATCTCGATTAAAGCACTAGTATTATTCCCTAAAAACCGCGGGTGCTTCTTCAACAACTCGCCAGTGTTCTTATTCAATTGAGAAATCAATTTACTCACAACAACCGGTTCCACTAACGATTGATGATGCAATACCACCGAAAATCCTTTAGTTATAGGCACAGTTACGTTAAAAACAACTATCCTAGCTTGGAACTTACTAGCTACTTGGACAGGACTAAGGGGATCACAAAGTATGTTACCTACAGATACGTTTTGCATTTCTATACCTGATAAAGTTACTGTTACTTGATCGCCAGCGAATACGACGGTTTTTGGTACTTCTTCTATTGCAAGTGACTTTACTACAGCGATTTCTCGATTGGGGCATATCAACACTTTGTCTCCTACGCTTAGAGTACCAGTTTCGATTCGTCCTGATACGCAAAACGACGTACCAGTGCCCTAAAACAAAGTAACTCACTTTTATAAATATCCCGAATCACTTTTTTTGGAGAAAAAGTTCTATTCATGTGAATAAATATCCCCATCTAATTATCGTCTAGAAAGAATTTTAAAACTGTTTTGATTATTTTTATGCGCTTGTAGATGCTTTAAGCATTATTTTTAAAGTTATACTTCTTTAGACATGTGAGAGTGAATTTTTAGTGAGTATGTGTAAAAAACCGATACCGTAAAATTGGTTGGTAAATGTCACTCAAGTATTCTTGGTAACAGATAACTATATTCAAGGTAATTATTCAAATATTTATGAATCTATAACACATATAGTATGAAAAAGAAAGTATTTCAATGTTCCTATGTTCAACTGTTATTTTATAAAGTTAGAGAAGGTAATTGTCCCAATGATCGTCACTGACCGAGTGCGATTAAGTTTCCTTAAAAATTAAGCATCCAATAGCAAAATTCCACTATAAAATAATTTTAATAATATGTAGCGACATCTGACGGAATAACTGGTAAAATTATTTTCAATCGAGTGACATTTGTAATGCGGGCGGTGTGTAGAAAGTGCTGGTGTATTGATTGAATCTGGGGTTGTTATTGTAAACATTCTATAGCATGTACATAGAGGGTGTTATTGGCAAGGAATACCTTTTTGATGAATTAGATACATATAAACTAAGTCACTGGCAAAAATTTTAAGGTTAGGAGTCCGTTAGAAACTAATTTTTGTGGTGACGAATACTGGTATAGGAAAACAGTTGTCTGCCCCAATATTCGTCAGGTATGACGATCACTGGGTCATCGATCATTTTAATAGAATTCCATATTTTTCTTTTTTTGAAGTTGCTTTCATAACTATAGAGGAACAAAGGCATTAAACAAATCTGCGTACCAGTATTCGTCATATCAATATAGGCTGGGGATAATATTTATGGTGGTATAAAATGTAGAGACGAATACTAGGTCAATAAGTGACGATAACTGGGTATCTTTATTATAGATGAGTCGTTTCAATTATGATGACGAAGATATGAAAAAAGCGATCGAAGCAGTTAAAAAAGGTTCGCCAATTGCCACAGCAACCAAAACTTTTAAAGTTCTCCGAATGACCCTCTCGGATAAATGTAAAGGAAAAACCCCGATGCAGAGGAAAATGGGGCCCCTTTCCATACTGTCCAAAATTGAAGAACAAAATTTAGTTAGATGGATTTGTCACTTAGGTAGCAGGGGTTTTCCGGTAACAATTTGTCATCTTCTTGATAGTGTCCAAATACTACTTAAATCTCAAAAGAAACCTAACCCATTTGCTAACGATCGACTAGGGCGACACTGGCTGAAGGCTTTTCAAATAAGGCATCCTGAGATAGTTACAAGAGTGTCTCAAAGCTTAACCAAAAGTCGGGCGTCTGTTTCAGAAACGAATATACGTCGGTGGTTTGAAGAGACCACCGAGTACTTTAAGCAGAATAATATGTTAGATGTATGCAATGATCCATTTCGAGTATTCAATTGTGATGAAACCGCATTTTTCTAAAGTCCTGGCAACAATTGTGTTCTGGTTAGAAAAGGACAAAAAATGATTCATAATGTAACCAATTCAGATGAAAAAGAAAATATCACAACACTCGTCATGGGAAACGCAGAAGGGGAATTGGCTCCTCCTGTGGTTGTAGTCAATTTAAAAAGGGTGCCTAAATCATTGGCCGCTTCCATGCTACAATCTTGGGCTATTGGTAGATCTGACAACGATTGGATGACTGGACAGACATTTTTTGAATACGTTACTAACGTTTTCTATCCTTGGTTAGTAGAAAAAAAATATTAAACTACCAGTAATTCTTTATATAGATGGACAGTCCTCTCACTTGACATTACCATTAAGTGAGTTTTGCAAAGATCTAGGAATAGAAATTGTTGCGCTCTATCCAATGGATGTAGCAGTGTTCCATCCATTAAAGTCTTCTTGAAAAAAAGAAGTTTATAAATGGAGAATAGAAAACGCAGAAGTGCGTTTAAAACGAGATAATTGTTCTGTGCTTCTCCACAAAGTACTAAAAAATACACTCAAACCCGAGATGTTGAAGAATGGATTCAGGGATTGTGGATTAGTTCCTCTAGATCCAGATGCTTTAGACTACTTTAAGATAAAAAACAAGGAAGATAACGGCTCAATATCAAAATCATCAAAGAATGTAGAGGATATAGAGAATCATTTAAAGTATATTGAGTGCCTTATCCCGCAGGATAAGCTTAAATTATTCAAAGAGTCTGGGCCGACATAGTCAGATGAGGTAGAAGTCACAGAATTATTTAAAATTTGGCATCAAATTAACACAAGCATCAGTGGAGAAGGTACAAAGACTGCATTGGAAAACCAAGAAGATCTTACGAGTTCTCTAGATAATGAAATATTTAACGATATTTTAATAGACCTATTGCCTGAAAATGAAACAATTGACTTTATTGTGGGTAAAGAAGGTACACTGCAGAAAGTCACTAATATAGGTACGGTACTGCTAAAGTCAAGTTTACTTCTATACTCGTTAACTAATCAATATTTTTGCTTCTAAATCTGTCTCCTGAATTAAGCTCATCAGAAGTCAACGAAGCAGAATCTCCCAAAAAAGGTGAGTAGCATAATATCAGATATTGCGAGTACTCAAGTATCCTGAATTTCGTATTTGTTATTTGCAGGTGAACTAAGTGTTCCAATAAACTTAAAACCAGATGAACCAAACATTTTTCCAAATACTCCAAATTCTTGCGAAACTTCAAGTGAACTATCAGTAAACAGTATTACCATTCAGCAGGCTCCAAGTAATATTACCCAAAAAGGTAGGTAATAGGTATTCATGAAATGTTTAATTCAAGTAACAATCGATATAGTTACATATGATTTTCAGATCATTTGTCAGACAATATATCGATTACTGGAACAGATGAACCCAGTTTACCTACAACGGAAATAGAGGTTCTTGACACAGTTATTGAAGTAGACCAAGTTTCGCCATTAGCGGCACAAACAACAGAGATGAATATTCCAGTGAATCTTCATTCAACAGCCACAGCACAAGTAGCAGAAATTAATAGAGAGAAAGATATCTTGGCGGACATACCATCTCCTTTCAAAAACAATTTGTTTTGATCAGATAGACTAAAAAACTAAACGAAAAAATACTTTCAGTAGCAACGTCTAAAGATTGGCAAGAATATTTTAAAAAGAAAGAGAAAAAGAAGTTGGAAATAGAACAAGAAATTCAAGAAAGGAAAAGAAAACGACTTGAAGACAAGGAAAATAAAAAAAATTGCAGGGGAAAAGATTGTGAAAGAGAATAAAGAACATAAACCAAAATCACAAAAGCAGAAGAATGGAATATGTGAAACTGAGAAAACACAGAAAGAAAGTTGGTTTTGTAATATTTGTGAAGAAGACCGTGAAGAGGATATGATTAAGTGTCAAAAATGTTTGCAATGGATGCATGAGAGGTGTGCGTCTGCTTAAAAAAAGGCTAAAAAATGTATTAGTCAAATTTGTGATGTACCTAACCTCCCTAAATAAAACACTAAATATAATAATAATTTAAGTATTTGAGTCTTCTGCATTAAACTATGTGACGAATACTAGGACGTTAACTGACTATAACTGCGACAGCCCCTTTTTTTGCATGACGAATAATGGTACATGGAAACGTTAATTCTGAATTTGAATAAAATAACATTTAAAGTTAAAATAAAGTGTATTTGTCTAAAACACATAAAAGATAACTTACCTCACTTATCATTAGAAAGATTTTAACACGAATAAATTAATATATGAATGTTATACTAAGTTTCATATTGCAAACATTGCCTTAGCGTGACGTATACTGGGACATTTACCTTATACAGGGTGTCCCAGATAAGAGTGACTGATTTTAAACATAAAGGCCCAGCTTATTAATTGCTCCAAAGAGATGGGGTTTTCATTAGTTCCACTAGTTTATCAAAGAGATTTTTTTAGGCTTGGCTGGCATTTCATCTCATCAACACAGGGTGTTTTACTAATGTTAGTCAAATTCAAAGGGGAAAATATGTATTATTTTATATGGAACACCCTATAATTTTTGATCTCATTCGAAAGAGCAATCATTCTCCTTTCCAAAAATGTATAGTTTTCTATCTTTTGTTTCATTAACAATAAAGATATTCGGGGTTTCATGTAGTAGTACATTTTTAATTAGTAGTTTTATATGAACGTATTTTGATGCCTAAAATCAACTCATGCTGTGACCGTTTGATGCATAACAACAAAATCAGCAATTTTGACAATAGTAATTTTGTTAAGTCATAAGTTGGTTTCGAAATGATCTATACAGTGAGTGAGAAAGCTCAAACTGTAATAATTTATGCAGAAACGAAATCAATAATTCAAACAAGGAGGATATTCAGAAGGAAATTTATGAAAAATCCGCCGTCAGTGAATATAATTAAAAAATGGTATGTACAATTTATCGAAAACTAGTTGCATTGCACACTTAAAAAACCAAGAAATAATGATGGTTTTTCAAACAAGTTGATGTCGATTAATGAAGTGCTACATGATAACGATCATAACATTTCAATTAGAAAAATTGCTGGAATTTTAGAGCTTAGCAAGAGTGACGTTCAAAGATGTCTAAAAATTTTAAAACTAACTCCATACGAAATTCATACTTATCAAAAATTGTACGAGTCAGATTATGAAAAACGAGTAATGGTATGAGAGACTTTACTTGACTTATTATGAAACGAACCCAATTCATTATTAATTATGTCTGATGAAGCAACGTTTCACATTAATGGCATGTGTAACAAACATAATTGTAGAATATGGGGTTCTCAAAAACCAATTTCTTTTAATGAATTTCAGAGAGATAGTCCAAAAGTGGATAGGTCGAGCTGGACCGATTGAATGGGCACCGCAGTCTCCTGAATTAACTGTCCCAGATTTTTTTCTCTGGGGATATGTGAAGGATAGGTGCTACAATCCTAAGCCTAACAATTTAGCAGAACTAAAAAATAATATCAGGAACATTATTGAAAACATTCCGCAAGAAATGTTAGAAAATTCATTTGAAAATTTGGCTTACAGTTATACATAAACGAAGAGGGTAGGCATATGCAGCATTTATTGTAACTTTTTTGTTCTTCGTTCTTTATATGTATTGAATAATGTTATTATGTTTTCTTACTAAATAAACTGTTTGTCAGATTTGTTGGCAATTATTTAGGTAATTAAAAATGCATACTACATGAAACCGACTTAAATGATTTTGTTATGCGTCAAACGGTCACAGCATGAGTTGATTTTAGGCATCAAAATACGTTCATATAAAACTACTAATTAAAAATGTACTCCTACATGAAACCTCGAATATCTTTGTTGTTAATGAAACAAAAGATAGAAAACTATACATTTTTGGAAAGGAGAATGATTGCTCTTTCGAATGAGATTAAAAATTATAGGGTGTTCCATTTAAAATAATACATATTTTCCCCTTTGAATTTGACCAACGTTAGTAAAACACCCTGTGTTGATCTTATTATCACCGAACAAAAATAAATTACCATTAAATTTGAATGATTGAACTGTATGCAAGTTTTAGGTTATGAATATGTCTTAATTAAAATTACCTTAAATATGTCATTAATTGAGAATCTGAAGGGTTTGGAAATGGGCCTATCGGGCACTCGAAACTGATCTGAAAACAAAAAAACCTCAGATATACTTTTCCAATATGGTAGCATTGCAAAAATGGTTCATTGTTTTAAACAAAAAATAAATATACAGAGAAATAGTCAAAAATTTAAAAAATATAAACATAACATAACAACATAAAACATACCTATAACATCCAATAAACATGGTCCACTGTACCATTGCAACAACCCACCCTCGGTTGGTTCATTAACCAAATTCTGTCCTGTCAAACCACTGCAAGGTACAAACGTAACATCCGAATCCTTAAATCCGGCCTGTTTAAGGAACGCCTTCAGTTTCTTAACGATCTCATCGAATCGATCTTGCGACCAGGATACCGTATCCAATTTATTTATGGCTACTGCGAGTTGGGAAACCCCGAGCGAACGGACGAGGAGAGCGTGTTCTCTTGTCTGTCCACCGTGATCGAACCCAGATTCGAATTCACCACGTGTAGCATCTACCACCAAAACGGCTACATCTGCTTGACCGGCTCCGGATATCATGTTCGGTATGAAATCTTTGTGACCGGGAGCGTCCAACAGTGTCACCTGTGAATATAAAGTGGAATTATTAAACTGAGAGAATTGAAAAAAAATAGTTTCTATATGGATAGAGAATAATTGAACTATTAAATGGACTACTAACAATCCATATTTTATCCATGAGGATGAAAAAAACATAATAAATAGTACCATTAGTGTACCAACAAAATTCAGCCCCAGCCACACAACTTTTGTGTGAATTGTTTTTTCTATACGTAATAATAAAGTTGATTCATAATGAATAATCTTGACACGAGTAATATAGAGAAGGAATTAGTAAAATGCGAAAATTATGAGAATTTCGATACATACGGCCTTAGTTTTTGTTTCAAACTGAAATCGTCCAACATCCATCGTAATACCCCGATTTCGCTCCTCGCCTGTTTCGTCTAGGACCCAAGCGTACATGAAACTTAGTTTTCCTAATTTTCTACTTTCTTGTTCATATTTGTGCATTACTTTTTGATTAACCTATAAGAAAGGACGTTAGTTACTAAAGGTATAGCAGCAACAAGATGGCGCCGCTAACCAATTGTCAACACTAAAGATTAATCTTCTCATTTAGTTAACAAAATAATTTTAAGAGGTTTTTACACGAGTGGCCACCCAAACGACTTATATTAATAGAAAATTTATATAGGGACGGACCCAATTATCCGAGGATTAAATAAAAATGTTTAGTGCGCTATACGTGAAAATACCAAAGGGTATCTCACTTCCAAGCCCTTTTACTAAATACGAAAGTATGAAGTAGATTGTAAAATAGCAATAAATGTTTAAAAAAAAATGTTGTAATTTTTCTTCTCGTTTTCGTTCGAGCTTGGCGTTTTCTAAAGCTTCTTTTCTGCCAGACGTCTATGGTACTCTTGTCACTGCTGAGAAGATGCTACAGGGGGCAACCTAATTTTTATTTCCGTTTTGGGAGTCTCAAGCAAATAATAATGTTTATTTGTACGATTCATTTACAGATACAAAATTTTATAAATAAAAAGAGTACTGTTAAGTTTATATTTTTTCTCTATTTTTTGTTATATTATGAAAAGGCAACAGTGTCAGCCGAGTGCTGTCAACCTGTACTTATTGTTAAAGAAAACTTTTTTATCGACTGTCGATTGTGTGGGCAAGCGAGTTATGAAAAAATAAAAGAAAGTTGTTATGTAATGTCAAGAGAGACAGAACGTCATGAAAAATATATATGTCACGGTAAACGAATAAAGTTTTTATAGAAAGTATTGGATTTTCGTCACGAATTTATGTACAATCATTAACATAACAGTTTCTTCATCCACACAGCCATTTATTTATTGCTCTCTTTTAGCTAGTCCTTCGCTTACAGCCGTTATACAAAAAGTCAATCCACGATATTAAACAAGTACAAATGAACGGTTAACCATGAAGTAAAAGTTAGTTTACTTGTATGTGGTAAAAACACATTAAACAATTAAACTGTATATAATAATAGTTATTTAGTGTCACAATCACTTGTTTTGTAGTACGAGTGAAGTTTGCGCAACGAACCGCGAAGCGGTGAGTTGCACAAATCACGAGTACTACAGAAAGTCATTGTGACACAAGTTCTACACAATATTTTTTATAATTCGCATTTGTTTTAATTTTTGAAATAGAATAGAATTACATTTAATCCCTGTTTTTATACTAGGAGGAGTGGTTTGAATTTAAGTTGGCAATTCTGTAGATTACAGATGGTTTTATTTAGCACTTTTGACATATTATGACCAAATAATTTATTATCATGCTGATGTCTAAATTGCGCAGCGCCAACATTACATGCAGGATGCAGATAGGCTGATTGTAGTCACAGCCAGAAGCCTAGGATCTGACCATGACACAGTTACAGTTGTCAAAATCATTTCAGCCCTTCAAATCTCCCGGTGAGGATGGCATCTTTCCAGCTCTGCTACAAAACGGACTAGAATTACTTATACCCATCCTCATTAAATTGTATAGGGCTAGTCTGGCGTGGAATTATATACCACCCAGTTGGTTGGCGGCTAGGGTAGTATACAGGGTTGGGATAAAGTATGGAACCAAGTAAATATCTTTTAAACGAAAAGAACGATATTTATGAAAATTTGCAGATAAGTGCAATGGAACAAAATGCATCTGATGTACATTTTTTTGTTAATAATATACTTCCGATTTAACCGGAAAGCCATCAACTTCTTTAATTTAAATGGGATACCCTATATATTTTTACAGATTTTGAAAGAGCTTGTTATTTTGAATTCATACATACGGAGTTTAGTGTAAAAAAATGTGTAAAAACTAGGAATAGCTCACTGTTAGTTGTACAATAGGTGTACATTTCATTATTTTAGAATAATGAGAAACAAAATTACCTCAAATCCTATTAACAAATTCTTGAGTCACTCTTTCCAAGACTTCTCCACGTATTAGTTCACATTCATCAATAATTCTTTGTCTCTATTCCTGTAAGTTTGTTGGTCGTCTAACGTAAACACGTGATTTTAGATAACCCCAAAGAAAAAAATCTAACGGGTTTAGATCCGGAGAACGAGCAGGCCACTCTATGAATCCTCTACGTCCAATCCATCGATTTGGAAAATTCGCATTCAGAAAATCCCTAACCCGTCTATCATAGTGGGGAGGTGCTCCATCTTGTTGAAACCAAACATTTTGTAGTAATTGCCCATTCTGTTGAAGTGCAGGAATAATTTCGTTATTCAGTAGATCCAAATACTTGCCACCATTCAAGTTTCCGTCGATAAAAAATGGACCTATAAGCCTATTTTCGACAATTCCCATCCAAACATTTAACTTCTGTGGATGCTGGGTATGTGCTTCATGAATCCAATGAGGATTCTCATTTGAGTTATGGCGATTAACTGTTCCATTTAAACAAAAAGTTGCCTCATCGGAAAAAACTATGTTAGAAGCAAAATTTTCGTCGACATTACAGATGTCCATTAGCCTTTCGCAAAATTCCAGCCGTCGGTCAAAATCATCGTCTGACAATTCTTGAACCAACTGTACCTTATACGGATGATACTTTTCACTTATTAATATCTTTCCTACAGAACGTCGACTGATACCATGGTTTAGTGCTAAATTTGTGGTGGAAGTTTGAGGTGATTCTTCTAAATCGATTGCAATATTTTGTTTAACAGTTTCGTTCGTTGCAGTCCGCGGTCTTCCAGGTTTTAGCAATTTTTTTACCATCCCAGTTGTATTAAAACGTTGTAATGTTTTAGTTACTGTTGAGCGTGATATAGGATTTCTCTCCGGATGCAAATTATTAAAAATATGACACACTTCTTCATGAGTTCTAACACGATCACCATAACCGATCATCATTAAAATTTCAACACGCTCTTTTTCACTTAATTGGACCATTCTAAATTGTAAAATTTATTTCCGTCAATTAGAATTTGACACTTGGAGAACAAAAGTCGTACTAAACAGTACTCGTTTATTTATTACTATGCATACAAACAACATCAATTAGTTTATCTAAATAGTTTTATCTAATTTTGACATATAAAGTGACATTTTTCAAAACTGACTTCCGTTAGCAAACGTCACATTTTTCGTAACCAGTTACATAATGAAAAATATTGTGTAACTGGTGATGAAAAATTAATTATATCACCAGTTAATAAAAACAAGAGAGAAAAAAGGAAAGTTTAATGTCATATTATAGAAAAATAACAACAACTAGAACTGAAGAGAACTACTAACAATAAGAACAACTAGAATAATTCACATTTTATTTTATGCATTATAAATATTTATGACACATTTCGAACAGTTTGTTAGGTTAACCCCTGCAGAATTAGAAGTTGATGTAATTTCGTGATGCATAACTGATATTGAACTTGAGGCGCTTGATTCACCAAGAATATGAGTGGCAATCCTTTTCTTATTTTCTATTAATGGTAAAATAATAAAGAAAAGTCTGAAATTATTGTATAAAATAAAAGTATTGTCTTGTGTAATATTGGTTGCATAACTTGTAGGAATCAAAAAGTGTTGTTTTTAAATCAGAAATAAATTAAATTTTCTTTTTGTCAAAAGGACTCACATAAAATAAATTAAATTTTCTATTTGTCAAAATTAGATAAAATCTTGTATAAAACGTTATGAAATGCTTTATTGATAGGTAAACTAAACTTTCTTCTTGTCAAAATTAGATAAAATCTTGTATGAAACACGTTATGAAATGCTTGTTTGTGTAACTCGTGTCATTTTGCGGGACCTCGCTCGCCCCGCAAAAATTTCACTCGTTACACAAAATGATGCATTTCATAACTGGTTACATAAATAGCTATTTTGCTCTAATGCAAAAAACTCAATGAGGTTGATAAAAGTGCTATATTCCTCGTTCTTACAAATTTTTTTACACTAAACTCAGTATGTATGAATTCAAAATAACAAGCTCTTTCAAAATCTGTAAAAATATATAGGGTGTCCCATTTAAATTAAAGAAGTTGATGGCATTTCCGGTTAAACCGGAAGTATATTATTAACAAAAAAATGTACATCAGATGCATTTTGTTCCATTGCACTTACCTGCAAATTTTCATAAATATCGTTCTTTTTGTTTAAAAGATATTTACTTGGTTCCATACTTTATCTCAACCCTGTATATACCGAAAGTGGGCCGCACAGATCCACACCCTAAATCGGTCAGACCAATTAGCCTAACATCTTTCTTGCTTAAAGGACTTGAAAGAGTACTAGACTGCCATATCAACTCCCCCCCTGAGCATCCACCAGTACACTTATCAAACAGGCAAATCAACAGATTTAGCATTACATAACCTTGTTGAGCAAATCACACAATCCCTTAACAATAAGGAGATTGCGGTGGCAATTTTTCTCGACATCGAAGGAGCATTCGACAATGCACTACCGGCCTCCATTGGTTCAGCTTTGACTGAAAAGGGCATTAAAACAACGATTACCGGCTGGATATATGCCATGTTCACTAATAGAACAGCCACTACATCTATTCAAGACGAGGCCATTAGCTTTAAGGTTTTCAGGGGCTGCCCGCAGGGTGGAGTGTTATCTCCCCTTTTGTGGTCACTCCTGATGGACGACCTGCTTGGTACTCTCGTGGGAAGAGGGCTAGAACTGTAAGCGTATGCATACGACCTTGTCATTCTGGCAAGAACCAAGTCAGGACGGGTTGCACATAATACCCTCCAAAGGACTATTTCCAAATAGAGATGAATGGGTCCTCCACAAGGATGAACTCTCAAGAGCAGACATCTGTAGGTACACTGATGGATCAAAGACACCCTCAGGCTCTGGTGCGGGTGTGTACGGGCGAAGACTTAGGACAGAAATCTCAACCTCTCTGGGATCCTATGAAACCGATCAAAATATTTCATGGATTCAAAAAACCAGGAAAAGTTAATTCATTTTTACAAACTTTTATTGAGGAAGGTTCAGCTATTTTAGAAAATGGAATAATATACAAAAATAAATCAGTTCAAGTAGTAATGAATGCTATAATATGTGATGTACCAGCAAGAGCTTTCATCTGTGGAATCAAACAACATTCTGGATATTTGGGATGTGGAAAATGTATCCAAGAGGGTAATTTTATTGAAAATCGAGTGGTGTTTCCAAAAGTTAGTGCTACTCTTCGAACTGATGAATCTTTTAAAAATCGTAGTCAACCAAAAAACATCTATGTGTTTCAATAATTTTATTGGGTGTTTTTACATTAATTTCTCAGTCTAGAATTTCTATTGCAGGTCAACTGAAATTGAAAAGACAAACTGGACAAGATATTAGTCACCATTCAGACTATGAATGTTCTAATTCAGGTAAAGATATTGTACTTCTGAAAGTAATACATATTTACTTCTCAGTATTTTCAGAACATTTTATATCAAGTGATATTACTCAGGAGAATAATTTTGATAAGGAGAATGAGGACTTAACTTTGATATCAAAAGAAAATAATTCACTGGAAGCAGAAATTGCAAGCATGGGTGGTAAGTATATGGGTTAGGAAGTCTTGTGGTATTGTATTCAAATGAAACCATGTATTTATATAAAAATAAAAATTTTCATTTCAGAAAGAAAGATGAGAATACTGAGTATTTGCAAAGGCATTCTACTGGAAGTCAGATCCATCAATGAAAGATTGAGCAAAATAGAAACAACCGAGAATGCACTAAAAGTCGATGTTTCAGGTATTGTGTCAAATAAGCTACCATGCAAAAGTCTGCAGGATATAGAACACTTAGAAAATTTGCTGAAAGAAGAAGAATTTAAAGAATCTTTTGTATGTATATAATTTTCACATTTTCTTAAAATCCGGCCAAGACAAAAAAAATTGATAGGTAACTATAAAATCATGGATTATATTGGTTATTTCAGCACGCCTGTTGATATTGTATAAAATCAGAGGTGCCTAAATTTTCTGTTATTTTTTTTTAATCTTTTTAAAAAATAAGAAATTTACATTTAGTTTTTGTAATTTCAGGTGTGATAACTTCCAAGTATCTATTTTCAGAGAGCGATGTGGAAATGCAGATTTCCGAATGGTTTCGTCTTAGTAAACTGAGACATCAAAGGGAAAAATCGGGGCCGACTGTGTCATGATATAGATGATGTGTACACACACCTATTTTGAATTAAAATTATGAGAAACAAATAGTTTTTATTTTATTGGAAAAGTATTCTTGATGATCCCATAAAATCATAGAATTATTTCCACTTTCCACAGAGTAAAAAATCCTGTATCAATACAATCCTACAAAGTAAATAACTGTGAAAAAATACCAACTTTCCAAGATGACTTACATTTATAGAGGTTCCTCAAAAACACTACTGCAAGTGCTTCTTAATTTATTTGGTATGAACAGGCTGTTGAGTTGATCACTACTATGAAATTCCGCTTTTGCATTATGAGAAGTGATAGCAATAATGTCCTTTGAGTAAGATGAACAAATATTTGAATTCAGTGCCCGTGTCAGTATTACCAGGAAGAGGTCACTAAATAATATGTTACGTAATATTTTAGAATGTTATGTATCAGATACATGCAGTTGATACAACGATGATACATAACAATTGATATTTGTTATATAACATTTCAGTTGTTACATTTGTTATGGCATTGTAGAGCACATGTGCGTTACATGTGGGTTACCAGCTACATAACGTGTTCTCTGGAAAAGCGGTAATTTTATATAACATATATATGTTTGTGTTCACTGGGTATAGACTGTGGTTACGATTGAAAGTTTAAAAGAGAGAAGAAGTGTCCCTTTTGTAGAGATTTATTTATTAAATATGTAAGTGGTTTAGCAATATCATCTTTCATGATTTTTAAAGTTTTTGCTTTTATGTTATCATAACCAGGTGCTTTTTTATTGTTTAGTTATGCTATAGCGTCTTTAAATTCGACTTCGTCCGATGGATACATAAAAATGAGAATGGTTGCAAGTTTTATTTTTTTCAGTGTAATTTATATTTTTGTTAATATTACTAATCAAATTTTCACCTACTGATATGAAATATCTGCTATTTCTGAAGGTCCAATCATTGATTCATTTTTAATCGAATTTATTATATTGGTTTCTTGGACCGTCAGAAATTCATTAATAGTTTTCCATAGACTTGTTGATTTATTATCATGCTCAATGCGATTTCTGTAATATTCATTATTTGTTTTATTAATTTATTACTTATTCTTTTATTTTCCACATAAATTCGTCTTAAAATTTATAAAAAAGAGAGGTGGCTACTAGATATAATGGACACACTCGAGGATATTTTTTCCTACACTACAATTTCTCACCTGTCCTAATTCACATAGAAGTCTTCCCATCAAAGTACTCTTCCCAGCATCAACATGACCAATCACAACCATATACAGCTGCTCCTTTTCTTCTCCTCTTTCTTTTTTATATACGAACTGTGGATCAAACTTGCTGTCTCTAACTTTTGACTGTTTTACTTCTTCGGCGAAATCCATCTGGTTTTGATTATTCACTGGTGTGACTTTACCAGAAGCAGGCGATTGAGATCTCGGTGTTATGCTGTCCTTTTGCGGCAAGTCGAAACCCTTGGTTATACTTGTGACGTTTTTTGGAGTTGAAGAGATAACTTTTGTTTGTTCAATGTTAGGCGTTTGTACTATTTGTGGGAGTGCTTTAAAATTTCAAAATATACATAAAATTTGCTTAATACTTTATATAAAAATAAACTAATCTATTATAAGAAAAATATACTATTAGTAAATAAAAAGTTACCTAGTTTTACTCGATATCTAGACATGTATAACTAAAGTAATCGATGTCCTTAAAAAAATTATGCAAATGAAATTATTATATTAAAACAATGTTCATCCAATAGTTCAGTCTTTTTATGTCAAAAAATGTACACAAAAATTATGTAAATATTATTATAAAAAAATTATTAACTACATGTTCAAAGCCCACATTTGAATCATTATTAGGGCTTGCATGGACACATTTTATAAAAACTTTTATACTATCATTATCATCATTATTCAAAACTGCAGTATCAAAAAAGTACCGGGTGAGTCGAGTGATTCACACAGGAGCGGATCTTCTTAAAGGCTTTTTGGGCTGCAGACCACAGCACCGTAGAAATTGAAAAAGGCCCCCAGTCTCCATTAAAAACAATTGACGATATCGTGAAGGAAAAAATAGGTAGTTATGGGGACTGCCAACAGAAGTGAAAACTTCAAACTCCAAAATAACAGTAGTTTCATTTAATGATTAAAATTTTTAATTTGTTAATCAAAATTAGTATAATTTTTACGTTTCTTTTATTGTTGCATAAGAGGGTACAATTTTAATATAAAGCTATTATTCAAATTCTCCTTACTCTATAGTTTTGGAGTTACTTGTTTTGTAGATCTACTATTTTTGGAGTTACGATGTTTGTGTTCAACGGAGATACGTGGTTTATTCTTAAAAAATCAAACAAATTATAGGTATCCCAGGAGTTAGGTGGTCAGTAATACATTTTTTGCTGGCCACTAATACCTTTTTACATTTTAGGTCACTATGTCGTCAAGAACAAAAAGAATTTTGAAGTTAGTGGAGAATACAAAATTATATGATGAAGAAAAGAAAAACCAAGCAAAAATACCCCAAGCTGAACCAGATAGTGGAACAAATAAACCTATTGAGACGGGACATTCTTTGTCGACGAACATGGAGTTTTAATCGGACCCGTTTGTGAGGACTTGAGCTCCACTGTTTCATCCAATGAAATATTGTTAAATTTCTCGGAAAATGAAGTGTTCAATGGAATCCATAACTTAGATAATCTTGATATAAGCCAAATAATACAACATAAAGATCAAAATCGAGATGGTAACCAGGACGTTCAGCAGACAAAAGATGAGGGAGAACCGAAGTTACAGAAAAATACTATTGAAGTACTTTGATGCAAAGATTTACTTTTTAACAATGAAGTTCAAAATGATGGACCAGAAGAACAGATAAAGAATATAATAACGTTACAGAATAATATTGAAAAAGATGTGGAAATAGAATATCCCGAGGGACGACGCAAACAAGGTAAAGTGTCATTTGTAATTAAATGAAATTTATCATACAGTCCATTTAAAATTAAATCGCTATCTATACTAAAAATACAAGATATGTTGAAAATAGAATTAAATTTTTGAAATATTTTTACTTTTTAATTTTTTTGTAGCTATAGTGATTTTTTTGTGAATAAAAAATTATTGTAGAGATTAAGACTTTACTACTTTATATACTGAAAACTAAAAATATTTCAGAAACAAAAAACAATATCACATTTAATCTTTCAATTCGAAAATACAGGGTGTTATGTGACACCTAGCTCTTTTCATAATTTTTTCTGAGAACTTTCAAATACAATGCTATAACTATAACCAGCTTATCAAAAGACAAATAAAATGACTTAACTACCTGTATAAACCGCAAACTGATATCTCTTCTTATTCGAAATATTTTGGCATTTTTTTTAAAATTATGAGGAGAGTTGGTTCACCCTGTAAGTTGTAAGAGAAATTACGTTGCTAAAATTGTTTTAAGAAGTAAATAAAATCGTTCTGCCTTAACCGAAATGGTATTGCCTTTTTTGTATATAAAGACAAGGATACGCTGGGTTTTGAAGGGCAACGGCAGCCCATATGGACGACCCAGCTCAGTATTTGGGATGCAGTGCGAGAGCTGGTCAAGTGTGCATGCAAGAACAGCTGTTGTTCTTGTAGGCGAGAGGCAATGCCATGCACACTCCTGTGCAAAATCTGTAAATGGCAACAGCGACAATTCGAAGTAAATGTTTACTTAAATATTCTATAAATTAAATATACTTCTTGTTTAATTCTTGAACTGAGGCGTTACACAAAAAAGGTTTTGGCATAAAGGGGGATTTGTCACTTAAATCTATTCTTTTCGTCAGACTAAGTTGTTCCTGACTGGAATTTAGATTGTAAATTATATTTGACTAGCCGACCTGTACCATTTTACCTGCTCTAGATGGGAATTCTCACAAAACCCGTTCCTGTTGAAAAATCTTTTCTTAATACATACTTACTCTTCCCTAGGAATCCCTGAGCAAATTTTAAGCTTTCTAGACTAGTAGTTTTGGCTGTGCAATAATATCAGTCGGGACAAAGGATTTTCTAAATAACTATTGTTTTATATTGTATTGCATTGTTAGACCGCGAGGCCTTCAGAGAGTGAGGGAACACCTGGACCACTATAAATTTGTCCAAACTCCATTAACGTTGATACATTTATCAGTCAATGAGCTCTATTGTAACAATGATCAATATTTTATCTGCGGTGACTTTAATGTAAACTTATTGAATAATACTAACCAAAAAAGTTATCTGGTCAATTTGTTGAAGGAGTTCAATATCAGACGTCATATAAATGTACCAACAAGAATAACAAGGAGAATTTCCACTTGTATAGATAATTTTTTCACCAATTTTGCTATAGATAATGTTAAAGTATGTGATAATTTTCTATTTGATCATACTTATCAAGTACATTCTTTAAATACGGATTTTTCAAAGAACAATACATTTACACAAGACACCTAAATGATTCAAATAAATGCACCTTGCAAAATAGTTTATCAAAAGAGGATGGCATGATAAAACTAAAATATAGGATAGAGATTGAAAAAAGCAAGTTTGTGATAACTACAATTTGAATTCAAGAAATTTCTCCAGGACAACATGGAGCATAATAAACACTGAAAGAAACAAGAATCCAACAAATTTCCAGACATAACTCAACAAACGGAGACACCATTACCAATTCCAGATCCACCTTCAAGCGAGAGTATTAAGAAAAGAGGGATCCCGTCATCTCTAGATAGAGTTACAAGAAGCGGCAATAAGAAATAACGGTTATAGTGGTACTTACGCTATTTTTCAACTCTACTCTTTATTTATAGAGGTCATAATTGTGGTATATTGTCTTGTTTTTGTATAGTAATAATATATTTTGAACTTTTATTTGTAACGGTCTTAAATTTTGGTATTATTTTGTTTGAAGCTTGTAATAACTCTTAGTACATGTAATAAAATGAATGAGCCATTATCTGTTTGCCATATAAATGCAAGATCTATCTTAGCGAATTTTCTTGCATTCAAAGATGCAGTATTAGACAAATTTGATTTAATTACAGTTTCGGAGTCGTGGCTGAAACCACATATTGTTAATAGATTAGTAAATTTACCGGGATATAAAATGTTTAGACGTGATAGATCTCCGAGAAAAGGCGGGGGTACTGTTATATATATCAAAAATAGATTCAAGTCTAAACTTATTACTAATTTGAATAACATTAATTCCGAACAGTTATGGATTTCGTTTTGTTTTAATAATAAAAATTATGTCTTGGGTTCACTCTACAGACCTAATGATTTTCCTTATCAGGATTTTGCTAATGAATTTGATTTATGTTTAAGCACATTATCGCCATTTTTTGATTATGTTATTTGCGCGGGAGACCTTAATATAAACTTTTTAGACCCAAGCAGCCTACAGTGTAGAACTCTGCAGTCACTTTTTGACACTTACAATCTTATTCAAATTGTTAATCAACCAACAAGAGGACCAAAATTACTCGACGTTATTTTGTGTTCAGAAAATTTAAAAATCAGTAATGTAAATGTTACTAAATGTCCCTTAGTATCAGACCATTCCCTTCCATCTTGTTGCATTGGATCGCTATCTATCAAAAAACCTAAACCGTTTGAATTTACGTTCCGCGACTTTAGGAATTTTGGACCGCATCATTTTCATCAGGATTTAATAGCTTCTGATCTTCAACAAATTTATCATCTTGATGACATTGAAAGTAAAATCAAGATTTTGAATTCAACTATTTCAAATTTATTCCAAACACATGCACCACTGCGTCAAGTTAAAATAACAAGAAAAAAGTCTCCATGGTTAACTGATACATTGAGGGACATGATGAAATTGAGAGATAAAGCATTATTAAAATTCAAAAAAACAAAAAATGAGAATCATTGGAATTACTATAAATCAATTCGTAATGAAGTCAATCATGCAATTAAACACGAGAAAAAGGCATATTTTGAATTTCAACTGAAACGAAAGAAAAATATCTGGAAAGAAATGAAAAAGCATAACATCATTCATAACAAAAAAAGTTCAACAGTTATTCCTGATCACTTACAAGATCCCGACTCAATAAATAATCATTTCATCAATGGCATTGGTGGTGACAATAACCCAGATGCTGCTATTCTAAGCCACTATCTCTCAACTAAACTACCGAATGTTGATAATTTTAAATTTAGGGAAATTGATGAGTTAAAAGTTTATGAAAAAATACTTTCAATAAATTCAAATGCAGCTGGACCGGATAATATTAATATCACTATGATTCTCTATTGTTGCCCACATATTTTATCATTTATTACTCACATATATAATTATTGTCTAAAAAATTCCGTTTTTCCTTTAATTTGGAAAGAATCTAAAGTTCTACCCATACCTAAGACGGATAATCCTGCTGATTTCAATGAACTTCGTCCCATAAGTATTCAGTGTATCTTTTCTAAAATCCTAGAAAAAGTGATGGATGAACAGATTCGTCAACACATCACTAAATTCGACCTTCTACCTGAACACCAGTCGGGGTTTCGTCCAGGATACAGCTGCACTACTGCACTCCTCAAAGTTTTGGATGACATTTATTCTTATATTGATTCCAACCATCTATGCATTTTAATCTTACTAGATTACTCAAAGGCATTCGATAAAATTAATCACCCGCTGCTTTTGTCACTATTTAACTATATGTGTTTTGATAAACAAGCGCAAAAAATGATGCAATCCTATTTAGATCATAGATCTCAAAGAGTATTTATAAATAAAAAATTATCTAGGAAAATTCACCTATGGCGAGGAGTTCCGCAAGGTTCCATCTTAGGACCCTTGCTATTTACCCTATACACCTCCCAATTTTCAAATTACTTTAATTATATGAAGGCTCACTATTATGCCGACGATACACAGTTGTACGTGGATTTTAAAGAATCAGAAGTTGTAAATGCTTGTATGAAAATTAATGAAGAATTAGAGACTATTGTAGATATTTCTAATAAATTCTGCCTAAGCATAAATCCTTCAAAATCAAAAGCTATGCTATTTGGACGTAGAATTGAGAAAAATAAAGTCAAAAGTAAAATACATTTGAAAATTAATAATGATAATTTAATTTTATCTAATTGTGAAAAAAACCTAGGTCTCGTTTTAGATGATTCCTTAACATTCTCTAATCATATCTCATCAATAATTCAGAAAGCGTTTTGCAACTTAAAACTTCTATTCTCACATAGACAATTATTTAATAAAGCAACCAAAATTATGCTCTGTGATAGTCTCGTGCTTTCACAGTTTAACTATTGTGATGTAGTATATGGACCCGCCTTAACACAACTAGATCAAAATCGACTTCAGCGAATTCAAAATATGTGTGTTGGATTTATTTGTGGTATCAGACGTCGCAATCCAACCTCTAAGCATCTTGCAGACCTTGGCTGGCTGAACATAAAAAATAGACATATTCTTCATGGATCAGTACTATTTCATAAAATTATGTTTACTAAAATTCCTTTTTACCTATCGAAAAAAATTAAAAAGAGATCAGAAGTTCACAATATTAATGTAAGATTTAAAAATAAAATTAGTATGCCGAAACATAAAACCTCGTTATTCCGATCTAGCTTCTCATATAATATTGCAAATCTGTACAATATAATTCCCGAAGATTACAAAACGTTACCCATTTCTCGATTTAAACTTAACATTAAAGAGTCTCTATTTAATAATAGTATAACGTTGAAATTCTAAATTTAAGCAGGTAAAATTGGCCTTATTCATTTTAATATTTACAGAATTATGTTACATAACTTTTGTTATCTTAGCATGTAAGATATTGTACAAGAGGATATTTGATATTTAGTTTGCGTTTTTTGTTTTCTTAGCATGTATGATATTGTACGAAAGGATATTTAGTTTTGTGTTTTGCGGTTACGTGGAAGAGCGCTACTTAGCTGGTGCTTCTAGTACGAAAACACCATCTAAGAGCGAACGTCGCCTTTGCTTGTACTTGTATTCTCATAACAAAGCAATAAAGTCATTATTATTATTATTATTATTATTATTATTATTATTATATGTTCAATGATTTTTTTGGTAATGTAGCATATGATATTATAAAAAGATTACCTAGGGTTGATTTTGGCGCTCTGGTGGGTTTTGAGCAATTCCCCGCACCATGTGATTGCTTCTTTTTAGAACCAGTCTTAAAGCAGATGTTACTCATAGAAAACTCACAGTCCATAGGTTGTCACGGTTTGCACTCTAATATTTTAAAAGTCTTTTTATTTGTCAATTAATTTCGTACACAAAACAAAATGAGCATTTTCTTAAAAAGAATAAAGATATACATTCCTATAATACTAGGAATAAAGCAAATATTTTTCAGCCATTTTCACGCCTACAAATAGGTCAACACTCACCAAGACACGTTGGAATCAAATGCCTCAACAACTTCAGTAACATATTGGACACAGAGGTGGATATACATCCCAATAACTTTAATGTTAATAGCTTTAGAAAAAAGGTCCAATCATTCTTAGCTGATCATATATTTTACAGTGTAGAGGAATTCCTCAATTTTTAAAAATAGAGTTAGTCCAATATATGTCCTATGTACCTTTGTTTTTTTGTGTTTTTATTTTCTTACTCATACTTTTGTTTCTATTGTAATTGATTAGTCGTATAGGTTTGTACATTGTATATTTGTATAAGTATGTAATATACAAGCCTTTCTTCTTATATTCTTTTACATATTTATTGTGTTTGCAAATTCAACCCCATCGTTCCAAGATCGCAAACATTTTTTAAAACTTATTAATTTCAATTTTTAACACCGTTCAATAGTTATAGTTTTTTCAGTACACCCTTACAAAACATTTTAATTTGACATTTTTTTAAATGATCGAACAATAGGGCTCTCCTCTAAAGCACATTTTTTTCTATATTCGAAATTGTTTATATTGTTATGGATTTTTTCGTTCTGAAATAGGGAAATACAAATTTATATAGTTTTACTTGGGAATAGTGTCAATTTGACACCATACCCAAATGGTACGAACTTGGCCTAGTAGCTTAACTGATGTATATATCAAGATAAAGTTGAGCCCCCCCCCCCCTCCTAACATTTACTTCAAACATCTTGGTGGCTCCACTTCTTAAATGGATCCTTGGGTCCTAAGGACCATTCATGCTAAAGGAAAGAATTGGTTCACGAAACATCATATTTGATGTAGTACAACGGCCCCTATACCTACATAACCAAACAAAACAGTTTTTCAACAATTAGGTAATTTGTAGGTCCCTAAGTAACAACGCTCACCTTCTGCCTCCATACCATCAGCATAATATGAAAAAAACTACATCATCATCACTTTTGAGCGACGTTTATGTACTTTGTATGGTTTCGGATCAGTTGGAAGGTTATTTTCCAAAGCAAACTTATAAACCAATGTCTCAACACAACACAGATTCTTTGTCCCATATTTTTATTCATATTAAAAATCATAATTGGGATAAACTGACAAAATGGAGTATAGTAAATAAACTAAATGACATATGATACTAATTTTGAGGAAAGAAAGAGAGAAGTACAAAAGAATTTTGACAATCCCTTTAAGGGAGCTTTTTAAATCCTCAATTTCCGGTACTTTTTTGACTGTACAGTAATTTATAAATTATATTTCAAAAGGTAATGACATTAATGTCAGTACACCTTGTATAAAGTTTATAATTGTTTGTATTTGTGGCAAAAACGGTATGCCAAACTAACAAATTTCATTTTACAACTATGGGATTGAAACAAACCTTAACCTTTCTTCTGGAGAATTGATTAATATAATGAGGGAACAAAATGTGGAAATTCTAAACTGTATTGAGTACGAAATAACGTTTTTGATAGAAATTGGAAAAAAATACAAATAGTTGATGTTTTTGTATAAAAAACTTAATTTAAATATTAATTGATTTTCAGTTTTTACTAGTATTTGAAGTATATTAGAAGGCCTTAAATGTTAATTTTGCAAATAAAATGTTTTTTACTATCTCTTTAAATACCCACTAATTCTGCTATCAGGTGATAATGTGCTGAAATCGAACCTCTTCATACTGTTCAATGTAATTTTCGGCCAAATTAGTTTAACATGCTTCTTATATTTTCTACAAATGATTTTACCAAAACACGTTCTATGTTTTTCTAAATTAAAGTGCTTTGTTTTAATAGCGCCTATATTAAAGTTACAAATAAGAGTTTCTCTTTTTGGCGTTGAAATTTCTACATTATCACAACTCACAAATGGTATGTCAAAGTTTTCTGTAACTCTCTGCGATATCAATGGGGTACTTACAGTACTTTTTAGTGCTTTCGTTAAATCTATTTTCATTTTATTTCCATTGTCCTGAGGTACTAAACATGAAGACAACGATTGAGACAATGAAACTTTACCCAAATTACTTGTTATTTTTGATAGATTGCTTTTATTGTTTATTGATAAATTTTGCATTTTATTTTCTATTTCTATGGCTGGTGTATCTATAGAATTATTTTTTAAATGAGTAGAAACTAAATCCGATAAGGAATTAAAATGTGCCTCATTATTTTCTCGAGTATCTATATTTGTTTTATGTAAATAAGGATCTGCTAAATTTGGAATATTAAATTTAGATTTATCTGTATCAAGTGTACTTTCTTTGTTTGTTGATAAATTTGGGATTGTAAACTTGGGTTTTCCACTCATCGACAAATTTGGTATTGTAAATTTAGGCTTATTACCACCGTCTGTTAATTTTGGAATAAAAAATGTTGGTTTTGAATCTTTCAACCCTATACCAGAATTAGTTGGTGTAGATTTAGCCATGTCAGATATTTTATTAAAAAGATTAGGTACGATAAAACTAGGTTTGGTTCTAACAGGTTGGTTCAGATTTAAATCTACAGTAGGCTGAGTTAAACATAATTTATTAAGCTGGTTGTCATCTTACCTTCCGAAATATGAATGAATCCAAAAATCCAACATGAAAATAAAAGAAAATATATTTAGTTAGATTTATATTTTAATGCGAATGATATCGTTTGATGTTGAACTTTATGGCATATAGAATCACAATGCACGTCATTTTCAAATTGTTCAGGTTACTGAAACTAATTTATACACAGTATGACTGAAAAAGTTGGCAAACATGCAATTTTTTTTATTATTGTAAAGGAAAAAAGTTTATCAAGAGTTCTGCATTGGGTATAACGTAAATCAAAAATATTAGATATAAAATTTTCTCATTCGTCTACTGTCAAAAAGTATGAATGTGGTACAAGTACAGACTGTGGGTACAAGAATAAAGTATCTTTATTTGTGACAATATCTAAAAGTTTAATTATGAAAAGTTAAGTTGGAAAAAAAGGTATGTAGAACTTATTATCAAGATTAGATATTTGGTTTCTACAATCATGTCGAAACCTCAATGTTTTTCCAAATTTTATCAAGGTTAAGATAAGTAAGAGTAGTATTTCGGATTCGGGATAATATAATCATTCCAGAATATTTCGATCTAGAATACTATACTCTCCGTATTCCGTATTTTTTTATCTCGAGACAATCAAAACTGTTTCAAATGTAAAAATCCAGGTCATCTATCTTCACAGTGCCCAAATATTTCAATACCTACATCAGCACCTTCCACTTCAACGAGACAACCAATTCCTACAACTCATACCAAACTGGACACTCCTTCCCAAACATATATCCCAACCACAACTATCAACACACTTCACTCAAACCAAAATATAAATGCACCTACATCAGAAGAGCCTGTTGCTAATTTAACAAACACTGTGCCCTGCACTTCATTTCCTATCACAAACATAAATCAAGAAAAAACTATCAATGAACAAACACCACAAAATTCAAATGAAGAATTTGATAGAATGGAAACCAATCAATGACCAGAGCAAACTACAACTAATAAAAGAAGTTTTTCAGAAGTTACCGTATCCACTCCAGAACACTCTCAGCAATCCACTCTAACTGAACATCTCACTTTTACTCTCTCAGAAAATCCAAAAAAGCCAAGTAAAAAGGCAAAGAAGAAAAAATCTCAACAAAATAACTTATCCAAACTAGAAGAAATGAAACAAGTTAGAGATTTTATAGATAAACACAACCCTCCATTCGTATTAAATGCCGACCAATTCACTTCATTACTGGAAGACTCACTTGGAGCTCAAGATTTTATCAATATGGCCAAAGATTACACCAACAATATAAATAGCTTAACTGAAATGCTGCTACAAGTTTACCCAAAAATAGAAGCCTAAAAACAAAATGTACAAAACTACGGAAAAAACTAGAAAGACAGACAGATACCAACCCAGCAGTTTCTAAATAAATATTCGATTTCCAGAAAATTCTACAATGGAATTTGAATGGATATTACATCCATTCAAATATGTTACAACTATTAATTGCAAAATATTCGCCAGATGTAATATGTTTGCAAGAAACACATTTCCATGTAAACAAAAACAATACACCAAGATACTATACCGGATTCTTCAAAAATAGAATTTAAGAAGTAGCCAGTGGTGGAGTTGTCATCTACACTAAATCACTATTAGCAGCAACCTCAATACAAATAAACACCTCATTTGAAGCCATAGCTGTACAACTATTAACTCCTAACAAGATAACTATATGCAATATTTACATACCCTCCAGTCAAGCCATAGACCAACACGAGTTGGACTTCTAACAAACCAACTACCTAATCCATTTATTATCCTCGGCGACTTTAATGGTCACCATTTTTCTTGGGGATCAGAGAGCATTGACACACGAGGTAGAAAAATAAAAGACTGGATAGACACAATCAATATTTCACTATTGAATGATGGAAGCATGACTAGATTCAATGCAGCTACCAAAAATTTCTCTGCTATAGATTTATCACTGTGCACTTCGAACATCACAATTGACATCAATTGGAGAGTGGTCGATGATCTATACAACAGTGACAGTTTTCCAATTATTATACAAAAATTAGAGATATTGAAATTATGAGTGACATACGATGCATGTCTACCATGTTTTAAATATAGTGAAATAAACTTATTTACAGCAGATTTGTTTGAACATGAACTATGAAAAAGAGCAGGCATATCTTGCTAAGATTCATGCCGAATTTCTAACAGGGTCAGAGCTAGAAATTGAGCCAGAAGATGATGAAGAAAAACAAGATCATGATGCTGATATTGAAGAATAAACAGAGAAAATTCCAGTAGAGTTGGACGTTATGTATTTAATTGTTAAGGAGAAATAACTGAATGGAGAAAACATATAGGAAGAGATGTTACAAAAAATTGTATATAATACGAATCTATTGAATCGTATTCCTACAATCCCGGTAATAGATCTGCAAAGAAAACTGATAATGTAGAACTTAAGGCATTATTCAGTCTTTTATATATACCTGGGGTGCCCAAAATAGCAACAGAAATGCAGAAGATCCCTTCAGAACAAATGGCTCATCACCAGAGATTTATAGATTGACAATGTTCCTTACCCAATTTACGTTTTTGCTTCAACACATCCTTTTTGATGTGCAAGGAGAAACAAAGATATTATAAATAGGCACCTTTCAGGGAATTATTTCAATTCAAATTTTAAGAAGTCAGGACTATTAGTTTGATGTTATATTTTGTGTAGCATTGCACTCCATTATCTATGTGCGCATTACAAAACTATATGCTTGATTATATGAGTTATCTAAACTAAAACATTCTCTCCCCATAAAACCAATTTTACCGTTAATATAATCACCTTTTTCCAAAGTTCCAGTCCGGAACTGTGGATCTTCCAATATCGTATTTATCGATTTTTCGACATCAAATTGTGATTTTATTATAATATTGACTAGATCGTTTCTTGAAATATGAATGGATTCTAGTGTCTTAGTGATCTGTATGATGCAAGCTGCTAATTTGTCTCTGTCCACATCCGACAGTTCAGCTTCAGATTCATCTTCCTCTTTTATGTCTCCTTCTGAACTTCTTTGTGAAATATCTCTATTATAAATAAACTGTCTATTACTAGGGGATATATAGTAATCGTCTTCCATAGAATGTCCGTATATATCATCATATCCATCGTAGTCTAAAAAAATTAAAAATTCAGATAGCATAGTTAGAATATATGTAAAATATCTCACCATCTGAGAAATCCATATTCCTGACATCTCTGTGGCGAGACATTCTGAGGGCCTTCTAATTTACTAGATGTGAGTTATATTATTTAATTATTTTGGCAATTTTGGGTATTATTTATCCTAAATAAACACTGTTCAAAACATTATTAATAGTTTCTTATACGAATTTACAAGATTCCTACGTCTTGACGTTTAACCTATTGGTAATGACTAATGACATTTGACACAACTAAAATTAGTTTGTTCCGAAATTTTAAAATGAATATTTTATTAGGGCCACTTGCACCGTACTAGTGCAAAGCTTCTGTTAACAAAACCAGATTTAACTTATTAAAACTTAGATTAATTGTTTGGCTTGCACTGTCATTTATTTAAACTAGATTAAAGTTAAGCCACAGTTCTGATAATTTTTCTATAAGTTGGTATGGGTACTATTACTATCAAATCCGAGGCAACTTTTCGGGAATGTGAAATGCTTGGCTGTTGCCCCTAAGCGAGAAAAGTTTTTTAACCTCTGTTGTTCTGTCTCTTTTTAACATGTCTAGCCTAGTGGTTACGAAAGGAAAGCAAAGTAAAGATCTCCTGTAGAAACAAGATACAGCTTTGTAACGTAAAATACAAAGCGAAAACCTGTTCTGGCCAAGTACTGTCAAGGTGGAGGCCAAAAATCTAAGAGAAGAAGAAGTAACTATCTTCACCACAGTATACCAATACAAACAGTAGTGCATCTTGGCGGCAAAAGTCGCGCAATTTGACTGCGCAGACTAGACGCCATGTTCTGAGGATAAAATATTTAAACTGATCAAGAATAAAGAGTGTGGTGCATTCTAATGTCACTGTCTGAATCCAACCAATGGAATATCGACATTCGAGTTAATTGACAGTCTGAGCGTCTGACATTACTCGGCACGATGAACAGAGGACCTGACATTTATCCAGAGAACATGGCCGACAGTTACTTTGAAACTTCAAAGGTACCGCCTTGAAGGTGCACTACTGTGTCTTCACTTTCATAATTCTTAACCTAGATTATACTTGTTTGGCCAACAAATGAGTATTTTTTTTGGGGAGTATTTAGTTTGTGCAGTAATCCTAGGATTCTAAAATCTACTGTCGATAATTTATTATAAATGTATGCCGAGCAATGACATAAATCATGACCCTGTACATGGGAAAACAGGGTTTAGTCAAAAAGACCATTTAAAATTCCGAAATGTGTTAATTAAACACCTAATATACATTTTTTAATTATTAACCCTACAGCGGGCGCTTCATGTCTGAGAAACCGACGAAATTTATTGATTTTTGTTTACGCGCGGTCTTACCGCCTACATCCCCCTTCTACCTTCCTAGATCATCAATTCACAGTATTCACACACTAGTTTAGCCATACTGGTCGGTCACAGGTGAAATATTGTAAAATTCGGTCTACGAGACGGTCGCGCCTGTTGTATAAGAGTTTGTTAGTGAATATTTTACAGTAGTAATGTAAGTTAAATTGCACATCTTTTTTTATATTATGTTATTGTTGATGTATTTTTCTTAAAATATTTAAAAGTAAATAGTAAATTAGAAACAAAACTGTATTTTTATGACTTTGAGAGACAGACTTCGCGAAATATCTGGAAACCACGACACTACACACTAACAAGATGCTCCACCGGATCGACAGACAGGACGATGCGCTATATGCAGCACAAAGAAAAGCCGAAAGACACGTTTTTGTTGTCATAAGTGTTTTAAGTTTTTATGTCTAGAACGCGTGGGCATTATTTGTAATGATTGTTATGAAAATAATTAAAAAGTTATACGATTTCTATAAGTAGCCATTTTTAGTTTAAAGGTTTTCTTCAAACATGTTATTTTTTTTATGTTAAAAATAAAACTAATAATTTTGAAACAAAATGTTATTTTATTTTACAGCCCCGAATAAAGAAGAATAAAGTTTTCTTATATTTTCTTGGAGTTTTGAGTTAAATATATATATAGCAAAAACCCAAAAAAACGTTGTGCTTACCAGTCATTAACAATTGGCAATTCTCTCTATTGGCCAAATATGACACATTCTTGCCATTTATAATAAAATCAACAGATTTCATTATTATTAGACAAAAAAAAAGAAAAACCAGACATATCTTGTACATTTTTAGAATATTGACCAAAAATACAATTCGTTCCAACGAGTTTGTTTATTTACAAATAAAAAGAAAGACAAAAACTACTTTAGACAAGAAATCGATTGGTATGTATTTGACAGACCAAAGTGGGGTACCAAAGAGGGCCGAAATTGCCTAAAGGTAGCTAACATGTAATGCAGTAATACCAACTTTGGGGATTTCTGACTAAATTTAGAGGAAAACCTAGAGGAGTTTTTAGGGATAAAGTTTCGTTTGTTTTTATTTTAAATTGCACTACTCTCTGTTTTTATCTTAGATCATATAAATGATCTAAGGTTTTTATATTCATCCAAAGTTTATAAAAAAATTTTAACTGATTAATTGATAGTACTGTTAAACATTTATTTAATTTATAATACGATCGTATTATTTAATATTACTAAAAATTTTATTTTTTTATGTTTTATTATATTTTAGTGATAAATACTTATCGCAGTTTGGGAGCTTTGGTTTGAATTTAGTGGGATTTGAAATCTCTTTAGGGAGATACTTTTCAAACAGTTGGCGATTGGAATGTCAATGATCAATGTCACGGAACACGTTTTGATTCCGTGTCAATTATCAATGTCCTGTTGTTGATATCAAATCAACAAAATATTTTCCAAAAATGTACATTTTATTTCCTGAGATATAAACAAGTTTCTCATTCGTATATTTTCATTAAAATGGACAACATATCTCAACAATCTGATGAAATAGAAGCTCTGAAATCTATATACGGGGAAGAGTGGCGGAATGAAACCGTGCCTGGTACATACAGTATAGATATTAGCAAAGATGTAAGACTTTATATTACTCTAGTTCCCGAATATCCATCAAGTTCTTTGCCAAAATATGAATTATTAGCACCCAATTTAACGTATATCCAGAAGAAATCTATACAACAAAAGTTTCATAATTTATATGAGTAAGTTTTGTTTATACAAAATGATTGAAAACTAGTTTAAATTTATTCTTGAAAATATTTCTTTGTAGATCTGAAGGTGGTTGCCCACTAATTTACCAAATGATAATGATTACTGAAGATGTAGTGAAGAAATCTGATACCAAAAAGGATTCATCTTCCTCAAATGAAGTATGCATAGAAGATGCATTAGTTATAAGTAATTCAAAAAATTATAATCATTTAAAAGTTATCCATGGACCAACAATTATTGATAGGAAAAGTGTGTTTCAAGGACATGTTTGTGAAGTTAAATGTAAAGAAGATGTGAGGTAGGATTTCTCTTATACTATAAATGTAGGTAGGTTTCAATATTTCATTAACGGTATTGAAACAACTGGTATATAGTAATACCCAGACTTCCGCAATAGGTGGGGCCGAGCAAGAACCATGTCAAATTCACATAAGTTGCTGTTGAACTTAGCATATAAATACACTTGCTTGCATAGAAATTGGCCCACTGTAAACTTTTGACTTTAAATATTTTTTTTAAAAAGTATCAGATAAAAAAAGTTAATGCTGTTTGAAAGACAATTTAATGTGCTTCCATATGAGTTTAAATTTGTCCATATTGTTTATTGTTTATGTGCATAGCAACCTGTAAACCAATAGAAGGTATTTATATGGTGATTCTAACAACAATAACAAACTTATGATATGCTGAAATTATTGCCTTTGCAATTTACACATTATTCGTTATCCATAATTTGATTAGTTTTCATCTGTATTAATTTAATACATACCACAGCCCAAAAAGCCGCCCAAGTAATGTCTTTAATTGAAAATAGACTTAATCAGCAAGCTATTGCTCGAGAACTGAATATGACACGCTCAGTGGTTTACATATATTCTAACAATGTCGCCTAACCAGTTAAGTTTTTCTTCTTATGCAAAATTTCATCATAGCATGGTAGTAACTTTTTTGTCCCCTGCTTTGTAGTAGAAACGCGTTCTTCATTGGAATCTATTATTTCTAAAATGTGTAACCCTTTCTCAATTGAACTGAAGTCTTCTGTTAAGTTTGCAATCGTCATTAGATTTTCTGATTCAGCTGGGTCTAACGAATCAGCTTCCTCAATGTCTTGCTCATGTTCAGGCAAGCTTATCAATTTTAAGCAATTTTTGAACGTCATCACCATCCACTTGGCAATATCAACTAATTATGTTATCAATTTGTTCAGGATCTGAGGCTGATTCTCCTTGGGTTAAAGTGGGGGAAAAAATAGACACAGTTTTTTTCAAACGCCATTCGAATTTTTTTGTCAAATCTCATTCCAGGATTGTCCAATAATTCTTACAGCTGGTAATCAAAAGAAGCTACATATATGAAAACACAGAAGATAATCAAAGCATGAAAAAATGCATGCCAGAGAAAGAATGCAAAGGGAGTGGCAAACGAGATGGGAAAATGAGACAACAAAAGCACAATGGACAAAACGTCTTATAGGAAATATATGTGAATAGGTAAACTGTGAACAATATGATGTGCAGTTTGTCTTCTTGAAAAGGAATAGTAAAATGTGTTGCTTCACTTAACGGGTTGTTCATTTTAGGTGGATTGCTCCTTTTCATGTTCAGCTTCAGATGAACCTGCACAAAACTCCCACCTCTTGTATTTGTGTGAACTATATTGCCAATTTTATTAATCATGTCCCAGTTTCTATATTTTGTGTTGCTGTCTATATTGGTTTTTGGTTCTACAAAGAGTGCTCAGTTTATTTTATATCTTTGGATTATGTTATTTATTAGCAGTTTTATTGGTATGTAGCTGTTGACGTTGACATAGATAATATTAAGTTTCGACAAGAAATTGATCATTATTTACACTGTTGATGGGTTGTGTTGGTGAAATCGTTTGAGGTTCGTGGAGATCAAACATAAGTATATACACTCTGTTACCAGAAAAGTGTGCAACTGTATCTATGTTGTATTCTGTGATAAATCAAATAGAAATACGATTTTGGTTATCAGTATCACATCATTTGATTTGGGGTTTTCTATTTCCCAGATATCTGCCAGTTTTGTTCTTGTCAGAGTCTCATTGGCTTTTATGTAGTACAAATGTTTGAGTTTCTATTTGTAATTTCTCTCATTTTGGCAGAATTATTTTGGTGGAATATTTGGGTAGATGGTCCTGGTTTGTTTTCAATTGTATTAATTGTAGCTTGATTATTTTGTTGAACTT
Source organism: Galeruca laticollis (assembly GCA_963921935.1). Taxonomy (NCBI): domain Eukaryota; kingdom Metazoa; phylum Arthropoda; class Insecta; order Coleoptera; family Chrysomelidae; genus Galeruca; species Galeruca laticollis. The sequence goes on along the minus strand of OY998177.1, from coordinate 242,993,328 downwards.
TTTGTGGAGACAGGTTTTTTGTTGTGCTGTTATCATTTAATTGATGTTGCTTTTGTGCATTAGTGTGGGAGCTTGTTTCAATTATGTAATTTATTTCTTCTTGTGATAAATCTGTGTTTTCTTTTGATATGTGGGTTTTCCCTTCTGTCTTTGTTTTTCCTGTTGATTCTCACTTTTTTCCAATGACCTGAGTCATCTAAATCCATCTCAGAGTAGCTTCCTTCTAATTCTGATTTTTGGTATGTTGAATTATCGCTTTGACTGTCCATCGTGACACACCAGGTGTTCACTCAACGATTATTGGTACACTACTGTGTAGCCATCATATTCTTCCAGTATTTTGTGTTTTTTTTTGGATTGAGAGACGTAGCTTATTTATCAGTGCTTGCCTCCTCTCCTCTCTCTGTGATGCTATGCCAATTACGACTTTTAAGTCGGCTGAACCAGCTCTAAACACTTCATTTTTGACCGTCTCCCAGCTTCTACTTTTAGTCTCTTAAATATCTGCTTATCTTGAAAGCACTCCGCGTTTTGATCAACAGGACAATTCTTCATCCTTACTTGATTATCACACCATGATTGTAACAATGTTTCCATCTAAGCAATAATACCGTGACATTTACAAATGATGCTTGAATTCAAAGATTGAGTCTTTCACAGCTTTCATAATTTTTTCTTTACCTTCTATAACCGTTCAGAATGTTGATTCTGCCAGGTCAAATTTATTTGCCAATTCACAATTTTTTATCCTTGCTTTAAAGTCTGATAATATTGTTTATAGTGTTTTTCTTCTCTTGTTAGGTTCAAATGACTAAGTTTTTGTTCTTTTGGATGACATAATTAGAAGTTATCAAAAAACACACTCCATATCTCCAAATTCGTGTAAAATGGGGTAGCGTAAGTCGGGCTATTACTTTATTGGTTATATATCTTTTATTTTAGTGGCTTCATGGAATTACTTTTGGAGAATAGAAAAATTGCACAAGCTACACATAACATTTCTGCATACAGGATTTTGCAGTCTAATAATATAGTGATGCAGGTAAGTAATGGTAATATTGAAATAAAATCATTTGAATTAACCCTTTCGCTACCGAATTTTTAATTTGCAAGTTAATATTTTGCTATTTGGTACGTAGACTTTTCAATTTTTTCACTTTATTTTAGAATGGGAACCAATTTAAAAAAAATAACATTTTTTTGAGTTTTTGAAAGGTACATGAAAGTGTACGGTGGTAGTGAGAGGCTGCAAAAGAATATGAAAATTTATTTTATTTATTTATTTATAGTGTATTGAACAATCAAAAGAAACATATTTTTATTTGGTATGATATTTTATATAGCAGTTTGATTTCTTGGTGAGGCATAAATGTACCTTACATTTCGAACATATGGTTCGTGATCTCCCAGAACAATTTTCATTTTTACACCTCGATGCGAAGTTCTTGTCGTCTAGCTCAGGTAGGTGATTTATTCCGTCAAAACGAATATCGTCAATAGGCCTTATTTCAGATCTAGGTCTGGGTGAAGGTTGAGGTGTTTGTGGTCCCTCATCAGATACAGCAGATGGTCGTCCCCGTTTCTTAGGTCCTGATGTTGATGATAAAATCAATGCTTCTCCCACATAAGCTCTCAAGTATAGTAGGTCTAAAATTTGTTTTTTCGGCACACCTAATGCAATAGCCTGGGTCCTATATTCTAACCATGCGTTCACACAGGATAAATCAATTCTGTGCGTGAACATCCTCAGGGTCCACTTCTTAGATCATATAAGTGACCTATAAATAGTTACCAGGAAATCGAACTTATCGACACCTCCCATATTCAAATTATACTGCTGAATTACTTGTGGTCGTGATACATGCACATACTCTTTTTGTTTCTTGTCCCACCGTTTGCACCTATCTGCTTCGCCGATTCCCATATAATTGGAAGCCATAGTTACAGCTTTGTATTTGAACCATTTGGTTCATTACTAATGAGTTCTTCCGATATCCCACGACCTTTTGTTTGCAACACTATCTGATGAAAACGGAGGTGCCTTGAAACGGTCTAACCGTGCTGTTGCCCAAATTTGTTTCTGTCTCAAAAATTGAAGAAGTTGATAATTTGAGAAATAGTTGTCATAATATAGTTGCACATTTTGTTCTGAAATTATTTCTGCCACCTTCCACACCACTGCAGCACCTAATCCCAAATGCCTCTTGAAAGTTTCGTCTAACTTGGTTGTAGACCCTTGATATAATAAAAAGTCGTACAGCAGGCCGCTGGCGCCACAAAGTGCAAAGATCTTGATGCCCCAAGGACACGGCTTCCCTTTTACGTATTGTTTCACATCAATGTTACCTTTGAAAGGCACCATCTGTTCATCTACACACAGACACTTTTCTAAAGGAAGTTTCAAACATTTCTTCCTAATAGAATTGAAAAGGGGCCGGACTTTCCAAAAATGGTTGTTATTATTAGGCTTTTCCATCGTATTTACAAAATGGAGATGTTGCCTCAATTTATAGAAATTATTACGGGACATAATATTAGCTATGATGGGAACCTGTAACCTAGTCTCCCAATAATTCTGTACCCTTGGGTAGTGGATATTACCCATCAATATGTGTATAACTATGAATACCTTTATCTCAGCTGCATTTGTCGTCTGAAATTGGGATCCTTGCTGAACTGCATACAGGTTTGTGTTTTCAACCATGCAATCAATTAGTTCACTTGTAAAATACTGATAAAAAAATTGTGTAGGGCTTTCCAAATCTACAACTTCTGGAATGTAATTAGTGGTGTTTGATATGTGACATTTTTCATCCATTTTATATCTGCTTTTCTTGTCAAATTATTTGCAACGAAAAACTCTTCCTCTATTACACCTTTCACTGTAGCAGTACATGACTTACTGGTACCAGCTTTCACCGTGTCCAATGTAGGAAGTATAGATGTAGCTTCAATTTCAACATGATTGGAAATATCCATCTGCTCTGTTTCTTCATGATTTTCGTCCTCCGAAAGTAGCATTTTCATTATTTTGCCATTCATCATCCTCAAAATCACCTACGTTGTCAAAATCTTCGATATCTGACAATGCATCTATATACTCCAGCAGTTGCGCTTCCGTGAGAGGTTTATTTCCTGCCATACTAGAGTCTAAAGCTGATAAAAAAATAAATAAATCAACCAAAAGAATCTTTTGAGGTTAGGAATACCTTACAGTACTTTACTACTGCAGTGCACAATTATGTACACAACTTCAAAGTAACCAATATCAAAATCTATCAATCAAATTATCTTTATCTCACTCTGAACGTGAAAAACCAGCTCTCATAAACGAAATATAAAATTGACAACTAAAAAGACCACTCTGATAAGTCAAATGAAATATATCTAGCGACCTCTTCACTAGAAACCAGTTACTATTTCATTTCATTCCAATTCACATTTATCGTTTGCCGGTTCAGATAGCACTGTACGTCCTTGAGTGATCCCTAACTCCTACATGAATGTGGACGTTGGGAGCAAATGTACAAAATTATTGTAGTTTACTGATACAAAAGCATTGAAAGCACTGTACACAAATGTGTACGTAGGTAGCTAAAGGGTTAAGGAAACTTTTTTTAGGATTGCGATGATGATGGAGAAAACAAAGCGTCTTCGAGACTTTTAGATTTACTACAAACTCTAAAATTAAATAACATTATGGTTGTTGTTTCAAGATGGTAAGTATTAACATTTACACAAAAAATAAAAGAAATGATCCATTTAAATTTGTTGAAAGTTTATATTTTTTTCTGTAATTACAATCTGATGGTATATGACCAATAAGCAATTTTAATCTAACTTAAGTCACTAATTTCTTTCTCAAAACTAATAATTTTACTCAAAAGTAGTTCTTTAGTCTTAATACCAAAAAAAAAACGAACACTAATGTGCCGATACCGGACAGTACTCTGCTTTACATTGTCGTTTAATTAGGGCTGTCTTTAACCTATTCGGGGACATGGGCATATTAGAATGGGCCCCTATGACTTTGATAGAGCAATAGACAAAAGAAGAAGTAAACAAGGTTCATTACTCCTTGAATCGTATCACTAAATGTGCTCGGTTTTCGAGATTACTTCTTTAATACTTCAAAAACAAATTTTCTATTTTGATTATTCCAATACTGATTCCGATATGATTTTAAGAGATAAATATTAGTTATTGTTTATTGATCTGACAAGAATTACAGGGCGCTTATCAATCACAGTGCCCTGTGTTTAATTATCAAAATCAAAGGGCCCGATCCTCTTGAGTATTCTCATATGGTTGTTGTTCAGTATTATCACCTTTGCTATACTCAATTTTCATCCACGACCTCCCAACCGCACCCCAATTATTAACTGCTATGTATGCTGATGACACGTGTTTTGTATCATCTGCAAAGATGCAGAACATGTACTAGACACTATACAAACACATAAATCATCCCTTATTTCAAAAAACACAAACTAGCTATAAATGCCTCCAAAACAGAGTATTTATTTCTCAGAAGAATAGCTAGAAAGGCCCCACATTGCAATCCCAGCTTTATGTAGATAGTCATTTCATTTCCCCAAGTATTAGCATCAAATACTTGGGTTACACGATGCAAAGTAACACTAACGCAAGTGCACACATTGCACAACAGATACAAAATGACAATATTGCAATAGGTAGAATCTACCCTCTTATCTGCACACACAGCAAACTCCACTCAAAACAAAATACTTATTTACAAATAAATTATTCGCCACATACTCACCTACACAGCCCCAATATATTACACTGGTACACAACACAACTTTCACTCCCTGCAGGTAATACAAAACAAGCGTCTCAGAATGGCAATCAAACAAAACACAATCTATCCAAAACTCCCAAAAACCTCTTGCTAACATGAAAAAGCCAACATACCTACTATCGAAGACTTCATTAACAAAATCTCGGCTAACTTTTACAACTACTGTCTGCCACAAAATCTTTGTAGAAGTCTCAGAGACACAAATCGCGTAAAAGGCATCTGCGACAGTTGGTGTAGGCTTCTGCATGGATCACTAATCACATAACTTGGTTGTCTAAAACTCCAAACCCATTTTCATCATGGCGGGTAAATCCGCACAGGCAATTGTGCTGTATTACCCTCTATGCAAAACAAATTATATTCCTAACAATTTAAATCCAACATCAGCCATGTTGCCTTCCCGAAATCTATCACCCGAATCAATTTTGAAACCCTGTATGGATAATGCTTCTGGAGCAATGAGCCATGTATGACATCAGGATACCCTAAATTTCATGTTTGAGCTTTATACTCATAATCATATACCCAAACAGGCATATAATAATTATAAAACCTATTACTCCAACCTTCTCTTACAGGAAAAGAGGAATTACTATGACAGACAAATTTGTGACTTGCATAAGACCATCTGGAATATAATAAAAACTGAGAAAGGCCTCAGCAAATCAACACAAAAAACTTTCACTGGTATTAAGTCAAATAATGAAACAATATCATCATATCCGTTGCATCTAACATTTTTAATGATTATTTTGTCACAGTGGCTGCAAGTCTTGTAGACTCTTCGGTAAAAAATAGAAACCTAAATCATATAAATCACAATCTATTATCTATGTACCTATCCGAGGTGGATGATGTTGAAATTCTGGAAATTATAAATGGTTTGAAAAATAAATGCTCAAGTGGCGAGGATGGTATCAGTAATATTTTGTTAAAAAAAATTAGAAACATTTGTTTTAGAGCCACTGACACATGTTGTAAATTTATCATTCTCGCGTGGAGTTTTCCCATCTAGACTGAAAGTAGCAGTTGTACATCTTTAAAAACAGAGATACATTATTGGTGGAAAATTATAAACCAATAAGTCTCCTCTCTATTTTTTCCAAAGTTTTTGAAATTGATTAATTTTTTGAATAGGAACCAGATCATTGCTTCGAATCAACATGGATACCGCGAAGCAAAATCTACTATAACTGCTGCTTTCGGTTTTATTGAGAGAATTCTGGACGCCCTTGAATAGGTAATTGGTGTTGTAAAGTGTTTGAATTGTCGTCTAACGGTATCGAATTAGTCAATTCCGTTAAAACTTTGGGTTGAAGCGTATCTTCCAACAAATAATCTAAATTTGTCAATAAAAAACCATCTTCAGTTATCACATCGACATTCTGTATATTATTGGAGTCGACCAAAGTCTTATTATTGGGGGTATCGGGTTCTTTGAGAACCATGTACATAATTTTCTTCGATCTACTCGACATTTTCCTGCGAATATTCTAGTTCAATAAATGTTCATGCTATTTTTAAAAATACAAACATACCTGACTATTTTAAAAACCTGGTGAAAATAACACACCGCTGTCACTTGAAAATCACTAGGGCAACTGAATGCAAATCGCAATGCATTTTCATGAATATGGCGCGCTTTCTAAGAACAAATGCCGCATCTGACATGTCCCAACTGAAAACGCCGTATATGCATAGGCGCGGAAGTAGATACAGCTTTTGTGGTTAGTATTACGTACGTACGGCATATTTCATTAGGACAGACAACTACTTTTTCACATACGACTAAATTAAATGTTGAATTTTTAATATATTAAACAACCATACGGCATTTTTGCTTAGTAATAAGGTAAATTAGCCTGCCACGAACCCAATGAGACAAAAATCCTAAAATGATTTTTTTGTAGATACGGCATCTGTTTTTGGGATGGTAGTACAGGTGTTGGCACTTTAACAAGAAGTCTTGTCTCAAAATTTTCTTGATACGTTTCCCCTCCTTCATTAGACTGGATCTTGTTTTCTAGATGATCCACGAATCAGTATTATTTCTTGCTCAGCTGCCATTCTCAGTTCTTATTGGTGGATTCTGCAGAATAATCCTCTTTAATCATCTAGAAGCTTCCCAAAGGGCATTATCTATACTGTGGTCATTTGTTAATCCTCTAATTGATTCATATTTTAAGTTGTGTGGCATTATTTAATCTACTTTAATGAAATTAACTGTCTCGACCCTTACTTCGTGGAATCTGCTAATATTAGTGTTTTAAATGAAACTCACGGTTTCTAGTTAATTCCACAATATAATGAAAGTTATTGAAAATTCTAAAAAATTGACAATTGTTTCAATAAATCAATATCATCGTCAGAATGACAAAAGTTACATTTCATTTGATGCCTACCTGATGTTTAGTAGTTATTTTTGGCTAGACCAAGAAGTGACCTAACTTGTGATTGACTTAATATATGTTTATAGAAAAAAGAAGAAGATGTGATATTACAAATATTGAAGCTTAGATATTATTAGCCCTATGGTGATATCCTGGGTATCATTTTTCCAATTAAGATCAGTATAACTGTGCAATGATATAGAAAACCTGGAAAACTATATCTGCTGATCTTTACAATTATCACTTAAGAAGACAGTTTATTAGTGGAGAACTCCCTAGATTTAACTGTTCATTGACAACTTCATATTGTGGGTTTCTTAAATGTCTTCTAATTTCCAATTCTTCAAGGAAATCCAGTTCTTGTTTCTTTTCACAAATATGCAGCACTTCTAGTTTTTCAATGAATGATTGGTGCCAAGTAGATGTTTTGCGTAGTGGAATTTATCTGGTTGTTTTAACCTATATGCTCGTAAGTGTTCACTGTATCGGATTTCAAAATTCCTAAGGGTCTGACCCAAATAGACAGCATTACATTCTGGACATTTGAGTTTATATATACCTGACTTCTTTAACAGTGGTATTTTTGTTTTTACATTTAACAATTTTGTACTAACGTTACTTTCTGTTTTAAAAGAAATTGTTGTATTCGTTGCTGAAGATATTATCTTTGAAATATTATTAGAAATACTTCCTGTATATGTGATGGTTTTATAAGTTTTTATTTCATCAGCTTGTTTAGGAAATATTAGTTGTAATGCCACTTTTTCCTCTTTTTTACTAATTAGCTTATTTATCATATTTAATGGATAACCGTTGGATCTTGCTATTTGTCTAATTGTATTAATCTCTCTATCAAAATTACATTTGTTCATAGGAACTGAAAAAGCTCTATGTATCATTGAACTATATGCCTAAAATATTAATCCAGGAATAATATCAGATATACTTAATTTATTTGATGCATGCATTGATCAGAATTATTTCACTTTTGACAATAAGATATATATTCAAAATGAAGGTTTACCAATGGGAAGCCCTATTTCACCTATTTTAGCTAACATTTTTATGGACAATTTAGAAAGATCTTTGAAAGTAATATTTCGAAAAATATTATATTTTGGTATAGATATGTAGATGACATATTAGCTTGTTTTATGGGTAGTGAACGACAATTAGATAAATTTTTCAACCACATCAATAATTTAAACCCAAAAATTAAATTTACATTAGAAATTGAAGAAAATAGCTCAATCAATTTTCTTGATTTAAAAATTCAAAGAGTTAATAATGTACTTGATTATTCAATTTACCGAAAACCAACACAGACTGATGTGACAATTCCATTCAATTCCAATCACCCTATGTCACACAGACTGGCGGCATATAGTTCAATGATACACGGAGCTTTTTCAGTTCCTATGAACAAATGTAATTTTGATAGAGAGATTAATACAATTAGACAAATAGCAAGATCCAACGGTTATCCATTAAATATGATAAATAAGCTAATTAGTAAAAAAGAGGAAAAAGTGGCATTACAACTAATATTTCCTAAACAAGCTGATGAAATAAAAACTTATAATACCACCATCACATATGCAGGAAGTATTTCTAATAATATTTCAAACATAATATCTTCAGCAACGAATACAACAATTTCTTTTAAAACAGAAAGTAACGTTAGTACAAAATTGTTAAATGTAAAAACAAAAATACCACTGTTAAAGAAGTCAGGTATATATAAACTCAAATGTCCAGAGTGTAATGCTGTCTATTTGGGTCAGACCCTTAGGAATTTTGAAATCCGATACAGTGAACACTTACGAGCATACAGGTTGAAACAACCAGATAAATCCCACTACGCAAAACATCTACTTGACACCAATCATTCATTGACACCTAACACAAAACTAGAAGTGCTGCATATTTGTGAAAAGAAACAAGAACTGGATTTCCTTGAAGAATTGGAAATTAGAAGACATTTAAGAAACCTACAATATGAAGTTGTCAATGAACAGTTAAATCTAGGGAGTTCTCCAGTAATAAATTGTCTTCTTAAGTGATAATTGTAAAGATCAGCAGATATAGTTTTCCTGGTTTTCTATATCATTGCACAGTTATACTGATCTTAATTGGAAAAATGATATCCAGGATATCACCATAGGGCTAATAATATCTAAGCTTCAATATTTGTAATATCACATCTTCTTCTTTTTTCTATAAACATATATTAAGTCAATCACAAGTTAGGTCACTTCTTGGTCTAGACAAAAATAACTACTAAACATCAGGTAGGCATCAAATGAAATGTAACTTCTGTCATTCTGACGATGATATTGATTTATCGAAACAATTGTCAATTTTTTAGAATTTTTCAATAACTTTTATTATATTGTGGAATTAACTAGAAACCGTGAGTTTCATTTAAAACACTAATAATCTACTTTATTTTCTTTTTCAATATTCCAACTAAAAATGGACAATTAGTAAGATTATTTTTTTTATTTAGGTATGGCGGTATTCAATTGGGACCAGATAGATTTCGACACATTAACAATGCTGCAAGGCAGGCTCTCGTAGAAGCTGGATTTGTAAAAACATGACTACTTGTATATAATGAAATGTATATAAAATTTATAAATAAATAATTTATGGTTTTTAACCGTTTTATTTCATATTACAATAACAAATTTACCCATACAATTTTGATGAAAAACTGAAAAGTTTATAATTTTACATGATCATGATTTTATAATATAGTCATCATCATATTGTAAAAACACTGTAAACATAATGGAATAAAATGTAAAAATTGCAAAAATGGAAGTTGTAAACTGCATCTGTCCGTTTGAATCAATTTATTGGCAATTAATAATTGGAGATACATCTTTCTGTCTGGCAAAAACTATACAGTTACGGGTGCAGTTTCCTTTATAAATGTAAAAATTGACACACTGAAATTAGTTAATACAATAACGTTGAAGGTAAAATATTATTAATATACAAACAATTATTGTAAAAAAAGTTATGGTAAATTGAGATAACGACAAAGGTGAAAAAAGGGACTTGTGTGCATATTAATAATGACAATTACAGAAACAATAACATTTAATACTATATATTCTGAATCTGTTATTACACGTTTTAAATAATAATAATATACGATTTTTATGGTGGTAAATTGTACCTAACAGATTCATTGTGAATTGCCCTAATCAGATCATGGTTAATAAAGAAAATAAATCTTAAACAGGCTATTTCTACAACAGCGTTATCATATAGTCTGATTTTATTGCCTGCTGTAATTGGTCTACCATCGACAAATATGGGTCGTTTTCCTTCAGAGGAAAGGTAAAATTCACCAGTGTTTCTTAACCTAAAAGGAAAAAAGAATATATGAATTATTGTTTAGTGATCGATTATGTTTTGTCAAATCAAAATATTTCTGTTCTGTTCATCATTTTCCGAAGATAACAGATCATTCGATTATAAGTATTAATTTTGGGAAAAATGTGGATTATGTGAATGAATTAAATTTCTTTTCTAGAAAGCTAAATATAGATAAATTTCATGAGATTAATTTTGAATTAATACCATGTGACTGGTTATTTGACTCAGGTAATGTAAATTAAATTTTTAGTCAACTAGAAAGTGATTGTGGTAGAGTCTTAAACAGTATTGCACCTATTACTCAGATACAGATAAAGAAAAATCATGTCCCATGGTATGATAAGGAGGTAAAGGTACAAGCCAGAGAGAGGGATAAAGTGCACAAAAAGTTTCAAAGAGCAGTAGGTCCAGATAAAAATATATTGTGGAATGAATACAAAAATAAAAGAAATATGGTCGTTAATTCATTGAAGTACAAGAAAAAAGAATTTTATGAACGTAAAATAGATGAACACAGGGATGATTCTAAGGAAATGTGGAAAACACTAAAAAATCTAATTAAAGGTAATAATCGGGAAATTAAATTTGACTCTGTTAGGTTTTCTGTTCAGGGGTCTGTATCTTTTGCTAAAACGGAAGAAGAAGCAGCCTACAAATTAAATAATTATTACTTTTCCGCCAACCTATCTAATATGCGAGAAAAGTATTGGTTTACCCACAAAAAAGTTGGAAATTTGAATTTTTTTTTGTTATTTTTACATTATCCATCAACAACAACACGAAAAAACGGTTTTTAGAAAAAAAATCCTGTGTATGTCGTCGTCGGCCACTTTTCCTTGCAAGTCTTGTTAGCACGATACAGCCTCCGGACTGCAATAAGTCACCAATTATATGATGGAATATTGTTAAGGACATTTCACAGATGAACCCTATTGATTTTCAGCTCACCAGAGCCAGTACAACGGGTGCTATGGTACTTGAAGTACGACATTTTGTCATTTTTCGAGAAATTTCAGTTTGTTAGCACGATACAGCCTCCGGAGTTCAACAAGTCACCAATTTTATGATTGAATATTATTCAAGGCATCTCTCTGACGAACCCTATTGATTTTCAGCTCACCAGAGCCAATACAACCGGTGCTACAGTACTTTGAGTACGATATTTTTGTCATTTTTGGAGAAGTTTCAGTTTGTTAGCACGATACAGCCTCCGGAGTATATACAAGTGATGAATTTTATGATTGGGTATTATTCAGAGCGTCTTAAAGATGAACCCTATTGATATTGAGCTCACTAAAGCCAGTACAACGGGTGCTATGGTACTTGAAGTAACAAATTTTTGTCATTTTAGGAGAATCTTCAGTTTGTTAGCACGATTACAGCCTCCAGAGAGTATGCGATTGATCAATTTTATGATTGAATATTGTTCAAGGTGTCTCACAGATGTACCCTATTGATTTTCTGTTGACTAGAGTGTGTACTGCGGGTCCTATAAATCCAGATATACTAAATTTTTGGATATTTTTGGAAACATTTCCTGATCAACTAAGAGCTCTAGCAAGATAGTTCTAGTCCAAAAAATTGCAAACGATACAGACGCATCCAACTTGCGGCCTATCAATACACTTTCGACAATTGAAAAATTATTAGAAACCACCAAATTTTAGAATACTTTAATAACAATGGTTTTTTTTGTGAGAAATCAGTCAGGATTTAGGGAAGGCCATTCATGCGAAACATCTTTACAATTAACTATATCTAAATGAGAGCAAGTACTTGATGAAAATAAATATATAATAGCAGTTTTTCTGGATTTCAAACGAGCTTTTGAGACAATAGATCGTAAAATTTTGATTAATAAATTGAAATATTATGGTTTTGCAGGACAAGTCCTGACCTGGTTTGATCAGTATATGACTAATAGATTACAATATGTAAAGCTAGGTAAATCAACATCTGAAATGTTAGAGAATAACTTAGGAGTACCCCAGGGAAGTGTATTGGGACCTCTTCTGTTTATTATATATTTAAATGACATTAATTAATTTGAATGTGATTTTATTAATCTATTTGCAGATGATACACTGTTGGCATGTTATGGGTATAACCCTGAGGAAATTTTTAATAAGCTGAATAACATGTTAAAAGTCTTAACCCAGTTTTTAAATAAAATTAAACTTAAGCTTAACACTAAAAAAACGAAGGCAATGATCTTGGGGAGTAAATATAAATTGAATCAAATAAATTATAATAGATATAACATTATAATTGAGAATGAGAACGTGAAATAGGTCAATAAATTTAAATACTTGGGAGATATTTTAGATGAAAATTTATTATTGAAACCCCAGTGTGAATAATATATAAAAAAAAACCAAAAAAGTTATTTTTCTTCTCAAGGTTGGATTTCGGTGAAACAAAGATTTTATTATTTAGCAATGATTTTATCATCTATAATAGTGAAATACATAACTACAATACTAAATTTATTAATGATTTCTATATACCACAAGCGAGACTGGCGATACCAACAAAATCTATTTTTATATGCGAATTTAATGTTTTGCCTGCTGAAATTAAAACGAGTACCACTCTACCTCAGTTTAAAAAATATCTGCTACAATTTATTTCCAAGTCGTAAACTAACTTTGTAATTTTTGTATGTACGTTTATTTTTATTTTCTTATTTTTGTTTTTATTTTATTTCGATACATATTTTATTTTCAATATACTTTGATATGTATTCGTTTTTTAACTTAATACCAAAACTCTTACTTTTATTACAAATTTTATCAAGATTTTATTTTATTTCATCTTGTTATATCTCATTTTGTTTTATTTTATTTATTCAACTGAATTAGTGTGTACTGACTACAATATGTGATATTTACTACTATGTATTAGGACCTCCTATATTAAATAAAGATTATTATTATAAGTGTGGAAAAGCCAAATGACATTCATTATTTCAGTTATTGTACTATAGAGATGTGAGAATCTGTAAGAATATTCTCTTTTCTACATAATTTACACTGAAAAATGTTGCAAAGATTTTTAAAATTTCGAGTGTTAACCTTTTCTATAATTCTGGCAAACAGTGTTTTACGTCCGGCTGCCAACAGTGATTCAGGAAAATTCCCTAGAAGCGCGAATGTATATGAATTGTAAATTTTGTGGCGAGGTTGATGGGTACCACAAAACCGAAAAGTAACGTTTGGAAATATATTTTAATACAAAAAATGTCCATGGGAATACAGTATATAATTGCAAATTCTGTTCAAGCATTTTCCAACTTGAAAATATTCTCCAAAAGATTATTACCGAAAATATTACATCTCTAATTGCATATAATCATTAAAAATCCCAAAACACGTCACATTCAACTTATAAATTAAGATAAAGAACCATTTATCAACACTTAACCATTTATGGACACCCGGAATATTAACCAACTGACTGAAGAAAAAGAAGATCAACTTTAAACACATAACAAAGACAATACTCAGCAACGAAAAAATTAAGTCACACCAGCACAAAAAAAGAAGCAATGAAAGAAAACGAGACAGAACAAGAAAATGGCCCGAAATTAGAAATACTGTCCACTCCAGGACCTTGTCATGGACAGAACTAAAACCTTCGACGTCAAAGCGGAATATAAAATCAACGGTTTCAAAGATTAAAACTAACTTTTCCGCATCTGTGGCCCTGAACAATATTCTATCATAAAATTGTTACTTGTATACACTTCTGGGGATATATCGTGCTAACAAACCGAAATTTTTCCAAAAATTTAGTATATCTGGATTTATAGGACTCGCTGTACTCACTCTAGTCAACAGAAAATCAATAGGGTACATCTGTGAGACACCTTGAACAATATTCAATCATAAAATTGATCAATCGTATACTCTCTGGAGGCTGTATCGTGCTAACAAACTGAAAATTCTCCAAAAATGACAAAAATTTGGTACTTCAAGTACCATCGAACCCGTTGTACTGGCTTTAGTGAGCTGAATATCAATAGGATTCATCTTTGAGACGCTCTGAATAATATTCAATCATAAAATTGGATTGGTCACTTGTATACACTCCATAGGCTGTATCGTGCTAACAAACTGAAATTTCTTCAAAAATGACAAAAATATTGTACTTAAAGTACTATAGCACCTGTTGTACTGGCTCTGGTAAGCTGAAAATCAATAGGGTTCATCTGTGAGATGTCCTGAATAATATTCAATCATAAAATTGGTGACTTGTTGAACTCCGGAAGCTGTATCGTGCTAACAAACTGAAATTTCTCAAAAAATTACTAAAATGTCGTACTTATAGTACCATAGCACCCGTTGTGCTGGCTCTGGTGAGCTGAAAATCAATAGGGTTCATCTGTGACATGTCCTTAACAATATACAATCATAAAATTGGTGACTTGTTGCACTCCGGAGGCTGTATCGTGCTAACAAGACATGTATCGAAAAGTGGCCGACGACAACGACGACGACATACACACAGGATTTTTTTTCTAAAAACCGTTTTTTGGGTTGTTGTTGATGAAAAACGTAAAATAATTCAAAAAAAATCAAATTTCCAACTTTTTTTGGGGTAAACCAATACTTTTCTCGCATATTAGATAGGTTGGGCGGGAAAGTAAAAATAGAATGCATTCCGATAAAATAATACCTACTCAGGAACTCAAGAAAGGCTATTTTGATAGAACTTATTTTTGTGAGCGAATGACGGACATGTTGGATAACAATATCCAATTAGAAGACCTTATGCTTTCTGATTTTCTGATGAATGCACTTTTTCACTTAACAGTCATGCTAATCGTCAAAATTGGCGCTACTGGTAAAGAGAAAATCCTCACATAGAAGAGCACACGCAATACCCTCAAAAGGTTAGTATTTGGGCAGGGATTGTTGGAAACCATAGATTAGATTAATAACAAGGTTACTATGCACTGCAACCTTAAGGTTTATTGTGTCCCCCTATCAGAGCTGTTCTCGCAACTTCTACAGCTTGCCTTACAGTTCCAGAGTTCTAATGAACTCCAGTATTTAGGATGGATTCAAGAAGGTTAGATCCTCACTCCTATAAGTTTCTTGCCCAAAGCATTTTTTGTGTTGGCTTGCAACGCCAAGATATTTTAGAACTAGGCGATTCGGAGTTTTTTCCTCCTCCCCATAGAATCTGCATACATCAGTTTCTGCTAGACCTATTCTCATTAGGAACTTCCTAAAGCAGCAGTGCCCTGTAAGGAAGCCCGTGAGGAGATGTCAAAGTTCTGCAGGCACTTTTTGAAGTGATCCAGCCTGGGAAGACACTGCCAGAGTGCTTCTCTTTCGGTTTCCTCCTTTCGAAACATTCTTATAGGCGAATTTTCCTACACCACATAAAGGCTCTGCGCCAATAAACGGCGTTCATGCTCCTTTCCTAGCAAGTGTATCCTCTTCAGTTCCAATTTCCAGTTGTTCTGTTTTTTGACCTAAGTAGAGCGTTAGATACAGTAAACTATAATTTACTGCTGGAAAAACTGTACCGAATTGGAATTAGAGGAGTTGCAAATGATTGGATGGCATCATACCTAAAAAACAGATCTCAGATAGTCGTTATTGACTTTGTGAAATCTCGACCTGCTTCTGTTTCAATGGGGGTTCCTCAGGGTTCAACTTTGGCTCCACTTTTCTTCATAATATTTATGAGTGACATAGAACTCTCAAGTGTGGTTCGGCAGAAAACTATCATCTATGCAGATGATACTAGTAAAATAGTGGCACAGAATAAGCTTCCGCTCTCTATAAAAACAGCAAACTCAGCTGCAGAGGAATTCGCCAGATGGTGTGAAAATAGTGGTTTAGCAATTAATATCAGTAAAACCGTCTTCATGGTCTTCCAACAAAAAAACATTTCTTATGATTATTGCCCCCTAATAAGGGCTAAAAACAAATCCATAGAGCAAGTGAATCTGTTCAAGTATCTAGGCCTGACTATAGATCAAAAATTAATATGGGAAGCACACATAGAAAACCTCGTTACAAAAATGTCAATGTGTTTTGTAATAAAGCAAATGAGTGGAACAGACTCACTACATGTGCTTAAGCTGATCTACTATGGACTTGTACAATCCATCCTATCTTATGGACTACCTTTCTGGGGAACTCAGTCCATACAATAAAAGTTTTTAAGCAACAAAAAAAGTGATAAGATGTCTAGCAGGACTACATTATAAAGAATCTTGTAAGAGCACATTCACTGAGTTAACCATACTGACTTTACCCAGCTTATACATTTACATAATAACCATGAATGTAAAAAAAATGAAACACACTACACCAAAAATAATTTGATTCACAACTATAATACTAGAAGAGGTAATAAACTACGGCTACCCTACTTTCGTCTGGCTCTGGGACAAGACTCTGCTAGTTATCAAGGTATCATCTGCTATAACCATGCACTCAAATTATTTGGACACACATGTAGCTTAGTAAGCTTCAAGCCAGCTTTATACAATCATCTCATCCAAAATGCTTTTTACTGTTGAGAAATTTCTATTATCATAATGACTTTCTGATTTATCTACATAAATAAATGGTGGTTCCAAAAAAAGTTTATATTCCTTATGTATATATGGGTGAAAGGTCATGCAGGTATTTTGGGGAATGTCAAAGTTGACTCTTTAGCCAAGGAAGCCACTAAATTACCGAACGTCATAGGTAAATACGATGTTAGTGACATAATTAACAAAGGAAAAATTGAATCACGTAAAAGTTGGGAAAAGAGTTGGATAGAATTTACCAAAAAATCTAACAATCATTACACTTTAATACATCCAACCTTAACGAATTGCGTCCCACACATTGATGACTATGCTGTAAGCCGAGCGTACTTTGTCACTATTACCAGGTTAAAATTGAATCATGCTAAATTCCCAGCACATCTTCACAGAATTGGTGTAGCAGAAACGAACATCTGTTCATGCAACAACGAATCCATTGCTGACTTGAACCACATACTTTTTTCATGTGGAAAATATAGCAGTAGTCGTCCTAACTTTCTACGTTTCATCACCAACAGTAATATAGCTCAACCCTTTAATTTAACCACTCTGCTAAGTATGAATAATAAATATGTCCTAGATCAGTTAATCACTTTTCTCAGAGAAAGCAAACTTGATATCTAAATTAATTTAAACGGAAAATATATTAGGACCTAATTTAACAACATTTCTGTGGCAAACGGATTCTGTCCAATGCCAACCCTCCTTTTCACACACACACACACACACATTATGTATATATTTGAAATAAGTTTTTTCCAGTGTAAGCATTGTGTCTCCTGGAATACTTTATCTGTTTAATTGTATTTTGTACATATCCTTAGTGGTATCTTTGTAAGTACTCACATATATGTTCTGTTTTTACTATTTGTTGGGTGTATATACCATAGAAAAATTAAATAATTAAATAAAAAATAAACGGTTTTAAAGGTTAAAACTAACTTTTCCGCATCTGTGGCCCCGAACAATATTCTATCATAAAATTGTTACTTGTCACTTTGGGGGATGTATCGTGCTAACAAACCGAAATTTCTCCAAAAATAACCAAAAATTTAGTATATGTGGATTTATAGGACCCGCTGTACTCGCTCTAATCAACTGAGTCGAACTCTACTTGTCACAAAACATAAATGTGCTAAAAAGTACTCCTCAAATTTTAACGTTTTAAAGTGGTTATAATACGTCTAAAATTGTCGCTTTTTGACTGGTGGAAAATCCTGGAAGTTTTCTTCAAATTTGTTATAAATTTGCGATTCCAAAACATTTGTAACTAATGCAACTGATTAATCAATTCTCTTCATTGATCCAGCCACTATAAGAAAAACTATCAACAAAAACCTGTTCCTGATAACAACAATCGACTTTTAATTTATTTACTAATAGTCTGGTAGCTTACAGACAAATTTTATCAATCTGATTAAGCTTGTTCATTCGATATGGCTAGTAAATGTGAAACCTGCGGTGATGTTCTTGGTGACAAGTTTATTGCTTGCGATAGTTGCCATGTCTTGATGCACCCCTCAGAGGGTTGCACTGGCCTGGGGGCATCCGAACTGCGTGCTGTAGTTATACAAAAAAGGACTCTGGTTTATTTTTGTGAGGAGTGTCGCCAGGCTTTTAAAAGTGTACCCAAACTATTGAGACAAATTGATAACCTTAGATCGGAAGTAAATTCACTGAAAGATGAAGTCTTGAAGCTCAAGGATATGAAGAAAGATACCCCGATGAATAGTGAAGACATTATTAGTGAACTCCATGAACGCCAAAAGAGAGCCAACAACCTGCTAATCTTCAACCTGCCTGAACCAAGCAATGTCTCTGATGATCTTAACCAAGTTAAAAATTTGGTAACAAAAGCTGCTGGTGCCAGTATCACTGACATTAATGATATTAAAGTTTTCCGCTTTGGAAAGAAGAATAAAAATGGACATAGACCGCTTAAAGTTGTGCTGAAATCCAATCGTGACGTACACGCTGTTATCAAAAACAAACACAATATCAGCCGCGAGAAAAAGGTCTTTATACATCTGGACCAAACTCCCAACCAGAGGAAAACTCTGGAGACTGTCAGAAGCGAGTTATCGAGACGTCAGCAAGCTGGTGAGCAAAATTTAACAATAAAATATGTTAACAATATTCCTTTAATTATAACAAAAAACTAGATTCGGGCAAGCTATCTGTCTACTACCAGAACGTTAGAGGACTTCGAACAAAACTAACTCAACTATGTCTTAATGTTACAAATTGCTCTTACGATGTAATTATTCTTGTTGAAACTTGGCTCACAGCTGATATCAACGATGCTGAACTTGGTCTAAGCGGTTACAACATTTACAGACAGGATCGAACACCCCAGTTCAGCATCTTTAGCAGAGGTGGAGGTGTTTTGATAGCTGTTAAGAAAACAATCTCCTCTAGTACTATCAATTCCAACCCGTTAATTGAGCAACTTTTTGTTCACTTGGACCACAAAAATTGCAAACATATTTTAGGAGCGATATATCTTCCCCCTAAATCTCACCCTAGTCTATACCAACTTCACTATGATCAACTTTTAATATTAAATGAGCAACATCCAGACAGACAATTTTACATATTTGGCGATTATAATCTACCTACAGCTACATGGGATATTGAAGATTTCTGCTCTTCAGCTTCGGCACAACCTAGTTCGTCAGCATATGATGAAGATGCTATCGAAATAGTTTCGAATATTTGCGCGTTTTACAATCTGTTCCAGTCCAACAAAGTGCTCAACCAAAGGGGAGTCATCCTTGACCTTGTTTTGTCCCCAGTTGAACTTAAAGTGTTGACAGCCGCAGACATTTTGATCCCACCTGATGTTCATCATCCTCCTCTTGAAACTTCAATACAATATAAGTCGAACTCAAGTGCGACTCCTGTTGAAGATTTTTATTATGATTTTCGACGCGCCAATTTTGAGGCTATACGCCAATGTTTGGAAGCTATGGACTGGGATGGGCTTCTTCAGGGGAAGGAACTTTCAGATATGATTTTTACTTTTTATGACGCTTTGTACTCGGTAATTGAGTTATTTGTTCCCTTGAAGAGATTTGTTATTGACAGATTCCCACATTGGTATTCCTTTCAACTTAAAAGCCTGGTCAATGATAAAAAGGTTGCACATGGGATTTATAAACTAAACAGAACTCACCAAAATTATGAAATATTCAGTCAGTTAAGAGAACAATGTAAGATAATATCTAGAGAATGCTATTTAAATTACATACATTCTGTTGAAACCTCCGTTAAAAGTAATGTTAAAACTTTTTGGAATTTTGTACGTACTAAAAGATCAAATAACTGCATACCTGAAAATATGAACCTTGACAACTCTTTTGCTTCTTGTGGTAATGAAGTTTCAAATCTGTTTGCCAAGCATTTTTCATCAGTTTACACTACTCAAAATCTGAATCTTAATTTAAATGATATTGAAATTGAACCGAAACTTAAAGTCTCCTCTTACCACATTCCAATTTCGACCATTTATGAGAAATTATCAAACCTTGACACAAAGAAAGGTCCTGGTCCTGACATTATTCCTCCAATCCTACTTAGAACTTGCAGCTTCATTTTGTCTCGCCCTCTCTTCTATATTTTCAATAAATCTTTGGAGACAGGTGAGTTTCCTGATTACTGGAAACTAAGTTTTGTTACCCCAATATACAAATCGGGAAGCAAGACTGACATCAAAAATTACCGACCCATATCTATTCTCAGTACTATACCTAAGGTGTTTGAGAACATTATAACAGACTACCTTACATATGACTCCTCTGGCATCATAACTGAACAACAATATGGCTTTTGTGCTGGGAAATCGACTGAATTAAATCTAGTTACCTATGTCGATTTCCTGTCTGAAGCTTTGGAGAGGGGTTGCCAGATTGATTCTGTGTACAATGACCTCTCTAAGGCTTTTGACAGGGTCAACCATACTCTCTTACTTCAAAAGCTTGATAAATATGGTGTAGGTGGGGTGTTACTACAATGGATTAGTAGCTATCTTACGAACAGGACTCAAATGGTTAGAGTAAACCACCACTATTCTAACTTATTTCAAGTAACCTCAGGTGTTCCTCAGGGGTCACACCTTAGTCCCTTATTATTCAACTTATTTATCAATGACATTATTCATTGTTTTAGGTATGGCAAAGCACTACTATTTGCAGATGATTTAAAACTTTTCCTAACTATTCAAACATATTTTGATGCTCTCAGGCTTCAGTCTGATCTTGATAATCTATCAAACTGGTGCTCCTTAAATGGCATGGACTTGAATGCTATTAAGTGCCATGTCATGCACTTTTATCGATCTCATGTACCTTCTACTACTTTCGATTATACCTTAAATGGTCATGTCTTGGAGTCTGTTAATCGAATCAAGGACCTTGGAGTTATTCTAGATCCCACCTTAAGCTTCAATCAACACATACCTACAGCTATCCATAAATCCATGAAAATGTTAGGTTTTATCAAAAGGCTAACCCACGATTTTACTGACACATCTGCAATTAAAGTCCTTTATTGTTCACTTGTCCGACCCCATCTTGATTATTGTTCTTCTGTCTGGTCTCCTCATTACATAACACTCAGCAGGAACATTGAAAATGTCCAACACAATTTTCTTAGATACATGGCCTATAAATTGGGTATCTTTTGCGATTATGAATTGTTAGAGCATTTTCTGAACATCCCCTCTTTGGAAACTAGGAGGAAACAGAGAGACCTGACATTACTTTTCAACATTATCAATGGCAGATGTAGTTGTGCTGAACTTCTAGCAATAATTAATCTTCATGTTCAAACCCGATCAACCCGACAGCAACAAACATTTTATGTACCTTTTTATCGTTTAAACAATACTTTCAATAGCTGTATTCCTAGAATGTTAAGATTAGCCAATACTCATAATGATCTTGAGATGTTTAGCACCCCCTTTCATCACTTTAAAACTCGGTTACTGAGTGCCGAGCTTTAATGTTCTGATGTTAATGCTTTATTGAAGTTTATTGTTTGTTGTCTTTTGTCTTTTTAAATTTTTAACCTCTTTTTACTTATTCTTTATTGTATGACATGTAAATATTCCATATCTTTTCATTTTATTTTAATTATAATTTTAGAATTGTAATTTATACCTAAAATGGGCTTGCCCGTAAATAAATAAATAAAATCAATAGGGTACATCTGTGAAACAACTTGAACAATATTCAATCATAAAATTGATCAATCGTATACTCTCTGGAGGCTGTATTGTGCTAAAAAAAATTAATGATGAATAAATTTCTTCCTTTTCTTTCTTCTTCTTGTGCCAGCTCCTGTAGTGGTTTTTGAACAATCTGATGGTGTTTGCTTTGATAGTTTGGATGGTGTATTCCCATTCCCAGTCTCTCCTCTTACTAAGCATGGTAGTGAAGTTCTTTTCAATGTTTACTTTCTTGACGATTTCGTCACTGGGAAGATTCGCTGATGAGGTTAGAAACCATATCATTGGTCCCTTTTTCATTGAGGGCAATTTGAATAGAAATAATTATTTAGCACCACTATAAAATGATGTTCCAACTTTGGTTAATTTATATCCTGATCCAGCAAGATGGAGCACCACCACATTTCAAAATCGATGAATGCGAGGATCGATAGAATCGACAGCGTGATCACCTGATATTCACTTACTAGATATCTTTTTATGTGATGTGAAGAGTATTATGTACCGAACTAAGCCCCTTGATTTAAATGACTTAAAAGAATGATAGTGGTGAGGTTGATCACTGTTGATATGTAAAATAATGTTGTAATACATTTTAATTTAAGATTAGGATATTGCAAGACATTCATAGTTTTGTTTTTGTTTATTACTTTACGAACGACTAAATATTAGATTTTAATTTTTGAGTGTATTGTAGCGAAATTTCGATAGAAAGAAAGAAGAAAGAAAGTAATTTATTTCACATAAAAAAAATATTGTACAAAAAAATTATACAACAGTTATAGTGAAACATGTCACAAAGTATAATAAAATGACTTAACTAAAGAACACAAAACACACACACATATATATTCATATATATACACATACACATATATAATTGTTTACATCAAAGACCACAGACAACCCTTAAAAATAATGAAAACAGTTCCACAAAAACAAAACAATTTTTGGCAGATTCATAGCAGGTAACAACAGAAAGACAATTTATCAATTAAAAAACTCCTCTATGGTGTAGTAGTTTTTTCCTAGTAAAAACTGCTTTAGTTTATTTTTAAAATTGTAGAAATTACTGTTTTTTATATCCTCTGGGAGGATATTATAAAATTTACATCCTAGATACTCTAGATTCTTTTCAAAAAGTGCAGTATGGTGTCTAGGCATCAATAATTGACTTTTATTTCTTGTTTTATAGTGATGAGAAGCACGCTCGGCCACATAAATCGATCTATTCCTATGAACGAAAGTACATGCTTCCAATATATATACACCAGCCAGGGTCAATATTTTGTATTTTTTTAAAAACTCCCTACAAGAATCTCTTATTCTGAGTTTTGCAATAATTCTTATAGCATACTTTTGAAGAACAAATACCCTTTGCCTGGTAGAACAGGTCCCCCAAATTTGTATGCCATATTTTAGATGGGAGTGAAAATTAGCATGATACACTGTCAAGAGTGTATTTTTACTACAATGACTGGCAAGAAATCTAAGGCTATAGCAGCTTTTCCTTAATTTGTTACACAAGTTGTCAATATGCGAATGCCAGGTAATGCCATAGTCGATAGTGACACCCAATAATTTAATATTTTCCTTAGATGTAATAGGAAATCCAGTGTTTTCAAACAATTGGCTCTGTGTAAATTGTCCATGATTATTAAACAGCACCGTATTTGTTTTAGTTTTGTTTAATTTTATGTTATTCCTCTCTGACCACATCACAACTTGATCATATGTTCTCTCTGTTGATATTTTCAGAGCATCCTCATTGTCTTCAATAATTACAATATTAATGTCGTCAGCATAACAAGTTGGATATATTCCAGGGACAGCATTTAATGTAGTGAGTAAGTCATTAACAAAAACCAAAAATAAAAATGGACCCAAAATCGATCCCTGGGGAACACCTTGTGAGACTTCTAGTTCCAAACCAAGAGTATTATTCACTTGAACAATTTGTTTTCTATTTGATAAGTATGACTCCAACAAATTGAGTGGTATACCTCTTATCCCATATTTAGACAGTTTAAGCAGTAAAAGTTTGTGGTCCACACAGTCAAAAGCGCTTGAAAAATCAATAAATAAATCCATTACATGCTTTTTAATATCAAGAGATCTAACAATTCTATTATGGAACTCTATCAATGCAGTCTCTGTACCTTTTTTTGAAGTATAACCATGCTGTGAGGGCGATAACAGCTTAAATTTAGCAAAAAAATGGCATAACTGATTTTTAATATTCAATTCATACACTTTGGATATAGTAGACAAGATACTAATTGGTCTATAGTTATTAATATCATTAGGATCTCCTTTTTTGTAAATGGGAACTACTCTAGCCAGTTTTAAAGATTCAGGGAAGATTCCCCTCTCAGTTGACAAATTCTATAAGAAACTCAATGGCTTTGTCAATAGAACGGCACACTTTTTAATTAATTTATTATTTAATCCATCAGTACCAACTGCAATAGTATTTTTTAAAGATAGTATTAATTCTAAAACCTCCTCCTCTGAAACAGGAGCCATATAGAAGGTTTTAATATTAGAAGAGATATTTTCATTGAAAAATTCTGCATCACAAACTAAACTATCAATAGGGGGTTTAGTAAAATTTATATTGAATTTATTTGCTAAAACAGAATCACTTATTTGGTTACCCTGATCATATAATTTGAGTTGGCTACTTGATTTGTTAGTTTTTTGCAATTCCCTAATTATTTCCCAGGTTTCTTTAGTCTTATTTTCCGAGTTTAAAATTCGATTATCATAGAATTGTTTAGAGGCCTGTTCCAACCTAAGCATATATGTATTATTTAACACTTTACTAATTTCAATATATCGTCTATCATGCTTAGCAAGAGTAGTATATAATGCCACATTATTTCTTAATTCCAACAAATCAGCACTCAACGTAAAGCCATTAGACTTCTTGTATTTAGTCTTCGGTCCTCGTGTAACTAGCTTTTTTGGAAAGGCAGTTTCAAAACAAGATAAGACAATCTCCGCAAATTGATCATAAGCTAAATTGGGACAGATCTGACCAACAACAGTAATCCAATCTTCAGCTCCCAGCAAATCATGAAACTGTTCCATGTTGTCTTCAGAATATGACCGTCTGAAAAATTTAACAGGTAATTTACAGCTTTTTTGAGCTGAATTACCAGTGTGGAAATCAATAAATTGAGCATAGTGATCAGATAAACAAAGGTCAACTACTTTTACACTATACTGATTTGCTGTTCTAATAAATACATTATCAATGCAAGTTGCAGAGTCTTTTGTAACTCTAGTTGGAGTTCTCACGCATATTTCAAAATTAAAACTATACAATAAATCTTCCAACAAAGAAAGTTGAGTAGTAGGTTTCATAAAATTTACATTGAAATCTCCTCCAATAATTATATTCCTATTGTTTTCTGCGCATACATGGGTTAAAATTTCGTTGAAAACTAACATAAAATCATTAAAATTTCCTCCAGAGGGTCTGTAGATAACTAAACAAATAGTTTTATATTGAGGTAGTTGTATACCACAACACCTTAGAAAACTTTTTGATACAATATTCATTCACTCTTCCAGAAAAATTGTCGTTTTTATATATGGCTACTCCACCATGTGTTGTTACAGTCCGACACATGTCAGCGACTAACGTAAACTGGGTTAGTTTGTATGTTTCAATGGCATTCTTTATTTGCCAATGTTCAGAAATCATTAAAACATCACAACAAAATCCATCATCAAATCTATCATTCAGCGTTAAAATCTTATTACTAATACATTGTATATTCTGATGCACAAAAGTTAAATTGTTAATGGGACATATAGCTTTTTTTATCAGTCTATCATTGTGATTACTTGAGGTGTTTCTAAAAAATTAGTAACTGTATTTCGTCACGTGATTTTATTTTTTTCTTTGTAAATTTTTGCAATAAACCAGAAAATTATACCATTTTTTAATAGACAAAGAAGATACCTTTCAAACTAAATATCACAAGCCTATTTAAAAAATTGGGGGTTGTACCTGTTTCTAAGGGTATTGAAGGTAGGGTTCACATTGAAGAATATCAGTTTGTAATTTAAATTTGATTTTGATAATAATTATGTACAGTAACTGAAATAATCCAATTCCAAACTGTATATATGAAAATAAATGTTTTATACTTTTTGAATGTATATTTACCTTAAAGTACCCTGCCTCCTTGAAATTTTATATGCTGGTCCTTCAAGAGCAAGATCAATATCAACGACGTGACCCTTTCCCGATCTACCAATACTTATTTCTCTACTCCTCATCAGATATCTAACCATTCTGCCTCTTAGAACAGCCAACGTTTGATTATCTATCATACCGGGACATACTCCTGTAACACTATCAACTAATACATTCCATCTTCCAACCTAAAATCGAAGATTCTTTTATTGATATCATTATTTATCCATGACATATTGATTAAAAGTATTTATTGCAATATCAGGCAGCAAAAAATTGGTCAATAGTTAATAATTCATTTAATTTCAGAAGATGAATAATAAAATAGAAACCTCATTCTCCAATTGCCTAATTTCTTTAATATTCCTTCTCTGTTGAAGTTGTAATTCTTTATCTAGAGCTTCATCGGGGGGTTCAGTTAAATCCGAATCCTGGACAAATTCTTCACAATCGTTAAATGTCATTATAGGACGGGCAGATGTTGGAAGAGGTCCTATTGTTTGATCTGGCAGGAGATTATACATTTTAAGACTCTGCCAGTGACGATATAATGAAGCGGCTGTTCGACCTGTGTAGAATACTGAAGGATGTTGCGAAAGAAGATCTGCAAAGGTTTCTATTGTTGGAGGAGGTGTTGTATTCTAAAAAGTTAAAGTCTGTTAATATTTACTTTAAATTTAAAACAATTTCACTTACAGATTTAATAGTACTAAGTATTTTTTCTTCTTGTTGACTCCAAAGAGCTCTATCTTGTACAGCAGCTATCATATCTGGATGAAGATTTCTCATTGCAGAGACAGCTACTCTTGACACAGCTTGATCATACAAGAGAGCATACCATCTTTGTTGTAATTCCTGTACCGTAAATTTACAAGAAAATTTTGTACCTAAATGCACAGTCCTTAAATCATTAGTTTGTTGAACTCCAATAATAAGAGCTAAGTCATCTACAGGTTTCCATCGCCCTAAGTCTTTAGCCGTGTACTGTCCTCCTAGCTTTCCACCTTTTTTACCTCTTTTTGTAGAACCTAACAAACTTTTAGAGACTTGTTTTCGTTTAGGATCTATGAAAGTTTGTGAAGTTGAAGGTTGCGGTAATGCTGGCGGCGTTGAAGGAGAAGTAACGGGAAATTCAGAATGCGAAGAATGTGTACGCGATCTTCCACTCTACAAGGAACAACAATACAATCAATTGAATCATGAACATGATATGCTTTACCTTTATGTTAGACACTCCTGGCATTCCCAAACTGTATTCTACCAATTCATCATCAAATTTTCTACGTTTAATTGACCGATTTGAGCTGAAACAATACATTCGGTGACAATACCAAATAATGACAACTTATGGACCGTTCTCACCTTCTACGTCTAATGACATCGGCATTTTCTCTAAGATTGTTTTGAGAACTCAAAGTGTACTCATTACCAGTTTGCATAAAGTCAGATTCATGCACTAAATTCATTGTTACAATAATGTAGTTATAAATAATAGAAATTCCATACAACAAACAAAAGAATGTTTTTCTTAGTGACTAGTGACGTTATCGACAAGTGACAATATTTTCAATAGGCTAGGCATTTTCTAAAGCTGCCCAACTTAAATTCGGTTAGAAATACATCACTTATCCGTATACGTAACGTAACGGATATACGTGCAAAAAAGGTATAAAGCAAATGCGTTCGTAACGTAACCATTTCTAGGGTTTTAATTTTTAACCTAAAAAATATTCCATCTGCTTGGATCCTCGTAGGAATTATGCCCCGATATCTCCCTCAGCAAAATAATGTCGTCATTGCCACTGTAAAAAAGTCTTTTTCGCTTTAAATCCATTATTCTATATCAAATAAATGGTTTGTTATCTTCATTAAAAATAAGGTTATGATTTTTGAGCATACAACATGACTTTTGTCATTTGGCCATTGAAAAACGCGAACATAGAACATAAGAATGCAATACGGTACGTTAGATACGTGTGACGGATTGATACGTTTCACGTAACGTTCTGCACATGCGCATTGCGATACGGTTACGAATAAGTGGTGATTTTTAAGTTTTTGTCCCTAATTTCTCACGTATACGTATCCGTAACGAACTACGCATGTGTAGACCCGTTATGGCTCAGCCGATACGATGCGTTGAACGGATCGTTACGTCCCTTCTCCGTATACGTAAACGTATACCGATTAAAATCAGTATTCTATGCTATTAGTGCCATTTTACAGGTCTTCTTTGATATTGGTTGGTTAGAATAACCACAAAGATAATTTTTAGTTTTATTTTCCATTATTTTTTTACTTTTAGCAAAAAATATTGCTTTCCACCATCCTAGCTTTAGCACGAAACGATACGGTATCTGCTAAAAAGGTTTTCTTGACAACTTCTTTACGTCAACGTAACTCCAATACGGATACGGATACGTGTAAAAACTTATGACAAGCTAAAAGTGTCTATTAATAGACATCTTTAGCTTGTCATAAGTTTTTACACGCATCCGTGTAGGAGTTAAGTTAACGTAAAGAAGTTGTTAAGAAAACCTCTTTAGCAGATAACGTATCGTTTCCATTGGTAAAAGTAAAAAAATAATGAAAAATTAAACTAAAAATGAACTTTGTGGTTATAATCAAACCAAACCAATATCAAAGATGACCTGTAAAATAGTACTACTAATAGCACAGAATACTGATTTTGGTCGGGATACGGACACGTATACGGAGAAGGGACGTAACAACCCATTTAGCGCATCGGGTCTACACATTCGCAGTTTGTTACAGATATGGATACGTGAGAAATTTAAGACAAGCTAAAAATACCTACTTATTTCCATTTCATAACGTATCATGCTAAAATAAAATCTACTTCAACGTTGAGTAAGAAATATGGAAGTAGTGAGGCCGTTATTAGTTATCACTCTATGGTGGAAAACGTACGTCACCTCTGGTACATACATAAGCCGAGCGCACATTGAGGCACAGGTGACACAGTTCACGCCATAGAGAAAATAATATATTTTGTCTATGGTTCACCCATCACAAAGCAGGGCAGATTTTTGTGAATCACGAGAGATTGAATGAATCCGCGCACATTGAGATGCAGAGTAGGGCAGGGCAGATTTGCGGCTCTCAGACCCTCTCGCCTACACGATACCACGCGACATTTGTGGAGGAGGCAGAAAACGTGAAGCGCAGTCGCACGTGCCACGCAATTGGCTCGATTTTCTGCTAGGCCAAATTCGGAATAATTTTTTTGCTGTATTGTCATGGAGTGCATTAAAGAAAACTTGTCCTTCAGAACCCTGTATTCTACGACATCAGTCATTCTCTGTACGTAATAACCAAGTTTATGTATGAGGTATAACTCTCTTGTTAAAGCAAATGTCCTATGAGTTCCTCTTTTTTTATGTATTTGCTTTTCCAAAAATTCATTCTTTTGACCTTGTCATATTTTAAACATATAACGACAAAAGCTGGTCATCTGAGCTCAATCCGAAAAAATCAGACATATTTTCAAAGTTATTATCGTCAGATTTTGCGGACATTAGGTGCGTTCTTTTTGACTGCGATCTCAGTTAATCTCAGCTCACATCAGTAATGTGAGCGTTCTTTTTGTTTTACTCACTATAAGTGAGCTGAGATTTTTCCTCCCCCTTTACCGATGCTGAATGTGTTGCAAGGGGAATCAGTTGGACTTGAGTCGGAAATAAAGTGGAGGGGATGAACAAATATTTGATTTGCTTGGGTTATTTGTAGTTTTAACCAAGGTTATCTATAGTTTTAACCATTGACATATAAACACACATAATCTATTTTTCTTTTGTTACAAATTATGGATATAATAGCATTATTATTATTATATGTTTTGTTCCTTATTCAAGCATGCGGACAGATCGCGCGCTTCAATTGAGATGTCGTTCTTTTTGGTGCTTACTCAAATCACTCAGTTCACCTTAACTGAAGTGATCTTAGATCTCAGTCAAAAAGAGCTTACCTATTACTTCATCATTTTGCTCACACAACTGCTATCCAATGTGCGATGGTAATTGTGCATAGAATAAAAACTGTGTCTCGCACAGCCCATTTCCCTGTGATGATCTGCCCTACTGCCATGCACTTTGACGCTACGACTACGCCAACTTTCCATCTTATAGCAGAGTTTTTTCTTTTACCCCCAAGTCTATTTATTTCCATATTTTTTCTAGAATTTTAGATAGTGTTATTATTATATTTATACACTATCTAAAGTTTTTTAAGGTATAAATAAAACAATGTATCAGTAAAAAATGTTTATTTTATTACAATATATCTGAAACATTTATACTTTTTAATATAACCTGAAGCAAATGCCCCCTTATTGCACTTCAATATAAATTGAGCAAGAAAATTATTTTTCTAAATTATCTTACCAAATTTCATAGTACATCTTTATAAAACGACAAAATTATTACAGTGGCTTTGTATAACATTATTATAAGAATAAATGAAATAAAGCTGACAGTGAGCAGTTGTTACTTAAAGTGTTTAAATACCTAACCCAATTAAATATACATTGCGCTTATTCATTCCTCTTTAGGTACAACAAACTTACAAAATGTTACAAGTATAAACAAATTATGTGAAAGTTCATTCCTCAACTACATAAAACTATTTAAAGTTCAATGATTTTAAATTCGAATTTATTCATTTGTAAATGCTAATCTTATATGTCCAAATGAGTGTGTCTATATGTGAATGACATATAGACATATACTTAAGCCGGGTATACATCTTGCGGTTTGCTTGCTCGGCATCTCGCTGCCTTACAATTTGTTACTAGCGTATACAATTCAACAACATTTTTCATAACACATTTTCGATATTCTTATAGTCTTTTATTAGCAGAATGTTTCAAATTGTGTACATACGATGAGCAATGTTTAATTTAAAGAAAATGTTTTGTCTGACTTTACTACCTCAAACAATCAAATTGGTGTATATACCAGTCATCATTAACTGTTCGTCATGTCCAGTTTTTTGCTGTTTATAAGTTCGAGGATTTGTTGCTTGTTACATGTTTAATAAAGATATTCAGCGAATATAATGACTACATTTTGACCGTCTTGCAAAGTTTTACATGAAAATTGCATACCGATATAGATTATGTATATTATAAGTATATTTTGTATTTTCATTAAATGTAATAAGTCTCAGAAGTGTGACATAAATTGGCAAAGTGTACGATCATACAGGAATGAATTTTAAGGTTATTAACCTACACCTGTTGATTTTAGAAAAAATATAAGACTTTAAAACGGATTTATTATTGGATATGACTTTCCTTTTATCCTTTTTTCTAGTAAAGTACATTATTTTTAATGATGATCAACAATAATTAAATATTATGATAGCTTGAAACAAACGGTTTTACCGCTGATTGATATTATAGAGAAAACAGATTAAAATTTAAATGTTCAACGTGTTAAAGTTAAGGTGGTAAGAAAACGACATTGTTGTTAAAGTTCAATTTTAAATATTAACAATAAACAATTAGTGTTTTTAAATGAAACTCACGGTCTCTAGTTAATTCCACAATATAATACAAGTTATTGAAAATTCTAAAAAATTGACAATTGTTTCGATAAATCAATATCATCGTCAGAATGACAGAAGTTACATTTCATTTTATGCCTACCTGATGTTTAGTAGTTATTTTTGGCTAGACCAAGAAGTAACCTAACTTGTGATTGGCTTAATATATGTTTATAGAAAAAAGAAGAAGATGTGATATTACAAATATTGAAGCTTAGATATTATTAGCCCTATGGTGATATCCTGGATATCATTTTTCCAATTAAGATCAATATAACTGTGCAATGATATAGAAAACCAGGAAAACTATATCTGCTGATCTTTACAATTATCACTTAAGAAGACAGTTTATTAGTGGAGAATGCCCTAGATTTAACTGTTCATTGACAACTTCATATTGTGGGTTTCTTAAATGTCTTCTAATTTCCAGTTCTTCAAGGAAATCCAGTTCTTGTTTCTTTTCACAAATATGCAGCACTTCTAGTTCTGTGTTAGGTGTCAATGAATGATTGGTGTCAAGTAGATGTTTTGCGTAGTGGCATTTATCTGGTTGTTTTAATCTGTATGCTCGTAAGTGCTCACTGTATCGTATTTCAAAATTCCTAAGGGTCTGACCCAAATAGACAGCATTACATTCTGGACATTTGAGTTTATATATACCTGACTTCTTTAATAGTGGTATTTTTGTTTTTACATTTAACAATTTTGTACTAACGTTACTTTCTGTTTTAAAAGAAATTGTTGTATTCGTTGCTGAAGATATTATCTTTGAAATATTATTAGAAATATTTCCTGCATATGTGATGGTTTTATAAGTTTTAATTTCATCAGCTTGTTTAAGATATATTAGTTGTAATGCCACTTTTTCTTCTTTTTTACTAATTAGCTTATTTATCATATCTAATGGATAACCGTTAGATGTTGCTATTTGTCTAATTGTATTAATCTCTCTATCAAAATTACATTTGTTCATAGGAACTGAAAAAGCTCTATGTATCATTGAATTATATGCTGCTAGTCTGTGTGACACAGGGTGGTTAGAATTGAATGGAATTGTCACATCAGTCTGTGTTGGTTTTCGGTAAATTGAATAATCAAGTACTTTATTAACTCTTTGAATTTTTAAATCAAGAAAATTGATTGAGCTATTTTCTTCAATTTCTAATGTAAATTTAATTTTCGGGTGTAAATTATTGATGTGGTTGAAAAATACATCTAATTGTCGTTCACTACCCATAAAACAAGCTAATATGTCATCTACATATCTATACCAAAATAAAATATTTTTCGAAATATTACTTTCAAAGATCTTTCTTTCTAAATTGTCTATAAAAATGTTTGCTAAAATAGGTGATATAGGGCTTCCCATTGGTAAACCTTCATTTTGAATATATATCTTATTGTCAAAAGTGTAATAATTCTGATTAATGCATACATCAAATAAATTAAGTATATCTGATATTATTCCTGGATTAATATATTTATCTTCTAGTAATTTTCTTACAAGTATTAGACATTCTTTAGGAGGAATTTTAGTAAACATATTAGTTACATCGAACGAAATGAGTTTATAGTTATCTTGCAAGTGGATTGCATTCAACTTTTTGATTAGTTCTATTGAATTTCTAATCGAGTACTGAGATTCATATCCGTAAGTATTGAGTATATTGTTGAGCTTCTTTGCCAATATATTATTAGGAGCATTAGCATAAGAGACTATAGGTCTAATTGGTTTCGTTATTTTATGTAATTTAACTGTTCCATATAATTGTGGACAATGAGGATTCTTATGTATGATAGACCACTTTTCGTAATCATTTAAAAGATAATTTGAATTATTAACAATATCCCTTACATATTAGCTTGTTTTATGGGTAGTGATCGACAATTAGATGTATTTTTCAACCACATCAATAATTTACACCCGAAAATTAAATTTACATTAGAAATTGAAGGAAATAGCTCAATCAATTTTCTTGATTCAAAAATTCAAGGTGTTAATAATAATGTACTTGATTATTCAATTTACCGAAAACCAACACAGACTGATGTGACAATTCCATTCAATTCTAACCACCCTGTGTCACACAGACTAGCAGCATATAATTCAATGATACATAGAGCTTTTTCAGTTCCTATGAACAAATGTAATTTTGATAGAGAGATTAATACAATTAGACAAGTAGCAACATCTAACGGTTATCCATTAGATATGATAAATAAGCTAATTAGTAAAAAAGAAGAAAAAGTGGCATTACAACTAATATATCTTAAACAAGCTGATGAAATTAAAACTTATAAAACCATCACATATGCAGGAAATATTTCTAATATTATTTCAAAGATAATATCTTCAGCAACGAATACAACAATTTCTTTTAAAACAGAAAGTAACGTTAGTACAAAATTGTTAAATATAAAAACAAAAATACCACTATTAAAGAAGTCAGGTATATATAAACTCAAATGTCCAGAATGTAATGCTGTCTATTTGGGTCAGACCCTTAGGAATTTTGAAATACGATACAGTGCGAGCACTTACGAGCATACAGATTAAAACAACCAGATAAATCCCACTACGCAAAACATCTACTTGACACCAATCATTCATTGACACCTAACACAGAACTAGAAGTGCTGCATATTTGTGAAAAGAAACAAGAACTGGATTTCCTTGAAGAACTGGAAATTAGAAGACATTTAAGAAACCCACAATATGAAGTTGTCAATGAACAGTTAAATCTAGGGCATTCTCCACTAATAAACTGTCTTCTTAAGTGATAATTGTAAAGATCAGCAGATATAGTTTTCCTGGTTTTCTATATCATTGCACAGTTATACTGATCTTAATTGGAAAAATGATATCCAGGATATCACCATAGGGCTAATAATATCTAAGCTTCAATATTTGTAATATCACATCTTCTTCTTTTTTCTATAAACATATATTAAGCCAATCACAAGTTAGGTTACTTCTTGGTCTAGCCAAAAATAACTACTAAACATCAGGTAGGCATAAAATGAAATGTAACTTCTGTCATTCTGACGATGATATTGATTTATCGAAACAGTTGTCAATTTTTTACAATTTTCAATAACGTATTATATTGTGGAATTAACTAGAGACCGTGAGTTTCATTTAAAAAACTAATATGAGCATATTCCACGAAGTAAGGGTCGAGACAGTCAATTTAATAAACAATTGATTCGAAGATATTATTCTTTGTCGTCTTCCTTACCACGATCACAATCGTATCTTTATGAATATTTAAAATTATTTACTGTCTTCACCTCCAACCTTTACATCAGTACTAAGTGGCTGTTGTGAGTTTGGATCGATATATTACTGATTGGGATCATTTGGGTCTACATCGTACTGTTGATTAGGATCATATTGTAAATTAGGATCATACTGTTGATTAGGATCGTATTGATTGGGATCATACTGTTGATTGGGATCGTATTGCTGGTTATGATCGTATTGCTGGTTAGGATCGTACTGTTGATTAGGATCGTATTGTTGATTGGGATCATACTGCTGATTGGAATCGTACTGAGTATTTTCGTATTGATTCGGGTCATATTGTTGATTATGATCGTACTGTTGATTGGGATCATACTGATACTGATTTTCTACAGTTTCGGATGGGTAATCATAAACGGGTTCGGTATGTTCTTGACTTGTTTGTACTTGTATTTTATCTTGACTGTTTTGTCTAGACGAAATGGGAGGATTGTTATTGGAAGTATTCAAAATGGGCGATGGAGATTTTGGTGGCGTCTCTGTTGGTGTTGTTTTAACAGGTTGAGTTGGTTGGGTTGGCTGTGGCGGGGAGCTAACTGTTTGTGGAGGATTTCGTAATTGTGGAGATCTTTCAACGCTTGTTGGAGTACGTTCTTCATCTGCGAAAAGATTTTTATTGTAAATACAATGGAATACAGATCAGTCAAAAACAATCAATGCCGTTTATAAATAAATACGTCTTAGTGTTATAAACGTTCTTTCATGCTTGATTTTTAGAAGCATGGCCAATTTGTCAATTCCTATTATTGAAACACACTATTATTGTACGATATTCAATGAATTTTTGTTCTCCTTGATATTCTTCTCATTTATTCCTCAGCATTCAAAACATATATAGCCCTATAAACCAATGGAATGACTTCAGAGCATATAGTCTCTACTACAGCAGGACCAAGTCCTCTTCAACCATTTTGTTGGTCTCTGTGACCAATTTCTTTTTAATCGTCTTCAATTTTGAAGTTCTGAAAGTGGATTTAGTGAAGTATTTTAAAGATTTGTTAGACTGAAAGAAAGTCACTTGGATATATTTGGTTCTATTTATCATTTGCTCAGCCATTTTTGAATATCATTTAAATGCTTCTACGAATCATTGAAGCTACAACTGGATTTTCATTGCTTGCTAGAGCAACTGAATCGTTGGTGAAGGTGTCCAATGATACTTTCATTATTTGCTGGTAGATTTACCATGTACAACACATTTAGTATTAAACGGCCCAATTATCAGAAGTACTCCAGTATCGTCTGTGGCTGATGATATGAAATAAAATATGATTTTCCTAAACGTTTGTACATAGATTAAAGCATAAAACACATTTTTTAATATCTTTGTAAGTGCAAAAATATTAGTTATATCCTTCCTTTCCTACCTTTTCTGTATACCATACTGAGGAATTGCTTTGGTACTAGTGTCTGCTTTGACCTGGTATTGATTTTGATAGCCTGACCAAAGACTCTCTTGGCCTTTTTGTTCAATATATTTGTGTTAAAAATGGGGTTACTAATGTTTTATACATCTATTTGTCTACAGCATGCACAAAACTATCGACTAAATAAGAAAAAGAAAAATTTGAGTTTAAATAAATTATCGTATCGTACTCGTTTCGGGTTTTCGATAAAGACTGAGACTGGTACTAGTATAACCAGTTAGTTACCGCGCATTGGTCATTTAAACAGAATGCTTAAAAGACATTATTTTTGTCGATAAGTTAGCATAACTGTCATGTATATTCAGCAAAAGTTTAGAAATCATATTCAAACATTTATGGCGTAAAATTATCTTGTCAATAAAGTTTCATTAATATTAAAAATATTTTAACATAAAGTTGCAAATCCCTAAAGTGCCAAAAGACTGCTTAAAATAACGAACATCGGTATAATTACTTTGTAGCACATTATTTTAAACGCATATGTACATTTAGAGCAACGTTTATAGAAGAGAGAAGGTTGCCTGATAACTACTCGGCGGGGCAGACGGAAGAGGGGATCGTTACGTCACTGTGGGTGCCAGCTTTGACAAGGCCGTATGAATTTATAGAAGTAGGAGTGCATATTATTGTTTATATCGGGTTCTTATTCCTTTATTAGTATTTATTGTCGTTCTTTTTGTATTTTGTGTATTATAGAGTACAGACAAAAGAAGTAGACTCATGTGTATTGTCGTGAATGCAACTGGAACTATCGTCACAGAATATTATCGTTGTATATTCTTTGCTACTGTTGTGTTGGAGTTATTTTATAATTAGTAGAGATCCCAAAAGAGCTCGTTAAGTCATTTAGTCGACAAAGAATATTTGTCAGAATAAAATTTTTAAATTTAAAAGAAGCTGAAGAAAAAGAAAAAATGAGAAAAGCTCCCTTATCAGAAGAAAAAGGGAATAAATTGATAAAAAAAATGAAAAAAATTGTCAAATGAATTTAGTGATTGTCATATATCACTTATTTTTTACCTTTTAATGTTAATAAACTTTTTTGTATATAGGTTTTTAAGGTAAAATTAGTTTCTTTCAATACCAAATATAAGTAACTTTTAAAGTATCCAGCTTAAGTTATGAAAGAAAGAGAAAAAAGGCTTGCCTATGTTGTGTACTATTTTTGTTACATATGTTAGAATAATATTGGTTTCTTACATTAAAAGTAGTAAGTAGATAGATAAGATTGTATATTATTTGTTTTATCTAGTATTCGTTGCAGCGATGATGTCACTCTCATGCACCCTCAGTGTGGATACTGTTTAAGTGTCTTAAATGAGCTATTTCTTTAGGACCTAAATCATATTAATTTCATAAACATTTCTGTTAAGATAAACAAGTTAAACATTAACATGTTGAAGTTTTCCCCTAGACGTAAGATATTTAGATATTTTGTGGGACATTCTCTCAACAGTTTTGTTATAAGCAAGTCGCTATTTTGTATATTGATAATATTGATCGTATTTTCGGTAAATAAAGTGTTGTGGTGCAAATTATTGGTTTTATTTCTTACATCAGATAACACTTATATGTATTTTTATAGTTTTTAATAATGAAGAACTGTATTTGTTATAATACAAATAAAATCTAATACGTTTTATTCTCTGAAAACAAAAAAAACGTATAAAGCAACACAAATAGAGATAAAGATTGGGTTATTAATATGTACATAGTATCTTTGAGTTTTTTTCATTTGAATATATGTACTTAAATTAACAAATGCTGCAAAGAATATGTGTTTGTTTGAGAATATATTGTTTTTTAAAACCAAAACCTATCAGAAGTAGTTTTATATTATTTCAGTGTTCTAGTTACAAGTGATTTTTTAACGAGCGAATACTCGTCCCAATAATAAAATTCAAATGTGGCACCCAGGCTGACGTCACTCCCGCGATTTTTCTGCTTGCCTCTCATTGGCTCAGAGTTACCAGACAACCTTCTCTCTATAAACGTTGCATTTAGAGTACACGCGCATAGCTACTGTTTGTAGGTTATCTTTGCAATTACAACCTGAGCATAAACATAGCGTACTTTTTATCAACGTCTTTATCTATGGTCTTCATAGAAAAAGTATATCTTTTTCTATGAATTAACGCCAAGAAGTTTATTTGAAATTTGAACTGTTTTTTAACAAATCCATTCAAGTTTTGATTAGCATTGATATTCGAACCATCCTTGAGATACAATTGAATAGTAAAATCAGTCTCAAACTTTATCGAATTGACTCAACATCATTTTAAATTAATATAAAATAGGTACTAATTCGTTTTTGTACCTTTAGAATTGGGCGTTGAATAATGAGATTGACTAAACTTATTTCTTAAGTATTCTAGGTTAGTTTGTAGTTCCCGTATTTCCTCCCTATAAACAACACACAAAATTAAAAAAAAGCACACACAGTATCTACCTGTCTATCATCCTTATTTTCAACTTGTCCGTTCGATAATTGCTTCAGGCATTTCCAAACATTTTCTAATCTTATCATAAGTTCAACGTTATTGATTCGTAAATTTGCTCTGTCCATTCTAAGTAAAGGATTTTTTTTTAAAATATTGAATTAAGGATGAAATCGAAGGTATATCTTTATTAGTTTTTGTGAATATTTGTAGATGAGGATAACCAGTCGACTACAAAATGTCTCCAATAACAAAAAGGTAAACTTATCTGCAAATATTACAAAATATACTATTTTATTTAAATTAGTTTTCGTCAATTTCTCTTTGAACAAACTTTGTTGTGCATACAGATTTAGAAAAAGAAAAATCTTGCTCCGTTAACCACAAAATTGAACATTTTTGTTGAAAAACAACAAACTGCTATTGCATTTGCGCATCTTTACCTGTTGACCGTTTACTTTACAGGGTTGCCGGGTGGCAAAAAAAGATGCGGATTATTAAGTTCTATTTGCTAGAAAAATTGATTGACCAAACAATTTATATTTATTACTATCCGAATCTCTGCATACTAATTTTACCTTTATCTATACCGACGCGTCAAAAAACCAAGATGAAACTGGAAGCTCATATCTAGTACAACATGTGAGTTCAGCCAAATATAAACTAAACAAATGGACCTCCATTTACACCGCAGAAGCTTTTGCTATTCTGAAGGCACTTGAATATATTCTCTTAAGCATTACAAATTTAGGAATAATAGAAACGAAGATAGCTGAGTATATATTATCTAGAAAATAAAACTGAGATAAGAAGACCTACTGTCGGGAATCGGGAAATCTACCACGGAGGTTGATAAAAATGGTTGGTACGCCCAAACTGAACAACTATGATCCGGAATTGTTAGAAGAATTCAAGATGACCGAAACATTGTCCATACGTTAAATTTACATTAAAACTTGAGTTTAAATAAAATTTTGTTCATAGCTGATTGTCACTTTTTATTATTTCTCAAAATGTTCGTCCCACATCCGACCTAAGAAGAAGAAGAAGAAGGAAGAGGTCATTTAAACAACTGGTACTTCCAAATACTCATTAAAATACTAGCGATGATATTTCCTGGAAGGAAGCAGTTCCAGTGACATTAAAATAACATATATATTAATATTTCATGTTATAAAAGTTTTTTTGTTTGTTCAAAGAGAAATGTTACTGACTGTCTAAACACAGAAAACACACTTTAATTTATCTCTACTAAATAAATTGGTCATCTAAACGGTACATTGAACTAACCTTTCGAGGTTTGGGGACCACTTTAACACTGATATCGACTTTAATCGGGTCCTTGCGTTTGGTTGGTCGGACTGATGGCGAATCTGACTCTCTTTTGGGATTTGCCTGGTCCGTCCCTACCAAACACAAGTTAATTGTTAGTTATTATCAGTATAGACATTTATAATTCATGTTATATTCAGGAGATAGATAATACAAGGAAGTATATTTTGTCACACTTCATCTAGTGTAATAAACATCTATACCGAATCTAAATATTTGCGTATTGTTTAATATTATCACTAATTGTAATAAAAATTGTATTTTTGGTCTATTCTGCAACTCAAATTTGTTCACAACGTTGAACTTTTTTTGGAATGTCGTCTTGTAGTATATGCATGGTACTACACCATCTGATGTTAACTCTAGTAACCTGAGATCTAGCCAAACTTTGTCTTCTTGTCCATTGTCGCAGTGCTTACATTTGAAACAGATCACAATAAACATGGGTATATACGAAAATTATATTCGCAAATTTGAAACTACTTTACGTAGGATGAAAAGAGCAATATTGGCTATTATAAGACACGGACAGGCAAATAAATTGATCAGAGACCAAACAAAAATGGAAGACATTGTAATAACTAGAACTACAGCTAAGTGGAGATAGGCTGGACACGTCGCTAGAATCGACGGAGATAGGTTGACAAAAATAACAACAGAATGGAAATCATGGTTAAGTAAAAGAAAACCCCGAAGAACGCTGATAAGATGGTATGATGACATTAGGAAGATACTAGGAAGAAATAGAGAGATAGATAGATAGATAGATATATATTTATTCCTTAGAGTAATAATAAACATAGAGAGGACTATTCATTCATAAATACGTTTATTTTTGCGGCCAACAATTCTAAACGCCAGTAGTGAAATAATGAATGAATTACAAAAAGTGGAGATGGTATTGTAGCTACATGGCCTTGGTAATTTCGGCTGTTTTTGTGACAAACTTGGCACCGACGAACCATGATAATGAAAAAACATTTAATTAATTAACTTAAAAAATTATTTTCACACTAAAAAGTCTTGAAAAACTCATCAAACCGAAAGAACTAAATGTTTACTCTCTAGTCGTTATGGCGCTCGTGTAAACAAACCACGTTTGACATTATTTACTACAATATTACGGCGTATTTAAAATGATCGTCGATCACACTCTGACGATATTTGCATCTCTATTTATATGGTAATTAAACAAGGACAAAACTACTAAATAGATTACTATTGACACATTAACATGTACTGAAATTTTGAGCAATGTTGCCACTTTTAGTTATAACCATAAAGGTTACAATAAATACTTGTTTAAAATTTACATAAGAATATGCCTTTATTAAATAAAATTCAACAATTATTAATTAATTATAAAAGCAGCGACACAAATGCAGAAATTAGTATGACTTTTTTTTATTTGCATAAGTTTTTAACAAATTTTCAATTAAACTTCTAATTTATTTTTTCCCGCAACTAAAGAGAATTTATAAATATGGCAAAGCAGTGGAAGTGTCCCGCAAGTGAGCTTAGAATGTGACTCAATGTTTCGGGCAGGAAATAGTCAAAACAAACATATCTATTTTATTTGTTAATCTGAGATTTATTCCTAATAACATAAACAAAACAACATAACTTTACAATTTCAAAACTTCCTATACCTCGACCATTCTAACGACCCGACATAAATCATATATGTGACGTGCAACAGTATTTTTATGGAAAATTCTGTAAACATGATTGATTTCATTCATTACACTGATGAAAAATCGTGGAATCGATTATATTAACTATATTAATCTCCTCAGTGACGTTTATGAAATCAAAATTTTATTAAAAAAATGCTCAAGATGCTTACTTATGTTTTACTGTTGTATCTTCCAGTTTTTGTGTAAGAGCGTGACACTCGGCCGAT
This sequence comes from Galeruca laticollis, assembly GCA_963921935.1. Lineage (NCBI taxonomy): Eukaryota > Metazoa > Arthropoda > Insecta > Coleoptera > Chrysomelidae > Galeruca > Galeruca laticollis. The sequence continues at coordinate 242,950,764 of OY998177.1, read as the reverse complement.
AATTTTTCCATGAGTTGATTCTGGGAGTAGATCATGCCTTCTAACTCGGTTACAGTAGCCGCTGGAAAACATCAATTGATCTTTAAGATGGTGTTTTCGACATCTAACCAACTTAAACCTTCACATAGACATTTTTATTTTAAATACAAAGTTTGCTGAGAAAATTTACAGGGCAAAAACATTCATTCTATGACTTAGGAAGTATCTGAAGAAGAAATCGAAACGTACTGTAGTGTTTTTGTTACGATTTATTTAGTCAGTGAATGGTTTAAAAATGTTTAGCAGCAATTCTGGTATATATCTATAAAAATATCTTTGCAACCTTGCCGTTTATACGTATTTTTCAGTTTAACTAATGATTTTGTCTATTTTTCTGGTTTAGGTAGATGAAAAAGCCATCTTAGTTTAGTCTTTACGTACTCTCCCAGATCAACTCATGGCAAAATGTTTCTGACTGTACAATTAAAACACCAAAAATCAGAATATTCTTTCGTTTCTGTTTTTAATTGCATTTTTCGTTTTATAAGTAAAGATGAGTTGCGAGCAGTATTTTGGATTAATAAGGACTAGCCCTTTACGATAATATTGCACGTTCGTTCGTATTTCCAAAATAAAGGCTGAGTTGAAAAACAAAACCAAAAGTGTTATACAGGTAAGTGAAAAATTACAAAAATAAATCTTTGCACATTTGCATTCCTTTAAAATTTTTACATGACATACAAAATACCACGATTATTATTATATTATATTATCAGGGCCGGCGAAAGGCTAGTTTAACGCCCGTGCGAAAGGCAAATGTTCCGCCCCCTCCCCCTTCTATTTGATGAAACACATATTTTTAAAATTTTTGCAATAACTGTTATGTGGAATCAGTTTACAAAGTTAAAATAAAAATACTCAAAGAAAAACTAATACGTTACTATATTCACTTTCATAATCGTGAATCGTGTGTAAATTAAAATACAAAAGAACAGAAGAAAATTATTTATGTTCTTTTTCCGCCTGTCCCTCAATTTCGACTTCTAAATGTGATTCATCAGATTGGGCTGTATAAGTTTTTGTTTCAGGCATAGTATTGGGTCTAGATATAACAGATGTCCCTTCTTGCTCCTGAGTTTGTTCTCTATTCGATGTGGAAGGGGTTTCCAAAAGTATTTAAAAAATTTTTGCTTGTAGTTTATTTTCAGCTTCTATTTTTGCCTTTCTGTTTCTGTAATACGCTCCTGATTGTTTTTTGTCTGACATTGCAGTAATTTAAGCAATAGGTTAACCCTTTAAAATTTAAATAAATATCACACTTTATCTTAAACAACAACAACATACACTTCCACACTGCTGTAACACACAGTAGGTAGCAACTAATTATTTCTTTTTGTATTTGAAAGCACTACCCTGATACCGGCTAGACAAAACAAAAAATATTTATTACCTGCAGGTGGTGCGGTGGCGACTGGCTGCGCCTTTCATTCCCCAATAAAATAACAGCGTTTGGGCTTGCTTATCTTCTGACCGACCGTCGCGGCGACGACGCCTATCTTTGTCAATAAAATAATACCGCCCGTCTGTTCACGCTCGGTAAGGCACAATACATCATAAGCAAATAAACTGATTGATATATTATGCACTTAATTTATACTGGATAATAAATAATTTTACACATTTTCTTGTGCTCTAGTTTATTATTTATATTTTTTTATATTAGACACTTTTAGTTCTTGCCAGTTTTTTATTAACTATCTCTTGATTTGGCGCTCCTCGATGTTGGCGCCCCGTGCGGGCGCAGGGTTCGCACGGGCCTTCCGCCGGCCCTGTATATTATATATAGCCCCATGCTTGCTAGTTTTTTTCATATGAAATTTAATTTTTCGAAGTTCTTATTCATTTGTTTAGTCTAGGGGATTATTTTATAGTTCCATTTTTGGCTAATAGACATTAAACAATTTTTCAAATAACTCACGGGCTTTTAATTCCAATAAAATAATCATTATACACCAGCCCCCCTCAGGTCTGATGGCTAGTTACACCAGTGAATACCGAAATTTTATTAGTGTTCAGTTTGACCTGATTTTATGTTGAAAAGGTGAGGAAACAATTAAGTTTTTTATATTCGCTTTATTGTATTGATGCCGCTTTATTGTAAAGAATTTTCACAAGAGGTTCCTAATATGAGATACCTTGGTGCTCCTAATATGCGGTATCTCCTATTAGGAGATTTTTTTTAAACAATTCCAACGAAACTATTTGCAAATGCCTAGAGACAATAAAAAAAGGAAGCAACAGGAAGCGTTCAGTGATACGAAAGCTTTGTTAGTTATTGTTAATTTTTTTATCAAAATTTTTAATTTTCAGGAACCATAGAACGATATGTAAAAGACAATAGAAGTGTAGAGGACCTCGTAAAAATATCTTTGGGTAGGAAACAAGGTTTACCTGAGATTTTGGAGAAGCAGTTAGTAGACTAGTGCATTGAAATGGAAAAAAAAGTATTACGGGTTTCGGAGGAGACACGTCAAATATATGGCGTTACAGTTAGCAATCAGAAATGGCTTAAAGCATCTTTTTAGCACTGGAAAGGAATCTGCAGGTAAAAAATGGCTCAGGGGGTTTTTAACCAGGCACCAGCAGTTGTCTGTACGTACAACACAGGCAATGCCTGCTGCAAGAGTTAAAGGGTTTAACGCCGAAAACGTTGCGCAATTTTTTGACATATTTGAAAAGGAGATGGAAAAAATTAATTTTTCTCCACATAGATTATTTAATGTCAACGAAACAGGCATTACGGTTGTGCAGCATAAACAAAGCAAAATCATTGGTTGGAAAGGAAAAAAAAGGTTTGTGCCATAACATCACAAGAGAGGGAAAAACTCGTCACCGTTGTGACACCATGAACGCTTCTTGTACTTTTGTTCCGCTCTTGATAGTGTTTCCTGGGAACATCTAATGCATCTCTTGCATCAATATGGGCCTGCCATCCATCTGGATGGGTTCAGACAAATATTTTTACGCAGTGGTTTTCACATTTTGTTAAGTTTACTAGACCAACAAAAGATGATCCGATCTTGTTAGTTTTAGACGGTCACTCTTCACACACGAGAAACATAGAAATCATAGACATTGCTAGAGAGAATTATGTTTCAATTGTGTGCTTACCATCACATGCCACTCATGAAATGCAGGCACGTGGTGTGGGTTTCATGGCACCACTAAAAACATATTATGCTCAAGAAATAGAGACATTTCTCAAAAACATCCCAGGAAAAGTTGTGAACACAACATCTGCTCACTATCTGGAAAAGCTTATAATCGGGCTGCAACAATGGAGGCATCGATCAATTCATTTAGAAAAACAGGTCTCTTTCCTTGTAACAGACATGTTTTTAGAGAAACTGACTTTTTGGAAGAAGAGCAAAATCTACCTACACTGATATTTAAAATAGAGGTCCAGATATTTCATTCAATGACAACAATATTTCAAATGTGTCATCAGATTAAGTTATGGATATTCCTGTAGAGTCCAGAGAAACTATGGCAAATCCATCAATATCATCAGGCTCTGCCCACAACAATTGCTTTGACAATAGTGATAAACTTTTGCTAGTTTCTCCACAAGAAATTTATCCAGTACCATCAACCTCTTCAAATCATGGTGAAAACTCTAATAAAAGAAAATGTAGAGCAAGTTTAATAACATCTACTCCATATAAAAAATTTTGGAAGACCATTACCAAGAAACTAAAAAAAAGAAAGATGTGAAACCAAACTCTTTGGGAACAACAGATAAAAAATCCAAGACCAAAAGTACCAAAAAGATTGAAATTACATCGAGTAGCTCAGATTCAGAAGCTTCTGTGCATTATGATGACTCGACTGATAAAGAGGAAAAGTATCGTTTTTACTATGGACGACTTTCCGAAGATACCCGTGGAGAAAAGTGGGCTAGATGATCGTTTGTTTTCAGTAGTGCCACGAAGATTGCGGCGAAGTTGATGGCACAATATTTGCTTGCCCTATGTGCCATGAAAAAACGAGGAAAAAAACTTTTGTTCGATTAAATTTTAGTGTTGTTTGATTCTCATTTTGATTACTTCTGAAATGAAACAACATATTATATTCGTAGATAAGCTAGGCCGGTTCTGGGGCGGAAGTTGGAATCGGAGAGTTCTAGAACCGGCGGTTCTAGAACCGAAGAGTGCCATGTTGGATTTGTTGGCTGCGCTCTCGGATAGTGTGACGTAAGCATTGAATATATTTTTTTAATTAAATAAAAAATGTTTCGTCTCGACGGGGATTCAATCCCACTATCCACCATATCGAATTTATTAACTCTGCGAGTATTCGTACTGCACCATTTTATCATGTTATAATCTAATGCGAGATGTAGGTATAAGAGTTATAAAAACATGTGCGCGCGCGTTCGTTACATTTAATAATTGTGGACAAGGCGTAGTGTATTTTTTTATAACGCCATAAGGGCATTAGAAATTTATCTCTGTTATTATTGGTCAACATCAATCGTCATTGTGATAGAGTTTTTTTATATATATAAAATGTACTAAAAAGATGCGGAAAAGGTATATATTTCTTATATACGGGGTGTAGTCGTAAAATATGTTTAATGCACAGTCCTTATGGTAATATTTTGGGCAAGCGACGCATCAGTTGGATGGGCAGAGAGAAAAATGGCATTATTTTGGACATGCGCAACGGTTACAGAAGTGCTTATGATTTTTTTTATAATCAATCAGCGTTCTTATCTCTTTTGATGTTCCCCAAGAGATAATAGGATGAGTAAATGTCAGCTGAAGGTCGACGGGGGTGACATAAAACAACGTTGCTACAATCAATATACAGGGCGTCGACAATGCCATAAGGGCACTGTGCTTGGATTTTCATCGAACAAAACAGGATGTACCAAAACGCCATTAGATTATAACATAATCAAATGGTGCAGTTCGAATACTCGCAATTTTAATAAATTCGATATGGTGGATAGTGGGATCGAATCCCCGTCGAGACGAAACATTTTTTATTTAATTAAAAAAATATATTCAATGCTTACGTCACAAAAATGACGTCACACTATCCGAGAGCGCAGCCAACAAATCCAGCATGGCCGACTTCGGTTCTAGAACCGTTCTAGAACTCTCCGATTCCGACTTCCGCCCCAGAACCGGCCTAGCTTATCTACATATATTCTTTCAGTCCTTGTTTTATTTTTTGTTATCCTATTATGAGAGAGTCTTTTATTGGGAACCATAACTATCTCATATTAGAAGACCAATCTTGAAAATGACAAAAGTGATTTTTTTTTATTTATTACCACTTTACAAAAATAGTTAACATTTTTAATAAATTTGATATGTTAGTGTGTGAAGTATACACAACGATCTATCCTTTAGAAATAAAGCCACTTCTAGAAGTTAAATTTTTGCAAAATTATTCAAAAAAATAAAAAGGTGTCTCATATTAGGTCCCTTTCCTCTATACAGGATGATCAGCAAGGTTAGCTACCGGCCGTATATCGGAAGCCGTTTGTCAAAGAATCTAACGAGTATCTGGAATAAACAAAAAATAGGTAAAAAAACTTTTTAAGTTAAACGGTTTTTTGTTAAACATACATTGCAATGTTTAAGATAAATGTACTAAAAACCAAAAAATAATAAAATAGATACAGTCGTGGGAATTATAAACATATGCATAGAATAGACTAAAATAAAACCGTGGGGCACGTCAATTGTCTACAAATTACCGACTTAATGTGCGATAGAAGAATCGTTTAATTCGTCGTTAGGCAGTTAGGCAGGCCCGCAGACGGTGAGGAAATTACTTACTATTTTCTTGCTCATGGAAATTCCAATAGTTATACACTCCATGTAAATAAAAGAGAAGTTTCAACTAGTTTATCGCTGGACATTCACACTGCTGGCTGGCGAGGAATCGTTTCACTGCTCGTAGTTTGTCTTTAATCGACAAAACATATGATAAAAGTACTACTCGTTCACCACTATGAAACCCTAAAACTCGCTTATAATCGAGCTTGCTAGCTTGTTTCCACATTCTAGCCCTACTTATCACACGTCCATCGTTGTCGGTTGAACAACTGCCTAATTATAGTGTAACATTACAAAACAAAAATTTTAATCAACGATTGTAGACAATTGACGTGCCCCACGGTTTTATTTTAGTCTAGTCTATGCATATGTTTATAATTCCCACGACTGTATCTATTTTATTATTTTTTGGTTTTTAGTACATTTATCTTAAACATTGCAATGTATGTTTAACATAAAACCGTTTAACTTAAAAAGTTTTTTTACCTATTTTTATTTTTTAGTTTTTAGTTTTTATTTCGCATTCTGTTTAATTCATTTAGTGCTTCATTATTGCAAGGTTTCTTGCCCGTTAGTTTATTGCAGTCCAACTCCTCTATACGTAGTCCCTGCAAAGATCTTACTCTACTAAGAGCCACGTAGGCGTGACCTTCTTCAAACAGTTTCGCACCTAAGTATACGACTGCGTGATCCACAGTGCTGCCCTGCATTTTATGTATTGTAGAATCCCATGATAGTATTAAAGGCAACATTCTTCTTTCAGCCGTCCCGTAATTGTCCTTAGCTGGAAACTGTATGGCTTTCGGGTGTATAAGATGTACTCCGTCTCTTGCGAAATCAATTCGGACGGAAGGTACATCTGTTGCTCTAACGCCACACAGTCCTCAACACGATAAAAAATCTTGACTTGGGTGGCGGATTCAGGCTGGATTAATCAGATACCTAAATTACAGATTCAATTTCTAAATTTAAATCTTATTATTATACGCCATTTAGTGGCTGCGCCCATCTTAAATATTGAGGTTGTATAGTGCACTGTATTCTTCTTGTCAAGCCCTTTTATTTGTTGATACCCATATTGGTGGGATTGATAAAAAATTGTTATCAGCCATTTGGTAGCGGCGGCCATCTTAGATTTCAATTTTGCATAGTAAATTGTATTCTACTTGTTGAGACCTTTCATTTGATACCCATGTTGATGGGATTGATAAAACCTACGTTATCCGCCATTTTGTAGAGGCCGTTATCTTGGATTTTAATTTTATATAGTATATTGTATTCTACTGGTTGAGCACTTTCATTTGATACCCATATTGATGGGATTGATAAAACCTACGTTATCCGCCATTTTGTAGCGGCTGCCATCTTGGATTTAAATTTTTTATAGTATATTGTATTCTGCTTGTTGATCCCTTTCATTTGATACCCATGTTGATGGGATTGATAAAACCTACGTTATCCGCCATTTTGTAGCGGCCGTCATCTTGGATTTAAATTTTTTATAGTATATTGTATTCTGCTTGTTGAGCCCTTTCATTTGATACCCATATTGATGGGATTAATAAAACATAAATTATCCGCCATTTTGTAGCGGCGGCCATCTTTAATTTATAATGATAATGAATAAACATAATTGTATTGTCACCAAAATCCAAAGTGTATACAAAATTTCAGATTAATCGGTTGACAGGAAGAGGGTGAAATTTGAATTACTAAATTTGACCCAAGAATAAATAATAAATAAAACAAACGGGGTGAGCTAAATAAAACCGTTAAAAAATACAAATGATACAAGATAAAAACGAACATTTTCTCAAAATCAATTACATGAACGTCATCACAATGATGATATTTTATTTAATAATCCAGCCTAAATGTTTTTATGCCATCGTCTTTGGTGACACCTTTTATATATTAGATAAGTTTTCATCTCTCCATTTACGCAAGTTATGAGTATTTAGATCCCTGTCTGAGTAAATGTACCCCGATTTAAAAATATTCGGTTGTACATGCTGAGTTTTAACTAACGCTTCTCTTTTGAACGTTTAATGTTTACCACCAATCTATTGAAATTTACAACATAATGTACCTATACAGAGTATATAAAAATCTTACCATGTTTGTTCTCCATATCGTGTATCAAAGAGCTCAACTCTTTTTCTCTCTCTTCAATTTTTGGAGTAGGTGGAGGTAACGCAACAATTTCACCACCTCTTGGAGTTCTCGGAGTATGATTTCTCTCTTCCGATAAAGCAGTATTCAAAGCAATCTAAAAATTTCCGTATGATTTGTTACACACCATTAAATTAAAAATATCTTACCTCTTTTTCAAACGACGCAATTTGTTCCGACAATCTGATATTTTCCCTTCTGCTATGGATGAGATCAGCGTCAGCTCTGTCCAATCTTTGTCTTAATGATTGTAGCTCAGCTTGCAAACGTACGATCTCTTGCTTAGACTGCCGATCGCTTCTTTCGTTCGCCATTTGTAAGGTAGCGATTTGTTGTTCCAGAGCACTTTTTTCGGCACCACTTACGCCGATGTCAGACTGCAAGTTGACTGAGAAGGAAAAAGTGATTCAGTAAATGAAACATTTCTAAAATTTCGTAGATTTTTTTTATATTCTTTCAATTGATTTTTGTCACATGTTTGTTTATAATTTGTTTAACTGACCTCACAATAAGTCATCTTTCTTGAAAAATAGTCAAAGAGTAAAAAAGAGAAAGCCAATAAAAATTTTATGAGGACAAAGATAATATTTCTTCAATCTTAATGGGTCTTCCAGTTTTGTTATGGCTTAATTCTTACTCCAGTACAAGTAAATTAATGGAGATTACTGCCCTGAGAAGTTATTTAGGTCGCATCCTTCATACTCGATTAAGAGAAGTCTTACACTGACTATCAAGTAGCCCAAGATTAATTCTAATAAATGCTCTTAGACATCCCCACAGAATGGACAAATAATACTTTGAGCATTTGTCACAGATTCCAGATTGTCTTGAACAAAGTCTGGAAAAGGTAAGGTATTATACAGGGTTGGTATAAAGTATGGAACCCCTAAGTATCTCCTCAACGGCTTAATATTTTTAAAAGAAATTGCTAATCTCATTCTAAGAAGATCCAAGGAGTTCAAAAATGCTATCAAATTTAATGTACCATTTCCGGTGAAACAGGAAATCCATATAAACTTTGTTATTTTATATAGAACAACCTGTATATTTTTACATTTTTGAATTCCTTGTGAAATTCTGCATACAGTAAAACTTTTCATTCATGTTTTTATTGAATAATTGAGGATTTAATCAATAATTTATCGTTTTTGACTTTGTTAGCCATGGATGAAATGTCAATTTTAATTGTCAAATAAATTAATTCTTGAGTAATCTACCCACTACCCATTAGTGTAGTACGAGGTGTGTAATAATATTTCTCTGTGGTTTTTCTATTATGGTGTATCTAAGTGAAGGAGAACGTATCGAAATTTTAATTATGCGAGGATATGGAGACAAACAGCGTTCTTATAAGGAAGTTTTAAACCTATTCAATGAAGTGAAGAGAGGCTTCACGTTTTAGGAACCTGAAAACAGTTGGCACCCGTGATTTGCAACAAAATTTAGGTCATTTTGTACACAACAAATCTAAAGAACGCAGGGAAATTAAGTGTTGAAATTTTAACACAATATAACTTGGACCTTTGTCTTGGGGATCAGGTATTTTGGTTGAGTTTTATATTGTTATAAAAAAGATATAAGCCATTAAGTGATGGCGTGATTTTGACAGTTTTGACAATTTGTGGTCACCAAAACCTGATCCCCAAAAGGATGCCTAGAGAATTCGATTCTGAAAATATGAAATCTCAAATCATTGTATTTTTTGAGATTTGTTGTGCGCAAATTTTTAAAAACGAACATCTTTTTACTTTAGTTCAACCGCTCCACCGTCTTGATGCATGGCGCTGTATAGAACTCAATGACAGAAGACGACGGTCAATTCATAGACAAATAATATTATAACTTTCTCTATGGGTCAAATGCTGTTGTCATATGTTTTGTGTTCATAAAAATATCCCAAATTTATAGTTTAGTGTGTATTGTATTTGTAAGTGATTATAATTAAGTAATTTTCATGCTAAATAAGTAAATATGTGCTTCGTAAATGCTATTTATATTTACTCCACAAGATTGTGTTTAGTGTAGCCTAGACATAAAATAATCCACAAATATTTTTAGCTGTTGCTAGTGATTCCATAAGGGCATTATATTTATTGATCCCCATATCCTTTTGGTTCCTCCGAGAACCTGTACACTGCCACAGCCTTCTGAGTTAGTGAAAAAAACTACATTGGTAATAGTATTAATTACTTTCTACTAATTTAACAAAATAGACATTTCTTATTCTATTCAAAAAGTAACACAATATGTAATCTTTTATTTTCGAAATGCAGGAATAAAAATGTTATATATTTTTTTATCTTCAATTTTTCTAGGTTATGTATTGAAATGTTGTACCAAAATTCCAACTTTTTTTTGGGTAAACCAATACTTTTCTCGCATATTAGATGGGTTGGATGGAAAAGTAATAATACCAATAATGTATTATATAAAAACAAAAAAAATATTTACCATTCAGGTGATCAGACATATGTGTATCTGTCATGGAAAAAAGAAAATGAACCAACTATTTTTTTGTATAATGAAGGAAAAATGTTTCAGTTCCAATCTCCACAACACATATGATCAATCTTTGCAAACAAGGTAGAAGCAAACTTGAACATGATGATTGTATGTTTGATTTTGTACTGTATATATCGATCTCCCCATAATATATACATTATTATTTGTCATTACAGATCTTTCGCTTTAAATTTTTTATTAGTTGTCATAGTTGCTTTGTAAGTTTTTTAAACGTTTGCTATTTTAAATTGAAATTCCTCACTGTACCTTACTTTCCCCTTTCTATTAAATGTAAAGCATTGTATTACAAGTAAATATTTCTTTGTATAATAATTTTGGAAACTCTTTGTTTATATTATTTGTTTCTAGATAAAATTGAATATATTTACACATGTAGTTGAAAAAAGAGCCTACATGTCAAATAAAATTTGAAAGCAACCAACAGAAACTCTGAAATATGATTAGATTGAGGCAAAGTTGTGACACGACGTTCTGTGTTTTCAGACTAAATGGCCTATTTTAAATCATGTAAATTTGTAACTTTTCCGCAGTTTAATCTTCTTAGCATGAAACAAACAGAAATGTATAATTATGAAAACATTTTATTATGTTAATATAAATGGTACAAGTTGTGAAAAGTAGAATGTTTTTAAAGTATGTATATTTACATTTATGAAACTCTAAAATAATCAAAAAGCTACACTCAAATTGAAATTTTGTTTAGATCCGTGTATATAATATTCTCTTATCTATGCACAGCTGTGCTGTGGTTTGGATGCAACATAAAAAACAGAGATAAGCACAAATCACCCATGGAGATAAGGTTTCTGTGCTCACAAAAAGTCGAAATATTTAAAATCAAAACATTCGAACAGAGATGCGTTTCTTTGAACCGTCAAGAGTGGAAAGACAGAGAGAGAAAATTATGTTGAATAAGTAAAAGCCGATTCAGTACTACTATCGACATCTATTGTAAATATTTTGAACCAAATAATTACTAAACTAGTAACTAGTATTGTGTAGGTTTTTAGGTTGATATACCTGTGAGGAGGCCCCTCTTAAACCAGGTCACCAAATCACAAAATCAGCAGTTGTGAAAACTGTAAGGCGTTATTTACGAACACATCACGTAGTAAATGAACCCAAGTCAGCAAGACCAAAATCCGCGACAAATGACAATGTAAAGTTGGATATGTTACTATCACTTGAAGAATATCCACAAACATGAACTACCCAGTTAGCTCTTGACTGTGACATAAGCCAGACTTCCGTCATAAACCATATTAATTTCACTTCTGTCACGAATTAACTGGAGATGATCCAGTTCGCAGAACAAAATTTTGCGAAAACATTAAGAACAGATGTATAGCAAACCCAAACTTTATCAAAAAAATTGTGTTCTCAGATGAAGCAACATTTTGCTTAAGTGGTAAAGTAAATAGACGTAACTATCGTATCTGATCTAGAAATAATCCTCATTGGATGATGCAAGTACATACGCAGTATCCGCAAAAAATGAATGTATGGACAGGAATGATGGACGATATTATTATTGAACCTATCTTCATTGAAGGTAATCTGACTGGACATCGGTATTTGTATTTATTAACAAATAATATTGTGCCCGCTATTGCAAGACTTTATTCTCATCCAAATAACCCACTAATTCCTGCTGAAGACATATGGTTTCAGCAAGACGGTGCACCTGCACATTATTCTAGCAATGTGCGCCAGTATTTAGATCAAGTTTTTCCCGGTCTATGGATAGCCTTACTCACCGATTGACATTTCATCCATGGCTAACTAAGTCATAAACGATAAATTTTTGATTATAGCCTCAATAATTCAATAAAAATGTGAATGAAAAGTTTTACTGTATGCAGAAGTTCACAAGGAATTCAAAAATGTAAAAATATACAGGGTGTTCTATTTAAAATAAATGTGCGTACAGACATATAAGCAAAAATTAAAAAGAGCCACGGTACGGGTAAAGGTAAGTTTGAATAATTGAAAATTATTTTTTTTTCTATTTTGTTTATTTATTTTTCAATTACAAATTTTATTTTTATTTATTACAGGGCTTTCAGATATCTATGAAAGTAGTTGGTTTGCCTTTAAAAGTTTGCTATTCCTTTGGGACAAAAACAAGGTTCGGGAAACACAAAGCACCGTAAGTATAAAACGAATTACGTATAATTTTCTTGCCACAAAATTCGATTTTCGTTTTGAAAGTACGATGACAATTCGTCTCTAATTCGTGTTGCATTTTCGGTTGGTCTTCTGGGAATATTTCTAATTGGAAATAAAGAAGACATTGGTTCATTTGTTATAGTTTTATACTTTCCTTCTACAAGCTTTCCATCAATTTCTGTATCGAAGGTTCTATGTGGCGTATACAAAGCACAAGATGTGGAACTTTCTCTTAAAAAATTATGTAGATGAGCTACTGCCATTATAACTAATTCAGCTTTTCTGGGTTCAAGTAACATCGGTTTACGAAGTACTCTAAAAACGGCTGAGGCGATGCCAAATACATTTTCTACAGTTCTTCGTGCGCGAGATAATCTGTAGTTAAACACTCTTTGCAATGATCCTTTAGGATGTATTCCCGAAAACAGTTTTATTAACGACTCAGTTAAGGCAAATGCCTCGTCTCCAATAAAAAAATAGGGAATTTTCTGTTGCCTGCCATGTAAAGCTTCTGGTTTAGGTAAATGTAAGTCATTTCGCTCTAATTTTTTGTAAAGCGAGCAGTTTTTAAAGACAACACCATCTGAAATTCTTCCTTGGCCTCCAGCATCAACATACAAAAAGTTATTAGCATCCACTAGGGCAAAAAGAACTACACTAAATGTTGATTTGTAATTAAAGAACTCGCTTCCGGTGTTATTTGGAGCTTTTAGAACAACATGCTTCCCATCTAAAGCACCCAGACAATGTGGAAAGTTCCAGGTGTCATCAAACTGTTTTGTCACTTCTAACCATCTTTCTGGTGTTGAAGGTATCTGTAAAAATTAAAACAATTTTCGTTAAAACAAATTATACAGTGCGCCAAAAATAGTACATATTTTTATTTTCTAAATAAGTTTGTTTATTAAATACTTATTTTAAATTATTTTTAATTTTAGATTGTACACGAAGAAGAAGATAATGATGAAAAGGAAATATCGGGTGATGAAGGAACATTAGCAGATAACGATAAAAAATCTGCTGTACAAGAGAATCGGGAAAGTATAGAAAATGTACCGAAAAGAAAAGCAGCACCTAGTACCGAAAAGAAATGCGATGAAGCGACACCTAGTAGGAAACGCCAAAGTTTCTGAGAAATTAGATAAAGCTTTTAAAATACTGTCAGAAGCATCAACAAACGCTAGAAACCCACAGGAGCAAAACGAATGTCAAATATTTCGAAATCTTGTGGCTAAAAAGCTGGCCAAATATTATCTTGAATTACAAAGTACTGTACAACAAGATATTATGTTAATTTTGTTTAAAGCAGACAAGACCCATCTCGAACAAAGTTCAACCAATTTTTATCATTCGCAATCATACCGTACTCATACTCTTCAGTCATTCTTTGCAAATTCTGTGCCACAACATTCTCAATTTGAACAGTATCAGGATAGCCAAGCTTCCAGTTTTACTCAACAGCATTCACAGGTACCATCTCCAGCATATAACTATGCTAATTCTAGTATTTCGGATCATTCAAGTCGCAGTACTCCAGTCAATTATTTACCACGCCAACTATTGAATATGCCCGATATTGAATTAGAGAATTTAAGATAAACATTTGTTTTGTTTAATGTGTGTTTATTATACTTCTTTAATAAAACAGTTTCTTACCTTTATATTTTCTTTTAATCCTTCTATAATGGCTTCGCACACTTCAGGAACTATAGCACTTATCGATTGTTTAGAAATTTTAAAAAGGTATTGTAGACTGGTGAAAGAGTCACTAGTCGCCAGAAACCGAATTGTTACTGCCAACCTTTCTTGAACAGAAATTGCCGTTCTCCATCTAGTATCTTTTCGTGCTATTTTGGGTCCAATTAAATTAATCAAGTAATCGAAGTCTGTTGGAGACATACTAGTAAAATTTTTGTAAAGGCCACTAGTTGACTGACATTTTAAATCCAACAGTAAATGATTTCCGCTGTACACACTTCTATTAGTATACAACCGGGTCTTCCACCAGCGTCTTTCTGCGCGTTTTTTACTTTTCCGCCCAACCTTTCTATATGCGAGAAAAGTATTGATTTACCCCAAAAAAAGTTGGAATTTTGAGAATTTTTTTTGAGTTATTTTTACGTTTTCCATCAACAACAACACGAAAAAACGGTTTTTAGAAAAAAAATCCTGTGTGTATGTCGTCGTCGTCGTTGTCGTCGGCCACTTTTCCTTACATGTCTTGTTAGCACGATACAGCCTCCAGAGTGCAATAAGTCAGCAATTTTATGATTGAATATTGTTAAGGACATGTCACAGATGAACCCTATTGATTTTCAGCTCACCAGAGCCAGTACAACGGGTGCTATGGTACTTAGTACGACATTTTGTAATTTTTTGAGAAATTTCAGTTTGTTAGCACGATACAGCCTCCGGAGTTCAACAAGTCACCAATTTTATGATTGAATATTATTTAGGACATCTCACTGATGAGCCCTATTGATTCTCAGCTCACCAGAGCGAATACAACAGGTGCTACAGTACTTTAAGTACGATATTTTTGTCATTTTTGGAGAAGTTTGAGTTTGTTAGCACGATACTGCGTCCGGAGTATATACAAGTGACCAATTTTTTGATTGACTATTATTCAGAGCGTATCGAAGATACACCCTATTGATATTCAGCTCACTAAAGCCAGTACAACGGGTGCTATGGTACTTGAAGTACCAAATTTTTGTAATTTTTGGAGAATTATCAGTTTGTTAGCACGATACAGCCTCCAGATAGTATACGATTGATCAATTTTATAATTGAATATTGTTCAAGGTGTCTCACAGATGTACCCTATTGATTTTCAGTTGACTAGAGCGAGTACAGCGGGTCCTATAAATCCAGAGATACTAAATTTTTGGTTATTTTTGGAGAAATCTCGGTTTGTTAGCACGATACATCCCCCGAAGTGTATACAAGTAATAATTTTATGATATAATATGGTTCAGGTCCACAGATGTGGAAAGTTAGTTCTAATTTTTAAAACCGTTTATTTTTTAACTAAGTAATGCATGTATATTTAAGCTGCTGCTTGAGACTAATTTAATTGTTCTGTTTTAGTAAAGACGGAACGGCCAAATGTCCCGTTTATAAGATACGCGACGATGTATTGATACGCTATATTTGTTGACACGCCGTATCTTCGATGCGTAACAAACAATTGTTGCGCGACGGAGTTACGATACGAAGTTTTGTTCTATGTCTGTACCCACATTAACAAAGTTGATATGCATTTCCGGTTTAACCGGAAGTGGTACATTAAATTCGATAGCATTTTTGAATTCCTTGGATCTACTTAGAAGTGGAAGAGCAGTTTAATTTAAAACTATTAAACCGTTGAGGAGATATTTAGGGAGTTCCATACTTTATACTTACCCTGATAAAACATTTCTAATTAACCTAAAATAAGAGCTGAAGCATGACTTACCAATAAAATAATATTACTAGCCAGACAGAGGCAGATAGAGAGAGATGCTCGACAGGTATTTTGTTAGATGGTTTTTGTGAGTATTTCAGGATTTTGTTATGTTATGTCCTGATGGAGGAGGCTTTTGTTTTTGTCTGCAGGAAATGTTACTTGAGTAGGTCTTTTCGTGTGATGGTCTGTTTATGAGCTGAATATGTAGATCTAGATTTACAGCTCGTAATAAATGTATCGCGAGAACGAGTATTATGGATTAGATTTTTGAGATTAGAAGATAAGAATTTCGATAGATCTGTAATACAATGAATGGCTCAACTAATATCAGAAGAAATTGGCTTGAGAGCCAAAAAGTTTTTTAGTAAAACAAGTAACAGTATTGCATTCATTTATGATATAATGGCTTTTTATAAAATAGTCTTCATTTCAATAAGAGTTTTAAAATTTTATATTCCAATAAGCATTTAGTGTATTGATTTTCTATCTCTAAACTCTATTTTTCAGTCATGAATATTTGAAAAACTAAATGATAAAAAATTCTCAATGAATTTACATTACATAAATTATGACGACTATAAACAATATTTTCATCGAAAATCCTTGTTTTTTTATGTGCGAACCTCATTAAGTACTTTAACGATATGTTTTTCATCTTAAAACTACCTACTGATTTTATTTTGCATATCTTT
This sequence comes from Galeruca laticollis, assembly GCA_963921935.1. Classification (NCBI taxonomy): domain Eukaryota; kingdom Metazoa; phylum Arthropoda; class Insecta; order Coleoptera; family Chrysomelidae; genus Galeruca; species Galeruca laticollis. The sequence goes on along the minus strand of OY998177.1, from coordinate 242,933,929 downwards.
TCGTAGCTCATCGATGAGTGCTTGCTTCTGAGCGACGTCTCTACGCAAATCCGCATTCTCTCTTCTTTGTTTGTCCAATTCCATCTGCAACTTGTTCGTACTTTCCCATTGGACTCCCAATTCGGCCGTCAGTTGCTCTATTTGTTGCGTATATCTTCTTTCAACGGCTGATCTTTCATCTGATATTCTTCTTCCCTGCAATAATCTGTCATTTGATCGGTGTATATTTATATTATTCCTAGCTTAAAGATAAGAAAATAATTGGAAATACAACCACTACAACCAGTATTAGAATAAGGACAGTTGAAATGGCGATACATTTATTACGAATGGAAAATATGAGACAAAAAATAAGAATATGGGGAGAAAAAATGGTAAATGATAAACAATGTGAAAACAGGAATACTGCCTAGGCAGGGAAAAAAGTGTGGCAGAATATATTCATATGGTTAAGATATCAGTTCTATTATTTAAAACGTATTTGATACCAAGAAAAAGTCATAACACTTCAACGGCTGATCTTTTAACATATTATCTGCATTTTCTTTGTTTTGGTCTATGATATTCAGTTAGGGTCTTCTAAACTTCAAATAATGAATAGATTTTGTAATTTAATGAAAGTCGTGTAATCGCCCTGTACGGTCGTTCAAGAAAAACACCACGTTTCACAAATTTTTTTATTTAAATAATACAGCAGAACCCCGATTATCCGTGCGCGCTTTATCCGGTTGGCGGATTCTCCGTGCGACATGTTAAATTGGTCATCCGTGCGCGGATTATCCGTGTCTGCTGGCCAGAGGTTGACGAGTGAGCATTGAATGCACCGCGCAGACGCTCGTCTCGTATAGACGTTCGTTTCGGGGAATCCCGAATTTACTTATTATTTTCGTCAACTATTAACAGTACAGGGCTGCCACATGCACCTGATCAAATATCCGTAGATTGGTTCGTAAATTTACGTAGATCCAGAATTGAGCTTCAACATACAGTATGGGGTTATATCATGGAGCTAGTCATGGGTTATATGAACATCTGATTTTGAATGACCTTGAACGCTCAAGTAGCGTGCCGGTGCGAATTTTGAATTTGTTTATTGGACGATATACAATTTTTCAGTTTTAAAGTTATGGCAACTGTAATTGTTTTTAATTTTTTTTGCATGGGAGTAGTCGACTCTGGGTAGGTATTGGTAATCAATGAGTTTCTGGTGCTAGTTTTGTTTATATTAATTGAAGGAAAAATTCTTTCTACTGTTGCAGAAATATGAGAAAGAATTCTAATGTGATTTGTTAATTTCTTTTGTTTTATATTTCTGGGAATTAAATAATGAAGATTTTTAAGTTTTTCGCGTCTGTTTTTGGTTATGGTTATATACATGGTTCATGTAGGTTAAACAACCACAAATACAGATTGGTATATGTCAGGTTATCTACTCTCCGCACTCTTCGTTTTCGTAGTAAGTATTTTGTTAGTGGGTAATATTTTGAGAAATAATTTACTCAGAGAACTTGGAGCAAACAGTATAACAGTACATAGTAATTATTATCATTGTTATTGAAAATTCCGTGGATTTTCGAGACTTTTCGGAGATTCCGTAGGCATCTTCTGAATTCCGTAGATCTACGGAAAATTCCGTAGATGTGACAGGCCTGTAACAGTATCAACCAGACTCGTTAAACACGCACAAAATGCAGCGTACCGGTGCTAACGAAAAGCGTAAACGCAATGTATTATCTTTAGAACAAAAAATGGAAATTTTAAAACAATTTGAAAAAAAGAAAGATGTTGCTCTATTGGCTAAAACATATAACATTGGAAAACAAACGGTTCGCGACATTGTGAAGAATAAAGCCATGTTACAGAGCTTTGTAGCTAAAGCTGATAGTGCAAAAGCTATTTCTGACAGGAAGTCTCTAAAAGGATCTACTTTTCCTAAACTTGATGATGCTATGACCAAGTGGTTCTTACAAAAAAGATCGGAAGGGGTTCCAATATCAGGATCGATGTGTGCTAGGCAAGCACAAAAGTTTCACGAGCAATTGAAAATTAAAGGAAACTTCTCTGCTTCTTCCGGTTGGCTATACAGATTTAAAAAATGTCATGGAATACGACAATTAGCTATTCAAGGGGAGAAATTAAGTGCCGATGATGTAGCTACGGTTGAATTTTGCTATGATTTGGAAAATCTTATAACGGAGCATGACCTAAAACCCGAGCAAGTGTATAATGGCGACGAAACTGGACTTTATTGGAAAGCAATGCCGAAGAGAAGAGAACACTTGCTACAGGCTCAGAAACTAGTGCACCAGGTTAGCTTTACTTTTGTACTGTACTGATTGTTTTTTTTAAGTTATTTTTTCATTTAGTCTTCAAGGTAAGCAAAGACCGTTTAACAGTGTTATGCTGTGCTAATGCGTCAGGAAGCCATAAGCTTAGGCTAGCTGTCATAGGAAAATAAAAAAATCCGAGGGCTTTTAAAAATGTAAAAACACTGCCAGTTGATTAATATAATCAAAAGGCTGCTTGGATGGATCGAGTGATTTTTAAAAAGTGGTTTTATGAAAAATTCATACCACAAGTTAAAACTTATTTGCAAGAAAATAATCTTCCACCCTAGGCTGTTGCTGGATAATGATCCATCGCATCCTGATGTAGAGCAACTAAAATCAGCAGATGGGAACATATTCGTAGCATATTTTCCTCCTAATGTGACATCTATTGCCCAGCCCATGGACCGAGGTGTTATAGAGATCATGAAGAGGCTTTATAGGAAAGACCTTATGCTCCAATTGTTGGGAGAATGTGACTTTATGGGATTTTGGAAACGTCTGAATTTGAAAGAAGCAATTTATGCTGTAGCTCGCGCTTGGAGTGAAGTGAAAGAGACTAACATTAACCCTTAACCGGGGACCTGGGGTGTTGTCAACACCTCTCGTGAAGATTTGTAGATATAATTAGCATGTCTTGTTAATGCCAACTTTGAGGTTGGCAGTATCTTCCTGTTAGTTGTCATTCTATGCTAACATAACCTCACAATTTCGTTTTTGTGTGATTTGTAGCTGTAAAGTCGTTTTTTAAACGTTGGGGTGTCATCGTACCCCCACCTGACCAGTTGCGTTTTTATAACTAACTAGTGTAAAATGTGTAGCAAAACGTTTAGAAGCTATGAAGAAGAACAAGTATATTTACAAAGCCTCTTGCTTGAATCGGAAGATCGCCCGACATTTTATGATGACTCTGATGGGGAAGGAATAGATTGTTTAGAAGAACGGAGTGACAGCGAAAGTGAGCAAGAAGTTTCAAATTCTTCCGAAAGTGATGCTGAACAAAGTGTTGATCGCGATACACCATTTTACTTAGGCAAAGATAAGAAAACGAAATGGACAAAAATGTGCGGATCAAGTAAAGTAAGAACACGTGCCCAAAACATAATCAGTGACTTGCCTGGAGTAAGGAATGTTGCTAGGGATGTAAAAACACCAGTAGATTGTTTTTTCTTTTTTTTGATGATGGAATGGTACAAGATATTACAAAATTCACGAATATTTACATCCAAACTGTTTGTGGTAACTATAAAAATTACAGCGATGTGAAACCTACGGATGAAACAGAAATTATTTCTTTTGTGGGACTTTTGATTTTAGCTGGTGCTCAACGTGCCGGTCATCAGAATCTTGAAGACTTATGGGATCAAAGCGGTTTTGGAATAGAAATATTCTATACGACAATGTCTCTAAAACGCTTCCTTTTCTGCTACGTTGTTTACGATTCGATGATGTTCGCAATCGAACCGAAAGGAGGGTGTTAGATAAGATGGCTGCGTTTAGGAATATTTTTGAAACCTTTGAAAAAAATTGCCAAAAACATTATTCAGTTGGAGAATACACCACTGTAGACGAACAACTTGTAGCATTTCGTGGAAAATGTCCATTTCGCCAATACATCCCAAGCAAACCGGCAAAATATGGCGTAAAAATCTTGACCTTATGTGATTCCACAACATGGTATACACTAAGTATGGAGGTGTATGTTGGTACGCAACCTGACGGTCCTTATCTTGTTTCAAATAGTGCCAAAGATGTTGTTATGAGGTTGGCGAAGCCAATTGCAGGAACGAATCGCAATATAACGGCTGACAACTGGTTTTGTAGTGTACCATTGCTAGAAGAATTATTCAAAATCAAACTAACATTAGTTGGGACATTACGTAAAAATAAAAAGGAACTTCCGTTAGAGTTAGTGAATACAAAAAATCGACCACTCAAAAGCAGCATATTTGCGTTTCAAGACAATATGACATTAGTGTCATATGTTCCCAAAAAGAATAAAAATGTTTTAGCCATATCTTCTATGCATTTTGATGACTCTATTTACCCTAAAACAGGAGATGAGTGCAAACCTGAAATCATAACATGGTATAACGCAACTAAAGCTGGATTCGACGTAGTAGACGAAATGTGTGCCACATATTCTACATCAAGAAGAACAAGGCGCTGGCCTATGGCCCTCTTTTATAGATTGCTGGACATTGCTGGAATAAATGCTCAAGTCATTTACGAAGCTAATAACGGTCCAAGGAAAGTTGTAAGAAGATTGTTTCTGCGTGATCTTGGAATAGCATTAGTCCGACCTCAAATTAAAAAACGGGCGTCTAACATGCACATACCTAGAACCCTGCGAGAAAAAGCTGCTAGAATATCAGGATCACAAAAAGATGTACATTCAGCTGGGGTGTGCAAAGAGATTCCTGAAGAAATTACTGTAACAAAACCAGGAAGATGTGTAGTTTGTCCTAGAAATAAAGACGTTAAGACTAAATATTTTTGCTTTGACTGCAAGCGGATGTGTTTGAATCACATGATCAACATTTGTAAAAATTGTCAAGAAAACAAAAATAATTAAAAAAAATAAATAAACAATTGTTTTAATTTGTCGATATTATTATTCACTTCAACTAGAGTTCTCAAAAAACAATAAATCATATGGGGTGTTGTGAACACCCCACCTGACCAGTTGCGTTTTAAAACTTCACCTCCCTGGTTAAGGGTTAAAAGAGAATTTGATAAAATTATGACCTTAACAGCAGATGAAGAAGATTGTACTGAAGATAAAGATGAAAATGAGTTATCAATCGAAGACATCGCATCTATAGCCTCACAAATCAAAGGCTTAGAAGAAATAGATAACGCAAAAATACAGGAATGGATAGAATGTGATTACGACGAAAAAGTGTATCAGAATATTATTGACGAAGATTATCTAAATAACCAGACCTCTGCAGAAAGTTCTGACAAAAGTAGTGATGACGATGAAAATAATGTCATCATCAAAACAAGTCATAGAGAAGCATGAGATGCAGTAAATGTACTTATACATTACTTTGAAGAACAACCTGAAACTGATGACATTCATCTACTTCAACTTAGAAAAATGAAGGAAATTATAAGGGATAGAATTTACGAAGCCTAAAAACAAAAAAAAATCACTGATTTTATTAACGTTTTTAGTTATTACTGTTCATATACGTCGTATTATGTTTAAATATTAAAACTTTTGTTTTTTGTTACATGTATGTATCACGTTTCTTTTATTCTTTTGATATGCATTTGTGTAAATAAATTATTAAAGAAATAAAAATGAAGTTTTTGGATTATCCGGCAAAGGTCCGGTCCCGACAGGCCCGGATAATCGAGGTTCTACTGTAGTCTCATCAATCCTTAAGGTTATTAGAGACAAAGAAATACAGAAATGTTATGATACAATAAATACGTATATACATTCAATGATATTTACAATAATTATATTTCGTTAGTAATATTGATTTCTGTTAGAAACGCTGTTCGTTTTTTCATATTACACCTGGAGTTCAGTATTGCTTCAAATGATGGAGGAATGTTGTGTACGCGTCGCTGGTTATTGTATGTTGGGCATTCTTCTAGGATGTGTTGGACGGAGAGCTGATTTTGGTATACTTCACACGTTGGTGGGTTACTTCTTGAAAGGAGGTAATTATGTGTTATTCGGGTATGGTCAATTCTTAATCTGGAGAGAATGATTTGGTGCTTTCTACTGGCGGGGTTTGATTTCCACGGGGTGACATGTTTTTTCACTTGAAATAATTTAGATTGAGAATTATTCCACTGAGATTGCCATTCTCTGATGATAGAATCCTTAACTGTCTTTTTATATATAGTCAGTGTGTACAATGTCCTGTATAGTTAGGATCGTATCATCACCAATTGACCCTCTCGCTAATCTGTCTACATCTTTATTGCCTTTTATTCCGATATGCGATGGAATCCATAAGAACTTTACTGTTTTGTGCTGCAGTTGCAGATTGTATAGCACGGTCTTAATAGAGAGAAGGATTGTGTTGTTCGGAAATACCTGGGAGAGGCTGGAAAGTGCACTGAGAGAGTCCGATATAATAATTATATTTTGTTGCTCTATGTACTCCAGTGCCTTAAGAATAGCCAGAAGTTCTCCGTGGTATATGCTACAGGTCTTATTCAGTTTATAAGCGGTGCTGTAATTTGGGCTCATGAAAGCTGCTGTTGCGCCATCTTCGGTTTTTGACGCATCCGTGTATACTTCATAAAAGCCTTGCTGATTTTCCATTATTTCATTGAATTTTTTGAATGATTAGGAGGGGGTTGGTTTCATTTTTATTGTACTGTAATATGTTTGTATTTATTTCTGTAAGGTTTATTATCCAAGGAGGTGGGGTGGGGATATTGTTGGAAAATGTTTGGGGAAAAGTTAGCTGGAATTCTGAAAGGTATCGGTTGATTCTCTCATAGAAAAGAGGATCTGTTTTTGGTTTTGAAGCGATCAGAGAATATGTTGTGTCTTGCAGGATTAGTGGGGTTTGAAGATACTGCAGCAGCGTATGAAAGACTTAAAAAAAGTTGAGAGGTGTCAAGGGACACCCGGATGGAACGAAGTTCCTTTCGATTAATTAGTGAAGGAATTGTAATAAAATTTTATTTTTTTTATGAAATAATCGTCGCGACACCACACTGTTCAATGCGAAATAAAAATGAAAATATCTGGCTTGCTTTCTATAAGAGAGAGAGAGACAGACAGAGAAACATGCGCACGCCGCACAGCTTACAATAGCAAAAAGTGTCGTGACAACTTTTCGTAAGAATTTTTTTCGTCTAGCATCCTTTCACTTCACTTCACTTCGTTCCAAAAAGCAGAAAAAAGAATTTTTCAGAAAATAAAAATTCCTCACCGGCGGGGAATCGAACCTCGGTCTCCCGCTTGACAGGCGGGGATACTGACCACTATACTACAGATACATACAGATCTACCCCAAAAATAAAGAAAAAGATCAAAAAATTCTATATAAGACGATGCCACCAAAGATATGTCAACCATGTAAACGAGATATTGAGAAGCAACATTACCACCATAGAAAATAGTACATTATCATATATAAACAAAAGAAGAGACATCAAAAAATCAATATATGTAGCCGGTGTTCTTTTAAGAAATTACATTGCTGGAAAAAGTAAACAACCAAATCCAAGCTACATAGAAACAGAAAAGAAAATGAAAACACTAGAAAAAAGAGTGAAAAATGCAGAAACAATAATAAATTGGAATGGAGGTACATTCAGTAAACAACTGAAAGAAGAAGCTGAAGAAATGAAAAGACTGAAAATGAAACCCAAACAGTACATTACATCTACAAATGATAGAATTAAAATTTTAAAAGAAAAAGCAGAACATCAACGAAAACAAGCAGAAACTCAGCGGCTGAGATATATTTTCAATAACAGACCATCAATGAGGACACTAGAACAACCGATTAAAAGAAGTCCAGACCCGTCGAAAGTATTAGAATTTTATCAGAAATTGTATTCTCAATTAGATGACACACATGATACCCCCATATTGAACACCTGGCTAGGAAACCTTCAAAAATACTCAACGGGGAAAAACTACAATCAACAATTAGATGAAACAACTATAAAATCAACTATTGAAGTAGTAATAAAGAAAACATCACCTTGGAAGAGCCCCGGCAGCGATTACATACCAAATTACCTTTATAAAATATTACCTAGTGCCAAAGAATACTTAACAAAATTCATCATTAAAATACTACAAGGCAAAGAAAACCTGACAGAAACAGATGTAAGAGCAAATGTAATACTAATTTATAAAAAAGGCGATGAAAAAGACCCTGTCAATTATCGCCCCATCGCTCTACTAAACACAGAATATAAAATATTAACAGGAACAATAACTGTAATTCTTAATAATGATCTCCCAGACTGGGCGATTCCGAAAGAACAATTGGCAAGAAAACAAACATGGGGTACAATACATGGAATGCTTCAAGACAAGGCAATAACACAATTAGCTAGAATGAGAAAAAAAACACTACTCAGCTTGGTTTGACTTTAGAAAAGCGTATGATTCCATTTCACATAGACAACTTAAAAGATTAATTGGAAAACTTCCCTTAAATATGAACATCAAAAACGTTTTAAGAGGATCCATGAATTTGTGGTCGATCCAAGTAAGAACAGACAAAAAGAATACAAAACCCATTTACATTTAAAGAGGAGTTTATCAAGGCGATTCTATAAGTCCTTTACTATTCATTCTAATTACTGCGGGAATCATAGAACACATAAAAACCAATCCCAATATCAACAGATGTACTAAGGGCCAACATACCATTTTAGCTTTTATGGATGATATCAAGTGTCACACAAATACGAAACAGAGCATGAAACTAATAACAAACGAACTAAAAAAAGCTTCCGCTGAAGTTGGATTAAAACTTAATGAAGGTAAATGTGGAGTTTACACTAGGAATGGCATGAAGTTTCAAGAAGAGGAAGATGACACTCCATTTCTTCCAGAAGTGAGAGAAGGCTATACGTACCTTGGTTTAGACCAACTAGAGAGAGATACTGCCAAAAATTTAGAAAACATAAAAACAAAAATAACAACAAAAACCACAAAAATATTTGAATCAGAACTTACTTCAAAACAAAAAATCGAACTATTTAATAGCACGATTATCCCAGCAGTAATTTATATTATGGGTAATATGTTTCCAAATGAGAAAAGAGCAACTACATTGAAACACTGCAGAGACTTAGATACCATGTTTAGAAATCTATTAGTAGAGTATAACTTGAAAGGAAGAACAACATCAAATGCTCGAATTTATCTAACTTCACAAGAAGGAGGATTAGGTATGAAATCCATAGAATTAGAAACGGAAATTCATTATATCAGAAAAGGAGTTTACTTACAATCCCATGCAGACATGACAAAAACATACGAATCTTACAAAAGTCTGCAAACTGCAGGATGGAGAAACCCCATAAGTGACCATGACTTCATTATCGAAAAATATGGATGCGAAACCACAGTTTACCCATTAGGCGAATACAAGAAGATATGCGAAAACATCATCAAACATATTAGAGCGCAATATAAAAATCAACTGTTACAACAATGGACGGCAGACATGCATTATGGTAAAGTTGTAACGTCTGAAAAGAAAAAGATTACCTTTCCCGCCTATTCATCCCCTTATATAGACGGTTGGAGACTGTCACTACTCCACTCTGCGGCAGAAGAACAACTCCATGGACTTGGCTCAATTCCAGGCCGCAGGAAAAATTGTAGGAGAGGATGTAAAAATGCCGAAACAGCTTATCATGTTTCATCTTCCTGCCCAACAAACATGTACATATCAAGACATGACAACGTTGTACATTGGCTACTCAAAACCATCCTTACAGTTACAGATGCCCCTGAAGATATTAAAAGAGGCCTTCAATTTGGAAAAGCAACCCTAACTGTTGACTACCAACAAAGACAAAGAAATATAACCATAAGAGCTGGCACAAAAATATTAACTGAGAAGAAATTATATCATAACAAACCTGATATTATGATAAAATTTTCAAATCCAGATTGCATCATTCTCATCGAAGTGTCTGTTGCGCATATTCAAAATTACAGACTACAAGAAAAAATCAAACGAACACGTTATGCAATCAACTCCACCACCCAGATTGACAACACAACTGTTGATACGATTCTTCGTGATCTAAATATTGTGAATGAACTTGAAAGAATCCATCGATGCCCCGTTTACTTAGGAATATTCATTGTAGGTTGCTATGGTGAGATGATTGAGACTGATGAACACAAAAATTTCACAAATATCCTACACAAAGACCTAAAAATGGAAGAAAAAGAAATTGAACACTTAATCAACAAATGCTGCTATAGTGTGGCCATATCTACTTCTCAAATTTTGATGAAACACTTAAATATAAGCAATTAATTGTTTGTAAGTTATGACGTCTAACATGTTTGGATATTATGTTTGTATAAGATATGCTTAAGATTTTTATATAATTTAGATTAGTTTTATAAAGAGTGTTATTTAACATAAGTATAAAACAATGTAATCAATAAAAAACTATACTACAAAAGTATTATTCATTATACAGCAAGCAACTGAAGTATATTATTTCAATTTTTGTTGTAGAGAATCTCAACAATTAATTAACATAATAAAGACAAAAAACTATACTAAGTAATATTAAAATATGATTTGTTTTTGAATTTATTAAAATTATGACGCGTACACTTGCTAAACACACAAAATGTGGAGATTATAAATCGTATGACTTGGTTGGAGAAACATGCGCACGCCGCACAGCTTAAGGCGGGTATCCATTTGTTGCCAAATCACGTATCGTATCAACGTATCGTATCAGCGTATAGTTTCATTTTGGTACGATACGCTGCAACGAGTCAGTTTTTTTTTCAGCCCAGATTCACTGCGTATCTGTGTATCAATTGCGCGAACGGGAGGGATACGTCGTGCGGACGTGTTGCTAGTTTGACTTATTTGGTGGAAGCATCTCAGGTTGATAACTACAAAATAGTTCTCTCAGCATCTCTGCAATGAATGGACCTCAGCAAGCGGCAGCCGCGTATATTTTTATTCACTATGCTCTGCAGCAAGAGAAGAAAAGACGCAAACCACCGCGTTGGTGGATGTCAAAGTTGTACGCCAGCAGGGAGCAATATAGTGGAACAAGTTTAATGGCTGACCTGAAGTTCCAAGCTGTTAGCGGCATGTACAAGAACTTCACTAGAATGCATCCTACTGATTTTGAATTTTTGTTGTCATCGATTGAGCCAATAATTGCTAAACAAGATACTACATTTCGAAAAGCAATTCCCGCTCAAGAAAGATTGGCTCTAACTTTACGCTTTTTGGCCACTGGCGATTCCTACTCCAGCCTTCAGTATCTATTTAAAATCGCAAAGCAAACCATCAGTAAGATTGTTCCAGAGGTGTGCGGGGCTATTGTGGAAGTATTGAAAGACTACATTCAGGTAAGTTGAATTTATTTTTATTTACAAGCGACTTTACAACTGTTGTAATGCTTCATCAAGTGGCAATGTATATGAAGGAGTATTAATTAAAAACGCCGATGTTGTTGGGCTTTGAATACCAGATTCTTCGCCATAGTCATTCGAGGCTTGATGTGTGTGGGTGGATTGATTTGATTTTTGCGATTGATCTTGAAATTGGTATTGATTTTGAGACTGCGAATGATTTGATGATTGCCATGGAGACTGAGAGGAGGAGCTGGATAAAGAAGAGTGCGGAGAAGTGTATGTGTGAGAAGTAGGTGGGTTGGTATAGTGTACATGGTCCGGTAAAACGCTTACTCTGTTATTATAATAACCTCTGTTCGCCCGAAGGAAAATATTTAAAATGTCACTTTGAATTGCACATCGAACATCATCATTATAAAGTCGCAGCTTAGAGGCAATTAAGTTACCAAAGTGGTAACTATCGTCTAATATTGGCGTGCTTGATGTTGACGTTAATATCTCAAAAGCCTTGTCGAGGCGTTCATCTGTTGTAGTTTTCTGACGTTTCTTTTTTTGAGAACTAGTGGGTGTTGGTGGTTGTACGCGTTTTGTAGCTGCTGAGGCCTTTGTACTTATTTGGGAATTTTCATTGGTTCTAACTGGTCCGGGGCGGTTTGTACTTGCTACGGAGTCCATACTGTCTTCGAAATTCTCTTCCGCTGGTATTTCCACATCCTCTATCTCTTCATTCGCTGTTACTTCTTCTTCTTCTAGGTTGTCCTGGGTATTTGCAGCTATGGGCAACTGTAACAACAAAACAATAATTACAGTTATTTATATACCTCGCTCTGTTTTCTAATATTTATGAAAGATTTCGAAAAAATCTTTCAAAGATTTTTTGAAAGAAAGAAAGAAATATTTAAGTTTAGTGAGTATTGTTTAATTATTGTTTCTCCGTAATGAACATTAAATTTTGTTGAGAAATTAATACTTCAAAGAAATAATAATAATATTCAGCAACTAAATAAAGGTTTTTTTATTGTAGATACCAAAAACTCAAGAAAAGTGGATGGAAGTGGTGAAAGAGTTTGAAACTAAATGGGACTTTCCACATTGTGTTGGAGCCATTGATGGCAAACATGTTACATTACAGTGTCCCATAGGAAGTGGCAGCGAATTTATCAATTATAAAGGATTTTTCAGCATTGTCCTGTTTGCTTTGGTTGATGCTAACTATAATTTCCTGTTCGTGGATATAGGTTGCCAAGGCAGGATATCTGACGGTGGCGTGTTTTCAAATACCGAGTTGTACAAGCTAATGCAGCAAAAGCGATTAAATCTCCCAGCGCCCACTCCTCTAAACAGTAGGGAAGAAGACGTGCCATTTTTTTTCATCGGAGATGAAGCGTTTGCTATGGCGGAAAATCTCATGAAAGTTTATCCCGGTTACTACACTAAAGGATCAAAACAAAGAATCTTCAACTACCGACTTTGTAGAGCACGCAGAGTGGTTGAGAATGTGTTCGGCATCGCCTCAGCAGTGTTTCGGATATTAAGAAACCCACTGCTATTAGAACCAGAAAAGGCGTCACTTATAGTTATGACAGTTGTTCTGCTACATAACTTTTTACGTAGAAGACCGCAGTCGGTTCATATTTACACTCCCAATGGAACATTTGATTCTGAAGAAGAAGGTGTCACTACAGAAGGAGCCTGGAGAAGAGATGTTGATGGTATTACTTCACTCCTCCCGTTGAGAAGAATTGCACGTAGAACAAAATCTACTCTGTCAAATATAAGAGACGAACTGGCAGAATACTTTACAAATGATGGCGAAGTACCGTGGCAACATAAATATGCCTAACCTAAATACTTATAACTTAACCCACAAATAATTGCAGACACTATGCTTAATTTATATTTAAATAAATATTTGTACTTGTGTTAAGAAATGTTGGTAGCATACCCTGTCAAAATTTAACTAATAAAATTGGCCAAGAAATAAAAATTTAACATAAAACCTTTAAAAAAGGATGCTACTTTCATTTTACCCACAGTGTACAATAAGAAAAAATGTACTTACTGTACTCATTGTAGATCTCGGCTTGTTTTTGTCCCATAAAAATTTCATACTTTGAAAGGCAAACCATGAGCTTTTGTAAACTTCTGCTGTTCCTAAAAAAAAATAAAACTAATTATACCGGGTGGAAACGTTAAACGGGCACCGCGCTCTCACGTCTGTATTATTACATTTAATTGAAAAGTAAATATGCTGACTATGATTTGCACCATTCGATAGCTGCGAAAAAATCATACAAGTCAGCATATTTACTTTTCAATTTAATGTAATAATACAGACGTGAGAGCGCGGTGCCCGTTTAACGTTTCCACCCGGTATAAACTCATTTAATTAAGGTTTGTTTTAAAAAAAATTAAAGTAAATTTTCGGTACCTACCTTTTCCAGTGCCGGTGGTCTTCGTCATTTTCATTTTCTCTCTCCTAAGTGCTGCCAAAAGATATTCCATTTTTTTCTTGCATTCATCAACCGACCTATTCACTTCTTTTGCGATTTCCTCCCAAGCATCTTATTTTAGAATTTTATTATAATGATCTCGATGTTTCGGGTCCCAAAGTAGTTCATATTTACGGTAAATTTCTATAAAGTTTATTACTTCTTCTTTATTCCACTCCATAATATTATTTTTTAATATTAAAAATAAAACAATAGTACCATCCCCAGTGGAATTCAGACGACTACTGACTAGTGACTGCACACAAAATATATTTTGTTTTATCATTTTTAAAGCGAATATGCAACGACTGGTTGTGTCAAAAAAACGTCCGTCCACACTGTGACTGTCTCGTATCGTATCATTTCTTTGATGTGTCGGCGAAAAACCGAAAATTGAGCGATCAAGTCCGTTGCGTTTCTATTTATCCATTTTGATACGTTACTATGCAACGGTTTCCTGTCTCCACTGATACGCAACGATGACACGATACGTGATTTGGCAACAAATGGATACCCGCCTTTACAATAGCTTCAAAAAGTGTCGTGACAACTTTTCGTAAGAATTTTTTCCGTCTAGCCTCCTTTCACAACGCGCGATAAGGAACTTCGTTCCAAAAATTTTCTTCTTGACTGTAGGGGATATTTTCCTGTACTTGTACAGAAGGCCCCTAATGCGATTTTTAGTGCTGTATTGTGGACAGTTTCCAGCTTTTTCAGAATAGATTTTTTTGTAGATGAATATACTAATGAGGCGTAGTCTAGCTTAGATCTGATTAAGGATTTGTATATCAGCATAAGACTGTTGTAATCAGTACCCCAGTTCCTGTTTGCAAGTGTTCTCATCAGGTTCAGTCCGTTTTGACATACATTTTTCAAGTTAATAATGTGATCTTTCCAGTTCAGCTTTTTGTCGAATATCATTCCTAAAAACTTCAATTTGTCAACAAAAATCAGTGGTCGAGCATCTAAGGTTAAACGAGGAATTTCAGGATTATGTTTTTTTGAGAACAATAGATATTTTGTTTTCTCGTGGGAGAATTGGACGCCATTAGTTTCTGCATATTTTCCAAGACTATACAGTGTTTTCTGTAACTGTTTTTGCATTGAACATACATTGTATAAAAATAAATGAATCGTCTGCATACAGTCTTGCTTTAACTGGGGGTCTGCAATTGTGCAGAATGTTGCTTATTGCTACCAAGAAGAGAGTGACGCTAAGAACTGATCCTTGTGGTATTCCATTTTGTTGAATTCTCTCCGACGACGTAGTACCGTTTACTCGAACACAGAAGTGGCGATCTTTAACTCGGGAGAACTCGCGTACTATTTGACGATGTGAGAACTCGCGCGTATAGATTTTTTCTAACGCGAGCTCGCGCGTATAGATATCTTCTAACACTGACTTTTCATGATAAAAACTATTTAATATTGATTGTAGTTGATTTATTCTAAATTCTAAAAACTAAACACAGAAAAATACATAATTATTTAAATTTACTCGTCACTTTTGTTGTTACCTACACATTTATAACAAATGAAAGTTGTTCTAGTTCTGTGTTCTTTACAGATTGGAGTTTGGCATCTGTGGCATTTATGTTGGGTAAATCTAATTTTTCTAGCTGTATTAAAACCACATCTTGGTTAACCTTCAGAATTTTGAGATGTTGAAGGTTTCGGGTTATTATGTGGTTCTATATTTCCAATAGATTTAATTCTCTGTCGAAGAATGAATGGTAAAGTTGTAATTGAAGCTCGCCGTACAAGAAGAGGTCGTGTAAGTTGCTTTGATAATAAGTTAATGAATTTTCTTCGTGTTGATGTGATACCACTGTTACTTTTGTAAATAATTTGTGAATTGACAGTGGCAATATTCAACAAGCTGCAGAATATAGTCAATGGCCAGCGATTGGACACTCGGGTTACAGAATATTCGGCTTTCATTCTGTCAACGACATCAACTCCCCCTTTCGTGAGGTTGTGAAACGTAATAACTTCTGGTTTATTTTCCGCGGATTCGGCGTCAATTGAGTCATCATAATGTAGAGTGGAAAGTGTTTTTCTTTGGAACAAATGAAGCTAGCATACAACGGTTTTGGGAGAATCTCCAAAAGCAAACATACTACTCTGTATAGGACGATCTTTTACGTCAATAAGCCGAGGTTGAATTTCTCGCTTGTTTTTCCGTAATGTTCCCACAAGTGTTAACTTGTGATCAGTAAACAGATCATTGGCAAGTTGAACTGACGTGAAATAGTTATCTGCTGTAACGTTTCGTCCCGATTTGTCAATGGTTTTGATAAGACGTTTGATTACACTTGCAGCATCATTAGGTACTTGGTAAGCACCTACTGGCTGTTTCCCAGCATAAATTTCCATGTTATTGAGTCGACAAGGGCATATATTTTGATCCCATATTTTGCGGGCTTGTTGGTAATATACTGTCGGAAGCAGCAACGTCCCCTAAAAGCCTCCAGCATTTCGTCAATGGTGACATACTTTCCTACCGTGTAATAGGCAGAACAACGTTGAACAAATTGGTCAAACACTGATCTTATTGGTGGCCAGATTATCTGACTTTGATCTTTCATACCTTGTATCCATATTATCAAATCTTATCGCTTGCACCAACAAGTGAAAACGTCTTTTGGACATTACAGCGGCAAAGAAATCCGGTGCTGTTCCATCTTTGGACCATAGCTCATCTGTGTTTACGTGCTGAGTCTTTTTTATGCCGGCCATGTACAACAGTCCTATAAACGCAGATATTTCTTCAAAATCTGTTGATAAACAATCCCTTGGACGTTTATAAGATGATCGTATTTTATCTAATTTTTGATAGGTATGGATTACAATTTCTGCAATAAGGCCATCGGGGAAAAATAGTTTCCAACAATCCACAACTTCCTTAGCGCTTCTTCTTGCAGCCTTCACGCCAGGAAGTTTAGATATGATGTTTTGTGAACGTATTTTTGTGGGAGGAATATCTGGTTTATGTTTCAGCCATGTAGTGCCATCTTTCCTTATCCACTGAGGTGACATTAGCACTTGCTCATCTCTGGGGGATAATGCCGTTTCTTCATCATCGTCAGATTGCTCAGTGTCAGTTGCATGAACACTATGCTCAGAAGGGGCATCTTCAATGTCAGAATCTGACTCAATGGCTCCGTCACATTCATGATCTGAAATCTCTTCAAACCATTTCAACAACTGTTGCTCAGTTTTAGAATCCATTTTTTTTCTGTGGAATAGCTGAAATAAATAAAGGAAAAAGCAAAAAACAATAAAAAAGTTACCTGCTAATTAAATAAAAAATTATCAACAATATGAAGAAAAGCACATATATTATCACTCGCGTCGATAGATTTTTCCTAACACACTCCACCGATTCGATCGCTCGCGCGCTAGATTAATATTAACTCTAATTTATTTAGAGCCATCACAACCCCCCACTCACGCCCCAACAAGCATGAACTGGTTAAGGAATTCTACAGAAGGCATTCCTAAAATATGAAATCAATTCGACAACTGGTAAAAAAAAGTCTGTAGTGCAACTGAAAATGTTAGATTTTATCTAACAGTGCGAGTCCTACCGGGTTATGGAAGTTGTCGATGACCAAATGTTTGGGTATTGTTATCTGAAGGGTACGGTAACATTTTTATACCTAGACTGAAGGACGGCATGTTTTTCGGATACGATCACGATACACATACACCGGTATGCTACTAATTGGTCCCAATTGCGTCCGCCACGCGCAGTTACGTCACATTCGAGGAACGAGACTCGCTATATTCGACCGTTTACATGTTATTTTCATTTGCGGAGAGAATATTTTAATATTTTGAGTAAACTAAGATATCTACATTTGTTATTTGTATTGTGTTTTTTCGGTTTTATGTGGGTGTGCGATTAATTACAATTTATAATGCCGAATTGTGCCGTAGCTAAGTGTAAAAACTGTAATCAAAGTACCAAAGGTGCCAGTATAAAATACTTTACTTTTCCAAAGAAAGAAGATTTGGCAAAACAATGGGTAATCGCTTGCCGGAGAGAAGATCAAATAAATTTGAAAAATGGTAAGTTAGAATTAATTAGTGAGTTTCACACCCCTTCACTGCTATCAGTTGATTTTGTTCTTGGATAAAACAGTAAACAAATCAAACAAGTGTGCGAATTATAATTGTATTTAAGTCTTTATGTTGCAATAATAAAATTCCATTGGAAATAACCATATTACACATAACATAGTAAAGGTACCTTTAACTGATTATTTATTACAACTATTTGGAAGTCACTAATAAACTTCTGATTTAAATTTCATTTACATGATTTTAGTTAGGTTTTGAATTAGTTATTGTTTATTGTTTTACCCAAGAGTAAATCAGCTGTGGCGTATTTGGGGATAATCCAAATTTAAAATCTGCGCGCACATTTCAGCAACGATTTGCTCAATACATTTTGAAGAGAAGTATTTTGAAATCCCTCTGAAACAAAAGCTTTTGAATTACTCACCAAAGAATGCTCGTCATTTAAAGACGGACGCAGTACCTACTTTGAATATACCTGGAAGTTCATCAGATACTGCTCAAAAGCGGAAAGCTGAGGAAAGATCACTGAGGATCGTAAAAAGAAAACGTAGAGAAGAGGTGGACCATATCTTGAAATCTTTAGCAAGTACTTCAAGTTTTGGATTAGAAACGCATAACAACGAAACAAATATTGAGAAGTCTGAGCTTCCAAGAAGTGACGAACAACAATTAATTCCAACGTTATCAAATACTGAGTAAGTGAAATTAATATGCAAAATTTGGATCTGACTATTTTGAATTGTTGTATTTTTGTTATCAACAGTATTTTTCAATGTTCTTTTCAATATTGAAACAGATTATAGTGTTATGTGAAATTGCAAGTAAAATATACTTATTTTTTATTTCCAGGAGTGATCAGGCTGAACTAGTTGAGCTCAGACAAAAAGTAAACGTATTGGAATCTCAGAACAAAAACCTTTTGAAGGAAGTCGAAGAAGCTAAGTCTTCCACTTCCCAAAAATATGACACTCTTTTAGCAAGAGTATTTACTCCAGGACAAATAAAAAAGTTGTTACACCCAAAGGAAAATATTAGGGCTCGTTGGTCTACATACGATATCGCTTCAGCCATTTCACTGCGAGGTGTAAGCCCGAAAGCTTACAGATATTTGAGAGCACATAATTATCCATTACCAGCTATGTCGATATTAAGAAGTTGGGCTGGCAATTTTGATGTCAACGAGGGGATTTTAAAAAGTGTTATAACACTAATGAAGAGAAAGGCCTCTGATTCCAGTATTATTGAACGGCTTTGTGTTTTGACATTCGATGAGGTGTGTGTGTCGAACAAAATGGATATAGAGAAAAAACAAGAGCAGGTTATTGGACCCCACAAAGCTTGTCAGGCAGTTATGGTGCGCGGATTGATTTCTCATTGGAAACAACCTCTTTACTATAAATTTGATCAACCAATGTCAAAACAAATTCTTGAAGAGATTATTTCCCAACTTTTTCAAGCAAATTACATTGTGGTTGCCATTTCAAGTGACATGGGTTCAGGAAATGTTTCATTGTGGAATAAACTGTATGTGGGACACGATAAAAAATGCTATTTTTTCCATCCATGTGACGATGCTTTGAAGATTTTTGTTTTTGCAGACGTGCCCCATCTTATAAAACTCGTAAGAAATCACTTATTAGATCAGGGATTTATCATTGATGATAAAGTAATAAATATTGATTATTTTGAAACGCTCCTCGATATATCTACCTCGGAATTAACATATGCCCATAAACTAACCCAACAGCATTTGAATGTAAAAGGATCCATGCGACAACGAGTACGTCTAGCAGTGCAACTTTTATCAAATTCAGTGGCAAAAGCTATAAAATATAGTGGAGAAAGTGGTCTCATGCCGAAAAATTGCTTCTGGAAAGAAGCCTCTGATATGGTCCAACTATTCAATGACTGGTTTGATTTGCTCAATTCACGTTCAAAATTCACTCAGAACTGTCCAGGAAGGAATGCTTTCGGTTCAGATATTGACAACCAAAGAAAACTACTAGATCAGATGAATCTATTCGTCAAATCTATTAGAGTAGGCACTCACAATGGGTTGATTCCCTTTCAAAAAGGGATTTTACTTACAAATAGATCACTGTCGGAAATGTACGATTATTTAATGGAAAAATATGATTTGGAGTATATATTAACTTCCAGACTAAACCAAGATGTTCTTGAAAACTTCTTCGCTTATATTCGAGGAATGGGTGGAAGTAACGATCATCCTTCGCCTCTGGACTTCAGGTACCGACTTCGTTGGTATATTTTGGGCAAACATTCAGCAGCAATTTTTACGGAAAGCCGAAATACAATAGAATCTGATGAGGGGTGCTTGTTAGATATTTTGAAGGACTCCCGCAGCGCAACATCTGATGTAGAAGCCGAAGAAGTTTGCTTAACGCAGAAAATGTTATCAAACCTCTCAAAAACCGGAGAGCCGCGTGAAGAAGAAGAATATGTGGAAAATGAAATCATGACAATTTCTTTTGTAGAACCACCTTATTTGGAAGACGATGGCTTAGACACAGAAGCAATGCAGCTATTGCACAATTTTGAGGTGAAAGAAAGGGTGAGTCAGGAATCACTCAAATACATAGCAGGCTTTATAGCATTTAAGTTCAAGAGCAAATACTCACTGGGAAAACCCACAGCAAGTATGGATATGAATAAGGCCCCTGATTGGATACAAGCTGTTTCTATAGGTTCTCTTTTCCATCCAAATGATGAATTGTGGGAAATTGCTTTGAAACTCGAGTCCGAGTTCCACAAAATGCATGGTAAGTCTTTGTCTAAAGAGGAGAACATTTTTAAGAAATTAGCTGATATAACTATGTCACAAATAAAAACATCTGTGCCTTACGAAGTTGTACTGTACTTTTCAAGAACTCGAACATATATTAGACTGCGAGACTTGAACAGGAAAATCAGTTTCAAGAATGCTCAGAGGAAACTAGACAAAAAGATGTCTAAATTTACCAACTTTAAGAAATAGTTCTTTTACTTTTTGCTCTTGTTCTTGTATTGCCTAATAAAATATTTATAAAAATTCTAGCAAATTTTTTCACTTTTTTGTGTAGAACTAATGATAACACTGCGGTTTTTCTTTTTTCATGTTTTGAAATACTTAGGTAAGTACCCGAAAAAATTCTGTTATTTATTTTTCTCAAAATAATAACAAAAGAAAAACAATGATCAGTTCTTGACACTGATGTGCCTTGAATATAATTTAAAAACACATTTTACTAACTTATGTATAATGTACAAATCTGACGAGAGACTACCTTACACAACTATTTTCTTCTTCAATCAATTTTAATAAAAAAAAACATTCATAATAATTTTAAATTCAATAAAACTCAAACGCCTGCCGCGGTATTAGATTGGAACCTATGAACAACTTCTCGTAGTTCCTCGAGCGTGACGTCACAGCGGCGAGAGAGATAGAACGCTATCATGCGCAATAGCATACCGGTGTATGTGTATCGTGGGATACGATGAGATGAACATTCTCTCATAGGACTCCAAATAATAAACTGCCCTGTTACATACATTATTTGACGCAATTATTTCATTCTTGATTATAATCATTTGTTATTTGAACTAGTGTTAGTGAACTAGTGCTTTGCTATAATTACAAAAAATAATATATATGTCAACTAATAACAGTTAAGGAAAATATAAAACATATATTGGATAATGCAGATTTTTTAATAAACCCTTCAAGTATTTTTATGATAAAATTGTTTTTATTTCACATAGGATAAGGTGGACAAATACCGGTCAGATGGACAATGCTGGTCAGACCTTAGAAATGATTATTACTAGGTTTGGCAATAATGCAATGTAGCCTCAAATATGCCAGCTGACCTACGATTTTCGACAGCCGATTGATATTCAGTTTGTGTTAAAACTTTGGTTAGTGCAGACCACCACGTGTTTTCGGCAATTCTGATGTAAGATGAAAGTAAGTGAAATAAGGTTTGGAGATAAAATCGATCCTTCTCTCTTTTCATAAAAACTTAGTTGATACATAAAGGTTGACTTTTTTTCTTTAGTGTCCTATAAAAAGATAGAATAAAAAAATGACCCATAAGAAAAATTGTTACAGGCGGGTAATGCCGGTCAACACAGGTGGGTAATACCGGTCAAGTGACCGGCATTACCCACTGTTTATGTTAATGGTTATTTCATTTTTAATTGTCTTTACAGATGTCTCGAAATCGAAAAAAATTAACTGGTAAAGCAAAATGGACCAGAGATAGTTTGAAGCAAGCGATAGAATACATTCAAAATGGAACGAGTATAAGACAAGCTTCAAAAAAATACGCAATTCCATTTTCAACGCTACAAAAAAGGGTAAAAAATAAAAAGGACTCAGCATCTATAATGGGAAGAAAACCTGTGTTTTCAACTGAACAGGAACTGGAAATTGCTAGTCAAATTAAACACTTGGCGTCCATTTTTTACGGTGTAACCACAAAAGGTTTGTTTTTAAGTTTGCTGAGAGAAACCATATTATACATAATTTTAACGCAACGCAAAGGCTGGCTAGAAAAGACTGGCTGAGCAGTTTCATCAGACGCAATCCCACCATATCAGTGCGAAAAGCTGAGGCTACCAGTCTAAATCGTCTGACTGGTTTCAACAAGGATGAAATAGCTAGATTTTATAAACTGGTGGAAAAAGTGATGTCAAAATATAACTTTTCCCCTAGCAAAATATATAACGCAGATGAAACGGGAATCACAACTGTCCAGGATCCAGGAAAGATACTCGCAACCAAAGGACAAAGAGAGTTGGTGTGGTAACTAGCGGCGAAAGAGGCCGAAATATTACCGTCATGTGCGCTATGAATGTTGCAGGGGGATTTATTCCGCCCATGTTTATCTTCCCCAGAAAGAGACTAAGCCCTCTCCTGGAAAAAGATGGACCTGCAGAAGCTCTTTATAAATGTTCACTGAATGGCTGGATCGATGAAAATATTTTTTGTGACTGTTTAACGCATTTTAGAAATCACGCTAAACCCACGAAAGACGAGCCGGTTTTATTAATTGTAGACAACCACTCCAGCCATATTTCTTTGAAGTCGTACGAATTTTGCAAAGAAAATCATATTGTTATGGTATCAATTCCACCACACAGTTCACATAAAATACAGCCATTAGATGTGGTCTTCTACGGGCCCCTGAAAGCCGAATACAGAAATCAGTGCAATTTATTTATGAAGACGCAGTTGATGAAAAGTATCACTCCTTATATGTAGCGTCTTTATTCAATAAAGCTTATTCAACTGTGGGTACAATTAGCAAAGAAGAAGCTGTTTTCAGAAGAGTTGGTATCTATTCTATTAACTGCAACGTTTTTAATGAACAAGACTTTTTGCCTTCCGAGTTATTGAATCAATACGTCATTGCCATACAAGATAACGAAGCTGATATGTCTTTCTGCAATCCAAGCTGTAGCAAGCGATGATGCTCTACCAAAGACTTCTACAAATAAAGAGCAGCACGAAATTCCTTCAACTTCTTCAGGATTTCTCTCTTTTCAACAAATTCTTCCCGTTCCTAAACTAGCAGAGAAAAAGAAGAGAACAGGCAGGCAAAAACAGCACACGAAAATACTTACAGCTACACCATTGAAGAAAGAGTTGGAAGAGAAGGAAGCCAAGAAACAGGTAAAGGAAAAGAAGACATTAAAGGTATAACCTTCTAAAATGAATCTTGATAAAAAAAGGAATAATTTGAGAAATAAGAGAGAATCCCATAAAAGAAAATGATTTGATGAAAACTCATCAGATTCTGATGTTGATGTTCAATATGATGATAGTGAAGATGTCGATGAAGATATATGTTTGATATGTAATGATTATGGAAACAATAATGAGCAGTGGTACAGATGTACCCTATGCGGAAGAGGGGCACATTCTGAATGCAGTGGATGGGACACACCTGTAGGATACACATGTGATAAATGTCAGCCTTTTACTTAGATAGTTAGATGGTTTTTGTTTTTATTTTTTTTTATTTCAATAAACAATATTTTGGTAAAAAATGCTTATTTGAAGTTTACTTAATTATATTTAAAGCATTTTTCTGCTTGACCGGTATTGCCCCCATAAGTGACCGGAATTCCCCTATCTGTATGACAATGCCAGTCAAATGCATTTTTGTTTTTTTTGTCATCATAAAAGTATAGAATAGTTATTTGTAAAACAAGTGTCACAATTACTCGTTTTGTAGTACGAGTGAAGTTTGTACAACGAACCGCGAAGTGGTGAGTTGTGCAAATCAAGAGTACTACAGAAAGTCATTGTGGCACAAGTTTTACACAATATCTTTTATAATTCGCATTTATTTAATTATTTAAATAAAATAGAATTTCATATAATTCCTGTTTTAAAACTAGGAGGAGTGGTTTGAATTTAAGTTGGCAATTCTGTAGATTCCTGATTGGTCAGATCACAGATGGTTTTATTCAGCACTTCTGACTTTTGACATATTATAACCGAATAATTGTGCAAATTGTAAACAAACTTTCATTTAAGCAAAAAGAGGATGATTATTTGTTTAAAAAAGAGCTTCTTCGTATATGCTCTTGCGATCTATTTATATTATATCATGAACAGAATTATATCTGTAATACATCTTCACATAGATATCTGGTAATTTATGCCAAAAATCGAACGTTTTGTATACCTATATATTGATCCTAATACAAAATAAAAATAAACAATTGACAAATCATTGGTAAATAAACGTTAGCGTACTTTATTCATTAATATTTTTAATATATAAATCATTCTAATTTACCTTTAATATAATAATTTGCTAGCTAGAACAATACTAGACCATTTTATTCATAATTTGTGTCAAGGTTAAAGTCAAATGTCAAATAAAAATATAACTAAATACAATAACCAACTGTACACTAAAAATTTCTATAACAGTGTTCAAAGAGCTTCATTGTGACACTGTAAACAATGTTATAATGAAGTCTCTTTTATACGCGAATTATAAAAAACATTTTGAAAGATTTTGAGATCAAAAAAGTTTTTAACTGCACTAGTGATGGTTATCTTAAAATTATTTGAAATTACGACTTATTTTTTTACTTAGAAAAAAAAGTTTTCTTAAGTGACCGCCATTTGCCTACTTTACCCTAATAACTGTACCTGTTCTGCGATAGCATCTCTGAGCTTCATATGTTGCCTCTCTAGTTCATCCTTCAGTCGCCGAATTTCGGCATCAGCCGCATTTTTCTCATACTGAGCTTGCTCGGCAACGTCTAAACTTCTTTTGACTTTATCGGTCGTATCGGTTTCTTTTTCTCGCAGAAGACTCAGCGCATTTTGTAATTTGTAAACAGTATCTTGTAAATTATCTTTTTCCCTAAACATAAAACAATTGCCATTGTTATATAATGTGGTAAAGTAGAATTATAGTGCATTTTC
Organism: Galeruca laticollis; assembly: GCA_963921935.1. Taxonomy (NCBI): domain Eukaryota; kingdom Metazoa; phylum Arthropoda; class Insecta; order Coleoptera; family Chrysomelidae; genus Galeruca; species Galeruca laticollis. Next base: position 242,908,498 of record OY998177.1, on the reverse strand, counting down.
AACAAAAAAAATGATTAAATAATGAGGTCTATTAACGATTTCAACCACATATTTAATATCCTTCATTCGACAGTTGTAAATTCCACTAAACAGGAAATAAAATCAAAACAGTAAATATGTTTTATACGGGAGATTTCTACTAAAAATTTCTTTAAGAATAAGATGTTCATATATTTTCAGTGCCCTTTAATTGGACAAATTTTGTAAAATTATAATTTAATCATTTTTGGTATTCAATTAGTACATAATTTCCAGGTTTTTCTCAAGATATCTCTTGTAATGAAACTTCTTTTCCTCGAAGCCGTACCAAAAACCATTTCTGATATGACCAAGAGACATTCTCATGGGACACCCGGTACGTTAAGTGTTTTCTCTAAAACATTTGACACGGTGTTTCATGTTTCTTAACTGTCCTCCGATTGATAACTTGACATTTACTCTGTATGGAAATTCGTAGAGAATTAGGTAAACTTTGAGATTCCACAAGGTACGGTATTGAGCCCACTGCGTTTGTAAAAATGGAATAAACTTATTATTATTCGGTATAAACCAATGTGGTATGCTTTATTTATGTTACCTTTGAACGTTATCTAGTTGTTTCTTGTAAGATTCATAACCGAAAGTGTCCAAAATAGTTCCGTCGTTAATTTTCCTTTTGTACAATTCATTTTCGTCCTGTGCTTTTTTAAGGTCTATTTTCAATTGCGTCAATTGAGCTTCTAGTTCTGATATTCTAGATTCGAAAACAATTGAAGGTCCTTCCATAAGTTTCGTTTTTCTGTTCTTCTTTGGAGATTTCAAAATCTACAATGCAGCAATATATTAATATACAGGGTGAATCACTACCAACGGAATGGATGTTTACAGCGAAACGGTAGTAGTTCTAAAATTTTTGGCACTTTAGTACTTTGTACGTTGATAAAGGTTATATTTAAAAATTATTTTGGAATATACAAGATGTCGCAAAAAATTGTGGACTATCAAAGTTATATTTTTTCTTATGGCACACCGTAAATTTTATTGCATTTTCTGATTGTCCTTAAAAATTAAGTTTACTTTCATAAGGGTACCCTATACTTGAGTACAGAGTGTTCGGAGTTATGCTGACTTTTTAAAATGTGAAGTTTTAAACAAAAGTTAAAATCTAATTAATCTAACAAATTCACATCTCTTTACAGGAGGTTCAGAATTTTCAGTTTCATTATTAAATCATTTAATATGTAATTTTAAACAAAACATCATGTATTTTAATAGTTCACCTTGTTAAAAAAATATCCTCATTCAAAGATTTGCAGTGTTCTCTCTAAACTAATCATATTGGCATAGTTGTTCTAAAAGAAACCATTGTAGTTGTTAATAAATATGCACACTTGTAGTTGCTGATGTACACTAGCTTTTTTCTTTATTGATAAATAATTGAATACATAATAAAGCAAAAACACGTGTACGAATTTGATTTAACAACCAAATTCTCATGTAATTTTATTTTCAACTTCCCCTGTATAACATAAATCATATATTCTGCACAAAACATATAAAGAAATATATCATTCTTCTCAACATTTAATATTTCTTTACATCAACAAAATTCCATTTTAACGTCTCTCCACATAAGAAATACAGATAAATATATTGTCTTATGAATTTCCACTTAATATTCCACTTAAGTACCCGACACCTTATCGCTTCATAAAAACTATCTTCCAAACTTCGTTATCTGTAACAACCAACCTTTTTCATGTCACAAAAAATCAGCCAAAACCGGTACTCCCCACTCGCTGTATCCGACCGTTACATTTCAAAATCTCTTATCTCATTGGTCAAATCCTAAGATGATTCTCCTTCCTCGCACCCACTTTAACCGACCTATAAATATACAATAACCTAAATTCAACCGCTTCCCACATAGAGAAATAAACATATTAAGAGAGTGTTCGTTCCCATATAAACACCTTGCATCGCGTCGATCTCAGCGCACCCCTTGCGGGTATCAGAACTAATTCTTACAGGCGGGATATTTAAATTTGGTAGTTTGGATTATGGGTAGGTAAATTTTACAGTTTGTCTTAAAATTGTTTATTATATAATTATTTCATTCGAAAAAATTATATTTCATTTTTGTAATGAAATTTTGAGACAAATAATTTAGGTAATAAATAATAAAATAGCACACATTTAAAATTTTTATTAACCTGCACATAATTATAAAATTATAGTTATAAAAACAAATTAATAAAATATTTGTTAACTATACATAGGTCTGTTATTTATACATGTTATTACATTGATAACTTTAAAATTCTTATTCTAATAGTTAACGATAATATTAAAGTACAAAAACATCTGATTAAATTATCAGTTACAATAATCAAAAAATTTAAATTTTCAATAATATCTCATATTATTAAAACAATTATTCTAATATCACTTAACAGTGTTTCCACACAATTTTATTTTCAAAGTTATTTTCCCTACCACACGCATTATAAATAGGCATTTATACGACTGTACATTTTTCAAAAAAATTCTATTGCAGCCTCCGCCATTCCCATAGCTGCCCAGCTTTCACCTTTTTTTTAACTTTTTTATTTCAGAAAACAAGGAACTTCACATTTACTTTCTTTAAATTAATTAAAAAGACAGAACATGTAAATCAGAGGAAACCTACAGTTGTATAAATACACAACATAAACATATTAGCGAAAACTAAAAGTATAAATGGCACACTAGCTTGAATATTTAATAATGTTTTAAATTGGTAACACAAAACATGAAAAAACTATTATTATCTATATCATTAATATACCATACAGTTACATATTATTATTAATCACAAAATTACATATTTCTACTCAAATTACAGCATTATATTACATCAAATATTTTAATAAAAAGCATTTAAAAAGTAGATTCCCTATTACATGAAGACAGGAACAGGTCTGAAAAAAAAAAAAATAAACGCAGTACATTGTTACCAAAAAATAATAATTATTTTTGTTTGTTAGTCCTCTTACCATCATTATAATATTTTTTAATTAATAAGGGGACACAAACTTTTATGAGTTGAGATAATACGTATGATTTATGTTCTCGACAAGTGAACCAATCAAAATTTATATGACTTTTTGCAAAGAGTTCAGTTTTTTCAGTAATATTTTCTACATGAGCTAAAAGTGGTAGAAAATTATAAACAATGTCATGCAGAATGGAAAGAAATTTTACGACGTCTCTTTGAACATAAATTAGACGTGTTTTATCATTATTTTCTTTGAAGGAAGTGAAAGTATGGTGAACATCTAAAATATATGTTTGCAAATTAGCCTTACATTCTGCGCAATTAAAAGTTGTAATTTTTTTAACAACGAAACCATTACGTAGCTTATTGCTTGAGTATCAAAATTTGAATCATTTAATTCTATATCTAAAAACGGAAATTCAATATTTTCCAATTCATTAATGGTATTAGAAGTTAATAGTTTTGGTTCATTATGAAAATTTAAGAAAGAATGTAAGTTGTCTAATAAACTGCTATCATCTGCTTCAGAATTTGTGTCTATTTCTCTGATCTTTATTAATGTAATACATTTTCTTCATCTTGGGAGATAAATTACTGACCCTAGTTTCGTTTATTTTACTTAAAATACTAGATTCCAAACAATGTTTTTTAGGCAAAGGTTCAAATTCAGTTTCTTTAAGACTATCATTACTGTTACAAAAAATAAGCTTTCTTTTAATGGGCAATACTGTATTTTCAATAGCTTGAGTTTTATTATTATTATCTTCAATTACTTTTGGTGGTGTATGATGGAAGGGTTGCAAAAAGGTAAAGCAAATTTATTAAGTCTTTTGCGTAATGAATTTGTAAATGCCTCATCATCAAAATGATCTTCACACAACCTTTGATCTCTGGATGCATAAGGAATTTCTAAAATTTTGTACCACTGTTCCCTTTGACTAATGTCAGATGGAAATTTTTGTTCTTAAACTCCAAATTGCGAAGCGGCCTAAAATATGTATTATCACAATTTTTTGCTATACAACTACGACGAATTTTACCTGGTAGTGATATTTTAAAGGTTCACTTAATTCTATTTACTTTATTAAAACTAAATTCTAAATAAATTAAAAAATACTCACTCTTGTATTGTCTTCTTTTTCGGAATTGTTATTTTTGACACTGTCACTTTGCATTTGACAAACAGAAACCAGATTCACACCAACCAATGTAAGATTGGTTTTGTATATTTTCATTTTTAGTGACGTAAAAGTTAATATACTAGGATATTTTATAATATTTATTCACATTAAAGGCGATGTTTTGAAATCTATTGCAATTTATGATATTTTGTTCTATTTTGTTTATGTAAAACAGTCTTGTAGTTCGCGACAGTGGAGACTCCATGCGCGGGGAGCTTGCGCAGAAACGTTGTGCCACATACCCAGTCGTCATGCATACCCTTCCCTTCATCAGTCATACGTCGTACACAATGGTACTAATTTTATAAGAAAACATCGGCATGAGACCGGTAAATCATTTTTACAATTAATTCATTCATTAATTCCATCACATTATGTGATAAGTAACTAAAAATTCTTACTTGTTCAACAAAAAGAACAATTTATATCTTCGAGCAATATATTTAAATGAAAGTGAAGTAATTATTTAATTTATAAAACCGACATAATCCCACGAATACTACGGTGAACAACTTCGAGCTAACTACAACCTCCCGTTCCATTTATTATCTCTACATAAAAAAGGGATAATAAAACAACACGTTTTTAATAAAACAAATACATAAATAGTACAAAACTAATTACAAATCATGAAAAGCAATTACTGTAATAGATGCTCAAAATCAGGGTCCTCGTAAGGGCTACTGCCGCCTATGTGCAAAAAAGGATTTTGGCGCCCCTTAAGGTATTTTGGATCATGTTTTTCTTATTTATTTTTTTGAATATAGGTGCTTGAAATAAATAAAAAAAACTGAACTTTAGAAGTCATATTTATTTGTAGACTAAAATATCAGAATGAAACAAACAGAATATAATCATAACAAAATAAATTATTGTTCACACCCATTTTAAGGCATTTACTTAACTAATGGGGTACAGAAACGTTGTTTATAAATACTAGAAAATAACCCAAAACTAAAAATCACATTTTTTTTAGGAACAAATGACAGAAACTTTGCCTAATGTCTACTTATATAAAAGTACTACTTTCCACTTATACTTAGATATTTAAAAAAATATGCAGATACTTCTGATAACAAATACATACGCAACTTCGTTATAAAATCAAAAATGATAGCTAGGTTCAATAGAAACATAAAAAATATCTATTGTAGTAGCGATATTTTCCGTATGTTGCAAATTCATTAAATACATCGCTAAAATGTATACCATCAAACATTTCTTGTTCAATTGCTAATATTGCTAGCCCAGACGATCTTTCTTGAAGCATTCTTTTTAACACGTTGACGGACTTCTATGCAAATGAGGTGTCTGGTCAAAAAAAGCACTTTGGTTTTTTGCCGAACTTGAGCTGATATTAGGCCAAAAAATGATGTGAGAATAAAGAAAGGCATTTATTCGCATTTTTTCACACAAAAAACAGAACGACGGCTACCTTATTACCTTATTGGTTATGCCATTCCTCAAAACAAGGAACTGGACAAAGTGGTGGTTTATCTGAGCAATTCTTGCATTGTCAAGCTGTTTCTTTTGTAATATTTTTCTTGGTGCAGTTTCTGCATCGCAGATAATATTTTTCCTTCTTTTTATAGGTGTTAGGTACAGGAATTATTTCCATGTAACGTGGAATATTTGCCATTTTGTTAGTTGGTACTCGTTTTCTCTTTTTTGATGGTTGAACAGTTACAAAGTCTCGTCCATCTAAAACTTCGTTTGAGGGTAACCCTATAACAGACTTCGAATTATGTATTCTCGAAACTCGAGTAAGCCTATGTTGGTATTGACAAAAGTTTTATGCAGAAAATAGCGTTCCATATAGAGAGATCCAAAAAATGAAAAATAATTTTTTTACGCCACTGTTAGAATTCCATGAATCCTAACCAGGAGCAATTTTTCATAAAATGGGACGACCCTCTTAATACATCTACTAAACGGTAAAACCGAGTAGTCGCCGAATTGACTCGAAGTAGATGATTCCCGCGTGGCTAACCTGGCAACGAGTAGAGTCGACAAAGTGCAACCAACAAGCTAACACCCTCTCATTTTCTTTTCTTTTCAATCCAAGCCTGAACCTGTGAGACACGATAATTATTCCGTTAGTAATTAGTGCAGTGTATGAAGATCTACCAGAAACTGTAAGTCGATCAATATAAGTTTATACATATCAACTCGGGATATAACCAAAGCTACTGATTCGGATTAGTTATTGAGTAATATGTTACTGGGGAGGAAGTTTAATTATATTCACAAGTTTTGTAATTGGTTTACACATTTTCCTTATTTTTATCCCTTCTATGTTTGTTTGTTCTAAACGTTAGCGAATATCTAATATAAGTGACTCTTGATACATCAGATCATGGCTATGTTGCCACATTAATTACACCTACCTGTTAATAATAAAGGAACTTACATTTCTACGTATTTGAATTCGACTTTTATAAACCTTGTCAATCTATCCATGACGCAAAATTGGGTAGTGGTCCTTCGTCATTCGACAGTGTAGAAAAAGCAGATATACTATATCCTTAGTTTTATAATTGATTTTCCATTCCTGGGCCTAGCACCTATCGTAGGAGATTCTGCAATTATCTACAGCCACCTTATAGTTTTTCGCAGACATGAGTAATAACTGACCATTTGGTCTGATTGATCTAACCCTGACATATTGTCGTTATATGCTGCAACTTCTAAAGGCTTGGGCCTTGTTTTTCCATATCGATTTTGCACTTCTGTCAGTTTTGGCTGATGGTCTGTAGTTATCATCATAAAATCTCTTTTGTTCTTCCATTTAGAAATATACAAGTTTCCTTTACGGCTCCAAAAGTTTTCTTCCATTCAGGTGTCCATCAAAAAAATATGGGCCGATAATATACTCGCCCACAATCTCTCCTGAAACGGTACCACTCCATCGGTGTTGAGGGTCAACAGTACGGAATAAATATTTGTTTGCTATATCGCAATAATGAAAATTATACCTATTTACTAACCTATTATTGTTGAAAGTAGATTCATGTGTAAACAATACATAATTTAAAAAAAATCAGGATCTCCTCCAACTTTATGCAAAGTCCATAAACAAAAATTTAAACGTCTATCATAATCCTGTTCTGTCAAATGCTGGTGTAGTTGAATATGGTAACGGATTTTCTTAAGTATTCTACACCGCTGGTATTAGGGTTTTCTGTAACCGATAGCAGTACATCAAAGTAGATCAGAAAAGAAAGTTCTGGGGCGGAAGTGGCTAAACGACACTTTAGGGGTAATTCACCCTCGTAAACGACACGTCATGCGCATCTGCGCCACCTGAAAAATGACAACCAACCTCCTGGATGTGAAGCCGTAAGGAAATTAGTATGTAACTATGTTAATAATTGGTCGTATTGAAGTGAAACAAACTCCATTGTGAAGTAAAGATGGTATAAGGAATCCTCATGAAAGTGTACTTTATTTTTTAGGAAAAATCAGAAAATGCAATAAAATATAGGGTGTCCCATAAGAAAAAAATATAACTTTGATTCTCCATAAATTTTTGGAACATCCTGTATTTTCCAAAATAATTTTAAAATGTAGCCTTTATCAGCGTACAATCTACTAAAGCGACAAACATTTTAAAACTTTTACCGTTTGGATAAAAGCCTCCATCCCGTTGGTAGTAATTTACCCTGAATAGGTTTTACTATAAAAATTGAAGCGAATCATAGAGCGAGTATGACATTTTAACAACGTTACCAAATTTTGAAAGTAGTCTTGAGATAGGGGAAATGTATAACAATGAGGTTATGTCACTTTATATTCATAATTGAGGGACTATACTTACATTTTTGTTCTCAATGTCGGTTTCTGTTTCAGTTTCCGTATCCAAATGATCAAACACTGATTTGATCAATTTTGACTTTTGTTTCTCGTGTAGATTTTCGTTTTCACTGATGACGTCTTTAACTTTGCTCAATAGAGAAGATAATTCTTCCTAAAATGTTCTCCAGATAAATAACAAAAAAAAAGCAATAGTACTTTTCATCACATAGTAGTTTAAATATTGTTTTGTCCTGTTCAGTGCAATTATTACTGGGAAAGCGATATAAACTCCACAAACAAATACATCATTAGAACAAATGATTGTTGATGCTGCATAATTGTAAACATTTGAAAATGTGGTTTAAGTGTCGCGGGCGTTCGCAAAATGGAAAAAAAGTGATCTGGTTGAGAGGTCTATATAATCTTATTATTTGTAGTCAAATAAAAATTTATACTATATTAAATAACCAACTGTATGATACTAAAAATTACTAAAAAAGTGTTCATTGTGACACTGTAAACAATGCTATAATGAAATCTGAATTATAAAAAAAACATTTTTTAATTAAGACACTTACTATTTTAATTTTCTGTTGATTTTTATTTGTTTAATGTTTGTAGATTATAAGTATTTGAACATAGTTATTTTACTTGCAAAAAAACAGTAGGAAAAAAATTGCTGAATTGACACATGACTACAAAAAAATTGTGATGAAAAGACCTATATACATATTAAATATGACATATTTTATTCAAACAACCGGATTGAGTTAAAAATTAAAAATAGTGAGATTTTACCCGACAAAAACGAGATTCCTTTTCTAGTTGTTCGATATAGTCTTCTTGACGTTCTATGAAAGACATCAGTTCTGGTGGGGCATTGCTTTCTAATTTTGGCGGATCCCTGGAAATATAAATATCATCATTATTTTACCCCAAACTGCTTTCAGCACCCCACAAGGTCACTTTCAATTCAAAAGAATGTCTTTTGGGCTTAAAAACGCCCTTTCCACTTTTCAAAGTGTAATGGACATCGAGGACTAACTGACGAAACATGTATTGTTTATCTTGACGACATCTTAATTTATAGTACTTCCCTTCAGGAACATATACAACGAGTGAAACAGGTATTTGACAGACTGAGAAAATATAACTTGAAAGTACAACTTGAAAAATCCGAATTCCTTCAGAAAACTATAGTATATCTAGGTCAAATTATTACTCCCGAAGGTGTTGAACCTAATCGCGAGAAATCGAAAATCAAAAGTTTCCTTGGACTACTAGGATAATACCGTCGCTTCATACCCAATTTTGCAAAATTGACAAAATCCATGACTAAATGCTTCAAAAAAGGTATGCGAATAATTCTTGATAAATAATTTATAGACACTTTTCGAAACTGCAAAGAAATTCTAACAAATGACCCAATATTACAATATCCGGACTTTTCTAAACCTATGATACTAACAACCGACAGTAGTAATTATTCTCTTGGAGCAGTATTATCACAAGATACCATTCCAAATGACAAACCTATAGCTTACATCTCACGAACTTTAAATGATTCAGAAATCAACTACTCCACAATCGTAAAGGAATTACTTGCAATCGTATGGGCTTGTAAACACTTTCGACCTTACTTGTATGGTCGACAATTTCACATATACACTGACCATAAACTTCTAACCTGGCTTTTCAAATTAGAAGAACCCAATTCAAAACTAGTACGTTGGCGTTTGAAATTGGAGCAATATGACTACAAAATATTTTACAAACGCGGATCTTTAAATGTTGTATCTGATTGCTTGAGTAGAATACCAATTAACGCTTTAGATTCTGAATCAGTTATTAATAACCCTAGTGGCACTAATCAAGAAATTTTAGAATTCTTACGTGAGTTTGAAAGCTCATTAAAAAAAGAGAACGCTTCTACGAGTGCACAAAACCAATCAAAAATAAACGGCTTTAAAGATTAAAACTAACTTTTCCGCATCTGTGGCCCTGAACAGTATTCTATCATAAAATTGTTAGTTGTATACACTTCGGGGATGTATCGTGCTAACAAACCGAAATTTCTCCAAAAATAACCAAAAATTTAGTATATCTGGATTTAGAGGACCCGCTGTACTCGCTCTACTCAACTGAAAATCAATAGGGTACATCTGTGAGACACCTTGAACAAAATTCAATCATAAAATTGATCAATCGTATACTCTTTGGAGGCTGTATCGTGCTAACAAACTGAAAATTCTCCAAAAATGAGAAAAATTTGGTACTTCAAGTACCATATCACCCGTTGTACTTGCTTTAGTGAGCTGAATATCAATAGGGTTCATCTTTGAGACGCTCTGAATAATATCCAATCATAAAATTGGTCACTTGGATATACACCGGAGGCTGTATCGTGTTAACAAACTGAAACTTCTCCAAAAATGACAAAAATATCGTACTTAAACTACTGTAGCACCTGTTGTATTGGCTCTGGTGAGCTTAAAATCAATAGGGTTCATCAGTGAGATGTCCTGAATAATATTCAATCATAAAATTGGTGACTTGTTGAGCTCCGTAGGCTGTATCGTGCTAACAAACTGAAATTTCTCAAAAAATGACAAAATGTCGTACTTCAAGTACCATAGCACCGGTTCTACTGGCTCTGGTGACCTGAAAATCAATAGAGTTAATCTGTGACATGTCCTTAACAATATTCCATCATAAAATTGGTGACTTATTGCACTCCGGAGGCTGTATCGTGCTAACAAGACATGTAAGGAAAAGTGGCCGACGACGACGACGACGACATACACACAGGATTTTTTTTCCGAAAACCATTTTTTCGTGTTGTTGTTGATGGAAAACGTAAAAATAACTCAAAAAAAAATTTCAAAATTCCAACTTTTTTTGGGGTAAACCAATACTTTTCTCGCATATTAGATAGGTTGGGCGGAAAAGTAATAAACATTATCTCAAATATACAAACACAGCCTCATAATAATACCGCTGATATACCTACAAATTCTAGAGACGAACTCAACAGCCCTGAACTTAACTGGACCAAACTCTCTACTCTTAAATATAATTCCTCAACTGCTCATTCCATAGCTAATAATGAAACCACTAACCAAGGTATTCCTATATTAGACGAAATTATAAATAACAAAGTTCACCAAATTTTAGTATACTCAAATTTATATAAATATATAAAAATAGATATCTCTCAAGAGACTTATGAAAATCATAAAATTATGAAAGTTGAAATCCCTGAAACCGACAATGAACGTTTCATATTTGAATTTTTACTAGAACACCCAGATCTTAATAACACGCATTTTATATTTATTTTAATAAAGAAAATTTATATAACGATTTCAATCAAGTTTACTTTAAACATTTTCTTCAAACGAACCAATACTCATTAAATGCCCTAAATTAGTAAACACTGTATCTGATAAGGAAGAACAAATTATTTTATCGAAAAACCATACACAGAGGAATTTAGGAAACTTTAGAAAAATTAAAAATCAATTATTATTTGAAAAATATGAAGAATACAATAACTAATTACATAAATTGTACTATTTGCCAGAAAAATAAATATGCTAGACAAAAACCGTATGTTCCGCTGATATTAAATGAAACCGCATCCAAACCGTTTCAAATTAAACACATTGATGTTTTTATTTACGACGGAAAGTATTATCTAACCGCATTTACAAAATTCGCACAAACAGTGCACATTCCTTCTAGAACAGCTGTTATTATAAGTAAAGCTTTAATAAAATATTTCACATCGTTCGGAGTACCACAATTAATTGTTTTAGATAAAGGTATAAAATTTAATAACGAAACTATTGAAGGACTTTTAGCGTTACACAAAATTAAAATACATTTTACCACAGCTGGTCATCATGAATCCAACTCTATAGCCGAAAGAGTACATTCAACATTAATTGCACATCTAAGATTATTACGAGAACTCTATTCCGACGAAGATGGTTTAATGGATTACGCAATAATAGGTTACAATAATTCTATACATAGTTCTACAAGTTTTACCCCTTTTGAACTCACTTTTGGTCACACAAATTTTAAAAATCCTAATGAAATTTTCATACCCCAAACTTTCTATAATGATTATGTGAACAATCATCAATCAAAATTACGACATGTTTATAAAGATGTACACGAGAAATTGAAACAAAAGAAAGAAAAAATTCCAGTCGACTACTATAAAAGCGGTGAAAGGTTGTCCTCAAGGAGGAGTGCTATCACCTCTACTGTGGTCACTAGTGGTTGACGATCTCCTAACGAAGCTAAAAAGAGAAGGATTTCGTGCTCTTGGCTATGCCTACGATCTAGTTATAGTGGTCAGAGATAAGCACGACGGCATCACTGCCGATCGTATGCAATGTGCCTTGAACCTCATAACTACCTGGTGTTCGAAGGAAGGACAGTTAATCCTAATAAAACGACACTTGTTCCATTCACTAATAGGATAGAATTGAGTATACAGACTCCAAGCTTGAATGGTACAAACCTGTTTTTTTCGGAAGAGATTAAGTACCTTGGAATAATCCTTGATAGGAAACTTACGTGGAACTCACACCTCGCACACATCACCTCAAAAGCAACAAGGGCTCTTTGGACGTGTCGTAGGCTCTTTGGGAAAACTTGGGGTCTAAAACCAAAAATGATCTACTGGTCATATATAACGGTTGTCAGACCTATCATCACCTAGCGCTTGTATGGTGGAAGAAAACAACGCAACAAAGGGCTACAATAGAGTTGCAAAAATTGCAATGATTCTCATATTTAGGAATAACGGGTGTAATGAGATCATGCCCTGGTGCGGCCTTGTAAGTAATGCTAGATCTCCCTCCATTGCATTTAGATGTAAGGAGGATTGCTCTGCAAAATGCCTATAGGTTAACATACTAAGGGTTGGATCAACCCAATCTATGATGATGCCTAGGGACATAATGCCTGCTAAACAATATTTCGAAGTTACTCTAGATGTTATTAATAACGATCGTGAGTTAACACAGAATGAAATCTCAGAAATAACTAGGGGGGCCCTCACATTTTATACTGATGAGTCAAAAACAAACGAAGGAGTAGGAATAGGGGCTACAGGACCTAATCTTAGGTTATCAGTAGCCCTAGGCAACATTCCCACAATATTCCAAGCGGAAATACTAGCGATAGACTTCTGTGCTCAAGAGTGCCTCAAAAAGCGCCTCAACGCAGCCAGAATATTTATTGCCTCTGGCAGCCAGACTGCTTTGAAAGCTCTAAGGTCTATAACTTATGAGTCCAAAACAGTTTGGAGCTGCAAACAATCTCTTAAGCTACTAACTAGATATAACAAACTATCTTTGTTATGGGTGCCCGGTCACAAGGGAATTGCTGGGAATCAGACTGCCGATGGTCTTGCAAAGGAAGGAGCTAGCTAGCACTCCTTTCATCGGACCCGAACCGTTTTGTGGCATCTCTAAAAGCCACATTGTGGAAGAAGTCCGGAAATGGGAAAAAAAACTTAGTGCAGCCTACTGGAAAAATGTTCCAGGCCAAAGACAAGGAAAAAGGTTGCTACAACCTTCTGCTCGCTATGCTAAATCGCTCTTAGAGCTTCAGAAGTCTGATCTCAGAGCAATCACAGGACTCCTTACGGGACACTGCCCACTCAGATATCACCTTTACAAGATGGGAAAAGTGGACAGAGGAACATGTAGATTCTGCGACAGTGCAGATGAAACGGCTGAATATATATTATGCCATTGCGGAGTACTTGTTCGCCAATGCCATAGGTACTTCAAGTGGCTTGACGCGTCTAATTGTCGGTAGGCTTTTTTCACGCGATCAAGTTTGTCTTTATACAATCAAGTTAGTTTTTAAAAAGACAGTTTCCAGTGAGTCTTGTCACTATTCTTCCTTAACATTAATTAACAATCTGGAGAAACTTACGGCAAATTTTTTTCAGTATCTGCACTTAAAGGATACTGTGTCCTTAACGTTGGATAATAGTAAAACTTTTTAGGCGCTACTGGATTGTACTGATAGTAATGTCTGCTCAATCTAGAATTTCTACTTCCAGCGCTCATTAAAGACTGATTATCGGTTTCTTCACCAGCGCTGTCCAATTCTTTCAAAGGTCTTTTGATTGGAGTGTAACTCTCTGCGAGCAAAATTCTGAGACGACCAACGGCTTCGCGATAGGCCGTTTCTGCATAATCTGGTTTCCTTCTCCATTCCATTTTTGGAAGAACAGATTTTCTGGAACAAAGAAATATTGCATTGACTTTATAGAATTATAGAGCTGAGCTCGAAAACTTTCGGTTATTGTTCGATAGTGTTTGTTAAGTTTTTGGACAGTATTGACAAAATTGAATCTTTGAACTTTATTAAAAACCAATAATTGTTATGGAAACAGAAATTCCGAGCCAAGAGTTTCTTCAAAATATAAAAAAAGCACGTCAAATTGTATTGGGACGAATTTTCATACAAAATTCATACCCAAATATGCAACCCTAAATATTTTTAAATAGCATGTGTGGTCGAGTGACACATCATTTGAAAGGTAAACTATTAGTGTTTTTAAATGAAACTCAAGGTCTCTAGTTAATTCCACAATATAATACAAGTTATTGAAAATTCTAAAAAATTGACAATTGTTTCGATAAATCAATATCATCGTCAGAATGACAGAAGTTACATTTCATTTTATGCCTACCTGATGTTTAGTAGTTATTTTTGGGTAGACCAAGAAGTAACCTAACTTGTGATTGGCTTAATATATGTTTATAGAGAAAGAAGAAGATGTGATATTACAAATATTGAAGCTTAGATATTATTAGCCCTATGGTGATATCCTGGATATCATTTTTCCAATTAAGATCAGTATAACTGTGCAATGATATAGAAAACCAGGAAAACTATATCTGCTGATCTTTACAATTATCACTTAAGAAGACAGTTTATTAGTGGAGAATTCCCTAGATTTAACTGTTCATTGACAACTTCATATTGTGGGTTTCTTAAATGTCTTCTAATTTCCAGTTCTTCAAGGAAATCCAGTTCTTGTTTCTTTTCACAAATATGCAGCACTTCTAGTTCTGTGTTAGGTGTCAATGAATGATTGGTGTCAAGTAGATGTTTTGCGTAGTGGGATTTATCTGGTTGTTTTAATCTGTAAGCTCGTAAGTGCTCACTGTATCGTATTTCAAAATTCCTAAGGGTCTGACCCAAATAGACAGCATTACATTCTGGACATTTGAGTTTATATATACCTGACTTCTTTAATAGTGGTATTTTTGTTTTTACATTTAACAATTTTGTACTAACGTTACTTTCTGTTTTAAAAGAAATTGTTGCATTCGTTGCTGAAGATATTATCTTTGAAATATTATTAGAAATATTTTCTGCATATGTGATGGTTTTATAAGTTTTAATTTCATCAGCTTGTTTAGGATATATTAGTTGTAATGCCACTTTTTTCTCTTTTTTACTAATTAGTTTATTTATCATATCTAATGGATAACCGTTAGATGTTGCTATTTGTCTAATTGTATTAATCTCTCTATCAAAATTACATTTGTTCATAGGAACTGAAAAAGCTCTATGTATCATTGAATTATATGCTGCTAGTCTGTGTGAGACAGGGTGGTTAGAATTGAATGGAATTGTCACATCAGTCTGTGTTGGTTTTCGGTAAATTGAATAATCAAGTACATTATTAACTCTTTGAATTTTTAAATCAAGAAAATTGATTGAGCTATTTTCTTCAATTTCTAATGTAAATTTAATTTTCGGGTGTAAATTATTGATGTGGTTGAAAAACACATCTAATTGTCGCTCACTACCCATAAAACAAGCTAATATGTCATCCACATATCTATACCAAAATAAAATATTTTTCGAAATATTACTTTCAAAGATCTTTCTTTCTAAATTGTCCATAAAAATGTTTGCTAAAATAGGTGATATAGGGCTTCCCATTGGTAAACCTTCATTTTGAATATATATCTTTTTGTCAAAAGTGAAATAATTCTGATTAATGCATACATCAAATAAATTAAGTATATCTGATATTATTCCTGGATTAATATTTTTATCTTCTAGTAATTTTCTTACAAGTATTAGACATTCTTTAGGAGGAATTTTAGTAAACATATTAGTTACATCGAACGATATGAGTTTATAGTTATCTTGCAAGTGGATTGATTTCAACTTTTTGATTAGTTCTATTGAATTTCTAATTGAGTACTGAGATTCATATCCGTAAGTATTGAGTATATTGTTGAGCTTTTTTGCCAATATATTATTAGGAGCATTAACATAAGAGACTACAGGTCTAATTGGTTTCGTTATTTTATGTAATTTAACTGTTCTATATAATTGTGGACAATGAGGATTCTTATGTATGATAGACCTCTTTTCGTAGTCATTTAAAAGATAATTTGAATTATTAACAATATCCCTTACATTATTAGAAAACTTCTTTGTTGGGTCTGCTTTAAGAACTTTTACATCGCTGGATTCTATAAAGTTATATACTTTGGAATTGTAATTTTCAGTCGCCAAAATGACAGTAGCATTCCCCTTATCGGATTTTGTAACTGTTAGGTTATTGTTCTCTATCTTCTCTTTTATTGCGTTTAAAACTGAAATGTCATTGTTTGTTTGACGTTTAACTTTTGAAGGTTCAATATTTTTGATTAAATTGACAATTTTTAATTTCTCATAAAGAAAATTATTTGAATTAGATTTTAAAGCTATTTCTGACTCTGTAGCTAAAATTTGTTTAATATTATTCGTAAATTTAGGTGGTATGCTGTACATTAAACCTTTATTTAAAAATTCTATTTCACTATTTGTAAAATTAGTGTCTGAAAGGTTTTCAAATCGTGGTGCAAAGTGTGTTGGTATGTAGGTACTTACAGTTTCATGATGTTTTGAGTATTGAATTTTATGTTGTGTGTGTTCAAGATTCTGTAGCTTCTTTTCTTGTTTCTTAAATTTCATATGCTTCATAGTGCTGATATTTTCTCTAATTTTGTCATCCAAACAGTCAAATTCTACTGGATGTAATTGGAATGTGAGTTCTGAATGTACAACTTTTATGTAGTTGTCTAAGGAGTCTCTAACTTTGAACCATTTCTTACATTCAGATTTTATCCAAACTCGTTGAGCACATTTTATAGCTTTTTGTGCTTGTGGTGTTTTAGTGTGACATTTTATATTCACATAATTTGGTATTACCTTTTTTCTAAGGCATTCTTGGTTAAACCAAATGTTTTGTGATGCTTTGTAACGTTTTTGTAGTAACTTCTGGTACAGTCGGGTCAAATCTTCTCTCGAAGATTTTTTAATGAAATTGACTGTCTCGACCCTTACTTCGTGGAATATGCTCATATTAGTGTTTTTAAATGAAACTCAAGGTCTCTAGTTAATTCCACAATATAATACAAGTTATTGAAAATTCTAAAAAATTGACAAATGTTTCGATAAATCAATATCATCGTCAGAATGACAGAAGTTACATTTCATTTTATGCCTACCTGATGTTTAGTAGTTATATTTTTGGCTAGACCAAGAAGTAACCTAACTTGTGATTGGCTTAATATATGTTTATAGAAAAAGAAGAAGATGTGATATTACAAATATTGAAGCTTAGATATTATTAGCCCTATGGTGATATCCTGGATATCATTTTTCCAATTAAGATCAGTATAACTGTGCAATGATATAGAAAACCAGGAAAACTATATCTGCTGATCTTTACAATTATCACTTAAGAAGACAGTTTATTAGTGGAGAATTCCCTAGATTTAACTGTTCATTGACAACTTCATATTGTGGGTTTCTTAAATGTCTTCTAATTTCCAGTTCTTCAAGGAAATCCAGTTCTTGTTTCTTTTCACAAATATGCAGCACTTCTAGTTCTGTGTTAGGTGTGTCAATGAATGATTGGTGTCAAGTAGATGTTTTGCGTAGTGGGATTTATCTGGTTGTTTTAATCTGTAAGCTTCAATATTTGTAATATCACATCTTCTTCTTTTTCTATAAACATATATTATGCCAATCACAAGTTAGGTTACTTCTTGGTCTACCCAAAAATATAACTACTAAACATCAGGTAGGCATAAAATGAAATGTAACTTCTGTCATTCTGACGATGATATTGATTTATCGAAACAATTGTCAATATTTTAGAATTTTCAATAACTTGTATTATATTGTGGAATTAACTAGAGACCTTGAGTTTCATTTAAAAACACTAATATGAGCATATTCCACGAAGTAAGGGTCGAGACAGTCAATTTCATGAAAGGTAAACTATTTTTCTACCAATAATTAATTATATACATTTTTTAATTTATGAAATAACTTTGAAGATATTTTAGATTTAATATGGCACTCCGCCTGTAGATCTTGTTGAATTGTGATAGAATACCGATTACTGACACCGGAGGCAAATATAAGAAAAGCCATACATTGATAATGTATGGAGGTCAGCGGAGGTCATTTCGAACATTTAATTCGTTAATTTGGTGAAATTTATTACTGATATTCAACAAATAAATTAGTTAAATCAAAAATATCTTCAAAGTTACTTCATAAATTAAAAAAATGTCAATTTTATGTAGAGCAGCGATTCTTTAAGTGAGTTCCGTCAGAATCCAGGTTCAAGTGAACAATTACACTTTTTACTATTCTGGGAACGATAATCCCAAACACTATAATGGTGTCGGAATTTTGCTGGATCCTAGAACGGCTTGTCGGTCCTTAATTTCGTACCACTTACTGACAGGGCAATGATGATACAACTCAAGGTAATACCGAAAAATTTAAATATCATTCAAGCATATGCTCCAACAGCTGATAAACCAGAATCAAAGAATACATCTTTCTACGCGGAAATAAAACAGCTGCTGTCCCAAACCAGAAAGGATGGAACCACCCTTATCCTAGGAGACTTTAACGCAAAAGTAGGTAAGGGAAGATGCGATGATACTGTCGGGGAGCATGGACTAGGAATAAGAAACGAAAGAGGCGATACATTAGTTCAATTCTGTCAAGAGAAGAAAATGTTCATCTCCAACACGTGGTTCAAACTACCCGCAAGACGCCTCTATACATGGAGATCTCCACAAGACACACCAGACCATCCAATTAGAAACCAAATTGACTATATCCTAATACCAAAAAGATACAGTAATGGCTTCCGCAGTGTGAAAACTTACCCTGGTGCAGATGTGGAGTCAGATCACAATCCCGTAGTAGCTCAAATGCAAATTCGATTGAAAAAACTTAAAAAGAAAGTCATAAGAAAACCCAACACGGCAGCCCTAAAAGACGAGGCAAAGAAGCAAATCATCTCTGATAAACTGAGCAAAGCCCAAAAAAACATAGAGCCTAAATATACAATTGAGGAAAAAATAGCACACCTGGAGTCAGCTTAAAAATTCCATTTTAGACACGCAAGAATATATAACAACTGTAAACACCTGGAAACGACATAAAGAATGGATGCCTCAAGAGATATTAGATTCAATGGACCAAAAGCGGAAACTCAAAAACACGCAAAAAGGAAAATATAAAGAAACTCAAGCACTTGTAAGGACTAAAATTAGAAATGGCAAAGAAGCGTGGATGATGGAGAGAAGTAAGGAAATAGAGGAGATGTACAAAAAGCATGATCTATTTAACATCTACAAAAGAGTTAAGGAAATTACAGGAAACCGTAAATCCCCAGCATATACAAAAATAGTAAAACAAAACAACAAGACAGTCTTAGACACACAAGAACTGCAAGAAGTGTGGACAAATTATATTTCTGATCTTTTCGACGACAAAGGTCCCCCCTTTCGTAACCAACGTCAAATAGAAATGGGACCAAATATAATGACTGCAGAAATAGAGAAGGATTTGAAGGGAATAAAAAACGGTAAAACACCTGGACCAGACAACATTTGTCCAGAACTCCTGAAACTTATAAATGAAGAAAACTTTAAAATTCTCACCAAACTATTCAATACCATCTATAACAATGGATACATACCTCAAGACTGGCTAAAATCTACATTTGTCCATATTCCTAAAAAACCAGGTGCAAAAAGATACGATGAGTTTCGACTAATTAGCTTAATGAATCAAATATTAAAGTTGTTTCTAAAGGTTCTACATAATAGAATACATAAGAAATACGAGCATGATCTGAGTGAGATGTAGATGGGCTTCAGAGAGGGATTGGGACCTAGAGAGGCTTTGTTTGGGCTATCGGTCCTGCTACAGAAGTGTCGAGATCAGCGAAAAGAAGTATATCTATGTTTCATAGACTATGCTAAAGTATTTGATTGTGTCAAACATGGCACGCTGCTGAACATACTAGAAAGTGAAGGCTTAGATTCCCAATATCTAAAAATCATTCAGTACCTCTATGAACACCAGGTAGCGACAGTGCAGCTTGAAAACAACCAAATAAAAACTGTACCAATTAAACGTGGAGTCAGACAGGGATGTGTGCTGAGCCCTATGCTCTTTAATATGTACTCCGAAATTGTATTTCAAAACACACTTGAAGGCACAGAGGATGGCATAAAAGTGAACGGGATCCTGATAAATAATCTAAGATATGCCGACGACAAAGTTATAATTGCGGACAGTTCTGAGGGCTTGCAGCGGATACTTAACAATATATCAGCCGAAGGAGATCTATTAGGCTTAAAAAACAAAGATATTGGCGGTAAACCGGAATCCAAATCAACCAGTACATGTAAACGTATACAGATAACTAGGGTCTCTAAATTTAAATAACTGGGCAGTTGGTTCGGCGAAGATCTGAATCCTGATTTGGAAATTAGAGCTCTGATTGAAATGGCTAGGGCAAACTTCTTAAAAATGCGAAGCCTGTTAAGCGATAGGTCACTTGACATTGCAATTTTGTGAAGTGCTACATATATTCCACACTTCTGTATGGGGTTGAAGCGTGGACGCTAAAAGTTAGCAGCATAAACAGGCTCGAGGCATTCGAAATGTGGGTGTAAGAAAGTTTTTGGCCCAACCACATTCCGAGAAATTTAACAGATAGCTTGAATGAAATAACTAAGTTTTGGATAAGATTCTGGGATCCTTTTAGAAAATAGTACTCCTTTTGTTCTTGAAACTGAGAATTTGAAGCCGGTGTGCTGAGACCATTGTTCTAATTGTGTGAGAAATGATTGAAATATATTTGTCATTAGAGTGGTATTTTCGCCTTTACAATAAACTACCAGGTCCTCTGCGTATAAGCGAGCCTTAAGAGGCTTTGGTATATCTTTGATAATCTTATTTATAGCTATTAAAAACAGTGTTGGGCTAAGTACGGAGCCTTGAGGAGTTCCGTTTTCTTCAGTTTGACTTTCGGAATATGAATTATGGACTCTTACTTGAAATGATCTGTCTTTAAGGAAATTACTAATACATCTAGGTAATTACCACGAATATTCCATGAGTGGAGTTCTTTTATTATGTTAAATCTCCAGCATGTGTTGAATGCTCTTTTTAAATGAAAGAATATAGATATACATGATTGTTTAATCGACAGCGCTTCATGGATATCACTTTCCAGCTCAAGAATATTATCGATGCCGGATCGATTTTGTCTAAGAACATTTTGTTCGGATATTAAACATTTTGATGTTTTCAAGATCCACATTAATCTGTAATAAACCATTTTCTGCATTAACTTGCACATTGAACACGTTAAACTTATAGGTCGATATGAGTCAGGTTCCAGACTTGACTTTTGGTTTTTCAAGAAAGGTAGAATGTACGCTGTTGACCATGTTGAAGGAAATTGATTATGTTTCCAGACACAGTTGAATAGTTAGAATAGAATAGAATAGAATATATATATATAGTTTATTGTTCTTTTATACAAAGTACATGAACAAGGAGTCGGTTATATAGTAAATATAAAATACATATATACTCCTAAACTAACATGATAGATAAAAGGTATTACAAGAAACAATGACATAAAATTTACATGTTTTTAAAGACAGCGTACAGCACATAATAGTCCAGCAATAGAGAAGAGCAGAAAAAAAAATATAAGACAAACGCATAATTCCCATAACTAATCCTATACTATAAATTGTTTATGTAGAGATACTGTGGATATCTAATCATTAATAATGAATGATCTAATTTTCATTGCTCCGCTGATAAAACCATGCAATTGCTTCAATAGTAAGAGATCGTTTGAATTAAGAAGGCAATCTAGATCGTCTGAATGCTTTCGTCTTCCTATGACTGTATTTCTTAATCCAGCATACAATGGGCAGTCAAATATGATATGTTCCAGGCATTCATTGGCCTGCTGGTTACATATTGTACACATCTGGTCGGTTTTTATTGTATGAGAGGAGTTATTCACATATAGGTATAAATACTGTGAATTTGCTGTGCGCAGTTGGGCTGTTAATCTTTTAATATAAAGCGGTGACGGTCCATTTAAATAATTGTAATTATTATTATTTTGCAGAAAGAATTTATATGTAGGGTGGTGAATACTAAGTAATATTTTATTCCAATCATTTTGCATGTTTTTAGCTAGATGTTCGGCTAATACAATATGTTTAAAATTTTCATTGATACAGTCAGTGTTAAGGCCAGCATTATATGGACAATAAATACTGACAACATTAATCAACTGAACAAACCAATTGTATTTGTGATGACCATATCCAGAGTTATATAATTTTATTAATCGAAATAATGCTCTATAGGGGTACCTTGAGTGATTTTGAGATTTTACCCTGATGAAGTATTCAATTGCTTGTTTTATTAGATAATATTCTAGCCTGCACAGATTGACTTCGACTCTTATTATATAAGCGGCAGTAGTTCTCTGGAGGAATAGGAGGTTTTTCCAAAAAGACGTCTGTATTTTCTCAGTTTGATCCAGATAACGCAGACCCCATATATTACTGGCATATGTGAAAGTGGGTATGACGACATTGTTATACAGAGTCTTAATAGACTGAAGAGAAGATAATTTTTGCGAGTTTATAGTTGAAAGTACAGTACCTTGAGTAATTCTTGCTTTTCGTTCTCGTGATTTAAAATTATTTAGAAACAGTCCATTGAAAGTAAAGACCACTCCCAAATATTCATAAGTGTTTGAGATTTATATTGGGTTGTTAAGGTATGAAAACGTGGGTTGTTTTCCAATATTGGGGCTCCTTCGGAATATAACTAGTTTTGTTTTTTCTGTATTTACCTGAAGCTTGAATGTGTTGCAGTATGATTCTAAAATCCTCAGGCTCTTTTCCATTTGTATTTGCGACTCTGCAAACAGTACCAGATCGTCAGCGTATAACAACATCCGTATGTTATCCCCTTCATCAAGAGTAACTCCCTTACTGCCTTGGTTCTGAAAATAATTATCAATATCGGAAATGAATATCGCGAATAGTAGTGGGCTGAGCGGGTCCCCCTGTAAAACACCTTGGGTTATTTGTACTCTCTCTGAACTGTTACCTTCTTGTTCTATAAACAGTGCTGCTTGTTTGTATATTATTTTTAGTATTCTAGTAATTTTTGCACTTATTCCGTTTGAATATAATTTTTCCCAGAGTATATGATGGTCTAACGAATCAAAAGCTTTTCTAAAATCTACAAATAGAGTATATAATTTTCTTGAAGGGAGGCGAAGGTAATTGTTAATTATAGCGTAGAGCACAAATATGTTGTCTTCACAGTTGCGTGTTCTGCGGAAGCCGCTTTGGCACTCTGGTAATATTTCATTATTCTCAACAAAGTTAGTTAGTCTCGTATTAATTAATTGGGTAAAGAGCTTAGTTTTGTGATTTAAAAGTGCTATACTACGCTAATTATTAGGGTTTTTAATATCGCCACTTTTGTGGAAGTGGATCATTTTAACATCGGACCATGTGGGTGGTATTTGTTCTTCGTTTAAAATTTTGTTGAAGAATGTTTTCAGGTGTATTATCCAATCCAAAGGAAAGTTTTTGAAGAATTCGTTGCTAATGTTGTCTACCCCGGGTGATTTATTATTTTTAGCTGAGTTTAAGACTCTAAAAATTTCATTAGTGGAAAAGTTTATATCTAGATAAGGGTGTATAACGCCAAAATATTGTGAATCCCTATGTAAATGCGTTCCATAAAACTCTTTGTAAAACTCAATCATTGTGACGGTATCAATTGTGGGACCTCTATTTTTAATTTTTCTAGTTTTTAGAAGTTCCCAAAATTCGGAGGGGTTGCTGATATTATTAAATTTTTTTATTGTAACGTTTTCGTAAGCTAATTTTTTAATTTAAATGAGTTGTTTGTACTCTTTTTTAATTTCACTATATGATATTAGTGCATCAGTTGAATAGTTAGAGAAGGAGTGTTTTCACCACTCCTTTCACACTCCATCACCATAAGATGGTGAACACTGCCGTATGTCTACTGAAGGTCTTCCCAAAAAAGGCGAGGAGTAAGTTGGGGGTCGCACAAACTTAAATCAATTACTGAATAATACTCAATGTTGACGTTAAATCTTGTTGGAGAGCCATCGTTAAGCAAGTTAAGCTGAAGGTCCCATATGATTTTTTCTACAATATTCCCTCTAGAATCAGTATGAAACGAGCCCCATATAATGTTGTGACTA
Organism: Galeruca laticollis; assembly: GCA_963921935.1. Classification (NCBI taxonomy): domain Eukaryota; kingdom Metazoa; phylum Arthropoda; class Insecta; order Coleoptera; family Chrysomelidae; genus Galeruca; species Galeruca laticollis. The sequence continues at coordinate 242,883,846 of OY998177.1, read as the reverse complement.
TTAAATTCTCCTACTATAATGCGAGGAGCCGGTAACTGACTAAACAAATCTTTTAGTTCGTTGTAAGTTGTAGGAGTGCTTGACGGTAGATGGAGATTTACAAATAAAATAAACATTGTCTGACTTAATTTTAACAACTATGGCTTCCAAGTTAGTTGTTACGGGAAATAAACTTGCTTCTAATGTATCCTTAACTAATGTTGCTACACCACCACTCGATATATTGTTGGTTGCCACTCTATCTTTTCGAAAGCATTTGAATGATACAGAGTTATATATTTTTTAACGGTTTAAATTGGTTTCTTGTAGACATATTATGTTCGGAGTTTATTCAGCAATAAGGAATTGAAGCATAGCAAGGCGATGGAAAAATCCATCAATATTCCATTGTAGTATTGATGTGAATTTAAGGAATTAATTTGTATATGTTAGTTCTGGCTTAACTGAAAAGCGTCGCTTTCGTCAGCTGAGAAATTACCACCGAGCTGAGCGAAAATTTTCTTTTTAAGTAAAGTTAGTTTGCGCTTCGTTGATTTGTCTTTTACGTGGGGATATATTAGACGTAGCATACTAGTCAGTGCTAAAATATCTGTAGTGTACTCTTTTATAATACTAATGGGATCTGAAGATGCGCTTAGACTGCTTAGCAAAAGAATTAGTTGATCGAAATTGAGCACAAATGGAGGAGACTGGTTTTCGATAAATGTTTTGGCCGTTTCAAGTGATTGTATTACGTTTAAGTTGCTATCTTCATTTTTTGAGTTAGTGTTGAACTATGGCTTCTTTGCTTTTGACTTATGTTTTGGTACAGGGAATTCATTGCACTGTGTGATAGGTGGACTCACTTCAGGTCAAACGATTTCGTTAAAATTTCGTTTTGGTTGGCTTGTATCGACAGTTGCTTGAGAAGTTTCCATAGTTGTAAGTATTTGTGGGTTATCTGAGACAGCTTTTGTATTTGTTGGTTGCGTCACTGTATTTGCTTGAGACGGTGCTGAAAGAATTTAACTTGATACATGTGGAAGTACTGTAGGTTGTATTATAGGTTCAGAACATTGAGATGCTATGTGGCCTTGTTTTTTGCAATTGTAGCAAACTATATTGTCTTGAGAAATGAATATTCTGTGGAAAGTATTGTCGAAATCAAGTATAAATGAATCTGGAAGCTGTAAGTTGTGTGGGCTGACGAATACTTGTCTTCTGAAACTCAATATGTGAGTATATTCCGGTAGAGATGCACCAATTCTCAGGAATGTCATGGGTGAAACAGGGGCTAAACCAATTTTTTGTAATTCATGGATCAGTATATTATGAGGTATAGATAGCCACACATTTGAGAGAACGAGTCTATCTGCCGGTGATATTAGTTTTCTAGCACTGACTACCATTCCGTTAACTTCTATTTGTGCGTAGTCATTCATGAAAGTTTCTACTAGATGTTTATTGGATAAATACATGAATATCCGGTTGTTTGATAACCGGGATGAAGAGATTATGTTTTTTGGCTGGATTATACTACCCAGAGGAATTAGGTAATCTTGAAGACGAGTGTTTTCTAATGCACTGAATACGATTGCTTGTTCTTTTGAAGGGAAGATGGGCTTGAAGCTGCTGATGAATAGGTTCGGGAAATATCTGATCTAGGCTGAGAATGTGGAAGAGTCGAAACATTTTGGTTGGAGTTCACGATGAAGTGTCTGAAAAATAATACGGCCATGTCACCTGATAAAACAGGTGTATGGGCCTGCGATAGTAATTATCCAGCTAATGAGATCGGTTTCTTATCAATAACAATATCAAATGATTGAAACTGCAATTGTTTAATACACAGATATCGTACACTTTGCTGTCAATAATTTAATTTTGAAGATACCGGCAAATGCACAAACTGTTGTAAAAGTATCCCTACACAAAATTCACATTTATTACTTTGTTAACACTTAGCAACCTTGGAAATAATTAGAGCCCACATTGAACACAGATTCTCTGTATTCGGTCAGGGCCAAATTCGTTACCAACGATTGAAATAATAAGAAATAAATTGACTAATGTCGGTCGTAATGTAAATGTCTGTACGAAAACTATTGAAAACGGATTAAAAAATTGGGATTCAAATTCAAAACGATTAATAAACGTCAAACAATCATGGAAAACAAAGGAATAGTGGATATACGGTATACAAACTTGGAACAAGTAACTAAGTATAGAGAAGAGAACCGGCCAATTGTCTATTTGGACGAAACTTGGTATGATACACATGACACAGTTAAGAAAGGATGGACTGATGGGTCAAAAATATGTATGCCAACAATGCCTGCAAGCAAAGGATCCAGACTTATTATTGTGCATTGCGATGGGAATGAAGGATGGGTTCCAAATGCCTTAAAAATATGTGGAAAAAATGGAAGATTGCAATGTTGACTATCATAACACATGGTTTGAATTCACATTGATCCCAAACTTAGAGCCAAATAGTGTCGTAGTTCTGTACAACGCTTCTTATCTTATCAGTAAAATACGAAATAAAAGCTACAAGAAGAACGAACTACAAAATTATTTAATGGATAATAATTTGTACTTTGAAGATTCTTATACAAAACAACAACTGATTGAAGTTTTACAGACAAAGAAATTAAGAAAATTATACGCCCTAGAGAGTATTGCTGAACAATATAGACATTCTATAGTGAGACTTCCTTCTTATTTTTGTATTTTCAATCCCATCGGGTTAATTTGGGCACAATTAAAACATATATTAAAAAAGTAATCAAAACCGAAGATGAGTATAAGGATATTGGGTAAGTCCATATTAATGGGGATATACATTTATTATTGATTTACAAGCGATAGTGATAGTGATATGGGAGAAGGATTAATAGAATTTATGGAAGAAGAAAATTAATTAAGTTTAATATGTCTTTCATGTTACTTATATAGTAGTGACAAACAGGATTTAGACATAATATTTATTTTTAAAGGATTGTTATATTCATTGTTATAATAATTCTTTTTTTTGTTATTTTTTCATAGAATTTAGTTTTGTTTATAAAAAATCGAATGGGATACAAAAAGGGCTCAGTTCACGTGTGGTATCCCGATTAAACCGAACGCCCTGTCAACAATTACATAACATCAAATACAATATAAGTATTGGTAAAAGTAAACAAAATATTAATACCTTTTAGAGTCTAGCTCCGCAACATAACTTAAAGGGGATATACGATTACATTGCTACACTATATGTTTTACGCCAACTATACTTTTCAAATGATGTGTCTCTCGCCCCCCCCCTTGCTATTTAAAAAAATTGCAGGGTTGATGTAGGACTGCAGGGGGTTGTATTTTTGGGTATGATTTTGTATGAAACTTCGTCACCCTTCCAATACAATTTGTCGTATTTTTCCACATTTTGACGATACTCTAGTTTCTGGAGGGGTTAAATTTTTGTTGCAACACCTTGTATAATATGTAGAATTTGTTTTTGCCAAGTTATTTGAACAATATATAACATCTTTAAAACCATCATTGTTAGATTTATATATCGTTAAAATTAATAAAATTAATAAAATTACTAAGATGTAAATATGTGTTCTTCTAATTATTTTGTACAGTGTACCTAATAATAATCAAATTTATCGAGGTATTAACGAACAAGTACCTTTAAATTATAGAAAATGATTTTACCTGCCAGTTACTACACATACACATACAATTACACAACTCAGAGAACTTATGCATCGTCTGAAAATCTGATTTTTCTTTGTTTGTATCCAACGCTATTACGAATCGCAAAGAAAATCAATACCTACTATTACATAGAAATAGTCTTTTGATTAATATATATTAAACTATTTTATGAAAAAAAATCGCAATTGCAAAAATTAAACTGTACTGTTGATAGATACAAAAATATGTATTCCCATAGTAACCAAAAAATAAACTTGTTTGGTTGCCTAGAAAAGTAACTGAAGTTTGAATTAGAATCGATTAATCAAATAACTTCTCTTTTATTATGGAAAATCAAATTGGGTTAATAGGTATATAGAATTTTACTCGTGCATATAATTCCAAATAAAACCAAATAGATTATTGTTAAAAATCCATCATCTTTGCATATTCTTAATCGGTAATCTTTCTTCTTCCATCATCATGGTAGGGTCTGTATATTTTTCATTGAGCCTATGCATTTTCACAACCCACTTTAGAGAACTAGCCGCGCTGAGCACAAAGTGGCAACAGCGCTTGGTAGTCCGATAGTCCTATCCCACTCCTATCCTTGTAGGTAGTCTTCGTCGTCGCCTTATTGATTTGTTATTGTTGTTTCTGACATCTCCGCATGGTTTTAGCAGTCAAAACACGTGACAAAGTTTTTCGATCTGTTATGTTATAATAATGAGAAAATTATAATAATTGTAGTGTAACCTTGCAGTCATATTTTAATAATCTGGAGAACAATTCATCCGAAGATACGGTAAGTGTTTATTATTTGATGTTAATAAAGAATTATTTGTAGGTTACATTTTTCAATTGCAAAAAGTTCTAGCAAATAATTACTGAAAATTTATTGTAGATGCCTCGAAGGTGTTCAATTCCTGGATGCAATTCAAATTATGATTCCGTCTTGAAGGGGTCAAATAAATGTGAATCGACATTTGCTTTTCCTAAAGATAAAAACAAATGTGAAAAATGGTTGAAAGCTATTCCAAGGAAAGACTGGACTCCCACAAAGTGTAGTGTAGTATGTGCCAAACATTTTCATGACTCAGACATTATTAGGTATCATGAATTTACTTTGCCATCGGGTGAAAACAAAAAAATTCTATTAAAATACCCAAAGTTGAGTGAAAGTGCAATTTCAAGACAATTTGACAACTTACCTTTGATGATCTGGCAAACAAATTTAAAACGAAGTTGGAAATTCAATCCTGGGAAGCAAAAATTGTAACAAAAAATAATAGTCGTAAGTTATATTTTTACAATTTAGATATAGATCAATATGTGACAGTTATGGCGACAATTGCAATTGAAGATAATTTAATGGTTAAAGTTTACCTCAAAGACAATCAACTTGCATACAACGATCTTAAATGGATTTTACCATGGGATGTAAAGTTGCAAAGGTGGTCTCAACTTTCCAATCTATTATCTCGTTATAAAACAAATACTGTTAATAAAGAAGTAAATGTAATAGAGATGCTTAAAGAAGGATTGAAAATTATCTCTGATGCATATCTAAAATGTGAAAACAATTATGATGAAAGTAATACATTTTTGTATAGTAAACATTTAGAGATAATAATAGATCAGTTGTATCAGATTGTGTCAAACAAAAATAAGTATCGACCATCAACAATTATAATGGCATTTATATTATATTCACAATCGCCCACCTGTTATAATGTTATTAGAGATTTCTTTGTCCTTCCTCATAAAAGGTATTTGCAGAGTATTTCTTCCTCTTTAGCAGTGTCGCCCAAAGAAGAGAATAACAATAAAAATTATTTATTGAATATTGTAAAGTCACTAACCGAGACTGAAAAGGTTGTTGCATTAATTATTGATGAAATATATATCACGTCTCGAATGGATTATAGATCTCAAAATATTTTGGGTTCTGCTGAAAATAATGTCCTAGGCAGTGATTGCGAGTTTGCAAGAACAATTGTTACTTTTATGATAAGCTCAACATTTGGTAATATGAATGAGGTTGTAAAGCTCTGGCCAGTTAATAATGTCAAAGGTAGCGAATTAACAAAAATGACTACAGAAGTAATTAATTTTGTTCAAGACTGTGGCTTTGAAATAATTTGTATTATAACTGACAATCACTCAATTAATAGAACAATGTTCATAACTATATCCGATAATGGATTATGGTTTTCTAATCCAAAAAATCAAGAGAAATTAATTTTTCTTTTATTTGATTTGGTTCATATTTTCAAAAATATTTGGAAAAATTGGATGAATTTAAAAAATTTACATAATACTTTTGTTTTTTGTGATTTTGAACAAATTAATGAAGGAACTTTGAAATATGCGAAGTTTCAAGACTTACGAAATGTTTATGAGTCTGAGAAAACTTGGCTTATAAAACAAGCCTTCAAATTGAATTATAAATCTCTGTACCCTTCCACTCTGGAGAGGCAAAAAGTCCAGTTGGCAGACAATGTATTTCATCAGTCCACAATATCATGCTTGATGAGTACTCCAGAGTGTAAGGATACAGGGGACTTGTTGCAAATTATTAGACGTTGGTGGGAGTTGGTTAACAACCGAAGTACCCTTAAAGGTATTATGAAAAGAAATGAATGGTGCAAACCATTTGAAAATGTATCAGATCCAAGGATTAGCTTTTTAAAAAAGTTTGTAGATTGGTTAGATAGATGGAAAAATATAGAAAATAATAATGGACATTTATCTAATGAAACTTTTCAAGCCATTAGGCAGAGTACTTTTGTTATAAAAGAAATTATAGAATATTCATTCAAACATTATCCAATTAAATATCTATTACCTGGCAAGTTTACAAGTGAAAATTTGGAGAAGAGGTTTGGAAAGTATCGACTATTATCAGGCTGTAATTATAATGTATCATTAGATGATGTCATAAATGCGGAAAAAAAGATACGTGTAAAACATATTTTTAAAAATAATAATATAAATCAATACTTTACACTTTCTGATATAAAGTCACAGTTTTCATTAATATCTGAAAATGATATTAAGGAGTCCTTTCAGAGCATTGAGAGTAATAATACATCCAGTGATTCATTGTTAAAACAATTTATTCATATATTAAAAACCGACTATTTAACATCATCAGAAATTGACGAGTCGTCAAAGATTTATGTTTGTGGGTATGCCAGTTACACGATTTCAAAAAAGTTAAATGGATGTAAATCTTGTATATCATTGATAACATCAAATAAAGGTGGTCAAACCTCAAATCAGTATTTTGATTATCTTCAGAGAAATGGGTTATCAGTAGCTTCTGATTTTGTCAACCATATTTTTTTTCACATATCCTCAATTCTTCAATATATCATTAGCAATAAAGAATGTGAATCATATTTTCTGAAATGTAATCAGCAAAAATATATTTTATCAAAATTAACTATTGAAAGTATAAAGTTTGATTACTATTATGGATATTTCCAAAATATTTGCTCAGAATGCAACAAAAATTGTTCTAGACTGCTTCATATGATTTGTTCTGTGTTTAGCAATGTATTTTTAAATAATTATGTTAAACTTAAAAATAACGAAAATATAGAAAAACAAAAAAACAAAAAGAGAGAAGCTGAAAGCAGCCGAAACTCTCAAAAGAAAAGGAAATTAAACACTTTTAGCAGTTAGATTTATGAATATGTTTTGTTATTTTTTTACCTTAATTAAAATAATTGTCTTTTGATAGTAGCAAAACCTCTGCTAAATATGAATAAAAAATATTGAACCGTCTTAAAGTAATAAAGAAAAACGAGTTTTATTTTAATAACTTCAACACCCTGTGTATCAAAAACGGGCGACATTAGACCCAACATTACCTATATAATTTTTCATGATTTTATGAGAGCTCTTTCCTGTAAAGCGTTGTAAGTGTCATTTGGAAACACCCTGTATAAAATAGTTCAAAATATTAATTTTAAACCATTTTGTACACCATGTCTTTATTACATATTTATTTACGGAAATATTTCAGCAGAATGTGATACAATTTATGTAGATTTGCACCCTATATTTAACTTTCGTAGGAATTTCTTTGTAACGAGTTTAAATGAAGCGCCAGCCATCAGCTAGAAACCGGACCACTCTTATCAGCTGATCCAGTGTTGCCACATGTGTCAGCGCGGCTAGTTCTCTAAAGTGGGTTGTGGAATTTTCTACCGTAGAGACGGTTTACAAATATTAGACAACTTTTTCAATAATTATTATTATCTACCTACAACGATTAGGTACTCAGCATTTCGTTCTATGATCTGTCTTTTATTTATAAATATAAAT